>CM035838.1:92173798-93601381 GCA_020510985.1 Pholidichthys leucotaenia | reverse complement strand
ATGGTGCAAAACCAAAGTCAACTATGTCGGTCTCTTGGTAGGATCCAAAGGGGTACTACCACAAACGGCACAAATTCAAGGTGTGTTAAACATCAAAGCCCCTACCAACATCTCCGAACTCCGGAGCTTCCTAGGGGTATGCAATTACTCACGTCAGTTCATTGAGGATTATACAGACTTGGCAAAACCCCTTACAGACCTCCTACGAAAGGACACCCCTTTCATTTGGTCTGAGGCTCAAGAACAAGCTATGCTAGCGTTGAAGCAAAAGTTATGCACAGCACCATGTTTGGCCTATCCCAACTGCGACCAGCCATTCTTCTTACAAGTGGGATTCTCTGCCAACTGCTTAAGTGCTGGATTATACCAAATCTACGACCACGACAAACGAGTCGTGGCCTATGCCAGCAAAACCCTCTCTGGTCCGGAACTGAAATACTCGGATTGTGAAAAAGCCCTTCTGGCCACTGTATGGGCAGTCAAACATTTCTCCAACTATGTGGGAGGCCAGAGAATCACAGTTGAGACTCACCACCAACCAGTGGTCTTCCTCAACAGTCAACGCATCAGAGAAGGCGTTGTAACAAATGCCAGAATAGCCTCCTGGTTGATGGCTCTACAAAGCTTTGATGTGGAGATCCGCTACGCACAAAAGTTGAGAAGCCCTCTCGGCACAGACTTGGCTGCCTGCCAACGGTGCTCTGAGGACACTCCAGGACCATCCATTCGTGCAGAGCCACCTACAGTCACTGAAGACCCAAACCATCACTACTTTGATCAGAACATCTGCCAAGATATGGTCACCGCCTATGTCGATGGTTGTTCTTTTCACCATGAAACTCACATTCGTGCTGGTGTGGGTGTGGCATGGCTGAACAATCAGCCCTGTGAACCCCACAACTATCAACTGGGTTCCCAATCATCTCAGTATGCGGAAATCGCAGGTGTGCTCATTACACTGCAACTTGCTGTAGACCATGGCATTCGCACATTGGTCATCTGCACTGACTCCAACTACGCACGCCTCAGTTTCACTTGTCATTTAGTACTCTGGAAGGCCAAAGGTTTTGTAACCTCCAACCGCAAACCGGTTAAACATCAAGACCTTTTCAAGGCATGTGATCACCTGGTCACCTCCAACAACCTCCAGGTGTACTGGAAAAAGGTCAGAGGTCACTCGCGCACACCAGGTCAGGACAAAGAATGGAATGACCTTGTGGACTCACTTGCAAAACAAGGAGCTATACAAGGCACACCCTGGTCCTTTGATTCTGCTCAGGTGCCGACTTCACAGTCCCACCCACCCACCCCTAGAGTCTGCGCAGTCACTAGGGCCCAGACTAACAGGGCCCAAGACACGACACAAACCACAGGTCCCCTTGCGGTTGACCCTGTTTTCACTGACGCTGACCTTATCTCTCTTCAAACCCTTGACCCTGCGATCCATAAAATGATACAATACATCTCAGATCCTGCAGTTAATGCACCATCCGACTCGGATCTCGCTGACACTCCAGACTTGAAGCCACTTTTTGCCGCACGATCATCCTTGCAGCTGCGAAATGGCATTCTAGTTCATGTTTCCGATGAACTCCCTACGCCTGCGCTTGTGGTCCCTCGTAACCAGACGGGGGTGATGATTGTTCATGCCCATGATCTCCCAACTGCAGGACACAAAGGCGTCAAAGCAACGTACAACGCACTCAAACAAGTGGCATATTGGCCATACATGCGAAAGGATGTAGCCGACTACATAAAGGGATGTCTCGTATGTTGCCAGTTTCAACCAACCAACCCGATGCATCGAGCACCCCTACAGAAAAGAGGCATTTCATTCCCATGGTCTGACCTCCAAATTGACTGGGTAGGTCCCCTTCCACGGTCAGCCAGAGGAAACAAATACTTCCTCACAGTCACATGTGCTTTCACCAAATGGGTCGAGTGCCTGCCTGCTCCTAATGACACGGCAGAAACCACGGCCTACTTGTTGATGAACCACGTATTCTCTAGGTTTGGTCTGCCAAGCCGAATCAACTCTGACCGCGGCACTCATTTCACCGCCGAAGTCATGCGACAACTGTGGGAAACCTTGGGAGTTAAAGCTAACTTCCATATTAGTCACCACCCACAATCCTCCGGACAGGTTGAAAGAACCCACCGAACTGTGATCAACATACTGAAGAAGTATGTTTCACCACACCAAAAAGACTGGGATGTAAAGCTCCCGCTGGTCTTAATGGCCATCCGAGCCACACCCCATGAAGCTACGGGGGTGTCACCTTTTGAAATGATGACAGGCCGGCAAATGACTTTGCCCCTGCATTTACTCTACCAACCTGGAGAAGCCAGTGTTGCTACAGCTTACACTACTCACCAGTACATGACTGACCTGATCAAACATCTCCGACAGACTTTTGCCTTTGCCCAAAAACATTTGGACCGATCAGCTGAAGGACGCAAAGCCTACTACGATCAGAAAGCCTCACATGACGAACTCCAAGTGGGAGACAGGGTTTTCTATTATGCTTTCATTCCTCAGACAGGACAGACCAACGCACGAGCAGGAAAACTCGCTCGGAAGTTCCTCCCCAGGTGGACAGGTCCACACACGATCACAGATAAACTCTCTCCGGTCGTTTACCAAATCAAAATAAGCAAAGGTCGCCAGGACCCCATCTCCAAATGGGTCCATCGTAATCAAATCAAGGCTTACAAAAACCCCATGGGACTTGTCGGGGACAACACTGTTCCATTAAGTCAGTAAAACAAACCTAAATCTTGTTTGCGCCCGATAGATAACTGTTAGCTGACGATCAGCCTCAGACATTCTCGGTCGCATTTCTCTTCCTCAATCAGGTAACTGCATTAAACCTTCAAAAGGAGAAAGTTAACCCAAACTAACTGACTTCCTTAAAATCTAACCTTAAAAGACCCCGCAAAATTTCTTTCAGTATCATCAAGTTACTATTTCAAAGTAGTACAAACAAAATCAACAACATCACTAGCTTAAGTCAATAATCACAAAACCCTCTAAAGGTGATAAACACTAATAGCTTAGAGCTCAGCCTCTAACAAAGTTGTTCCACCTCTAAGAATAACTTTCACCTACCACTCAGGTACCTCAAGAAAAGGAAAACTGACAAGAAGCTCAAGATTAAAATGACTCACTCCTATTTGTTGACCAGGACGATGGCCCTCCTGTTTTTCAGTTTAGCTCTCTACCTAGCACTCTCACCTACCTTCGCCCAGTTAGAACTGGACAGAACCCAAACAAGAAGTCAACAATCCTTAGGTAGATTCTCAACCACGGCCTCATCATTAGGGCCCCTTGCTACCCTTAGCACGTCTACTGTTAAATCAGTCAACACCGCTACACTGAAATGCCAGACAGTTGAACCACCAACTGTTACCAAAACTTTGCAAGATACTGTGTTGGTTTTGAATGTTTGCTCCAAAGCCTCATTCAAACTCAACAAGGTCTTGGACTTGTCACTCTTCATGTTAGAGGGTGACCTTGCTCACCCACATCTAATGTCTGTGTTTCTTCGAAAGGTAGCCAAAAATATTAGACTTTCAGCTAACACTTTGACAACGAGTCTGCCTTCACCGCTTCTTGCCTCTGTTTCAGATGTCACAAAGTTATTCCTCATTGCCACTCAAAGAACAATGATGACTCCCCATGCTCGCTCAGTCTTCCAGAACAAAGGTCTCAAGCACCCTCTGAGTAAGACCTCTGTGGAACCATGGTTTAGTCCAAATAAACCAATTCAATTCGAACCTCCTTGAATTAACTCAATATTGCTTAACCTAAACATCTACCTCAGATAAGCAATACATTTTTGTTTTGCATTCTTTGTTTTGACTTTTATTTTTCTTTATTTTTAGAATTTTTAAAAGTTATATGCATGCTTATATACAAACCTATATTTTTATATATAGCTCTTGCACTCCATTTTGATTTTTGTACCCATTCAAACTATTTTCCTTTTTTTTTTGGACAACTATGATAGCTATTTCATCGTGAACCAAAATTCCTACCTCAGGTATGTAAGACTACGCACCTATTTTTGTAGCTAGAATTTTTGAGTCATTTCAAGACCTATGCCTTAGCTTACTACTCCAAGTCAATTTTATAATCTACATTTGTCCATATTCAAATTATTTTTTGAAATTCATGGAAGTCCTTCCAGTAAACCAAAGTCAAAGATCTGTACTTAGTAATAGATACTGTTTGCATGCTAGTGTGTATGGACATCACACAAACCTTTTAACCCAGTATTTAGGTCAAGTGTTGCCAAGGAGACGAAGCTGCCATGGATGTGTACCGACGCTGACCGATGCTCACCATCGCTACAAAGGGGGGAACTGTAGCATCATCGTCCTCCTCAAAACCAAGACAAGATCACTTCTCTCCAGTTTACAGGAATTTCAATTTATTCATTACACAGGAATATCACCTTTCTGCCTTCTCAGGAATATCACTGGCTTTTTGCTGACTCATGCAGGCTTCTTCCAGACCTGACCAAAGATGCTTGCTTTCCCAGGACCCCAATGTAAACAATTGCCGCTTGCAGAGATTGTAAGGATCAGAGTTTGCTTTTAAAGGCTCAAAGGAACATAAAACTCAGGAGACCAGACCTCTCAACATGAACACTGCATTTGATAACGTACCTTTTCACAGGAAACCAATGTTTTTAAAAGAGTCATAAACCACTTAATCTGACGGTTTTATAGCCTATGCTGTCCAGGCCTTCGCCAGATACTAAGGAAATCATCTACAGCTCAACAGTACCTCCTAGCGGATACCTACGGAATGTGTTTTCAGTACGTAGGATGACTTTTAATTTGTTCTAAATATTAAGTTTCTTTCAGCTTATCCTGGATCCTAAGGACACTGAAAATCATCCCCCTTATCACCAACCATGGTTTGCTGCATGTTCTGCTGTTCTAATCTTGATCTAAATGTGAATGCATGTATTATAATTATGTATAAGAAATGTTATATTCATGAGTGTTATTGGAGTAATGGTATAAATGCATGATCACCATATATTAGCCAAGTCATTTAATTTAGTTAGATTTTATATTGAGCATTTATCTTATAAGAACTGACTGTTGATTTTTCCCTCTGAAAATTCATGGGATGGTGTCTCCATTTGGTTGGCTGCTCTCAAACAAAGAAATGTTTTCACATTGGATAACAGTCATTTCAAACTGATTCTGAAAGAGTAGATTGGTCATTTGACGACTGACCTCATCAGTTTTACGACCCGGCGAGGTAACTTTAAAAGACAGAAGTTAGATTTGAGTAGACATGAAAAAAAGACATGAGGAAAAACAGGGTTAACAGTTGAGTCACAGCACAGTTAAGAGTTTTAAAAAAAAAAAGTCAGAGATCAGACAACAGGCAGGAAGATTAGCTAGAAATAGAATTAAGAATTAGACACACAGAAAGAAGAGAGAGATTTTGAGAAAGATTAGGAACTAAATTCAGATTAAAGAAGCAGAATAGTAATCTAGACCTCAGAAGAAGATCTTATTCCACCGTTTCAAGGCCCTGTGAAGTTTTATTTTATTCTCTGTGTGTTTGTCAAATCTTTTCTTATATTCTGGAAACTGAGGAGAAACCATTTTTCTTTAGAGCTCGTCCCTTTTTAGAGAATCAAATTCTCAAACTTTTTCCTTCACCTCAGAAGCCATTCTTATCCTAGTAAATGTTTTTCTAACACTTTTTTTTAATGACTTTTCACGCCATTAAAGTGGACCTTTAATTTGCCTAGTTAAAGAGAACAGAGACTGAGAAGATTTTCCTTCAGTTTTGGGTCGATCCAGCTACAAGAGACCCCAAATTTGGATTCTTTTCCCAAGGACTTTTCACGCCGCCCTGAGACAAAACCACCCACGGCTGCAAATGTCTCTTTGAAGGGCCACCCAGCTAAGTTATCGCCCCACGGCTGTGAGTGAGGATAGCAGCCGCTTCCTCCCGACGTCCGAGCTTCAAAAAAAAACCCAGCGGTACCGACCAGCGGGATTTGGACCTACGGCCGTGTGTGAGTGAGACTTATTCCTCCTATTTCTGGGTTAAAACGTGATGTCCTAACAATTAAATTACAATTGAATATCGCCCGTATTTCAGGGCTCAATTAGTCTCAGCCACAGGATAGAACTGTAAACTGAACGAAAACTTTAAGTCATTTTTAAGTAACTGCCCTTAAAATTTTGTAGATTAATTCAGGAGTCATTTTTAGATAATTAGCTTATGAATTTTCCCCATAAAATTGCGTTGTTTTGTTAAAACATTCCAGTCTCACCGTTGAAACATAAGTCTAGTTTCTCCTTGGTTCTACAGAGGTGTAATGCTGGATTTTATGTTCAGGAACTCAATATCAGTTGATGTGATATTTTACGCTGTCATCATCTGAATCTGTTTATTCGTCATTTGAACGCCATGCCATGTAACCTGAATGATTTTAATAAACGAGTGAATAAGAGCAGTTGAAGCGTTTTCCTTTCGCATATACAGGTTTCCTAATCACGGCAGGACAAAAACTCACTGAAACTTTGAGACTGATTCATTAAGCAATTTAAGGTACAAAATTAATTAAAACTAAAGTTAATTTTATTGTCCGTTAGGACTGGTGCCCCTTTTACGAGTGCTTTTATTTAATTTAGCTGGTGTAGAAGTGATGGTTCAACTCCGCCCCCCTTTCACACCCACTATTAAATAAAATAAATAATTCCTGTACCTTCTGACAAATAATTTTATAGGCTCTTCATCCTACACTTGATATCTTTATTAATGCATATAAGTCAACAAGTCTTAAAAACCTTGTTAGTAAATTATACTGTAATTTAATGACACTTAAAACAGACTCAACAACATATATAAAGCAAAAGTGGGAAAAGGAAATGAACATTGTAATAACTGATGATATGTGGTCAAGGGTTTGGGAGGTGCAATCCTCATCCACCAACTCCGGCACCTGGAGGGACTTTTGCTGGAAGACTCTTATTCGTTTTTTCATAACACCCAATCAGAAATCTAAGTACAGTGGAGTTCCTGCTCACTGCTGGAGAGAATGTGGGGAAACAACAGCAGACCATGGGCACGTATTCTGGTCTTGCCCACACATTCAGCCTTTTTGGACAGACGTAGCAAATGTCATTTCTAAGGCACTGGACTTTAATATCAGTTGCTCTTTTATTTTGTTATTCCTTGGATGTTTCCCTGACAAGCTGAACGCAGATGATATTTATCTCCTGAAAATTTTTTCGGCATCGGCCAAAAAGGCTATAACAAAGTGCTGGCTACAAAAACAGCCCCCCACACTGAACCTTTTCACCTCCATAATAGACAATATAAGGTCTATGAAACGCATGATCTATACCCTGCGACTCCAAGAGGAGCTAGGAAAAAGACGTTGGAAAAAATGTCTGGACTTCATAAGACGTGACAGTACTTATTAATGTGCGGATTCGGAATTGTATGTTTTTGCTACATCTGATTTGTACCATGTTGTACCGGAGTGGTGGCTCAGTTACCGGAGTGGTAGCTCAGTTGGTAGAGCATCCGCCCCACACCCGGGAGGCAGGGGTTCAAATCCCGGCCGGGTCATGCCGAAGACCATAAAAAAGTGGAACTTCCTGCCATCCAGCTTGGTGCTCAGCAATAGTGGAATGGAGGAGGGAAATTTGTGGCGGCGCCTTGCATGGCAGCGGCCCTCTGATTCTACACTTGGGGTGTGTGTGTGATTAACACAGTAGATAGGTAAAGCACAATCTCGTTCTACTAATGTTGATCATCCCATGACCTCTTGTGTTTGTGTTTTTTTAATTGAAAAATGTTCATAAATAAAAAGTTAAAAAAAAGAACTATATTCAGAATTATTCTTATTGTTTACTTTCAAATTAAGCAATCTACCTTGTGCTAATGTAAATTTGAAAATATTGTTTTTTTTAATTTATTTATTATTAATATTATAATTTTTTTAATTTATTTTTTTTTTTTTTAATTATTTTTTTGTGTGTGTGTGCTACTTGGCTTATTATTTTCACATTACCAAAAAGTTATGGCTCAAGATTGTGTCCATATAAGTGTACATTTGAATAAATATGTTTGAAATAGTTCATGTTGCAATTGTTGTTGTTTGTTTGGGTTTTGTTTGGGTTTTTTGCTTCAGTTTTCTTTCATCTGCCGATAAATACAGTTTTTAAGTACTCAGTACAGGTGTGAAAGCCCCCCCAATAAGGGAGGCATGAGGTATGCCTTGACAGGTATGATATTTTGGTTGAGTGTAGTTCTCCAGTTTTTAGCTTGGAGAAATTTTTTATCTGAATATCCAAAAATGGTTTTGTGGGAATCCATGGGAATCCACTCAGTATGTTTCCAATCAGACGGAATGGTCATGGGGGGTTGGTGTGCTGATGCGGGGGTTGGTGGGTTGATGTGAACAGTGACAAAAAGAATGGGGAATTGCAAAGGCTTTCATGTTAATGCAGCACCACAGGTGACTGAGCGAGTTGTATGATATAAAAGGAGAGGTGCCTGCGACCTGTGGGTCTTTTTGGTGTTTGTGATTCTGTGGAAGGTGAGAGAGAGAAATTAATAAAGCCTACTTTGCCCTGGACCGCTCTGCCTGATTATTCCTCTCTCCACACTGGTGACCCTTCACGTACAATGGAACTCGAGGCGAACACCCCGGAGACGACCCGGACTGGGAGTGCCAGCAACGTGTACGCTGTTTCGGTCAAACTCCCAGACTTTTGGCTACACAACCCGAAGTCTTGGTTCCTCCACACCGAGGCCCAGTTCGCACTCTGGGGAATAACGGCGGATGACACCAGATACTACTACATGGTTGCAGCACTGGACGCACGCACAACTCAGCAGGTGGTGAACCTGCACCAACGGCCCCCAGCCCACGACAAATACGAGGCTCTCAAAACCACGCTGACCCAGCGCTATACGCTCTCAGACTGCGAGAGAGCAGAAAGGCTCCTGACGCGCTCCGAGTTGGGAGACGGGTTGGCGGTCGAGTTAATGGAGAAGACGTTGGTGTTGATGGGAATATCGTTGTCTGCTCCCTCCAAAGTAAATAAAAATATAATGTATAAGCATCCCAAAGTGATAAAGCAAAATATTGGTAAAACTCAAATTAAACATAAAGCCTCTAAATTGAATGATTTGGCCTCTGTTCCTCCTCATAATTTAAAAATTAAATGTGGTTTATTAAATATTAGGTCTCTAACTCCCAAGTCTCTGTTAGTCCATGATCTGTTAATTGATCATCAGAATGATTTAATTTCCCTTACAGAGACTTGGTTAGGACAAGAGGATTATGTTGGTTTAAATGAATCAACTCCCTCTGGTTATTTAAACTGTCAAAATCCCAGAAGTTCTGGTCGTGGAGGAGGAGTAGCAACAATTTACCATTCCAAATTACTAGTTAATGTAAAGCAAAAAACATGTTATAATTCCTTTGAGGGCCTGGTCCTCAGTGTTGGGCACTTTAGCAATTTCAGGTTAAACCCAATTTTATTTGCCATAGTTTATCGTCCCCCATCAACCTATTCAGAATTTTTATCCGAATTTGTTGATTTCTTAGCTGATTTAGTGCTGAAATCTGATAAAATAATTATAGTAGGGGACTTTAATATACATGTGGATGTAGATAGTGACTGCCTTAATGTGGCTTTTAATTCAATATTAGACTCGATTGGGTTTTCTCAGAAAGTAGGAAATTCTACTCATTACCTCCACCATACATTGGACCTTGTTCTGACATATGGCATAGAAATAGAAAACCTTGTAGTGTCTCCTCATAACCCTGTACTGTCAGACCATTGTCTGTTAACCTTTGATTTTACTATTTCTGACTATTTGGCTCCTAAAGAAAAATATTATCACAGTAGATGCCTCTCAGATGATGCTGTTACCAAATTTATGCAGATTGTTTCCTCTATGCCATGTGTCAACACAACGGAAATAAGCTATAGACAGCTTGCTCCTTCTGTAATTGATAACATGGTGGATAGTGTTTCAGCTTCTCTGCATCAGGCTCTAGACTTGGTGGCCCCCTTAAAAAAGAAAAAGTCTAATCAGAGATTTTTAACTCCTTGGTTCAACACAGAAACTCGTAGCTTAAAACAGAAGACTCGTCAATTAGAAAGAAAATGGCGCTCTACTAATTTAGATGAAATCTATTTAGCTTGGAGAAATCATCTTTTAATTTATAAAAAATCTCTTAGAAAAGCTAGAACGAGTTATTACTCTGCATTAATAGAAGAGAACAAGAATAATCCCAGGTTTCTTTTCAGTACTGTAGCCAGGTTGACAAAGAGTCAGGACTCTGTCAATCCTAGCATCCCCTTAGAGCTTACTAGTCAGGACTTTATGAACTTTTTCAATAATAAAATTTCATCCATCAGAGATAAAATCAATCAGATTCTCCCCACAGTTAACTTAAATACTGTAACTACTACAACTCCTTCTATTGATGTCTGTCTTGATGAGTTTACTCCAATCGACCTTTGTGAGTTAGACAAAATAGTTTCCTCATCCAAACCTTCAACTTGTCTTTTAGACCCTATTCCTACCAGGTTATTTAAAGAAGTCTTCCCACTTATTGGGAGCTTTATTCTTCATATAATCAATTCTTCATTGACTTTAGGCCATGTACCGCAGGCTTTTAAAACGGCTGTAATTAAACCCTTACTCAAAAAGCCAACGCTAGATCCAGGAGCTTTAGCTAACTATAGACCAATTTCTAATCTCCCTTTCATTTCAAAAATCTTAGAAAGAGTTGTTGCTACGCAATTATTTGACCACCTGCAGGGAAATGGTTTACTTGAAGAGTTTCAATCTGGGTTTAGAATCCATCATAGTACTGAAACAGCCTTAGCGAAGGTCACTAATGACCTCCTCATTGCATCTGATAATGGACTAGTTTCTGTACTTGTCCTTTTAGATCTTAGTGCAGCTTTTGATACTATTGATCATAATATTCTACTTGATAGATTAGAACACTATGTTGGACTTAATGGAACTTCGTTGCAGTGGTTTAGATCTTATTTATCTGATAGGTTCCAGTTTGTTCATGTAAATGATGAGTTTTCTTTCAGCTCAAAGCTTAGTCATGGAGTTCCACAGGGATCTGTGCTAGGCCCTACTCTTTTTAGTTTATATATGCTTCCGTTAGGCAACATTATTAGAAAGCACTGTATACATTTTCATTGTTATGCAGATGACACACAATTATACCTGTCAATGAAGCCAGATGATACTAATCAATTAGCCAAGTTAGAAGCCTGTCTTAAGGAAATCAAAGCTTGGATGACTTGTAATTTCCTGCTATTAAATTCAGATAAGACTGAAGTCATTCTTGTTGGTCCAAAAAACCTTAGAAATTCCTTTCCAAATCAAACTTTCAGTTTGGATGCAGTTACTCTTTCTCTTAATAGCTCTGTGAGGAACCTTGGAGTTATTTTTGATCAGGATTTGTCCTTCAATTCACATATTAAATTTGTTTCTAAGACTGCCTTCTATCATTTGCGTAATATTGCCAAGATTAGGAGCATCTTGTCTCAGAGTGATGCTGAGAAGCTGATCCACGCTTTTGTTAGCTCGAGATTAGATTATTGTAATTCTTTATTATCAGGCTGTCCTAAAACATCTTTAAAAAGTCTTCAGCTGATCCAAAATGCTGCAGCAAGAGTTTTAACAGGTACTAGAAAGAGAGATCATATCTCTCCGGTTCTGGCCTCCCTTCATTGGCTTCCCATAGAGTTTAGAATTAAGTTTAAAATCCTTCTTCTTACTTACAAAGCTCTAAACAATCAGGCTCCTTTTTATTTAAAAGATCTGATACTACCGTATCATCCTAACAGAGCACTACGCTCCCAAAATGCAGGATTACTTGTAATACCTAGAATCTCCAAAAGTACAATGGGAGGCAGAGCCTTCAGTTATCAAGCTCCTCTCCTGTGGAATCAGCTGCCATGGATTCGGGAGTCAGACTCGATCTCTGTTTTTAAGAATAGGGCTAAAACCTACCTTTTTGATATAGCCTACAATTAGGGAGGGATCATGTGTTTCTGAACCCTCCCTTAGTTATGCTGCTAATAGGTTTAGTCAGCCGGGGGACCTCCAGTAATGCACTGAGCCTCACTCCTTTCCTCACTCTCTATGAAATATTTTTTTTTTTTTTTTGCTGGTCATTAACATTTGTTTGTTCTCTCCCATAGATTGAGTCCCCATCGTGCTGTTTGCTCTCTACATGTCTGTTCTTTTCTTCTTCTCTATCCCCTCACCCCCCAGCCAGTCGCAGCAGATGACTGCCCCTCCCTGAGCCTGGTTCTGCTGGAGGTTTCTTCCTGTTAAAAGGGAGTTTTTCCTCTCCACCGTCGCCAAGTGCATGCTCACAGGGGATCGCCTGATTGCTGGGGTCTTTCTGCAACTGTGGGGGTCCCCCCTACAGTTGATAGTGCTATGAGATGACTGTTGTTGTGAAATGGCGCTATATAAATAAAGTTGAATTGAATTGAATTGATGGGCACAGATGACGGGCATTTCCTCTTTGCCCACCTTTTCCTCCGGAACCGAGGACGAACACGTAGCCCACTTCAGGACAGTTTTCCAGAGGTTGGAGGAGCACAGATTAATAATCAACCCGGCAAAGTGCCAGTTCAGGGTGACGGGAATCGATTTTTTGGGCCACCGCATCTCACCGGAGGGTGCGATACCCTTACCGGACAAAGTGCACGCAGTGGCAGATTTTCCCTGGCCTCAGACAGTCAGGGTGCTGCAGGAGTTTTGGGGGATGGTTAACTTTTACAACCATTTCCTCCCCCACGCAGCCCAGCTCATGTAGCCGTTGTATGCCGCGCTTAAGAAACAGAAACCGGCGGACAGAGTCAACTGGATTCCTCAGCGAGAGCAGGCGTTTTCTGAAGTTAAAACAGCTCTGGTGAACGCCGCACTGCTGGTGCACCCAGACCCGGTGGCTCGGATAGCGTTCACTATCGACACCTCGGACGTGGCCATAGGGGCCGTCGTGGAGCAGCGCGTCGCCAGTTCTTGGCAGCTGCTTGCCTTCTTTAGCAGGTCTTTGCGCAACAGTGAGCATAAATACAGCACGTTCAACAGGGAGTTACTGGCTCTCCACCTGGCCATACGCCACTTCCAGTTTTGGCTGAAAGGGCGCACCTTCACTGCATTCGTGAACCACAAGCCGGTAACGTTCGCAACGGCCAAGGTTTTGGACCCATGGTCGGGCTGGCAGCAGAGACAGCTGGCCGCGATCTCGGAGTTTACGACAGACATTCAGCATGTGGCTGGTAAACTCAACGTGGTGGCGGGCTGCCTCTTGTGCGCATTAGTGGCCCCAGTCTACGTGGGGATAGATTACACGGCTATGGCCGCTGAGCAGATCCGCGATGTGGACGTTTGCGCGCTCCAGTCTGGACCAACAGGGTTAAGGCTGGAGAGCAGAGTACTGCAGGACGGGGGGCCCCCCTAATCTGTGACGTCTCCACGGGCCGCCCGCACCCGGTGGTCCCACGCACTTGGCGCTGCTGTGTTTTTGAGTCGATTCACTCCCTGGGACACCCAGGAGTGCGCACGTCAGTCAAAATGGTGGGAGCGAAGTTCTACCAGCCAAGCCTATGCAAACAGGTGAAACAGTGGGCTGCAGCCTGCGTAGCGTGCCAGCGAGCCAAAGTGCACAGGCACACAAAGGCCCCCTTGGAGCCGTTCCATATCCTGGCTAAGCAGTTCGGCCACGTTCATGTGGACCTCGTGGGCCCCCTCCCACCATCGCAGGGGTTCACGCACCTCCTGATAGTGGTGGACCACACCATGCGCTGGCCTGAAGCAGTCCCGCTAGCTTCCACCACATCCACAGAAGTTGCACGCACTTTTTTGACAACATGGGTGGCACGTTTCGGCACCCCTTCGGATATCACATCCTATAGGGGCCCGCAGTTTGTTTTCGACCTCTGATCCACCATGGCCCGGTGCCTGGGCGTCGCACTTCATTGCACGAACGCGAACAACCCCCAGGCCAATGGGTTATGCAAGCGTTTCCATAGATTGCTTAAAGCAGCGCTCAGGGCTTCGCTTACGGATGCAAATTGGGTGGACCAGTTGCCGTGGGTTCTATTAGGGTTGTGTTCAGCACCGAAGGAGGATTTGGCAGCCTCCCCAGTAAAACTGTTTTTTACCCAGCGGCTGCGGCTCCCAGGGGAATTTTTGCCAGACAGTCCCGCGCTGAACACAGGTCCATCCCCGCTTTCACCACATAGCGCAATGGGAGGAACGGTACCCGGTCCGGTCCACCACTGTTTTCCACGCGCTTTTGTGCCAAAGGTCTTGAAGGACACGGCGTTCGTATTTGTCAGGCATGATGTCTATCGGACCCCCTTGCGCCCGCCCTACGATGGCCCGTTCAGAGTGCTGGAACCCGGGGAGAAACATTTTGTGTTAGACTTGGGGGGGATACAGGGAAACAGTCTGTCTAGACAGGCTTAAGCCTGCTTTCGTTTTAGCAGACGAGCAGGTGGTGTTGGCCTGGGCTCCTCGGCGAGGACGACCCCCACTGAGAACTCCCCAGGTACATGACTCATCAGGTCAGTCACAATGGCATGCTAAAGATGTCCCCCCCCCACCAATGTACCCCCACAGATGGATGCACCCCCAGGAGCCCCCCACCGGCACAGCAGCGCCTCGGAGCTGCAGCCCCCCGTTACAGCCGCTACAGACGTAGGCTGAAGCCCAAAGGACATGAGGGTTAAGGCTCAGTCTGAGTTTCTGGGGTGGGGGTGGGGTGTCTACGGGAATCCACTCAGTATGTTTCCACTCCGCTTTCACGTTAATGCAGCACCACAGGTGACTGAGCGAGTTGTATGATATAAAAGGAGAGGTGCCTGCTACCTTTTTTTTTTTTTTTGACTTATTTTGTACCTGTAGGTAGATTTGTTCTGCAGTCCGGTGACAAGCCACCAGCTGCCGGTCGCTGCGTGCGCAAGCGCCCCTTAACTCCCTAACCTGCATGTTTTTGGCATGTGGGAGGAAACCGGAGAAATCCCGGAGTAAACCCACGCAAACACGGGGAGAACATGCAAACTCCACACAGATCACTGTTGGCCGGGGGCAGGGATCGAACCCATGATCCCCGCGATCCCCCGGCCGAGGGTAAACTGTGCTGCCGCGGTGCTAACCACTGCACCACCGTGCAGCTGTGGGTCTTTTTGGTGTTTGTGATTCTGTGGAAGGTGAGAGAGGGAAATTAATAAAGCCTTCTGTAGATGGCAGCTCTCCTCATATATGTGGTTCGGCGTGATAATGTCACCGTACGGATGCATCATCACGCCGATTCCAGTTAACCCCTTGTAGTTTCCCCATACTACATTCACCCACCCCCTTGGAAAAACACAGAACACTCTAACCAATTGTAACCCTCCTCATTTTGGCATAAATGACAGCAAAAAGACCTGTGGGTCTTTTTGGTGTTTGTGATTCTGTGGAAGGTGAGAGGGGGAAATTAATAAAGCCTACTTTGCCCTGGACCGCTCTGCCTGATTATTCCTCTCTCCACAGTTTTAATACTGACATCCATCATGGACAATCCTGATCACCCCCTCCACCACACACTGGATAAACAGTGGAGGACTTTCTCCAGCAGACTGCTACAGCTTCACTGCTGAATGGTCAAGTAAAGGAAATCTTTCCTGCCACATGCCATTTCACTGTACAATAACTCACTCTGATGTTGTACTCTGGCCATAATTATGACCAGAGTATGGTCTTCTCACAATAAAACACTTCATTTATTCCACTAAAGCAAAGTTTCAGTTGTCATGTGGTGATCCTCACAGATCACCAAGAGACGCCACAAAGTTCACCAGAGAGTTTGGCTAAGATGTTATTTATTTTCAGATGTGACAAAACACAGCTATGAACCCCTTAGGGCAAACACACACATAACTGAGACTTGGGCTCGTAGGGCTAACCCAGCCGCCATGAGTTGACTGTGACAAAACTATGAAGACAAACCTGACATGAAGGCCTACGGCACTCTCTAACATGACGAGGCGTAGACCCAGACTTGACAAGACAAACGAGACGTTGACAGAATGTAGACCAATACTCCTGCGTCTTACCGTCGTCAGTGCCGGGCTTAAAAGGGCGAAGCACTAACGACGGTAATGACAATCAGCTGACCGGCCGTTGACAGGCGGAAGCCCCACCGAGCACTTTCACAATAAGTGCCCGGTGAGGCCAGAATACAGCCCGCAGCTGTCAAGGCCGGCGGTGAGAATAACTTAGCCCGAGCGTGATCAGAACCGGCGCTCGGGTCATAACAGTATCCTCCCTCCACGGGCGGACTCCGAACACCCCAAGGAACCACCCTGCCCCCCCGCCCCCCCAGGGTGGGAGGTTGGGGGACAGGTGCGGAGGGAGAGAAACCAACCCATGAACAAGACAAAAAAACCATACAAGACAATGACAAGACTAAAAAACCATACAAGACAATGACAAGACTAACAAGAAAAAATGTACAAGGGAAAACAAAAACTAGAACTACAGGTTCAGAAAAAAATTAAATGCAAGAATAGAGCATACTCGCTCATACCAGACTATACATGAAAAAACAAAAAACAGAGCATTACTCGCTCATAACAGACTATACAAAACAGAAACAGAGCATTACACGCTCATACCAGACTACATGAAGCAAAAAAAACAGCACTACTCGCTCATATCAAACTATACAAAACAGAAACAGAGCATTACATGCTCATACCAGACTACATGAAACAAAAAAAAACAGAGCACTACTCGCTCATATCAAGCTATACACGAAACAAAAAAAAAAAACAGCGCACCACACGCTCTACCCAGACTATACATAAGCCAGCAGGGCTACTGCAAGGCATGAGCACTAGATACAATATAACCAGGACAAAGAAAAAAAAAAGCACAAATACTGAGACAAACCCAGGGACCACTACCACCCCCCGACAGTTTATGTCCACCGATGGTCAAAGGAGGCGGACCAGGCGGCTCACCAGAGTCCAAAGTCCCACACGTCCGCTTCTCCGGTGGTTGAACTAGGTAGCCCCATGGCACACATAACAGGTCGGGTGGCCGAACCGAGGCGCCGAACCGGCGAAACAGTCCCTCCAGTGGCCGACCCATGTCCCTCAGCCATCAGTCCAGGGCATCAACAACCCGCAGCGGCCTCCCTGACGAGAACAAAACTCGGGAGAACCGGGGCGAGCGAACAGGGACCCCCATGGCCCCCGGCGATGATGAAAAGGGGCGGTGATTCTGAGGGGATTGATGAGCAGGACGAGCCAAGAATCCGCTCCGCGAAGAAGGGTCTGCAGCTCCTCCTCCGCCAATAGACCATGCTCGTGCTGCATCACTGCTGGACCCAGATTGGGTCCCAGCTGCACCCACGTTGGGCCCTGATTGGGCCAGAATCCCACCCGCGGTGGACCCCGATTGGGCCTCCGACGAACCCCCGTCGGACCCCGATTGGGCCGAAACCGCCCCTGCGGTGGGACCCGATTGGGCCTCCGGTGCAGCTCCGCTGACGAACTCCACCCCCGAACCTGGGACCTCCACCTCGGTGACACCGACCCGTTCCTCGCCGGCGACACTAAAACAAAGCTCGGGGACAGGAAAACCGGGATCAGCATCACCGGTAGCAACGGAACCCAGCGAGACGAGCTCGGGCGCAGCAGACGGCTGCTCCTCACTCGTCTCCCCGAGAGGCAGGCAAAAATGCTCAAAAGAGGACAGAGACATAAGAGGGAGCACTTGCCTGCACTCGGGTTCCGTTGCCACCCAGGACTCCGACGATCCAGGTTCAGGGCGACTCTCGTCAGCTGGCTCGGACTCAGCTGTGTCGGGCTCCGCAGCTGGCACGATGTCATCAGCAGCCTCAGGTTCCTCCCACGCTGTTGTCCACGCCGACGACCCGTATGGCGTGGAGGCAGGGAACCCTTGACCCACTGGCTCGGACCGCTCCGGCGAGGAGACCCGGGGACGCTTCTTTGTCGGCTCAGGCTCCGGGCCGCAGTCTGCTCCTCTCCTCTGTCCAAGACGTGACTGCAGGGCCGGATGCAGGCTGTCCAGCACTGCAGGGGCCCTCTTCGTCTGGCGACGCTGGCCTGGCGTCGTGGACCGCTCGACGGGGAAGAACACAGAGGCAGTAGGTTTAATAATTTCATCCACAGCAGGTGGAGGGAGCTCGGGGGGCTGCGAACCCCGAACTCCATCCCCAGGAGTCAGACAAGGCAGAATAATATCATGATGTGAGAAATTATCGTGCACTTGCCTTCCTTCCGGGGTAGAGATGGTTCCTGCTGTGGGGGACGTCGTTCCTCCCTCTCCCCGCTGGATGGCGACAGAGGGCCCCCTGGGAAGACGAGGTGGGGCCGCTCTCGGAGATTCGCTGACGGGATACACCGGCAGCGAGTCCAGCCGGGGATTCCGCTGAGGGTTGCCCGCGCCGTTACGCCGACGTCCTCGCCGGCCCCCAGACGGCGCGTACTCCTGGACCTGCTCCGGGACGGGACACCAACGCAGGGAGCGGGGATTCCTCCTCCCCTGCTTCCTGCTCTTCTCTTCCAGCCCGCAAAGTAACTCGCGCTGAATGGCGAGTTCCTCCCACCTCGTTATCACCTCCAGGTGGTCGTAACTATCGAGGGGAAGGTTGTCCAAAAGCTCCTCAGCGTAGTCCAAATGCCTGCACACGTCACTGGGAGCGTCCCACAGCGTAGCGGAGAAATAACGTGCAGTCCACGTACTCCAGGACCTCCGCTAGCCTTCTGTCCAGGCGCCGACCGCGACCCCTGGATGACAGCATTCTCCCAGCAACAGGCATCCAGACAGGGAAGAACAAACAGTCCAGTTATGGCACAAACTCCCGGTGAAACAGCGTCTCGATGCGGCGCCTCCGTTTAGGCGACCTGGCAGGAATATACTGCCATGTGGTGATCCTCGCGGATCACCAAGAGACGCCACAAAGTTCACCAGAGAGTTTGGCTAAGATGTTATTTATTTTCAGACGTGACAAAACACAACTATGAACCCCTTAGGGCAAACACACACATAACAGAGTTGGGCTCGTAGGGCTAACCCAGCCGCCACGAGCTAACTGTGACAAAACTATGATCAGAACGAGACTTGGGCTCGTAGGGCTAACCCAGCCGCTACGAGCTAACTGTGACAAAACTATGAAGACAAACCTGACATGAAGGTCTACAGCACTCTCTAACATGATGAGGCGTAGACCCAGACTTGACAAGACAAACGAGACGTTGACAGAATGTAGACCAATACTCCTGCGTCTTACCGTCGTCAGTGCCGGGCTTAAAAGGGCGAAGCACTAACGACGGTAATGACAATCAGCTGACCGGCCGTTGACAGGCGGAAGCCCCACCGAGCACTTTCACAATAAGAGCCCGGTGAGGCCAGAATACAGCCCGCAGCTGTCAAGGCCGGCGGCGAGAATAACTTAGCCCGAGCGCGATCAGAACCGGCGCTCGGGTCATAACATCAGTTCTGTTATCCCAGCATCAAGGTCCTTTATGGAATTTAAACTGAAGCTCAAGCACCATTCAAAGATTTTGAATTTTTACCAGCATATGTTTGTCTAATTTGAGTGGGGGATTGACTGGAGTGTGTTATGTCTGGAAACCCAGAGAGACTCACGGAGAGTGGTTGCTGTTGTGAACACGAACTTTATTACACAAAATAATATAACATGCATGCAGGTCTGTTTCCTGGTGTTGAACCTGCCGGAAAAAAGGCCCTAAGATGGCAGCTCTCCCATATATGTGGTTCGGCGTGATAATGTCACCGTAGGGATGCATCATCACGCCGATTCCAGTTAACCCCTTGTAGTATCCCCATACTACATTCACCCCCCCCCCTTGGAAAAACACAGAACACTCTAACCAATTGTAACCCTCCCCATTTTGGCATAAATGACAGCAATAATAACTAGGGTCAGTGGGTGGACTGCCGCTGGACCCGACGCGGCTGAGTGGATTATTCTGCCACTCTCCCAGCCAGCCACGCTCCTATCTAAACAGTCACCTTTTCTTTTTTTCTCACAGTCTTCCATGCGAAAGGCAGTTACGCTGGAGGGGTCTTGTAGTGGGCCCATGGTGAACATGCCCCTGGTGGTGCCAATTTCAGCAGGCCCGTGTGCCATCCCTCTGGAGCCATCAGGTTCAGGTTCAGGTTACTTTATTTGTACCCGTAGGTAGATTTGTTTTGCAGTTGGTGACATCCATATTTACAAGCCACTAATTACATTCAACATAGACACAAACACAGGCACACATCTTACAAAATAGGTAAATATATATATATATATACAGTATATATATACAGTATATATAGCCATGGCACGCCTGTCAACACACATTTGCTGCGAGGCGTCCACCAGGCTGTGGTGGTTCCGCTACATCCTGTTGGGTCACAGACTCTTCATCCAGTGCTACAGCGGCAGTCCCCGGGGACCAATGCTGGTCGTGGATCCTGAAGACGTCCGGCATCTCTCCTGTGTCATTTACGGTCACAGACTCTTCACCTGTCGGCTCAGCCGTGGCTCCAGTAGACTGGTGCTAAGCAAAGATTCTGAAGCAGTCCGGTTCTTTCTCACTTTTGTCTGGTGCTGGTTTAGGTTGGGGTGACGTGTCGCTGTTGTCACATTTAACATCCGTATCAGGTCGTTGTGTCTCGGGGTTCTCTGTGTGTGTGGGCTCCCCCTCCTGTAACTCTGCAGTGGCTCCTGTAAACTCATGTTGTGCGAGGATCTGAGGTGAGTCCAGCTGCTGGCCCCCTCCGGCCAGTGCTCCTCCTGCATGCACGAGACAGCAGGTTTCTCGTCTACATCATTCCCGATAAACACGGGCTCCCTCTCGTGCAGCTCTGCAGTGGCTCCCTGCAGCTCACACTGGGTGAGGAACAGAGGCAAGTCCAGTTGCTGCTCTCTCTCTCTGTCATCTTTGTTCTCTGTGTCGTGAAACACTTGTGCGGTCCCGCTAGTCACAGTGCCACCTGAGCCATCATCTCTCCAGCTGAAACGCCAATTCCATTGCCTCGGACACTGATAGGTAGTGCACTAACTCCGGCAGCTTCTCCTGTAGTTTCTTCACCATCTCTGCCACTGTCCGGTTGTCCGGCTGATCCTCCAGTATGGCCTGCATCTCCAAACTCGCACTGAACCACTTCAGCTGCAACATTATTAATCTGTCCTCCATGGGCCTGAACTCGCACATGCTAGCCAAACAGCGAAGGGAGTCCACATACCATATAAGTGACTCATCTTTTTGCTGTCAGCGCTGGTAGAACACAGACCCCCAGGCCATCACATACTCTGGGACATCGAAGTGTTTGGCTAGCAGACCAACACACACATCGTAGTTGTCGTGGGATGAAGTGCGGCTGCTAGCTAGCAGCCCAACTGCCTCGGCACATGAAACTAGTGATCTTATCGCACTGTAAAAACGAATGCCCTCCACGCCCAGCTAGTAGCACAGTAGAGCTGACTTCAGTACTTTGTTCATCTCGTCCGGGCCAAACGCTGAGAAGTAGGTGGCGAAAGCATCAAACCAGCACACCCACAGGACTGGTGGCTCACCAGGGTTTTCCAGAAACGGTCGTGGTGGCCTCACTCATGTCTCCATGGTCTAACTTCTCATCACCAAATGTTCTGTCTGGAAACCCGGAGAGACTCACAGAGAGTGGTACTGTTGTGGACATGAACGTTGTTACACAAAGTAATATAACATACATGCAGGTTTGTTTCCTAGTGTTGAGCCAGCCAGGAAATAGGCCCTAAGATGGCGGCTGTCCCCTTATATGTGGTTTGGTGTGATGACATCATTGTACAGGTGTGTCCTCACGCCGATGCCAGTTAACCCCTTGTAGTATCCCTATACTACAGAGTAGTGGCCTACTGTCCATCAGGCAGCTGCAGTTAGTTCAGAACAATGCTGCTGCAGTCCTCACTAAGACCAAGAAAGTGGATCATAACTCCAGTCCTCAGATCTTTACACTGGCTTTCTGTACGTCAAAAAATAGATTTCAAAATACTGGTGTTGGTTTATAAAGCTCTGAATGGTTTAGGGCCAAAATGTATTTCTGATCTTCTGGTCCATTATGAACCACCCAGAGCCCTCAGGTCATCAGGGTCAGGCCTACTATCTATGGCCAGAGCTAGAACCAAACATGGTGAGGCAGCATTCAGTTTTTATGCCCCTCACATGTGGAACAAACTCCAAGAAAGCATTGGGGTTGCTGAAACTCTCAACTGCTTTAAACCAAGGTTAAAAACATTCCTGTTTGCCACTGCCTTTTAGTAGAGCAATTGTTAATCTCCCATAATGCACTGTAACTTTTTTTTCTTGCACTTAATATGTTTTATTCTATTTCTGTTTCTCTTTAATTTATTTTTTAGTTAGCTTTTAAATTCTTTTGTTTTTTGGACATACTTTTATAATGTTTTTCTTTTGCAACTTATTGCAATGCTTTAATGTTTTATGTAAAGCACTTTGAATTGTCTTGTACATGAAATGTGCTATAAATGGATGTGTCATGTATTGCCCTTGCAGTGCAGGAATGCGAGACCCACACGCTGAACTGTTAATTAATGCAGTTTATAAACTCAAAAAAACAACATAAAAAGTACAAACAAGGTGTCCAAAAACAAAGATGGCAATGAAAGAGATTACTTACGGAGTAACTCACCGGAGCAAGCAGAGCTCTGGTGGAGACAAGGAATGACAAACCAAAGCGGCCACAAAATGGAAGTAAAATAGAACCCTTAAATAGGGACCAAACCCATTAACCAAACTGACAACAGATGTGGTCACCTGAATGAGCAGGATCACCTGAGGTGGTGAGAGGACGGCAGTTCTAAACTGGCAGCTGGCAGGGCACGCCTACGCGAAGCTGACGTCCCTGACAGCTGTCAACACTGGGAAAATGCTAGGAATACAAAATAAAATAACATACTCAAGTATAAATATAAATAAATACATGAAAAAACACACTGCACAACAGGAAAATGGCAAACGGAACATTAATACATAGACAAAAAGAGGCCTAAAATGCAACAGATAAATATAAATACAGGAAAAGGGCTACGAGGCTGGGTCTGGCAGAACCTCCAGAGCCCAGCTCATGACAGAGCCCCCCTCTCAAGGGGTGGACTCCAAACATCCCAGTGTAACACCAAAAGAAAAAGAAACAGCCCCCCCCCCCCCCCAGAAGGGACATGACAATAATCCCCCCAGGGTGGGTGGTGGGGGGAACAGGCCAGGAGGGAACAAAATAAAACCCACTCAGGACCCACACCAAAAGGGAAAACAAAGAATTAGACTCCCCGAGCCAAGGAGCTAGGGAGTTCAGGGGGTCGACCAAAATCCCAGGCCTGGCGGACGGCAAGGTGGTCCGAGTCGGGTGGCCTGCCAGAGAGCATAGGCCACCCAACCCAATGGCTCAGTCCATCAGGCGGCCGACCAGAGCTCTTCAACTACCTGAATAAAAGGGGTGGCCCAGAAGGCGACGGGAAAGGGAGCTGAAGAGGGGGAACCACGACAGTGTCTGGCAGAGGAGGAAGGAGGATCACGCTGGTGTCTGGCAGAGGAGGAAGGGGGACCACGACAGCATTTGGCTGAGGAGGAGAGGCCTTGACATTCTCGAGCTGGCCAGTAGTACCCTTGATGGTCCCGGATTGAGACATTGTAGCACCCACGGTGGCTACAGGCTGGAGCATGGCAGCACCCATGTTGGCTCCGGGCTGGAGCATGGCAGCACCCGTGGTGGCTCCGGGCTGGAGCATAGTAGCACCCACGTTGGCTCCAGGCAAGAGTGGAGCTGCACCTTCGGTGGGCCCAGGCTGGACCAACGCTGCACCCTCGGTGGACCCGGACTGGGCCAACGCTGCACCCTCGGTGGACCCGGACTGGGCCAACGCTGCACCCTCGGTGGACCCGGACTGGGCCAATGCTGCACCCTCGGTGGACCCGGACTGGGCCAACGCTGCACCCATGGTGGGCCCGGACTGGGCCAGTGCTGCACCCTCGGTGGCCCCCAGGCTGGAGCGTAGCACCCATGGCAGCCCCATACTGGAATGCAGCACCCAGGCTGGCTTCAGGCTGGGGCACAGCACCCACGACGGTCCCCGACTGGGACACAGCACCCACAGAGACTCGGACTGCGGAGGGGGAACCCAAACGGTGGCCTCGGGCAGAGGGGAAGCTGCACCCACGGAGATCCCGGGCTGGGACAGGGCACCTGCAACTACCTCTACAGCGGGGGAAGCTGGACACCTGGCAACCTCGGGTGGCAAGCCTGGACCCATGGAGACATCTGGCTGTGTTGGAACATTCTCGGTGACCCTGGTAGAAAGCTCAGACACACACAGAGAAGGGGGATCAGGGTCACCGGTAGCGGCGGAGGCGGAGGCCGGCAAGGTGAGCTCAGGTGCAGTTGGCGGCTGCACCCAGCTCTCCTCACCAAGGACCAGGTAAGATTGCTCTAAGACAGATAAGAGAAAAACAAAGGCGCGCACTTACCTGAGCTTGAGCTCCACCACCGTCCAGGACTCAGTCGATCCAGGTGATGATGTGACTTTGGGCTTGGCCTTGAACTCTGCCGCCGCAGGCATGATGGTGGTTGCAGTCCTTTTGGCCCCAGTTGGAGTGACCCATGCCGGAGGCTCGTTTGGCATGGTGGCTGGGGTCTGGCTCACCCTTGACGCTGGACTCTGCGTGGTGAGCTCGGGTTCAGCACCTTCCCTCTGTCCATGGTGTGACTGTGGGGCTGGGATGGAGTCCTCCAGTGCTGCGGGCTCCTCCATTGTCCAGTGGCTCAGGTCTGGGGCCGACGGAAACTCAGGAACCACTGGAGGAGACACGGAGAGGGCAGGTGAGGATTTACTAATTACAGCAGGTGGAGAGAGCTCAGGGGACTGCAAACCCTGAGTCTCTCTGCTGGGAATCAGGCAAAGCATATCATCATAACATGAAATAGAATGACATGAAACTTGCCTGTTTTCCCAGGGCTCGATGTTTCCTGCTGTAGAGTCGCCCCTCTCCGTGGCTAAGGTGGACTTGGGCCCCTCAGTGGATTGTGAAGGAACCACCCCTGTAGTCACGGAGGCGGACGCAGCTGGGAAGGATGCAGTGGGACTTCCAGCAGCAGGAGGAGGCACAGAGGAGAAGGGGGAGGCAGCAGCTGTGGGAAAAGTTGGTGCTGGCAAGGCAGCTGAAAGAGAAAACAGCTTGAGAGGCACTGCTGCAGAGATCTTCTCCCTCTGCGAAGGAAGGGCTACGGACTGGAAAAAGGAGGCATTCTTCTGGCGGTCCTGGGCTGGGCGACGGCGCCGCCGTGGAGCTGGCGACGCGCATGCTGGAGCTGGAGGTGAGGCTGGCAAAGCGAGAGGGGAGAAGGATGTCAGCTGTGGAGAGCGCCGCCACTTCGACTCTGCTGGAAACGCCCCCATTGTTAGTCCAGGAAATGATCGCTGGAGCGCGGACACTGTGGACAGCAGTTCTGCATGCTGGGGATATTTCCACAGACCGGGATGCGCCTCTACGATGCTCACCGCTCCTTTTACACATCCCCAGGCCTTCTTGGGTCCACGGGCAGCAAGAGCCTCATCCACGAAGCTTTGGATGAAGTCCGCTGCCCACTCCTCCTCCACGGTCGGACACCCCGCTGTCAATCCTCCTTTGTCTGCGCGAGGCTGGCGACCAGGGGACATGATGAGCTCCAGATCACGTTAGTGAAAAAAAAAAAAAAAAAGGAAACATGCACTACTAACAGCAGCTGGGTCTCTACTGGTGGTCGCTTTCTGTGATGTATTGCCCTTGTAGGGCAGGAATGTGAGACCTACACGCTGAATTGTTAATTAATGCAGTTTATAAACTCAAAAAAACAACATAAAAAGTACAAACAAGGTGTCCAAAAATGAAGATGGCAGTGAAAGAGAGATTACTTACAGAGTAACTCACCAGAGCAAGCAGAGCTCTGGTGGAGACGAGGAATGACAAACCAAAGCGGCCACAAAATGGAAGTAAAACAGAACCCTTAAATAGGAACCAAACCCATTAACCAAACTGACAACAGATGTGGGCGCCTGAACGAGCAGGAGAAGGTGAAGATACATAATTGGGATCACCTGAGGTGGTGAGAGGATGGCAGTTCCAAACTGGCAGCTGGCAGGGCACGCCTACGCGAAGCTGACGTCCCTGACAGCTGTCAACACTGGGAAACTACTGGGAACACAAAATAAAATAACATAAGTATAAATATAAACAAATACATGAAAAAATAAAACACTGCACGGAACATTAATACATAGACAAAAAGAGGTATAAAATGCAACAGATAAATATAAGTACAGGGAAAGGGCCATGAGGCTGGATCTGGCAGAACCTCCAGAGCCCAGCTTGTGACAGGGTGCACATAACCTTTTTTGGTCTTGTTCTCAGGAGAGAACCTGAGGTTGTTGCTTGGTCCTCATTTTTTAATTTATTTTTTTTCCTTGACCCACCTCACAAAATAAAGGAATATGTGGATAAGCAAAGCAAAGTTTATTTGTATAGCACTTTTCACAGATATATATTGCAAAGTACTTCACGGCAAATTAAAATTTACAAATACACAAGAAATTAAAATCAATAGAAATAAGATAAAATACTCATGTAAGTCGAAATAATAAGATTGTGAGGGAATAAAAGCCATTCAACAAAAGCTAAAAGCCTGTCTAAACAAATGAGTTTTTAACTCCTTGAAGAGTCAACAGACTCAAGGCAGCGCAAGGACAGGGGAAGACCACCAGGAGTCTCTGGTCTGAGGCTCTTAGTGATTGTGTCGTTGCATATGGAGTCAAGAGAGCTAAGATGTATGAAGGGGCTTGGCCATTAAGAGCTCTAAAAGTCAAAACTAAAATCTTAAAATGAAATCTAAAAACAACTGGCAGCCAGTGAAGGGACAATAAAACCAGGGAAATGTGTCCAGGTTAAAAGCCGAGCTGTTGCATTTTGCACAGTCTGAAGGCAGGCAACAGCAGTTTTATTGAAACACATAAAAAGGGCATTGCAATAATCTAAATGAGACGAGATAACAGCATGAATGATAATTTCCAGTTCAGATGTTGAGACCATAGGTCTAAGTTTTGCTATATTCCTCAGATGAAAAAAGCAATTTCTGACTAGTTGCCCGCCATGGCAGTCCAGTGACATGGCATTATCAAAAACAACACTCACGTTATGTAGGCTGGACTGGACAGAAGAGCCTAGGTGACTTAAGTGCTGCTTTATCAGAGGACTTTTACTGTCTAGAGTAATGATCAGTGTTTCTGTCTTGTTAAGATTTAATTGTAGGAAGTTTTTGTTTAACCATTTCTTAGTGGCAGACAGGCAAGAGATTAAGTTTGATAAAATGTTCAGCTCATTTTCTTTAAAAGAGCAGTAAAGCTGAATGTTGTCTGCATAAAAATGGTAAGAGACACTCAAACTGACTGATAATCTGGCCAAGTGCAGTTAAGTACAATAAAAACAGAATAGGGCCCAGAACTGAGCCTTGAGAAACCCCACAGGAGAGTCCTTTGACCTCCGACATCTTCTCATTGAACAAAACACAAAACCCTCTGTCAGTTAAATAAGATGAGAACCATTTCAGAACTGATTCTGAAATACCAAGTGTCCTTCATCCTATTTATCAATATATTGTGGTCCACCATGTCAAAAGCAGTGGTGAGATCCAACAACACCAGGTCCGAGTACTGACCAGAATCTGCTGCCATCATGATGTCACTGGAGACTTTAATTAGTGCTGTCTCAGTGGAGTGTATTTTACGGAAACCAGACTAGAAAGTATCTAAGATTTTATTTCTCTCTATGAATGTAGTTAATTGCTTGGCTACTACTTTCTCAAGCATTTTGAATAGGAAGGGGAGCTTTGAAATGGGCCTGTAATTGTTCACTTCTGTAGGGTCTAGGTTTTGTTTCTTTAATTTGGGTTCAACCACTGCTTGTTTGAAAGAACTGGGAACAGTGCCTGATAAAAGTGACCAGTTTATGATTTTGACAATTAAAGGCCCGATAGAGTCAAATATTTTGAAAAACAGTGAAGATGGGAGGATATCTAAGGGGCTTGAAGAGGGCTTCAAAGAGGCCAGAAGACCATTTACGTCCAGTAGCGTGACTGGAGTGAATAAGGACCACGTGTTAGAGGGGGCCTGATTCAGGCCAAGGTCCTCAGCAGATGGCGTAGTGCTTGCTCTAATATCTTTCACCTTATTCACCATAAAATTTGCAAAGTCATTACATTCAGCATTAGAATAAGCAGGAACCATGGCTCAATCAGGTGAGACAATGGAATTAATAGTGTCAAACAAAAACTTCTTCTCTTGTTTAAGGATATAAGCTGAACAAAGTAGTTTGTTCTTGCATCCTTCATCATATCATTTAGTGAAGTTATGCGGTCTTTGAGGTGGAGTCTATGCACCTCATGTCATGATTCTGATAGTGGGGGCCGTGCTCAGTCTCTAAGTTATTTAAGCCATTTTCTGTATCTCTGTTTATTTTGCATTTAGTATAGTTCGGTGTGCTTGGTCTGAGTTGTCTTTTTTTTTGGTTATTTCATGTATTTCTTTATCATGTTCTCTGGGTTGCCATTTGTCTGTTTATTTATGAGTTGTCCTATATTCTTAGTCTTGTCATTATCAGTCTGATTCCTCTAGTTTGTGTATCTATTATTATCCGGTGTATTTTATATTTCTGCCTGTGGTTGTTTAAGAGTTTGCCTTATCCTTGTGTCTTTTGGTTCTCATGTATATTATATTATTTGCATCTCTGGTTTGCCTTTATCTTGTCCCCACCTTAGGGTTTATGTTCTTGTTTTGTATTATTCGGTCTGTCATGTGTTGGAATCGTTTTGTATTTGTAGTCAGTCACTTCTTGCCTTATTTCTCTGTACTTTTATTTTGACAGCGCTGTGTGCCACTTCCTGCTGTCAAACTTTGTTCGTGGGTTGCACAGCTGTCACTGATTGTGCTGATTGTTTCCTCACTCATGTACCCACACCCGATCTCATTTGTTTATCCCTATATAAGAGCTGCTGTGAGGCTTTCTCTTCCCAGTGGTCTTCTGGTCCATGTTTCGTTTCCAGACATAGCCCCGTCTGTTTGTATTCCCCGGGTGTTCCCCATTATTCCACCATTTCCCATAAATATTCGTGTATGTTATTTTTGTGTGCATTATTAAATGTGCAAAACTCACAGTCTGCATTTGGAGTCTTCAGTCCGCCCTTGCCAGGGAAATTTATGACACCTCAAGCTTGGTGGCCTTCCACACTTAACACACATTTTAATTTCAACTGAAAATTAATGAAAGCATTACAACAAAATGTCTGTTCTTTAAAGCGCCACAGCTTTCTAATGAAATGACTGCGCTTCAAGCCCTGAAAACTAAATGTACAAATGTCTGAATTTCAAATAATGAAAACCAAATGAAATGACAGCTTTTTAATCACTGACAACAGCTATTGTTATTTAAAAGCACAGAATGATTCTCGAGAATGATAAGCAGTCCCAACATTAACTCCAAGCCTTTTGAGAAGCAGAATAGCTTCCTCATACGGTATCTCACAAAGGTGAGTACACCCCTCACATTTTTGTAAATATTTTATATGTTTTCTTGGGACAACACTGACAATATGACATTTTGATACAATGTAAAGTAGTCAGTGTACAGCTTGTATAACAGTGTAAATTTGCTGTCCCCTCAAAATAACTCACCAAACAGCCATTAATGTCTAAATCGCTGGCAACAAAAGTGAGTACACCCCAAAGTAAAAATGTCCAAGTTGTGCCCAGTTAGCCATTTTCCCTCCCCGGTGTCATGTGACTCAGTGTTACAAGGTCTCAGGTGTGAATGGGGAGCAGGTGTGTTAAATTTGGTGTTATCGTTCTCACACTCTCTCATATTTGTCACTGGAAGTTCAACATGGCACCTCGTGACAAAGAACTTTTTGAGGATCTGAAAAAAAGAATTGTTGCTCTACATAAAGATGGCCTAGGCTTTAAGAAGGCTGCCAACACCCTGAAACTGAGCTGCAGCACGGTGGCCAAGATCATACAGCGGTTTAACAGGACAGATTCCACTCAGAACAGGCCTCGCCATGGTCGACCAAAGAAGGGATAAGGGACCTGTAGTTATATAGCGCTTTTTCCAGTCTCAAAGACCACTCAAAGCGCTTCACTAGTACTAACCCTCTATTTTAAGGGCCTATAGGATACAGATATCTAGGGACAATTTAGAACAACCAATTAACCTAACATGCATGTCTTTGGATTGTGGGAGGAAACCGGAGTCCCCACAGTAAACCCATGCAGCACAGGGAGAAAACGCAAACTCCACACAGAAAGGTTCCTACCCCTGCCAGCCTGGGGATTCAAACCTGGAACCTTCTAGCTGTTAGACAACAGCGCTAACCACTGCATCACCATGCTGCCCAGAAGTTGAGTGCACGTGCTCAGTGTCATATCCAGAGGTTGTCTTTTGAAAACAGACGTATGACTGCTGCAGCATTGTTGCAGAGATTGAAGAGGTGGGGGGTCAGCCGGTCAGTGCTCAGACCATATGCTGCACACTGCATCAAATTGGTCTTCATGGCTGTCATCCCCGATGGAAGCCCCTTTTAAAGATGATGCATAAGAAAGCCTGCAAACAGTTTGCTGAAGACAAGCAGACTAAGGACATGGACTACTGGAACCATGTCCTGTGGTCTGATGAGACCAAGATAAACTTATTTGATTCAGATGGTGTCAAGCGTGTGTGGCGGCAACCAGGTGAGGAGTACAAAGACAAGTGTGTCTTGCCTAAAGTCAAGCATGGTGGTGGGAGTGCGATGGTTTGGGGCTGCATGAGTGCTACCAGCACTGGGGAGCTACAGTTCATTGAGGGACCCATGAATGCCAACATGTACTGTGACATACTGAAGCAGAGCATGATCCCCTCCCTTCAGAAACTGGGCCGCAGTTCAGTATTCCAACATGATAACAACCCCAAACACACCTCCAAGACAACCACTGCCTTACTAAAGAAACTGAGGGTAAAGGTGATGGACTGGCCAAGCATGTCTCCAGGCCTAAACCCTATTGAGCATCTGTGGGGCATCCTCAAATGCAGTGGTGGCCCCTCAGGGCCAGTAAAGCCTTCTCTGTTGGCCTAAACACTATCAGAGTTACATTTACAGTGGGGCAAAAAAGTATTTAGTCAGCCACCAATTGTGCAAGTTCTCCCACTTAAAAAATGAGAGAGGTCTCCAATTTTCATCATAGGTATACCTCAACTATGAGAGACAAAATGAGAAAAAAAATCCAGAAAATCACATTGTCTGATTTTTAAAGAATTTATTTGCAAATTGTGGTGGAAAATAAGTATTTGGTCAATAACAAAAGTTCATCTCAATACTTTGTTATATACCCTTTGTTGGCAATGACAGAGGTCAAATGTTTTCTGTAAGTCTTCACAAGGTTTTCACACACTGTTGCTGGTATTTTGGCCCATTCCTCCATGCAGATCTCCTCTAGAGCAGTGATGTTTTGGGGCTGTCGCTTGGCAACACGGACTTTCAACTACCTCCAAAGATTTTCTATGGGGTTGAGATCTGGAGACTGGCTAGGCCACTCCAGGACCTTGAAATGCTTCTTACGAAGCCACTCCTTCATTGCCCGGGCGGTGTGTTTGGGATCATTGTCATGCTGAAAGATCCAGCCACGTTTCATCTTCAATGCCCTTGCTGATGGAAGGAGGTTTTCACTCAAAATCTCACGATACATGGCCCCATTCATTCTTTCCTTTACACGGATCAGTCATCCTGGTCTCTTTGCAGAAAAACAGCCCCAAAGCATGAGGTTTCCACCCCCATGCTTCACAAGAGGTATGGTGTTCTTTGGATGCAACTCAGCATTCTTTCTCCTCCAAACACGACAAGTTGAGTTTTTACCAAAAAGTTCCATTTTGGTTTCATCTGACCTTCTCCCAATCCTCTTCTGGATCATCCAAACGCTCTCTAGCAAACTTCAGACGGGCCTGGACATGTACTGGCTTAAGCAGGGGGACACGTCTGACACTGCAGGATTTGAGTCCCTGGCGGCGTAGTGTGTTACTGATGGTAGCCTTTGTTACTTTGGTCCCAGCTCTCTGCAGGTCATCCACTAGGTCCCTCCGTGTGGTTCTGGGATTTTTGCTCACCGTTCTCGTGATCATTTTGACCCCACGGGGTGAGATCTTGCGTGGATCCCCAGATCGAGGGAGATTATCAGTGGTCTTGTATGTCTTCCATTTTCTAATAATTGCTCCCACAGTTGATTTCTTCACACCAAGCTGCTTACCTATTGCAGATTCAGTCTTCCCAGCCTGGTGCAGGTCTACAATTTTGTTTCTGGTGTCCTTTAACAGCTCTTTGGTCTTGGCCATAGTGGAGTTTGGAGTCTGACTGTTTGAGGTTGTGGACAGGTGTCTTTTATACTGATAACGAGTTCAAACAGGTGCCATTAATACAGGTAACGAGTGGAGGACAGAGGAGCCTCTTAAAGAAGAAGTTACAGGTCTGTGAGAGCCAGAAATCTTGCTTGACAAAAGTTGCAAATTAGCTAATAGCTATACACTCTATGTGCAACACATCAGATTGATTGTCTTTGATTAATTGTCTATGTTTATTGCACTGTCCCTGTCAAATAAACTAATCTACTACTACTTGTTTGTAGGTGACCAAATACTTATTTTCCACCGTAATTTGCAAATAAATTCTTTAAAAATCAGACAATGTGATTTTCTGGATTTTTTTTTCTCATTTTGTCTCTCATAGTTGAGGTATACCTATGATGAAAATTGGAGACCTCTCTCATCTTTTAAGTGGGAGAACTTGCACAATTGAATCGATGAATTCAAAAGGGGCCCAAGTCCAAGAAATATGTTTTTGCAGGAAATCAAATAAATTGCATATCTCAAAGGTAGTCTACGCCAGATGGTTCATACTTTACTCAGATATAGCACAAGGCCATAGCTTAGAAATGCTATAATATGAAGCATTTCACTTTTTTAATTTCAGAGGATTGGCAAACTAAAGTCCCTGGACTTGGGCCCTTCTTGAATTAAACAATAAGAACATATAAAAAGAAGCGCATAACATCTATTTCTCACATGTTGAAAACGTTTTTTTTTTTTAATTATGCCATGTTTTGAACACCTTTTATGATCACTTTATATTCAAACTATTGTTTTGATAACTGCCAACAAATGAGATTTTCATCTAAAAGTGGGCAGATTAACATCGAGGTCCATCTACTGGTAACTAATCGTCAAAGTCAGACTCATCTTCACGCCTAGCATCACAAACTGTTAAATTACTGAGGAACTCTTGAGCCTCTGGTGAAAGATATTTTGCCAATTTCTGAATATCCTTTACTTTAGCTGCCTTTACACCAAGTTGCTCGCTGTAGAGTGGCTCCTCTGGGTATGTAACAACCCTGCATGATGGCTTTAGAAGGAGGAATCTGGATGTGACCTGAGCAGACATATTTTCGGAAACTTCTATATCATTTCTGAAATTTGTGCTGCCACCTATGACTTTAAGTTTAATCCATGCAGGAAGGGCCCAAGTCCTGGACTTGGGTCTCTCTTGCACTCAATGCATAAACAATGCTTTGAATAGTCAATGCATTAAAGTTGACTTGGGACGTTTTTGCACATAATCAGATAGCTTGTCTCTTAAAGTTTATTAAACATGTAATATCTGGGTTTTGAAAAAGTGTGGACTTGGGCCCCTTTTGAATTCACCGATTCAATTGGTGGGTGACTAAATACCTTTTTGCCCCACTGTACAACCTTTAAAACATATTTGTTCCATGAGGATGTATTAAATTATTCTCAGTAGTCTATTCTCTTCATTTTGCAGCATTTCTCTTGGTTGCACTCCTTCCAGTAGTGTCATGTATGTTAGAGTTTTTTGCCCAATCATATTTCAGCCATCTGTGTTGCCAGGGTCAAGCAAATCTGCCTTGGGCCTTCAGGGATTAACAGTGTGACTCTGTAGGTTAAATTAACTGTTTAACTTATCCTGTAGCTTTAACCAATCAGATGTCTTCTGTACATCCAGGGGTACGCATAGAAGGTGTCCGAGAACGTTGGCATTTTTACGTCTTTTGATTGGATAGTTAGACTCCTCCACCCACACTGCAGAGGATCCTAGCTAGCAAAACACCAGTGCAAGGACTGCTTAAGCAGTTACAAAATATGTTTAATTCAGTTCTATTCAAAGGCTTTATTATCATGTGCACAGTTAAGAAATGCAACGTTTCCTGAGCAATGAAATTCTTACTCTGCTCTCCGAATGAATGCCAAGGTAATAGATACAAATCAATATTAATAAGGTAATAACACATCTAATACTAATGAATACTAATAGCACACACTAATAACACACATTAAGCAATTAGGACACTTAAACACACCTTAATACTAAGTACTAATACTATCCATCCATCCATCTTCTTCCACTTAATCCTTTTTGGGTCGCGGGGGGGCTGGAGCCTATCCTAGCATCTTAGGGTGAGAGGCAGGGTACACCCTGGACAGATCGCCAGTCCATCGCAGGGCCAACACAGAGAGACAGACAACCATTCACTCTCACAATCATACCTAAGGACAATTTAGAATCCCCAGTTTTTGATGCCAATTAACCTAACCTGCATGTTTTTTTGGCATGTGGGAGGAAACCGGAGAAATCCCGGGGTAAACCCACGCAGACAAGGGGAGAACATGCAAACTCCACACAGATCACTGTTGGTCGGAGGCTGGCATCGAACCCAGGATCCTCCGGCCAAGGGTGAGTTGCTGTGCTGCTGCAGTGCTAACCACTTCGCCACCACGCTGCCCGTACTGATGAGTACTAATAACACACATTAGGCAATTAGGACAGTTAAAGCAATTAAAGCAGTTAAACTAGAGGAAACAAGAAGAATGAAAATTGAAAATTCACTGGATGACTAATGGACAACGGTATATTAACATTAGAGATGATATGAACCTGAAATGGCATAAGCCAATGTACAATGTGCAAATAAGCAATGTACAAATTAGCACCCAGTGTGAGATTTTCTCTAACGATAATACGATGTACTTCTTTTCCATCTTGCCTTGAGAGAGAGCAGTCGCATTTTTCTTCCCTCCTCCCCTGCCTTCCTGATCTATTCCCAGCTTTTGCAATGTTGCGTTTTTGTCTGTGTTTAGTCGCTCTTCTTCTGCTGAATCTTAATCTAAACGGAAATTATGGATTTGGAAGCGGCTTAAATGTGCTATTGTCACTATTTTTCAACAAGAATTGGGCCAAGGGGGAGCCCAAGAATTGAAACCTACGAGGAGACTCATGGACATTGGAATTCATGCGTCTATGGAAACATTATTGGTTATGATCTCAGGACTTCTATTTTTGGCTGTGGAGTTCCCTGATGCATCAGAAATTGAAGGAAAGTGAGAGAGCTGATCAAGCGGACCCGGCAAGCTCCTTCATCAAATTCGACCAGTTGGGGAGGGCACGAGTAGCGGCAAACGGTGAACTGAATGACAGTGATTCAGTGAAGGAATACATCTGAAGCCCTGTGCTCTCTATGGAAAAACAGTTTAAGCCTGCATATATAATGGAAGCACAGAACTACACGGATGAGGACAAGTTCTATTCTCTGAGTGCACTGTGCTGATTTGATTTGATTTGACCTTGTTTGCCCCGTGTTTACATTCCTCCTGACTGAGATAAGCGGAAGGATCGGCTCATGTCTACCCAAACAATCAACAATCAGTTGTTTGTCGTCAGCGGATTGGACCCTCTAGGACAATGCCCATGTGCCTTCTGCAAGCAAGAGAGAGAGAGAGATAGACTCTGGACTCTGGACTTGTTTATAAGTCACATGATTATAACATCTATCCACTGCCAGGAGGCGCCCTCTGCTGCTCACTAACAACTGTTACATTTACACTACACAATGCATACAACACTACATGCATACGATATACACACACTGCTCTCCTTCTGCGTGTGATTTGTCTACTAAATGTCTGCTAAATATGCATTGAGGGTTTTTTTGCCTGCAATCAAAATTTCGCTTACTCATTAAGCGTCAATTTGATAAAACATGTTTTTTTCTCTCGCCTATTGTGTCATATCCTTTCTTTTCTTTTTCCTTTCTTCTTTATGACTGGCGCCAATCGGCTGCCCCGGCCTTGGATGCGCTCTGCAGAGCGTGCCCAAATGCCAAGTCACGTTTCGTTACCTTGTATTCATACATGTGTAATGACAATAAAGTTGAATCTCAATCTCAATCTCAGTAGACTGTACAATGATAATTTAGCAGCAGAAATGATATGGACAAGAGACGGGGTGTATCACGGCTGGCCCTCACGAGCCAGCATAAGACACCACAGTTCAGTAAGTTGCAATTCAGTTCTTTTATTTATATCGCACAGGGCTTGGGTGTACAACACAACTTGCCACACGGGCTTCGTTACACAACACAATATGAATACACAACAGAGGTTAGCGGCTAGAACGAGGGGCACTCGTACGCCGCAAAGGCAAGGAATATAGAACGTGGAACAGGGAGAGAGTTATGGCAGAGACGAGGAGCTCTCGTCCGCCGCAATAAGGAAGGAACGTCAGCGAGGGAGAAGAACAATTCCAAATAGCAGACAACTTGCATGCAGCGGGATACGTCGGGGAACCCAGGGAGCATGTGATAAGGAGACAGGGGAAAGTCATAAGACTTTTGACGAGACAGCTGCAGAGTCCAATTCACTCGCACTGACATTTAAAGCCAGCTGCTCATGATTGGAAACGTGGCGCAGCTGCTCAGGTTCTGACAGCAGCGAGCCCCCGAGCGTCTGGCCAATCAGAGCCCGGGAAACCCGTGTGACGACACCTGCTGTCAAAAACCTGACAGGGCTGAGGAATAATCTGAGCGCGAACAAAGGCGCTCGGGATATGACAGAACCCCTCCCCCTACGCAAACTCCTGGTCGCGAGTAATATCCAGACCCCCCCACCCCACCCCAGGGAGGGTGGAGGGGGAAGCAGGCGGAGGGGGAGCAGGGTCAACTCACAACAACTAGAAAAGCACTCGGAGAGCGCAGACCTCCGCCAAGCGGCACAGTTCCCCCCATAGAGTGTTTGTGTGTACGTTTTCAGATTCCCTGAGCATGAAAAGATATGAGTAGCAATTGGATTCACAATGATTATTTGTTTATTTGACATGGACAGTGCAATAAACAGACAATTAATGAATGACAATCAATGTGATAGTGATAGGATTAGTGGTTCAGTAGTGTAAAATGGGGCTAAAAGGGACGGCGGGTTAATAAGGGACACTTTTGTGGGAAATGTTTTAAATGTAATTGTGCTTTTTTTATTTTGAGCAGGACGCTGAGTTGTGTTGTTATTGTCAAATATCCATGAATCCTTCATCAAATCTAGGCGGAAGCAAAATTAAAAAAGCAGAATTACATTTAGAAAAGTGTCCCATATTACCCCGCCGTCCCTTCTAGCCCCGTTTTACGGTTGTAAAAGCATTGCCTCCTTGGCGGAGGTAATAAACTGAAGTGTTGGTGTGTCCATCTCCTCCACTGACGGATGCAGATTGGTTAGACAGGTTGGCGTGGGTTTTATATTATATTATTGGGGTTGCGCTCGGTGGCAAAACAGAATTTAGAGTCTTCCCCGGCAGAGAGGTCGTTTTTACGCAGCGCCTATAGCTGGGCGGGGAATTTGTGGCAAATAATGGGGCGGCGGACAGGTGTCCGTGTCAAGCAGGCACGCTGGCGTGGCCAGGGCAGCAGTGTTTTCCGCGTGCTTTTGTGCCTAAAACGTTGAAGAACGCGGAGTTTGTGTTGGTCAGACACGACAACCAGCGCAATGTGCGCAGCGCCTATGGCTGGCAGAGGCACGCTGGGGGTCCGAGGCCAGCAGTGTTTTCCGCATGCTTTTGTGGCTAAAACGTTGAAGAAGGCGGAGTTTGTGTTGCTCAGACACGACGCCCAGCGGCCTCCATTGCGCCTGCGCACATGTTGAAAATGGCCCTATGTCACAGTGTGGAAAAATGCTTTAAAAAAATTCCTGTATCCAGACGGTGAACCGGATCACCCCCAAAATTTAATCAGTTCTTCCTTGTACCATTTCCAACAACGCCTGAAAGTTTCATGCAAATCCGTCCAAGACTTTTTGAGTTATCTTGCTAACCAACAGACAAACAGACAGACAGACAAACAGACAGACAGACAGACAGACAAACACACAAACCCTGGCAAAAACATAACCTCCTCCTGGCCTTTTCGGCCTGGCGGAGGTAACAAGGGGACAAAAACATCGGGGAAGGGAGGGAGAGAAAAAAAAAAGGCAAAAACCGTACATAAACGGGGACAATAAGACGAATAAAAAAGAAAAACCAACGCTAAATGGGCATCTCTCATATATAACAAAAGACACGAACTACCAACCCATGTAACTTCACACACATATCGCCACAAAAAAAAAAAAAAACCCAAGATGAGGATACATAGAACAACAGTCAATACTACAAGGCAGGGTCAAAGAAATAAAAGGGCAAATAATACCTTCATTTCCAGGCTAATGTGTACAGAAAATCTTCAAATGCAAAAGACAACACAGGTGCCAAAAAGGAACTAGACCCGAGTAAGAGAGTAACATCGAAAATATACAATCACACCCTATAAGAAACATACAATACTCATGATAACATTCTGTCAAAAGGAAAAGGAAATTCTGCTCTAAAGAGCCCCAAATCGGGAGTGCAAGGAACAACCCAAACAGTCATCCCAGAAAATAACATTAAGAATGGCTATGGCAAGAGACATATGTCCATTAACGGAAGACAGTTACTTTATACACAAAGATCAATCCCCAGTGGGGTATTTCAGTCTGAGAGGGGAGGAGAGAAAAAGAAAAATCAGTCACAAGCCAGTGGTGGGACAAGAGAAGGAGAGGAAAAAAAACATTGGGGAATAGAGTTAAATAATTCCGCTCAGGAGGTCTCCCAGCACCCAGCATCCAGGCCGCCAGCAAAAGCAGCGGAGTGTGCTCTAACGGCCCAGCCAAACCCCGGGCCGAGGGAAACCATGTCTCTGGCGGGCGGACCAGGGCGCCGAAAGAATCGTCCTGCTTGTCAGGAGGCCGGACCCGGACGCCAAAAGGAATGAGCCGGTCACCGGGTGGTCGGGCAGTATCAGCCTGCCAACAGAATGGCTGGGGGAAGGTCGGCGAACCGGGCCAGCTGGAATAAGCTCCCGCAATCTCAAACGCGGGGAAGGAGGGGCCATGGCGAGGACGGGGCATGGCCTGGAAAGCGCTCAGCGGTGGGTCAGCTGCACCATCCCCGGGACCCGCCTGGGTCAGAACGACCATGGCGCCGAGCTCTGATTGAGCGAGAGCAGCACCCGCGTCGGACCCCGATTGGGCCGGAACTTCCATGACGTCAAGCTCCGATCGAGCGAGAGCAGCACCCGCGTCGGACCCCGATTGGGCCGGAACTTCCCTGATGACGAGCTCCGATCGAGCGAGAGCAGCACCCGCGTCGGACCCCGATTGGGCCGGAACCTCCCTGACGTCGAGCTCCGATCGAGCGAGGGCAGCACCCGCGTCGGACCCAGATTGGGCCGGAACCTCCATGACGTCGAGCTCCGATCGAGCGAAGGCAGCACCCGCGTCAGACCCAGATTGGGCCGGAACCTCCATGACGTCGAGCTCCGCTTGAACCGGCGGAGCACTCCCGGTGGACCCCATGCCGAGAGCCGGAACCTCCAAGGTGCCACCTAGAGCAGGTTCGCCTCCAGTGACCCTGGGGAGAGGCTCAGAGGGACAAAAGGAACCGGGATCAGGATCACCAGCAGCGGCAGGGCCCGGCGAGACAGGCTCGAGCGCAGCAGACGGCTGCACCCGGCTCGCCCCCCCGAGAGACAGGCAATAATGCTCCAGAAAGAAGATGAGGGATAGAAAATAGAGCACTCGCCTGATCTCGGGTTCTGCTGCCATCCAGGACTTCGATGCTCCGGGTTCAAACGGGAGGAGGTCATCGTCCGGTTCCCACTCGGTCGTGACGTCACCCGCCCCTGGAAGAAGGGCTCCTGCAGCTCGAGGACCCCCCGACGTCATCGTCCACGCTGGCGGTTCATGTGGCATGGAGGTGGGGGGCTCTCGGCCCGCTGGACCGGACTGTTCATCAGCGGAGTCCCGGGGACGCTCCGTCGTCGGCACAGGCTCCAACCAGTTGTCCGATCTCCTCTGCCCAGAAAAAGGCCGCGGGGCTGGGGTCTTCTGCCCGAGGGCCGCAGGCTCACTCCTCGTCTGGTGACGCTCCTCAGAAGTCGAAGCGTGCTCAGCAGGGGGAGACACAGAGGCAGCGGGTTTAGTTAACATATCAGCAGGGAGTTGAGGCTCGGGGGGCTGCAAACCCCGAGCCTCACCCCCAGGAGTCAGACAGAACAAATCACTATTAGATGGAAAAAAGTGAACTTGTACTTGCCTGCCTCCCGGAGGGGCGGTGGAACCTGCCGTAGGGAACGTCATTCCATCCTCCTCCCACCGGGTGGTGGCCGGAGACTCTCTTGAAGGAGGAGAGGGGGCCACTCGGGATGGTGTAGCCGCGCTGTCCACTGGAGCAAAACTTCTCAAACTCCCAGCCGCTGGAGAAGGCGTCGAGGCGGAGGGGGCAACAGCCAAGTCGGGCCGGGCATGACGCGCTGACAGCTCAGCGGGGGAAGCAGGCCCGGGGGGAAAGGCTGCAGGGATCTCCTCCTGGTGAGATGCTGGGGAGACAGCAGTGGGATGAATGGGGTCAGTCCAGTGAACCGGAGCGGGTTCCGGAAGGGAGTCGCGCTGAGAACGTCTCTGGCCACGGCGCCGACGTCTACGACGGGCCCCGGGTGGTGCGAACTCCAGGACTGGATCGAGGAAAGGATCCGGATTCCAGAGCGGGCAGCGGGAGCTCCGATTACTCCGCCATTGGCCTCGTTCCTCCTCGATCTCCTGGAGCGCCTCGCGGTGGGCGGCGATCTCTTGTCTCTTCGCTTGGACGTCCAAGTGGTCGGTGTAGCGGGGAGACAATCGGTCGAGCGTTCTCTCAGCGCAGTCCAGGTAATAGTGCACTTCGGATGAGTCGTCAAGGCTGGCAGAAGCGCTGATGAAGTCATCCACCTCCTCCAGCACCTCAGGCAGCTGGAGCCAGAGATCACCCCACCTTGCGGCCTCCTCCTCTTCGTACATCTGAATAATCTGGCGTTGGGCAGTGATGTCGAGTCTCCTCGCGTCGACCTCGGGGTGACCGTTGTAGCGGGAAGGCAGACGGTCAAGCACCTCCTCAGCCCGGTCTAAATACCACTGTTCATCGGGCTGATAACCGAGGAGAGGAGGGGCGAGGGAGGTGTCTGGATGCCCATCGAGGTCGGAGGCGATGATGAGGATTTCATCTACCTCCCCCAGCACCTTGGTCAGCAGGCCGTGGGAACCCCGAGAACGACTCCGCTGAGATGGCATGTTTCCAACGCCATGTACCTGGACAGGAAGGGGCAAAGTTCCCAGAACGCAACTTACTGAGAACGGCGTCTCCTTCTGGCGGCTGTCTACTGTCACGGCTGGCCCTCACGAGCCAGCATAAGACGCCACAGTTCAGTAAGTTGCAATTCAGTTCTTTTATTTATATTGCACAGGGCTTGGGTGTACAACACAACTTGCCACACGGGCTTCGTTACACAACACAATATGAATACACAACAGAGGTTAGCGGCTAGGACGAGGGGCACTCATACGCCGCAAAGGCAAGGAATATAGAACGTGGAACAGGGAGAGAGTTATGGCAGAGACGAGGAGCTCTCGTCCGCCGCAATAAGGAAGGAACGTCAGCGAGGGAGAAGAACAATTCCAAATAGCAGACAACTTACATGCAGCGGGATACGTCGGGGAACCCAGGGAGCATGTGATAAGGAGACAGGGGAAAGTCATAAGACTTTTGACGAGACAGCCGCAGAATCCAATTCACTCGCACTGACATTTAAAGCCAGCTGCTCATGATTGGAAACGCGGCGCAGCTGCTCAGGTTCTGACAGCGGCGAGCCCCCGAGCGTCTGGCCAATCAGAGCCCGGGAAACCCGTGTGACGACACCTGCTGTCAAAAACCTGACAGGGATGAGGAATAACCCGAGCGCGAACAAAGGCGCTCGGGATATGACAGGGTGAGACTATATACACTGTGCAAGTGAACAATGTGCAAATTTAGCAACCAGTGTGTGAATTCCTATTTACAAAGCTGTGTCCGGAGTTGTTATTTATTCAGGAATCTGATGGCAATGGGAAAGAATGAGTTTTTTAGTCTGGATGTCCTGCATTTCACACTTCTGTATCTCCGACCTGAGGGTAGAAATGTAAGCATTCTGTGCTGGGGGTGGGTGGGGTCCTGGAGGATGGAGGCAGCTCTCTTTTGGACTCTGCAGTGGTAGATGCTCTGCAGAGAGGGGAGTGGAGTTCTGATGATCTTCTCCGCTGTCTTTACCACTCTCTGCAGGCGTTTGTGGTCCACGGCAGTAGTGCTGCCATACCACACAGTGATGCAGTTGGTCAAGATGCTCTCAATGATGCAGCTGTAGAAATTGTTGAGGATCTTGGGGAACATACCAAACTTCTTCAGCCTCCTCATAAAGTACAGTCACTGTTGAGCTGTCTTAACCAGCTCTGTAGTGTTAAGTGCCCACGTAAGGTCTTCGCTGATGTGGATGCCCAGGTATTTAAAGCTGCTCACCCTCTCCACCTCAAGCTCCCAGATGAACAGTGGCCGATGAGGTCTCCTCCTCCCCTTCCTCATGTCCACTATCATCTCCTTCGTGTTGTCCATGTTGAGGGTGAGGTTGTTGTCCTCACACCATGACACTAGGCTGGCCACCTCCCTCTTGTAGGATGTTTCAACACCACCAGTGATGCATCCTATCACTGCTGTGTCATCCGCAAACCTTAAGATGATATTGTCCTTGTGGGAGACAACACGGTCATGGGTGAAGGGGCTGTAGAGGATGGGGCTGAGAACACAACGCTGTGGGACACCTGTGTTCATGATGATGCTGGCTGAGGTCCTGTTACCCATCCTGACAGACTGGGGCCTGCCAGTCAGAAAGTCCAGTAGCCAGTCACAGAGGGTGGGGTGCAGGCCAAGTGAAGACAGTTTGTCAGTGAGTTTGTGGGGGATAACCATGTTGAAGGCAGAGCTGTAGTCAACAAAGAGCATCCTAATGTAGAAGTCTTTATCTTCCAGGTGGGAAAGAAAATAATGGAGTGCTGCACCAATGGCATCTGAGGTGGACCTGTTGGGCCAGTAGGTGTACTGCAGGGGGTCCAGGGTATCCAGTATGCTGTCCTGAATGAGGGGCAGCACCACTCTCTCGAAGCACTTCATGATGATTGGAGTGAGTGCTACCGGCCTGTGATAATTCAGACAAGTTGGCAGGCTCTTTTTGGGGAGGGGGACGATGATTGTGGTTTTGAAGCAGTAGGGGACTATGTTCTGGTTGAGGGAGAGGTTGAAGATGGATGTGAGAATGTCAGTCAGCTCGGCAGCACATGCTCTGATGGCCCGCCCAGGGATGTTGTCTGGTCCTGCTGCCTTGCGGGGGTTGATATTCCTCAGTGCTTTGTTTACCTGGCCTGATGAGACTTTTAGTGGAGGGGGGTTAAGGGGGGTGCGTGTGTGTGTCTCCTCCCTGCACTGTAGTTGGAGGTCTCAGAGCAGGTGTAAAAGATGTTGAGATCATCCGGCAGGCTGTCTGTGGAGCTAGTGGTGTTGCTGTTGGTCCTCTTGTAGTCTTTGATGTGCTGCAGGCCTTGTCACATGCAACCTGGGTCAGGAGTGGAGTAGAGGAGTAGAGGCTGACCAGCTTTTCTCTGTACTGCCTCTTGGTTGTTGTTATAGCCTTCCTCAGTCCATATTTTGCAGCTTTGTATTCAACCTCTTTTCCTGATTTAGATGCAAGAGAACAAACATGCAGCATCTGACGTACCTGACTATTTATCCAGGGCTTCTGGTTGGGGAACTTCCTGACTTTTATGGTGGGTACAAGTACTAATGTACCCAATCACATACTCAGCATCGTCCTGTATATTTACAGAAGAGTCCTTCCGGGTGGCTGCAGCTTTAAACACATCCCAGTCTGTACAGGCAAAACAGTCTTGCAGGGTGCTTAGCCTCTGGAGTCCAGCGTTTAATCTGTTTAATAACAGGGTTTGTTTGTTTCAGTTTTTGTCTGTAGGCCAGGTACATAAACAGTGAGATGTGATCTGACTGTCCGAAGTGGGGGCGGGGTGCCGCTCTGTATGCACTGCATATGTTTGTGTAAACATGATCCAGTGTGTTTTTCTCGCGGGTGGGAATGTCCACATGCTGGTAATATTTGGGAAGTACAGTCCATAAATTGTGCTGGTTAAAGTCACCTGCAACAATAAAAACAGCATCGGGATGGGTCGTCTCTACTGCGCTGATTACGTCATGGAGTTTGCGCAGCGCTGCTGTGCAGCTGCTTTGTGGGCAGATGTAAACAGCGGCCAAAAACACAGCAGCAAATTCCCTCGGTAGATAATAGGGTAGGCATTTCAGCAGTAAAAACTCCACATCAAGAGAACAGTGCCTGTAAACAGTCTGTACATCGCCACACCACGAGTTGTTTATAAACACACACACGCACCCCCTCCCCGACTTACCCGTGGCTGCTGTCTGGTCTGCCCGATGTGCTGAGTGAGTCTGTAGTTGAATGGCGCACTCAGGGACTCTGTCTGAGAGCCAGGTCTCAGAAAATTAGCGCGCAACACTCTCTTATCTCCCGCTGATCTTCAATCCTTGCTCTTAGTTTGTCCAGCTTGTTTTCCAGAGACTGTACATTGGCTAGCAAGAAGCTAGGTAGGACTTCCGGTTATGGCTGCCACGTAGGACGGACGTGTCTCGCTCTGCTCTGCTCCTGGAAAAAAAAAAAATCGGCAAATAACTCTCTCATTTGGGACAGAACGTATCCCAGCATTTGGGCGAAGATATGTCGGCGAAGCCTAAGGCTGGAAAACCAGGAAAAGGAAAAAGCGAGCCGCCGAAACAGTCCAAATTAACGGACTTTCAGGTCTGTGACGCAGTAAACAAAACTCCATATATGGCGGAGGAGGCTGGCAACGCTGCGATATCTGCGGGGAATGGCGCAGATGCGCTGATGGCTGCCATGAGTTCAATGAGAGCGGACTTTTCCTCTAGATTTGATGGGATTATGACAGCGTTGGAAGGAATAAGAAAGGAATTGGGTGACTGTGTAGAACGAACGGCGCAGATGGAGCTCCGTCTCGCTAGTGCTGAAGATGACGTCACCCGTCTTCAATTAAAGGTGCGCACTTTGGAAAAAAAAAAAAAATCTCTGGAAGATAATATTTTGGATTTGGAATCTCGGTCGAGACAGAATAATTTGAGGCTGGTGGGTCTTCCAGAGGAATCAGAAGGTCGGGACGTATGTTCCTTTCTGGAAAAGTGGATTCCGGAGGTGCTGGGCAGCGAGGAGTTGCAATCAGCAGTGGTTCTGGAAAAAGCACATCGTATTGGCCCACGGAGAGATAAGGGACCGCCGAGGACCTTAATTATGAAGTTTCTTAGCAACAGAGACAGGATGAAGATCTTCAACGCTGCACGAGCTAAAAAAGGAGAGATTAAACACCAGGACCAGCAGGTGCGGTTCTACCCAGATTTGGCCACAGGAATCCAGCAATTGAGGAAGCAGTTTGATCCCGTACGTAAGGAGCTGCGCAACCTTGGGATTCGTCATGGTGTAATCTATCCTGCGAGACTGCTGACCACGTATGAGGGCAGAACCCACATCTTCAAGACCCCAGAGGAGGCGCAGGAGTTCATCAAGAAGATCAAAGAAGAAGAAGAGACTGGTGGGAGCTAAGCATGAACAAAATATAAGGTAGAATAATTAAGCATTTGCACAGGCATCTGACTGACTTGAAGTAAATAGTAAGTTTACAAAATATAGATTGTATTATATATTAAAAAACAAAACAAAAACAAAACAAACAAACAAAAAAAAAAACTATGATGTACAAAGTTGTTAAAAATTTTGGAGTTAAGTTGGAAAACTACAGAGGAGAGTTAATGTTACGTCATTAAAAGCAGTAGAGTTAGGGTGATTGGGAGGATGAAGAAGGAGTGGCTTAGGCTGTTCCCCGTGGGTGTGGAACGGTCGATGGCTATATCGGGAGACAGAATTTTTCTTTTGATTTTGGGGGGTTTGCCACAAGTGTGGGAAGGGGAAATTTGTTTGTGTGTAGTTTGTAGGATGAATGTTCAACCACTCATGTTTTTGCTTCTCTGTATGAGCATGTTTACACTGCAAGGTAATCCCAAACTCTCTATTGATCATGGACCAAAGTGTTAATCTTAATTTAACTTCATGGAATTGCAGAGGTCTACAAAATTTAAAAAAACTTAAACAAGTTATGAATAAAATAAAGGACATGGGTTCAAGAATTGTGTTTTTACAAGAAACTCATCTGATAGAGGAGGATGTTAAAAGAATTAGGAGTAGATGGCAGGGAAGTGTATTCACCTCTTCATTTTCATCCCGAGCCAGGGGAGTTATGACTCTCATACATAAATCAGTTCCTTTTCAAGTGAAAAATGTAATTGGAGACAAATTTGGAAGATATGTAATCATTCAAGGTTCTTTGCTATTAGAAAATATAAATCTTGTGAACTTATATGGTCCCAATATAGATGATCAGAAGTTCTTTGCTAATTTATTTCTCATCTTATCATCACTTACAGGGCAACATATAATAGCAGGGGATTTTAATTGTACATTGAATCCAGGTGTGGATAGATCAACAGGACTGGATTGTACGCACATTGGATGTAGGATGACTATTAATCATTTTATGAAAGAATTGAGATTGTTAGATATATGGAGAGAAATGAAACCACAAGTTAAAGCCTATTCTTGTTATTCCAGTACCTACAAGACATTCTCACGTATTGATTATTTTTTGATTTCCACAGAATTAAGGTCCAAGATTCAAAACTGCTTTTATGATAACATTGTGATCTCTGATCATGCACCCTGTTGTCTAATATATGTAGATAAAAAATTGACAAAGGAATCAGGTAGATGGCAATTTCAGCATAAATGGCTTCAGGATGAGGAATTTGTCAAGTATATAGAAAAACAGATAGACGAGTTCTTTGACATCAATACTACACAAACATCAGCATGTGTAAAGTGGGAGGCTTTCAAAGCTTTTATTAGGGGACATATTATTAGTTATACAGGATCAAAATCTAAGAAGACTCGAGAGGAGAGAGCTAAATTGGAACATAAAATAAAAAGTCTTCAGGAAAAAGTGTATGCAGGAAGTGACCCAAGGTTGGAGAATGAATTACTGATTTTGAGAGCTGAATACGACAAAAAATCAGCGAATAGAGCTGCCTCGAGTCTTCTAAGATTGAAACAATCTTTTTATGAACAAGGTGAAAAATCAGGAAAATTATTAGCATGGCAGATTAAACAATTGGAAATTAAAACACCAATTACCAGTATTATAAGTAACGGACAGGTAGTTATAGATCCTTTAGAAATTAATAGAGCCTTTAGAGATTACTATGAAAAATTATATGATACCAAAAATGAACCTGATTTAACAAAACTAAATGGGTTTTTGAACGAACTATCTATACCGTGTATACCAAATGAAAACAGGGAGATATTGGAGTCTAAAATTAGTCAAGAAGAAGTTGGGCTAGCCATTGATAATATGAAATCAGGAAAAAGTGCAGGACCAGATGGTCTTCCAGTTGACCTTTATAAAAAATTTAAGAATAAATTAATAAAACCTTTTTTGGAAATGGTTTTAGAAGCATTTCAAAATAATAATTTACCATCATACATAAATAATGCCTTAATTATACTGCTGCCAAAACCAGGTAAGCCCTCTAATAAATGTGAAAATATGAGACCAATAAGCCTATTAAACGCCGACCTTAAGATAATCTGTAAAATTTTAGCAAGACGAATACAAGAAATTTTACCAAATATTATTAATCGAGATCAGAATGGCTTTATAAAGGGTAGACAAGGCTTCCATAATGTAAGAAGACTATTTAATATTATTTATTTTAATAAAGAAGCACCGGATACAGCTCTCCTATCATTGGACGCCGAAAAGGCCTTTGATAGAGTTGAATGGCCCTTTCTTTTTGAAGTCCTACAAAGGTTTGGACTTGGAAATAATTTCATAAAATGGGTTCAAATAATATACAATAATGCTACAGCAGAAATCCTAACAAATAACAATATTTCAAAACCAATAAAAATCAATAGAGGATGTCGACAAGGCTGTCCACTTTCACCTTTACTGTTTACTATGGCAATTGAACCTTTAGCGATAGCGATACGTTTACATTCACAAATATATGGAATTAAAGTTGGACCAACAGAACATAAAATCTCCCTGTACGCCGATGATATAATTTTGTTTATGTCGAATCTAAAAAAATCATTTCCAACCTTGTTGAATTTAATAAAGAATTTTGGGGAAATATCAGGATATAAAATAAATAAAACTAAATCTTCAATATTAATGCTAAATGAGACCCAGAGAAATTACCCAGCCCCTGAGGCAAATCAATTCAATGTTGTAAATCAGTTTAAATATTTAGGAATCCAAATTATGCCTAAGCTAGAATCAGTCGCCAGCGTCAACTATGAAGCCTTAATGTCAGATATCAATGAGTTAACTCAGAGATGGATGTCACTACCAATGTCGATGATCGGGAGAATCAATATACTTAAAAGTAATATTTTACCTAAAATACTTTATTTATTTCAATACATTCCCTTATCACCACCTTTAGATCTATTCTCAAGAATAAAAAAAAAGTTAGTGGAATTTATATGGAACAACAGGAGGGCTAGATTACGTCTGTCTTTATTATATTTACCATTTGATCGTGGAGGTCTGAAATGTCCAAATTTTATGTTGTATTATTGGTCGGCACAACTGAGGTCTATGACATATTATTTTTCATCAAATGATCTCCCTCACTGGACTGAAATGGAATCATACAATTTACCTTTACCTCTTCCCATATTCATATACTCAGATTCGGCAAAAAAATTACAAAAACAAGTTAAAAATCCATTTGTAAAGCATATGATCAAAATATGGTGTGAAGCTAAAAACTATTTAAAAGAACCACAGTTATTGTCACAATTTAGTCCAATATGGGGTAATCAATATTTTAAACCAGGGAGAGCGGACGCTGTATTTAAAGTATGGAATTTAAAAGGGATACAAAAGATTCAGGATTTATATTTGCCATGTGCAGACAACATAATGTCTTTTGAAGAGCTGAGGATCAAATTTAATCTCAATAGAACACATTTTTTTAAATATCTTCAACTTAGAAACTTTATTCGATCAAATCAAAATAAAGCTCTCACTCGACCTATTTATTCATCCTTGGAAAAAATGATGATGAAAGATAGTAAAAGAAAGGGTATTATTTCAGAGTTTTATAACTCATTGACACTATCTTCAAGTGAAAATTCACTGAAAAGATTAAACTACTGGAAAGAAGATCTGCAAATTGAAATTTCGGAGGAACAATGGGAATTGGCTTGTACAGAAGCTCAAACCAAATCAATAAATGCACGCCTTAAATTGATACATTTCAAATGGTTAATGCGGATGTATGTTACACCGGAGGAGTTAAATAGATATAACAAAAATATACCAGATACATGCACAAAATGCATGGAAAGTAAAGGAACCCTATTTCATTGTTTATGGGAATGTAGATTAATAAGAATGTTTTGGGAAGAGGTGAGGGTAACAATTGAAAAAATAATCTCAAAACAAATCATACTGAATCCTAAACTGTTTTTGTTGGGTCTGTACCCAGAAAAGCATAATTTTAATAAAAGTGAAAGAACATTCATAGACCTCAGTTTGCTTAATGCCAAAAAATGTATTGCACTATTATGGAAAAAGACTCATAGACCAGATGTGACTCAGTGGTTAAGACAGATGTTAACAAACCTTCCATTAGAAAGAATAACATATATACTGAAATCAAAGGAAATTGTGTTTGAGAATATATGGAGACCTTTTATTGATTATGTAAAAAATTTAAACATAACTCTTGAAGAAGAAGGTGAATGATGTGTGTGGACCTTGTAAATTCCAAACTGGTGAACATAATATGTATACTTATGTATTGGATTGTCTAGACTAAACAGAGGAGCATTGTTGAAGACTTGATTTTGTTGGTGGTTGTTGGTGTTTTTAGTGCATTTTTTTTTTTTTTTGTAGTACTTTAGCGTTAGTGTTTGATTGTTTGTATCATGTTTGTTAAAAAAAAAAGGTTCAATAAAGATATTGTGGAAAAAAAAAAAGAAGCTAGGTAGCGGTGGTCGGCTAGCCCAACCTTTTAACCTAGCATGTAGTCCCCCTCTCTTGCCTCGCTTGCATCTCCGCTTCCAACGTGCTCTTTTGGGGTCAGCATGCTCATGTGGGCTCGGTGCTTCGCTGCCTTCCAGGGAATGGTTTTGATCGCTGCGTGGTCAGACAATGCATTGCAGTTCGGGTAGTATGAAGCCAGTAAATTCCGTATGGCTGCTTGTCTTGGTGATGTCCAGTAGTGTCTGTCGGTCGTAAGTTAGCAGTGCGTGACCTTTATGCACTGTAGAAAGAGCAGCAAACATGCAAAGAAGGAGGAAAACTTGGCATTTGAGAACGGAGCGAACAAACACGTTTGCCTCGATGGGCGCCATGTTGCCATGTTTAAATATAACAGCTGTTTTTCCATCCACAACGGCTGACAGGGGAGTGGAAAATGATTTAGTAGCTGATAGTTAAAAAAAAAATCTATTTTCCAGATGGACTTTTCAAGAAAAGCTGGTCATTGTGAAAAGAGGTCCACCAACCCTGAAGCTAGCAGGCCTGTCTCAGCCGGGGAAAGGATTTGTCTGTCCCTTCCATATTAACAACGAGTGGTATCCTTGGATGACAGCCTCCGAGGAGTGCTGCAAATTATCTTGCTGGGAATGCCTGTTGTTTGCAACTGATAGAGTAGATACTTGGAGTCAGACAGGGTTTGCAAATTTGAGCTACTGTCACACCATGACGATTTAGGCAGTGTTCGCCAAACGTATAAAAATTGGTCTAAAATGCTGGGATATGCCAAAATTTTCGCTTTTGGCTGTATGCATTGCGTATCCATAACGGCTTGGACATATAAGATAAGATAAGATAAGCCTTTATTAGTCCCACAATGGGGAAATTCCAGGATTGCAACAGCACAGGGATAGCAACACTCAGAGCAATAATTAAGAAGATACGAAAAATATAAATAAGAGCAGTGGATATACATATGTACACATAAATATATAAATATACACTACCGTTCAAAAGTTTGGGGTCACTCAGACAGTTATTTTGTGTTTTCCATGAAAAGTCACACTTATTTACCACCATGAGTTGTAAAATGAATAGAAAATATAGTCAAGACATTGACAAGGTTAGAAATAATGATTTGTATTTGAAATAATAATTTTTTCCAGATACTCAACCTGCTCAAAGGAAGGTCAGTTTTATAGCTTCTCTAACCAGCTAAACTGTTTTCAGCTGTGCTAACATGATTGCACAAGGGTTTTCTAATCATCCATTAGCCTTCTGACGCAATGAGCAAACACATTGTACCATTAGAACACTGGAGTGATAGTTGCTGGAAATGGGCCTCTATACACTTATGTAGATATTGCACCAAAAACCAGACATTTGCAGCTAGAATAGTCATTTACCACATTAGCAATGTATATTAGATATTAGAGTGTATTTCTGATTAGTTTAAAGTTATCTTCATTGAAAAAAACAGTGCTTTTCTTTCAAAAATAAGGAAATTTCTAAGTGACCCCAAACTTTTGAACGGTAGTGTATATACAAAGTGCAGAGCATTGTAGCAAGATGGAATAAACAGCATAACCGTCTACTTAGTTATCCTACATAGTATGAATATGTACCCATACATATAGTCACCCTCCGTAGCGACTGATATTGTCTTAGTTGTATACTGGAGGGGACCATTTGTGTAAGTCTGTTGCGTCTTTTGCATTCAATACTACTAGGTCGTCACGTTTTTTTGCTATCTCTGCGAGCAGCCCTGCTTAGGTTATACAGTCTGACAGCCGTAGGTAGGAAGGACCTGCGAAACCTCTCGGTTTCGCACCTAGGATGATTTAGTCTACTGCTAAATGAGCTCCTCAGTGCATTCAATATGTCCTGCATAGGGTGGGACTCAGACTCCAGCAGAGATGACAGTTTAGCCACCATCCTTCTCTCTCCTATCTCCTCCACTGGGTCAAGACGTTGCCCCAGGACAGAGCTAGCTTTCTTGATCACTTTGTTCAGTCTCTTCCTATCGGCTGCTGTAATGCCGTTACCCCAGCAGACCACTCCAAAAGTGATGGCTGATGCCACCACTGTGTCGTAGAATGTCTTCAGCAGCGCCCCTTGTACACCAAAAGACCTGAGCCTCCTCAGTAGGAACAGCCTGCGCTGTCCCTTCTTGTAGAGTGCGTCGGTATTGTGTGACCAGTCTAGTTTATTGTTCAGATAAACACCAAGGTACTTGTAGGATGTCACCATCTCAATGTCTGTTCCCTGTATGTTTACTGGTGCTGTGAGGGGTTGTCCTTGCCTGCGGCAGTCCACCACCAGCTCCTTAGTTTTCCTTGCATTGATCTGGAGGCAGTTCCGATGGCACCAGTCCACGAAGTCCTGAATAAGTCCTCTGTACTCAGCTTTATCTCCGTTGGAGATGAGGCCGACGATCACAGAGTCGTCAGAGAACTTCTGTAGATGGCAGTGTGTTGTGTTGTGTGAGAAGTCCGCAGTATAAAGGGTGAACAGGAAGGGAGCCAAAACCGTTCCCTGGGGGGCCCCCGTGCTACTGATGATCGTGTCAGACACACAATCTCGGGTTCTCACAAACGGTGGCCGGTTAGTGAGGTAGTCCAGGATCCATGATGACAGGTGCTGGTCCACCCCTGCGCACAGCAGCCTGTCCTTCAAGATCATTGGTTGAATGGTGTTGAAAGCACTGGAGAAGTCAAAGAACATGATCCTCACCGCATTCCCGGGCTTCTCCAGGTGGGACAGAGAAAGGTGAAGGAGGAAGATCACTGCATCCTCCACCCCAATGCCATGCTGATAGGCGAATTGGAATGGATCCATCGCTGGTCCCACCAGGGGGCGGAGGTGAGCAAGGAGCAGTCTCTCCAGGGTCTTCATCATGTGAGACGTCAGGGCCACTGGTCTGTAGCTGTTCAGATCTTTGGGGTGGGAAGTCTTTGGTACAGGTACCACACAAGATGTTTTCCACAACTGTGGTACCCTCCCCAGCTTCAGGCTCAGGTTGAAGATATGCTCCACAATCCCACACAGCTGGTCTGCACAGGACTTGAGGAGCTTCGCGCTGATGCCGTCCGGTCCCGCAGCCTTCCTCGCCTTGAACTTCCTCAGCTCCGTCCTCACCTGGTTCTTAGTGAGGGTCAGGTTGGGGGGCTGTGTGCTGGGAGTGGGGGGGTGTTGGTGGAGTGGGGTGTGGACAGCAGGTCTCGATGACTTTAGAGGCAGCAGTGGTTGTTGTGCAGTCGGGGGTGGGGGGGAAGGCGACTGGTCAAACCTATTAAAAAACAGGTTCAGATTGTTCGCCCACTCCCTGCCCCCCGCGGCCTGGGGGGGAGGTATTCTGGAGCCCAGAGATGGTTTTAAGGTTTCTCCAGACCCCACCGATGTCGCTCTGTTGCAGCTTGTCCTCCATCTTCTTCCTGAAGCTGTCCTTGCCTTCTCTGATTTTCCTCCTCAGCTCCCTCTGAACGGACTTCAGCATCTCCCTGTTCCCCGACCTGAAGATAAGATAAGATAAGATAAGATAAGCCTTTATTAGTCCCACAGATCCTCTTCTTCTCTCTCAGAAGTGTTTTTATCTCAGGGTTGATCCAGGGTTTGTTGTTCGAGCAGCACCGTATGGTCTTGGTGGGTACGGTATTGTCCACACAGAAGCCGATGTAGTCCGTGATGGTGTGAGTGAGGCCATCGATGTCCTCACCATGTGGATCGCAGAGCTGCTCCCAGGCAGTGATTTCAAAACAGTCCTTTAGCGCGTCCATTGCCTCCTCAGACCATAACTTCACCGTGTGCATGACCCGAGGTTGTCTGTGTACTAAGGGTTTGTACACCGGCAGAAGATGAACCAAGTTGTGATCTGATCTCCCGATTGGGGGGAGTGGTGATGAGGTGTACACCTCCTTAATATTTGCATAGAATAAGTCCAGTGTTTTATTGTCTCTAGTGTGGCATGTGACATACTGGGTGAACGTGGGTAGAATGGGAAACAGTGAAATATGGTTGAAATCACCTGAGATGAGGAGAAGAGCATCTGGGTGTTCTGTCTGCAGCTTGCCAGTTACTGAGTGGATGATGTCACGCGCTGTCCCAGCGTTCGCCGTCGGATTTGCATAAATAACAATGCAGATCACGTGTGAGTATTCCCTCAGGAGATATGCAGGCTGCATGCTAACAGCTAGCAACTCAGTGTCTTTGCTACAGTGCTGTTCCTTGACATACATTATCACTCCTCCGCCTCTTGTCTTCCCACTGTCTGGTGTCCGGTCTTCCCGTATTGCATGGAAACCCTCCAGTTCGATGTTAGCATCTGTTGCTAGTTCTGTTAGCCACGTCTCAGTATATAGCATCAAACTACTTTTCCTGAAGACACTCTCGTAGCGGGAGATAGCCGCTAGCTCATCAGTCTTACTGAGTAGAGATCGAACATTCCCCATAATAGATGGGAGGATGGGTCTGTACCTTATATTCCTCGCCCGCCGTCTTACAACAGCTCGACACCCACGCCGTTTCAGTCTTATCTCTCTCGGTATGTCGAGTTTTTGCGTTAGCATCGTGGGCCGGTTAAGTGCTAGCAGCTGGTCTCTATTGTACTGCCGCCTCCTGCTAGAAACAGTGGCTCCGTCCGCTGGCTCAGGAGACATTTGGGCGATCTACATGTTCGGATGGAATAAAGGTGACGCTGGATCAGAAAGATTGGCAAGAGAGCCAGACAGAAAATAGAAATAGGCAGAAATTGAGCCGCTGTTGCAAAAAGGCAGCCTACTCGTGTGGCGCTGGAAGTTAAGAGGTATAATTAAGTAATAGTAACGTAAACCAACTAATGCTTAGTGTGTTGCCGACATTCACAACTTATGCGCAACAACAGTATAACTTGTGCATAGTGCAGTCATGCCAAACTGCTGTTGCCTCCCGATCCATGACTCCTAGATGTGCAAAAGATAATCTCTGTTCAACCAAGATGATTCTCTCCTCTAAAGACCACGGTGGGTGGGGGTGGGGGGCGTGACTGACCTGGCAGAGCTGTCAAATCTGTCAGGTCGTCCATCCATCCATCCATCTTCTTCTGCTTAATCTTTTTTGGGTCGTGGGAGGGCTGGAGCCTATCCCAGCATCTTTGGGCGAGAGGCAGGGTACACCCTGGACAGCTCGCCAGTCCATCGCAGGGCCAACACAGAGAGACAAACAACCATTCACTTTCACAGTCATACCTAAGGACAATTTAGAATCCGCAGTTGATACCATTTAACCTAACTTGCATGTTTTTGGCATGTGGGAGGAAACTGGAGAAATCCCAGACAGTTGTGCCTAAAACAGCTGATGTGATACGTCAGGAACATCAGATAACAGTTGTCACAACCTGGCTTAAAGGCACGCTAACTGATGGTGATAAAAAAGTTTATTTTCAATAAAGTGAAAAAAAACCAAGATAATACATAGTGTGATTTTACTGGGAGGCGCAGCCAACAGCAAACTGCTGCGCTCTGCGCTTCAGGCAATCAGCTGATTGAATCCTCCTCCTCCGGTGTTCTGACATTTTGGCATATCTATCAGAAAAACACAGGACAGATGATCGTAGACTTATGTTAAATGTAAAAAAAACCCCAACAGGTCCTGTGTATTTAGCTGTGTGTGTGTGTGTGTGTGTGTGTGTGTGTGTGTGTGTGTGTGTGTGTGTGTGTGTGTGTGCTGCAGGCAGAGAGCTTGCACAGGTTTTTCCTGTGAACCAACCCTGCAAATGTACCATTTGCTCCACGAATGTGGGACGTATCAGCCATATGCTGGGATACGTCGGAAAATTTTCAGCATGCTGAAAAGTAATTTTCAGAAGAGCTTGGCGAACTGCGCCGTATACCAGCGTGCTTCAGCATGCTCTTAACTTAGACAAAACTGAGCCATAACTGATTCACGTACCCCAGCGTATTGTCCAAATTTTTCATACGTATTGCAAACACTGCCTAAATTGTCCAGGTGTGACAGGGCCTTAACCAAGGCAGCAGCGAGGCACCGATGCATGGCCACCAGCTGGACAAGCAACAGTACTTTTAAACCTTTGGGGAAACAAGAGTGGATCTGCAACTCAATGAACGAGTGCACAGAGAAACAGAACTCTGCAATGAAAAGGTAAAGACTTTTAAAACTATAATTTTATAGTTAAAGTTATCTTTAGCATGCTTTGTGTGGATGGCCCTATCAGCTATTTTTATGGTGTTTGGTATGAATGGCACTTAAATCGGGTAGATCACCACTGAAGGCCTAGTTGTAAAATACAGGGTTCGCCACTGCTCAAACGGAAGGTGGAGGAGCGCAAGGTCTCTAACATCCACCAGCTCTGTGATGTCATCAAGGAAGAGTGGAAGAGGATTCCAGTGGCAACCTGTGAAGTTCTAGTGAACTCCATGCCCAAGACAATTAAGGCAGTGCTGGAAAATAATGGTGGCCACAAAAAATATTGACACTTTGGGCACAGTTTTAACATTTTCACTTAGGGGTGCACTCACTTTTGTTGCTAGTGGTTTGGACATTAATGGCTGTGTGTTGAATTATTTTGAGGGGACAGCAAATTTACGCTGTTATACAAGCTGTACACTGACTACTTTACATTGTATCAAAGTGTCATATCTTCAGTGTTGTCCCATGAAAAGGTATAATAAAATATTTACAAAAATGTGAAGGTTGTACTCACTTTTGTGAGATACTGTATGAACGTATAGGAAGTGCATGTTTTGCTTTGTGAAAAGCCAACAGAAAAACGTTGCTCAGTGCTTGATGCTGTTCTTCATTCAGCTCGTCTTGCCATCTGTCGAGCGGACCACTGGGCCTCTGGCCCTGGCTGCACCTGCTAGCAATATCAATCGCTTGCATTACTTTCCTGCAGCCACTTTTCCAAGAATGCACGCTTCTTTTGTGGTTCAAGTTCAGTCTAGCATTTCTTTGGAGGTGGAGGAACACCAAAGTAATTGCTTAGCGGAGCTTGCTTCTTGGATATTTTAATGAAAGGAGAAAATCCTAAAAGCAGTCGCTCATACTCTGCACTGCAGTCCAATGTTTAGAATTTATTTGTCCCTAGGTATGCAAACGTGGCTTACAACATTTGAATCGGTGAATTCAAAAGGGGCCCAAGTCCAAGAAATATGTTTTTGCAGGAAATCAAATAAATTGCATATCTCAAAGGTAGTCTATGCCAGATGGTTCATACTTTACTCAGATATAGCACAAGGCCATAGCTTAGAAATGCTATAATATGAAGCATTTCACTTTTTTAATTTCAGAGGATTGGCAAACTAAAGTCCCTGGACTTGGGCCCTTCTTGAATTAAACAATAAGAACATATGAAAAGAAGCGCGTAACATCTATTTTTCACATGTTGAAAACGTTTTTTTTTTTAAATTATGCCATGTTTTGAACACCTTTTATGATCACTTTATATTCAAACTATTGTTTTGATAACTGCCAGCAAATGAGATTTTCATCTAAAAGTGGGCAGATTAACATAGAGGTCCATCTACTGGTAACTAATCGTCAAAGTCAGACTCATCTTCACGCCTAGCATCACAAACTGTTAAATTACTGAGGAACTGCTGAGCCTCTGGTGAAAGATATTTCGCCAATTTCTGAATATCCTTTACTTTAGCTGCCTTTACACCAAGTTGCTCGCTGTAGAGTGGCTCCTCTGGGTATGTAACAACCCTGCACGATGGCTTTAGAAGGCGGAATCTGGATGTGACCTGAGCAGACATATTTTCGAAAACTTCTATATCATTTCTGAAATTTGTGCTGCCACCTATGACTTTAAGTTTAATCCATGCAGGAAGGGCCCAAGTCCTGGACTTGGGTCTCTCTTGCACTCAATGCATAAACAATGCTCTGAATAGTCAATGCATTAAAGTTGACTTGGGACGTTTTTGCACATAATCAGATAGCTTGTCTCTTAAAGTTCATTAAACATGTAATATCTGGGTTTTGAAAAAGTGTGGACTTGGGCCTTTTTGGAATTCACCGATTCATTTGATCTAATGCACATTGCTTATTTTGATCGTGCATGCGCACCTGCACACCATTTATGTCTATGTTGATGATCTCAGTGTACTGTTGAACAATACTAATGTGGGCGGCTCCTTTAATGGTGCACTGTTAAATCACATTTTCTATGCTGATGATCTCTGTTTGTTAAGTTTGTCTACTGCAGCGATGCAACATCTCCTTTCGGTATGTGAAAAATTTGGTGAAAAAAATGACATCTTGTTCTACTGTACTAAATCTATGTGTATGGCTTTCAAACCGAAGGGTGTCAATACGTCAAATCCTGTTATGCCACTTTGTGGTAATAGCTTGAACTTTGTTGAAAAAGTCAAATACCTAGGTGTGTGGATTGAATCTGATAAGACCAATGTTGATTGTAACAGGCAACTCAGGAAACTCTATGCTCAAACAAATTTATTGTTGCGAAATTTCCATAGATGTTCTCCTGATGTCAAATGTATGTTGTTCAAGACCTTCTGTACCTCAATGTACTGCTCGCCTTTATGGTTTAATAGCAATGTTGCTGTTAGGAACAAAATCCGCATTGCATATAATAACTCCCTAAGAAGGTTGTTAGATATACCACGAAGGTCGAGTGCAAGCAAGATGTTTGTGTCCATGAACATTCCGTCTTTTGGCGAGTTGATATGAAAGAATGTTTACAGTTTTATGAGAAGGTTGCTGGCATGTAACAATCATCTTATATCAGCAATTGTCAACTCGTCACTCACACTTCACTCCAGCATTTGGAAGTGGTGGCGTTCCATTTTATACTGAGTCCAATATTGTATGTTATTGTTGTTACAAGAGCGCCGAGTGTCTGCTGATCTGTATATACTTTTATTTATTTATTTATTTATTTTCTACTCATTTTAGTTCTGCATTTAATATGAACCCTGAGTTTGAAATAAACATTTGAATTTGAATTTGAATTTATGTGCACCCCAAGGACATAAATAAAGTTGCCTTGCCTTGCCTTACTTGTAAGCATCTGCCCCACAGCCTGGAAGTTGTGAGTTCGATCCCCAGGAAGACCATAAATTGTACTTTCCATCTTCTGGCTTGGTGCCCATAAATAAATAGAATGGGGAAAGGCCTACACAACTAGGGAAATCCACTTTATTGTGGCTTAATGTCAGTTACTTGTAATGGCTCAGCAGGTAATCATTCTTGATGCACTTTTTACGTGATCTGGGGGAAAAAAATCTTTCCTGTGTAGCACTGAGGAGGCTGTAAAACCGTCAGCCAATCATTGCATTTGGACTGGATGGTCTACCTATTTACCTTCTCACTTGCAAATATGGAGGGGATAGCCCAGGTGTTATTACTTCTCTATATTTTAGGGATTACTATTTGAGAATAAATATTAAGCCCTATTAAGTTTTGTTTTTTTTTCTGGACTGTGTTCTTTCTAAGCTCGCAACACCTTTTCCGAGATGGAGACATGAAAGAGAACTATCACAAGATGGCCATAGGCTGAAAATCTCTCTCTCCTTTCAGCTCATTGCTAATATTTCTTCTTAAGAGACTGAACACTATTTTTACACAATAAGCCCGTTATCATCTACTGAGATCTGTTTTCGGAATTTGGTGGTGAGATAAACTAGTGGTTGTTGCACTCAAGCAAATTCACAGTACCCACGCTGACTCCTGGCTTTTGACGTACTAGTGCATGCCAGTAGAAAGCAAGAATTCCCGTTTGAAACAGGTAGCCCAATTAGACTTTACAGGCCCAAATGTAGGCTGTGTTTGAAAGTGGAATACAGAGGTGTAGTGTATATGTAGTGTAGTGGATTTATGTGTTTATAGGTATTTTAATGTTGGTACAAGTATTAACCTTTTGAGTGTGACTATCGCCGAATTGCGACATAACCCCTAGTGGTCAACAATGGTAAAGATTTTTTCAGAACTTTGCAAGGATATAACTTTAAAGTGGTAAGAGATAATGGCTTACGGTCAATTAGAAAGATGTAAAATATGATCCAAAGTTTTAGATAGGAGTGACTTTATGCATCTAATTTACATAATGCTGTGGCAGCTATATTGAATTACATAACTCAGTCAAAAGCAGACTTTGGACAGACATATTTACACAAAGAATGGTTCAGTCTTTTGACACCGTTTTTTGTGCAGGGGTATGTTATCATCTTATCTTCAAGGTATATGAACAAGAAATCAGTGCAATGTAAAAAAAAAAAAAATGTCACCTACCGGCGGCAAAGGAGACTCGCTCGCTGCCATGGTCAGTCCGTTTTCGTCCATTGTGGTTGTTATTTTGCGTTCTGTCGGTCATTTACACTCTCTACCACAACTACAAAGTCTTATGATTATCCCACATAAATTTTGGTCGTATCCCACGGCTATTTTCCGTGTACAAAGCCGTCTAAGTGACGGTGCACAACGATGGATGGCAGCCATATTAGCTTTCTGAGCTAAAAGAAGGGAATACAAGAAAGGGAAATAAGGAGTTTTTCTTCTTTGGTGTATTACATGTCAGCCATGATTCCTCCAACGTGTGTCTGCCACCTTCTGAACTGGCACGATCAGTACAAGTCGTCAGTATTGCTGGGTAGTACAGGGATGTCAGAATTAGTTGACAGGCGCAGCACCACACTCTGCCACTAGGGGCACATGAAATCTCACACTCAAAGGGTTAATGTAAATATGAATGTGAGTATAAATGAAGATTTATTTTCATTACACTCACATCTTCGTAGGGTATCAGTCCAGATAATGGACAATTTATTAACAATTCTTTATTTGTACCAATTATGAATCATTCTAAAAAAAACCAAAACAACAACCTTGAGTTCTTGTCTGCTGATAATCAAGAAAATGGACATGAAATCAAACAATAACTCCTATATGTCTTTCAGTAGTTCAATAAGAAATGTCAGAATAGGTTAGCACATTTGGATAACTTTAAAACAGAGAATTCAACATGAATCATGGGCATCATAGACTGAGTTACAGAGTATCACATGTGAATCAAACATTTGTGGAAACAAAGAATCCGTAGTTTAATTTGTCAGTATACTGGAAATTGGAAAACCATAAAATATCATTGGTTAAGAAAAGTAAATGCAATTTTATGAAGAAAATGATGATTAACTATTTATAAAAATGGAAAATTTGTGTTACTCTGAAAAAGAATGTAAATTAATGAAAGGACAAAATGCATTTTGAAATTCTGATGGAGGTTTGCATGAAATTAAGATAAAAGAATTTATACCAGGAATATTCTGAAAAATTAAGTTTAAATTAAACAACAGACCATCAGCCAAGCAGAATCATTGCATCCCAGTAGGTAGCAGGCCCCCATGTGCCAACCTTGATTCAGCTGGATGTCCGTGGATTCTGTTGATAGAGAGGCTGATAGACAGATTCTCCCACACGGCCGTGTTCCTGAGATTGCAATCAGGCTGTTCTTCAGCAAGCTGGGCGAGGTCTTCTCTTATGCACTGAAGAAGGAATTAGTTTATTGTACAAAGTCCATCAGAAATTCAAACTGAGGCAAAAACACACCATAAATCCGTTTCTTCCGATGTTGGTGGTTTAAATGAGTTGGTTTAAGCTTAAAAAAATCAAACAAAATCTTCTTGCATGGTAATTTAGAGGAAAAGATTAAAATAAGGGAAAGTGAATTTTAAAGAAAAGAAACAGGATTTTCACAGAGTATGACAGGCTCTGGGCCTACTTAAAAGATAGAAAAAAAATATGGAAGAGCAGAAAAGGCTCCTTACAGCTTGACCACCGCCCCGAAAACTGAAACAAAGGAAAATTTTTTCCTAGGTATGGCAGAATCTCACTGAATTTCATGGAACTTGAGCTGAACCAATTCCATGGAATTTTGTTCAACAGAAGTCTCATAAACTCGACCTAAAATGGTAAATGGCATTCACTTTTATAGCGCTTTTATTCTCATCTTTAGATGACCAAAGGGCTTTACAGATCCTGCTATCCACCCATTCACACACACATTCACACACTGGTGGCAGCATAAAAAGGAGATGTAGTAAAGCCTGGAGTTCTATTGGTCAGTTTAAGTCCAGCTATGGTCTCCTAAAGAGCAGCAAGAGGAGGGGAAAGAGACATTTGATATGAGAAGGGAGATCCTCCTTAAGACACATGTTGCTGAATAAAGCATAAATTCCTTAAACTTTAGTGACTAAGATATTCTACTCAATAATAAGGGAACATACAATGTCTCTACATTGTAACTGTAATTAATTTGTGACAGTAAGCATGCAAAAATTAATTTCTTCCTGAAAATAAAGGAACACATATCAAATCAAATCAATAAAAGCGTTTGAAACCACGTTGTCCATCCCAGGAGTTCAACCATGTCTTCAGTAGCGGATACTGTCTTGAGAGAAACAATATGAATTAATTTATTTGTCCATAATGCATAAATTCCACTGCAAAGAGAAAAAAAAATATTCCTGATTTGTCCACCAGATGGCACTGTGAAACTGGTTGTTTACTGGAGAATTGACTCCCACATCTGGATTATATCAACCATAAATCTGTCAATTTGAAACATTCCTTTGCCAAAGAGCAGAAAAGGGAGAATGACTAAGTCCTGGAGAAGGGATTAACTTTCACTTTATGGCCAATGGATAGTGTTATAGCTCCGGTCCTTCAATGATAGAAGCAGCTCATGACCAGACTTTTGAGATGAAACAATTTTTCTTCAGCAAAGAATGATTTTATAGATTGGAACCCAAGGTCAATGCTACAGTAGCTATCACATGTTAGACTTTGACAAATATGAAAAGTACTGAACTGAGATTTATTTGATTGTGTGAATATTAATTACATAATAATTGAAAATGAATAGGACATCCAATATTAGCCACTGTTTAAGAACTGCTTGTTTATTTTTTTTTTTTTTGTCAGATCACTTATTTGTGTGATCTTTTATTCATAAATGTTGTATTTTGCACTTTGGGGAATGGGAGTTATTCAGTCATCATTATAATTTAGTTTATATGTGTAGTTTATAGTGTATCGTCAACAAACATGCAGTATATTATGTAGTTATTTACTGTTCATATACTGTTTATATTGGAGTTCTTATTTGTGTGGCACGGGGTGGTGGCTCCGACTTCCGCTTCCGCCAGCTCCGGTTGTACAAGAGGGGCTGCAGGTAAGGGGGCGGCCTCTTCCGCCCTACCTCTGCCAGCAGCTGCATGTACGGGCGGGTGCACAGAGTTCAGCATCGTAAAAAACAAGTGTTCAGCTCCATTCCTGGCGTGTTCCTTGTCTTCAAGTTCGGACATAACATTTGGCGACGAGAAGTAAACTCATAGAGGCATGTGGGACACCAACTTGGCTGTTCCTGGAGCTCCTGGGGGAGCCGCCTGTACTGTGGCCTTGGTGGTACGAAGCTTTCCAGATGTATATGTTGGCATTGGACCTGGGAAGAATGAAGAAGTTGAGAGCTCGTGCGTTGCTGGTGCACAGCCTGGGAACAGAGGATTTTGGGCATGCTTGGTGATGTGGACAACTATGAACAAGTGGTCGAGCTAATGGCCCGCCATTTCAGGGTGCCAGACAACGTCATCATCTGAAGCATTAAGTTCAGACAGCGCCGCCAACAGGTAGGCAAACCCATCCAGTGGGTCATGTCGGACTTTAGGCAGTTGGCCGCTGAATGTCGGTTCGGACCGTTGGAGGAGGAAATTGTTCGCGACCAGTTGGCGGGACACACCAACTGTGCTGCTGTCCACTCCAAGTTGTTCACATTCCCAGGTGAGTTGACGCTTACTAGGGTCGTTGAGTCGGCGCTACAGCTGGAGGCAGCAGACAATCTAATGCGGGAGCTAAGCGAGCGCCTTTCATTGGGAAATTCAAGATCCCCCACGCAGGTAGTGGACCCGGACAGCGATGGGAGCATTGAGGACAATGTGGAGGAGGCCAACGCTGTATGGATGAGGTCTGCCCCGGGGAAGCCCAGGTGTATGGGCTGTGGGTCCACGAAGTACTGCTATAAGGCCAGAGAGTGTGCGGCAAGAGGGAAGTGCTACAACAGATGTGGCCATCTGCACCACTTCGCAAGAGTATACCAGTCAGCAGAATAGGAGAGCCCGTGCAGGAATTCAACCCCTCCCGCTCCAACGGTAATATACTCTGTGTCCCCGAGTACCAGTGGGCACACACACTGCATGGTAGTTTTGGATGGAGTTCTGGTACCGATGCTGATCGACATGGGAGCGGAGAGTTCTCTGTTGAATTGGGCTATGGTTAGACAGTGTTTTCTCCACTACAGGATTGGAGGTGACTCAGCACCACTTTGCGGCTATAGAAGAGGACAATTGGCCATGGTGGGTATGGTCACACTGACAGCTTAGTACAAGTCGGCGGAGATGGCCGATGTGGAGTTCTTTGTGACGCCCTGTGGCTCTAACATCATATGTTGCAACTTGTTCTATGGCCTCGGATTCTCCATCAGAAGCGGCACTGGGGAAGAGTGGTCTGGCTGCGGACTGTGGGACCGACCGTTTCCGAGAGTTCAGGATGATGCTATGTGGGATGAACAGCTCCTGGGCACTCCAGAAAGTAGACAGGCCTTATCGCGCTCAAGGTCGCCACGGGAGGGCCCCGGTGCCAGTGCCCGAGCTGCCATGGACGAGGGTGCCAGGTGGTACGGGGGAGGATCTGCAAGTGATGTCCAAACGATTGTCTCAGGCATTCCCGGAGCACGGCCGTGGAGGGCTGGTGAACACAGGACCACATTGGCAGGGTCAGCAGCGGATCTACAAGTGGTCGCGACAGGACCGAGTGGCACTGGGAGAGCGAGTGCCAGGCGGCGACACCACAGGCCTTGCAGGACCCCTCTTGGAGTCATGGACTGGGCTTGGGCTTAGGTGGAGGCGAGGTCCAGGCAGGTGAGAACCAAGTGGCAGATGGAATGGTACCAAGACCGGCTGCAGGTGACGGGCGAGTGGCAAGATGGATACCTTCTGCTGTCGGATGACTCATGGTGCCATCCTAATGAGTTACAGCGTGCCCTGAAGAAGGCGGTAGGGCGCGGCCCCAGATGACTGGCGCACTCGGAGGTGTGGAGGAGAAGGCGCATAGGGACTGAAGCGACTAGCTGTGTCCTGGGAAGCAAGCTACCTCCAGGGGCTGACTGATTGGTGAAGGGTCTGGGTAGAAGTGGGGCCCGGGTCATCTTCACTGAGCCATGGACGTGTTCTCATTGTTAATTGCTATTCTGTAGTTATAGTTCTGGGATTATGTTGGTGTTCTGTTTTATATAGGAGACATGGCAGTAGTTTTTTTTAATGGGACTTTTGTATATCATAGGCGGCAGAATAATCTGCCTTGCCGTGTGGGGGGTAGGATGGCAGTCTGCCCGTCCCCCCAATTTTAGTTATTTTCTGTGAATGTTATAGATTCCTATTGAGATTTGAGTTTAGTTATGTTTAGCAGATGATTGGGGTGGGTTGATTGTATGTGTGTGTTTTGGATTTTTCTATGGGGGGGAGGGTATTATGTAGTTATTTACTGTTCGTATACTGTTTATATTGGCGCTCTTATTTGTGTGGCACAGGGTGGTGGCTCCAACTTCCGGTTCCGCCAGCCCCGGTTGTATAAGAGGGGCTGCAGGTAGGGGGAGCAGTCTCTTCTGCCTTACCTCTGCCAGCGGCTGCATGTACGGTCGAGTACACAGAGTTCAGCATTATAATAAACAAGTGTTCAGCTCCATTCCTGGCATGTTTCTTGTCTTCAAGTTCCTACATAACACAGTACTATAACAGGACACGTTTACAAATATTTGAGACCCACTGTAGTGCATACTTTTATATTTTAGTAATACTATAAGTACAAAACACCAAACATTATTATTGTTTTTGTATTTGTATCTTGTATATTTTATTGATCCTCAGAGGGAAATTCAGGGCATCCATGTAGGGCGCATATCCCGTTACCCCCCCCCCCCCCCACACACACACACAGAGAGAGAGAGAGAGAGAGAGAGAGAGAGAGAAAGGCGAAAGCTGGCTGCAACTTTTGCATCAGTGTTTCCCATTTGTCTGTAAATATTTAAATAAAAATGATTTATTTATTTCATTATTTGGGCATGTAATATGCAGTTGATCTGGTCATTCTGCTCCACAGTGAAGCAGCAGTCGGGACTGCTGTCTACCACTGACCGGGCAGGCTGAGCGTGCCTCCTCGCGAAGGCTCATGGAGCGCCTTGTCAGACACTGGTGTTGTCCGATTAATGGGAGTCTTGGCTGCTATTTTACCTGTGTACCAGTGGTGTCCTTTGCGGTACCCCCACCCCCCGCACTTTGTGTTCTCCATGCCAAATTATCCATTACACCTACGCAATCACAGCTACTTAATGGTATATATTTTGACTGAGCAACTCCATACTCAGGGATAGCACTAATAAAATCTATGTTTGCGAAGCACTGTGGTGACTGACAGGTCGTGATGTTGTGTATTATCCAATCAGCGTGGCCGTGAAGCCGAGTATTGTCCAATCAGCATGGCCATGATGCAGGTGATGCTGTGTGTTATCCAGTCAGCGTGGTTGTGATGCCGTGTATTGTCCAACCAGCATGGCCATGATGCGGCATATTATCCAATGAGCATGGAGTCAATCCGAAACCCCACCCACACTTCTTGAAGGCAGGGGATGAAGACACAGAGCAGTCACAGAGCTGTGGCTAAACTTTTATTGATAAAAATTACATAGTTTAACTGAGGGACTCCATATTCGGGGATGCACACCCTCGTAACCTCAGGAAAGCACATGTAAAATCTTAGGCCAGTCTGACGAACGGTTTGAGAGATATGTGAGGAAGACACACACAGACACACACATAAACAGAGATTTCTTGCATTTATAGATAGATGATGAATGTTGATGGGCCTGGACACCAAACCATCTACCCTTCATGGCAGACCTCCAATAAATGTGTGTATATATCTTTAACAAAGATAAATCAATAGAGAAAAAAACGTAATGCATGTATCAGCAATTCCTCAAAGTCCATTTGCCTTCCACAGAGATGAGTGTGAGTGTGGGTTTGTTTGGCCTCTGTCCCATCTTGACTGTCAGATCCAGCATGAGTAATATCGCTGCTGCAAAGAGAGCTTCCCTGAGCTGAAGTCCATCGCTGAGTCACCTTGTAGAAGAGAATAATTATGGGTGACAGCGCTACTGGCAGCAGCAGCGCAACCACCAAGCCATAAATTGATGCTGTTGAAACATGCATAGTCATTTCTGTAGTGTCAGCAAACCATTCCTCTATGAATGACTACTTTTAATAACTGACTGGCTTACCTAGACAGCAGGTGTTTTGACTAAGCTCACAAGTGGCTCAATTCTCTCTTTTTTTGTCTTTAGCTGTGTGTAGAGACATCCTCTGAGTACTCTCATAACACACATGAGCCAGCTGGTCTGGGGACTATCAAATCCTTGTAATATACTGTCCCTGATGCTTGCATGTGGGATGCTATTTGTGTACATACCCCTATGGATCCGTGTAATGCAGTCGCTCTGAGCCACTGATTTAACAGCAGAGTCTGTCAGAGACAGAATAATCAAACTGACTGAAGAGTCCAGTTTACACACAAAGAGATTTGCAGTTAAGAAGAATGAACGATCGTCCCGATTTGACTGGAAATCCTGCACACAGCAGGGGCAGATGAACAGCTGGAGCTGTGTTTGAGGAAACCGATGCACAAAAGATTAAAATCAGCATGCAAGCAGGGAAAAATAAATACATTATAACTCACTGTTACTGATCTGTGGTTTTCATGTTCTGCTTCTGTATTCTGTAATATACTGAAAATAAATGCTGTTTATTTTATTAATACCAACCACATACTTTGCACCTATTTAGGGATATTCTTATTACTTTAAATGGATAATGCCTACATTCATAATGTGTATTCACAGATTTTGAATATTGTTGTAATCGAAGGTACTACTGTGTATGAATCTATGATTCTGATGCCCCGTTCACTCCAGTTGTTTTTGATAGTGTCTTTGACCTGCTGTTAAGTCCTCGAACTGATACGTCCAGAGAAGTCACTCCAAGCCTCCCAATACAACCCAATGGACCGTGATGTCATGTTTCATTGTAAAAATACTCAAATCCTCATATGGAGTGGGGTGGGTGGTTGACAGAAGTAAGTAAAATCCTTTCTCCCTTGCACCTGACCTGTTCACCTCCCCATCTTCCTTTTATCCACTGCCATCTATGTTTACTTCTGTTTCTGAATTCACATATCAGTGGCATAGCCAGCAATTTGTGAAGGGAGGGCTGAACCTGAACCACCACCATTTTGAATGCCTTTGGCGTTCACCCGGGGCAAAGCTTTAGCTTCAGCCCCCTGTCAACTACAGATTTCTTAACATTTTCAATGCAAACTACTCAAAACCTGCTTTTATTTACATTTTTCTTCTCTTTTTTCTCCCCTGTTTTTTCTTCTTTTTTTAACCCCCCCCCCCACAGCTACACCCCTGCATATCACTTACTCTACACATTAACTACACATTTTGTACGAGAGTACGCAAATGCTACAGGCCCCTTCAGCCACTAGTGGGTCCTCAAGTTACAATTTTGCTTTAATCATTTTTTAAGGAATAATTAAAATTACTTTTGACTTTTTTCCTCTTAGATTTACTACTTTTTACTCAAAATTTTCACTTTTTCCCACATAAATATGTGACCCATGCTGGCAAAATGAGTCACTTTGAGGAAATTATCAAAACTGAGGTAACTTTTTTCCATATTCTGTATTGAAAGACTTTCAAAATGATATTTAATTTGTAGGAAGCGTGCAAAAACGGACCTGGAAAAAGCCAATTTGTTTATATTTTGGCTAGGTTTAAAACTCGCGTTTGATCGGTTGGGAGTTGCTGTATGTCTTCCGCCAAAACATATGTATTTTTAGAAAGTACGATTTCTAAGCTTTACAATGATACCAGGCACTCAGGGTTTTTTTTTCCTGGGACTTGCCGCTAACAAACAAAGAAAGAGTCATGATTTTTGTCTTGTCGTGCCTGTAGCTCGTAATGATGCAGTGCGCATTCCGACCTATTTTGCCAGCACAGGTCACATATGTCTTTTTTCTTGTAAATTTGCAAATTTTTCCTAACAATGTGAATTTTTTTTCATAAAGTTGCAACTTTTTTCTTATAAATTTCTAATTTTACCTTAAAATTTGTGACATTTTTTCTCATAAATTTGCAACTTTTTGTATTGTAAATTTCCAGCTTTTTTTAAAAAATAAATAAATAAATAATTTGTGGCTTCTCACTTATTAAACTTTTTTCTTGTAATGTGAAACATTTTTCTGATAAATTTCCAACTTTTTTTTTATCAATTTGTGATTTTTTTCTCAAAATTTGCAACTCTTTTCTGATAAATTTGTAACTTCACCCTCAAATTTGTGACCTTTTTTCTCATAAAATCTGTAATTTTTTTGTTCTAAATTCATTACATTCACTACATTTTCATATTAAATTTGCAATATTTTCTTGTAAATTTGCAAAGTTCATATGGATGCTGGTGGCATTTTTATTCTGTGGAGCCTAATGGCTTAATTTCCCCCTCATGCTCATGTTTTTATTAGGGTGGGGGGATGTTTTTTTGTTTGTTTGTTTTTTCCCCATTTTAAAGGGTCTGAACGCTTCCCCATTCGGAAAATAGGGCTCCCCTAATACAATCTTGCATAGAGCACCCAAAAAGCTAGGAACGGCCCTGCTGCAGCACCTCTGGGTGCTCTGCTGTGTCACTTTAGCACGGCAGGCAGTGCTGTTGGTCCGCCTGCCTGCCTGGTGCGCGGTGCGGCGGCTCTGCCTCCTCGCGGCGTCGACAGTCTTCCCTCTTTTAACCGGGCAGGCGACAGAGACGGCTGGTCGATCCACGGCAGGCGTTCACGGTTTGACCCGAACAGATGACTAGGATGATTGAACCGGAGGGGGTGCTGTGTGGGAGCGCAGCGCATTGACCGGAGAGGCCATTAACATCACTCCCCCTTCTCCTCCGGCTGGGAGCGCGCTTCATCTGCCGTACAGTAGGCTACAGCAGATTATTGAACAGCCCCGAGAGACTGTGGGGACTAATGGGATTGACAAACTAACGATAGCCGACGCACACAACACGGTGCGCTTCATATTTGGCCGGAGATTAATCGTGTTTGAGCCCAGGCATGACCGTCCGTCCTCGGCTGAGTTGCAACACTAATAACCATCTGCTGAAGTGTTACCATGGATCAGGTTTGAGGTAAGGTGAAGAGCACTCACGCATGATCTGTATGGTGAAACAGGGCATTCTTTACTGCAGCACCTCTGATTTGTCCTGCAGGACGCAGCAGTGGCTGGTTAGTGTTTATGTTTTTGCTGCAGAAGTCCTGATGCACCAGCACCAGTCCACATAAATTATTAGACCAAACGTGCCAAAAAGGGGTTTCCAGTAATGCCGTCTATACATCTAGTGTTTCAAGATGAACATATAACAATGATAAAGAGCAGCAACTTGTAGTTAAGATTATTTAAAGGCAATTTTCAGTTATAGTATAACCAGCGTGTCTTTGAATTCATTTACTTGGCTAATGCAGTCAGGAGTTCGTTTTTTAATTTGGTCTTTTGTATCCCTGCTTCTCTTGGTATATTCACTGGCCATTAAAATGCACCAGTGCATACAGGTGCATCTGGAAAGTATTCACAGTGCTTCACTTTTTTCACATTTAGTTATGTTACAGCCTTATTTCAAACTGGAATAAATTCATTGTTTTCCTCAAAATTCTACACACGATACCCCATAATGACAACATGAAATAAGTTTTGAGATTTTTGCAAATTTATTAAAAATAAAAAAAGCAAGAAATCACATGTACATAAGTATTCACAGCCTCTGTTTAATACTTCGTTGATGCACCTTTGGCAGCAATTACAGCCTCAAGTCTTTTTGAATATGATGCCACAAGCTTGGCACACTTACCTTTGGACAGTTTGGCCCATTCCTCTTTTCAGCACCTCTCAAGCCCCATCAGGTTGGGTGGGAAGCGTCGGTGCACAGTCATTTTCAGATCTCTCCAGAGATGTTCAATTGCATTCAAGTCTGGGCTCTGGCTGGGCTACTCAAGGACATTTACAGAGTTGTCCTGAAGCCACTCCTATCTTGGCTGTGTGCTTAGAGTTGTTGTCCTGCTGAAAGATGAACTGTTGCCCCAGTCTGAGGTCAAGAGTGCTTTGGAGCAAGTTTTCATGCAGGATGTCTCAGTACATTTGCTGTATTCATCTTTCCCTCTATCCTGACTAGTCTCCCAGTTCCTGCCGCTGAAAAACATTCCCACAGCTTAATGCTGCCACCACCATACTTCACTGTAGGGATGATATTGGCCTGGTGATGAGTGGTGCCTGGTTCCCTCTAAAAATGATGCCTGGTATTCACACCAAAGAGTTCAATTTTTGTCTCAACAGACCAGAGAATTTTGTTTCTCATGGTCAGAGTCCTTCAGGTGCCTTTTGGTAAACTCCAGGCGGGCTACCATGTGCCTTTTACTAAGGAGTCGCTTCCGTCTGGCCACTCTACCATACAGGCCTGATTGGTGGATTGCTGTAGAGATGGTTGTCCTTCTGGAAGGTTCTCCTCTCTCCACAGAGGAACGCTGGAGCTCTGACAGAGTGACCATCGGGTTCTTGGTCACCTCCCTGACTAAGGCACTTCTCCCCCGACTGCTAAGTTTAGATGGCCAGCCAGCTCTAGGAAGAGTCCTGGTGGTTCTGAACGTCTTCCGTTTACAGATGATGGAGGCCACTGTGTTCATTGGGACCTTCAAAACAGCAGAAATTTTTCTGTACCCATCTCCAGATTTGTGCCTCAAGACAATCCTGTCTCAGAGGTCTACAGACACTTCTTTGACTTCATGCTTGGTTTGTGCTCTGACATGCACTGTCAACTGTGGGACCTTATATAGACAGGTGTGTGCCTTTCCAAATCATGTCCAATCAACTGAATTTATCACAGGTGGACTCCAATTAAGCTGTAGAAACATCTCAAGGATGATCCGTGGAAACAGGATGTACCTGAGCTCAATTTTGAGCATCATGGCAAAGGCTGTGAATACTTAATGTACATGTGTTTTCTTAGTTTTTTATTTTTAATAAATTTGCAAAAATCTCAAACTTTTTTCATGTTGTCATTATGGGCTGTTGTGTATCGAATGTTGAGGACAAAAATGAATTTAATCCATTTTGGAATAAGGCTGTAACATCACAAAATGTGGAAAAAGTGAAGCGCTGTGAATACTTTCTGGATGCACTGTACAGGTGCAGGTCAATGTACAGGTGCATGGCTGGTGGCCCTCAGACTAAATGCACTCATCATTTTCCCCAAAGCTTGAAGATTCTGGAATGCCATTAATGTACCCATGCCACTTCTTTTAAACCAAAGCTGCAAATTCCACTGAAAACAGAGGAAAAAATATTCACTGTGAAGAAGCTGAATGAATTTTTGTGTCTGCTGAACAGCATTTTTACTTTAGCTGACTTTTGTTTCTTTGGCTCATTTCATTCTGTTTTATATCAGTTTGGAATTTCAGGTATTTCTCAGCAAAAGCAATTTTTTTTCTCTTATTCCAGCTTTTAAATGTGAAGACATGTTAATTTTGTTTTGGCGAAACGTGATCTTTGGGTATTTTGAACTTGAATTACAAGACTGTCACACTGAGCACTACCAAGGAGGTAAAGTGATCACGTCGGTTTGTCTGACTGTTGCTTGATTGTGTGCAGGATTACACAAAAACTTCTTGTCAGATTTTGATGAAATTTTCGGACAAGGTGGCCCTTCGGCTATGGATGAATCCTTTAGATTTTGGAGGTGATTCGAGTCAGGATGTTGCCTCTGTATGACTTTTTCCATTTTCTTTAACAGTGCGAGATAGGGACCCAGATCACCTCCAAAATCCAATGGATTCATTCATAGTCCAAGAGCCACCTCTGGTGAAAACTTCATCAGAAACCATCCAGTAGTTATTGTGTAATCTGTACACAAACAATCAGACAAAGGAACAGACAGATAGCCTTGGCATAGGTGTACGCTCTCTGAGTGTTAACTTCAGACAAAAATATGGGTTTTACTTTTGATTCAGTAGTGCCAGTTGAGTCACTCCCACTCCTTTTTGTAACCTTGATGTTCCATGTTCAGAGCATAATGGAAATGATCATGGATTACAATGCTGCTAAAATTAATGAATGAATGAGACTAATTTCTCATGCTGCTCTTTCAACACTTGTCTTGACAGTGAATAAAATATGTAAAGAGGGCACTAAGTCCACATCTCATGAAGCTAGAGCAGGCCAAGATGATCAATACAGTGAACGTCATGGTAAAACACGCACGCACGCAGACACACACACACACACACACACACACACTATTTACTTGTTAAATTGGAAGAAATCCACTTTGGTAATCATGTGGTTTCATCTTTATCAGGCGGAGATCTGCTGATCTTATTAAAAAGACATAAAATCCCATAAATTTTGTTGTTGCTTACAGCAGCAGTGGTGTCCCGTGAGCTCAGTCCTCCCTGAGGCAGAAATGAATGTACATCACAGCTGAAGCTCATATTTGCTTACTGGCTAAACAGATAATGTTCTTCATACTGCTGCCGAGGCAGTGAATAGCCATAGTCAAATTTGCAGCATTTTGCACCACCAGTAGACTCTCTTGTATCTTTGTTGATCCTTAAGGGGAACTTTTTGCTGAAGATTAAATTCTGAAAGAAAAAAAATAAACTCTGATGTGGAAAAAATCACAGATTTTCACACACAGACTCAGCAGCGGCAGCAGCAGCAGAGAGGCTGAATGTGGCTCTGATATGAAGCCTTGTGAATAACAACTGGGTGGTCAGCAGCAGGGTGAGAAGGCTTTGAATTCCTGCAGAGCTTATTCCTTCATCCTCTTGGCGACCTCTGAACGACATGCCATGGATCATATCCAATGGCCACAAGTGTTCAAGATCACTGGAAGGAATTACAGTTTATATGCCTGTGCAGACTACTGGAGGCACCACAGCATGGGCTATGAGTAGACTGGATGAGGCACTTGGTTCTGATATATCATCATCGAGAAAGGATGTCAAGATCCTCATTTGAGTGCCTACAAAAATAGCTAAGTGTTAACCACTCAGCTGAAAGATGATGCAGGTTTAAGCCTGCCTATAGTGCTCAAATCAGAATGCAAGTAGCACGCTGTCTCATCAGATTGTGTTTTGCTGCAGTAAATCCCACCACAATGGCTGTCCTTCATTTATCATGTTATGCTGTGACTTAATTTTCCATTTCCTTGAAGCAAAAGAAGATTTTAAAAAGAGGATAATCTTTAAAACTCCGTTACTGTTGCACACATTTGGGGGGGGGGGGGGTCATCCTTGCTGTATGCACATCTTGGCCAGATTTTCCGCTTGTACTTGGATTATTCACAAACCCAGCCATCTTCTGTAAGCTGTAGCCTGATAGCTGGTGCCTCGACAGGTGGTGAAGAAATACTAGCAGACTAAGCTGGGAAACCCCAAACCATAATCTGTGACTGAGATCCGAGGAATCTGCCGGCAGATATTTACCATAGATCTGCATTTGTCAGGCTCAGACAAAGAACAAAACAAGCATTATCTTAATCATTAAAAAAAAAAGGATTCACCCCAATCTGCTATTAGAAACTGACTGTGCTTTGTCCTTTAGCTCAGTTTTCCATTCTTGTGTGCAGAATATAAAAATGGAAACATCACACTGCTCACATGAAGTTGACTGGATAGAATCTAAAAGCCAGTTACATTTTTGAACTTGAACCTGCTGTTCAGGCTTTTCTCTCAGACACAGACGGGCACCCTGCTGAGGACACGCTTAATCCAACCAAGGCCAATATGAGCTCTGTTTGTTTTTTCTCTCCAAGTCAGAGGGCAACATTCTCCGCTGCCTGTATCATTCTCCTAACACGGGGCCACGGAAGAATGAAGCCATTGTAGGTATCAATTCAGCAGAGATATCCAGTGGTTGATTCATCCAGTTATTTATAATCTATGAAATGAATGCACAGTGCTGTGAAAAAGTATTTGCCTCCTTCCTGATTTCTTAAATTTTTGCATATTTGTCACACTTAAATGTTTCAGATCATCAAACAAATTTTAATATCAGACACATAACCTAAGTAAATACAAAATGCAGTTTTTAAATCATAATTTCATTTATTAAAGGGAAAAAAGCTATTCAAACCTACCTGGCCCTATGTGAAAAGTAATTGACCCCCTTTGTTTCATCCTGAGTTAACTGTGATTAACCACATTTTGGGAAACTGAGATCAGTTTCACTAGCCGCACCCAGACCTGATGAATCAAAAAAATCACTTTAATAGAACCTGTCTGACAAAGTGAAGTAGGCTAAAAGATCTCAAAAAGCAACACATCATACTGTGATCTAAAGAAACAACATCTAAAGATCTGCAGGCCTCACTTGCCTCAATTTGGACACTGCTTCGTGATTCAACAATATGATAGAGACTGGGCAAGAATGGCATCCAGGGGAGAGGTCCAAGGTAAAAACCACTTCTGACCAAAAAGTACAAAAAAGGCCCATCGCACATTTGCCAAAAAAACATCATGATGGTCCCTAAGACTTTTGGGAAAATATTCTGTGGACTGACAAGACAAAACTTGAACTTTTTGGAAGGCATGAGTCCTGTAATCTGGTGTAAAACTAACACTGTCACGGTGGCCCTCGCGAGCCACCTATAAGACGCACACAAGTCCACCAGTGAGTTTTTAGTGAGTTTATTACGGTGAAAAGGTGTTTACACAAGCTGCTGAGCTAAATGACAGAGTCTTTGCAGAACAGGAAGCATAGGCAATTAAGCACACTACAGGTCCAGGGCAGGAAACAGTCACACACAGACAAGCTAGGTAATGAATGCACTCGGACTGCTAAAGCAGGGAGTTACAGCACAAATTACACCGGAGGGAATAAGGCTAATACAGCTCACTTACTAGTGCCGGTGAAAAGATGGTCAAGCCCTTAAGCAGCCGAGGTGAATATAGTCCAGGCATCCGTGATGATGAGTGAACAGAATAACGATCAGTTTAACGATCCATGCGATCAGACACTGCTGCATCTTAATGACGCCAGCACACAGCTTAAATAACCCAGGGACTGATGACAGATGACACACAGCTGACCGACCGTTGACAGGCGGAAACCCCTCCGAGCACTTTCACAATAAGAGCCCGGAGAGGCCAAAATACCGCCCGCAGCTGTCAAGGCCGGCCACGAGACATAACTTTAACCCGAGCGCGATCAGAACCGACGCTCGGGTCATAACAAACACAGCATTTCATGAAAAGAACACCATACCAGCAGTCAAACATGGTGGTGGTAGTGTGATGGTCTGGGGCTGCTTTGCTGCTTCAGGACCTGGACCACTTGCCATAATTGATGGAACCATGAATTCTGCTCTCTACCAAAAAATCTTGAAGAATGTCCAGCTATCAGTAAATGACCTCAAGCTCAAGCCCTTTAATGTGGCTGAACAGGGGATCAGAATTCCTCGACAGCGACGTAAAAGACTCATATCCAGTTATTGCAAAGGCTTGATCACAGTTATTGGGGGGCAATTAATTTTTCACATAGGACCAGGTAGGTGTGGATAGCTTTTTATCCCTTAACCCTACAACACTTAACAAATGTTTGTAACACCATCACTAACATCAGGTATATTTTACCTGATACAATATACCTGGGGGAAAAAAAAACTTCTTATCAAAATATACTAAAGTACAACAATACATGGCAAAATGAAGAACTCTTCTTTTATTTCCAGCTATGCAACATCTCATAAAATGAAAAATGGGGTTACCCTATAAAAAGGCTCTGAAATTAGTGAAAAATTACAGACTTGTTAACGAAAAAAATCCTTAAAAAAAATAACAGCATTGAGAACGTATTGGTCCACCCATTCCTGGGACATGTGGGCCTTGTCTGGTGAAGGCACAGTCTCCCTGCATCACTGACAACTGTGGGAGAGATGAATTAAAAAAAGTAGCATTTTTGAGAGGGGGAAATTGACCAGCTGATTAAGCTACCTAAGGGCTCACGCAGCTCAGACAACAGCAACACAGTGAAAATCATGTGACCACAGTCGCCTGGGTGAAAATCACCCAGTGTTAGTCTTCTAGGGTTAATAAATGAAATCATCATTTAAAAACTGCATTTTGTGTTTGCTCAGGTTGTCTTTGTCTAGTACTAAAATTAGTTGGATGATATGAGGCATTTAACCTGTTGCACTTCGGTGTACCGCGGGCGGGCACGTCTCTGCGTCCTAGAGCGCACGAGGGCGCCCTAAGGCGCACTGAAGAAAAAAAAAAGCTGCATTTCCGTTCTTCCACTACAGACACAGCCGTGAACAGAAAGCCAAAGGAGTGCTTTGATTGGTTTAGATGTGACTGACCTCTCATTTGACTAATAAGAGCCTTGAATTGGGTTTCTGAAGCCTTGAAGAACCAATGACTGAAAACCTAGCAAGAAGGACCCGCCTACCAACGGCTGCGAATACAGCCAGCCAATTGAAGCACAGAAGTTCGAAAGCTGTTTTGTGTAAGGCTGGGTGACACACAGGCGTTCGCCAGTCTTTTTTTCTTACTACTGTTTTTATTTGTTTTGAAAAATCGTTCGCCAAAACCGCAATCATGGAAGCGCAAAACCGCAATAATGGAATTATGGTTTGACCAGGTCGCGTGACCAGAACCACGAGTCCGTAACAAGCGGACCAGCTTCATGTTCGTCTGACAATGAGGAAGAAAAGTTCACCAGCTACGCTGCTGTTGTGGACAGGTAAGTGTTATAAGCTAAATTATTCTTTATCCCTGAAAATTGTAATCCAATTGACGGACCCGGACCCGACGGACCCGGACCGGAGTGGTCCGGGTCCGTCATGTTGCGAACGCCCCCCCCCGCTACTCTTCTGTAGCGGATTGCAGATATGTTGCAGATATTTTAGTCCAACTGTGCGTATTAGACCGCGGCGCACAGAGCGTGTACCGCGGCGCACGGACTGGACACGGTTCGTGCGCCGCGTCCGGACCGTGAGCGCCCCCCCGCCCCGCTACTGTTCTGTAGCGGATTGCAGATATTATTGCAGATATTTTAGTCCAACTGTGCGTATTAGACCGCGGCGCACAGAGCGTGTACCGCGGCGCACGGACTGGACACGGTTGGTGCGCCGCGTCCGGACCGTGAACGCCCCCCGCCCCGCTACTGTTCTGTTGCGGATTGCAGATATTATTGCAGATATTTTAGTCCAACTGTGCGTATTAGACCGCGGCGCACCGTCACCGCTTTCTGTCATGTAGCGATGGGCGATGTCCGTCCTCTGTAGCGGGGGTGGGTGGGAGTTGTTATCTTCTACATTACAAATATTCTAGTATAATTTTTAGTGCACTGTAGGTTATTTTTTCTTGTAAAAAAAAAAAGCCACACATTTTTTACGTGGCATGTTTCTTTGTGTGTGGAGGCTTGTTTGTTCATTCATTCATTCATGAATGAATAAACAACCCCCCCCACACACACACACAGCCCTTCACCTTTCATTAGAGCCCAAGATGAAGCTTCTATATTGAATCATTCAAAAGTTACAGACGTTTTTCCAAACTGTGCCATTTGACACAATTTGGCACAGTTCAAAAATGCCTGGGAACTACCTAAGAAAAAAGCTGTGTAATATATTCATTTTTTGTGGTATTGTTACAAAATTTTGACCTCAGCTGGATAACACTTGGTTCTACATTTCTGTTGCATTTTCCAGCCCGGATCTGAAGCTTTGTGTTATTTGCAAGCATTTGTATCCAAAAAAACACCCAGGCGAAATTTATTTTCTTCAAGTTCAGTATGTTTAAGATAAGATAAGATAAGATAAGCCTTTATTAGTCCCACAACGGGGAAATTCCAGGATTGCAACAGCACAGGGATAGCAACACTCAGAGCAACAATCAGAAGGCAAGAAAAAAAACAAGCAAGCAAGAGCAGCTAATATACATATGTACATATTACTATAAAATATATACTGTATATATATACACACACACACACACACAGACACACAGTGCAGAGCATTGTAGCTGGATGGAATAAATATATGAATATATGAACACACAGTGCAGAGCATTGTAGCTAGATGGAATAAATATGTAAATATATAAACACCCACAGTACGGAGCATTGCAGCTAGGTGGAATAAATATGCAAGTATATAAACACACACAGTGCGGAGCAATGTAGCTAGATGGAATAATATGTAGATATATAAAAACACAGTGCGGAGCATTGTAGCTAGACGGAATAAATATATAGATATATAAGTATAAACACACCCAGTGCTGAGCATTGTAGCTAGATGGAATAAATATGAAAATATATAAACACACACAGTGCAGAGCATTGTTGCTAGGTGGGATGAAACAGCACAACCGTCTATTTAGTTATCCTACATGGTATGATTATGTGCCCATACATATTCTCACCCTCCATAGCGACCGGTATGTTCCTAGTTGTATGCCGGAGAGGACCATTGTGTAAGTCTATTGCATCTTTTGCATTCAAAAAAACTATTAGTTTGTTACGTCTTTTTGCTATCTCTGCGAGCAGCCCTGCTTAGGTTGTACAGTCTGACAGCCGTTGGTAGGAAGGACCTACGAAACCTCTCGGTTGTGCACCTGGGATGATGTAGTCTGCTGCTAAATGAGCTCCTCAGTGCATCCAGTATGTCCTGCATAGGGTGGAACTCGGACTCCAGCAGAGATGACAGTTTAGCCACCGTCCTTCTCTCTCCTATCTCCTCCATCGGATCAAGGCGCTGCCCCAGGACAGAGCTAGCTTTCTTAATCAGTTTGTTCAGTCTCTTCCTATCGGCTGCAGTAATGCCACTGCCCCAGCAGACCACTCCAAAAGTGATGGCTGATGCCACAACCGTGTCATAGAATGACTTCAGCAGCGCCCCTTGTACACCAAAAGACCTGAGTCTCCTCAGCAGGAACAGCCTGCGCTGTCCCTTCTTGTAGAGTGCGTCAGTATTGTGTGACCAGTCTAGTTTATTGTTCAGATGAATACCCAGGTACTTATAGGATGTCACCATCTCGATGTCTGTTCCCTGTATATTTACTGGTGCTGTGAGGGGCTGCCCATGCCTGCGGCAGTCCACCACCAGCTCCTTAGTTTTCCTCGCGTTGATCTGGAGGCAGTTCCGATGGCACCAGTCCACAAAGTCCTGGATAAGCCCTCTGTACTCAGCTTCATCTCCGTTGGAGATGAGACCAACGATCGCAGAGTCATCAGAGAACTTCTGTAGATGGCAATGTGTTGTGTTGTGTGAGAAGTCCGCAGTATAAAGAGTGAACAGGAAGGGAGCCAGCACCGTTCCCTGGGGGGCCCCCGTGCTACCGATGATCGTGTCGGAAACACAGTCCCGGGTTCTCACAAACTGAGGCCGGTTCGTGAGGTAGTCCAGGATCCATGATGACAGGTGCTGGTCCACCCCTGCGCGCAGCAGCTTGTCCTTCAGGATCATCGGTTGGATGGTGTTGAAAGCACTGGAGAAGTCAAAGAACATGATCCTCACCATATTCCCGGGCTTCTCCAGGTGGGACAGAGAACGGTGAAGGAGGAAGATCACCGCATCTTCCACCCCAATGCCATGCTGGTAGGCGAACTGGAGTGGATCCATCGCTGGTTCCACCAGGGGGGCGGAGATGAGCAAGGAGCAGTCTCTCCAGGGTCTTCATCAAGTGGGACGTCAAGGCCACCGGTCTGTAGCTGTTCAGGTCTTTGAGGTGGGAAGTTTTTGGTACAGGTACCACACAAGATGTTTTCCACAGCTGTGGTACCCTCCCCAGTTTCAGGCTCATGTTGAAGATATACATCACAATCCCACACAGCTGGTCTGCACAGGACTTGAGGAGCTTTGCGCTGATGCCGTTCGGTCCCGACGCCTTCCTCGCCTTGATCTTCCTCAGCTCCGTCCTCACCTGGGTCTTGGTCAGGGTCAGGATGGGGGGCTGTGTGTTGGGAGTGGGGGGGGTGTCGGTGGAGTGGGGAGTGGGTAGCAGGACTTGATTTCTTAGAGGCAGCAGTGGTTGTTGTGCAGACAGGGGGGAGGGCGGTTGGTCAAATCTATTGAAAAACAGATTCAGGTTGTTCGCCCACTCCCTGCCCCCCGTGGCCTGGGGGGAGGTATTCTGGAGCCCCGAGATGGTTTTGAGGTTTCTCCAGACCCCGCTGATGTCGCTCTGTTGCAGCTTGTCCTCCATCTTCTTCCTGAAGCTGTCCTTGCCTTCTCTGATCTTTCTCCTCAGCTCCCTCTGTACGGACTTCAGCATCTCCCTGTTCCCCGACCTGAAGATCCTCTTCTTCTCTCTCAGAAGTGTTTTTATCTCAGGGTTGATCCAGGGTTTGTTGTTTGAGTGACGCCGTATGGTCTTGGTGGGAACGGATTTGTCCACACAGAAGCTGAGGTAGCCCGTGAAGGTGTGAATGAGGCCATCGATGTCCTCACCATGTGGATCGCAGAGCTGCTTCCAGGCAGTGGCTTCAAAACAGTCCTTTAGAGTGTCCATTGTCTCCTCAGACCATAACTCCACAGTGTGCATGGCCGGAGGTTGTCTGTGCACTAGGGGTTTGTACACCGGTCGGAGATGAACCAAGTTGTGATCCGATCTCCCAAGTGGGGGGAGTTGTGATGAGGTGTACGCCTCCTTAGTGTTTGCGTAGAACAAATCCAGTGTTTTATTGTCTCTAGTGTGGCATGTGACATACTCGGTGAAAGCGGGCAGAATGGGAGACAGTGAAACGTGGTTGAAATCGCCTGAGATGAGGAGAAGAGCATCTGGGTGTTCTGTCTGCAGCCTGCTGGTTACTGAATGGATGACGTCACGCGCTGTCCCAGCGTTCGCCGTCGGATTTGCATAAACAACAATGCAGATCACGTGTGAGTGTTCTCTCGGGAGATATGTAGGCCTCATGCTAACAGCTAGCAACTCAATGTCTTTGCTGCAGTGTCGTTGTTTAACAGTGATATGTCCCGGTCTGCACCAGTTGTTGTTAACATACATTATCACTCCACCGCCCCTAGTTTTGCCACTCTCTGGTGTTCGGTCAGCTCGTATCATGTGAAAACCCTCCAGCTCAATGTTAGCATCTGCTGCTAGTTCAGTTAGCCACGTCTCCGTAAACAAAAGGAGAGAGCACTCCCGGTAAGTGCTATCATAACGGGAGATAGCCGCTAGCTCATCTAACTTTCCCAGTATCGACCGTACATTTCCCATGACAACAGATGGAAGGGAGGGTCTGTACCTTATATTTTTTGTCCTCCGCCTTACTCCAGCCCGGCAGCCGCGACGCTTTCGCCTCAATTCTCTCGGTATGTCGAGTTTAGATGACTGTTACTCAGTGGCAGGAGCACTTAGAGAGATTATGACTGTTTTGGCAAAAAATTCAAAATTCAATTCAAAATTTCTTTTAAATGAGACCAACCCCATGAAGATGCTGCAAAGGGTTGAAGAACAGCTTTTGATTTACTTTGGGTACATTATTTTTTTGGCATTTTTAGGGAAATTGACCAGAGTGCAAGGGGTTAAGTGTGACAAATATGCAAAAATTTAAGAAATCAGGAAGGGGCCAAATACTCTTTGACAGCACCGTATCTAGTTGTTAATTATTGTGAATTCATCCTATTATTTATAATAATCTATGAAATTCATGTATGCATATAATTACAAATTGTCCAAGGTTCTTACAATTTAACACAAACCTAATTTTAAGTTTAAAATCAGCATTATTTTAACTTAACCAAGACAACATGAACTACCCTTCTGACAGACGGCAGCAACTGTGTCCAGGCTACATTTGTGCCCTATTTGATGTGCACCATAGGAGGCAAGCGGATCCATAAGTTGTGGCCAGCAAACATTATTGTGCAAAAGAACAACCCGGGGGGCTTCAGAGTCACATGTGACTAGTCTATAATTCATTCATCTTCTTCCGCTTAATCCTTTTCGGGTCGCGGGGGGGCTGGAGCCTATCCCAGCATCTTTGGGCGGAGGCAGGGTCCACCCTGGACAGATCGCCAGTCCATCGCAGGGCCAACACAGAGAGACGGACAACCATTCACTCTCACATTCATACCTAAGGACAATTTAGAATCCCCAGTTTGATGCCAATTAACCTAACTCGCATGTTTTTGGTATGTGGGAGGAAACCGGAGAAATCCCGGAGTAAACCCACGCAGACACGGGGAGAACATGCAAACTCCACACAGATCACTGTTGGTCAGGGGCTGGGATCGAACCCAGGATCCCCCAGCCAAGGGTGAGTTGCTGTGCTGCCGCAGTGCTAACCACTCCGCCACCGCACTGCCCCTTTTGATTAAAAAGCAAGAAAACTCTCCTTTACAAGAGGATTGCAAATGAAAGAATGAAAGCTTATAAATGTATAGAAAAAAGTTTAAAGTTTACAATAAAAAAAAATCTCAGTTGAACAAGGAAAGCTGCAAAATTAAAATGAAAACTTCATAAATTTGCAAGAAAAAAATAATTGTATGATAAACCTAATAAATTTAGGACAAAAAAAGTACAAGAAAATTGCCACAAATGTAGGAGAAAAAGTCTCAAGTTTATGAGAACAAAGTGTCAAATTCACAACGATAGTAACACAAGTTTGTCAGGAAAAAAATGTTGCAATATCACTGGAAAAAGTTTTATTTCTACTAGAGAATTATCAAGTTTATAAGGTGAACTGTGCATATTTAAGAGGCAGTTTGGTAATGCGTCTCTAGACTTGATCAAAACTGCACACAAAAAATGTAAAGTGTTTCTGCTGACATTCTTTTGACTTTAAAAACCCACTTCAACATGGCAGACAATGAATCAACTTCCTGTGATTTCAGAGCATTTCTCTTCTGATTTGGACACCAAACCGGGACTCTGCCAACATTTACTTTTCATCAGGAAGTCATTTAATTGTGGCATCAACATTGGCTCCCCTTGCTCTGACCCAGACTCTCTGTCTGCCTGAACATAATAACGTCTCAGAGGATGCAGAAAGCCTGACACTGAAGAACTACGAAAAAGAAGAGAGATTGAGAGATTGATTGGGAAAATGAAAATAAAGATGAGGCCCAGAACATGAGGAGGAACGGTCAAATACGTCAGACTCTTTTTCTAACCTTGAGATGCTGCCGGTCTGCCAGATTAACACATCAGCGCTGTAATCGCCCACCTCGGGTAGCAGACCTCCTTGTTCTTTCTTCAACTCGATCCCCGCTTCACAAAAAGGCTTTTGTTGGTGTTAAACCGTGGGGCTCTGTGTTTTGTACCTGCTGCACCAACACAGGTCTGACCTGGCAGCTGCAGAGCCTTCAGTTTACCAACTCCACTTGTAGGAGCACGAGGAAACTTTAAGTAATATTCTTGACCTCAGACTTCAGTTTTATTTATTCTCCCACACGCTGAAAATAAAAAGTACGCATTAAGACTAAGAAATTGTTTTTCAGGGATGTTCAGGAAGGATCATTTTATTTATGGGGTCCTTATGATTTAGAGCTGTCTTTCTAAGCTTTATTTGGCCCATTTATTACATCTGTATTCACTGCCCTGAGGTGTTTGCTCAGCTTTGACAACATCACTTTTGCAACAGTGTTTATCGATCCGTGAAAGCACGTCCATCCTCATCCAGACTGACTGTTAATAATTAGAAAAACAACTTCATCGGTTGCTCCTGGTGGGTCAGGCCAGCACCTCTCTGTGGCAGCTCTGCCGCCATCAATGTGTGAATGGGTGGATAGCAGGATCTGTAAAGTGCTTTGGTAATCAAGAGATGACAAAAAGCACTGTATACAGTCATGTGAAAAACTTAGGAGCCTGTGTGTTTTTTTTAACATATTTGGACATATGGATATTTAATGTCTATGTTTAAAATACTGGAAGATTCATGTAATACAACTAAACAATTAAAAATGAATTAACGACTTTTTTCAAATTTTCTGTAAAATATAATTCTAAACAAATAGTGAGGAATAAATTAGGATACCCCCCATCTTTTTTAGGACACCCCCACAATCATTCCCACTTAAAATGGCTAAAATAAATTGTAAAAAATGTAATAAAAACAAAAACAAGGTTAGGCATAGGTATGTGAACATTTCTTAATAAAGAACTGAATATTTAAAGGGGTATCCTAATTTTTTCACATGACTGTAAGTGAACGCCATTTACCATTTACCATATTGGAATGTCAAGAGGTTTTTATCCCAGCAGTACAGCAGCAGGAGCCTCGATGCGATTAACCTTTACATACTGTTCATCTTCTATGCCTTCACAGTATGCAAGAATTCCCTCACAGTAAGTGTCTATATCGAGTTTTGAACTACAGATCTATTCATAATGTCTAAGTAGCCTATTGCACATTAATAAATGTATGATTAATCCTTATTAAATGTTTCAGAGAGTTGGGAGAGTGTATTTTTTTAAGCTTTATAATGTATTTTTGGAGAAAAAACATCTATCACACGTCCTGTTTTATATAAGACATAAAAGCATAAAAGCTAAAATAATTTAAATATATTTTATTGAATTTGAAAATCCATGAACATTCTGGAACTGTTGGAATTTATAGCATAACCATCCTTAACCACTGCAGTTATCATCAATTCATCATTTACCACTTAGAACACAGAACTTGCTTATTTCAAAATAGTCTCTGCATTCACAGCAGTGGTGGGGAAACTGTGTGTGTGGGAACTTGCACACGTGGTTCCCACATCTGCAGCAAATTTGCCTTGTTTTGCAGTCCATCTTTACAGAGCAAAAGCTGCATCTCCTTCTCTTCTGCTCCCTTGTGTTGGCTTCTTTTTCTGCTTCTCTTAGATTTGATTGGCGGTTGGCAACCAGCCTACAGGTGCATTACCGCCATGTACTTCACTCTATATCACCACTCTATCTGGTCAGGAGCTGTAGTCCTTACCGCCACGTACTTCACTCAGTAAGCATCACTCTATGTATCAAAAGTCAGGATTCTTCTCGGTTGGCAACCTCTTCTTCGTCTTCTTCACGCTATATCTTTGTATAAGGAGTTCCCACAAGGAGTTCTGAACAATCATCTTCTTCTTCTTCTTCAAACAGTGAGATTTCTATGTCTACATGATGTCTATAACACTCTATCTGGTCATAGCTTCTTGTGTGACTTGTCACAATGGGGTCTCGACGGGGCAAGATACAAGACCCAAACGCAAGACTTGAGTTGATAGTTTTTATTAAGAGCTGGTCAACCCCGATGCAGCTTAAGGGCTCAAAAAACAAAAAAACAAGGCTATGGCACAGCATGGCAAAATATCAGTCCCTCCAGGATTTCGCGGGATGTTTTTATGATTGTTGTGGCCCAAAAAGCCTGCATTCACGGGAGCTTTTTTATAAAGTTGCAATAAAAGTTGCAATATTTTTAGAGTGTGTTTTTGCACTAAAAGTTGTGAGAAGAATTACAAATTTTAAAGCAGATGTTTTTTTTCCCAGTTTACTGCAGTGATATATAACAGTACTGCATATAAGTAAACTGCAGTGATATATAACAATACTGTATATAACAATACAAGAAAAGCAAAGGATGTCATGTTCGGGGTCGCCACCCCGAGCATGACTTGTGGCTGTTGGGTTTAATTATTGATTATTAATTCAAGCTGATGGATTGAGCCTTGCTCTTCATCAGTCCCACAGCCATGCCTCCTCACCAGGCATCCACCAGCGGTTTGGTTCACCACATACACACTCATGCACGCACGCACACATACACACACAGTCACATTCACACTCACGCACACACATACCTAGTTCAATTAGCCACACCTGTTGCCACATGGCTGGGTCTACTTGCTGTCATTAGGCTTTGTACAAATAGCTGTGCAGTACGACCAGCCAGTGTGGCAGCTTAGCAATGTCTATCCTGGACATCTGGACTCGCTTCTGTTTGTTTACCCCTGGACTGAATCATGTTGTTCCCTCAGAGCCTTTCCACTCCGACATTGTAGTAAGTCTTTCTCTGTGCCTTTCCTCCGCTCCCGCTTAACTGGAGCACGTTAGGCATTCCTGTAGACCAACCAAGTTTGTAGCTGAGTGTCTTTCCTTTGTTCCGTGACTGTATTTGGACTTTCTATACATACACCCATTGTAAATAAACACGTTACTTTGCGTTTTGGGCTCGTTGCTATTCCCTACGTTCGCTGCGCAGTTTGTGTAGTGGACACATAACCTGCCAACTACTCCGGTTTTGCCGTAATGGTTACGTTTTTCAAGACCCCATTCCGGGTTACGGCTTTATTAATCAAAATTACGGTTTTTCACTAAAAATTCAGTCAAAAATTTTAAATCGTAAAAAAAACACGAAAGCAATTCCAAACACGAGATCGCTTGGAATCGTATCTAAATTTACCTGAAGCGTTTGCTAAGCTAACGCTATTGCTATAACTAACACCATAGCTAGTCGTAGCACCTAACACCGATACAAAGAAGCGACTCCGTCCCCGGTGATTGGGGCTCGCCGGAGGAACCAACCGAGGCAACAGTTGGACGGGAGCCGGATCGGAGTTCAAGTACAGCGGTGGTAGGAGACGGGGACCAGTGGAGGAGCAGCCGGGGCCCCAGGCGGATAAGTTGACTGTAGCTGGAGCCCAGCTACAGCGGCGGGGCTCGGCGGAGGAACTACTGAGGAAGACGGCGGTAGGTGGCGGGGCTCAGCGGAGGATCTACCGGGACCCCAGCTGGACAGGAGCAGGATCGGAGCTCAACTACAGCGGCAGGACTCGGTGGAGGAGCTGCCAGTACCCCGGCTGGACAGGAGCTCAATTGCAACGGCGGTAAGCAGCGGGACTAGCAGCGGAGGGGGCTAGCTGAGGCCCAGCTGGATTCGAGGTCGGTCGGATTGGATATCGGCGTCACCAGCAGAGATTGTTTTACTATCAACAGGTCAGTAAAAATGCCACCAAAGAAGGAGGAAATGGAAGAGATCAAAAAATCTCTGAACTAAGTTCAGAGATTTTATCTTCTTGGAACATAAGTCAATATTATACAGTAATAAGTGGCATTCAGCTGTTTTATGTCATTTAAGTACAGTTCTGGTACTTAAAAATCATAAAAACCCAGGAGCTTCGGGGGGCTTTGCCCCCCTTGCCCCTGCCCCGGACCCCGCTGGGGGATTGCATCCCCCAGACCCCCTGCTAAATTTTCAAATAATTTCCCCAACCCCAAATGCGGAAGACATCTCTATCTCTTTGGCTTGATCACAGGATTTCTATTTTGGCTCTGGAGTTCCTGATGTATCAGAAATTAAAGTTGGGAGAGCTGATCAAAGCGGACCCGGCAACGCTCCTTCAACAACAAATTCGACTATGGAAATTATGAAGCACAGGATCGCATGAAGAGAGGAAAATTCTATTCTCTGAGTACACTGTGCAGATTTGACCTTGTTTTGGTGCCCTGTTTACATTCCTCCTCGATGAAGATAAGGCTGGAGAAGTGGTAACAACCCCGACTCATAAACATCTGGCGTACAGTAATCTGAACTGTCAAGGACAGCGCCATGTGACTGGCTCAGAAATTTCCACCTGCCATGCACTGAGAGTTGATCTCACAAGGACATGCTTCTAAGTCTCAGACACTAGACATAACATCTGCTGAGAGAGGATTTTTGCTGTCCACCAGTACTGATAACTGACACTCACTGCATTCAACATACACGACTGATTCACTTATACTGACGTACACATTCATTCACTGCCTCTCTGCTGTCTTTGTATTGTGTGATTTCTATTGTCTGCTAATTGTGCATTAGAGAGTTTTTTTCTTGTAATCACAATTTGGGTCACAAAATGAGCTTTATTTTGATTAACAATGCTTTTTTCTCTCTGCCTATTGTGTTTCCCTACCCTCCCCCTCCCCCTCTTTACCCCCCACTGTTATGACAGGCGCCTCGTCATGGCTGCCGCGTCATTGGGATGCGCCTTTCGTGCGCGCCCAATGTCAAGTCAAATTCCTCGTATGTTTACTTGTTTACTTGTAAATGTGCTTGGCAATAAACTTCATTCTGATTCTGATTCTGATCCCTGGGTAAAGAATGACATACTGAGGCAGGCCAGAAAGTTACAGGGAACAGAAGTTTACCTAAATGAACATCTAACAAAAACTAATGCTGAAATAGCACGGCAAGCACGGATGCTGAAAAGACAAAATAAGATACAGGCAACATGGACAAGAAATTGTAGAGTTTGGATCAAACTAAATGGAACAGCTGAGGAAGCAAAAGAGTATAATAATCAGAGATCTTACTGACTTAAATAAATATAGACGAACACTGATTAAGAAAATTAAGAGACTATGATAATCCATATCCACACACATGGCAAGTCTTTTCGTGAGGAATACTCCAAAGCATTTCCAGGAATTATTACTGTGGACTGTGAGCGCATATTCAGCCATGTGAACAAGAACAAAACTGAGTTCAGGTCCAGTCTGTCAACTAAACTTCTGGGCAACCTCATGACCAGGAAAATGATGATGACAGCTTCGGGTAACCAGTGCCACAGTGTGTTCCATTCAAAAGACCAACTGAAGAAAGCTAAGAGGTGCACCATGGAAAACAACAATGCTTGAGAGTTACCATAGAGTTTGTCCTTGATCTTTTCCATCAGCATATCTGCATTGACAATTTAAGGAAAATAGAAACATGATTGTTGAAAAAATATGAGGTTGTTAGCCACATTTTAACTTGATTTAATGCTAATATTTGTTTGCCGTCGGGGGGCTTTGTCCCCCTGAAACCCCCACCAGGACTTTGTCCTGGACCTACCGGGGCCTGCGGCCCCTGGACCCCGGCTAGCTACTAGGTTTTTCAGGTTTTAAAAGTTGGCAGGTATGCGGACATGACAAAGGATAGTCAAAAATTTCCTATTATAATGATTTGTCAATTAAGCAGAAACTTCTGCTATACAGAAAAACTTTTGTGCAACAGCAAATACAAACATTAACATAATATCCATTACAACAGCTAAATTGCATTGAATGCATGTTAAAGAGTAGAGATTTGGAAATTACTGGGAGCACCTTCATTTGAAAACTCCTGTCATCTATTGGAGTCTGTGAAAAAAAAGTTACAGACAGTATTCTCTCTCTTTCCATGCTGACTCCTACCTGTCTATCTGCTGCATGTTGGTCTTGACACACACACACACACATCTTTCATTTACGGCAGGACGGGGGTGGAGCGGGGGTACGTTTGTTCATCCAGACCGGAGATCCACAACTTTAAAGCTCATTGACCAGATGTAGTAATGATTTTACCTCTAAAGATGTACTGTATAAAATGTTCAAACACTGGCTGTAGTGTTAGATTTGCTCACTGTGTTTGTGGTTTTACGGTGCCTCTCCTCATGTGTGCTCCCGCGACGGGGTGCTTTTGGGGCAGGCAGATGGTTTTCAACACAAACCCAGCACTTCATACATGTGGTCAGGACAGAGGCATGGCGAGACATCCTCCGGCAGGCTGGGGGAGACGGAGGAAGGGACGGTGTTGGAAACCTTGCAGGTGAATGTTTTTTTTAAAATCACACACTCTGTTTGCTGATGTGTTCCGTAAACACGGAAGTGAACGCGGTGCAGCGATGCATTTGATTGGTGAGACTGCACGTTTCAGTGCCATTCAGAGACAAATTTGATTGGTGAAATTGGCGGAAGTTGACGAGGATTGGCCAAAATTGTGGGAAAGTTGCAGTGAATGGACAAAGTTGCAAGGTCATGCAATAATTGCGCTGATTGGCTGATTTTGTGTCAATTGATGCAATTGCAACATCACGAAATCCTGGAGGGACTGAAATATAAAGCAAAGCATGAAAATCATGCCAACATGACTTAAGGACACCGTGCAAGACACAGACTGACATGGACATAAATAGGACAATGAGAATTCAAACAAACGCAGAACAAGTGGGGACGCTAATGAGGACTGACAGGTTTCACACGGGGAAAGCAGAGTCAACGGATACGGAAAACAGGATGGACTGGGAAGTACAGATAAACGAGGACAGGGTCAACACAGAAGACATGAACATAGAACACAGGATCAGGGGGGACATGACCATGACAAGAATATGGGAGACAAGGACCACAACATCGTGGGTACAACACCACAACAGAGACCATGATAACAATGACAAAGACCATACAGAATTCAATTCAACTTTATTTATATAACGCTATTTCACAACAGTCATCTCATAGCACTTTCAGCTGTAGGGGGAACCCCCACAATTGCAGAAAGACCCCAGCAATCAGGCGATCCCCTGTGAGCAAGGGCTTGGCGACGGTGGAGAGGAAAAACTCCCTTTTAACAGGAAGAGACCTTCAGCAGAACCAGGCTCAGGGAGGGGCAGTCATCTGCTGCAACTGGCTGGGGGGTGAGGGGATAGAGAAGATGAAAAGAACAGACATGTAGAGAGCAAACAGCATGATGGGGACTCAATCTATGGGAGAGAACAAACAGATGTTAATGACCAGCAAAAATATTTCATTGAGAGTGAAGAAAGGAGTGAAACCCAGTGCATTATTGAAGGTCCCCCAGCTGTCTAAACCTATTAGCAGCATAACTAAGGGAGGGTTCAGAGGCACCTGATCCCTCCCTAATTATAGGCTTTATCAAAAAGATAAGGCAGGGATAATCACAACGGAAACCATGATAATCCTGTAAACTAAAGTTGAAGCAGGGAAAAAGATAACATGATGAAAACTAAGGACCAGACATGGAAAATAGCCAGACAAATCTAAGACCATGATGATGGTGACCAAAAACACAGAAATGCATGCAAAAATAGCTCAAGGCGAGGACATGGGCTGAGCCCTGGTCCTGGTTGCAACAAAATACATAAACTAGAAATCAAGGCGAGGACATGGGCCCAACCCATGGTCTGACATGACTTTTTCATCAGTTCCAGGTTCACTTTCAGCAGTACGGTGTTACAGTGGCTAGTACTGTTGCCTCACAGCTAGAAAGTTCCAGGTTCGAATCCCCAGGCAGGGGTGGGAAATTTTCTAATTTCACTTCTTAATTGGTTCAGAGATTTGCAAATAATTTGTCATTGTTGTGCATGTGTTCTGTAGGCACCCATGCACAACAGCAAATTTCCCACAGAAACATCAACGTTACAGGAGCCCCAGGTTGGGCACCCCTGGTGTAGCTGCTAGTGAAGCACTTTGAGTAGTCTTTGTGAGCAGTAAAAGCACTTTACAAGAACAGGTCTTTATCCCTCAGATCGCTGCCCTTACCAATGCAGTGGAAGGTGCCTTTCCAAGCTCTTCAACAAGAACCTCCTCCAGTTTTATTACGTTGCGGGTACTTGTTTGCAGGTCCTGAACTTGTGTCTGTGTCAAGGCACCCTCTGACCTCTGGATGACTTCTATTCCTTATGTGCACTATACAGTGGGGTAAAAAAGTATTTAGTCAGCCACCACTTGTGCAAGTTCTCCCACTTAAAAGATGAGAGAGGTCTCCAATTTTCGTCATAGGTATACCTCAACTATGAGAGACAAAATAAGAAAAAAAAAATCCAGAAAATCACATTGAAGGATTTTTTTTTTTTTTTGTAACTTAGATTTTTATTCATTTTTCATCATATATAATGCATTCAGATCACACTCTACATTTAAAAAACAAAGGGGTTAGGGTAGGGAAAAAGAAAAAGAAAAAGAAAAAAAAGGGGGGGGGACAAATGTTGGAGCATCAAGTTTTTAGTTTCCATCTCTTAATTCTTCTGGTTTTTTCAGTGTCTTTGGTTATTCTTTCAATTTCTGCCTCGTTAAGATAAGATAAGATAAGATAAGCCTTTATTAGTCCCACAACGGGGAAATTCCAGGATTGCAACAGCACAGGGATAGCAACACTCAGAGCAACAATCAGAAGGCAAGAAAAAAAAAAAAAAAAAAACAAAAAAAAAAAACAAGCAAGCAAGAGCAGCTAATATACATATGTACGTATTACTATAAAATATATATATATACACACACACACAGACACACAGTGCAGAGCATTGTAGCTGGATGGAATAAATATATGAATATATGAACACAGTGCAGAGCATTGTAGCTAGATGGAATAAATATGTAAATATATAAACACCCACAGTACGGAGCATTGCAGCTAGGTGGAATAAATATGCAAGTATATAAACACACACAGTGCGGAGCAATGTAGCTAGATGGAATAATATGTAGATATATAAATATATAAACACACCCAGTGCTGAGCATTGTAGCTAGATGGAATAAATATGTAAATATATAAACACACACAGTGCAGAGCATTGTTGCTAGATGGAATGAAACAGCATAACCGTCTACTTAGTTATCCTACATGGTATGATTATGTGCCCATACATATTCTCACCCTCCATAGCGACCGGTAAGTTCCTAGTTGTATGCCGGAGGGGACCATTGTGTAAGTCTATTGCATCTTTTGCATTCAAAAAACTATTAGTTTGTTACGTCTTTTTGCTATCTCTGCGAGCAGCCCTGCTTAGGTTGTACAGTCTGACAGCCGTTGGTAGGAAGGACCTACGAAACCTCTCGGTTGTGCACCTGGGATGATGTAGTCTGCTGCTAAATGAGCTCCTCAGTGCATTCAGTATGTCCTGCATAGGGTGGAACTCGGACTCCAGCAGAGATGACAGTTTAGCCACCGTCCTTCTCTCTCCTATCTCCTCCATCGGATCAAGGCGCTGCCCCAGGACAGAGCTAGCTTTCTTAATCAGTTTGTTCAGTCTCTTCCTATCGGCTGCAGTAATGCCACTGCCCCAGCAGACCACTCCAAAAGTGATGGCTGATGCCACCACCGTGTCATAGAATGACTTCAGCAGCGCCCCTTGTACACCAAAAGACCTGAGTCTCCTCAGCAGGAACAGCCTGCGCTGTCCCTTCTTGTAGAGTGCATCAGTATTGTGTGACCAGTCTAGTTTATTGTTCAGATGAATACCCAGGTACTTATAGGATGTCACCATCTCGATGTCTGTTCCCTGTATATTTACTGGTACTGTGAGGGGCTGCCCATGCCTGCGGCAGTCCACCACCAGCTCCTTAGTTTTCCTCGCGTTGATCTGGAGGCAGTTCCGATGGCACCAGTCCACGAAGTCCTGGATAAGCCCTCTGTACTCAGCTTCATCTCCATTGGAGATGAGGCCAACGATCGCAGAGTCATCAGAGAACTTCTGTAGATGGCAGTGTGTTGTGTTGTGTGAGAAGTCCGCAGTATAAAGAGTGAACAGGAAGGGAGCCAGCACCGTTCCCTGGGGGGCCCCCGTGCTACTGATGATCGTGTCGGACACACAGTCCCGGGTTCTCACAAACTGAGGCCGGTTCGTGAGGTAGTCCAGGATCCATGATGACAGGTGCTGGTCCACCCCTGCGCGCAGCAGCTTGTCCTTCAGGATCATCGGTTGGATGGTGTTGAAAGCACTGGAGAAGTCAAAGAACATGATCCTCACCAAATTCCCGGGCTTCTCCAGGTGGGACAGAGAACGGTGAAGGAGGAAGATCACCGCATCCTCCACCCCAATGCCATGCTGGTAGGCGAACTGGAGTGGATCCATCGCTGGTTCCACCAGGGGGCGGAGGTGAGCAAGGAGCAGTCTCTCCAGGGTCTTCATCAAGTGGGACGTCAAGGCCACCGGTCTGTAGCTGTTCAGGTCTTTGGGGTGGGAAGTTTTTGGTACAGGTACCACACAAGATGTTTTCCACAGCTGTGGTACCCTCCCCAGTTTCAGGCTCATGTTGAAGATATACGTCACAATCCCACACAGCTGGTCTGCACAGGACTTGAGGAGCTTTGCGCTGATGCCGTCCGGTCCCGGCGCCTTCCTCGCCTTGATCTTCCTCAGCTCCGTCCTCACCTGGGTCCTGGTCAGGGTCAGGATGGGGGGCTGTGTGTTGGGAGTGGGGGGGGTGTTGGTGGAGTGGGGAGTGGGCAGCAGGACTTGATTTCTTTAGAGGCAGCAGTGGTTGTTGTGCAGTCAGGGGGGAGGGCGGTTGGTCAAATCTATTGAAAAACAGATTCAGGTTGTTCGCCCACTCCCTGCCCCCTGTGGCCTGGGGGGAGGTATTCTGGAGCCCCGAGATGGTTTTGAGGTTTCTCCAGACCCCGCTGATGTCGCTCTGTTGCAGCTTGTCCTCCATCTTCTTCCTGAAGCTGTCCTTGCCTTCTCTGATCTTTCTCCTCAGCTCCCTCTGTACGGACTTCAGCATCTCCCTGTTCCCTGACCTGAAGATCCTCTTCTTCTCTCTCAGAAGTGTTTTTATCTCAGGGTTGATCCAGGGTTTGTTGTTTGAGTGACGCCGTATGGTCTTGGTGGGAACGGATTTGTCCACACAGAAGCTGAGGTAGCCCGTGAAGGTGTGAATGAGGCCATCGATGTCCTCACCATGTGGATCGCAGAGCTGCTTCCAGGCGGTGGCTTCAAAACAGCCCTTTAGGGTGTCCATTGTCTCCTCAGACCATAACTCCACAGTGTGCATGGCCGGAGGTTGTCTGTGCACTAGGGGTTTGTACACCGGCCGGAGATGAACCAAGTTGTGATCCGATCTCCCGAGTGGGGGGAGTTGTGATGAGGTGTACGCCTCCTTAGTGTTTGCGTAGAATAAATCCAGTGTTTTATTGTCTCTGGTGTGGCATGTGACATACTGGGTGAACGTGGGTAGAATGGGAGACAGTGAAACATGGTTGAAATCGCCTGAGATGAGGAGAAGAGCATCTGGGTGTTCTGTCTGCAGCCTGCTGGTTACTGAATGGATGACGTCACGTGCTGTCCCAGCGTTCGCCGTCGGATTTGCATAAACAACAATGCAGATCACGTGTGAGTGTTCTCTCGGGAGATATGTAGGCCTCATGCTAACAGCTAGCAACTCAATGTCTTTGCTGCAGTGTCGTTGTTTAACAGTGATATGTCCCGGTCTGCACCAGTTGTTGTTAACATACATTATCACTCCACCGCCCCTAGCCTTGCCACTGTCTGGTGTTCGGTCAGCTCGTATCATGTGAAAACCCTCCAGCTCAATGTTAGCATCTGCTGCTAGTTCAGTTAGCCACGTCTCAGTAAACAAAAGGAGAGAGCACTCCCGGTATGTGCTATCATAACGGGAGATAGCCGCTAGCTCATCTAACTTTCCCAGTATCGACCGTACATTTCCCATGACAACAGATGGAAGGGAGGGTCTGTACCTTATATTTTTTGTCCTCCGCCTTACTCCAGCCCGGCAGCCGCGGCGTTTTCGCCTCAGTTCTCTCGGTATGTCGAGTTTTTCCAATGGGACCGGGTGGCGGTTGAATGCTAGCAGCTGTTCTCTGCTGTATCGTATCCTGCTATAAACAGTGGCTCCGTCCACCGGCTCAGGAGACATTTAGGACGATCTGTGTGTCCGTGATATAAGTGGGGTGAAAAAAAAAAGACGGATCAAAAGAGAGAGGAAGGGAAAAAGACTCGGAATCGAGCCGCTGTTGCAAAAGGCAGCCGACTGGTGTGGCGCCGAGAGGAAAAAAAAAAAAAAAAAAAAGCTCCGTCACAGCCATCCTCTTCAGCGTCGACCCTCAGCTCTCCCACCTGCTGTTCTAGCGCCTGCATCAGGCCCCATGGGGAACTCTGAACTCTCCAGTGAGGCGGCATGAAAAAATAAGCAGCAGTGCTGTGGTTTTAAGCAGGTTTTATTATATCATGTCGCCTTCACGGGATCCCCTCTCCGGTGCATAGTGGAGCAGCCCGGAGCGGGATCCCTAAGCTCTCAGAGAAGGAGAGGCGGACACGCGTGTGTCTACCAGTTGCAGGATCAGAGTGAGAAAAGAAGAAAGTTGTTGCACTTTGTAGTGTGTCCATTTCCGCCATTTTTTTCCCCATAGTCCTTCTTGCATTCTTTGTCGATATGTTAGTTTTTCCATCATACGTATGTCCTCAACAATGTCAGTCCATTGTTCTTGGTCAGAAAGAACTTCTGATCGCCATTTTTTTGTGATAGTTTTTTTACATGCAATCAACAAGATTTTAACTAGATATCTGTCCTCAGCCTGTATAACATTGTCTCTTTTAAGATCACATAAGTACATCAGGTTACAGTTCATTGGTATATTATATCCTAATATCCTCTGTATTGTCACATGTATAGATTTCCAGAATGATGATATTTTGCAGCATTTCCAAAACATATGTGAGTGGTCTGCATTTTGAGCCCCACATCCCCTCCAGCATAAAGATTGGGTATTTGTATATTTTCCTTGAATCTGTGGTGTAATGAAAAAGCGAATCAGGTTTTTCCATCCAAATTCCCTCCATGTCCTTGAATTTGTTGATGTGTGTTGTGTTTTCCATATTTCCTGCCAGCTTTCTTCTGTTATGTTTAAATTGAGCTCTTTCTCCCATTTCTCCTTTATATAGTTACTTGTATGATTGTCATAAGTTTCTGATATAGCTTTGAAATAATTCTTATTTTATTTCCTGTATATGAGCTTAAAATGAGTTGTATAATCTCGCTCACATCTGTTTGGAGGTTATGCCTAATCTTCTTCATATAATAATCTCTCATCTGCAGATACCTGAAAAGCTCCCGAGATCTTTTTTTCCGATATTGCCCCATGCTGTGATTCCCTTGTTCACCAGATTTTTGTATCCCCTATCTTGTTTTGCCGGTTCAAACTGACTGTCAAATGCTACCCATTTCAATAGTTTTATGTCTTCCTTTATATTATATTTTTGTACTATTTTATACCACAGTTCTAAAGTAAATTTAGTGATTGGGTCTATTTGTTTGATTTGCTTATATGCATCTTTATCTCCTATTATGATTTGTACTGGGAGTCCCTCAATTTCCTTTTCCATTTCTTTCCATTTTGCCTCATATCCCTCGTCGCACCAACATATGATATATCTTATTTGTGCTGAGTAGTAGTATTCCTTTAGACTCGGTAGGCCCATGCCTCCTTTCTCTTTTGGTAATTGGAGAGTTTTATATTTCACTCTTGGTTTTTTACCTCCCCAAACAAATCTCGATATCATCCTGTCCCACTTTGAGAATTGGGCATCTGGAATCTCTGTTGGTATAGCCTGGAAGAGGTAAAGTAATCTAGGTTGTATGCTGATTTTGACTGTCTCAATTTTTGAATTCAGATCCATATTTAAGATTGACCATCTATCAATATCTTTTTTTATTTCTTGTTCCAACCTATCATAGTTTGCTTTATATATTTTGCTTAGGTCTTTAGGTATGTTCACTCCAAGGTATTTTATTTCTTTTTGTTTCCAGTTTAGTTTGATCTTATCAGTTATCTGGTTTAGAGGGTTATAGTGGAATGTCAGTATTTGTGTTTTTGTTATGTTTATCTTGTATCCTGATAATTTTCCAAAATTTTCTATCAAGTTCATCATTTCCATTATTGATTCATCTGGTTGTTCAAGGTAAACTATAATATCGTCCGCAAATAGCCCAATCTTGTGTTCCGCCCCCTTTATTGTTACACCTTTTAATTTCTTATTTTGTCGTATCGCTTGAGTCAATGGTTCTATGAACAGAGCAAACAAGGTGGGCGATAAGCAGCATCCCTGCCTAGTTGATCTTTGTATATTTACTTTGTCTGTTAAGCTACCGTTTATCTTGATTCTTGCCACAGGTTCTTGATATAGCGTCCTTATGCATTGTACTGATTTTTCGTTAAATCCAAAGTGCTCCAGTACACTATATAGGAATTTCCAGTTAACCCTGTCAAATGCTTTTTCTGCGTCTAAACTCATTATTACTGCGTTTTTCTTTTCTTTATGTATTTGGTTAATTATATGTATTGTTCTCCTGATATTGTCATGTGTTTGGCGTCCCTCTATGAAACCAGTTTGATCATCTTCTATCAATTCCGTCAAGAATGTCTTTATTCGTTTACATATAATTGTTGTATATATTTTATAATCCACATTTAATAAAGAGATTGGTCTATAGTTTCCGCATTGTTCTTTATCTTTCCCTGGCTTTAAAATAACTGAAATGATAGCTTTGTTCCATGATGGAGGTATTTTGTTGTTGTTCAACGTCCAATTAAATGACTTTAGGAGCTGTGGCGTGAGCTCTTCTATAAACAGTTTATAAAACTCAGATGGGTATCCATCACTACCTGGTGATTTACCGTTTTTAAGTGACTTAATCACATCTCTGATCTCTTGTGTTGTTATTTCTGCTGTTAGCTTTTCATTTTGTTGATTTCCTATTGATGGCAAGTCCAATGTGCCTAGAAATTTTTTAATATCTTTAGTATTTGTTTCTTCAGGTTGCGAGTATAGTTCTTGGTAGAAATTATGGAATATTTCTTCGATGTTTTCTGGGTTAACTGTGATTTTATTTGTGGTGGGGTCTTTAATCTTGTATACATTATTCATTGTTTGTTGTTTTCTTAACCGTTTTGCCAGCAGTTTTGTGGCTTTTGGTCCCGTTTCATAATATTTTTGCTTTAGATATCTATTTTTCCTTTCAATTTCATCCATTTGTGTTTCTTTTATCTTTGTTTTTTCTTCTTTAATTTCTTGATATATTTTTGGATCACTTGTGCTTTGATGTTTACGTTCTGATTCCCTCAGTCTCTCACATCTTTGTTCATACGCTTCCAGTTTAGTCTTATTTACTTTTCCTGTTTCAACAATTAATTTTCCTCTTAACACGGCTTTTAGTGCGTCCCATAGTATTGTTGGGTCCACTTCTTCATTGTCATTCTCTTGGATATATTCGTTTGTTTATTTTTATTCTTTCTTTCATTTTCTCATCATTTAACAGTCCTACGTTAAGTTTCCATGTTGTTTGTCGTTTTCTATTGTTTAAATATATTTCCATGTATATAGGATTATGATCTGATATTTCTGCCCCTCCAATCCAACAATTTCTCACCCTGTATCTGTCACCTTCATTCATAAGGAAGTAATCTATTCTCGAGTGTACTTTATGGACTGCTGAATAATGTGTATAGTCTTTTTCGAGTGGGTGTAGGTCCCTCCATATGTCTACCATACCCATTTCTGCCAGTGAGGTTCTTATGAACTTTGTTACATGTTTTTTTGTCTTCTTAACACTTGTTGTATCAACTTCATGATCCATGACAGCATTTAAGTCTCCTCCACAAATTAGGACTCCTTCACTGTGTGTTGCTATGAGATCAAACAGATGTTGAAAAAAACCCTTGTCACTTTCTGGTGGGGCATAGATGTTCACTAATGTGATCTGCATACCATCTATTCTTCCCTTTATTATTACATACCTGCCTTCTTTATCCTGGATTTCCTGTTCACTTTCAAGTTGTATTTTGTTTGAAATTAGTATCATAACCCCCCTTTTAGCTCCTCCCTTAAATGAGCTGTAGTAGGAGTTCTTATAGCCAAATCTCTTTAGTTTCACATGTTCTGTCTTGCTCAAATGTGTCTCTTGCATAAATATAATTTCAGCTTTTTCCTTTTTGAATTTTCTTATTATTCTTTCCCTTTTAACAGGTGAGTTCAGACCATTCACGTTTAGTGTCATTATCTTAAGATTTTTACCCATATTCATGTTTTTCCATTTTTTTAACTTGTGCTCCTAGCCCCTGTAACAACAAAAATAACACATATTTATATAAAAACACATTAAAAAATCTCGACCGCCGTACTTTGGGCCTTTCTTCTGCCCACTGGTCCCTGTTGGTGGGTGGAGGGAATGTCCTCACCGAGTGAGGGGCCCTCCCTAGACCTATATTTACTATGCAGGTAATAGTCATTAGTCTAGAAATGTCCAACAAATATCACTTAAACCTCTCCTAGCCGTCTGTTTCTCTTTTACCTTGTCTTCTTGGCCTTCATTTCTTCTGTGCCTTTCTTAATCTTTGTTATGATCTCGGCTTTCAGTTGAAAGCCTTGTAGCTTGTCCTGGGCCCGCTGCGCCACGTCTCTCCCCCTTCTTCCGCTGTTCACTCGTCTCCACTCCGGCTGTCGTGATGCGTTCAGGGCCGCCGCTGCTCCAGCCGTTTCCTCCGGCACGCTCACCTCAAGGCCCCGCTCCATCATATCCCGCGCTGCCTCTCTGGCCGTGTTGTAGGTTCTTACGCCGTCCTCCCAATGAATCCTCATTTTCGTTAGCGGCGTTTGGAATCTAATTTTTTTCTCTTTCAGCGTTTTTTTAATGTTGGCATATTTCTTCCGCTGCTGCACAATTTCTGTTGGGCAGTCATGGTCGAAGAACACCTGTTTGTCGCCGATTCGTATCTTTTTTTTCCATGCTTGCGTCAGGATTCTTTCCTTTATGTCATATTTCACAAAGTTTACCACAACTGACCTGGGTGTAGCGTTTGGTTTCGGGTTCTGTGCCGGGGTTCTGTGCGCTCGTTGAATCTGCAGATCCGTTTCTTCGGGCAGTTCCAGCTCTTTTTTTAAGAACTGATCCATGAATTTCGTCATCGAGTTGCCTTCAATGCCCTCCGGAATTCCAAAGATGCGCATATTGCTTCGTCTGGATCTGCTCTCCAAGTCGTTTATTTTCTCCTGCATCCTCTGCGTTTGCGTCGTCAGTGTCTGTAGTTGTTCGTTTGCCTCGCTTTTCCAATCTTCCAGCTCCGATATTCGGGCCTGTGCTTCTGTCATACACGCCCGCTGGGAGCGCAGCTCCTCCATGTTTTCTGTTAGCTTGCGCTCCATTTCTCTTCGGAGGCCCATAATTTCCTCCTTAATCTCTTTTTTCAGCTCCTCCTTAAGAGCCGCTAAATCCTGCTGTAGCTGCCGCTTGAATTCTCTTAACTCTTTACCCAAACTGGCGATGCCAGTGTTCATGTTTTCGAGTCTGGCGTCCTCCATTTTCTCTGCTGTAGACACCTCGTTTTTTTGGGCTTCGCGTTCAGCGGTTTTTCCTGCGTTGTTGGAGAGGAATTCTTCAATTTTACCCTGCTTTTGTCCTTGTGCCCGGCTCCTTCGTGTTTTCATCCCTTAGTTTATTGATCCGCTTATGTCGAGTTGGCCATTTACCGATGATTTTTAATCCGGCTAGGGAGAGCTCTCTGTTTAAGCGTTATGTCTCTCCGCCATCTTCCCGCTGATCCACATTGAAGGATTTTTAATGAATTAATTGGTAAATTACCCCGGTAAAATAAGTATTTGGTCAATAACAAAAGCTCATCTCAATACTTTGTTATATACCTTTTGTTGGCAATGACAGAGGTCAAACGTTTTCTGTAAGTTTTCACAAGGTTTTCACACACTGTTGCTGGTATTTTGGCCCATTCCTCCATGCAGATCTCCTCTAGAGCAGTGATGTTTTGGGGCTGTCGCTGGGCAACGCAGACTTTCAACTCCCTCCAAAGATTTTCTATGGGGTTGAGATCTGGAGACTGGCTAGGCCACTCCAGGACCTTGAAATGCTTCTTACGAAGCCACTCCTTCGTTGCCCAGGCGGTGTGTTTGGGATCATTGTCATGCTGAAAGACCCAGCCACGTTTCATCTTCAATGCCCTTGCTGGTGGAAGGAGGGTTTCACTCAAAATCTCATGATACATGGCCCCATTCATTCTTTCCTTTACACGGATCAGTCGTCCTGGTCCCTTTGCAGAAAAACAGCTCCAAAGTATGATGTTTCCACCCCCATGCTTCACAGTAGGTATGGTGTTCTTTCTTCTCCAAACACGACAAGTTGAGTTTTTACCAAAAAGTTCTATTTTGGTTTCATCTGACCATATGACATTCTCCCAATCCTCTTCTGGATCATCCAAATGCTCTCTAGCAAACTTCAAACGGGCCTGGACATGTACTGGCTTAAGCAGGGGGACACGTCTGGCACTGCAGGATTTGAGTCCCTGGCGGCATAGTGTGTTTCTGATGTAGCCTTTGTTACTTTGGTCCCAGCTCTCTGCAGGTCATTCACTAGGTCCCCCCATGTGGTTCTGGGATTTTTGCTCACCGTTCTCGTGATCATTTTGACCCCACGGGGTTTGATCTTGCGTGGAGCCCCAGATCGAGGGAGATTATCAGTGGTCTTGTATGTCTTCCATTTTCTAATAATTGCTCCACAGTTGATTTCTTCACACCAAGCTGCTTACCTATTGCAGATTCAGTCTTCCCAGCCTGGTGCAGGTCTACAATTTTGTTTCTGGTGTCCTTTGACAGCTCTTTGGTCTTGGCCATAGTGGAGTTTGGAGTCTGACTGTTTGAGGTTGTGGACAGGTGTCTTTTATACTGATAACGAGTTCAAACAGGTGCCATTAATACAGGTAACGAGTGGAGGACAGAGGAGCCTCTTAAAGAAGAAGTTACAGGTCTGTGAAAGCCAGAAATCTTGCTTGTTTGTAGGTGACCAAATACTTATTTTACTGAGGAATTTACCAATTAATTCATTAAAAATCCTTCAATGTGATTTTCTGGATTTTTTTTCTCATTTTGTCTCTCATAGTTGAGGTATACCTATGATGAAAATTGGAGACCTCTCTCATCTTTTAAGTGGGAGAACTTGCACAATTGGTGGCTGACTAAATACTTTTTTGCCCCACTGTATATGATCACTCCTATGCTGTTTTGAGCCCATTCTCAGCAAAAAAACATTCAATTGCACGTTTTATCAGTCAGAGAAAACATACAGAGGCAACTAAAAAGGATTTTTGACATGCAGTAGATACGTGGCGTTTACAGTTTTAAGAAAGGTGTGTAATGGCAGTTTTTTTTTTTTAGTTTTATTGTGCTTGAGCATGGAGCAACTAACCTAACCTAACCCATACTTTAATGCGTAACCCTAACCTCACAGGAACCTTTCATTAGTGGAGTGAAAAAGTAAGGAAGAAAAACAAGAGAAAAAAAAACGAAGAAAAAGGTCAGTGACAGACAAGAGTGGGAGTGGAACTCATGTGTTTTTGCTGAAACGGCTGTGTAAGTAACTGTCCGCCATCCCCCTCCGACCAACTGAATGAACATTGGGAAAACAAAGTAAAAGCTGTGTTGTTCTACGCATGCGCAGTGAGGATTGTGCAATGAGTGAACTTGTAAAAACATACCGAGGCACGTTTTTTTTTTTTTTAATTTAACGTGGAAATGTACGTTTTTAGAGGGGTGGGAAAACGCTTATTAGATATGTTTTTTACTGAGACCCGGTTGGCTGTTTCACTGTTTTGAGATTCTCCCCCGCCTATTCAAAGACCAGCAGGAGTCTGTCTCTGCTGGAACCTCTGCAAATGTGGTGGGAACACAGACAGTTCTCATGACAGTGTCAAGGTCCCCTCTGAACTCTGTCGCCACTGTCCCATAAAAAATACGCACAAAAATGGCCTGTACAGTTTGCCAGTTTCAAGATTCCCTCAGACCACCGTTTTTCTTGATTTGACCCAAATTGGTAGATCTAAAATCCATCTCAGTAGATACAGGTCACCTGTACACCTGTACAAAAGCATGCAATTTTAAAATATTTTTATTGTTTTGTATTTTGGGTCGCTTTCAGAAAAGTCATCAAACTTCAGGCTAAAAGAATAATGTTTAGGGTATTTTTACTGCTGTCAAATGTCAAAACAGGTCAAATTTAACCCCAACAGTATGTATGGGTTAAGGAGTCACCCCCACTTTTAGCATTCTGGTCTCTACTTTGCCACAGTTGCTGAAAAAAAAAAAAAAAATTTCCAGATTGCTAAATAAAGGAACTTTGTGGGTTATTCTGTTCTTCTTCATAATCACAAACTTGCTCATTTCCAACAGAGACTGTGTTGTAAAAGGGTAAATACTCGCATTTCCTCATGATAGGTCTGTGCTCATTAATTGCATCTCCTGAGATTTCTTCTGAGCATTGTGCGACTGTGACCAAGCCATGCATCTCCACACACCATGAGTCCTCCTGATGCACAGGGGGAGTGGAAGAATATTCCACTCCCCCTGTGCATCAGGGGGACCCATGGTGTGTAATGAAGGGCCAACATCCTTCAGGTTTTCTGTCTAGTCACTCATGCCGCCCTCTTCACTGCTCAGCAGTCGTTGAGATCACCTGTTGATGAGGTCGGTTACCTCCATGGCACATGATTGGACACCCCTGCTTAACATGTTACATTAATTTTCAGAAGCACCTGATTGGCTCCTTTTGTGAATCTGGCAGTAAGTGGAGCGCACTCATGAGCTGCTCCTCACCGCTAATGTCCGCCATCCCTCAGTAAAACTGCATAAGTTGGTTGGGATCTTGTGAGGCTTCACATGCTAGCGCCGAGCCACACGCAGTCCGCTGCAAGCCCACCGTTCCACGGCGTCAGTCCTCATCGCTTCCTCTGTCTTGGAGGTGGCGGACGGTCTTTCTCATGCTGCTCAGGGGGCAGGATGGAGAAGCTGGAGTTCTCACTCCACACCTCGGTGACTCCCAGGCCCGGCTGCACTGTGTGCACTCTGAGTACAGGCCGCATTATTGATTGTAGCGCTTCCCAGCCTGCTCATGGATTCATTTGTTTTGTTTCACTGTTAGGATAACATGGAGAGGCTGTTGTAAATGTTCATCACTTTAGAAACATCCTAGAATTGTTGATGATTATGTAGCAACTTTCCATTTGTCTATATTTCAAACATTTGTGGAAAGCTTTAAGCTGTTTGTTTAGTCTGGTCTGTGTGTGGAATGTCTTACACAAATCAGTTCTGGTCCATGTGCCGTCGCTATACAATGGGTTGCTTATTAAGACAATAAATATACTAAATATTGGCAGGAAAACACATATCTGATTGTTTTATGTGTAAGCCCAATCATTGTTAGAACTTTAATATATAGTGAATAACAGCAGAGGTGTGTTGGAGTTTATCGTGGCTGGAATGTTCGGCACGCTTCTTCAATAACAGACTGATTTCTGTCTAACCCTGAAAGAGCAGCTTTCTGCTTTGACCCAATACAACAAAGGTGTGGGGGATTGTTGTTTGCGATGTTTATAACTTTGAGAAGTTCTGCTCATGCACAGTTTCCTGTGAGTTAAAAAAAAAAACTCATATCTTACTGTGAAGGGTTTTCTTTCTACTAAAAGTGCCACTTAAGGTTCAGAAGGGTGGAAGTCCAAACCTGCCATAATTTAAAACCAGCCCAATTAAAGAAGAGAGAGGAAATGAAAATATGCTTGGGGGGATTTAGAAGGGCTACCTATTTAAATAAATGCTACCGTGTGTTGGAAGTGGAAGCAAGAAAATGACTGTCTAACACAACCCTGCTGTTGGTTCCTGCATGTCTGGGTGTCAGATGTAAAGGTGCAGCACTCCTCTTTATTCCTTAGCTTTGAAGATGTTGTTCCATCTGAGCGATGGTGAAGCTCTTCTCTATCTTCTCATCATGTTTTATTCACACGGGCTGCAGCGTTGAGGTGCTTTCCTTCCTGCAAGCCCAAAGCAAGATGCTGTCAGAGAAGCAGAATCCCAAGATAGTGTCCCCATTTTTACCTCTAAGTTACAGGACATCAACCAGTAGGAGAAACAAAAGTGTAACAGTAAGTAGCTGGAAAAGGAAAGTGAACGTATCTTTATAAAAAAAAGACAGCATCTCTCCAACATTCCAGACTTGAATTAATAGATATATCAAAAGTAACCTGGAGGAGATTTTCTGGTCCAGCACCCCCAGCATTACAAGTTGTACTACTCTGTGTTTAAATCCCCTTTACACAGGGGTGGAGATCATTGAGATCAGTAAGCTGTCTCAATGATCTCTCAATGGTCTTCAGTGATCTCCATGGTCCTGACAGTTTTGACTCCGTCCAAGTTGGCAAGAGGAAGCGATCTCTCAATAAACTCTCAAGGAGCGCTCAACAATCTCATTGATCTCCCAATGTTCTCTCAGCCATCTCTACCCGTGGGGTGTAAAAATTTGGCGTTCACTGAAAGATTGCTGAGAGATCATTGCAAGATCACTTATAGATCATTGGGAGATCAATGAGATTGTTGAGCAGTCAGTGAGAGCTCAACGATTTCAGTGATCTGCCAGTGATTGCTCAGCAGTCTTTCACTGATCTCTCACTGATCTTTCAATGAGCAACATTTTTCCACTCTGAAACTAGAGAAAGCTGAGAGATCTGAGAGGGATCACTGAGATTTGAATTTGATGAAAGACCAATAGGGTTTGTTGAAAGATCGTGGTGGAGATCATTAAGAGATCATTGGGAGACTGATGAGATTGTTGAGCCCTCCTTGAGTTTGATGAGAAATCGCTTTCCTTTTGGGATCATTGAGATTGTTTTGAGTTGCTTGCTCACTCTCCTGGATGGGCTTGCTACAACCTCCTACTTCCCCATCCCCACCTTTTTGTATGTTTCCTGGCACACGCACGCGCGCACACAAACACACACGCGCACACATACACACACACGCCCGCGCCTATCTTCTCTTTCAGGTATAGATATCAGGCATTTGCTGAGGTCTTCTCAGAAGCAGCAGTTGTTTCTTGAGGAGTCTATGAATACTGTTTATATACTATATACAGTATATCAGATATGTGCAGAGCTCCTTTTGGCAAAGTAAATCTGTTTGGCACAATAAGGCGAGATGTTTGTTCTGCTTGCCGAGCTGCTGGACTGGACAAAAAAATAAGAATTTTTGATCACTTAACAATCTTTCAAGCATTTACACAGAAATGGCTTTTTCGAGGCTTTAGGAGATCACACATATCTGATCAACTGACTTAGTATTTTCTTCCTTTATTGTCTGCATAATTTACTGACATGCTTGGGCCGTTTTCTCCAATAAATCAGTGTGTGCGAGATATCCTCATGTACTGTGCAGGGAACAATTATAAGGTAAATGCAAACTTCATATAGTTTTCCATGCACATAAAAGAGGTGTGCATAAATTTTAGGCTAGGTACCTTAACTTGAATTGGTTGACTTTAACAGTAATTATATTTATGATATCATATGCTAATATGATATCATAAGTCCTCATACCCTGGTGAGGGTATGAGGACATCAACAACTTAACACCAACAATTCTTGAGTAAAAATAGGACACATGAGCAACAAGGCCTGTAACGATCGTCATATCTAATTGGAAAGGATATGTTGACAGCAGGCCTCTGGTGCTGCCTGACCTTCTGCACACAGATTTGCGTGAAGCTGATTAGGCCCCCGGGTCACTATACATTTTGCGAGGCATGGCCACAGAATGTCCCGTCGTACGTCTTTGTGATCTTTAAATGAATGTATCCAGACTGCTGCACTCACAGCTCACTAAGCTGCGTGACTGTGCACGCAGAACAGCTCACCGGAAACGGCTAAAGAGCATCTCCAACAATCCTCAGTGACAGGGCAGCATGCTGTTACAGTGTTGGTGGCTTCTGGTTGTGTCTTTGCCAGTCAACAAATTCAAATTTACAGCAGTGGTGTTAGGTGCCAAAGTGCATGAAACTGCTGCTTTACAGAGACACACCCTGATCAAAATGACTGGAGTGAAACACACAACTGCAAGTACGGCCAACTCATCATTTACGTACATGATGGCAGATTAAGTTGCACCGGAGCCCTGTGTGACACCTCTGTGATTTCAAACAGGAAACCGAGAAGAAAAGGAAGTGAAATGATGTCGATACGTGTCACCTTAAACGCAGACATGTGCTTCTGCTTCTGAGACACTCATGAATGTTTGATGCCTTCTGCTGAGTAATTCCTGTCTGGCCTTTCAGTCGTCGTTCTTCCTTTAGAAAAATATCACAGAACCTGCTTTTCCCTCTCACTGGGGGAGGTGAGAATGAAGTGCTGCAGCACCTGGCTGCAGGTTTCAGCTTTATGCTGAAACACACTTAAGCAGAGTGGCTGCTCACTGACTCAGGAACATGAATGCAGGTCATACAGGAGAGAGTCTGCCCCCCCACACACAGTCAGCTGTTCCGCCTCTTGCAGACAGTCCAGAAGAAGCTGTTTGATCTACAGTGACATGTATGTCAACATCTTCCTCTGAGAGCAAGCTCCTTAACAACACTCAGTCCAGATAATTACTGCTGAGTTCTGTTCTAGTTGGTGCAAAACAATATTTTTTTTTTCCTTTAGGCATTTTTTATGTGAAATGCTGTTGAACTTTATGATTTTGTAATTTTGCTGCTGGCCACAAAAGAGAGAGCTTAAAATAAATATGCATTTTATTTTAATTACTGAATTAATTTAATGAGTGCTTCAGAACATTTTTAAAGCAGGAAGGGGAACACTGTCATTGTAGCTTATTCAGTGTTGACAAAATGTAAACATGGAATCTCAAATCAATCCCAGTATTACAAAAGGGCTGTTGATGCACAAACCCAGAAGACTGTCTGATGAGGCTAATACTTCTGTATGTCATGTACGCTGCGTTATTGCACAGAGCACAAATGAATTGGTATGAGCCCAATATGCAGGTGACATGAACATGTTTATTAACAAAGGAATACAAACACAAAATGTTCAATGAGAAACAGTCTAGAACACAAAGTGATGGATGACCAAGCTCAGTTGGCAGGAGGAGGAGGAGGAGCCCCACGCACTCCCAGATGGGATTGGAGCGGAGAGGAAGGGCAGTTAATAATAATAAGGAGGAAGACTTACAAAAGGCGTCGGCACGCAACTGGCTCTGGGAACAACAACACCTGAGTAGTCCAAAGAGAAGAGAAACCAACAGCTCCAGGACATCAACGTAGACTGAGTGTAGAGTAGACTTGAATTGACTTCTGACTTTAGACTTTGACTAACGCCACCACAACAAGTGCTCCCACTGCCACACATAAATTCCCCATAGACTAATGAGTGGCAAGTGGAAGCAGGTGCACGGCGGCAGCCGGTGCGTGAGTGAGGATGTGAATAGGAATGAATGTGTGTGTATGCGTGTGCATATGTGTGTAAACACCAAAACAGCTGGTGAGTGCCTGGCAGAGAGAGGAGGAGGCGTGGCTGTAGACTGACAGGGAGCCCATGCTCAGAGGCTCCAACAACCTGCCAGCTGGGAATAATTAACAACAATCAGGAAACTACAGCCACAGATCATGGAACAGGGTTGATGTCTCAACCCCGTTCATCAGGTTCAGGTTCAGGTTCCTTTATTTGTACCCGTAGGTAGATTTGTTTTGCAGTCTGGTGACATCCATATTTACAAACCACAATTACATTCAACATAAACACAAACACAGGCACACATGAAGCTGACTATAAACATGATAAAAGTACTCAAGGCTCCATCAATCAGGATATAAAGACAAAGAGATGAAACACCAGAGATAAGAGAGAAGGGTCATATTAAAAAGTTAGACTAGTCAAAGAGGTTAAAAACTCAAAGGTCTAAAACCCAATAAAAGATTTAGAACCCAAATAAAAATCCTACAAAAATAAGTAAATATAAAATAGAGTTAATAAATAGGTAACTAAATTATGTGCAATATATTGTTACAACTTGTTCAACTCTTTGACAGCAGCAGGAACAAAGCTGTTTTTGTAGTGCTGGGTTTTACTTTTTGGGACAGCAAACCTCTGTCTTGAGGGAAGAAGCTGAAAGTGGCAGTGCAAAGGGTGGGAGTCATCATTTAAAATGGAGGTGGCAATCCTCTGTACCTGTCTGGTGTACAAGGATATCAGGCTCAGCTGTGACTCACCAAGCAAACGACTGGACCATCTAACTACCTGATCCAAGGATTTCCTCTGTTTCAGTTTTATCTGACCAAACCATGACACTAAAGAAAAGGATAAAACAGATTCAATAAAAGCCCGATAAAACATTGTCATTATGGGTCGGTCAATTTGGAAGCGTGCAAGTTTCCTCAAACAATGCAAATGTTGCTGACCCTTTTTGCACATCCTTTCACAGTTCTCTTCAAAGTTTAAATTACTATCAATAATCGTCCCAAGATATTTGTAGGATTGTACACATTCAGTGGTCTGGCCTTTTAGTACGGTGACTTTGTGCCTGGGAGTTTTCCTCCTAAAGTCAATAATCATATCTTTAGTTTTTGTCGTATTCAACTGCAGGTAGGAATCCTCACACCAGTGAACAAAATCATCAACTACTGGGCCGTGGCCACTCCCACCATCCTGGAGGAGACTGACAATAACTGAATCATCAGCATACTTTATAATGTGTCTGTTGTCATGTCTGCTCCGACACATGTTTGTGTACAGGATGAAGAGTAGTGGTGACAACACACACCCCTGAGGAGAGCCAGTAGAAGAGCACTTTTGGTCAGACAATGTACCATTGACCCTTACTCTCTGTGTCCTGTTGGTTAAGAAATCCAGAATCCAACCCACCAGATTATTGCTCAAATCAAATTGTTGCAGGAGCCTTTCAACTAAAATATGAGGTTGGATTGTATTAAAGGCGGAGGAAAAGTCCACAAATCCTCCAAAGTCCTCCAATCCTGGAATTTCCCCGTTGTGGGACTAATAAAGGCTTATCTTATCTTATCTTAAATAAAAGCCTGGCATGTGTCCCATTAAAATCCAGATGTTTAAAAAGCATGTTAAACAGAGTGACAGTGGTGTCCTCCACTCCTTTGTGAGGCCTATATGCAAACTGCAAAGGATTCAATGCATATTCAGTCTGCTTTAGGACCTCAAATCTGACCAGTTTTTCAAAAATTTTCATTAAAATTGAAGTCAAAGCAACTGGTCTAAAGTCATTTACCATTTTAGGAAAGCTGGATTTTGGAACGGGAACAACCACGGCATCTTTCCAGATCTTAGGCACATGTTGTGTCTGTAAGGACTTATTGAAAATGTAATGAAATACAGGACTCAGTTCATGTGCACAGGACTTTACCAATCGCCCACATATATTATCAGGGCCCTGACTTTTGTTCACTTTTACAGCACAGAACTCCCTTTTAATATCCTGCACCTCAATATTAAAGTGCTGATTGTCTTTGAGTTTCTGTTTCAAATCTTGGGTTTCTGTGCTAAAATCAGAGGAATCAAAACGACCATAAAAACAATTAAGAGCATTAGCCAGCTCTGTGTCTGAATTAAAACCATCTAAAAACACACGATTACTGCGCTCTGTGCTCTGAAGGCCTGCAATAGTTTTCATACTGGCCCAGGCTGAACCAAGTTTCTTTGTTGCCATCTTGCTTTCCAATTCTGATTTATAATTCTGTTTTGCTCTTAAAATTTCGGATTTCAGCTCTTTTGTGGCAAACTGTAGCTCAGAAACAGATCCCTGTTTAAAGGCAAGTGCTTTCCTCTGTAAGCAGGATTTAACTGATTTTGTAACCCATGGCTTGTTGTTGGGATATATTTTGACACGTTTACGTGGAACGATCATATTTTTACAGAAAGCCATGTATGAGCATGTGACGTCTACCAAAGAGTCCAAATCATCCCCGCAGGACAGTGTGAAAACCTCCCAGTCCGTACAGTTAAAGCATTCCTGGAGGCAGTACACTGAATCCTCTGTCTACACATCTATGTCTCTGGTCTCCACCTTGCCTCTTCTGAGAGCAGTTTTATATGTGGGCAGCAAATGTACACAGTTGTGATCTGAGGATCCTAAAGGAGGAAGGTGAAGTGATTTATAGGCCCTCTCAATGGATCCATAGCACAGGTCCAATGTCTTTTTTCGCCTGGTTGGGCAGGAGACATACTGATAAAAGTTTTTAAGTGTCTTCTTTAAAGAAACATGGTTAAAATCCCCAAGAATAAAGTTTGGAGCCTCTGGAGAAATTGACTGCAGCCGCTGTACCACATCAAAGACGGTGCTGGAGGCGGAGTCAGCATCTGCCCTCGGGTGAATGTACACAGTCGTTATGAAAAGTTGGAGGAACTCGCGGGGCAGATAAAAGGGGCGTAGCGATATGGACAGAAGCTCCACATTGGGTGTACAGATGCGCTCTCTGACCGTGACAGATGTACAGTACTGTTTATTAATATATAAACATACGCTGCTCCCCTGACGTTTCCCTGTTACCTCTTCCTGCCGATCCGAGTGAAGTGGGGCTCCAAAGCCGTCAATCCACAGGTCCGCATCTGGGTCTTGCGCCGTAAGCCACGTCTCCGTGTAAGCCATGACACAGCAGTTCTTGAAGTCCTTCTGGTAGCGTACATTCCCTTGAATTAAATCCACTTTATTTCTCAGGGATTGTACGTTCCCCAAAATCATGGAAGGAAGAGGAATGCTGTTAAACTGACGTCTCCTCAGGCTTAATTTCATGCCTCCACGCTTTCCGCGTTTCCTCCTCTTGTCTCTCTTTTCATCGCTGTGTCCATGAAAGTCTCTTAAAATAAAGTCTGGCAGTTGCGGCATAGACTCAAACACAGATGCTGCATTATCCGTGTTTAAATGCAGTAACATGTCTCTGGAATATTGTATTCTCCCCGGCATGATCATGATCGCGCTTACCTCAGAGACAAAGAGCCGGTGGGAAAGAAGCAGCAGTGCAAAAATAAGGAGGAAATCCATATTGATGGAACCAGGGAGCTCTTCGTTATACAGTCCACAAACATTCAAGGACAAAAACGACACAGAGAATTTCGTTTAAACACATTAAAGTGCGTAAAAACAGAGACACAGACGATGGACTTTTTTCACCAGCTGCTGGTCGCTGCGTGCACATGCGCCCCTAAGATGCCCCATGACACTGTACTGTATTCTATGCTCCATGTGATACACATAATCACTTGCAGTTCCATGTCAGGTTGCAGACGTTGGACTTTTAACCAGTTTTCCATCCTCCATCCACTCCTGCAGCTTTCATTTGCAAACCTACAGTGCTGTGAAAAAATATTTGCCCCCTTCCTGATTTCTTATATTTTCATTCATTCATTCATTCATTCATCTTCTTCCGCTTAATCCTTTTCGGGTCACAGCGGGGCTGGAGCCTATCCCAGCATCTTTGGGCGAAAGGCAGAGTATACCCTGGACAGATCGCCAGTCCATCGCAGGGCCAACACAGGGAGACAGACAACCATTCACTCTCACAGTCATACCTAAGGACAATTTAGAATCCCCAGTTTGATGCCAATTAACCTAACTTGCATGTTTTTGGCATGTGGGAGGAAACCGGAGAAATCCCGGAGTAAACCCACACAGACACGGGGAGAACATGCAAACGCCACACAGATCACTGTTGGTCAGGGGCTGGGATTGAACCCAGGATCCCCCAGCCAAAGGTGAGTTGCTGTGCTGCCACAGTGCTAACCACTCCGCCACCGCGCCGCTTTTCATTCATAAATGTTTCAGATCATCAAACAAATTTTAATATTAGACAAAGATAGCCCGAGTAAATACAAAATGCAGTTTTTAAATGATGGGGACAAATCTATCCAACCCTACCTGGCCCAATGGGAATACTTCACACCCTTGTTACATCACAAATGAACTGTGATTAACCACATTTTTTTGGAAAGCTGAGTTCAATTTCACTACACATAGGGCTGATTACTGCCAGACCTGTTGAATCAAGAAATCACTTAAATAGAACCTGTCTGACAAAGTTAATTCCCTTCCACACCATGTGGTGTATAGGGGCGGGGCCTATCTTTGCATCCCTGACCCTAGGCCACATAGCTACTTTAAATAGTCAAAGCTACAGTGGGAGGTCAGTTCTCTGGCAGCTCTGTACGTTAACTTTCCTTTCCCTGTTCTATTAAGCTGAGCACCAAACTAGAAGGCAAAAAGTACCATTTTTGGGGGGCGTGAACCCACAACCTCCCGGCTGTGGTGCAGATGCTGTACCACTAGGGCACCACTCCAGTTCTGGCAAAGTGAAGTAGGCTAAAAGATCTCAAAAAGCAACACATCATGCTGCGATCTAAAGAAACGTCTGAAGAACTGCAGGCCTTACTTGCCTCAGTTTGGACACTGGTCCATGATTCAACACTAAGAAAGAAAAAATGGCATCCATGGGAGAGTTCCAAGGCAAAAACCACTGCTGACCAAAAAGAACACAAAGGCTTATCTCACATTTGCCAAAAAACCATCTTGATGATCCCCAAGACTTTTAGGAAAATATTCTGTGGATAGATGAGACACAAACTTTTTGGAAGGCGTGCATCCTCTTACATCTGGCATAAAACTAACACAGCATTTTGTAAAAAGACCATCATACCATCATGACAGCAGTCAAGCATGGTGATGGTAGTGTGATGGTCCAGGGCTGCTTCGCTGCCATAATTGATGGAACCAGGAATTCCGCTATCTACCATAAAATCCTGAAGGAGAATGTCCAGCCATCAGTTCGTGGCCTCAAGCTCAAGCCCTCCAATGTGGCTGAATTAAAACAGTTCTGTAAAGAAAAGTGGGCCAGAATTCCTCAACAGTGATGTAAAAGACTCATTGTCTGGTATTGCAAGGGTGGAACAACCAGTTATGAGGTTTATAGGGCAATTACTTTTTCACAGCTCTGTTTGTGTTTGGGGATGAAGATGTTTTTCTGGCCAGCTTTGACTTCATTAATATCCTGTTCAGTTATGGTTTTATCAGAAGCTAACCAGCTCTCTTAACTACAGTACGCAGTGTCGTGTTTTTGAAAGTTTTTAAGGTTAACTGTCGTCTGTAGAAACTTGCTAATATTTAAGCGCAGCATTTCCTCTGTACTCCCACGGCCCTCCTCCATCTCCTCTTCCTGTTCACCAACTAAACATTTACTGAAACCCTCTGCATTTCACCCTTATGTGTATTCAAGCAGAAAGAACCGAGATTCTCAGCAGAAATGAGCTTGGAGAATTCACTTTTAATTAAGGCAGCAAAACCCTCTGGTGAAGGTGTGAGAAGAATAGGGGGAGAAAAGCTCTTTTCTTCTGCTGATACTCTGTCAGGGCCTGAATGAAGAGCTTTGTTCAGGTTGGACAGTGGGAGACATCATTTGATCTCCCGTTGACAGCTCCTCCCCGCCGCAGAATAATTACTCCTTTTCTGAAGACATTAGAGAGGGCTGATTCAAGTGATTGTTTCTCAAATGTCCGTCTTTGGGGCCTGTGGCGATCTGGGCGCTGCAGCTAATAACGGCGGGTCAGAAACTCACACAGCAGGAATCTGTGAAATGTATCTGTGTTCGGAGCTTTGTGACACATCAGTGCTGCCTCTCTGCTGCCGTTGAAACTTTTTAGGTGTCTCTCTCTTCAGAAGACTTTTCTTTTCCACTTCATTCTTGCCATTTTTTCATAGTTACAGAATAATTTGTGCTAATTCATATTATCAGTTCTTCCCCTGCTTTGCTCATGTCTGCATAAGAACCCACAGACCTTTTCTCCGTGTCGCTTGGTTCTTGCTGTACATTGGTGGGACTTTTCATAATCGCCCATCGCTCCGTCAGAACTCTGCAGCTTAATGCTACTGTGCATTAGTCAAAGAAGAGGATTACATTATTTTTAGACCCTTTAATTTACCTCTTCTCTTTCAAAGGAAAAGGTCAACACTGAGCTTAATGGACCATTGAGTGTTGTTGGGATCACAATGGGCTCTTTCCCTGCCATCACAGGCTTAATTTTTAAGCTTCGTGGGGTGTGCTGAAAACTCTTACCGTGATTGGTCCTGTCAGCATCTCAAATGCTGCTGTTTTTAATTACCCAAGGTTTGAGGGCAATCTAGTTCACTTCATGCTTCAGCTTATGCAATGGAGCTTTGGTTCCTCCAGAGTTATTTAAGGGCTCATTGACTGCACTTTTTCCACATTTTAACCACTCACTTAGTCTTAATGAAGTGTTTGTGACATATTTTGGTCACATTTTCTTTAATTTTTTTTAAATTATTGAAGCAAATTAGTTTTTTTTTTTTTTAATCTTTCTGGCTTTCTTGAAATGCTCTGATTTAAAGCCTGTCACTTTAGGAACCATCCTTCAGCTCTTCAACTCCGCCCTCCCTCTTACGTCAGTTAGCCATTAGCTGAGTAGCTTCTAGCCTCCTTCTAGTTTGGATGAGCATTGCTGGTTCACTGATCCGCAGTCGTTCGTGTATCTCACATCATTCCAGCCCATCTCTCAACAACCTTGCTGGGATGCCACAACAAATTGCCAGCACTGCGTGCCAGGTGACCCACTGATCGCCGCAACCCGAGGCTGCTGGCCGAGCCGAGCTGCTGGATCTCAAAGTGCAGTGTCTCGCTCTACGGGACTCCACTCCTCTCCCACGGCCAGCTGGGGGATGCGCCGTCATGAAACGGCTCCCCAGCATTGCCTGTGAGAGTAGAGCAGAGTTGCGCAGAGCACCAGGGGATGTTGGGGGAGCAGCCTCGGGTCGTGCTGTAGGCAGTTGCCGCCACCGGCTTGACGGCACCAGCTGCGGAATCATGGTGAAACCACTGGGAGATGGGCTGTAGCGACGCAAGGTATATTGTGGACTGTGGACTGGTGAACCAGGTGGTAACAGGGATGGTTGTTAGGGTGACTAAGATCTAAAGAAAATAACAATATAAACCGCACTTGGTTCGACCTTTCTGATATTAGCTTGGGGGCTAATAGGCTACCTTTAGCACCCCTCCATCTACATGATGGACAGCTGGGCGGGCCAAAAATAGAGCAGTGGGAGGGTCTCAAGGACGGCAGTGGGTGTGCTTTTTGAACACTTGATGTAGCAGAATTACCAGGAGGAGTTTTGGGGAGTTTCTCTGAGAGAAAAACAAAATAAAGGCAGTGTGCTTTTTTCAGATCGTTGACTGGAAAATTTTTTGCCTAATTACGTGACCAGTTGATACACTTGAGACAGTTAAAACCTACAAACACAGCATTTTTCAGTCAATGAGCCCTTTAAAGCATGACTATAGAAGCCTTAATCTTGAGGGCTTCCACAGTGGTGAAGTGTGATTGTCTGTGCCGACTGTCAGAAGAACTGTAGTGGTGTAAGCCATATGGTTTTGTTTTCAAGTTGATGGATAAAGAGTGAATTCAGAAGACTTTGCCTCATTTGGAAATACAGTATAACAAACACTGAGGGTAAGCTAAAAAAAAATAAAAATAAGTCCAGGATGTCATCAGTCTTTGTCTCGTTTTGTTCTCCCAAGTGAGTGCTAGACGGTCTGATACCAACTCTTGTCCAGACTCAGTAACACTCCAGCTTTATTTTCTAAATTTTTCCAACAAGATCATCTTGGTTTCTTTGCTTACTCTGCTGTTCTGAAAATGCCAAGGTAGATTTATTTAGTTTTATTTAACTTAACCTTTATTTTACCGTGGATAAACCAGTTGAGGTAAGGACCTCTTTTACAATGGTGCCTAACTAACTGCAGACTAACACTGTGCCTTATGATTTGCTATTGACATGCCAGCTGTAAAATGTGCTAGATGTAGTCTTTTCATCAGCAAAGTTACACAGTGTAGAGGGTAAAAGGAAAGGATATGGAGGCGAGGCACGAGCGTAGGACAACACAGAATCTTTATTTACCCTCTAACAATATGTACAGCCATTGGCCCCAGCGTGGGTCGCTGGGGCCTAGTCTGTAAGAAGCCTCTCCAGTTTCTCTGCGTTCTGCTTTTATAGCTTTATTAACCACGCATAGAAACTGGGGCTGGAGCATTATGCATTGGGTACGTACAAAGACATTGTGTGTTGCAATTATCATAACACTTGTTACATACATTACAATACATCCACCCCCTGCACGTCATGCTGCAGCTTGGTGCAGTGGGGGGCAAAGGCGCATCTTCTTTCTTTCCTCGGGGGGCACGTAACTTAACAGTGCAGTCTGATTACCCCCCGGGGCTCTTTCTCCTTAAGTCCATTGTCCTGCTTTCTGGGTGTGAGGGACAATCCCCCACCACTGTATGTTGTGTCCACCACACAGTCCCCCCCCCCCCCAAACACCCAGAAGGGTCTGTAACCCCCCGATCCTTTGGGCTCAACTCGGTGCCTGTGGCGGCTGCAGTGGGGGGTCGCCGCTCCGGTTGAACTGTCCTGCTGGTGAAATGCGTCGGAGGGCATGTAAGTCTGTGGAGGGAAAGGGGGAGAGGTGAGAGGCACTTTCAGCTGCGCTCCAAGTTCCAATAGGTTGAACAGCCATGGTTCGTGGGCACATGGGGTCCAGTGCACGACGTGCTTGACCGAACAAGACCGGCAATCGACAGGCTTTTTGGGACGGAGGTGCGGGAAAAACGATGTGGAGGATGAGGGGGAGGTGGGGAAAAACAATGGAGTGCCGGCCCAGGATGTTAAAAGCGTCTGGGCCATGCAAAAATTGTGTGTAGATCAGCCTCAGGCGAGGGACTTTTCTGGTAAACCCTCTGGCGATCCGCTGCGGCTGTGAAAAAAATAAGTTTCTGTCGACTCCTCCTCGTGCGGAGCCTGGTCCTGCAAGGATCTGGGCAAGGTGATCGGCCCAGTTCCCCGAGGATGCGTAGTGGCTGAAAAAAAACTTAAGCTGTGTCAGGGACTGGCAAATCTACTTTAGGTGCGGGGGCAGTCCTAAAGGCTGCGGGGAAAGCAATTGGCCTAATTCTCCATGGGTGCGCAGCGGCTGAGAAACAAATACAAGTCCTGTGGGCAAGGCTGCCTGACTCCTTTAGGTGCGATGCACAAGCCTAAAGGATCCAAGGATGGCAATCGGCCCTGTTCCCCGGGGATGTGCAGCAGCTGAGGACAGTGTAAAAGTTCTTGGAGCCGGTTTGTCCCTGGTGCATGGCGCGCACCGTGGCCACGTAGCTTAAAATTGCGCTGTCCTCGTAATCCTGCAGCATGCGCTCGGGGCTTCTGTGTGGTGAAACTCTGCTGTCGGGAAGAGAAGCCAGGGTCCGGGAGCTTGATTAAAACAACGCAGATGGCGCTGATCTTCCCCTTTCAGGCTGTTTCTGTAGTGTGCTCGTCTCGCTGATCCTGGTGCATCTCGGTCCCCACGCCGCCCGCTCTCTCCGGCCCTTGAGGTCACCAATGTGAAGAGAGGAACCAGTGCGTGCGCTCCAGTGTGGATGAAAAGGATGCAGGCGATCCCTGGTACTCTGGAGTCCATAGTGCGGTGAAAGGGAGTAGACGGTCCATCTCACGTCAGGTCAACAGTGTAGAGGGTAAAAGGAAAGGATGAGGAGGCGAGGCACGAGCGTCAGATGACACAGAATCTTTATTAATTCTCTAACAAAATGTACAGCCATGTACAAATGTACAGCCGAGTCTGTAGAAGCCTCTCCAGTTTCTCTGCGTTCTGCTTTTATAGCTTTATTAACCACACATAGAAACTGGGGCTGGCGCATTATGTATTGGGTATGTACAAAGGCATTGTGTGATGCAATTATCATAACACTTGTTATATACATTACAATACATCCACCCCCTGCACTTCATGCTGCAGCTTGGTACAGTGGGGTGTGAAGGCGCATCTTCTTTCTTTCCTCGGGGGGCACATAACTTAACAGTGCAGTCTGATTACCCCCCGGGACTCTTTCTCCTTAGGTCCATTGTCCTGCTTTCTGGGTGTGAGGGACAATCCCCCACCACTGTATATTGTGTCCACCACAACAGCACTGATACAGGCCCACTCAGGCTAGAAGTAATGTTCGAACTGCCAGAAGTTGTTGTACCATCAAAATGATTCTGGAGATATTATTTTAAGGAGAAGATGTTAAATAGAGTGGCTTTACGGGTTCCAAGGTTGTCATAGCCAGGAGCGGCACTGGGGTTAAGCTCCCAGTGCTCATAAAATGCTCCTTATGGCGTGCGTCTCGAAAAGCCTCTGACAACTAAGTCCAACTCCTAGCCTGCCCATGTGGTTTAGTCTCTAAGCCTGGTGGAACTGCTTTTACTAATAGGAGAAGGGGCGAGGGCGGATCTCTGGCGCCTTAAAGCCAGATGCTTCGGGTAGATGGTGGCTCATCAACCTGGGAAGGTAGCCCATCTAGGGGAAGGTAAACCTTGATTTCAAACCTCCGCTGCCTTGCGGCACACCCGGTCATGGGAAAGGCTTCGGGAGTCAACCCTGAGGAAAAATCTGGAGTCGGAGCCCCTAAGGCAGTTCTCTGTTATGCTCAACATCGTTCTGGCAGCTCCTGCGACGGCGCTGGTGCCAAACTGTAGCAGCCCTGCTGTTCCTTTGGATTCATCAGTGACGTGGAGAGGGGGGACATGCTGCATGGGCAACATCTTGTCCTCCATATCTTCCTGCCCAGGCTTGAATCCTACCAACGCCCAATGCTGGAAGGTAGAACACCGGATCACTGGAGAGGACACTTCAGCTTCGCCTTTGGCGTAGACAAAACACGTGGAATGACAGTTACCGGTTATAAGCCACCGCTCAATTGGCGTAGAGCGCGGCGCCAGGGGTTGTTCCCGACGGTGGGAGGGATCATCGGATCTCACTGGACAGCTACCGCCCGCCTCAAGCTGGGCAGCCCCCAGCCAATAAGGTGTTGTCCTGCCACAGCTTGCTTTCCTCATTGGGTGCATGGGGATGAGGAGAAGTCCGAACAGCAGGCTGAGAACCTTCGCACCAGGCAAGACAAAAAAACAAAAGAGACCAACTCTAAAACTGGGAACTTGGAACGTCCGCACTATGATGACAGGACTCGCTGCTAACCTCAAGGACATTGACACCAGGAAGACTGCCATCATCAATAATGAGCTGAAGAGACTGGGAGTGGATATCGCCACTCTCCAGGAAACACGGTTGGCTGACGCAGGCACACTGAGAGAGAAGGACTACACGTTCTGCTGGCAGGGAAAGGGCAGTGACGAACACAGGGAACACGGAGTGGGCTTCGCAGTGAAGAATACCTTGCTGAAGATGGTGGAACCGGGCAGCAATGGCTCTGCACGACTCCTCACCCTCCGCCTCAACACCACTCAAAGCCCAGTCACCCTCGTCAGTGTGTATGCCCCAACACTGACAGCCACACCAGAGGCAAAAGACGAGTTCTATGAGAATCTCGCAACAACTGTCAGGATCATCCCCAACTCTGAACAACTCATTCTCCTTGGAGACTTCAATGCCAGAGTGGGTGCTGACCACGACTCCTGGCCCTCCTGTCTTGGACCATTTGGCGTGGGCAGAATGAACGACAACGGACAGCGGCTGCTCGAGTTCTGCACATATCACGATCTGTGCATCACAAACTCATTCTTCAAGACCAAGCCCCAACACAAGGTTTCCTGGTGACATCCGCGCTCAAAGCACTGGCACCAGCTGGACTTGATCCTGACCAGGCACACCTCACTGAAGAACGTGCTAATCACCCGTTTGTTCCAGAGTGCAGATTGCGACACAGACCCTTCATTGGTGTGTTGCAAGGTCAAGCTGCAGCTGAAGAAATTCCATCATGCTAGACAGCCTGGAAAGGCACGGATTGACACCAGCAAGATGGACACCAGCAGTTTGCCTTCACCTTTGAGAAGGAACTTGGTGTACCACAAGAAGGAGAATCTGCAAAGCAGAAGTGGGAAGAGCTGCGAAACACCATCCACCGCACAGCCTTGGCTACCTTTGGGAGGAAGACCTCGAAGTCACAGGACTGGTTTGATGCCAAGTTGACCGAGATGACCCCCGTCACTGAAGCCAAGCGCTCAGCACTTGCTGAGTACAAGAAGTACCCAAACGAGAAGAATCTCCAGATTCTCAGGGCTGCGAGAAGCAAAGTTCAGCAGACTGCTCGGCGCTGTGCCAACGAGTACTGGACTCAGCTCAGCCAAGACATTCAAACCGCTGCCATAACAGGGAACATCCGTGGTATGTAGGATGGCATCAAGAAAGCACTTGGTCCGGCTCAGAGCAAGACAGTCCCCCTCAAATCCTCCACTGGGGAGATGATCACAGAAAAAAACAAGCAGATGGAGAGATGGGTGGAACACTACTCCGACCTCTACTCCAGACAGAACACTGTGACACCGTCAGCCCTTGATGCCATCGACTGCCTGCCATTCATGGATGAACTTGACGCCGAGCCAACCATCAACGAACTCAGCAAGGCCATTGATAGCTTGGCCGCTGGCAAGGCACCTGGCAACGACGGCATACCCCCCGACCTGATCAAGCACTGCAAGACCACCCTACTGCTGCCATTGCTTGACGTCCTCTGCCAGTGCTGGAAGGAAGGTGCCATACCACAGGACATGAGGGACGCCAAGATCATCACCCTCTACAAAAACAAAGGGGAGAAGCGACTGCAACAACTACAGGGGCATCTCCCTCCTCAGCGTTGTTGGCAAAGTCTACGCACGAGTTGTTCTCGTTCGTCTACAGAAGCTTGCTGAACATGTCTACCCCGAGTCTCAGTGTGGCTTCCGCGCTGAGCGATCAACTGTAGACATGATAAATCTCCATCCGCCAACTCCAGGAGAAATGCAGAAAACAGAACATGCCCCTGTACATTGCCTTCATCGACCTCACCAAAGCGTTCGATCTGGTCAGCAGAGAGGGCCTTTTCAAGATCCTGCCAAAGATAGGACGACCACCAAAGTTGCAAAGCCTCATCGAATCGTTTCACACCAACATGCAGGGGATAGTGCAGCACGACGGCAACGTCTCAGAGCCATTCAACATACGCAGCGGAGTGAAACAGGGCTGTGTACTTGCGGCAACCCTCTTTGGGATTTTCTTTGCTATGCTCCTGAGGCATGCCTTCAGCACAGCAACAGAGGGAATCTACCTGCACACAAGATCTGATGGCAGGCTTTTCAACCTCGCCCGCCTGAAAGCCAGAACCAAAGTACGCGAGGCTCTAATCGGAGACATGCTGTTCGCAGACGACGCTGCAGTCACAACCCACACACAGCAGGAGCTTCAGACCCTGATGGACCGCTTCTCCCAGGCACGCAAGGACTTTGGGCTTACCATCAGCCTGAAGAAGACTAACGTCTTGGCGCAAGGCACGGAAGCACCACCAACCATCACCATCGACGACTACGAGCTGGAGGTCGTGAATCAGTTCATGTACCTGGGGTCCACGATCAGCAACAACCTCTCCCTTGATACAGAGATCGACAAGAGGATTGGAAAATCAGCCTTCACACTCGCTTGCCTCACCACACGAGTGTGGGAGAATCCCAAACTCTCTGACAAGACGAAGATGGCAGTGTACAACGCCTGCGTCATCAGCACACTGCTCTATGGGAGTGAGACGTGGACAACATACGCCCGGCAGAAAAAGAGACTGAACTCCTTCCACTTGCGCTGCATTCGCCACATCCTGGACATATCCTGGCAGGACAAAGTGCCCATCACAGAAGTTCTGTCCCGCGCTGGCCTTCCCTCCATGTTCACTCTACTCAGGCAGCACAGGCTCCTCTGGCTAGGCCACGTTCACCGTATGGAGGATGGCAGAATCCCCAAAGATGTCCTCTACGGAGAACTGGCGACTGGCAGGAGAGACGTTGGCCGCCCACAGCTGCACTTTAGAGACGTCTGCAAGAGAGACTTGAAGGCCCTGGAGATCAACACAGAGCGCTGGGAAGACCTTGCAACGGACCGCTCCAAATGGAGAGGCACCCTGACCAGACAGCTCAAGGCGGGTGAAGAGAGACTGACTGCTGCAGCAGATGAAAAAAGGACCCGCAGGAAGAACCGCCACAGACCCAGCAGCACGGAGACCACCCACAAGTGCGACCTGTGTGACAGGGACTGCCATTCGCGCATCGGCCTGTTCAGCCACAGGCGGTGCTGTTCCAGCAGAGTAGATGTTTAGGATTCTCTTCCATGGTCATCATAGACCGACGGAGGCCGACGACAACGGGTGACGGAGACAAGATTGTGACTTCCTGGACAGTAGGTGTCGCACTTACTCTTGTCTTGTAGAGACATGTGGCATCAACCCAGTTATGCTATTGGCTGTGACCAGCTTACTAGCCATGGATATATACAGTATAAACTCTAGATAGGACATATGTCTACGTGGTTAGCTCCTCAGCTAGTCACAGAGAGAAAGGGTTTTCAGCTTTTGATATATAGAGTGAAGATATAGAGTGAAGTACGTGGCGGTAATGCACCCGTAAGCTGGTTGCCAACCGCCAATCAAATCTAAAAGAAGAAGAAGAAGAAGCTAGTCACAGAGCACATACTACATAGTGTACTTATATGATTACAGTAAATACAAAGAACAATTGTTTGTGTCTCCTGTTATAATCACAATGATGCAGGTGCTGTCAACCATCATAATTACCTACAAAATATGGGGCCTCCATTCGCCCTGAAAATGTCAATCATGTCCTATCTAGTGTTTATATTATATATCTATGTTACCTGCCACCAGTCTCATCATCCAGCTGCTCAGATTTCAATATTATGATTATTTTGGACCCTTAAAATTTTTAAGTATTTGTTTCATCAATATATTTTTGAAGGATAACAAGACTTTAATGTTGCACATTTCTAAACATTTTGTTGATGTATTTTAAAATATTTGTTTTCATGAAAATACTGTTGAGCGGAACTTTAAAGGAGATGTCTGTTATTGTATTGTATCAATTAGGGCTGTGCGACATGACCAAAATTTTATATCCCGATATAAGTAATTTTATTTGACGATAACTATATATATCACGATATACATTTTTTTCCACAATATCTTTATTGAACCTTTTTTTTTTAACAAACATGATACAAACAATCAAACACTAACACTAAAGTACTACAAAAAAAAAAAAAAAAAAAAGATGCACTAAAAACACCAACAACCACCAGCAAAATCAAATCTTCAACAATGCTCCTCTGTTTAGTCTAGACAATCCAATACATAAGTATACATATTATGTTCACCAGTTTGGAATTTACAAGGTCCACACATATCATTCACCTTCTTCTTCAAAAGTTATGTTTAAATTTTTTACATAATCAATAAAAGGTCTCCCTATATTCTCAAACACAATTTCCTTTGATTTCAGTATATATGTTATTCTTTCTAATGGAAGGTTTGTTAACATCTGTCTTAACCACTGAGTCACTTCTGGTCTATGAGTCTTTTTCCATAATAGTGCAATACATTTTTTGGCATTAAGCAAACTGAGGTCTATGAATGTTCTTTCACTTTTATTAAAATTATGCTTTTCTGGGTACAGACCCAACAAAAACAATTTAGGATTCAATATGATTTGTTTTGAGATTATTTTTTCAATTGTTACCCTCACCTCTTCCCAAAACATTCTTATTAATCTACATTCCCATACACAATGAAATAGAGTTCCTTTACTTTCCATGCATTTTGTGCATGTATCTGGTATATTTTTGTTATATATATTTAACTCCTCCGGTGTAACATACATCCGCATTAACCATTTGAAATGTATCAATTTAAGACTTAGATTTATTGATTTGGTTTGAGCTTCTGTACAAGCCAATTCCCATTGTTCCTCTGAAATTTCAGTTTGCAGATCTTCTTTCCAGTAGTTTAATCTTTTCAGTGAATTTTCACTTGAAGATAGTGTCAATGAGTTATAAAACTCTGAAATAATACCCTTTCTTTTACTATCTTTCATCATCATTTTTTCCAAGGATGAATAAATAGGTCGAGTGAGAGCTTTATTTTGATTTGATCGAATAAAGTTTCTAAGTTGAAGATATTTAAAAAAAATGTGTTCTATTGAGATTAAATTTGATCCTCAGCTCTTCAAAAGACATTATGTTATCTGCACATGGCAAATATAAATCCTGAATCTTTTGTATCCCTTTTAAATTCCATACTTTAAATACAGCGTCCGCTCTCCCTGGTTTAAAATATTGATTACCCCATATTGGACTAAATTGTGACAATAACTATGGTTCTTTTAAATAGTTTTTAGCTTCACACCATATTTTGATCATATGCTTTACAAATGGATTTTTAACTTGTTTTTGTAATTTTTTTGCCGAATCTGAGTATATGAATATGGGAAGAGGTAAAGGTAAATTGTATGATTCCATTTCAGTCCAGTGAGGGAGATCATTTGATGAAAAATAATATGTCATAGACCTCAGTTGTGCCGACCAATAATACAACATAAAATTTGGACATTTCAGACCTCCACGATCAAATGGTAAATATAATAAAGACAGACGTAATCTAGCCCTCCTGTTGTTCCATATAAATTCCACTAACTTTTTTTTTATTCTTGAGAATAAATCTAAAGGTGGTGATAAGGGAATGTATTGAAATAAATAAAGTATTTTAGGTAAAATATTACTTTTAAGTATATTGATTCTCCCGATCATCGACATTGGTAGTGACATCCATCTCTGAGTTAACTCATTGATATCTGTCATTAAGGCTTCATAGTTGACACTGGCGACTGATTCTAGCTTAGGCACAATTTGGATTCCTAAATATTTAAACTGATTTACAACATTGAATTGATTTACCTCAGGGGCTGGGTAATTTCTCTGGGTCTCATTTAGCATTAATATTGAAGATTTAGTTTTATTTATTTTATATCCTGATATTTCCCCAAAATTCTTTATTAAATTCAACAAGGTTGGAAATGATTTTTTTAGATTCGACATAAACAAAATTATATCATCGGCGTACAGGGAGATTTTATGTTCTGTTGGTCCAACTTTAATTCCATATATTTGTGAATGTAAACGTATCGCTATCGCTAAAGGTTCAATTGCCATAGTAAACAGTAAAGGTGAAAGTGGACAGCCTTGTCGACATCCTCTATTGATTTTTATTGGTTTTGAAATATTGTTATTTGTTAGGATTTCTGCTGTAGCATTATTGTATATTATTTGAACCCATTTTATGAAATTATTTCCAAGTCCAAACCTTTGTAGGACTTCAAAAAGAAAGGGCCATTCAACTCTATCAAAGGCCTTTTCGGCGTCCAGTGATAGGAGAGCTGTATCCGGTGCTTCTTTATTAAAATAAATAATATTAAATAGTCTTCTTACATTATGGAAGCCTTGTCTTCCCTTTATAAAGCCATTCTGATCTCGATTAATAATATTTGGTAAAATTTCTTGTATTCGTCTTGCTAAAATTTTACAGATTATCTTAAGGTCGGCGTTTAATAGGCTTATTGGTCTCATATTTTCACATTTATTAAGAGGGCTTACCTGGTTTTGGCAGCAGTATAATTAAGGCATTATTTATGTATGATGGTAAATTATTATTTTGAAATGCTTCTAAAACCATTTCCAAAAAAGGTTTTATTAATTTATTCTTAAATTTTTTATAAAGGTCAACTGGAAGACCATCTGGTCCTGCACTTTTTCCTGATTTCATATTATCAATGGCTAGCCCAACTTCTTCTTGACTAATTTTAGACTCCAATATCTCCCTGTTTTCATTTGGAATACACGGTATAGATAGTTCGTTCAAAAACCCATTTAGTTTTGTTAAATCAAATTCATTTTTAGTATCATATAATTTTTCATAGTAATCTCTAAAGGCTCTGTTAATTTCTAAAGGATCTATAACTACCTGTCCGTTACTTATACTAGTAATTGGTGTTTTAATTTCTAATTGTTTAATCTGCCATGCCAATAATTTTCCTGATTTTTCACCTTGTTCATAAAAAGATTGAAACAATCTTAGAAGACTCGAGGCAGCTCTATTCGCTGATTTTTTGTCGTATTCAGCTCTCAAAATCAGTAATTCATTCTCCAACCTTGGATCACTTCCTGCATACACTTTTTCCTGAAGACTTTTCATTTTATGTTCCAATTTAGCTCTCTCCCCTCGAGTCTTCTTAGATTTTGATCCTGTATAACTAATAATATGTCCCCTAATAAAAGCTTTGAAAGCCTCCCACTTTACACATGCTGATGTTTGTGTAGTATTGATGTCAAAGTACTCGTCTATCTGTTTTTCTATATACTTGACAAATTCCTCATCCTGAAGCCATTTATGCTGAAATTGCCATCTACCTGATTCCTTTGTCAATTTTTTATCTACATATATTAGACAACAGGGTGCATGATCAGAGATCACGATGTTATCATAAAAGCAGTTTTGAATCTTGGATCTTAATTCTGTGGAAATCAAAAAATAATCAATACGTGAGAATGTCTTGTAGGTACTGGAATAACAAGAATAGGCTTTAACTTGTGGTTTCATTTCTCTCCATATATCTAACAATCTCAATTCTTTCATAAAATGATTAATAGTCATCCTACATCCATTGTGCGTACAATCCAGTCCTGTTGATCTATCTATACCTGGATTCAATGTACAATTAAAATCCCCTGCTATTATATGTTGCCCTGTAAGTGATGATAAAATAAGAAATAAATTAGCAAAGAACTTTTGATCATCTATATTGGGACCATATAAGTTCACAAGATTTATATTTTCTAATAGCAAAGAACCTTGAATGATTACATATCTTCCAAGTTTGTCTCCAATTACATTTTTCACTTGAAAAGGGACTGATTTATGTATGAGAGTCATAACTCCCCTGGCCCGGGATGAGAATGATGAGGTGAATACACTTCCTTGCCATCTACTCCTAATTCTTTTTATATCCTCCTCTATTAGATGAGTTTCTTGTAAAAACACAATTTTTGAACCCATGTCTTTTATTTTATTCATAACTTGTTTAAGTTTTTTTCAATTTTGTAGACCTCTGCAATTCCATGAAGTTAAATTAAGATTAACACTTTGGTTTATGATCAATAGAGAGTTTGGGATTACCTTGCAGTGTAAACATGCTCATACAGAGAAGCAAAAACATGAGTGGTTGAACATTCATCCTACAAACTACACACAAACAAATTCCCCCTTCCCACACTTGTGGCGAACCCCCCAAAATCAAAAGAAAAATTCCGTCTCCCGATATAGCCATCGACCGTTCCACACCCACGGGGAACAGCCTAAGCCACTCCTTCTTCATCCTCCCAATCACCCTAACTCTACTGCTTTTAATGACGTAACATTAACTCTCCTCTGTAGTTTTCCAACTTAACTCCAAAATTTTTAACAACTTTGTACATCATAGTTTTTTTTTGTTTGTTTTGTTTTTGTTTTTTTTTAATATATAATACAATCTATATTTTGTAAACTTGCTATTTACTTCAAGTCAGTCAGATGCCTGTGCAAATGCTTAATTATTCTACCTTATATTTTGTTCATGCTTAGCTCCCACCAGTCTCTTCTTCTTCTTTGATCTTCTTGATGAACTCCTGCGCCTCCTCTGGGGTCTTGAAGATGTGGGTTCTGCCCTCATACGTGGTCAGCAGTCTCGCAGGATAGATTACACCATGACGAATCCCAAGGTTGCGCAGCTCCTTCCGTATGGGATCAAACTGCTTCCTCAATTGTTGGATTCCTGTGGCCAAATCTGGGTAGAACCGCACCTGCTGATCCTGGTGTTTAATCTCTCCTTTAGCTCGTGCAGCGTTGAAGATCTTCATCCTGTCTCTGTTGCTAAGAAACTTCATAATTAAGGTCCTCGGCGGTCCCTTATCTCTCCGTGGGCCAATACGATGTGCTTTTTCCAGAACCACTGCTGATTGCAACTCCTCGCTGCCCAGCACCTCCGGAATCCACTTTTCCAGAAAGGAATATACGTCCCGACCTTCTGATTCCTCTGGAAGACCCACCAGCCTCAAGTTATTCTGTCTCGACCGAGATTCCAAATCCAAAATATTATCTTCTAGACATTTATTTTTTTTTTCCAAAGTGCGCACCTTTAATTGAAGACGGGTGACGTCATCTTCAGCACTAGCGAGACGGAGCTCCATCTGTGCCGTTCGTTCTACACAGTCACCCAATTCCTTTCTTATTCCTTCCAACGCTGTCATAATCCCATCAAATCTAGAGGAAAAGTCCGCTCTCATTGAACTCATGGCAGCCATCAGCGCATCTGCGCCACTCCCCGCAGATATCGCACCGTTGCCAGCCTCCTCCGCCATATATGGAGTTTTGTTTGCTGCGTCACAGACCTGAAAGTCCGTTAATTTGGACTGTTTCGGCGGCTCGCTTTTTCCTTTACCTGGTTTTCCAGCCTTAGGCTTCGCCGACATATCCTCGCCCAAACGCTGGGATACGTTCTGTCCCAAATGAGAGAGTTATTTGCCGATTTTTTTCTCCAGGAGCAGAGCAGAGTGAGACACGTCCGTCTTACGTGGCAGCCATAACCGGAAGTCACGATATACATTTTTGGTAAATTCTAGTTTATATACACTACCGTTCAAAAGTTTGGGGTCACTTAGAAATTTTCTTATTTTTGAAAGAAAAGCACTTTTTTTCAATGAAGATAACTTTAAACTAATCAGAAATACACTCTATACATTGCTAATGTGGTAAATGACTATTATAGCTGCAAATGTCTGGTTTTTGGTGCAATATCTACATAGGTGTATAGAGGCCCATTTCCAGCAACTATCACTCCAGTGTTCTAATGGTACAATGTGTTTGCTCATTGTGTCAGAAGGCTAATGGATGATTAGAAAACCCTTGTGCAATCATGTTAGGCCTGCAATGCTGTAATTGCTGCAAATGGAGGATTCTTTGACGAAAGCAAAGTTTGAAGGAAAAAATTCCATCCATCCATCCATCCATCCATCTTCTACCGCTTTTCCGGAGGTCCGGGTCGCGGAGGCAGCAGTTCAAGCAGAGAAGCCCAGACTTCCCTCTCCCCAGCCACCTGCTCCAGCTCTTCAGAGGGGATACCAAGGCGTTCCCAGACCAGCTGGGAGACATAGTCTCTCCACCGAGTCCTGGGTCTGCCCCGGGGTCTCCTCCCAGTGGGACGTGCCTGAAACACCTCAAGTGGGAGGCGTCCAGGAGGCATCCTAATCAGATGCCCATACCACCTCAACTGACTCCTTTCAATGTGGAGGAGCAGTGGTTCTACTCTGAGCCTCTCCCGGATGACTGAGCTCCTCACCCTATCTCTCAGGGTGAGTCCAGCAATCCTACGGAGAAAGCTCATTTCAGCCGCTTGTATCCGCGATCTCGTTCTTTTGGTCATTACCCAAAGCTCGTGACCATAGGTGAGAGTAGGAACGTAGATTGACTGGTAAATCGACAGCTTTGCCTTAGAACTAAGCTCCCTCTTCACCACAACAGACCGGTACAACGTCCGCATCACTGCAGATGCTGCTCCAATCCGTCTGTCGATCTCTCGCTCCATTTTCCCCTCACTCGTGAACAAGACCCCAAGATACTTAAACTCCTCCACTTGGGGCAGGAGCCTGTCCCCAACCCGGAGAGGACAATCCACCTTTTTCCGGCTGAGGACCATGGACTCGGACTTGGAGGTGCTGATTCTCATCCCAGCCGCTTCACACTCAGCGGCAAACCGTCCCAGCAAGAGCTGTAGGTCATTGCTGGATGAAGCCAACAGGACAACATCATCTGCAAACAACAGAGATGAGATCCTGTGGTCACCAAGCATGACACCCTCCATTCCCTGGCTGCGCCTAGAAATCCTGTCCATAAAAATTATGAACAGGATCGGTGACAAAGGGCCAAAGGGACAAAGGAAAAAATTATTATTTCAAATACAAATCATTATTTCTAACCTTGTCAATGTCTTGACTATATTTTCTATTCATTTTACAACTCATGGTGGCAAATAAGTGTGACTTTTCATGGAAAACACAAAATAATTGTCTGGGTGACCCCAAACTTTTGAACGGTAGTGTACAATGGTGTGAAAAAGTGTTTGCCCCCTTCCTGATTCCTCATTTTTTTGTATGTTTGTCACAGTTAAATGTTTCAGATCATCAAACAAATTTAAATATTAGACAAAGATAACACAAGTAAATACAAAATGCAGTTTTTAGATGAAGGTGTTTATTATTAAGGGTAAAAAAAAAATCTAAACCTACATGGCCCTGTGTGAAAAGTGACCCCCCTCCCCCCCAAAAAAAGCAACATACATTTACTGTGGTTTATCACATCTTTGGAAAGCTGAGTTCAATTTTTTTAGCCATACCCAGGCCTGATTACTGTCACACCTGTTCTCAATTGAGAAGTCACTTAAATAGGACCTGCCTGATAAAGTGAAGTAGACGACAAGATCCTCAAAAGCTAGACATCATGCTGTGATCCAGAGGAATTCAGGAATAAATGAGAAACAAAGTAATTGAGATCTATCAGTCTGGAAAAGGTTATAAAGCCATTTCTAAAGTTTTGGGACTCCAGTGAACCACAGTGCGAGCCATTATCCACAAATGGCGAAAACATGGAAGAGTGGTGAACCTTCCCACGAGTGGCCGGCCAACCAAAATTACCCCAAGAGTGCAGCAACGACTCATCCGCTGAGCAAAAAGAACATAAAGGCTCCGGCAAAGGAGCAAAGACAGGAGCACACACCAGATCAGGGACATCGGCAGCAGTAGGCCCTGTGGGCGAAACCCAAATGCAGCTGAGGGCTGCACCTGGTTTCCCCAACCAAGAGCCAGGCAAGACTTCTCGGGGCTACATAAAGAAACTTGCTTGCTCTCGAGCTCCACCGTCATCCAGGACTCCGACGATTCTGCCGCAGTGGTCCAGACCTCCGGTTGGACGGTTGGCAGGACCCCCAATGGTGTGGCTGACGCAGGTGATCCTCTGTCCACTGACGCCACCTCCCATGCCACCGGGGCCAGGGGACAATCTTCTGTCGGCTCAAGCTCCAGAGCAAAGGTGGCGTTCTCCTCCCTTCCATAATGGGGCTGCAAGGCTGGGGCTGGACTCTCCAGTGCCACAGGCTTCTCCACCACACACCAGCTCCCTCCAAGGACCGGCAGACCCTCAGGGGATGTAGAAGGGAAAGCAGGAGAAACGGGAGAGGATAGAGTTACAGCAGCTGATGGTGAAAGCTCAGCCAAGCCAGGCTGCTGTGGCTGAGCTTTCCCACCGGGAATAAGCCAAGGCATTTCATCATGGGGTGTTAAGAAATGAAAAGACGCTTGCCTTAACTCCCGGGGATTGGTGATGGCTGCTGTCATGCCAGACAACTTCTTCCTGGGGGCTGCAAAGGTCGTCTGGTCCGGTGAGCAGAGCACCGAAGTCGGGAAATGCTCGGTCATAAGCTTAGGCTCTGTCTGGGCTGGTGGTGCTCTCTCCAGTTGTGGCAGCAACTCAGGGAGGAGACATGGCTTGTAATCCGGGATGAACTCCATCTCTGCTGCAACCACCCGTTGGCGCTTCTCCAGCTCCTCCATGCTGGGTCCATCAGGAGGCGTGAAGGCTGCGTATCCAATGCAGCCGGCTCCAGGATTCTGCTCGACAGAGGGAGGCGGGACCACAGCTGGGTAGTGGTCCTGAGCTTGGGGCTTCCGTCCCCAAGAGTGTTTCTTCTGCAGCACAGGTTCTGGTGGCAGAAGGGCTCTCCCCAGCCTGCAAGGCCAGTGTTGAGCGTGATAAACAGAGGTGAGGAGATCTGTGAGTCGTGGGACGCTCCACAGGCGGGGAAACCCCTCAACCACCTGTGCCACGCAGTCCTGAACCTGGATCTCCTCCTCGGGAGCGTGGGTTAGACGAGCGTCCAGTATAATGTCCTGCAACGATTCAGTCGCCCAACACTCCTCATCTAGCCCAAACCTTCTGTAGTTCAATAACGCTGCCATGCCAGCGGAACAAAATGAACTCTAAAGAAAAAATACGGGAGGGAAACAGAAAACGAAACTCACATTCCACTGGCGTCCGAATGGCAGCGGCATACTGTCATGAATGGCCCTCTCCGAGGGCGAACAGGATGCCAAATGCAGACTATGAGTTTTTGCAATTTTATTAACTAAATGTAACTCAAGGTACGAGACACAAACCAACAGAAAACACAGCTCTGAAGCTGGAGCAAAAAATGCCAGACATAAACAAGGACGTGAGCAAGAATAGATAAATAATTACTTAACTTGGCAAGAAGTCCGGGGGTTGCCTGACAGGAGAGATTTGACACCGCTGTGCCAGGGAAATGGCACCAACGATTTAAATAGCCAACCCCCCCCGATTACCAACACCTGCAGGGTCATAAGTGCTGATCATTGCATCACAGCTGTGACAGGCCGCGAGCAGAATCTGACAGCCGGAAGTGACGTGCGAGCTGTCACAGCACCCGCAATGATCAAAACAATAAACCAAAAAGGAAATACAGAAACTAATCATAAAGTAATGAAAACCAGGAACCAAATACAACAAACAGGGTGAACAGAAGAAATAAACAATCAGAAAAAGACAAAACTAATCAGATAACTAACCACGGCCCCCACCCGTGCACCGGATCATGACACAGACTCACTATGTGAGGACTTTGCAGACCACTTCAGAAGCAAAATAGATGTTATTAGATCCAATCTTTTATTACAAGATACTGTTTTTAGTACTGTGGAACCTTTGTTTTTGTCTGAGGAAGCGCTGGAGAATTTTGCCCTGGTTGATGCTGAAACTCTTGGTTGAGTTTTCTCCCAAGTCAACCCAACAATTTGTCTTTTAGATCCCATTCTCACATTACTTAAAAACATTTTGTGGATTTTTCCAGGAGGAACTTTTAAACATAATGAATTACTCTCTCTAGACGGGTGTTTTCCCTGTTGCCTTTAAAATGCAATGGTGAGACCCCTCCTGAAAAAGAGTAATTTAGATCCTGAAATCCTTAATAATTACAGACCAGTATCCAATTTACCATTTTTAAGCAAAATTTTAGAAAAACTTGTTTTTACTCAGTTAAATAATTTTTTAATATCAAATAACATATTCAATGAAAACCAGTCTGGTTTTAGGATGAACCACAGTACAGAGACAGCCCTAGTCAGGATTGTTAATGACCTAAGGCACAACATGGACTCACACAGAATTTCAGTCCTGGTTCTGCTGAATCTAAGTTCTGCCTTTGATACAGTAGACCACTATATTCTTTTAACTAGACTAAAGGATCCGGTCGGCCTCTCTGGTACTGTTCTTAATTGGTTCAAGTCCTACCTCACAGACAGGAACTTTTTGGTAAGTATGGATACATGTTCTGTCCTCGCAGCCAGGGAATGGAGGGTGTCATTCTTGGTGACCACAGGATCTCATCTCTGTTGTTTGCAGATGATGTTGTCCTGTTGGTTTCATCCAGCAATGACTTACAGGTCTTACTGGGACAGTTTTGCCGCTGAGTGTGAAGAGACTGGGATGAGAATCAGCACCTCCAAGTCCGAGTCCATGGTCCTCAGCCGGAAAAAGGTGGATTGTCCTCTTCAGGTTGGGGACAAGCTCCTGCCCCAAGTGGAGGAGTTTAGGTATCTCAGGGTCTTATTCACCAGTGAGGGGAGAATGGAGCGAGAGATTGACAGACGGATCGGCGCAGCATCTGCAGTGATGCGGACGTTGTACCGGTCCGTTGTGGTGAAGAGGGAGCTAAGCTCTAAGGCAAAGCTGTCGATTTACCGGTCAATCTAAATTCCTACCCTCACCTATGATCACAAGCTTTGTGTAATGACTGAAAGAATGAGATCACGGCTACAAGCGGCTGAAATAAGCTTTCTTTGTAGGATTGCTGGACTCACCCTTAGAGAGAGAGTGAGGAGCTCAGTCATCCGGGAGAGGCTCAGAGTAGAACCGCTGCTCCTCCACATTGAAAGTAGCCAGTCGAGGTGGTATGGGCATCTGATCAGGATGCCTCCTGGATGCCTCCCACTTGAGTTGTTTCGGGCACGTCCCACTGGGAGAAGACCCCAGGGCAGACCCAGGACTTGCTGGAGAGACTATGTCTCCCAGTTGGTCTGGGAATGCCTTGGTATCCTCTCTGAAGAGCTGGGGCAGGTGGCTGGGAAGAGGGAAGTCTAGGCTTCTCTGCTTGAACTGCTGCCTCAACGACCGGGACCTCCGGAAAAGCGGTAGAAGATGGATGGATGGATGGTTACATGTTCTTCCAAAGTCTACAAAATAAATTGTGGTGTGCCCCAAGGTTCAATTTTAGGTCCAATACTTTTTAATCTGTACATGCTGCCCCTTGGGGATGTTATCAGGAGATAGGGCGTCAATTACCATAGTTATGCTGATGGCACATAACTGTATGTTGCTGTGTCTCCTGAAGACATGGAATCAATTAACACCCTTTTTAACTGTATTTTAGACATAAAGTCATGGATGGCAGCAAACTTTCTTCAGCTTAACCAGGCCAAAACTGAAGTTTTAGTTGTTGGCCCTGAAGCTCAGAGAGAATGAATGAATGAATGAATTTATTTCGGATAGTACATTACAGGTTAAAAGAAACTGTATAATATAACAACAAGGTCAAATTAGACAAAGACTCCTTCTACTATACAATTCCACGTGAGTTATCCGAAATGGGTGATGGCTGAAGCCGCAGCTTATATTGCCCACCCATATTCCATCCAAGAATTCAAAGGAGAAAAAAGAGAAAACAAGACAAGAGCGATTACAATTTAAAACAAGGCTAAGACAAAATATGACTGAGAGAAAAAGAAAACTGAGCTAGTCTAAGTTAAGCGGTTACTATTCAAAAACAAATCTAAGACATAGTGTCACAGAGAAAAAAGAAAAACTAAGCTATAACACAACACAGGCTGGAAATGTCAATCCTTATGTGAGTTTACATGTCGTCTTGTAAATATGTTTGGAGTATTTCTTCCTTTAGTTTTTGTTTAAATTGTCCAAGCTTTGTACATGATTTTAATTCAGGTCCAAAATCGTTCCATAATCTGACACCTTGCACTGAAATACAGTGTTGCTTGGTAGTTGTTCTCACTGTAGGCTTTTGAAATATACATGTTCCTCTGAAGTGATATCGTTTCTCCCTTGTTTGGAACAACTTTTGGATATTTGCGGGCAGTGATAGATTCTTCACTTTGAACATTATTATTGCGGTTTTAAAGTCGATCAGATCTTTCAACTTGAGAGTTTTTTGTTTAAGAAAAAGTGGGTTTGTTGGTTCCCTGTAAGCTGCTTTGTTGATTATTCTAATAGCTCTCTTTTGAAGCATAAAGAGTGGATATATGTTTGTTTTATATGTATTTCCCCATACTTCATTACAATATGTCATGTATGGGAGTATTAATGAATGATACAAGGTGTATAGTGTGGGTTGATTCAGCAAATTTTTCACTCTGTGTAATATTGCAATTGATTTGGATACTTTACCTTTTATATAATTAATATGTGGCTTCCAACACAGTTTGTTATCAATTATTACTCCAAGGAATTTAGTTTCGGATACCCTTTCAATCTCTACACCATTTACACTGAGTTTGGGTACTGGGTAGTTGTGATGGTTGTTAAAGACTATAAATTTTGTCTTGCTTAAATTGAGCGTTAATTTGTTTGAATCAAACCACAGTTTCAGCTTTCCTAATTCCTTTCCGAGTGTATCCAGAAGTTGTTCCAAGTTGTTTCCACTGCATAGCAGGTTAGTGTCATCAGCAAACAATATTAAGTCCATTTTTTCTGAAACTTTACATATATCATTTATATACATATTGAATAATAATGGTCCCAAAACTGAACCCTGTGGGACTCCACAGGTGACCTTCAGTAGCTCTGAGTTTTTGTTGTTAACACATACAAACTGATATCTATTCTTTAAGTAACTTCTTAACCAGGACAGTGCTACCCCTCTGATACCACAATTTTGTAGTTTCTTTAATAATAGATTGTGATCTACTGTATCAAATGCTTTTTTAAGATCCAGGAATACTCCAACTGAATACTCTTTATTTTCAATGGCTGTTGATATTTTTTCTGTAAATTCCATTAAGGCATATGCTGTTGTCCTTTTGTGTCTGAACCCATATTGCTGCTCACACAATAAATCATTCTTCAGTATGAAGTTGTCAATTCTCTCATAGAATATTTTTTCAAGTATCTTGGAAAATTGCGGTAATAGTGAAATTGGTCTGTAGTTGGAGAGTTCCCCTCTGTCGCCTGTCTTGTAAATTGGAATTACTTTAGCTATTTTCATTGCATTGGGAAATATACCTGATTGGAGAGACAGGTTACAGATATACGTCAGTGGTTTCACTATGCATTCGATAACAGTTTTGACTAGTAGCATATCAATACCATCGCAGTCAGTAGATGTTTTACTTTTGAACGATTTAACAATTTCAATGACCTCTCTTTTGTCTGTGTTCTTTATGAAGATGGTGTCTTTTACAGCAGTGTTATTGCATATTGAATCACCTGTTGGCACCGTAGTGGGTATTTCTCGGGCCAGTTTAGGTCCAATGTTAACAAAAAAATTATTAAATTCATCTGCAGGTGAAGCTATATTCACATTCGGAGTCGATTTATTATTTTTTGGAGTGTTAGTTGGGTAGCTGGTATTTCTGCTTTTATTTCCAAGGATACTGTTGATTATTGTCCATGTATTTTTAATATTGTCTTTGTTTTTTTCCAGTTCTTTACTGTAATAGTCTCTTTTACTACATCTTATTATATATGTTAACTTATTTTTGTATGTTTTATACCGCTGCTCTGCTTCTTTTGTCCTTTTCTTTATGAAAGCTTTATATAATAAATTTTTCTTTTTACACGCCTTTTGTAGTCCTTTGGTTAGCCATGGTTTGTCAGTAAATTTGTGTTTAAGCTTTTTTTTAACTAATGGGCAGTTTTTTTCATAAAGAGTGGTTACAATGTTTGTAAATGTGTCATAGGCTTCATTTACATCTGATACATAGACTTCTGTCCAGTCTTGCTTCAGCAAGTCCTCTTTAAAAGAACTGATTGTGTTTGGTGATTTGTGTCTGAACGATTTTGAGATTTTTTCTGGGTTGGGCCCCGTGTGGCCATGGATAAGTGCAAAGATTGGCAAGTGGTCGCTTATATCATTTATCAATAATCCACTTTCTATTTTCTTGTCGAGAACATTGACAAACAGGTTGTCAATAAGTGTAGCAGAGTGAGCTGTGATTCTACTGGGATGTGTTATTGTGGGATATAGACTCATGCTGTACATAGAGTTCATGAACTCTGTAACTACATTTTGTTGATGTGGATTAAGTAGGTCAATATTGAAATCTCCACAAATTGCTACCATTTTCTTTTTTTCCACAATATCTTTATTGAACCTTTTTTTTTTTTAACAAACATGATACAAACAATCAAACACTAACGCTAAAGTACTACAAAAAAAAAAAAATGCACTAAAAACACCAACAACCACCAACAAAATCAAGTCTTCAACAATGCTCCTCTGTTTAGTCTAGACAATCCAATACATTAGTATACATATTATGTTCACCAGTTTGGAATTTACAAGGTCCACACACATCATTCACCTTCTTCTTCAAGAGTTATGTTTAAATTTTTTACATAATCAATAAAAGGTCTCCATATATTCTCAAACACAATTTCCTTTGATTTCAGTATATATGTTATTCTTTCTAATGGAAGGTTTGTTAACATCTGTCTTAACCACTGAGTCACATCTGGTCTATGAGTCTTTTTCCATAATAGTGCAATACATTTTTTGGCATTAAGCAAACTGAGGTCTATGAATGTTCTTTCACTTTTATTAAAATTATGCTTTTCTGGGTACAGACCCAACAAAAACAGTTTAGGATTCAGTATGATTTGTTTTGAGATTATTTTTTCAATTGTTACCCTCACCTCTTCCCAAAACATTCTTATTAATCTACATTCCCATAAACAATGAAATAGGGTTCCTTTACTTTCCATGCATTTTGTGCATGTATCTGGTATATTTTTGTTATATCTATTTAACTCCTCCGGTGTAACATACATCCGCATTAACCATTTGAAATGTATCAATTTAAGGCGTGCATTTATTGATTTGGTTTGAGCTTCTGTACAAGCCAATTCCCATTGTTCCTCCGAAATTTCAATTTGCAGATCTTCTTTCCAGTAGTTTAATCTTTTCAGTGAATTTTCACTTGAAGATCGTGTCAATGAGTTATAAAACTCTGAAATAATACCCTTTCTTTTACTATCTTTCATCATCATTTTTTCCAAGGATGAATAAATAGGTCGAGTGAGAGCTTTATTTTGATTTGATCGAATAAAGTTTCTAAGTTGAAGATATTTAAAAAAATGTGTTCTATTGAGATTAAATTTGATCCTCAGCTCTTCAAAAGACATTATGTTGTCTGCACATGGCAAATATAAATCCTGAATCTTTTGTATCCCTTTTAAATTCCATACTTTAAATACAGCGTCCGCTCTCCCTGGTTTAAAATATTGATTACCCCATATTGGACTAAATTGTGACAATAACTGTGGTTCTTTTAAATAGTTTTTAGCTTCACACCATATTTTGATCATATGCTTTACAAATGGATTTTTAACTTGTTTTTGTAATTTTTTTGCCGAATCTGAGTATATGAATATGGGAAGAGGTAAAGGTAAATTGTATGATTCCATTTCAGTCCAGTGAGGGAGATCATTTGATGAAAAATAATATGTCATAGACCTCAGTTGTGCCGACCAATAATACAACATAAAATTTGGACATTTCAGACCTCCATGATCAAATGGTAAATATAATAAAGACAGACGTAATCTAGCCCTCCTGTTGTTCCATATAAATTCCACTAACTTTTTTTTTATTCTTGAGAATAGATCTAAAGGTGGTGATAAGGGAATGTATTGAAATAAATAAAGTATTTTAGGTAAAATATTACTTTTAAGTATATTGATTCTCCCGATCATCGACATTGGTAGTGACATCCATCTCTGAGTTAACTCATTGATATCTGACATTAAGGCTTCATAGTTGACGCTGGCGACTGATTCTAGCTTAGGCATAATTTGGATTCCTAAATATTTAAACTGATTTACAACATTGAATTGATTTGCCTCAGGGGCTGGGTAATTTCTCTGGGTCTCATTTAGCATTAATATTGAAGATTTAGTTTTATTTATTTTATATCCTGATATTTCCCCAAAATTCTTTATTAAATTCAACAAGGTTGGAATTGATTTTTTTAGATTCGACATAAACAAAATTATATCATCGGCGTACAGGGAGATTTTATGTTCTGTTGGTCCAACTTTAATTCCATATATTTGTGAATGTAAACGTATCGCTATCGCTAAAGGTTCAATTGCCATAGTAAACAGTAAAGGTGAAAGTGGACAGCCTTGTCGACATCCTCTATTGATTTTTATTGGTTTTGAAATATTGTTATTTGTTAGGATTTCTGCTGTAGCATTATTGTATATTATTTGAACCCATTTTATGAAATTATTTCCAAGTCCAAACCTTTGTAGGACTTCAAAAAGAAAGGGCCATTCAACTCTATCAAAGGCCTTTTCGGCGTCCAGTGATAGGAGAGCTGTATCTGGTGCTTCTTTATTAAAATAAATAATATTAAATAGTCTTCTTACATTATGGAAGCCTTGTCTACCCTTTATAAAGCCATTCTGATCTCGATTAATAATATTTGGTAAAATTTCTTGTATTCGTCTTGCTAAAATTTTACAGATTATCTTAAGGTCGGCGTTTAATAGGCTTATTGGTCTCATATTTTCACATTTATTAGAGGGCTTACCTGGTTTTGGCAGCAGTATAATTAAGGCATTATTTATGTATGATGGTAAATTATTATTTTGAAATGCTTCTAAAACCATTTCCAAAAAAGGTTTTATTAATTTATTCTTAAATTTTTTATAAAGGTCAACTGGAAGACCATCTGGTCCTGCACTTTTTCCTGATTTCATATTATCAATGGCTAGCCCAACTTCTTCTTGACTAATTTTAGACTCCAATATCTCCCTGTTTTCATTTGGTATACACGGTATAGATAGTTCGTTCAAAAACCCATTTAGTTTTGTTAAATCAGGTTCATTTTTGGTATCATATAATTTTTCATAGTAATCTCTAAAGGCTCTATTAATTTCTAAAGGATCTATAACTACCTGTCCATTACTTATAATACTGGTAATTGGTGTTTTAATTTCCAATTGTTTAATCTGCCATGCTAATAATTTTCCTGATTTTTCACCTTGTTCATAAAAAGATTGTTTCAATCTTAGAAGACTCGAGGCAGCTCTATTCGCTGATTTTTTGTCGTATTCAGCTCTCAAAATCAGTAATTCATTCTCCAACCTTGGGTCACTTCCTGCATACACTTTTTCCTGAAGACTTTTTATTTTATGTTCCAATTTAGCTCTCTCCTCTCGAGTCTTCTTAGATTTTGATCCTGTATAACTAATAATATGTCCCCTAATAAAAGCTTTGAAAGCCTCCCACTTTACACATGCTGATGTTTGTGTAGTATTGATGTCAAAGAACTCGTCTATCTGTTTTTCTATATACTTGACAAATTCCTCATCCTGAAGCCATTTATGCTGAAATTGCCATCTACCTGATTCCTTTGTCAATTTTTTATCTACATATATTAGACAACAGGGTGCATGATCAGAGATCACGATGTTATCATAAAAGCAGTTTTGAATCTTGGACCTTAATTCTGTGGAAATCAAAAAATAATCAATACGTGAGAATGTCTTGTAGGTACTGGAATAACAAGAATAGGCTTTAACTTGTGGTTTCATTTCTCTCCATATATCTAACAATCTCAATTCTTTCATAAAATGATTAATAGTCATCCTACATCCAATGTGCGTACAATCCAGTCCTGTTGATCTATCCACACCTGGATTCAATGTACAATTAAAATCCCCTGCTATTATATGTTGCCCTGTAAGTGATGATAAGATGAGAAATAAATTAGCAAAGAACTTCTGATCATCTATATTGGGACCATATAAGTTCACAAGATTTATATTTTCTAATAGCAAAGAACCTTGAATGATTACATATCTTCCAAATTTGTCTCCAATTACATTTTTCACTTGAAAAGGAACTGATTTATGTATGAGAGTCATAACTCCCCTGGCTCGGGATGAAAATGAAGAGGTGAATACACTTCCCTGCCATCTACTCCTAATTCTTTTAACATCCTCCTCTATCAGATGAGTTTCTTGTAAAAACACAATTCTTGAACCCATGTCCTTTATTTTATTCATAACTTGTTTAAGTTTTTTTAAATTTTGTAGACCTCTGCAATTCCATGAACTTAAATTAAGATTAACACTTTGGTCCATGATCAATAGAGAGTTTGGGATTACCTTGCAGTGTAAACATGCTCATACAGAGAAGCAAAAACATGAGTGGTTGAACATTCATCCTACAAACTACACACAAACAAATTTCCCCTTCCCACACTTGTGGCAAACCCCCAAAATCAAAAGAAAAATTCTGTCTCCCGATATAGCCATCGACCGTTCCACACCCACGGGGAATAGCCTAAGCCACTCCTTCTTCATCCTCCCAATCACCCTAACTCTACTGCTTTTAATGACGTAACATTAACTCTCCTCTGTAGTTTTCCAACTTAACTCCAAAATTTTTAACAACTTTGTACATCATAGTTTTTTTTTTTGTTTGTTTTGTTTTTGTTTTGTTTTTTTAATATATAATACAATCTATATTTTGTAAACTTACTATTTACTTCAAGTCAGTCAGATGCCTGTGCAAATGCTTAATTATTCTACCTTATATTTTGCTCATGCTTAGCTCCCACCAGTCTCTTCTTCTTCTTTGATCTTCTTGATGAACTCCTGCGCCTCCTCTGGGGTCTTGAAGATGTGGGTTCTGCCCTCATACGTGGTCAGCAGTCTCGCAGGATAGATTACACCATGACGAATCCCAAGGTTGCGCAGCTCCTTACGTACGGGATCAAACTGCTTCCTCAATTGCTGGATTCCTGTACCCAAATCTGGGTAGAACCGCACCTGCTGGTCCTGGTGTTTAATCTCTCCTTTTTTAGCTCGTGCAGCGTTGAAGATCTTCATCCTGTCTCTGTTGCTAAGAAACTTCATAATTAAGGTCCTCGGCGGTCCCTTATCTCTCCGTGGGCCAATACGATGTGCTTTTTCCAGAACCACTGCTGATTGCAACTCCTCGCTGCCCAGCACCTCCGGAATCCACTTTTCCAGAAAGGAACATACGTCCCGACCTTCTGATTCCTCTGGAAGACCCACCAGCCTCAAATTATTCTGTCTCGACCGAGATTCCAAATCCAAAATATTATCTTCCAGAGATTTATTTTTTTTTTCCAAAGTGTGCACCTTTAATTGAAGACGGGTGACGTCATCTTCAGCACTAGCGAGACGGAGCTCCATCTGCGCCGTTCGTTCTACACAGTCACCCAATTCCTTTCTTATTCCTTCCAACGCTGTCATAGTCCCATCAAATCTAGAGGAAAAGTCCGCTCTCATTGAACTCATGGCAGCCATCAGCGCATCTGCGCCATTCCCCGCAGATATCGCAGCGTTGCCAGCCTCCTCCGCCATATATGGAGTTTTGTTTACTGCGTCACAGACCTGAAAGTCCGTTAATTTGGACTGTTTCGGCGGCTCGCTTTTTCCTTTTCCTGGTTTTCCAGCCTTAGGCTTCGCCGACATATCTTCGCCCAAATGCTGGGATACGTTCTGTCCCAAATGAGAGAGTTATTTGCCGATTTTTTTTTTTCCAGGAGCAGAGCAGAGCGAGACACGTCCGTCCTACGTGGCAGCCATAACCGGAAGTCTGCTACCATTTTCTTACTAGTAATATTATTGTACAGCTCGACTAATTTATCTCTGAATGTCTCAATGCAAGTTCCCGGCGTTCTGTATATGCAGCTTATGATTAGATTTTTTGTTTTGTCTAGGTCAATCTCAACAGTAACACATTCCAGAATCCCTGGTAGTGCTAAGGACATTTCATTTACAAGCTTACATCTATATAGGTCATCAATATACAGTGCAACACCACCACCCTTTTTTTGAGATCTGTTAATGTTAAACATCTGATATCCCTCTATTGCCATCAGGGGAGCCTGGTCTGCATTAAGCCAGGTTTCAGAGACTGCTATAGCTGTGAATTTTCTGTTTAGCTGTTTTAAATAGTCCTGAATCTGTGAGAAGTTTTTGTTAAGACTTCTGCTATTGAAGTGTATTATTGACAGTTTACCATCTAATTGCACTTGACTTTTGAATTGCTTTTCAGTGTAATATTCACAGTGGTTATGAATATTATTGAAAAAGTGGTTAAAAGAGAAAATTCTACCAAAATTACATAGTTTGTCCTTTACTCCATGCCAACATGTTAAGAATTTGGGCATTATATTAGACTCTGAGCTTGGTTTTACTCCACATATTAAAAATATAACAAGAACAGGATTCTACCACCTAAAGAATATAGCCAGAGTCTGCCCACTTCTCTCTCAAGCAAACACGGAGATATTGATGCATGCTTATATCACCAGCCGTATTGATTACTGTAATGCCCTGCTCTCTGGTCTTCCCAAAAAGACAATTTCCAAATTTGCAGTTATTACAGAATTCAGCTGCACGTGTTCTGACGAGGACCAGATAGCAGGCTCACATCACGCCAGTCTTAAAGTCATTGCACTGGTTCCCCATGTCCTTCACAATCAATTTTAAGGTTATTTTACTGGTTTATAAATGTCTGCATGGTCTTGGGCCTTCCTATTTATCAGAACTACTTTTAACATATGAAGAGTTTTTTTGCAAAAACCGATAAGTCCAATTGGTTTAATATTGAGAAAAACAACATTTTCATCTGTTGGTTTATAGTTGTTAGTATTTCCAATTCAGATTCTAAGACATAATCACTTGAAATATGAGTATCTCAGACATAGTAAAGCAAAAAATTGAATATCAACTCATAGTTACTTTTTGGCAATTTATTAGTACTTTTTTTTTTTTTTTTTTTACACAAAAACAGATTCTTTTGCAAAAACAGACATGTCCTGAAAACGATGCTTGTTTGTCTGGAACATATTTGAATGTCTATAAGCATCAATGTAGTATGATTGACACACTGATTTAGGCATATCCACTCAGCAAAATAGTATAATTGTGGCGGCATGAAATAATAGGAGCGAACTGAGAGTTTTTGAGGGAGTTCATTAATCATACCGCCATCATGAGAACTCACTCCGGCGCCGTGCATGCGCGCCGGAGCGAGCCCGGAGGCTCTCCTCAGCAGATACAGGCAATGCGTGTAGTCAGAAGCAGTGGTCAGAGAGAGAGGGTTACAGAGCAATGCGGTTTTTATACCCCACTACAGACAATGCATTCACAGCAGTAGGTATGGACATTTGCATTTGAGAGACACACATAACAACAGGAAGATTACTGGCCGGAATTCGCCTCTGCTCCGGAGCTGTAGGACAAAAGAGGTTACAAGGCACATCTGCATATTGTTATCAGTCCATAGATCACACTGCTATGTTAATTGCTCCCGCTGAGCGCTCTGCTTGTCCGTGGCTGTTGTGGAGGTTACCCATACACTCCCCCCCAGAGGGCTCAGCGGGGAGCTGAGGCCTCGATAGTCCAGCTTTGGTAGCGAGCTGCGGGGAAGGCTCGCTGCAGGCGGCAGTGGAGGGAGGGGGGGTGGGGGTAGCGAGTGCCGGCCCGGGATGGCGAAATTGTCTGGGCCGCGCAAAAATTGCCTGTGGATCCGCGATGTTGAGGGGCTGTCCCGTTGAACGTGCGGAGGTCCACAGCAGCTGTAAGAAGAAAAATTAGTCTCTGACTCCTCTCGCGGCCATGAAGCAAAAAAAGGAGCTGCAGCAGTGAGGGACTTGGCGTGTTGACTTTAGGTGCGCGCGCAGCCCTAAAGTCCTCGGGGAAAGCTGACGGCTGAATTCCCTTGTGCGCCGTGGCTGAGACCATTAGAAAATCCTGTGAGCGAGCTGCGTGCGTGCTTCAGGTGTGTGAGCAGCCCTGAAGGTTCTGTGTGCAGCGGCGAAGGACGATGGCGGTCTGTGTGGAGCCGGTGTTGTCCCGTGCGTGGTGCGCAGTCCTCATAACCCCCTGGAGTGCATGCGGGGTTTGGTGCATGGCAGGTCCGCTGTAGAGGCGAGTCAGGGTCAGGGAGCTTGCTGGAGATCAGCGTCGTCGGCGCTGATGGTCATCCCTGTAAGCTGTTGCGTCGTTCGCTGTGTCGGGTCGTGGTGCGTTCAGGTCCACGCGCTGCGTTCTCCGTCGGCCCTGGAGGTCGCCGTCATGGAGAGAGGACGAGGTGCGTGCGCTCTCGTGTGGAGGAGTTGTGAGAGCGGCCGGTCCCAGCGTGGATGTGCAGATCTCAGGCGTGCAGATCTCACCATGAAGCTTTCTGCAGCTTTCCCGGTCGTGGGTGATCTCCGGAGAGTTTCGCCTGGTGGTGGCTCTGCGTCGAGGTCTCCCTGTAGCAGAAGGGAGGGCAGATCATTTGCTTCAGGCTGCTGCATTCGCTTGTTGTCGGAGAGTCACCGCCGGGGGTTGCCAGCATGTTCTTTTCTTGGTCGGGTCACCAGTGTAGCTGTCCAGACCAGAAGGTTGCGTTGCACAAAGCGTGTGCTTTCTCGGGGTCACCAATGTGGCGGCATGATATAATAAGGGGCGAACTGAGAGTTTTTAAGGGAGTTTATTAATCATACCGCCATCACGAGAACTCACTCCGGCGCCGTGCATGCGCGCCGGAGCGAGCCCGGAGGCTCTCCTCAGTAGATACAGGCAATGCGTGTAGTCAGAAGCAGTGGTCAGAGAGAGAGGGTTACAGAGCAATGCAGTTTTTATACCCCACTACAGACAATGCATTCACAGCAGTAGGTATGGACATTTGCATTTGAGAGACACACATAACAACAGGAAGATTACTGGCCGGAATTCGCCTCTGCTCCGGAGCTGTAGGACAAAAGAGGTTATAAGGCACATCTACATATTGTTATCAGTCCATAGATCACACTGCTATGTTAATTGCTCCCACTGAGCGCTCTGCTTGTCCGTGGCTGTTGTGGGGGTTACCCATATAATATAACTATAATAAAGCTATAATTCAAGATTCAAAGATGTTATTGTCAATACTACTATACGTACAGGACATACAGGAGAATTGAAATGGCGTTTCTCTCTATCTTCATTGGTGTGCACAGTATGAAAAGAAAAGGAATAAGGCTGGAAAAATAATAAAACAACAACAACAGCAGTCTAATATACAACATGTACAGTAATGCAACCCATGGTGCAAATGATGACAAGAAAGACCCAGAACTCCCATAGTGCAAAATTGAGAGAAACGATTAACGATGATAAAACCCAGCAATCCTATATACAGACAACTAGAGATGTGATACCTGTAGTTGCGGTTCAATGTGGTAATGTGGTGCAGGTAGTAACAGATAGGACTGCACGTGATCAGTATTGTAGTGACAGACAGACAGATAGCAGCAGATATGGCATTTGTGCAAATGGTTGCAGTTAATGTTAATGTGCAGAGACTTACAGCAGCAAAGCATCAAGAATTCTGATGATAGAAGATAATAGTAGCAAGAATTCTGAATATTGTTCACTGTTCCGATCTCATTTGCGTCCTACTGGTGAACGCATCACTGGTTCATCTGCTTCATCAAAATTATCCATATTTGACATAAAACGCAACAAAATTGTAAAAAAAAAAAAAAAAAAAAAAAAAACGGCTGGAAAATCACTCACAGCAAGCAGGGAAATCAGTCAGTGAGCAGACCAGGAAGGCAGCCAAGATGAGTCACGTAATCCAAATACCAAGCGCTGACTTGCCGTGTGGAGTTTTCTGCTTTTGTTAAAAAAAAAAAAAAATGCTCCCAGCGTTTATCGGCTTTGGAAAAAAAAAAAAAGCATGAAGTTGTAGTGTCTATAACATAGGACATATCGGATTTTGAGAAAAAACAATTTGAACTCCTATAAATAGGTAAGGTTAACAGATGCAAAGAGGGAAATTTTCATGGAAGTGGCATTTATCGATTTTTGCAAACAAACTCTGCATATGAGCACCCACGGCCCCTGAGGTCTTCTGGCACTGGTCTTTTAATTATTCATACTGTCAGAACACACACCCACGATGAGACTGCTTTTAGTTACTACGGTCCACATCTGTGGAACAGCGTGCTGGAGAACATCAGGGCTGCCGAGAATGTTCATGTTTTAAAAACAGGCTCAAGACCTACTATTTTAACTTAGCTTTTGATTAGTTTCTTTTTTTAATTTTCTTAATTTCAGATTTTAAACTTATTTTATGTTGATCTTGTTATAATTATTTACTTTGTCATTAAATACTATTACATTTTAAATGTTGAGTTTAAATGGAGGTGTGTGTTTATGGTTATCTTTTTATTAAGAAATTATGTGTCTTATTATTATTATTATTATTACAGTATTATTATTATTATTTATCATTGATGGTTTTATTCATCCTATTATCTTGTTCTAATGCCAGTGTTTCCTCATGGGGAGCCCTCCCACCGGGGGTTGCCTGGTTCTGGCTGCAGGGCTTGCCTGTGACTGCCCTGGCCCACCCAATGCCTGGTCTTGGGTGGTGGCAGAGGTGGTGCCCCTGTAGCTGCGGACTTGGCGCTTCCCTTGTGCTGATGGCTCCCTAAGATGGTGCTTCTACACCTGGATCCTTGGCGCTCGGCCATGTCTCCCATTGATGAGTGTGTGTGTGTCTGTCTGTCTGTACGAGGTTGGGTGAATGAAGGGGTGGGGTGGGAAGGGGGTGCAATTTGTAAAGCACTTTGTGCTACAATTTTTTTCTTGTATGAAAAGTGCTATATAAATAAAATTTTGATTGATTGATGGAAGGATCAAGAAGTTGATTGATCATGTCCGTGTTTGTCTGTTCAGATAGAATGATGCATCTGATTCTCCTTGGTTAAAGTAGTAAAAGGAGAAAAGGAGAGCTAGGTTTAATACTTTGGAAGTGTCTCCCATCATTTTTAACCATGTAGACATGACTAACAGGTGACTTGCTGATAAATAACATGCATCAAATCTTACAGCTGCAATGTAAGCCTATCTTTAGATACTTTACCATAGGGTGGCATTTTTAGGTGTCAGTTGGTTGAAGTACTGTCATCTTGTTGTAGTGACTGTAGTTTGCAGGAGTTTTATGAGCTGCCTCTCTATCTTTCAGGGATTTTTTCCCACCATGCACAGGTTCTTGAAAGCATCTTTGCTGATTAGTTTCCTTCTCACTGGTGATTAAGTGTATTTGGCAGAAGGCCAATCTCAGCACACAGTAAAATGAAAATCGGCTTTAATTAAAATGGTTGATATCAAAACAAAGGCCATACCACGGTGGCTTTTGCCAAACATTAGAGGAAGAAAAGTACTTTGGCGGTATGAGCCTGTTGTTACTGGATGGAGTCATGTTCACACTCCAGTTTTCAGGGGTCTTGCCCTCCTAAGAGTTGCCATCTGTGCAGAGTGAGCTACTTCAACTGGCTGCACAGAGAACTGCTTATTTAAGCTTAACCTTTTTAGACTGCATATGCCTTCAAAAATATTGATGAACCCAATACACCAGTGATGCTTAGTTATTTCTTTAATGCAGAAGAAATAAATAGAGAAATCATTTCTTTAATTTCTGCTTTGAGCTCAGTGAAGCAATAACAAGTATGATGGAAGACAAGCTTAGTGTGAGTGTCTGAGGAGGAATGTGATCTTTGGTTTGATTTCACTTGACGATCACAGCTAATGCACACAGGCAGGTCAAACACACCAGGACAGCCCCGGGATGAGGGGAGGGTGAGGGCTGGTAACCCTTCTGCTGCTGAAGAACTTTAGAAAACCTGCTGAACAGCTTTGTTTCAGTATGGGACTTCATGTTGTTCAAACAGGAACTCTAAGGGAAATGAGAGAACATTCAGATGGTTTCCTCTGTCAGTGGCTCTGGTGCTCCAGATAACCTCTTTTTCCTGCCACTGTGTGCTTCTTCCTTCCATAAGACCTTTGTTAGTGATCATCAGTGGGGTTTTTTTTTTACTGTGGACCAAACACAGCCCACTGGCATTTCAACATGTTCTTGTCTTCTGCATTTTCGAACCACTTTCTAACCCACCAGCAGAAACGTGAGCTCTTTATGTTACCTCCTCCAGTTCCCAGGCCACTCCTTATTGAGTCCAGCTAGGAAGACGGGGTCACAGTGTGTTACAGTAGGTTCCCGCCCTGTGAGGAACAGTGTTTTTCTGCATAACCTTATGTTCCCCTACACTCAGCTCACTTGGTACAGCAGAGCATGGGACCTATAATCACACCATTCTGTGCTGGCCACAAGAACTTCAGCTGGACACCTGAGCCTCAGAGTGGGGAGGAAACAGCTGAAAGAAGGGGGTGGACCACTGAAGTGACCTTCAACTCCAAATGATTGACCTGAAAAAAACTTTGAATTGTTGCCCAATTGACTCCGGCACAAGTGTCAGCTGTAGATGCTCCCTTAAAGGAGCACTCTAGCAGTTCTAAAATCACCTCAAAAGCAAATGTGCATTGCCCAGAAGAGTATATTGTGGCTTTTTATCCACAAAAAACTTTCATTGCCTTAGAATTGCTTGGAAAGAGTTTTTACATCTTCAACCTACTTAAGTATGCGTGGATCTATGAATATTCTAATTAGCTCCACCCATACTCTCACCCACCAGTAGCGGATGCTGCAAGGCCAGCCCTCCCCTCTCCTCTGACCAACACCAAAGACTGCTTCGCTACACTACAATGGCTAGTCAAAACATCTGAGTTATTCAGCTGTACATGTACACTCCGCCGACCCTTCCAAAGCAAGCTGGCTCTCGGTGGCCCCACCTGCGGGGCTGACAGGTGCCCACTGAGCAGCTCGCTGGGGGCCGGCGGTCCGGTGCGCCCGCTCGCTGCCACGGAATCACAGCCTCAGTGCAGCGTGCAAGGCCTCGCCTCAGCCGTTGTGCCCCCCCCCCCGGCAATTCTCTTCCCTACTCCGGAGGGAGCTGGGGATTTAATGTCTCCTCCGGTCTTGGTGCCTTTATACCCCCGTCGCTCTCTGGTTCGGCCTTCTGACCGTGTGCCTCCCATTCCTCGATGGGCACCTCCGGGACCCCGCGCGTGCAGGCACAGCAGACGGTGGACTCTGGTCTCCAAGCTGACCGGGCCTCGCAAGTGCTACAGGTTCCAGAATACGGTACCCCCTGTGGTGGAAAACTATGGGCAGCCACAGTCAGTTTCGCACTGTCCCTGGGAGGGGACGCTGATTGTCAGCATGGTCAGTGGTGCATGGTCAGTGGTAGGTAGACCGTGAGCCTCTGTTCGCGGAGCCATGTTGGTGTCATGAACGGCCTTCACAGACTGCAAATGAGACGCTATAGGCGACCAGTGAGTTTGCGTATTTATTAAACAATGACAAAAAGGTACAAAATAATGAGCCACGAGGGGCTAAACACAAATGAGGACTAAGGCAATGATACACTGACGATTCACACGGATAAAGGAATAAACTTACAGAGTGTTGCGAGGAAACAGGATGACTGGAGCCGGAACGTAGGGACTCCAGTCTAACGTTGGGGAGACCAGCGTAATCCATAAGCGAGGTCGCAGCCCCGAGCAAACAGGGCTGCTCCCTTAAATAGTGCTTGACAAATTAACCAGCTGATGAAGGGTCATCAGCTGATTGGAATCCCACCGTACAGCAAAGCTCCGCTCTGTACAGCCGGAAGCCCTGCCGAGACGCTGTCACAGCAAAAGCTTGGAGGTGCGCCAGAGGAGAGAACGGGAGACTACCGCCCACCGAGTGCAGACAGAGTCAGCACATGGACTGTGACAGTTGCCCCCGTTCACAAAGCGGATTCCAGATGCGGTGTAACATCGAGACCCCCCCCACCATCGAGACCCCCCCCCCCAAGGTGGGCCAGAACCAGGAGAAATACAGAAAAATACAAACACGGGCAACTACAGAGCATGGGAAAACAGACAACAAATACTCCATAATGCACACATGTGAAAAAATAGACAGGACAATACAGGTGAACACGACATACAGCCTACAGGCCACAAATAAAAATACTAAGCCTACAAATCAAAATAACAGGCCCAGGGGAAGGAAAAAAAAAACATGCCCAACAGTGGCGAAATACAAGGCATGAACGCAAACGTTCAGGGGGTGTTCCTGCGTCAAGCGTCCAAACCGCCGGCAGAGGGAAAAGGAAAAGTTCAGGCGGTCTACCCCAGTCCCTGGCCGGGAAAAACAGTACTTCAGGCAGCCAGACCAGATTGCCAAACAGAAAGATAAGTTTGTCGGGTGGCCAACCCAGGACGCCAAACGGGCGAAACAGACTCCCAGGCGGCCGACCCGCGTCGTTCAGGCACCAGGCCCGCAGGGGAGAATACGGACACGGCCCTCCTGTTGAGACGAATAGCGGGGGACAGCTGAGCCGATTACGGGGAACCCCAACGGCACTCAGTGGAGAAGGATTGGGGGAAGGACCAGTCCGGCGTCAGACGGCAGAGGATCTGCAGCTCCCTCACCGACCTCGAACCAAACCGGCGCTGCGCCCATGACAGACCCCGATTGGGCCGGCGCAGCACCCACGACGGACCCTGATTGGGCTGGAGCAGCACCCACGACGGACCCCGATCGGGCCGGAGCAGCACCCACGACGGACCCCGACTGGGCCGGCGCAGCACCAGAGACGGCCTCCAACCCCGAACCCGGAACCTCCAGCACAGCGACCGGGATGGACTCCGCACTGGAGCTCGGATGCAGCGGATGGCTGCACCCGGCAAAAATGCTCTAGAATTGATAGGAGGAAGACAAAATAGAGCACTTGCCTGAACTTGAGTTCTGTCGCCGTCCAGGACTTCGACGATCCGGGTTCAGAAGGCAGAAGGACATCCTCTGGCTCCCACTCGGCTACGGCGGGCCCCGCAGCGGGCATGATGGTTCCCACAGCCTGAGGACCCTCCAACGCTGACGACCACGCCGACGACCCGCACGGCGTGGTGGCAGGAGATCCTCGACCTTCTAAGTCGGACCACTCCCCCCTGGAGTCCCGGGGACGCTTCGTCGTCGGCGCAGGCTCCAACTTGCAGTCCACCCTCCTCCTCTGCCCGTGTTGTGGCTGCGGGGCTGGAATCAGGCTCTCCAGGCCCGCAGGCTCCCTCCTCGTCCGGCGGCGTAGGCCTGGCGCTGCGGAACGCTCAGGGGAAGGAGACACAAAGGTGGCAGGTTCATCATTAATTTCTGTAGCAGGTGGAGGAAGCTCGGGGGGCTGTGAACCCCAAACTCCAGCCCCAGGAATCAAACAAGGCAATCCACCCAATACAGGAAAAGAATGAATAGACACTTGCCTGATTCCCGGATGGCTGATGGGACCCACTGCAGTGGACTTGAATCTTCCCTTCCCCCGTTGGATGGAAATGGGGGACCCCCCGGGAAGACGAAGAGGAGCCTCTTGCACCGGATCAGGACCGGGAGAATCCGGAGACGGACTCGTGGAGCTCACAGCAGCTGGAGTGAATGTCGAGGAGGAGAGAGAAACAGCCGAGGCGAACCGGGAACGAGGAGCTGACGGGACAGCGGGGAGAGATGACCCGGAGGCGGAGACGGCTGATTTACCTCTTCAGTGAGACACAGAGGCTGCAGCTGGCTGGGAGACAGAGTTTGTGTGGCTACCCGGAACTGGATCCGGACGGGGTTCTCGCTGAGATGCACAATCCGCAGGGAGACTATGTTTACTGGCAGAGGGTAAGGCGAAGGTGAGGTTAGGAAAACGCCACTACTGCGTGGAAACATAGGATAATCACACAGCTCAGGATTCCTCTCCACCAGCCTGACCGCCGCCGTCACATGCTTCATGATCTGTGTGGGGTGGATGGCGGAGCGAGCTGCAGCCACTCGGTCCTGGATGGAAATAGCTGTCAGCTGTAACCTCTCTGGGGAATCCCGACTGACGTCTCACTCCTTTGGGGATGACCCCTGGGTGGTGCGAACTCCTGGACTGGAACGGGGAGAGGAACGGGATCCCGAAGTGAGGAGCAAGGGTGCCTTCTCTTCGGCTTCCTGCCGGAGTTTCCCTCCAGCCCACGGAGTCTCTCCCGGAGCACAGAGATGTCCACCTTCCTCGCCATGACTTCAGGGTGGTTGGAGTAGTGAGGGTGGCTGTTAATGAGTGCCTCAGCGAGGTCCAGGTGCCGGCGTACATTGCTGGGAGTGTTATAGAGGCGAGTGGTGAAGAGAGTTCTATCAATATAGTCAAGGGCCTCCACCAGCTCGTAGTCCAGGCTCCGAACGTGGCCCCTGAGCGGCAACATTATCTCCCAGCACACAGGTACCCAGACAGGGAAAACAACAAGTCCAAATAGGCAAAACTCACGGTCACCGGCGTCTCTTTTGGCTGCGACCTCCTGTCATGAGCAGCCTTCACGGACCGCAAATGAGACACTATAGGCGACCAGTGAGTTTGCGTATTTATTAAACAATGACAAAAAGGTACAAAATAATGAGCCACGAGGGGCTAAACACAAATGATCACTAAGAAAATGATACACTGACGATTCACACGGCTAAAGGAATAAACTTACAGAGTGTTGCGAGGAAATAGAGGATGACTGGAGCCAGAACGCAGGGACTCCAGTCTAACGTTGGGGAGACCAGCGTAATCCATAAGCGAGGTTGCAGCTCCGAGCAAACAGGGCTGCTCTCTTAAATAGTGCTTGACAAATTAACCAGCTGATGAAGGGTCATCAGCTGATTGGAATCCTGCCGTACAGCGAAGCTCCGCTCTGTACAGCCGGAAGCCCCGCCGAGACGCTGTCACAGCAAAATCCTGGAGGTGCGCCAGAGGAGAGAACGGGAGACTACCGCACACCGAGTGCAGACAGAGTCAGCACACGGACTGTGACAGTTGGCTCCTCCCTCTTCCCCTGGGGGAGTGAACTCAGGTGTTTAGCCATTCCCAGTGCTTACAGTGCATCTGGAAGGTATTCACAGCTTTTCACTTTTTCCACATTTTATGCTACAGCCTTATTCCAAAAGGGATTAAATTCATTTTTTCCCCTCAAAATTCTATACACAATACCGCATAATGACAATGTGATTTTTTTTTTAGATTTTTGCAAATTTATTAAAAATAAAAAACTAAGAAATCACATGTACATAAGTATTCGCAGCCTTTGCCATGAAGCTCAAAATTGAGCTCAGGTGCGTCCTGTTTCCACTGATCATGCTTGAGATGTTTCTACAGCTTTAATTGGACTCCACCTGTGGTAAATTCAGTTGATTGGACATGATTTGGAAAGGCACACACCTGTCTATCTAAGGTCTCACAGTTGAAAGTGCATGTCAGAGCACAAACCAAGCATGAAGTCAAAGGAAGTGTCTGTAGACCTCTGAGACAGGATTGTCTTGAGGCACAAATCTGGGGAAGGGTACAGAAAAATTTCTGCTGCTTTGAAAGGCCCAATGAACACAGTGGCCTCCATCATCCGTAAATGGAAGAAGTTCAGAATCACTAGGACTCTTCCTAGAGCTGGCCGGCCATCTAAACTGAGCAATCGAGAGAGAAGGGCCTTAGTCAGGGAGGTGACCAAGAACCCAATGGTCACTCTGTCAGAGCTCCAGTGTTCCTCTGTGGAAAGAGGAGAACCTTCCAGAGGGACAACCATCTCTGCAGCAATCCATCAATCAGGCCTGTATGGTAGAGTGGCCAGACGGAAGCCACTTCTTAGTAAAAGGCACATGGCAGCCCACCTGGAGTTTGTCAAAAGGCACCTGAAGGACTCTCAGACCATGAGAAACAAAAAATTCTCTGGTCTGATGAGACAAAGATTGAACTCTTTGGTGTGAATGCCAGGCGTCATGTTTGGAGGAAACCAGGCACTGCTCATAACCATGCCAATAGTGGTGGCAGCATCATGCTGTGGGGATGTTTTTCAGTGACAGGAACTGGGAGACTAGTCAGGATAGAGGGAAAGATGAATGCAGCAATGTACAGAGACATCCTTAGTGAAAACCTGCTCTGGAGCGCTCTTGACCTCAGACTGGGGCGATTCTTTCAGTAGGACAGCGACCCTAAGCACACAGCAAGATATCAAAGGAGTGGCTTCACGACAACTCTGTGAACGTCCTTGAGGGGCCCAGCCAGAGTCCAGACTTGAATCCAATTGAACATCCCTGGAGAGATCTGAAAATTGCTGTGCACCGACGCTTCCCATCCAACCTGATGGAGCTTGAGAGGTGCTGCAAAGAGGAATGGGCCAAACTGTCCAAAGATAGGTGTGCCAAGCTTGTGGCATCATATTCAAAAAGACTTGAGGCTGTTGATGCCAAAGGTGCATTAACAAAGTATTAAGCAAAGGCTGTGAATACTTATGTACATGTGATTTCTTAGTTTTTTATTTTTAATAAATTTGCAAAAATCTAAAAAAAAAAGCTTCTTTCATGTTGTTATTATGGGGTATTGTGTGTAGAATTTTGAGGAAAAAAATAAATTTAAGCCCTTTTGGAATAAGGCTGTAACATAAAATGTAGAAAAAGTGAAGCACTGTGAATACTTTCTTCATGTAATGTAGCCTGATTGGTTATAGCATTAGCCAGTCAGGCTAAGCAGGAATGCTTACATAGCTAGAAATGCTCTGTCCAAACTCTGATTTTTTTTTTTGGGGGGGGGGGGGACTTAACTGGACATTCACAGCAGAAAAACACAGACTTGCAATTTGGGACCAATTTTGCTCTTCATATGTCTTGTAAGTCACAAAAAACATGTTACAGATATGTTAACAACAGAAAAAAAATTATTTTTGTCAGGGTGTCACTTTAAACAGAGCCCAAGAAGAGGCCATGAACCTCGTAAAGTGTCCTGACACCCCGGACAAGGGAAGGCCTTTGCTGGTGTAGGCAATGAAAACAGACTCAACACTCCAGCGGGACAAGCTTGACTTATGCAGTGGTTTACCTTTAGCCAGGTGAGCGAAGCCCAGAAATCTGCTCACACAAGTACACCTACCAGGTGTGGTCAGTGTGGGTGTAAAGCGTACGTAGTGGTCAAAGGGAGTGCTGCTTCTCCTCACGACCCAAAGAGAGGAGGGTAGAATCTGAGGAGCTTGAACGAAGTTGAGTAGTTGGGGGGATGAATTTGGTCAAAAAAGCTGCATTAGGTTGCAACAGGACCCTAGAGCCATGTGGAGAGAACTGGGTGCCGGAGAGGTGCATTGAGAGAGCGTGATGTTCCCTCGTGTACTTAGCATCCGCCTGCTTGGGCGAAATGATGCGAGTGGAATTTTCTAATAGAAAGGCACTTATTTCCTCGCTCATAATTACAGCATCTTCACCTGCATCTTTTATCAAAGGTTAAAATAATTTTAAAAGTATTTTTGAATTTTGTTTTTTGTGTGTGTTGGAACACCGAGGAGCTCATTTTTGATGTGTTTTGCATCTTCAAGGCAAACAACACATTTTTTCCCATTCAGTACATTTAGAACAACGTGTGTTGAGTTTAAATTTCCTAGTCTCTGGTTTGAGCCCACTCTCACTGTTCAGTAAGTCCCATGGTGTAAGTCCCAGGATGGATATGAAGAATATTTATACCTTGACTCGGTGTCATGTGCAGGTGAGTGTTCGCCCCTCCCATCCTGTTAAACTTTCCCCAGCTCCGCAGGCAATCAGCTCACCTGCAGGATTGGACACACCCACCGCCTTTTCCTTGCCAGCGCTTATAAGGACCATCAAGTGAAAGCTTCAGCGCTGGCTCGTTAGGTAAACTGCCTGCTACAGCAAGTAAGTGTTTGGTTTTGTTGAGAGAGAAACTTTCACTCAAGTTTCCTCTCCTCTTCTCCTTTTCCAGGTTGCTGCCATCGGTGCAGTGTGTTTCCGGGGATTGTTGTGCGCTCACCTGCTCCATCATCCTCACCCCGCCTCAGCTTCCTCACTCCACCCGGTCAGACCACACTCAACCTATTTCTGACCAGCTTCATCCCACTGGTTCGTCTACTCCTGTTGGTGCTCTGTCGGGTTCTCTGCTTGGTTCATGTAAGCAGCTTATTTGGCTTTCCACTTTACCATATCCCTGCTCTCATTAATTACTCTTGTCCTTCCCACAGGCTGCGTCTTCCTCTGGCGAGTGACGTTTTCTCTACAAGAGCTCTTCTTTTTGAAATTTATTAATAAACTGTTTGAACTTGCTTCTCTGTGTTTTGAGTGTCTTCTCTGTTGTTGCTCCTTGCACGTGAGCTGTTCCTTCTATCAATATGACACTCTGAGCCATTTTCCTGCAGCATGAGCAGAACTGGTCATGCGCCTTCTCATCAAAGATGAAGTGGAAAGCTTCAACTGGTAAATACACTCTGATTAAATATTTGCTGGGTCATTTGCTATGACTGTGAGTTAATGGTCATTGAGTTCATATCTACTTTGCTTGAGCACCATGCATGAATTGTCTAAATTACCCCTCTAGCACCTCCGCTCTCTTGTTTGTAGCATTCCTTTTTCATTTATATGTATACTTACTCTCAGGTTCTCAGAGGAACAAATAAACCTGTGTTGAGCTGGGAATGGGTTCACTCATGTTGGTAGTTTTCACTGCACAGCTTCTGTTTTTGGGCTCATGAAAAAATGTCAGGCGATTTCTTAACCAGCCAGAAAACTAAAGGCTGCTGCTTTGATTCAGCACATCAAACACATAGCGTGAAAACCACAATCTGCCCCACAGAGCTGACATTTCATAATGTTCCCTGGGAAAATATTTGAGGTGTCACCGCGCAACAATTTTTTGATGATCTCCACCCCGTGGGCTAGAAAAAACACTAGAAACCTCTCGAATGCTCGACAGTCTCCTTGGTCACCCAAGAAACTCTCAATAATCCCTCAGCGCTCTCTTCTGGTCTCTGTGATCTCTCAAGGATCTTTCAAAGATCTCTATAGAGCGCCATGAAAGCTGCTGAAATTAGAATCTTTGATCACATAACAATCTCCCAAATTTCACAGAAACAGCTTTTTGAGGCTTTAGGACATTGTTGAGAAAGCAGGTCAATTTTTGATCTTTTGGTGGTCACCCAAAGATCTCTATGCTGTGTAAAGTGGACCTTTAATAACGGCTTGTTCTTCTATGATGTTGTCATTATTTCACTGTATCATACATACAGAAATAATAGACACTTTACTTGGTAAACAGTAAACCTGCTTCAGACCTGCTGTGTCTATAGTTACTTCAGTGTGTCAACCCAAAGCTTAACTCATGAAATATGGAGCATCCGTACAGTTCCAACAAGAGTGTCTCTCTACTTCTGTTACCACCATCAGAACCTCCAGCTCAGTCATGAAAAGAGTTCACTTTCATTTTGATAATGAGCGAGAGATAAATTATTCAAAGCAGCAGTCATGCTTTCTGTGGATCCCTGCTGAATTCATTACAGGCCACAGGATGAGCTCTCATATGTACCCCTATGTCATTTCTGTGTTCACTTTCAGAAACCTATTTACCGTGTTTCAGATCGGTACACACACTTTAGGCTGCGGTGACTCTGAACACGCTGTTTGCACTTGCAGCCCTAAAACAGCACACACTTGTTCATCCTTGAATTTCAAAAACATTAGGACTGTGTTTCTCCTCCATGAAGATATCGGAGTAGCTAGCGCATGAAATGCTGCTTTGTTTTTCCATTTTAGCTCTCTAACTGTGGCCTCAGTCTTATTCAGTTTCCTCTTTCACTTTGAAACAAAGATGATCAAGCTTGTTTAGTATATGTCACGATCCTCCTCATGCGCTTTTGCGCAGCACATCAAGGAATGAGGAAGAAGGATGGATTTAGGCGCAGGTTACACCACAAGCACATTTATTAACAAAAGGGACAAACAGTTCCAAAAACAAAGACATACAAAAAGGCAACAGGGTGCACTAACGGGCTCACACGATGGACGTGCAGTGAGCAGACCACAGTGCACAGTGGCCACAAGACAAACTGTACAAAAATAACGCAACTGCTCGGGTTACCTTAGAGTCCTCCAGGACGCTCTACAGACTCGGGAGATGAAACCGGGCAAAGAGCTGAAGCGTAGCAGGGAAACTGCACGGGGAAATGCTAACAGTTCAAACTCACAGAACTGGAGCAGTCCGAGTAGTCCAAGTATTCCGGCGAGCACACACAACCAAAAACTACACTGAGGGGAGTAGCGACAGTGTAGCTCCCGACACCCTCATAAGACAATACAATGGTCCAGCAATGCTTGACTGGCAAAGGCCGCTTAAGTACAAGCATTGTTGGCACAACAGATTGGGTGCACCTGGGTGAGGCGCAGGAAAAACAATCACTGGAGTGGAATCAGCTGGCTGTCGTGAGAGAGGAGGCGTGGTCGGACCGGCAAGTGTCAGACAACACCCACACGAATGTAGGTCAAAGAGGCTGCTTAACAGCTGCCGGCCATAACAGTGGCTACAGGCACGGAAAAAAGAACACGTGACAAAGGAACCACAAGAACTCAAAAGATAACACACTACACAAATACACAAATAAACCTGAGCCACAGCTGGTCAGAACCGAGCCCAAAGAACAACCCAACTCGGTTCATGACAGTACAAAGTGACACTCTGCCAAAAATCTTTTTTTCTTTTCTTGTTAACATGTCTGTAACGTGTTTTATGACTTGCAAGACCGAAATCACTCAAATTTGTTATGCCTGTTTTTTGGCTGTGAAATTTTGGTTAATCCCCACCCCCTGAGAAAAGGTGAGTTTACATGAAGCGTTTTTGGTGATGTAATTATAGCAGGTCCGTAGTGTTGAGCCAGTCAGGACTCTCTGGCCTAAGTGAAGTTAGCCTCCAGGGCCAGTTAGCATTTTGGGGCAGCTGCTTTGAAACCTTGACCCAAATTAAGATGGGTTTTACCATTAAACTGCTTTTAAGGACCAATGCAGTTTCAGTCATGATCCTGGACCACCGTGCATACAACTGGGCATGTCCTTCAACCAGTAAGTCTTTTTATCACAGGATTTTTTCTGTTTAATGTAGCACTAGCCACCGTTAGCCTTGTGAGATGTGGGTGGGATTATTCACAGATCCTGGTGTTTGAAGGAGGATGAAAAATGAAAAGATTATGACATGAAACTCTAAGGCAATGAAAGGTTTTCTGTAGAAAAAAAGGGTATAAGATACCATTTTAGACAATGTAGATTTGTTTTTATAGGAGATTAATATCCACCGGAGTGTGTCTTTAAGCGTCTTCTGATATGAAATAGTTTTCTCTGTGGACTTGAAGTAAAATACTTACACAAGATGTTAAAAACTGATCCCGGTACTCTAGAGGTAGAGTGTCAGAGAGGCTTCAGTGCTGTTTGTACAGATGTTGGAGGAATGATCACAGTGTGTAGCTGCATGTTTCTGGGGCAGAGACTGCGTGGGAATGAAGAGATGAGTGAAATTTAATAAGATTTAGACACGCGTTGTGAAGAAAAGTGTTTGGGGATTTAACCTTAGCTGCTTTCTTTTAATATTTGAAATGCATTTCACTAATTAGTCAATTATCTCTGTGTGATGATTAAATGAATGAACTGTAGCATATTAAACAAACTTTGTACTGTTTTGTAAGCTAGATTACACTAAATGATTTTTTGTTTTCCAAAACACTATCCTCAAGAGATTTAGGCCCTGCTGTTGCTGGTACCAGGGTCTGTGCAAAGTGAAATTGCCCTTTGTTCTTCAGTCAGCATGGCCTGCACCGGCCCGCACTCACATTGGTTTGTTTTTTTTTTTTTTTTTAGCACAGTTCCCTCCCGTGAGAAAGTTGCTGTCAATTCTGCACTTCCCATGTATGCTTCCTCACTCAGTGTCATGATTCCAATGTGTGCTGCTGTTTCTCTTTTAAAATCCCAGATCATTTCCATAAAACAGTATATTAAGGTTAATTTCGACATTGTAGGTCTACAGCTTGGAGCGGTAACCCCTGATCAGGCTTGTGTTTACACTACAGGCTGTGTGGTTGGAGGGTGGCAGCTGTCATTCTGCTCATGAGCAGGCATTGTGCTTTTTAAAAATTAATTAAAAGTTTGTGGTTAATAGTTAGAGAGTAGCAACAAAATATGTATAGAAATTGATGGTCTGTTTGCATTTCCTGTTGAATAGTTAAAACTGCTGAACACAGTGTGGCTCCGCTGCTGGAAGCCAGGTGCAGATGGGCTGTTTCGTTGTCAAAAGTGCGGTGAACGGAATCTCCCCCAGCACCTGTGCAGGGCCAGATTGGAGCCTACAGAGTAAAATGTGTGGCGAACAGAAAAAAGTTAAATAAGAGTCGGAAATAGCCACTAAAAAAGTTACATGAATAGTGAATATGGCTTCCACCAGTTTGACATTTTTGTTTTGAATCTGTGACTCTTGTCAAACATTTTCAGATGTTTTTCATAATTGTAACCTTTTTTTTGTTAATTTATTACAAATTTCTTATAAATCTGGTACTTTTGTTCTCAAATTTGCAATTTGTGACTTTTTCATAAAGTTCTTGTAAATTTGTGACAGAATAATCTGTTCTCTGAATAATTTGTCCTTTTTAGAAATAAATATTTTTTTTCTTATATACTATTACCTTTTGCAAAAAAAAGTAACCTTTTTTGTACAAATTTGCATTTTTTCAAACTAAATTTTTGCTTTTTATAAATTTTCTTCTAAATTTTTTCCTCATAAATCTGCAAGAACTTGGTTGTAAATTGGCAGCTTTACTCTTCACCATTTCAGGTTTTTCGCTTTAGATGTTTTACTCTGAGGAAAATTAAACACAAACTATCCACATGAACCCCAAAGTATAATCCAACTCGTATAAAGAAACTGTGATAAATCATATATTTTCTAAGCTAGAATAGAAAAGCAATGATTTCAAATTTGATGGAAGAAAAGTATAGGTAAAAACAGCTTACATTTTATTCACATGAGTGAACTCAGAAGTCACTCAGAGTATGAGCACAAAAAGTACCTGGAATAAAACTTCTCACAAAAGTGCAGTTTTATGAAAAAGTTACTCCAGTAGTAAATGCATGTCATTACTACCCCAAAACCTTCATCCACTCCCATAAATTTATAGCATCTTTTAGGACTAAATAATTTATTAATGAGCAGACAGAGATCAGTAATATAAACCGTCCTTGCAGGAAGAGAACAGGACATAGAGACAAAGTTCTGAGAGGTTGGGCAGGATGAGGACTGTCTTTGTGTCCTGATGCTGCTGGTGGAAGCAGAATGTAATCCATTTCTCCTTGAGGGTTTCAGACTTGAAGCACAGGGGCGGAAAGAAAAAGGAGGTGGAGAAGCGTCTTTGGTGCCTTTGAGGAATCGGGTGACAAGTATTCTGCGGATTTGTCCCACTGCAGACAGAAAGTCACAATGTTGTAGAAAATTCCCTGACCTTGAGGAGTGTTGCGTTACACCTTCTAATTGTAGCTTGTGGTTCTCGTCCCCCGAACAGAGACTCCTTTGAGAGGGTCTGCAGTGAATTTGGGCAGTGGGGAGTTTTCCATCCCCCCACCAATAGTGCATGATTATGAAATGACTATATTTAAGAGATGAGGATGAGGACACTACATCTCTTAACATATCTTAGCATCTACAAAATGACTCTACAAGTAGACAGTGTTATAATAGAATGCCGCTGTACATTTAAAGGTACAGTGTATATTAATTTCGAGAATCTATCCCAGCTTCTTTGGAACATGTCTGTCTGCCTAGAATGCCTCACAATGATTCTAGTAGTGTTGCATCTAGAATGGTGGGCTGTCACGTGGTGTCGCCCCCTCCTTCATTAGCATGAAGTTGAGATCCTCTGTGCAAATAAGGAGCAGGGGTATGGAGGCGATTGCTCCTGGGAGCTTGTGTTGAACTTTTAAAATAGTGGTTGTAAGTGAAATTTAAAGACGTTCAGCAACTGCACTGTCATTTCCTGCCTCGATTGTTTTCAAAAACATTCTTAGTGTTGAAGATATCGGAGCAGATTTACTGTCGAAGTGCCATCTTACATGTGGGCAAACGTTTTGAACGGCCCGCTCACCAGTTTGACGTGTCGACCAATGAGGTGCAGCGTTTGTGCTTTGCCAAGCAGCGTGCGCACACACACACACGTCAGTCAGTTGTTGTGACTGTAAGTTACGCGTCATTCATGCTTCTGTTGGCTCCAACCTAGAGAGGCGGCAGATGGTTTGACAGGTGCCATTAGGGTCCGAGTCAGGAACACTCTGGACAGATCACCAGTCCATTGTAGTGCGTGACATTTATTTATATCTAGTGGTCAAGTCAGAGATGGCAACACTTTCAAGTGCTCTTTAGCCACCCCTCCTCCTCCAAGATACAATAGTGTGGACAATAGTGGCTGTCAGCTGTCAAAAGTCTTCTAAATAAAAATTTTCCTGAACATAAATCGGCTGATATGTTTTCATCTGTGGCTTCTTTCCCGTGATGACTACACAATATACTGTATTTCAACATTGTATATGGGATTTTTTTCCAATACTGCAGAGTTGAAATCTGAAGGGCTCTCACTAGGAACATGGGGCTGTTAATGTTATGCTGACAATATGCTCAGTTTCTTCCATCAAATCCGGTCCAACTGTTTTTTCTCAGTTCCCATTTAAAACTACAGAGTTGACTAATGTGGTTTCCAGTTAAAAGACACCAGTAAACACACAAGAACACATATAAAAAATAATTACAATAAAATAAAATGAGTTATAAAAGTGAAGGAAAAACTGACTAAAAGCTGACTCTGGTGTGAAGTTCTCAGAGACCTTGGTTGGTTTTGTTTACTCACTGCACCTTTAATGGTGTACATACGTATGCAAAAAAATATGTACCAGGACAGGGTTTTTATTTTCTTCTACTGGATTTCTATGATGTCAGTGGGGGGATTTCCAGAAATGTGCATATGATCCTCTGCTCAGACCCTCTGTTGGCAAGTGGTAGCCAATAGGAGGAAAGTTAGCTTAGAGGGCATGCAGAGAGCTAATACCTTCACTAAGGCTTTGGCTGTCCCTCCCTCTCTCCCTTTGTCCATCTGTCCGACTGTCCCTCCGTACCTCCATCCTTCCATACATTTCGAGCTAGAGCCTTGGGGGAGGTATGCAGTCATGGGTCACCTTCAAAATTAATGGGTTCATCCGTAGCTCAGCGGCCACCTCTGGTGAAAATTTCATCAAAATCTATTGAGTAGTTTTTGCGTAATCCTGCTGTCAGACAAACCAACAAACTGCCCCGATTACATTACCTCGTTGTAATTAAGGATTACATAAAGTCATAAACTTCTTCTTTAATTAAAGAAGAAAGAGCTGACATGCTTCACAAAGGCCCATAAAGCTAAATTAGTTTATTTAATGCTAATAAGCAGTAGTTAACAGTTTAGTAAGGAAAAAGTTGTATTTAACAGCCTGATTCTGGTAGAAAGACATGCATAGTACACTATTAATTAGTGCTTTAAACTGACTAAGAATTAATAGGCCAGTAATAAACTTGTTAAAAATCACCTAATTAACAGATAATGTGTTCCCTTCAAATCCAGGAATAAGAATGTCCATCTGGGTATGAGTATATTATCTCCACTTTGAAGCTGATCATCTTTGCTGTTTCTCTGAACTTTTTGAATCTGTGCCATGTTATTTTTTTCTCCCCTTGTGATAAAGCTTACTCAGGTGTGCTTTCTTCTTCCTCCTTTGTGTGTGTGTATCTTGGCTGCAGATGGTGAGTCATGCCCTCTCCCCCGGATCGTCTCGGTGAATAGCCAGCCGCACAAAGCTGGAAGGATCACGGGTTGACTGGTAAATAAACCTCTGCAATCTGCTCAGCGTGGGAGAGAGCGCTGAGGTGGCATCTCTGTAGGCTGCTAACCAGAGTGAAAGTGGCGCCGAAGATCATCTTTCACACAAAGCCACTCACCTTTATTGCCGTGGCCGCAGAATCAGCTGTGCGGACTTTTACACACAACTCTCGCAGGTGGCAGAGCAGTACAGTTCACCAATGCAGACGTCTTTTTTTATGACTAAATATTAATGCATGAAGGAAAAGTCATGCTACTTTTTGGATGAGACGCTTTCGCGGACATTTCTTCCACTGGTGCCCCACTGGCTGCCACTGCTGATTCTTCTGCTTTGCTGTATGTTTTCCTCACTGGGCGATTGCGTTTGAGCAGCTGGGGGAGCCAGCATGGCCAAGCCTCTGCTGAAGATACAGCGATACTTCCGCCGGAAACCTGTTCGGTTCTTTTCCCTCATCCTCCTCTACCTGACCGCCGGGAGCCTCGTCTTTCTGCACTCCGGCTTCATCGGGGACAGCGGACCCAGAGCTCGAGGGAGGCGGGACTCTGTGGTAGCTTCAGAGATGGGCAGCTGGTCTTCATCATCATCAGACACTCGGGGGCTTGGCCTCATGAGTAGAATGTTTAAGGAGACGCGCAGGACAGGGCGGAGGTTTGGGCCACACTGGATGAAAAAGACAGGTCACGAGGCGCAGCACAGAGGAGGCGACTACACCAGCAACTGGAACCGTGCCCTTAAAGGACGCAACGCCAAAGACATGGAAGATGGAAGAGGTGCGTTAAAATTACTGTCAAAGTCTGATTTACATGCATGATGTTTTCTGCAGTTACATACTCATTATCATTAATTATGAACTCACAAGAAACAACTTTGTTGTCCTCTGCATGTTGAATTTCACATGTCCAACGCAAAGAAACAATACAGTCCATAAAACAAATGATTAAATCAGATGACAAACTGACGGGGTGTAGGCTGGAGCAACAATGTCTCATATGTTACCTGTGTCACAGTGACAGTTCAACAGACAATTATATTTAAACCAATTACTGATTATGTTTAGATAAGGTATATTTCTTCATTGTGAAATCCATCCATTATGGACTTATCTTGTCAATACATTTTGCCAAACTTAGCAATTGTGCTACATCCCTTCAACAGTAACAGTATGCCATAAAGTCCCCTGTGACAGGAAAAACTGCTTTTTTAAAACATTTGCTCTTCTCTAAAAAATAAATCATCATTTCTTTCCCTCCGCTGGCATGACTCTTGGATACATGGAGGTGGACTCTGCTTATTTAAAATATATATTGAAAAGTTTCAATAAAACAATTTTTGACATTAACATGTTATTAAATTAACTGAACAAACTTAAGTTAAAAGAAATCACTGGTGAAATTATAAACGTGTAGCTTTTAGCCCCTCTTTATGCTTATGAAACAAATCCTCTGAAAGGCGTGATTACAAGCTGCAGCGTCTTCATGAGCCGACATTACTTGCTGTAATTTGCCATGTGGGGGGCCTCTTCAGAACGAATGAGATGATGGTTATCATCGTCGTCTATCTTTCCTCACAGTAAATCCTTCAAAGATACCTCCCTCTGTGCTTCGGCTGCAGTCCGTCCTTGTGCTGCTCAGCACGTTTGTGCAGTATGACAACATCTAAATGACAACATGATGGTGGGATTTAAAGATTTATGTGTTTTTCTATAAACACTACAACTGCACAATCCCAACAGGGAAGGTTTACATGTAAAGTTCCTGCAGGTACTGTATGTGACTTTGTCAAACCACAAATATTTCTGAAAACACCAGCGTCTGTTCGCATGCGAGTGTGACAGGCACAAACATCCTACTTAATTTATAAATAAAAGCGCTGCAAATTGTCTGATGTGAAGATATCTTTAACTTGGGGCTCACTTCCTTTTTCCTTCAAACCTAACTCTTTTCTTGCAGTAACTTCTTGCACTAACAGATCAAAAATCACTTTATTCTCGTCTCAATAAATCAACAATATACTGTATATATACTGTGTATGTATATATACAGCAGGGAAAATAAGTATTGAACACGTCAACATTTTTCTCATTAAACGTATTTCTGATGGAGCCATTGACTTGAGATTGTCAACAGATATCAGTAACAACCCAAGTAATCCATACATACAAAGAAATCAAGGCAACTGTGTTCACAAAACAAGCTATATTTAATAAAGTGGAATGACAGGGAATAAGTATTGAACACGCTTGGTCAAATTTATTTAATATTTAGCAGAAAAGCCTTTGTTGGTAATGACGCCTTCCAGATGCCTCCTGTATGGAGAAACTAGGTGCAGGCATTGGGCTAAAATCACCCCTGAATATTCTTCCTCAAAAAGGAAAAAAAAAATCCGAACCAGGTTTATTGCTAAGTTTGTTTTCACATACAAGGAATTGTTGTTGGTGGCAAGTCAGATAAAATAGTATACATGAATAAAAATAACAGTGCAATAAAATCAAATAAAGGAGAAATATTTTAAATATATTGTTACAGTTCAGCTCTATTTACATTTATAAATATACTGGCATAACATGCATGGTCTACAGTTTATAATAATAATAATAATAATAAAGTGCTTGTTTCTTTTCTTTTTTTTTTTACCTTTTTCCCAGCTCCCCTTCTTATCAGAAATGAGCTGTATTAGCTCCTCTTTAAGCCGTCTTTCTTGTGAATGGCTGCTCCTGGCCAACAGAAGGGTTGAACAGCAGGTGGGAGGAGTGGCTGTGCGCAGTCAGGTCTGATGACCATATTAGAGACAACCTGGCTCACTAACAGCATTCGGACTGAAGAGAGCCAAAAACAAGGCTGAAGTCTGGGCTTTAATCCCTGCACATGAAGATTACTTGTATACCCAGCAGCCTTATTTTTATCTGAAACAAACACATTTGAAACCTTGTTCCTGTTTAAAATCAGCATCTATCATTGCAGCTTTTTGACTCTGACTTAAAAAGGGGGCAACACTTTTTTGTAGCACTTTAATTATAAGTATATACTGTATGAATTTTAACTTGTAAGATACTCTGTTTTGCAATGAAAAACATTTGTTTCAGATGCTGTTGAACTGAAAGGGGAAAAGACTACTGGGGAGGATATGTTGTCATTTGGATGTTTCTATTAAGTCATTTGTTTTAAAATAGATGCCAAAGCACGACACCAGGATTTTACTGCAGCTCTTTTATTGGTGTGAATTTTTATTTTTTTCTCCAGTGATGCTGTACAGGATGGCATAAAAGCGACTGCATTGGGTGTGTCTCTTTCTCTCTGTTAACAAAGCGTTTCATGCGTCTGACCATGGTGGCTCCTCCATCAGTACAGACAATTTTTTGACCAATTAAGAAGAGAAATTAGACAATTTCCCATGGGACCCTGGATGTTCTCTCAGGGACCTCCTGGAGTCTGAGGAACACTGATAGAAAAACATGGCATTAGAGGATTTATAAAACTGTTTCTTCTATGTCTGGAGATCAGCTGTGTAAATTTTGACTCTTGTTAGCCATTGTTAGAAGTCTTTGACTGAAAGCACTGCAGTAGTGGTCATTTGTACTGTGGTGGCAGGTTCAGGGATAGAAGTTGGGCAGTACTGTGTGAAGATAAAAGAAGATAAGATACAGTGGATATAAAAAGTCTACACACCCCTGTTCAAATGCCAGGTTTTTGTAATATAAAAAAATGAGACCAAGATAAATCATTTCAAAACTTTTTCCACCATTAACCTGACCTATAACCTGTACAACCCAACTGAAAAACAAACTGAAATCTTTTAAGGGAAAAAAATAAAAAAAACTTAGAATTACCTGGTTGCATAAATATGGACACCCTTAAACTAATACTTTGTTGCAGCACCTTTGGCTTTTATTACAACACTCAGTCTTTTTGGGTAGAAGTGTAAAGGATGACTGGCATTCCTGTTCTGTATTTATTTCTGTTTCTTTGTGTGTTTTGATTTTTGGGGTTTATGTTGTATTTTTTGTATTTATCATTCTGTTTCTCTGACTCTGTTTTCAGTGTTACTTTGTATTAGTTATGATCTAAGGTTAGTCTGAGTTTATATTATGATTATCACGGTCTGTTAGTTTTATAATTCTGTTCTCTGTATTATCTATGATTTGGTTATTGTGCGTGTTGATTATGTCTCCCCTGCGTCTCCCTCTGTATGTGTTAACCCCACCTCCTCGTGTCAGCTGTGTGTCATTATTGATTTCTTCACTTGTCCCATGTTTGATGATTATGTGGTGCACTATTTAATGGATGCAGCTTTTCTGTTTGGTGCTGCATCATTGTTAATCGTCACTCGGGCGTTCTTACACGCTACTACACTGCCTTGCCTGGCCTGCTTTGTAAGTTTCCTTGTCTGAGTTTTTTGTCTGCCCTGTCAAGCCAAGTTATTATTTGAGTTTATTTAATAAAATGTCAAACGCTCGCTATGTGCATGAGTTCTAATATCTGCCCCAGGGGGCCAAATGTGACAGAATGATGCAGCCAGTTTTGAACTCAGCTAGCGAGTGAAGCAGAAGGAGTAGGTGTTGCCGCAACGAGTGTGAGTCTGTGGCCGCTGAGGAGGATTTGGCGACCACCGCTCATAGCAGCTGCTTCCTGGAGGACGTTTGGGGAGAGGAGCGAGCTTGACAACATCTAGACCGAGTTTGCACTCTCATCTCCGGACCCGGAAACACATGTTTAATTTACAGCCTTGTATACCAGCTGCCTTCTCCTCACCGGAGCCAGCTTATCGGTCACCTGTTCTCTCTTTGGCGGAGCGGAGAGAGCTTTGCAGCTGCAAGTTGTTGCTCGGGGGCCCCGGGTGGAAAGAAGACTCGAGGAGACACCGCTCCTCTCATCGCTTCGCCTCTTCACCCACAGCTTCCAGCTAGACGATCTCCGGAGCCACCCAGAGGGGGACATCTGGACATTCAACGGCAACAGAGGAGGAATTCAGGCACGTACCTGTTCATTTTTTAACATCAAAGAATGATGGGTCTTGCCAGGTTCCCGGTTGGAGGGGCCCGAGGCGGCCAGTTGCCGCTGCTGGGCTCTCACCACCCACCTCTGCCATTCGCCCTGCTGTCTGCTCCATCCCGCAATTCTCACCTGCATTCCCTGTGTCTGTCTCTGTTTTCTCCAAGTGTTTGCCAATTCTGGGTGGAAACCAGATGATCAGGGAGGAGTGTGTTGCTTCAGAGGGCCCTCAAGCAGCAGCTGCCTCTATAATGATGCCGCTGGACACCAAGTATTGCCGGATCAGGACTGCTGCTCTGGAACCCCTGTGTGAAGATGATGAGGAGGAACAGGAGGGGCGTAGGCAGGCTGTACTGGCTCAGGAGTAGCTAATGTTGGATTACAAGCCGTGGCTCCTTCCAGAGCATGTATCCCAGCTGGGTTGGACCCAGCTGACTATGGACGTTCCAGCTTCAGAACCTGCTCCACGGTGCTACCCAGCTCCAGCTCCTGTTCCACATTGCTCCACAGCTCCAGTACCTGCTCAGTGTGGTTCCACAGTTCCAGTGTCTGCTCTGCATTGTTCCCCAGCTCCAGTGCTTGCTCCACGGTGCCACCCAGCTTCAGAACCTGCTCCACGGTGCCAGTCAGCTCCAGTTCCTGCTCCTCATCATCCCATAGTTCCTGTACCTGCTCCTTGTCATTCCATGGCTCCTATACCTGCTCCTCGTCATTCTATGGTTCCCATACCTGCTCCACATTATTCTCTAGTTACTGTTCCTGTCCCGCCTGCCTGTGTTCTCACCCTGAGGAGGTCACCCCTGCAGCAGAGGATCAGGAGCTCAGTCAAGTACTTTTCTTTACTTTCATAACATCTACAGCTGTGGACAAAATTGTTGGTACCCCTCTGTTAATGAAAGAAAAACCCACAATGGTCACAGAAATAACTTGAATCTGACAAAAGTGGTAATAAATAAAAATTCTATGAAAATTAACCAATGAAAATCAGACAATGCTTTTGAATTGTGGTTCAACAGAATTATTTTAAAAAACAAACTCATGAAACAGGCCTGGACAAAAATGATGGTACCCCTAGAAAAGATTGAAAATAATGTGACCATAGGGACATGTTCAACCAAGATATGTCCTCTAATTAACATCACAGGTGTCTACAAACTTGTAATCAGTCAGCCGGTCTATTTAAAGAGTGACAAGTAGTCACTGTGCTGTTTGGTGACATGGTGTGTACCACACTAAACATGGACCAGAGGAAGCAAAGGAGAGAGTTGTCTCAGGAGATTAGAAGGAAAGTTATAGGAATTACTGATTTTGAGAGCTGAATATGACAAAAAATCAGCGAATAGAGCTGCCTCGAGTCTTCTAAGATTGAAGCAATCTTTTTATGAACAAGGTGAAAAATCAGGAAAATTATTGGCATGGCAGATTAAACAATTAGAAATTAAAACACCAATTACCAGTATTATAAGTAACGGACAGGTAGTTATAGATCCTTTAGAAATTAATAGAGCCTTTAGAGATTACTATGAAAAATTATATGATACCAAAAATGAATCTGACTTAACAAAACTAAATGGGTTTTTGAACGAACTATCTATACCGTGTATTCCAAATGAAAACAGGGAGATACTGGAGTCTAAAATTAGTCAAGAAGAAGTTGGGCTAGCCATATGAAATCAGGAAAAAGTGCAGGACCAGATGGTCTTCCAGTTGACCTTTATAAAAAATTTAAGAATAAATTAATAAAACCTTTTTTGGAAATGGTTTTAGAAGCATTTCAAAATAATAATTTACCATCATACATGAATAATGCCTTAATTATACTGTTGCCAAAACCAGGCAAACCCTCTAATAAATGTGAAAATATGAGACCAATAAGCCTATTAAATGCCGACCTTAAGATAATCTGTAAAATTTTAGCAAGACGAATACAAGAAATTTTACCAAATATTATTAATCGAGATCAGAATGGCTTTATAAAGGGAAGACAAGGCTTCCATAATGTAAGAAGACTATTTAATATTATATATTTTAATAAAGAAGCACCGGATACAGCTCTCCTATCACTGGACGCCGAAAAGGCCTTTGATAGAGTCGAATGGCCTTTTCTTTTTGAAGTTTTACAAAGGTTTGGACTTGGAAATAATTTCATAAAATGGGTTCAGATAATATATAATAATGCTACAGCAGAAATCCTAACAAATAGCAATATTTCAAAATCAATAAAAATCAATAGAGGATGTCGACAAGGCTGTCCACTTTCACCTTTTCTGTTTACTATGGCAATTGAACCTTTAGCGATGGCGATACGTTTACATCCACAAATATATGGAATTAAAGTTGGACCAACAGAACATAAAATCTCCCTGTATGCCGATGACATAATTTTGTTTATGTCGAATCTTAAAAAATCAATTCCGACCTTGTTGAATTTAATAAAGAATTTTGGGGAAATATCAGGATATAAAATAAATAAAACTAAATCTTCAATATTAATGCTAAATGAGACCCAGAGAAATTACCCAGCCCCTGAGGTAAATCAATTCAATGTTGTAAATCAGTTTAAATATTTAGGAATCCAAATTGTGCCAAAGCTAGAATCAGTCGCCAGTGTCAACTATGAAGCCTTAATGACAGACATTAATGAGTTACTTCAGAGATGGATGTCACTACCAATGTCGATGATCGGGAGAATCAACATACTTAAAAGTAATATCTTACCTAAAATACTTTATTTATTTCAATACATTCCCTTACCACCACCTTTAGATTTATTCTCAAGAATTAAAAAAAAGTTAGTGGAATTTATATGGAACAACAGGAGGGCTAGATTACGTCTGTCTTTATTATATTTACCATTTGATCGTGGAGGTCTGAAATGTCCAAATTTTATGTTGTATTATTGGTCGGCACAACTGAGGTCTATGACATATTATTTTTCATCAAATGAGCTCCCTCACTGGACTGAAATGGAATCATACAATTTGCCTTTACCTCTTCCCATATTCATATACTCAGATTCGGCAAAAAAATTACAAAAACAAATTAAAAATCCATTTGTAAAGCATATGATCAAAATATGGTGTGAAACTAAAAACTATTTAAAAGAACCACACTTATTGTCACAATTTAGCCCAATATGGGGTAATCAATATTTTAAACCAGGGAGAGCGGATGCTGTATTTAAAGTATGGAATTTAAAAGGGATTCAAAAGATTCAAGATTTATATCTGTCATGTTCAGATAACATAATGTCTTTTGAAGAGCTGAGGATCAAATTTAATCTTAATAGAACACATTTTTTTAAATATCTTCAACTTAGGAACTTTATTCGATCAAATCAAAATAAAGCTCTCACTCAACCTATTTACTCATCCCTGGAAAAAATGTTGATGAAAGATAGTAAAAGGGTATTATTTCAGAGTTTTATAACTCATTGACACTATCCTCAAGTGAAAACTCACAGAAAAGATTAAATTACTGGAAAGAAGATCTGCAAACTGAAATTTCAGAGGAACAATGGGAATTGGCTTGTACAGAAGCTCAAACCAAATCAATAAATGTAAGTCTTAAATTGATACATTTTAAATGGTTAATGCGCATGTATGTTACACCAGAGGAGTTAAATAGATATAACAAAAACATACCAGATACGTGCACAAAATGCATGGAAAGTAAAGGAACCCTATTTCATTGTTTATGGGAATGTAGAATAATTAGAATGTTTTGGGAAGAGGTGAGGGTAACAATTGAAAAAATAATTTCAAAACAAATCTTATTGAATCCTAAACTGTTGTTGTTGGGTTTGTACCCAGAAAAGCATAACTTTAATAAAAGTGAAAGAACATTCATAGACCTCAGTTTGCTTAATGCCAAAAAATGTATTGCACTACTGTGGAAAAAGACTCATAGACCAGATGTGACTCAGTGGTTAAGACAGATGTTAACAAACCTTCCATTAGAAAGAATGACATATATACTGAAATCAAAGGAAATTGTGTTTGAGAATATATGGAGACCTTTTATTGATTATGTAAAAAATTTAAACATAACTCTTGAAGAAGAAGGTGAATGATGTGTGTGGACCTTGTAAATTCCAAATTGGTGAACATAATATGTATACTCATGTAATGGATTGTCTAGACTAAACAGAGGAGCATTGTTGAAGACTTGATTTTGTTGGTGGTTGTTGGTGTTTTTAGTGCATTTTTTTTTTGTAGTACTTTAGTGTTAGTGTTTGATTGTTTGTGTCATGTTTGTTAAAAAAAAAGGTTCAATAAAGATATTGTGGGAAAAAAAAGAGAGAAAGTTATAGACAAGCATGTTAAAGGTAAAGGCTATAAGATGAGATGATGAGATGAGATTCAACTTTATTGTCATTACACATGTATGAATACAAGGTAACGAAACGTGACTTGGCATTTGGGCGCCCTCTGCAGAGCGCATCCAAGGCCGGGGCAGCCGCTAGGCGCCAGTCATAAATAAGTAGTAGTAGATTAGTTTATTTGACAGGGACAGTGCAATAAACATAGACAATTAATCAAAGACAATCAATCTGATGTGTTGCACATAGAGTGTATAGCTATTAGCTAATTTGCAACTCTTGTCCCTGGATGGGCTAAGACCATCTCCAAGCAGCTTGATGTTCCTGTGACTACAGTTGCACATATCATTCAGAAAATTAAGATCCACGGGAATGTAGCCAACCTCCCTGGACGTGGCCGCAGGAGGAGATGGATAATACGAATGGTAACAAAAGAGCCCAGAACAACCTCTAAACACATTCACGGTGAACTCCAAGGTCAAGGTACATCAGTGTCAGATCGCACCATCCGTCGTTGTTTGAGTCAAAATGGACTTCATGGGAGACGACCAAGGAGGACACCACTGTTGAAAACAAATCATAAAAAAGCCAGACTGGAATTTGCCAAACTGCATGTTGACAAGCCACAAAGCTTCAGGGAGAATGTCCTATAGACAGACGAGACAAAACTGGAACTTTTTGGCAAGGCACATCAGCTCTATGTTCACAGACGCAAAAATAAAGCATACCAAGAAAAGAGCACTGTCCCTTCTGTGAAACATGGAGGAGGTTCTGTTATGTTCTGGGGCTGCTTTGTTGCATCTGGCACAGGGTGTCTTGAATGTGTGCAGGGTACAATGAAATCTCAAGACTATCAAGGTATTCTAGAGAGAAATGTGCTGCCCAGTGTCAGACAGCTTCAGGTTCAGGTTCAGGTTACTTTATTTGTACCCGTAGGTAGATTTGTTGTTGCTTGGTCTCAGTTGCAGGTCATGGGTCTTGCAACAGGATAATGACCCAAAACACACAGCTAAAAACACCTAAGAAGGGCTAAGAGCGAAACACTGGACTATTCTAAAGTGGCCTTCTATGAGCCCTGATCTAAATCTTGTTGAACATCTGTGGAAGGAAATGAAACATGGCGTCTGGAGAAGACACCCTTCAAACCTGAGACAACTGGAGCAGTTTGCTCATGAGGAGTGGGCCAAAACACCTGCTGAGAGGTGCAGAAGTCTCTTTGACAGTTACAGAAATCATTTGATTGCAGTGATTACCTCAAAAGGTTGTGCAACAAAATATTAAGTTAAGGGTACCATCATTTTTGTCCAGGCCTATTTCATGAGTTTGTTTTTTAAAATAATTCTGTTGAACCACAATTCAAAAGCATTGTCTGATTTTCATTGGTTAATTTTCCTAGAATTTTTATTTATTACCACTTTTGTCAGATTCAAGTTATTTCTGTAACCATTGTGGGTTTTTCTTTCATTAACAGAGGGGTACCAACAATTTTGTCCACGTGTGTACTGTATATTAGTTAAGTCTTGCCTAGCTCCTGGTGTTTTTGGTGACTCCTCATCCTGCTCTTCTCCATCGTCCAAGGTGACCAGGTCGAGGATGGGGTCGCAGGAGGATTATGCTCCAGTTGATGTTCCTGAGGTCAGGAGACCCCTCCTCGATGTTTCTTCCTCCCTGTCTAAGGTAGTCGGTTCGGGGAGGGATTCCCACATGGCAGGACTTGAGGACCTCCAGCCCTTGTCGTCTGGTTTCGCCTGGTTGGCTTGCCTCTGGTGTTCCAGAGGCCGAGGATTTCTTGCCATGTGTTCCTGTAGCCAGACTTCCTCCATCATGTCTTTCTGAGGACTATGTTTCCATAGTTTTGGTTTGGGGCAGCAGTGGCTCAGGAGGTAGAGCAGGTCGTCCAAGAACTGCATGGTTGGTGGTTCGAATCCTGCTCTCCCCGGATATTCTGCCGTTGTGTCCCTGGGCAAGACACTTCAGAATCAGAATCAGAAAAAGCTTTATTGCCAAGCATGTAAAAAACACACGAGGAATTTGACTTGACATTGGCACACTATGTAAACGTATCACAATGACACGGCAGCCGTAACTAGGCGCCTAATCAAAAGATGGGGGATAAGGGAAGATAAGGGAAGGGAAGGATGACACAATGGGTGGAGAGAAAAAAAACTTCATCATCAAAATACAGCTTATAATTGTAAGCCAAATTATGATTTCAGAGAAAAAAACCTCTCTATGGCACAGAGCAGACACTCAACCTCACAAAAACAGAGACGCAGAGAGAGGGCAGTGTGTGTATATCAGTATGGTGATGTCAGTGTGTGTGCAGTGGATGTATGTATCAGTTACTGAAGTACAACAAAAATAGTCTCCTAGGCAACGATGGATGTTATATTTCATGTTTATAAACACACAGATAGTCATGTCCAGAGTAATCTCTTCTTCATGCCAGATGGTAAAAACTCCATGTTAGTCTCATGAACGCTGTCCTTGGAGAGTTCTGTTTATTGCACAGTGTTTGGGTTACAGAGCCAGCTCTCACATCTGCTTATCTCAACTCTGGAGGAGTGAATTGTCCAGGGGCGCCGATCAAGGCCGAATCTGCACAGACGCTTAGAGTGTAGGATTTTCTTCTCTCAAGCGGTTCTGCGCTTCACAATTCAAATTAACACTCACTGGCTTTAAATTCATTCCTTGAAGAACATTCAGCAACTCCGAGATGTAACCAACCTTTCGATTCAGTTCAGCATTCGCCGCCATCAACGCTCTTCCAAGCTGGTCAAATTGATGGAGAAGCTTAGCCGGGTCCGCTTTTTGATTAGCTCCTTCAAGTTTTTTAATTTTACGATACACAAGGAAAACCCCCAGGCCAATCAAAAGGAATCCTGTGACCATAAAAGCGAATAAATATAAATCTTCCACATCTTCGATGGAAAGATCACACAGACCCATGAGTCTCCAATTATCCCATGAATCTCTCATATAACCCGCAGCTGAAGTTCCTGCGGGACATTTGGGCTCCCCCGGGCCCGATTTTCTGTTTGAAAAAGTGGTGTCAATTGCATTTAAAGCCCAACTTATAAGATCCATTTTCCGTTTTTCCGTTTGGGTTGAGATCAGTGAGAAGGAGAGACGGCACAGACACTCACTCAGACGCAGCAAGCTGGGATTTGGGTCAGGAAGGCAGGATAAGAGGAGGGAGGAAAAATGCGACTGCTCTCTCTGAAGCCGGAAGCAAGAAAAGTTCACTTCACCCCCCAATTGCTCCTGGTGGGTCTGGAAGTCCCATGTTGGGTAGCGTGCCACCATCAGTGTGTGAATGTGTGTGTGAATGGGTGGATTGCAGGATCTGTAAAGCGCTTTGGTCATCAAGAGATGAGAATAAAAGCGTTATATGAGTGAATGCCATTTACCATTTACCATATATTCACCTCCTGAGGACGACGTTTCTAAGTTTCCACCTCCTGAGGTCTATGTTCCCATGTTTTCATCTCCCAAGGTCTATGTTCCCATGTTATCATCTCCCAAGGTCCCCCGAGGTGTATGTTCCCAAGTTGTCTTTCGCGATGGTCGGCTCTCCTTTGGTGTTCCGGAGGCCGAGGATTTCCCGTCATGTGTTCCTGTGGCTGGACTACCTCCATCCTATGTTCCCGAGGTCTATGTTCCTACGTTTTCACCTCCCGAGATCTATGGTTCCATGTTTTCACCTCCTGAGGTCTATGTTCCCATGTTTTCACCTCCAGAGGGTAGTGTGACCATATTGTCCCATCCAGAGGGCAATGTAATCATGTTGTCACTTTCTGAGGGTGAGATGCCCTTATTGGCACCCTCAGAGGGTGAGATGACCATGTTTCCACCTTTTGAGGGTAAAATGCCCATGTTGTTACCTTCTGAGGGTAAAGTGTCCATGTTGTCACCCCCAGAGGGTGAGATGCCTATGCTGATATCGCCTGAGTTTTTGAGTTCCTCGTTATCTCTTAAGTTTTATGTTTCCATGTTACATTATGATCTTGGAAGTTCTTTATTTTCCTTGGTCCAAGAAGATCCTTTGTGCTTTTCAGAGATATGGACTCATGTGTTTTCTTCTGTTTGGTGGGCCAGGGACTCTGGTAGACCACCTGACCCGCCTTGTTTTTTGGTCTGGTGGCCCTGGGATTTGGGCAGACTTGTTTTTGGTTTGGGGCTATTATTTATGGTTTTGCCCCGTGATTGGTACTCCTGTTTTTTGGCTCGGGGTGGGGGGGGGAGCGCTGCCTGACTTTAGCCCCCATCACCCACCCTGGGGGGGTGTTTTTTCTGTTTAGGTTGATGTAACGTTTTGGGGGGTCTGGAAGCCACCCCTTAAAGGGGGGGGGGCTATGTCAGGGATGACTGGAGTGGCATTCCTGTTCTGTATTTATTTCTGTTTCTTTGTGTGTTTTGGTTTTTTGGGTTTATGTTGTATTTTTTTGTATTTATCATTCTGTTTCTATCATTCTGTTTTCAGTGTTACTTTGTATTAGATATGATCTAAGGTTAGTCTGTGTTTATATTATGTTTATCACGGTCTGTTAGTTTTATAATTCTGTTCTCTTTATTATCTATGATTTGATTATTGTGTGTGTTGATTATGTCTCCCCTGTGTCTCCCTCTGTGTGTGTTAACCCCGCCTCCTTGTGTCAGCTGTGTGTCATTATTGATTTCCTCACCTGTCCCATGTTTGATGATTATGTAGTGCACTATTTAATGGACACAGCTTTTCTGTTTGGTGCTGCGTCATTGTTAATCATCACTTCCACGCTCCTACACTGCCTTGCCTGGACTGCTTTGTAAGTTTCCTTGTCTATGAGTTTTTTGTCTGCCCTGTCAAGCCAAGTTATTATTTGAGTTTATTTAATAAAATGTCAAACGCTCGCTATGCGCGTAAGTTGTATTATCTGCCCCAAGGGGCTAAACGAGACAGAAAGTCTTATCAGTGTGGCACATCTTGATGTGGCAATATTTGCCCATTCTTCTTTGCAAAAACACTCCAAATCTGTCAGATTGCGAGGGCATCTCCTGTGCACAGCCCTCTTCAGATCACCCCACAGATGTTTGATCGGCTTCAGGTCTGGACTCTGGCTGGGCCATTCCAAAAACTTAATCTTCTTCTGGTGAAGCCATTCTTTTGTTGATTTAGATGTGTGTTTTGGGTCATTTTCATGCTGAAAGATGAAGTTCCTCTTCATCTTCACCTTTCTAGCAGGAGCGTGAAGGTTTTGTGCCAACACTGACTGGTATTTGGAACTGTTCATAATTCCCTCCACCTTGACTAAGGCCCCAGTTCCAACTGAAGAAAAACAGCCCCAAAGCATGATGGTACCACCACCATGCTTCACTGTAGGTATGGTGTTCTTTTGGTGATGAGCAGTGTTTGTGCCATATATACCTTTTAGATTTATGGCCATAAAGTTCAACCTTGGTTTCATCGGACCATAACACATTTTCCTACATGTGTTTGGGAGATTTCAAATGTGTTTTTGCAAAATGTAGCTGGGCTTTGATGTTTTACTTCGTAAGATAAGGCTTCCGTCTTGCCACCCTACCCCATAGCCAAGACATATGAAGAAGATAGGAGATTGTTGTCACAGGTACCAAACAGCCAGTACTTCCCAGAAATTTCTGCAGCTCCTTCAGTGTTGCTGTTGGCCTCTTGGCAGCCTCCCTGACCAGTTTTCTTCTCGTCTTTTCGTCAATTTTGGAGGGACTTCCAGTTCTTGGTAATGTCACTGTTGTGCCATATTTTCTCCACTTGATGATGACTGTCTTCACTGTGTTCCATGGTATATTTAATGTCTTGGAAATTCTTTTGTACCCTTCTCCTGACTGATACCTTTGAACAATGAGATCCCTCTGATGCTTTGAAAGCTCTCTGCGGGCCATGGCTTATGCTGTAAGATGTGACTACAAAAATGTCAGGAAAAGCCTACTAGAACAGCTGAACTTTATTTGCGGTTAATCAGCGGCACTTTAAATGGTGACAGGTGTGTGCTGACTCCCATTTAACATGAGTTTGAATATGATTGGTTATTTCTGAACACAGCCACATCCCCAGTTATAACAGGGTGTGCATGTTTATGCAACCAGGTAATTATAAGTTTTTTATTTTTTATTTTTCCACTTAAAAATTTCAGTATGTTTTTCAATTGGGTTGTGCAGGTTATAGGTCAGATTAATGGTGGAAAAAGTTTTGAAATGGTTTATCTTGGTCTCATTTTTTTACATCACAAAAACCTGGCATTGGAACGGGGGGTGTAGACTTTTTATATCCACTATAAGAGGCTTTATTGTCATTGTGCAAAGTACAATAAAACTTCTGTGGTAGCTCCAGCCATCAGCGCAGCACAGTAATAAAAAAAAGAAAAGAAAACAACTTACTCATAGATATATATACATTTTGCAGTGCAAAATTATGACACATGTAAACAGGAATAAATTGTGCAAGTAGTGGAGTGCAAAAATAGTACCAGATGGTGCCTTGAATATGTTCAGTATAAAAGTACAGTTATTATTATGACGGCTATTATTGCACAGATGAGGGAGGGGACCTGAGACAGTTACTGTCTTATTGAGCTAGTTTTGTGAAGTGGTGGGAGGTGTGATGGCGGAAACAGCTCTAGGGAAGAAGCTGTTTCGCAGTCTGCTGGTTTGTGCTTTTAAAGTCCTGAACTTTTTCCCTGATAGAAGGGGGACAGACAGTCTGTGTCCTGGATGGATGGGGTCTCTGATGATGCTGCTGGTCTTTTTCCTTAGCCAGCAGGCATAGACTGAGTCCAGGCTGGGAAGCTGTGCTCCCACAATCCACTGAGCAGTTTCAGCAATGTGAGCTGAGTTCCTTCTGTTTTCGACTGTGCAGCTGGAGAACCAGACTGTGCTGCAGTAGCACAGAATGCTCTCAATCTTGCTCTTATAGAAGTTCAGGAGGAGCTGCACAAGGAGCTTGGCCTTTCTCAACCTCTGCAGAAAGAAAAGTGTTTGCTGTGCCTTTTTAACCAGGTAGGAGGTATTCGTGGATGTGAGATCATTGGTGATATGGAGATCCAGGAACTTGATGTTGCTGAGCCTTTCCACTGACATATTATTCGGCCCAGGAAACACGCACGCAGGCTCAGGAAGATTTGAAAGCTTTATTTCTTAACCAATGTGCCGTGTATGGATGCGTGTGTGAGGAATAAGAATGTATTGTGAGTGGAGGGTGCAGGTCAGGACAGAGCAGCACGCTGTACAGCCAGGCAACCCTATGAGCGAGAAGAGAACAGGGGTTAGCTGGGCAAACCACACAAGGGAGTGACAAGGTGATGTGCTTACTTGCAGTAACTGTGGTGGCTGGCGTTGGCAAGATCCCAAGCCTGGGAGACAGCGTCCTGCTGTGCGTCCGAGGAGAGGCAGAGTGGCAGAGGAGCGGTGAGGCGAGGGAGAGAGTGTCCGCCGCCGGGAGATCCACCTGTGCACAGGGGAAGGCTGACAAGCAGGTAAGACAATAATTGACAGCTTACGTGTTGAGAAGAGAGTCAGCAGGCCTGGAGGAAAGGACATCCGCTGAAGGTTGAGCACGCAGGGAGACAGACGGCTCCAGGCCGAAGCTCAGGGCGAGATGGAATAAGTAGCTGCGCACTAACGAGATGCAGGTGTGCGCGCAGCTGAGGTGGATGCCCATGAGCGGTGAGTGGTGACAGTACTCCCCCCCCTACCAGCGCCTCCTGGTGCTGGCTTATCTGGGTTAGCCCGGTGAAACTCCGCGATGAGGTCCTGATCCAACACCCACGAAGAGCGCACCCAGGATCTCCACTCTGGTCCATAACCTTCCCAATCCACCAGATATTGCAGCCCACAACCCCAGCGCCGAGAGTCAAGGATGGAAGTAACACCCCACACCAGGTCACCGTCGATCATCCTAGGAGCGGGAGGCGACCTAGGAGGGGGGCAGAGTGGATTGGAAAGAACAGGTTTGATCTTAGATACGTGGAAGGTGGGACACACACGAAGGGAGGGGGGGGGGCAGACGCACAGCCACCGGGTTAACAATTTTAGAGATCACAAAGGGGCCCAGAAACCATGGCGCCAGCTTCCTCTTCTCAGCTTTGAGGTTGATATCCTGGAAAGAAAGCCAAACCCGTTGACCCACCTGGTAGTCAGGAGCTGGCCTCCTGTGGCAGTTGGCGGTGGAACTGTTATGCGCCGCTGTGCGTAAAAGCACATTCCTCGTTTTGGTCCACACACTCCGGCAGCGCCTCATGTGCGCCTGGACAGAGGGGACAGCCAGCTCACCCTCCTGCTCGGGAAACAAGGGGGGATCGTACCCCAAGGACGCTTCGAAGGGTGACACCCCAGTAGCAGAAGAACGAGCGGAGTTGTGGGCATATTCCACCCAGGTCAGGTAGGAGCTCCAGGACGATGGACTGGAGGAGGTCACGCAGCGCAAGGCGGCCTCCAACCCCTGGTTCGTGCGCTCGCATTGCCCATTAGACTGGGGGTGGTGGCCAGAGGAGAGACTGACCGTGGCCCCCAAAGCATTGCAGAAGCACCTCCAAACCTGGGAGACAAACTCAGGACCCCTGTCCGATACCACGTCCAGCGGGATCCCGTGCAGCCTGACGACATGTTGGACCAGAAGGTCAGCTGTTTCACGTGCCGAAGGGAGACCCTGAAGAGGCACAAAATGGGCGGCCTTAGAAAACCAATCCACAATTGTCAGGACCGTGTCGTAGGTGTTAGAGACTGGGAGACCTGTGACGAAGTCAAGGGTGATGTGTGACCAGGGCCTGCCCGGGACCGGCAGGGGCTGGAGAAGACCCGCAGGTGGAGAGTTCTGGGACTTGCCGGCAGCGCACTGGGGACAAGCCCGAACATAATTGGTGACGTCCTTCTGGAGACCCGGCCACCAGAACGAGCGTTGCAACAAACTCACCAGACGGGTGATGCCAGGGTGACAGGCAAGCTTGGAGGTATGGGCCCAGTGAATCACCTCTCCTCGGACCGCCAAAGGAACGAAGAGCCTCCCCTCTGGCCCCCCGCCAGGATCCGGCTCCGTCTCCTGCGCCCTTAGGCTCTTGTCCTTGATGGACCAGGAAACCGCCCCCACGATGCACGAGCTGGGGAGGATGGTGTGTTCAGACTCCTCTGGATCCTCAGGGGCGAACTGCCTGGATAAGGCGTCGGGCAACCCATTCTGCGAGCCTGGACAGTACGTGATGGTAAAGTGAAAACGAGCGAAAAACAGAGACCAGCGCACCTGGCGGGCATTCAGGCGCCGCGCTGACCTCAAATACTCGAGGTTCTTGTGGTCCGTCCAGACCACGAAAGGTTGAGCTGCCCCCTCCAACTAGTGTCGCCACTCCTGCAGTGCGAGCTTGACAGCGAGGAGCTCCCTGTCGCCGACGTCATAGTTGCTCTCCGCCGCCGATAATCGTCGGGAGAAGAAGGCGCAGGGCCGCTCCATCCACTGGCGAGCGCTGAGAGAGCACCGCCCTCACCCCCGTGTCGGACGCGTCGACCTCCACTGGACACTGCAGCGCGGGGTCGACCTGGGTCAGGACCCGGGAGGACGAGAACTCCGCCTGGAGAGTCTTGAAAGCGGTGGCCGCCTCCTCAGACCACTGGAAGGGCACCTTCGACGACGTGAGGCGGGTCAGGGGGGTGACAATGGCGCCGAAGTTAGGGATGAAGCGCCGGTAGAAGTTGGCGAATCCAATAAACTGCTGCACCTGCTTCCTAGAGGTGAGCGTGGGCCACTCGTCCACTGCTTTAACCTTAGCGGGGTCGGGGAGTATCTGGTTGTGTGAGATCACGAACCCCAGGAAGGAGGTGGTCCGGGTGTAGAACTCGCACTTCTCCGCCTTGATGTACAGACGAATCTCCAGCAACCATTGCAGAACCCGCCTCACATGGATCTGGTGCTCCTCCCATGATTTGGAGAAGATGAGTGTGTCGTCCAGATATACAAAAACAAAGACTCCCAGGAAATCCCGTAGAACGTTGGTTATGAGACGCTGGAAGACGGCAGGTGCGTTGGTGAGCCCGAACGGCATCACAAGATACTCGAAATGTCCGCTGGGCGTCCTAAAGGCCGTCTTCCATTCGTCTCCCTCCCGGATCCGCACGAGATGGTAAGCGCTGCGGAGGTCTAGTTTCGTGAACCAGGTCGCCCCCTGGAGGGAGTGGAAGGCGGTGTCCATGAGTGGTAGGGTGTAGCAATCCTTGATGGTGATGTCGTTCAGCGCTCTGAAGTTGATGCAGGGGCGCAGGGACCCATCCTTCTTTGACACGAAGAAGAAACCCACGCCGAGTGGGGACAAGGAAGGGCGAATAATCCCAGCGCTGAGCGACTCCTTGATATAAGCGTCCATCGCCTCGTGTTCCGGTGCTGAGAGACTGTACAGGAACAGTCATATGCGCCTCACTGGCGCAGTCATATGGCCGGTGAGGGGGAAGAGACATGGCCCTGGATTTACTAAATGCTACACCCAAGTCGTGGAACTCCTGCGGCACCAGGGTGAGGTCTGGGGGCTCAGAGGCCGGCGTCGGCGGAGGGGCAGACGGCGCACAAGCCGCAGACTGGAGGCAGGTGCCCAGGCAGAAGGTGCTCCAAGAAAGGACGCTGCCGGTTCTCCAATCCAGGACAGGGTTATGCAGACGCAGCCAAGGGTAACCCAGGACGACTCGGTCCGACGAGGAGGGCAAGACATATAGTGTCAGATCCTCCCGGTGGTTGCCAGAGATGATGATGGGGACTGGCTTGGTGCGATGCGTCACTGTTCCCAGGGGCGAGCGAGAGAGAGTGACCAAGTTAAGGGAAGTTGACAGCGGTTGGCAGGGTATGCCCAAATGGTTTGCCAGGCTTTTAGAGATGAAACTCTGCTCTGCCCCAGAATCCACCAGTGCATGCGTGCAGTGCCTGGTGGAGTTGTGACAGAATCGTATGGGCAATGTGCATGAAGATAGGGGATTTGGCCGGTTAGAGTCCGCGAGGCCCCCTACAGTGACTCGCGGACCCCCCCGTTTGGCTTCACCAGGCACAGCTCCACGGGATGCTGGTCATCTCCGCAATACATGCAGAGACCCCGTTCCCGCCGGGATTGTCTCTCCACAAGAGGGAGCCTAGTGCGCCCGATCGCCATGGCCTCTGGCTCATCGGCGGACTCCGGAGCCGGTAACGCCAGGGGGCGAGACTGAGAAGAGCGGGCGGAAGTTCCGTGCGAGCGGCTGACAGACTTCTGCTCCGCGGCCCGCTCACACAGCCTATTGTCCAGGCTAATGGTGAGCGAAATCAGCTCGGAAAGCCGCCCTGGGAGATCCCGACTGGCCAGCTCATCCCTCAGACCGGAACTGAGGCTACGGAGGAAGATACTGCAGAGAGATGCCTCTCCCCAGCCCACCTCCTCCGCTGCCACCCGGAAGTCAACAGCGTGTTCCGCCGCCGACCGGCTTCCCTGTTGGAGACTAAGAAGCCGATCAGCGAGGACGCTGTCATGACGTGAGTGGTCAAAGGCCTCTAAAAAGTCCCGCACAAACCGGTCATAAGAGAGGGTCGCGTAGCTGGGCTTCGTCATTACGGCGTAAGCCCAAGCTAACGCTCGCCCCTCTAGGAGATTAGCCATGTACCCGATTCGGCTATGGTCTGAGGGAAAATCCCCAGGAACGCGCAGGAACACCGACTCACACTGCAGAATAAACCCCCTCGCTCCACCGAGTTTCCCGTTGAAGCGAGAGGGGGTTGGAATGGGTGTGAGACGGGTTGGCGCTCCCGAGTTAGGCTGGCCAGCCGCGGAAGCGACCGGAGCCGAGGCGCCAAGAGGACCCAAGGGGAAGGCCCGCTGGGGATCCAAGCAGTCTAACTGGTTAGTAATTATGGTCAATTGATTACGAATTACCTGTTGTTGGTGTGCTAACATATCCACCTGAGCCTCAAGGGTGGAAAAGCGGCGTGCGGGCCCGCTGTCCGCTGGGCCGCCTTGCTGGAGCCGTACTGACATATTATTCGGCCCAGGAAACACGCACGCAGGCTCAGGAAGATTTGAAAACTTTATTTCTTAACCAATGTGCCGTGTATGGATGCATGTGTGAGGAATAGGAATGTATTGTGGGTGGAGGGTGCAGGTCAGGACAGAGCAGCACGCTGTACAGCCAGGCAACCCTATGAGCGAGAAGAGAACAGGGGTTAGCTGGGCAAACCACACAAGGGAGTGACAAGGTGATGTGCTTACTTGCAGTAACTGTGGTGGCTGGCGTTGGCAAGATCCCAAGCCTGGGAGACAGCGTCCTGCTGTGCGTCCGAGGAGAGGCAGAGTGACAGAGGAGCAGTGAGGCGAGGGAGAGAGTGTCCGCCGCCGGGAGATCCACCTGTGCACAGGGGAAGGCTGACAAGCAGGTAAGACAATAATTGACAGCTTACGTGTTGAGAAGAGAGTCAGCAGGCCTGGAGGAAAGGACATCCGCTGAAGGTTGAGCACGCAGGGAGACAGACGGCTCCAGGCCGAAGCTCAGGGTGAGATGGAATAAGTAGCTGCGCACTAACGAGATGCAGGTGTGCGCGCAGCTGAGGTGGATGCCCGTGAGCGGCGAGTGGTGACATCCACCTCCTCTTCATTTATGTGGAGAGGTGGAAGGGTCATTTTCCTGGCTCTCCTGGAGTCCACAATGATCTCCTTGGTCTTAGTGGTATTCAGCATGAGGTCACTTGCAGAGCACCAACTGACCAGGCACTGGACCTCCTCCCTTTAGTGAATCTCATTGTTGTGACCCACTAAAGACCACACCACTACAGTGGTGTCATCAGCAAATTTCACAACTGTGATGGAGAGCTGGATGGGGGTGCAGTCATATGTGAAGAGGATGAAGAGGGCCGGGCTGAGGACACAGCCCTATGGTGCACTTGCATTCAGTGTGAGTGTGGATGATGTCAGTTCTCCAAGTCTGACATTCTGCAGTCTGCAGGTGAGAAAACTGTGGCTCCAGGAGTAGAGTGTGGTGTCTAGTCCCAGATGGCCAAGCTTTGTAATCAGTTTGTGGGGGGAGATGGTGTTGAAGGCTGACGTAAAATCGACAAACAGCATCCTAACATAGGTGTTAGGATGCTCCAGGTGGGACAGGGCTGTGTGTAGTGCCTTTTAGAGGGTGTCTTCTGTTGATCTATTCACTCTGTAAGCAAATTGGTGGTTGTCCAGATCAGCAAGAATGGTGTCCTTGAAGTAGTGCAGGACCAGCACTACAAAGCAGTTCATTGTTATTGGTGTCAGCGCAACTGGGCGGTAGTTGTTCAGACACTTTACTGGTCCCCTTAGTAATGTCAATCTTTTTCAGCAATGATCTCACCTGATGTTGTTGTAGGACTAGGATGGGCTCCTGCTTGGTTGATGCTGTGGTTGAAGCTCTAGCACCATTGGTGGGAGCATCGAAGCATGTGAAGAATGCGTTTGGGATGTCTGGAGGTGTGGCGTCACGGCTGGTCAGTAACATGCTGCTCTTGTAGTCAGTTGTGGCCTTAATACCTCTCCACATGCTTTGTGAGTTATTGATTTCGAAGTGGCCTTCAGTGTGCTGCTGGTGCTTGCACTTGGCTTCTCTGATGCCCCTTTTCAGTTCTCTGTGGGCATTACTGTAAGCTAGCCTATCTGCTGACCTAAATACAGCATCCCATGCCCTGAGCAGAGATCGCACATCACAGTTCAGCCATGGCTTCTGGTTGGGATACACTCTGATGGTCTTAGTAGTTAACACATTTTCAGTGCAGAAGGCTATATGTTATGATTCCCCGTGCGCTTTTACGCAGCGCACGGAGGAAAGAATTAAAACCCACTCACAGGAGTATGTTGTGTGCATTTATTACAGGTAGTGCAAAAGAAGAGGAAAACAGCAGCCTTGTGTGTAGCAGAGTGGAATGTACACACTCTGTTGGACAGAACAACATCACAGCGCCCAGAAAGACAGACCGCGCTTGTGGCCCTGGAAATGAACAGGTACAATGCAGACATAGCTGCACTTCGTGAAACAAGATTGCCTGGATATGACAGCTTAGAAGACCATGGGTACATCTTCTTTTGGAGTGGGAAATCAACTCAAGAAAGGAGAGAAGTAGGAGTGGGTTTTGCAGTTAGAAAGGAGATAGCAGCAATGCTTGATGAGGAACCGGTGCCAATCAACGACAGGATAATGACTATGAGACTCCCACTACAGCGGAAGATGTATGCCACACTCATCAGTGTATATGCCCCAACAATGACCAACACAGAGGAGGCAAAGGAAGAGTTCTACAGTGATTTATGTGAGACTATCAGGCATGTACTGACTGATGACAGGCTGGTACTCCTTGAAGATTTTAATGCCAGAGTTGGTTCGGACACTGAGGAAAGGAAAGGAGTGCTAGGCAGTCATGGAGTAGGCAAGTGCAATGCTAATGGAGAACTTCTACTCGCACTATGTTCAGAATACAACCTTGTGACAACCAACACTCTATTTAAGCACAAGGACACACACAAGAAGACATGGATGCACCCAAGATCCAAGCACTGGCACTTGTTAGACTACATCATAGTAAGGCAGAGAGACATAAGGGATGTATTGGACACCAGAACAATGAGAGGTGCGGCCTGTGGTACTGATCATGTTATGCTGAGATCTAGATTAAGGATTTGCAGACGAAAAACCAAGAGGATTGATCCAACTAAAGGCTATGGATGGTGAAACGGTTTTGCAGGAGAAAGACAAGATCCTGGACAGATTTGCAGACCACTTTGACCAACTACTAAACAACCCTGGAGATCTCACTGAAGAGGCTAAAGAAGCTCTAGTGCAGTGACCAGCTGTATCAAGTCTGGATGAACCACCAAATCTTGATGAACTAATGGCAGCTATCAGGACAACACAGGATGGTAAAGCTCCAGGAAGGGATGGAATTCCAGCAGAAGTGTGGAAATTTGGTGGTGTTCAGCTGACCAACTGCCTGCACAAGCTCATCCAAGAGATATGGGATGCCCAGAAAGTACCTGAAGACTGGAAGGATGCAAGCATTGTGCCTTTGTTCAAGAAAGGTGACAGGAAAGATTATGGAAATTACCGAGGTATATCACTGCTAGCCGCTGTTGGTAAGATTCTCTCACGTGTACTACTGAACAGACTCAATGAACACATCTCGCAGAATGTACTACCGGAAACCCAGTGCGGCTTTAGAAGTGGAAGAAGCACAATGGACATGATTTTCTGCTTGAAACAGATACAAGAAAAGTATATCAAACAGAACATGCCGCTTTATGTAGTCTTCATAGACTTCAGTAAAGCCTTCAATACTGTTTTGTGACAAGGGCTTTGGCAGGTACTCAAGAAAAATGGCTGTACAGAGAAGTTTGTCAGCCTGATCAAGGCACTCCATACAGGTATGCAAGCAAACATGGCAATGAGTTGTTCAGTGTCTAAAGAGTTTTCAGTAATCAACGGGGTGAAACAAGGGTATGTGCTGGCGTCTACACTCTTCTCACTATATCTGACAGCCATGCTTGAGGTGGCCTTCAAAGACACTTCAGAAGGAGTATACATTCAAACAAGGAAAGAAGCAGACTTGTTCAGTATGGCACAGTTTAAAGCCAAGAGTAAGACATTGATAAAGGTAGTAAGAGAAATGCTCTTTGCCGACGACAGTGCTCTAGTTGCACTCAGTGCGGAAGATATACAATCTTTAGTGGAGAAATTTGCAAGAGCAGCTAGCCAATTCAGCCTCAAAATCAACATCAAGAAGGCAAAGTGCCTTTATCAACCACCAAAGTTCCAGTTATCAACATCACTATTAGAAGAGATCAGCACTGGTACAGAGCCACTAGTCAAGTGCAAGATTTTCAAGTATCTAGGGAGTACTGTTTCAGAGAACACTAGGCTGGAGGATGAACTATCTCTCAGAATGGGAAGAGCAAGAGCTGTGTTTGGAAACTTGAGGGAGAGACTGTGGAACAATCGACATGTGTCTATCCATGTGAAATGCAAAGTGTACAGAGCGACAGTACTGGCTACTCTATTGTACGGTGCTGAAACTTGGACTGTCTACAGAGTGCAGGTAAAGAAACTCCACGCATACATGATGAGACATCTTCGGGCCATAATGAACATCTCATGGAAAGACAAGATAACCAACATAGAAGTGTTGAAACGAGCTGGTCTACCATCAATGGAGGACATGCCTGAGATGGCTCGGACATGTTGAGAGGATATCATTCAAACCGCTCCACGGAGGATGCTATAGTCACCACCCTGCACTCTGTCATCACCCACCTGGATCAGAAAGACATCTACGCCAGACTCCTGTACATTGATTTCAGTTCAGCATTCAACACCATTATTCCCCAGAGACTGATGGAGAAATTACTCCTTCTTGGTCTGAACACCGCCACATGTCTCTGGATCCTGGATTTCCTGACTGAGAGACCTCAGTCTGTCCGGGTTGGAAACAACATCTCCAACTCTGTCACGCTGAGCACCGGATCCCCTCAAGGCTGCGTACTCAGTCCACTGTTGTTTACACTTCTAACACATGACTGTGTATCCAGACACGAGGGGAACCAGATTATTAAGTTTGCAGACGACACCACGGTGGCGGGTCTTATTCAGAGGGCTGAGGAATCAATGTACAGGGAAGAAGTGAGAGACCTGGAGGGCTGGTGCCGGGAGAACAATCTGGTGCTCAACGTGGACAAAACAAAGGAGATGATTATCGACTTCCGGCAGTCACAGCCTGAACACGTCCCCCTCAGCATCGGCGGCCATTTAGTGGAGAGAGTGGAGAACATCAAGTTCCTCGGAGTGCAGATCTCACAGGACCTGACCTGGAGCAAGAATTCCTTGGGGATCAGGAAGCGGGCCCAGCAGAGACTGCACTTCTTGAGGAAACTCAAACAGGCCTCTCTCCCCATCTGCATCCTCAGGACCTTCTACAGATGTGTGGTGGAGAGTGTTCTGACGTACTGCATTGCTACATGGTACTCCAGCTGCTGTATGTCAGACAAAAAAAGCCCTGCAGAGGATAGTTAAGGGAGCTGAGAGGGTAATTGGAGTCTCCCTCCCCTCTGTCCAAGAACTTTTTCTGAACCATTGTAGGAGCAGGGCACTGAACATTGTCAAGGACCGTTCTCACCCTCTGCATAAACACTTTGAACTTCTGCAATCTGGCAAACGATTCCAGAGCACCAGAGGCAGAACCACCAGACCGATCAACAGCATCCTTCCACAAGCTGTTAGGATGCTGAACAGTTGATCCGGAATCTCTCATATACACTACCGCACCTATGGACATTATGTACATTATTTGTATATTATAGTTAGTTAGTTTTTCAAGTATGTCTCAGGGATGTGTGAATGGGTGTGGTGGAGTGGGGGGGTGAAGATATGTGTGAGTGTGTATTAATTCATGTTCTTTTACTTATATGGATGCCGAGAGAAACGCAATTTCATCTTGCCTGCACTACAGTTGTATGTACAGCAATATGACAATAAAGGTTGATTTGATTTGATTTGAGGATGGACTACCAGCGTCTCTCTCGGCAGTTACTCTACTCACAGTTATGCGAGGGCAAACGCAATCAAGGTAGACCAAGGCTCAGATTTAAAGACACTGTAAAAAAAAACTTGAAGAAGCTGGATATAGACAGGAGTTCCTGGCAGCGGAAGGCTAAGGACAGAGCTGCATGGAGGAATCTGATCAGACCTAAATGAAACAGCCATTGTTGCCCACGACAGACTGCTATGATGATGATGATCCAAAAAACAGTTCCAAATAACAGATAAGCGTACAGGATGAGATTAAACAGTTCAACATAACTGGTGAGTAGTACAGGGTACACAAGGATGTCCTCCAGGACGCTCTACAGAACAGGTGAGTAAGACATAGGGAAAAATGTTCCGTGGCAGACAGGACTGCAGAGGAGGAACAGGAAAGTACCCGGGAAAGGAACTGCCAGGCAGACCTGGACGGCAGGAGCAAAACAGTCAGTACTCACACAGGCTGGAACAGTCCGAGTAGGTCCAAGCGATCATCCCGATGAGACAAACCCAACCAGTTACAAATGATCACGCCACCCAGTGTGATGCGGTACAGCAACAGCAGGCAGGACATCTAGAAATGAGTGACGGAGTTCAAATACTGAGTGAAAACTAACACAGAGTTGGAGTAGTGTTAGACAACAGTGTGGGACAATGATCCGGCAATCTCTTCCAGCAGACCCAGGGCATAAGTAATGCCAACCCTAATGAGGAAAGAGATTGCCGGTGTGTGTAGTGAGTGTGGGAATGAGTGGCCAGCAGTAAGTGGAAGCAGGTGTGTGAATGAAGTCTGTGAGCATGAGAGCGAGGATGAATGGGTGTGTGTGTGTGTGTGTGTGTGTGTGTGTGTGTGTGTGTGTGTGTGTGTGTGTGCGTGCAATAGAGTGCATGGGTGTGGGAATGAGAGAAAGCATGTACTGTATATGTGTGTGTGTGCGTGCACAGAGGGGTAAACACCATAATAAGACACAGCTGATACCATTAACAGGAGAGGGAGGCGTGGCTGAGCTGTCAGGGAGCCGAGCAGACCCCAGAGGCTCCCTGAAAACGCCTGATGGAAAGCAAAAAATGCACAAAAGACCAAACAGCCACAGCGTCACAGAACTGGGCCTGAACATCAAGCCCAGTTCATGACAGTGCCTCCCCCTCAAGGGGTGGATACCAGACACCCCTAGTAACATCAGAAGAAAAAAGATCCCCCCCTTCCCCCCGGGGGGAACAAACAAACAACCCAGGGTGGGCGGTGGAGGAAACAGGTTTGGAGGGAACCAACAAGCAAAAAATAACATAAGAACAAGATACAAGAGAAAGTGAAATGAACCTTCCTCCCCCAAAACCAGGAGTCCAAGAGTTCAGGGGGCCAATCAAGGTCCCAGGCCCAAAGGGCGATGAAAGGAGACCAGTCAGGTGGTCGGTGCACTGGAGAGAGAGAGAAAGAGAGAGAGAGTGAGAGAGAGAGAGACCAAGTCAGGGTCGCCAGAGCCTGGTGAGGTGAGCCTGCCCTGGCCCTCCTCACCAAGAGTCGGGCAGTGTGACTTCAAAATGGGCAAAAGAGACATTACGGAGCACACTTGCCTGAACTCGGGCCCCACCTCCGTCCAGGACTCCAGCGACCCAGGATACGATGGTTTTGTAGGCTTAGGAGGTGCTGCACCCACGTTGGCCTCCACTGGGGAAGCTGGACCCTCGTCGTCGTCAGCCGTTTGGACCCCTGGTAGTGGTGGATCCTCTCTGGCGATCCTAGGAAGAAGCTCAGGGATGGCAGGAGAAGAAAAGCGATTAGGGTTGCCGGCAGTGGCAGAGCCCGGCGAGGTGAGTTCAGATGCAGCTATGGGCTGCACCTGACTCTTCTCCCCAAGACCCAGACAAGGTCTGTCTAAGGCTGACATGAGAGGAACAAGAGAGAAAACTTGCCTGCACTTGAGCTCCACCACCATCCAGGACTCCGTCAATCCTGACAACGACGTCTTGGGCCCGGTCTGCTGGAGATCTGGCTCGCTGGGTGACTCTGCCGCGGTTGCCCCCACAACAGGCGTGATGGTGGTTGCACTCTCTAAGTTCCCAGACGCCGTCTCCGTTGCTGGTGGCTCTTCTGGCATGACAGCTGGGGACTGCCTCACTGCTGACCCCGGAATAGGATCTACCAGGGCCTCTGGTCCCCCCCCCCCCGGTGACTAGGTTCAGGAGTCAGCGAACCCTCGGGAGTACCCAGAGAGAATATGAGGAGAATACGTGAGGAACTGTGACATGCCGCTGTATCAGAGAACTCAGGGGACTACAAACCCTGAGCCTCTTGGCCAAGGAACAGGCAAAATTGTTCATTAATAGCAAAACCCGAATGAGAAAGAATTTGCCTGTTCTCCTGGTTCCTGATATCTCCAGCAGCGTCCGGTGCACTCTCCTCCTGGTCTGCATCCGATTTGTGCCTGGGCTCCTTGGTAGGTGATGGAGAAGCCCCCCAAACAGGTGCAGAAGGAGAAGAGTCTGTAAGAAAAACTGCCTCCTCACCCTTGGCGGATGTAAAAGCTGAGGGTGAGGTGGTTGCAGGAGGAAAAAACGTCTTAGTTGAGTTCCTCTCCTTCTCCATGAGGCGGTCTATCTCAGCCAGTAAAGTCCGACTCCATTCCTCCTTCACACGGCACTCCTCCTCCATCAGGTGGTCCGTCTCCGCTATTAGCGCCAGTCTGCTCTCCTCCTCCATCACGCGTGGGTTGAGCACCCCCTAGCTCGGAAAATGAAGCAGGAGCAGTAGAGCCGCGGGAGGAGGGTGGCTTCCTCCGCCGCGAGCGCTTCTTCCGAGGTTGTGACGGCTCAGGCGCAGGGGAGTTCCTCTCCGGCTCTGCGTATGGCTGGGAGAAGATGGCGGAAAGTATGTCATCCACTCTCGGGATTAACCTGAGGCCGGGATGTTTCCACATTACCTCCTCAGCGGTGATCCAAGCCAGCCAAACATCGTCTGGAGACTGCGGCCACTGAGCCCATATGAATGCGTCTTCTAGGAGTTCCTGAGCTCTCAGCTCTTCATCTGTCCAGGCCTCCATGGCGTAACACAGATGGGAGGAAAGAGCACAAACAAAGGATGAAAAAAGAAAAAATTGCACACAACTACTCCGCTGGGCTTTAGGATGGCCGGATCATTCTGTTATGATTTCCTGTGCGCTGCGTAAAACCGCACGAAGGAAAGAATTAAAACCCACTCACAGGAGTATGTTGTGCGCATTTATTACAGGGAGTGCAAAAAACAGTTCCAAATAACAGATAAGCCTACAGGATGAGATTCAACAGTTCAATATAACTGGTGAGTAGTACGGGGTACACAAGGATGTCCTCCAGGACGCTCTACAGAACAGGTGAGTAAGACATAGGGAAAAATGTTCCGTGGCAGACAGGACTGCAGAGGAGGAACAGGAAAGTGCCCGGGAAAGGAACTGCCAGGCAGACCTGGACAGCAGGGGCGAAACGGTCAGTACTCACACAGGCTGGAACAGTCCGAGTAGGTCCAAGCGATCATCCCGATGAGACAAACCCAACCAGTTACAAATGATCACGCCACCCAGTGTGATGCGGTACAGCAACAGCAGGCAGGGCATCTAGACATGAGTGACGGAGTTCAAATACTGAGTGAAAACTAACACAGAGATGGAGTAGCGTTAGACAACAGTGTGGGACAATGATCCGGCAATCTCTTCCAGCAGACCCAGGGCATAAGTAATGCCAATCCTAATGAGGAAAGAGATTGCAGGTGTGTGTTGTGAGTGTGCGAGTGTGGGAATGAGTGGCCAGCAGTAAGTGGTAGCAGGTGTGTAAATGAAGTCCGTGAGCATGAGAGCGAGGATGAATAGGTGTGTGTGTGTGTGTGTGTGTGTGTGCAATAGAGTGCATGGGTGTGGGAATGAGAGAAAGCATGTATATGTGTGTGTGTGTGTGTGTGTGTGTGTGTGTGCGTGCACAGAGGGGTAATATGAATGAATATGAATAAGGTTTATTGTCAATACTACCATACGTAATACATACAGGAGAATTGAAATTTGACTTGACATTGGGCGCGCTCAGTAAGCGCATCCCATAGCCGGGGGAGCCTGAAGGCGCCAGTCGAACAGTGAGGGTAAAGAGGGGAAGGGGGGGGAGAGAGGAAAACACAATAGGCAGAGAGAAAAAAAACATAGTTATCAGAATAACGCTCGTATAAGCTCATATAAAGCTCAAATGAGCCAAATTTTGATCACACAGAAAAAAAACCCTCTATGCACAATTAGCAGACGTTGACAAATGACAAAGCGAGAGAGACCAGTGTATGTAGTCAGCATATGATCAGTGTGTGATGCAGTGTGGAGGAGTGTCAATTGCTGGTGAACAGCAGAGGGCACCCCCTGGCAACGGATAGTCATGTGTTCTACTCGGCATGTCCATTCTCATGCAGGTGGCAAGTTCTGTAAACACATGATAGCGCTGTCCTTGAGAAGCTCGATCTGCAGAACAACAGCCATTGTTTGTCGATGTTTGGGTTAAGCCACTTCTCCAGCGTTATCTTCATCGAGGAGGAATGTAAACAAGGGCACCAAAACACAAGGTCAAATCTGCACAGTGCACTCAGAGAATAAAAAAATTTCCCTCTCTTCGATTCTGTGCTTCAAATTTCATACAGGCTTGAATCATGCTTTAGATCATTCTCTGGAGAGCACTCAGCGATCCACAGATGTTATCCACCTACCGAAACATAGGTAAACATGTCCAAGAGAGTCCGTTCTCTCTTCAATGCATGCCAGGTGGTAAATTCCATGTTAATCCTTCCGCTGACAGTCAGTGCTCCCCCCAGCTGGACGAATTGTTGAATTTGTTAAGGGAGCTACGCCGGGGTCCGCATTTGATTAGCTCACCCAGATAATTTCGATACACTAGGAAAACTCCAGGGGCCAAACAGAAGATCCTGTGATCAGTTCAATCTCAGTCGAATCACACAGACACATGAATTCCAATGCCATGAGTCTCCCTTGGGTTCCCCCTGACCCGATCTTCTTCTTTTAAAGTGGTGACAATCGCATATAAGCCGCTTTCCAGATCCATAATTTCCATTTGGATTAAGATTCAGCCAGGAGAAGAGCGACATTGCAAGCTGGGATCAGAAAGGAGAGGATTAGGAGGGAGAGGGAAGAAAAGCGTCTACTCTCTCTCAGAAGCGGAAGTGTCTTAAACACCGTAATAAGACACAGCTGATACCACTAACAGGAGAGGGAGGCGTGGTTGAGCTGTCAGGGAGCCGAGCAGACCCCAGAGGCTCCCTGAAAGAGTCTAATGGAAAATAGGAAGCAAAAAATGCACAAAAGACCAAACAGCCAAAGCGTCACAGAACTGGGCCTGAACATCAAGCCCAGTTCATAACAGCTATGTAGGGTCCACCTGCGGTAAATTCAGACAAGCTGTATTCCTCCAAGTCCGTATTATGTGCAAACAACTCCCAGTTTGTGTTTTCAAAACAGTCATGTGGCTTTGAAACCGACTCATTCCAGACTTCAATGGTTTTAACAGTTGTTTTTTTTCTATAGATCAGGAGTCTGTAGGATGGAATCGTGCGCAAAGAGATATGATCAGATGATCCCAAGTGTGGAGATGGAGCAGTTTTGTATGCTCCAGGATGTTATTTTCTCTTGTAGGGAAATGCACATTTGCATGGAATTTGGGCAACATAGTCTTTAAATCCGCATGATTAAAGTCTCCAGCCACTATTATAGCTTCCTCTGGATGTACATTCAACTGTGTGTTAATGGTGTTGTGTCACTCATTTAGTGCTACCTTAACATTGGCTCGAGGTGGGACGTAGACAACAGTGATTAAAATGGCTGTAAGCTCTCTTGGGAGGTAAAAAGGTGTGCAATTTAAAGCCAAATACTCAATGTCGGGGCAGCAGTGTGTACTAATAATGTCTGTAGATGTACACCAGGCATTATTGATGTAAATGCACACTACCCTGCATCTGTGCTTACCGGAGTTGGTGGTCTTGTCAGCTCGGTAAACAGTGTGGCCTGCTAGCTCAATGACCATGTCGGGAATAGTTCTGTCCAGCCAGGTCTTTGTTATTACTATCATACAGCTTTCCATGCCGTCGGAGGTTATCCTCAGTCGTATCTCATCCAGTTTGTTGACAAGAGACTGAGAGTTAGAGAGAAAGAGGCTCGGTAAGGCTGGTCTGTGGGGGTTAGCATATAGCCTAGCTTGTGCAGCAGCCCTCTTACCCCGCTTTTGTTTTCTTTCCCTCCGCTGCCTTCATTGCTTGACGAGTGGGAAGATGGTTACTCCGCTTAGCCTAGGACTCTGTAGCTCTGATGGAATGGAGTTGAGGTCTTCTGGGATAAACTTATGGCAATTATTACCAATTTTGAGCAGCTTGACCCGTCCATAATGTAAACATTCACTCAAAACTTGTGCCAATAAGTCAAAAACACATAAGCAAACAAAAAAAGTTGCAGCGTAGACTGGAGCTCCTAGCTGCTGTGTCCATACACGCCGCCATCTTGTATATACGTATAGCTACATACGAGGGGGGCTGAAAAGTTCATGAGTGCGGCGGCATGAAATAAAGCGGCGTTGTTGGAGGTTTTAAGTAGAGTTTTATTATATCAGAATCAGAATCAGAATCAGGTTTATTGCCATTGTTCATGTAGTACACAAACTAGGAATTTGTCTCGGTACAATGCTGCAACATTAAACATGATAAGATAAGAGAAATAAACTATACATGTAATAAAGTGTAGGATAAGATTAAGTGATACTGGTCAACAGTTAAAATATATATTAGCCAGCAGCAGATACTGTGGAGAACTATATAGTGCAGTCGGTAATGCAGGAAGAAAACAGTGATGATTGACATGAGTCTGGTTGAGCTGCTGTACATGGTGCACGAGAGTCACTTAGTGTTCAGCAGTCTAATGGCAGAGGGGAAGAAGCTGTTCATGTGACGGGAGGTTTTAGTCTGGATGGACCGAAGTCTTCTACCAGAGGGGAGGGGGGCAAACAGTACATGACCAGGGTGTGAGGGATCGGCTATGATCCGGCCAGCACGCCTCCGGGTCCTGGAGATGTACAGATCCTGGAGAGATGGGAGCTTGCAGCCGATCACCTTCTCAGCAGTGCGCACGACGCGCTGCAGCCTTAGTCTGTCCCTGGCAGTGGCTCCTGCGTACCACACGGTTATGGAGGTGGTGAGGATGGACTCGATGATGGCTGTGTAGAACTGCACTAACATCTTGGTGGGTAGCTTGAGCTTCCTCAGCTGCCGCAGGAAGAACATCCTCTGCTGGGCTTTTTTGATGAGTGAGCTGATGGTCAGCTCCCATTTGAGGTCCCTGGTGATGGTAGTGCCTAGGAAGCGGAAGGAATCAGCAGTGGTGATGGGAGAGCCTGAGAGGGTGAGGGGGGGCAGAGGAGTAGTGACTTTCCTGAAGTCTACAATCATCTCCACTGTCTTCAGAGCGTTCAGCTGCAGGTTGTTATTGCTGCACCAGGACGCCAGCTGGGCCACCTCTCTCCTGTAGGCGGACTCGTCGCCGTTGGAGATGAGCCCGATGAGGGTGGTGTCGTCCGCAAACTTGATCAACTTGACAGACTGGTGGCTGGAGGTGCAGGAGTTGGTGTAAAGGGAGAAGAGTAGGGGGGAAAGTACACAGCCCTGGGGTGATCCGGTGCTGATGCTAGTATAGTCTGAGACAGTCTTTCCCAGCCGCACATGCTGCCTCCGGTCCGTCAGGAAGTCGATGATCCACCTGCAGAGGGAGTCAGGCACGTTGAGCAGGGACAGCTTGTCCCGGAGCAGAGCGGGGCGGATGGTGTTGAATGCGGAGCTGAAGTCCACAAACAGGATCCTGGCGTAGGTTCCCGGGGAGTCCAGGTGCTGCAGGATGGAGTGGAGGGCCAGGTTGACTGCATCGTCTACAGACCTGTTGGCTCGGTAGGCAAACTGCAGCGGGTCCAGGAGAGGGGTGGTGATGGACTTGAGGTGGGACAGGACCAGGCGCTCAAAGGACTTCATGACTACAGAGGTGAGCGCTACAGGTCTGTAGTCATTAAGTCCAGTGATCCGTGGCTTCTTGGGGACAGGGATGATGGTGGAGGATTTGAGGCAGGACGGCACGTGGCATAACTTAAGGGAGGTGTTAAAAATGTCTGTGAATACAGGAGCCAGCTGTTTCGCACAGAGTCTCAGGGTGGAGGGAGACACGCCGTCTGGGCCGGGGGCCTTGCGCGGGTTCAGTCTGGAGAACTGTTTGAGCACATCCTGCTCACTGATGATAAGGGGAGGGGGGGAGGTGGGGGGGGGTGCCTTAAATGAAGTAGGGAATGTGGAGGCTGTGGAGCTGGAGGGAGGGGGGGAGTTGGACACAGATGACGAGGTGTCAAAACGGGCATAGTGTTGGGACAGTCTCTGACAAAGGGCTTTGTCATCCTGACCTTTAGGAGCCTGAGGCCGATAGTTGGTGATCTGCCTCAGTCCTCTCCACACGGAAGCCGAATCATTAGCAGTGAACTGCTGCTGGAGTCTCTCTGAGTACACAGATTTAGCCCTCTTCAGCTCTCTGTTAAACCGGTATTTAACCTCCCTGTAGCAGTCCCTGTCTCCACTTTTCAGCGCTGCTTCCTTCTCCTTCCTGATCTGTCTGAGCTTAGCTGTGAACCAGGGTTTGTCATTAGAGTAACTCACCCTGGTGCGTGATGGAAGAATGTTCTCTTCACAAAAGTGGATATATGAGTTCACAGTGTCCGTGTACTCATCCAGATCATGCGTGGCTCCTTTAAGCATGCCCCAGTCAGATATTTCCATGCACGTTTCCAGCTTCTCCTCAGCATCACTGGTCCGTATCTTCGTAGTGCTCACGACAGGTTTAGTGAGCTTCAATCTCTGTCTGTATGTGGGAATGAGGTGAACCATCACGTGATCAGATAATCCCAGCGCAGCTCGAGGGACAGCGCGATATGCGTCTTTCACTGTGGTGTAACAGTGATCCAGTGTGTTTAATCCTCTGGTGGGGCATTTAATAAACTGTTTGTAGCGGGGGAGATCGTGGCTCAGATTGCACTGATTAAAGTCGCCAGCCACAATAATCAGCGAGTCTGGAAAACTCCGCTCTGTGTGTTGAATGTGATCCGCGAGCACGCGCTGAGCTTCGCGCGTGTCCACGTCGGGAGGGGCGTACACAGCGATCAGTATAAAAGAAGCAAACTCCCGTGGGGAATAAAAAGGCTTGCAGTTGATAACAAGAAATTCCAAGGCAGGAGAACAGTGTTTGGAAATTACCGTTACATCAGAGCACCAGATGCAGTTGATGTAGAAGCAGACTCCGCCTCCTGTGGTCTTGCCGGAAAGCTCTGTTGTTGGAGGTTTTAAGTAGAGTTTTATTATATCATACCACCGTCACGAGCTCCGCTCCCAGCGCCGTGCATGAGCGCCGAGAGCGAACCCACGGCTCTCAGAGAAAGAGGACACACTGTCTGTGTCCTGCAGCTGAGGCTGAAGTGTGTGTGAGAGTGAGAGCATGGATTTCAGTCAGCTTAAATACCAGTTACAAACAATGCATGAAAGGCATTCACAGCAGGGAGTATGGCATTTGCATTTGAGAGGCATACATCACAATAGGCAGATTTGCTAGACTTTGCTCCAGCTGCAGAACAAAGAGGTTAACAGGCACATCTACATATTGATCTGAGTCTCTAGGTCACAGTAAGGACAGGACGCATAAACACAATACATGAAAGGTGACATTATCACAGTAGTGTAGCGGAAAAAACCAGGAGTAGCGAGTTGTCTGTCCTTAGTCTGTTTGTGGGGGTTTTCCCAAACCGCCACAGCTCCCCCCAAGAGGGCTCGGCAGGTGGTCGAGACCTCGATAGTGCAGCTTGGGCAGCGAGCAGGGAAAAGCTCTGTGTAGGAGGGGGTGGAGGGGGGTGGGGGTAGTAAAAGCCGGCCGGAGACGATGAAAACGTCCAGGCCGCGCAAAAATTGCTTGTGGGTTCGCGATGTCGAAGGGCTGGTCCCGTTGAACGTGCAGAGGTCCACAAGAAGAAAAATTAGTCACTGGCTCCTCTCGCGATTAAGTCCTGCAAGGATTAATAGCGGCCATGAAGAAAAGACGAGGCTGCGTGGTGGCTGTGATGAGGGCAGAGGGACTGGCGTGTTGACTTTAGGTTCAGGCGTAACCCTAAAGCCTCGGGAACCGCAGACAGCTGAATTTCCCTTGTGTGCCGTGGCTAAGACCATAAAATCCAGTGAGCAAGCTGCGTGCCTCAGGTGAACGAGCAAGCCTGAAGGGCCAGTGTGCAGCGGAAGGAAGGCGGTCAGAAAAGCCGTATTTGTCCCGTGCGTGGTGTGCGCCGTCCTCGTAACTCCCCGGAGCGTGTGCCGGGGTCCCGTGCGTGGGTGGGCCGCTGGAGAGGAGAACCAGGGTCAGGGAGCTTGCTGGAGATCATCCCTGTTGTCTGTTGCGTCGTTCGGTCGTGGTGCGTTGGAGCGGTGCGAGGAAAGTAGACGCTCTTGTCCCTCGCTCGGTCATGGTGCGTTCAGGTCCACGTGTGCTCCGTCGGCCATGGGAGTCGCCGTCGCGGAGAAAGGACGAGGTACATGCGCTCTCGAGTGGAGGAGCTGTGAGCGCGGCCGGTCCAGCGTGGATGTGCCGATCTAGGCGTGCAGATCTCACCATGAAACGTTGCTCAGCTTTCCCAGTCGTGGGTGTTCTCCGTGGAGTTTCGCCTGGAAACTCCGCCTTGCGGTCTCCCTGGAGCAGAAGGGAGGGCAGATCAGTCAGGCTGCCGCGTTCGCTTGTCGTCGGAGAATCACCGCCGGGTGTTGCGTTCGCTGGCAGCATGTTCATTTCAGAGTCGGGTCACCAGTGCGGCGGCATGAAATGAAGCGGCGTTGTTGGAGGTTTTAAGTAGAGTTTTATTATATCATACCACAAAGAGGTTAACAGGCACATCTACATATTGATCTGAGTCTCTAGGTCACAGTAAGGACAGGACGCATGAACACAATACATGAAAGGTGACATTATCACAGTAGTGTAGCGGAAAAAACCAGGAGTAGCGAGTTGTCTGTCCTTAGTCTGTTTGTGGGGGTTTTCCCAAACCGCCACAATGAGCTGACTAAAAGGAGTTATGCTACAGCAACAAAACTAGTCATGCATTAAAGTCAACCTTTTCTAATACTAACTACATTGTTTCTTTTCAGATACACTCACATTGGACAGTAATGTAGGACTTTGAAAAGGAGACCTAGAGCCACTTTGTGAAGATGGATAAACCAGATCCAGCTGGTTTCCTTGAACGTTTCCCCACCCAAGATGAGTGTTGGGTCCATCACTTCGAGCCAGAGACCAAATAACAGTCTAAGCAGTGGAAACACACCTCTTCTCTCCCTCCAAAGAAGGCCAAGATGGTGTCATCAGCAGGGAAGGTGATGGTCTCCATCTTTTATCCATCTTCATAAAGTGGCTCTAGGTCTCTTTTTCAAAGCCCTGGATTAAGTAAGTAAGTAAGTAAAATTTATTTATATAGCACTTCTCACAGAAAGAATCACAAAGGACTTCACAATAAAATAAAACATGCAATCACAAATACAACATTAAAGGCATTAAAAACAAGTATAAATACATTAAAAACATAAAAACCATAATCCATAATCAAACTAAAAAGCCTATTTAAACAGGAATGTCTTCAGCTGCTTTTTTGATTACTGTCCAATGTGAGTGTATCTGCAAAGAAACAATGCCTTTGAACTTTTCAGCCCCCCTCACATGTCTGTATAGAGATGTATAAAAAATACTAAGAAAATATTTTTATCCCCCTTTGGGCGAAGGCCGAAGGGGAATTATGTTATGGGTCAGTCTGTCTGTCCATCTGTCCCACTTTTGTGAAATCAACTCTTCCTACAGTTTTGGTCCAATTGTTTTGAAACTTGGTACCAGTGGTTTGATATACACTGAGGATGCGCATATTGCAATTTGATTCTGATCAGATGATTTTTGCAGGACTTGTAGCCCCTGATGTATGACCTCTTATTTCACTTTACTTCATAAACAGTAATTGTCTTGTGAAATTAACTCCTCCTCCAGTTTTGTTCCGATTGTTTTGAAACTTGGTACCATGGTTTGATATACTCTGATGATGCGCATATTGCAATTTCACTCTCATCAGATAATCTTGCGGTCAAAAGTCAGAGGTCATATTTTCCCTATATCTTCTAAACACTATAACTACTGAAAGAAATGATGTAAGCTTTTCAAATCGATACAGTAATTGTATCTGATACACATCTTGGAAAATTTACACCCTAACCTAACTATGGCTTTGGGGTCAAGGGGTCAAAGATCAAAGTTAACATTGCAGTTGCACTACGGTAAATGCTACATTTACTATTACTATAAAACGAGTAAAGCTAGGGCCACCAAATGTGGTATACAGGTTCACTTTGGGATCCTGACCTCTTGAGTATGGGTTTGGAGTCAAAAGTTAACATTAACATTCCCTATGTTATTACTGTGCAATGAGTAAAGCTAGGGTCATCAAACTTGGTACAGGGTGAAGCTCCTGAAGTGTGACTATGGTTTTGGGATTGCAAGGTATAAAATGGCTTATAAACTATATCCCAACAACAAAGAAAACTAAGGTCACCAAACCTGGTACACAGGTTTACCCTGAGACCATGACCTCTGACCACAGGTTTGGGGTCAAACGGTCAAAGTTGACACTCCCTATGCTCTCTTACTATAGAACGTGTAAAGTTCTCTAGGGTCACCAAACTTGCTACACAGGTTCACCTCGGGATCCTGCCCCACAAGTTTGGGTTGAATATACTGTTGTATATTTGTGGATGATGGGTTTATCATAATTTGGTTCTGCCACAGTAATTATATTGAAAAGTTTAAAACTGCTCTCCGTCAGTAAGTATAGAGATCTTCAAAGAAAACGGAGGCAGGGAATATTGCACTCGCCTCAGAGTGCTCTTGTTAAAATGAGTGGTCATCTTGAATTCTCATTTCAGTAAAGCCTCTTCTGACTTCTCGAGCTAAAATACCGACTTCATAGACAAAAGTACTAGAAGGACACACCCTGACTTCTGGGTGCATAAAATTACAATGCAGCACCTTGATGTGTATTAAATTGTTGAATACACAGTCATCAGCCACTTTAATAGATACCCACTGTTATTACTAGGTTGAATCCCTGTTGCCTTCAGAACTGGTTTACTTATCCATGCCGATGGAGTTGAGTTGTGGGTAGGGCAGTCACCTGACTCTTCTTATCTATCTGTCTGTCTGTCTGCGTATCCGTGCTCTAACGCAAAAGGAAATGATGCTGGGATAACTAAACTTGGCACATAGGTTGACCACAGGAATACCATGTTTGGCTATGCTTTTGGGATTGAAGGGTCAAAGGTCAAGCTCACAGGGTCATAAAAGGTCAAAAATCAAGATCAGTTTTGTCTTACAGTGACTTTATTATGACAGATAGAACCATCACATTTTAACACAAGCTAGAATGGAGTCTGGGACACCTCTTCAATGTTCAGTGACCTTGACTTTGCATTTTACCTTGAAAATCGGTAAGGTCTGAAAATGGTTATAGCGTCCCATCAAGAGTGAAGCAGAAAGTCTGCCAGGGATTTTCTCTACTACAGTACATGGCATTCCAACAGGGATAGGGCTATAAGGTGTGGGTCTACATCTCTAATGAGTGCAGTTCTAGTTCTTCATGGCGTAGATTCAGCAAGGTGCTGGAAACAGTCCTCAGAGACACTGGTCTACATTGATATGCTAGCATCACACTGTTGCTGCAGATTTGTTGGCTGCAAATCCATGATGCTCCATGCATGCATCAATTTTTTCATGTTGTTCACTCCAGATTCTGAACCTACCATCTGAATGTTGAAGTAAAAATTGGGAGACTCACAGCAGGCAACATTTTTCCAGTCTTTTATTGTCCAGTTCTGCTTGGGGTGGGGAAAAAATGATGCATTGATGTGTCATGATAGTTTGTGGTGATGATATTGCATCAATTCAGAGACACAGTATCATAATATTTTATTAAAAATTTTTAATAAATGTTACAAATACAGACTTACCTATTCAGGTACTGAGTAATAAAAACTAGTTGACTTTTCAGTCGTGATAGTATTGCATCGTGAGCCAAGTATCGCAATGCGTATACCATTGTGAGGTCCCTTGCGATTCACACCCCTAGTTTTGGTGTGCCTATAAGTTGTAGCCTCAGTTTTCCTGTTCTTAGCTGACAGGAGTAGCACTAGTTGAAGTCTTCTGCTGCTGTACCCCATCTGCTTCACTGTCTTGTGTCTTCATAGAAGCTCTTCTGTATACCTTGGTTGTAATGAGTGGTTGTTTGAGTTATTGTGCCTTTCTGTCAGCTTGAACCAGTCTGGCCATTCTCCTCTGACCTCTGGCATCAACAAAGCATTTGGGGCCCAGAGAACTGCTACTCGCTGGATATTTTCTCTTTTTCAGACCATTCTCTGGAAACTTCAGCAATAGTTGTGTGTGAAAATCCCAGTAGATCAGCAGTCTCTGATGTGCCCGTCTCATAAATTCTTGTTTTTCAACAAGGGGTCCTAGGACTCCAGGGGGTCCCTGAGAGAATGTTCAGGGGTCCTTGGGAAATTGCCTAATTTCTCTTTTTAACTGGTCCAAAAAATTGCAAATAATTTGCTGTTGTTGTGCATGAGTGCCTGTAGTGACTCTTCCATGTCAGTAGGTGGCAGTATGAATACAATAACAATGGCTACTAGCTTCTTCTTCCCATTCTGCTTCATGTGTTAAAAGGCTGTTAATGGCCTTGTTAAGATGTGCTAGGTCACGGTGACTAGATGAAAAACAGCGATGGATAAGTACACTGCCCGTTCAAAAAACAGTCACCACCTGGATTTAACTAAGCAAATGGGTTAGAGCCTCTTATTGGATGGTCTAGGTTCAACAACATTATGTGCTCAAAGAATGAGGTCAGTTGACTACCTGAATATACTGAATGACCAGGTCATTCCATCAATGGATTTTTTTCTTCCATGATGGCACAGGTGTATTCCAAGATGACAGTGTTTCCTCTGGCTTAAACACCTTGGCACAGTGGCAACATATTTTCGGGAGGGGGGGGCAGAAAACACATGACACTATTGTTACCGGAATATGTTAATTTTATACTATTTTTTTCTTTTTAATTTTGCACAGTAACTTTGCATATGGAACTTACCATATGAAATATTGTACAACCAGGGCTTGAATCTTGGAATACTGGGCCAGTTGGGGTCCCATCCAGACATCCTGTGTTTGGACTTTTTACTGATGTCATCCTTCTCTCCTTTCGCTGCTCTCACCTCTCCTGGACCCTCTGCCTGAACACTTTCCTCAACTTGTGTTATCTTGTTTGTCTCATCTTTCCCTCTCTGAGCTCTGTCTAATTCAGGTTCTTTCTCTGTCTATGGTGGTATACAAACAGGTTAGAAAATACCAAGTGTCACGTTTTGTCCTGCAGGATTTTCTTTTTTGTCATGGTTTACATAAATGACATATGTGGGGGGGGGGGGGTTGTATTTTTATTCTAGTGTTTCTTTTTTCCATTGAGAAATAGTAGGAAAGAGAAGGAGAAAAAAAAACATTCATAATAGTAATTTACTCATGCATACTTAAATTATATGGTCAGAGGTGGGTATAGTAGCCAGAAAGTCTACTCATGTAAAAGCAGTGTTATCTTTTGAAATTAATCATTAAAAGTAGACAGCCAAAAATTTCTTGTTGAGTTAAGCAGGGGTTGGCAGTGAGGGCCATACCATTGCAGGTTTTCTGTTCCACCCAGTCTATTCAGCAGGTGTTTTCAATGATTAGCAATCCTTGAAGCTGACAAGAGCAAACACCTGCTGAAGAAACTGGGTGGAACAGAAAACCTGCAGTGAAGTGGCCCTCCATGGCACATGATTGCCCACCTCTGAGTTGAGCGTACAAAGAGCTTGCACTTAATAACTTGAGTAATGACTTCATTTTTGAAGGTTTGAGGATTTTCTCCAAAATTTATAGCAATTTTCCTATAGTTTTCTACTTTTCCTCTGTAAATTTATCTAAATTTGCAACCATTTTCCTCATCTGTAATTTCCTCTTGTAAAATTATGACTTTTCTTGTATATTTGAGACTATTATAAACTTGTGGATTATTTTAGAGCTAATTTTTATCTGTTTTTATAAAATTACCAGAGGGTTTTTTTTTTGTATAAATTTGAAACGGATTGTGGTAAAATTTTGACATTTTTTCCTTATACAATTTACACTTTTGACCATAATTTTGCAGAGCCAGAACAGAACAATAATTTGACTCTGATTTCAAAGAAAAACTATTAATAAAATTATGTTTAATGAAATAAATTAAATTACCAGAGATTGTTATTTCTGTTATAATATTTCTATATAATTATATTTTTTTTTTTAACTCTCCTCACCACCCAGACAGCAGGAAAAACCTCCCTTATTTTGAAATCCAAATGTTGGTACTTTTAGTTTGTCTGAAGGCTGTTGATGGATTAAAGTCGTTGACTTCGTGAATTTCGGTCATCTTAACTTGCCAGGTACATAATAATGAACATAAATTAGTTAATATTGTAGTGGATGGTGAAGTAAATCCTCAGCGATTCAGTCACTCTTGCCTTTCCCTGCATATGAAACCTAACCACACCTGTTTGCTAAGCGAATCTTCATTATTGTTCCCATTACCAGCAGGTTAAAACCATCATAAATGCCTCCACTGCTCACATACCTCTTCTGCTTTTTTCTGCATTTAAAGTACTTTGATAAGCTCATGCTTCTCTCGGACAGCAACGCCAGAGAGATACTCTGCCTACCAACTGACAGTCACACAGGCAGCACCCTTCCGTACTCTGACGCGTGGATAACTGTCACGCACGTTCATGTGCGCACTTGCGAAGCATCATTCCTTAATTTATTTTACTTAAATTTATATTTCCTCTTAGCGTGGTGGCATAACTTCAAGGGTGGTGGCCCGCCACGCGGAAATGTTACCAGAGGAAACCCTGATGACAGGATTCATCGGGCTCAAATTGTGAAAGAGTAGTTCAGGGAGCATGAGACATCATTTTCACACATGGATTGGTCACCACAGAGTCCAGACCTTAACCCCATTGAGAATCTTTGGGATGTGCTGGAGAAGACTTTGCACAGTGGTCCGACTCGCCCATCATCAGTGCAAGATCTTTGTGAAAAATTAATGCAAATCTGGACAGAAATAAATGTGACATTGCAGAAGCTTATCAAAACGATGCCACAGCGAATGCATGACGTAATCAAGGCTAAAGTGTGACTTTTTTGGGGGGGCCAGGCAGTGTATTTGAAGAGGAAAGATTCAGACTCTGAACTTGGCCCTGTACCGATGCATCAGCTGCCATGGTTGGGCACACCAAAGGATTCATTAGCAGAGTGAAAGAGACACCCAGATGTTGTTGTTACTATGTTTTTTGCATTGCAAGGTGCTTGTTGCCAAGACTTTGCCAGCAGAAGTAGCTCCTATGTAGGATAATGTTGTGTGGATGGTAAACATTGTAAAGACAAGACTATTAAAAAGCCGTATATTTGCATCTTTATGTGAGGAAATGGGAGTGGAACATAAAACTTTATTGCTTCATACTGAGGTCTGATGGTTGTTGTGTGGAAAGTGCTGGTCCAAGTACATGAGCTTTTTTCATTTTGTAACATTTTTGGTTGGTGGTGTTCCACAATATTTTTTCAATGTTAAGCTTGCTTCATGTTACATTTCCCTCTAGTCCGCTGTGGTCCGCGTACGCTTTGGACGAGCCCAGCATGCACGTGGCGCTGCTCATGCTCACTTTTTTCATCTACCCAGGCCAAGCGGTTGACGCATGCGCACAACCATCATTTGTAGTTTCACTCCCACCCGATAGGTAGCGCCAAGGCACTTACGTGCCAGGATTTTCACCAACGAAGAAACAGCGGACTTCTTTGCAAAGTCTCTCTTCAAATATAGAGTCCATTTCTGCTGTTTGACTTCCCGATTTTCATTCCTTTTCCACAAAGGTGCTGCTGCCACTGTGAAAGAAAGTATGTATGTTTGATTCATGTATGTTTTTATTCTCGTTTTCCACCTCCTCGTTGTCTTCTTCGTCTACTGATGTATGCTGTGTCGATATCGCCACCTCGTGAATGAACACGTTCAGGTCGTGGGCAGGCAGTGCGGTCACAAAATTTGGGCTCCACACGGTCGTCCATGGTCGAGCACTGCGGACACTAGTGGAGTGGAGACGATGACGTAAATTTCATCACACAAGGTTTCCGGTTACGCGTTCGCGGACAGCAGAGGTGTAGCATGAAGCAGACTTAAAGGGTTTCTTGGCTCAAAATAGGTTTAAAGACACTGCCCTAAATTACCTTTATTCCTCATTCTGATGTTCAGTTTGAACTTCTACAGCATGTCTTGGCCATGTCTACATACCTAAATACATTGCGTTGCTGCCATGTGTTTGGCTGATTAGATATTTATTATTTATGTTTTTGTACTGTGATTTTTTTTTCCCTCTCCAATTCAAGGGCCAGAAAACAAACATGTTTGTAATGTACGCTCTGGCAGATTAAACCAAGGTCGGTCTCATTCCTCCTCCTCTCCCTTTGCTCCTCCTGATTCTGAAGCTGCAGCTGAACATGATGATAGCATAGTTAATAGATGTAAAACATTTGTTTGATCTCATGTATCAGTGTAATATAGTCTTTATGAACCCCTTATGTCCTAAAGGTAGTTATGTTTGACTTAAGGGATTTTTTCCCTTCTTCTTGGCGCAGTGTTTGCATTTAATTTGGACAGAATTTTGCAGTGAAATCCAGGATTCAGCACATAAGCTTAGTTTTGCTGTGTGGTGCAACAGGCCAACATACTGTATGAACGAGAAGGCACGAGTAGGCTGGAGGGGAAAATATAGCAAAAAAACCCCACTGCTGACAAAAATGATTCATGCGCTACAAAGAGGTTATTTTATAAGGTTTGCAGATGCACTTTCATCCGTTCCCCGTGTGTGATGTACAGCAGGAAAAAAAACTTCAAAAACAGAGCTGCAGCTTCATTTAAATCAGCATTTCACTCCATCAAAAAGATTAGTTTCCAGCTCAGCGATGGTTAGATCATAGCTTTGCTGCAGCACACCACATGCTACTTTAGACTGTGACAATTAAAGTAATGTAGGGATTCTGTGCCTCCCTTTGAGTTATTATTAGTGGCTCAGAGTGCTGATAGTAGTGAACAGAGGGCAGGAGGTTTGACGTTGGTTGTGTTGTCCAGTTAAGCAAGAAAATATTTTAATAAGACTGTACAGGAGCCCAGCCACCACCACACATGCACAAAATGTAAAAAATGCAGTAAGATGACTGCCACTACAGCTACAGGCCACTAGAAGGGGATGTGTGTCTTTATGAATAAATAAAGATTCTGCCCCAGTTTGAGCTCCTCATGTGCGCTGCTACTACTCTGTGTAGCCTTGTAGAAAGATACTGTTGTGTAAAATGTTCACCATTTTAACTCAGAGATGTATACGTGCAATAAACTAAATCTACTGCCACTATGTGTCTGCAGCTGACTTTTATTTTCATTCCTTTTGCAGCCAAGTACATCGGCTGCTATGTTGACGACACCCGGAAACGAGCACTGAGAGGAGTTTCATTTTTTGACTACAAGAAAATGACTGTATTCCGTTGCCAAGACAACTGTGCAGAGAGGTATGGCATCAATATACAAACAGAAGCACATCCATTAACCTAGCTGTCCATCTCTGCTGTCTTTTCACGCTCACTGCTTGGCTGAGAAATAAAGAACTCACACTGCAGCAAAAGAGCAATATCATCACTTATTGACCCATTAGTGTTGTTAAAATCTTGACAGTTGTAAAACACATTACAGGTTGGTCGTGGTTTTTGAGTTTCCGACATTGTTCTTCACCTTGCATAGAGCATGAACAATGTGCAATATAACAGATAACAAGTAACAGCATGTTTCCTTTAGCATTTGGCCATCACCCTTGTAATTGTCTTAGTGTCTTCCTGTATAAATGTGTCCCTTTAATCCACCTTATTCCTAGGCCACATGATGCCTTGCGTGAATTATGGGTGCAACTTCCGGTACTAGTTTAGAACATATGGTTGTCACTGAAACGGGACACTTTTCCTTGTTAAAAAACAATGACTTCGGCATCAGAAATGCAGGAACACGGCCTCTTGCACCTCAAAACAGTAGCATAATCATACCACTTCCCACGACTATTGAGGGATGGAAAGATGACCTTAAAAAGTGGCCTCGTACACAGTAGCTCCATTAGTTAGCGCCGCTGCTAAGATGCTAACGATGTAAACAAATGACCCTTGCTGGTAAAATGAGTCACTTCGAGGACATTTTCAAACTGATGTAACGTTATTTCCATATTCTGTATTGAAAGACCTTCAAAATTATATTTAATTTGTAGGTAGTGTGCAAAAACTGACCCAGAAAAAGATGATTTGTTTATATTTTAGCTAGGTTGAAAACTCGCGTTCGATCGGTCGGGAGTTACGTCTTCCGCAAAAAACATAGGTATTTTTAGAAAGTACAATTTCTAAGCTTTACAATGATACCAGACTCTCATGGGGGGTTTCCTGGGACTTTGCCACTACCAAACAAAGAAATAGTCATGATTTATGACTTCTCGTTGCCTGTACTCATAATGACGCGGTGGGCATTCCAACCAACACATCTCCACTGCAGTAAAGTTGGCTGCATTTTATTAAAATATGTTGGACATAATCAAATTTATTTTAGAGCCGACGTACGCCACTACACCGTGCTTGGATGTCGTCTGTCACCATGTGGTGAGAAGCCTCCATTTATCCAGTCTATTGGCACAACCACAAGCACCAGCAAGTGCCAGAACGATGCCAAAACATTCAAAAAATACAAAAAGTAGAAGAGCTGAAATTAGCTGCCACTTGAGTGGAAAACATGTGTGTGGACTATACATTAAAATGAATTTGAAAAACTTTTAAAAATGCTATTTTAAATGCCCCTGCTACTCCCCTCTTATTGACTGATTTAACACTGCTGCAGCCAAAACCGGAAGTTCCGTCCATGATCATTCCTACAGCAGCACCCCCAGCAATAAGGTGGATAGTTTTTACTGGCATTTTCGGCCTGAACAACATCCATTTTTCCCACTTTTCTTCCATTTGTATTTATTGTAGTCTTTCACTTTTTCCATTATTTATTTATTTATTTTATTTATTTAACCTTTATTTATACAGGGTAGTTCCATTGAGAGGCAACCTCTCTTTTTCAAGGATGCCCTGTTCACACTCACACCAGGAAGCTGCCCAGTACAACCACAGACTGACCTGTGGCAACTGAGCAGCTCCACTGGAGCAGTTGGGGTTAAGGACCTTGCTCAAGGGCACCACAGTGGGGTTAAGGAGGGTGGGGCAAACCCTGCTGTGTCATCTGTCCCACCGAGATCTGATCCTGCCAATCCAGGGATCGAACCCACAACCCTCTGCTCACCAGTCAACATCCCTAACCATTAGGCCACCACTGCCCCATTATGTAAATTTCTTCTGTGACGTCCATCCACTGGAGGTTCCACCTTGTACTGTTATCTTGTGATTGCTTTTTTACTGGCTATCAACATTATTTTCCTTCGTAGAGCTGAAATTGCACAGATGCAGAACATTACAATTCATAGGAATCTTGTATCCAATTTTCTTTTACATTGTTGCGTATACAGATGTCCAGAATGTTATTCATTTATGACATTTCCAAAGAATATGTATGTGGTCAGCATCTCTTGCACCACGTTCCCTAAAGCATGTTAGTTTTGTGTTTGATTTTAATTTTGGGTGTAATTAAAAAGAATTGAATCAAGTTTTTCCAACCTCCATATCTGTGGACTTGTGATTGATGCACTTTCCACATTCTTGCAAGTCATTTTAGAGTTGGAATTTCAGAGTCGGTCTTTTTTTCTCTTTTATACTGTCAGAAGCCAAGTTGGTTTCCCCTGGCTCGGTCCTGACCTCCCTGTGGGTTTAAGTGCAGCTGTTTATGTGTTTCTTATGTATTGCAGTGCTGCTTCCGTATCCCTTGCCACTGCTCTCGGGCCGGCAGCTATTAGGCAGTCCTCTCTGGCTCACTCCAGCATAGCGCTGGCTGACTGCCTGCTGGTCCGACCACGCCCCCTGTCTCTCATTACTACCAGCTGATTCCCACTCCCGCTAATCATCTTTCCTGGTCCTCGCCCAGGTGCTCCTCGTCACACCACCACCAGCAGTGCGTGTACTTAAGCAGCTTTTTGCCAGTCACGCACTGCTGGTTCATTGCATTGTCTACCATGTTGTCAGTCAGTTGTTATTGTCAGCACTATCACGACATGTTAGCCACTCCATGTTTGCCGTGGTTCTCATGCGCCCTTGAAGCGATGTCAGCTCTGCGGCGCAATCATGGTTAATATCTTTCTCCTCATACGTTCGCTGGGCGATGCCAGCCCCCGAACGCCAACAGTAAGTGTTTCTCTGTGTTTTTGTAAGTCTTCACCTTTTTGGGAACAGTCTGTCTTTACGTTAATAAATGTGTTGTGGTGAAACGTCTGCATGTAAGTCCTTGTCATTCTACCCCTCACCGTGCGTTGCGTAAAAGCACATGGGGAGGTCCATGGCATATACAGTATATACTGTATATCGTTGAATGTGTGAAATAAGGCACCAATTGCCTGCAGTTAGTTTGCTTATTTATTAAAGAATAAGGAACAAAAGAACTCGCCACGGGGCGGATAACAAAAGGCTGAATACAAGACCTCGGAGGGTGATAACTGAACACATACAAATACAGCCAAAACCATGAAAGGTTACTTACAAATAAACTGAGACTCTAAAGTCCAAAGCTGAGGATAGACTGGAATCAGGGGTAGGGGATTCCAGCCTGAGTAGGGCGAGGTCGCAGCGAGTAATAAACCTCACTAGCGATCTTAAATAGTGAACCAATAACTCCAACAACAAACCGGTGTGAAGTCAAAGTAATGAATTAAACACAAACAGCTGTGACAGGCCGAAGTCCGGCCACAGCGCTGTCAAAGTAAAAGCACAAATAAAAAAGTAAAAAGTAAAAGCACAAATAATCCCCATAATAAACAAGACTAAATATACAGACAGAAAAAGGGGAAAATACTAAATGATCCGAGCACGGAATAGACCTGCGCTCGGGATCACTACAGAATGTTTATTTGCTATAGGTTTTTGGTATAATGCATTTGTAGTTTTGCTTTTAGTTCCTTTATATGAATTCAAAATACACTGGACCATACAATTCACTGCCATGTAGGGATCCAGCCTGTTTTCCTTCCTATAGTACTCCCTTATTGGTAGGTATGTAAAGAATTCATTCTTGTCTAAATCTAATTTATCCCTTATATCTTTAAATTTCTCCAGCTGTCAGTCTTTCTTAAAGTACCCCATGCTGTGATATCTTGAAAGAAGCTTTTTAAGATAAGATAAGATAAGATAAGCCTTTATTAGTCCCACAAAGGGGAAATTCCAGGATTGCAACAGCACAGGGATAGCAACACTCAGAGCAACAATCAGAAGGCAAGAAAAAAAAAAAACAAGCAAGCAAGAGCAGCTAATAAACATATGTACGTATTACTATAAAATATATATATATACACACACACACAGACACACAGTGCAGAGCATTGTAGCTGGATGGAATAAATATATGAATATATGAACACAGTGCAGAGCATTGTAGCTAGATGGAATAAATATGTAAATATATAAACACCCACAGTACGGAGCATTGCAGCTAGGTGGAATAAATATGCAAGTATATAAACACACACAGTGCGGAGCAATGTAGCTAGATGGAATAATATGTAGATATATAAATATATAAACACACCCAGTGCTGAGCATTGTAGCTAGATGGAATAAATATGCAAATATATAAACACACACAGTGCAGAGCATTGTTGCTAGATGGAATGAAACAGCATAACCGTCTACTTAGTTATCCTACATGGTATGATTATGTGCCCATACATATTCTCACCCTCCATAGCGACCGGTATGTTCCTAGTTGTATGCCGGAGGGGACCATTGTGTAAGTCTATTGCATCTTTTGCATTCAAAAAACTATTAGTTTGTTACGTCTTTTTGCTATCTCTGCGAGCAGCCCTGCTTAGGTTGTACAGTCTGACAGCCGTTGGTAGGAAGGACCTACGAAACCTCTCGGTTGTGCACCTGGGATGATGTAGTCTGCTGCTAAATGAGCTCCTCAGTGCATTCAGTATGTCCTGCATAGGGTGGAACTCGGACTCCAGCAGAGATGACAGTTTAGCCACCGTCCTTCTCTCTCCTATCTCCTCCATCGGATCAAGGCGCTGCCCCAGGACAGAGCTAGCTTTCTTAATCAGTTTGTTCAGTCTCTTCCTATCGGCTGCAGTAATGCCACTGCCCCAGCAGACCACTCCAAAAGTGATGGCTGATGCCACCACCGTGTCATAGAATGACTTCAGCAGCGCCCCTTGTACACCAAAAGACCTGAGTCTCCTCAGCAGGAACAGCCTGCGCTGTCCCTTCTTGTAGAGTGCATCAGTATTGTGTGACCAGTCTAGTTTATTGTTCAGATGAATACCCAGGTACTTATAGGATGTCACCATCTCGATGTCTGTTCCCTGTATATTTACTGGTACTGTGAGGGGCTGCCCATGCCTGCGGCAGTCCACCACCAGCTCCTTAGTTTTCCTCGCGTTGATCTGGAGGCAGTTCCGATGGCACCAGTCCACGAAGTCCTGGATAAGCCCTCTGTACTCAGCTTCATCTCCATTGGAGATGAGGCCAACGATCGCAGAGTCATCAGAGAACTTCTGTAGATGGCAGTGTGTTGTGTTGTGTGAGAAGTCCGCAGTATAAAGAGTGAACAGGAAGGGAGCCAGCACCGTTCCCTGGGGGGCCCCCGTGCTACTGATGATCGTGTCGGACACACAGTCCCGGGTTCTCACAAACTGAGGCCGGTTCGTGAGGTAGTCCAGGATCCATGATGACAGGTGCTGGTCCACCCCTGCGCGCAGCAGCTTGTCCTTCAGGATCATCGGTTGGATGGTGTTGAAAGCACTGGAGAAGTCAAAGAACATGATCCTCACCATATTCCCGGGCTTCTCCAGGTGGGACAGAGAACGGTGAAGGAGGAAGATCACCGCATCCTCCACCCCAATGCCATGCTGGTAGGCGAACTGGAGTGGATCCATCGCTGGTTCCACCAGGGGGCGGAGGTGAGCAAGGAGCAGTCTCTCCAGGGTCTTCATCAAGTGGGACGTCAAGGCCACCGGTCTGTAGCTGTTCAGGTCTTTGGGGTGGGAAGTTTTTGGTACAGGTACCACACAAGATGTTTTCCACAGCTGTGGTACCCTCCCCAGTTTCAGGCTCATGTTGAAGATATACGTCACAATCCCACACAGCTGGTCTGCACAGGACTTGAGGAGCTTTGCGCTGATGCCGTCCGGTCCCGGCGCCTTCCTCGCCTTGATCTTCCTCAGCTCCGTCCTCACCTGGGTCCTGGTCAGGGTCAGGATGGGGGGCTGTGTGTTGGGAGTGGAGGGGTGTTGGTGGAGTGGGGAGTGGGCAGCAGGACTTGATTTCTTTAGAGGCAGCAGTGGTTGTTGTGCAGTCAGGGGGGAGGGCGGTTGGTCAAATCTATTGAAAAACAGATTCAGGTTGTTTGCCCACTCCCTGCCCCCTGTGGCCTGGGGGGAGGTATTCTGGAGCCCCGAGATGGTTTTGAGGTTTCTCCAGACCCCGCTGATGTCGCTCTGTTGCAGCTTGTCCTCCATCTTCTTCCTGAAGCTGTCCTTGCCTACTCTGATCTTTCTCCTCAGCTCCCTCTGTACGGACTTCAGCATCTCCCTGTTCCCTGACCTGAAGATCCTCTTCTTCTCTCTCAGAAGTGTCTTTATCTCAGGGTTGATCCAGGGTTTGTTGTTTGAGTGACGCCGTATGGTCTTGGTGGGAACGGATTTGTCCACACAGAAGCTGAGGTAGCCCGTGAAGGTGTGAATGAGGCCATCGATGTCCTCACCATGTGGATCGCAGAGCTGCTTCCAGGCGGTGGCTTCAAAACAGCCCTTTAGGGTGTCCATTGTCTCCTCAGACCATAACTCCACAGTGTGCATGGCCGGAGGTTGTCTGTGCACTAGGGGTTTGTACACCGGCCGGAGATGAACCAAGTTGTGATCCGATCTCCCGAGTGGGGGGAGTTGTGATGAGGTGTACGCCTCCTTAGTGTTTGCGTAGAATAAATCCAGTGTTTTATTGTCTCTAGTGTGGCATGTGACATACTGGGTGAACGTGGGTAGAATGGGAGACAGTGAAACATGGTTGAAATCGCCTGAGATGAGGAGAAGAGCATCTGGGTGTTCTGTCTGCAGCCTGCTGGTTACTGAATGGATGACGTCACGTGCTGTCCCAGCGTTCGCCGTCGGATTTGCATAAACAACAATGCAGATCACGTGTGAGTGTTCTCTCGGGAGATATGTAGGCCTCATGCTAACAGCTAGCAACTCAATGTCTTTGCTGCAGTGTCGTTGTTTAACAGTGATATGTCCCGGTCTGCACCAGTTGTTGTTAACATACATTATCACTCCACCGCCCCTAGCCTTGCCACTGTCTGGTGTTCGGTCAGCTCGTATCATGTGAAAACCCTCCAGCTCAATGTTAGCATCTGCTGCTAGTTCAGTTAGCCACGTCTCAGTAAACAAAAGGAGAGAGCACTCCCGGTATGTGCTATCATAACGGGAGATAGCCGCTAGCTCATCTAACTTTCCCAGTATCGACCGTACATTTCCCATGACAACAGATGGAAGGGAGGGTCTGTACCTTATATTTTTTGTCCTCCGCCTTACTCCAGCCCGGCAGCCGCGGCGTTTTCGCCTCAGTTCTCTCGGTATGTCGAGTTTTTCCAATGGGACCGGGTGGCGGTTGAATGCTAGCAGCTGTTCTCTGCTGTATCGTATCCTGCTATAGACAGTGGCTCCGTCCACCGGCTCAGGAGACATTTAGGACGATCTGTGTGTCCGTGATATAAGTGGGGTGAAAAAAAAAGACGGATCAAAAGAGAGAGGAAGGGAAAAAGACTCGGAATCGAGCCGCTGTTGCAAAAGGCAGCCGACTCGTGTGGCGCCGAGAGAAAAAAACCTTTTGATGACCTTTTAGGTGAGCTGGTTTTGTTATTGGGATTGAATTATTAATATCTATACAGATAAATAAAGACAATTTTTTATGTGCTGCTTTTTAATACTTTATTAATTTTAATTCAATTCAACTTTATTTATATAGCATCATTTCACAACAACCGTCATCTCATAGCACTTTCAAATGTAGGGGAAACCCCCACAATTGCAGGAAGACCCCAGCAATCAGACAATCCCCTGTGAGCAAGCACTTGGCGACGGTGGAGATGAAAAACTCCCTTTTAACAGGAAGAAACCTCTAGCAGAACCAGGCTCAGGGAGGGGCAGTCATCTGCTGCAACTGGCTGGGGGGTGAGGGGATAGAGAAGATGAAAAGAACAGACATGTAGAGAGCAAACATTAAAGGAGTGAAGCCCAGTACATTATTGGAGGTCCCCCGGCTGTCTAAATCTATTAGCAGCATAACTAAGGGAGGGTTCAGAGACACATGATCCCTCCCTAATTGTAGGCTATATTGAAAAGGAAGGTTTTAACCCTATTCTTAAAAACAGAGATCGAGTCTGACTCCTGAATCCAGATTGGTAACTGGTTCCACAGGAAAGGAGCTTGATAGCTGAAGGCTCTGCCTCCCATTATACTTTTGGAGATTCTAGGTATTACAAGTAATCCAGCATTTTGGGAGTGTAATGCTCTGTTAGGATGATAGGGTAGTATCAGATCTTTTAAATAAAAAGGGGCCTGATTGTTAAGAGCTTTGTAAGTGAGAAGAAGGATTTTAAACTTAATTCTGAACTCTATGGGAAGCCAATGAAGGGAGGCCAAAACCGGAGAGATATGATCTCTCTTTCTAGTACCTGTTAAAACTCGTGCAGCAGCATTTTGGATCAACTGAAGACTTTTTAAAGATATTTTAGGACAACCTGATAATAAAGAGTTACAATAATCTAATCTAGAGATAGCAAAAGCGTGGATCAGTTTCTCAGCATCACTCTGAGACAAGATGCTCCTAATCTGTCTTCAGTTGATCCAAAATGCTGCAACAAGAGTTTTAACAGGTACTAGAAAGAGAGATCATATCACTCCGGTTCTGGCCTCCCTTCACTGGCTTCCCATAGAGTTTAGAATTATGTTTAAAATCCTTCTTCTCACTTTCAAAGCTCTAAACAATCAGGCCCCTTTTTATTTAAAAGATCTGATATTACTCCACTCCAAAAGTGATGGCTGATGCCACCACTGTGTCGTAGAATGTCTTCAGCAGCGCCCCTTGTACATTAAAAGACCCGAGCCTCCTCAGTAGGAACAGCCTGCGCTGTCCCTTCTTGTAGAGTGCGTCGGTATTGTGTGACCAGTCTAGTTTATTGTTCAGATGAACACCCAGGTACTTGTAGGATGTCACCATCTCAATGTTGTCACGACCTGAACTATCTTTTCTCTGCGTTCAGGTTGTCCAGTTCGCTCCTGCTCCGGGGTAGTCCGTGCCGGGTCTTCCATGGCCCGCTCTTTGACAGCGCCCAGCTGATTGCCAGCTGTCTAGTTCAGCTGCGCTGGGACAGCTGTCTCCTATTCCCAAATCATCTCCCCCATTTAAGCGAGCAGCCGAGAGTTACTCATCGCTGCAACCTCGCTATGGGAAGACGTTCCTTGTGTTCCCACGACTGTTAGCTCCTACGTCTAGCTTCAGTCCGCCGTTACCTCGGTGCTTCACCCAAAGTAAGTGTTGTGACTCGGCGTGTATTCTTCCCTCGCCGCCTCTCTAGCCTTTCTCCCTGGGTGGTTTGTTTCCCTTAGTTCTGTGTGTGTTTTAGCCCCACGTGGCTCTTTACTTTTCTGTTCGTTATTTTGTGTTGTGTGTGCTTTGTTAATAAACTACGCTAACTCACTGGTCGCCCTCGTATCTCCTTTCCTGGCTCGTGAGAGCCAGAGTTATGACAGTAGGTCGCAGCCCTAGTGAGACGGCCGCGACCGTGGGTTGGCTGTAAGGACTCGACGCCTTTTTTCCTCTTCCTCTGGGTACGGGCGAGCCAGTATCATGTCTCCTTCCAAGAGACTCATGCGGCACCCAGGCCACGATCTCTCGGAGACTCTGGACCTTGTGGACGGAACGTTATTCACCACGGACCTCTACGATGCCCCCAGCGAGATACGCTGGCGCCTGGAGCTCGCCGAGGGTATGCTTAACTGCTTTTCTCGCTACTTCCTTCTCCCCGAGGTTAAGGCAAGGAGGGCAGACATCTCTGTGGCCTGGGAGAGGCTCCGTAGGCTGGAGGAGAACTCCGGCAGGAAGCCGAGGACAGAACGCCTTCGCTCCTCGCTTCGGAATCCCGCTCCTGCCGCCGATCCAGTCCAGGAGTTCGCCTCATCCAGGGGTGATCCCCAGGATAGAGTGACGTCAACCGGGTTTCCCCCGGAGAAGATGAGAATGACAGCGATGCGCATTGCGGATCGAGTGGCAGCCGCTTCTTCCGCCGCCGTTCCCCCCGTAGCCATGAAGAACGTGATTGCAGCGGTCAGGCTGGTCGAGAAGAACCCGGAGCTGAACGATTATCCGGAATACGCTGACCTGTTGGCTTCGCTCATCGCACAGGAGTGGCGTTTTCCCGACCTCACGTTCAGAAGACGTCGCTCCCAAATTCCCCACTCATCTCAGCGAGAGTCCCGTCCGGATCCCGCTCCAGGAAACCACACGAATTCCGCCTCCCAGCCTGCTGTTGCTCCCGTGTCTCGCCGAAGAAGTGAATCAGCTGCTCCCGCTCCTGGGCCCGCTCTCCCCGCTGTCCCGTCAGCTTTGGGCTCCCAGCTCTCCTCAGCTGTTTCACCCCCCTCTTCGTCATTCACTCCGGCCGCTGGGAAAAGCGCAAATTCATCTCCAGGTGTTCCAGGTCCCGATCCGGTGCGGGTAGCACCGCCTCATCTCTCCGGGGGGTTCCCCACTTCTATCCGGTTGGGAGAAGAGAGACTCGAGTCCCTTGTAGCGGGTTCCACCGGTCCTCTGGGAATCAGGCAAGTGTCCTTTCATTCTCCTCCCATTGTGAGTGAATTGCCTTGTTTGATTCCTGGGGGAGGAGTTCAGGGTTCACAGTCCCCTGAGCTCTCTCCTCCCGCTGCAAAAACTGAATATGAACCTGCGTCCTCTGTGTCTCTTCCCCTTGAGTGTGCCCCGGTGCCAGGTGTACACCGCTGCGCGAGGAGGAGGCGGCCTGCGGCCCTGGAGGGTTTTGCCCCAGCCCCGCAGCCACGTTATGGGCAGAGGAGAAGGTCGAACTGCCTGTTGGAGCCAGCGCCGACGATTAAGCGTCCCCGGGTCTCCACGGAGGAATGGTTCGGCCCAGCAGAGTCCAGATCTCCTGCCCCCACGCCAGGTGGGCTGTCGACGCGGTCTTCGGCGTTTGGAGGTCGTTTGACTGTGGAAACCATCATGCCGGCTGCGGAGCCATTCGCAGTCGAGTTGGAGCCGGAGGACGGAGTCCTGCACGCTGAGCCCGGAGCATCGAAGTCCTGGATGGCGGTAGAACCCGAGATCAGGCAAGTGCTCTATTTTGTTTTTCTCTTCTCTATTCTGGAGCATTATTGCCTGTCTCTCGGGGGGGCGGGCCGGGTGCAGCCGTCTGCTGCGCTCGAGCCTGTTCCGCCGGGCTCTGCCGCTGCCGGTGATCCTGATCCCGGTTCCTTTTGTCCCTCTGAGCCTCTCCCCAGGGTCACCGGAGACGAACCTGCTCTGGGTGCCATCTCGGAGGTTCCGGTTCCTTGCACGGTGTTCGCCTCAGATGCTGCGCCCGGAGGTGCTGTCTCGGTCCAGCTGGAGTCCACCGGGAGTGCTGTCTCGGTCCAGCCGGGGTCCACCGGGAGTGTTTCGCCGGTCCAGCTGGGGTCCACCGGGAGTGTTTCGCCGGTCCAGCTGGGGTCCACCGGGAGTGTTTCGCTGGTCCAGCTGGGGTCCACCGGGAGTGCTGTCTCGGTCCAGCTGGAGTCCACCGGGAGTGTTTCGCCGGTCCAGCTGGGGTCCACCGGGAGTGTTTCGCCGGTCCAGCTGGGGTCCACCGGGAGTGTTTCGCCGGTCCAGCTGGGGTCCACCGGGAGTGTTTCGCCGGTCCGTTCGGGGTCCACCGGGAGTGTTTCGCCGGCCCGTTCGGGGTCCACCGGGAGTGTTGCGCCGGCCCGTTCGGGGTCCACCGGGGGTGCTGCGCCGGCCCGTTCGGGGTCCACCGGGGGTGCTGCGCCGGCCCGTTCGGGGTCCACCGGGGGTGCTGCGCCGGCCCGTTCGGGGTCCACCGGGGGTGCTGCGCCGGTCCGGGTAACGGTTAGTGTGGGAGCTGGAGGATTGTGTTCGCCTGACGTCTGGCTGACTTCGCCCCTTGCCTCCATCATTTCTCCTCCTGCCGCTGTTGGGGTTCCTCTCACCCGGGCCAGTTTCCCCCTACCCTTGTTGCCATTAGATGGCAGGCTAACTTTGCCCCTGGCCTCCATCTCTTCTCCCCCTACTACTGTGGGGGTTTTTCTCACCTGGGTCAGTTTCCTCCTGCCTTTTCCCTCAGGGAGGAAGCTGCACCAAGACTTCTCCCTCAGCTCTCCGTGGTCTGAGGTCACGGGACGACCGCCTGGGAAGCCATCTGGCTGGTTCGGTGATCTGGGTCGGCCTCCGGAGAAACTGTGTCTCCTAGCCTGGGACTCGGGTAGGCCACCCGAACTGGTGTTGTGGTTCCTGGCCTGGTGGAGTCGGGCCGCCCGCCGGACAAGCTGTCATCGCCTGCCCCGCTCCACCTGCTGACGTCCTGGAAGAATTGACTGACTGTTTGTTGTCTTGCGTTTGATTGTCCTCCCTAATTTAATACTTTTCAGGACATCAAAGAACTCTCTGCCCTAGAGTCCTTATTGTGGGGTTATCCCAGTTAAAATTTCCTTGGACTATTTTCTTTGTTTTGTGATCCCAGTATGATCTTATTCTAATTTCTCCTTTAAGTAGCATTTGCTTCACGTTGCCTGGCCTCATTCTGAGTAGTCTTGTTTTTTTTTTCTGTATTTATGCCCTCCTCCTGACTGTTTTGTGACTTCCGTTGTGTTAATACGTGATTGAGGAGTTGGTTTTTTGTATCTTTATGCCAGTTTGCGGCCTCAGGCTCTATTTTTAGGTCTTATGCCCGAATTACTTCCGTATATTCTGTTTTGGTCGGGGTTTACTTGTGTAAGTCTACTTCAACCAGATGTTCATCAGAGTTTTATAGTTTTCGGTCCTTCAGGACATGAGTTTTTGTCTTGTCCTCGCCCTAAGTTATTGTGAGCTTTTTTCTTCCCGTGACTGTATCGCTGTGCCCTTGTATCTTGTTCTTGTCGTTTCTCCCCACCTCCTGTGGTCCTGCACAGACCGTCTGGCGTCTGCAGAGGAGGGGGTGATGGTTTTTTCTTGGGGTTAAGATTATTATGGTATCTGACCCTATACTGTATCTAGGTTTTTTTTTTTCTTCCCTGCCTCCTTTTTCTGGTTCCCCCCTTTCTCCCAGATCTGGCCCCCACCGCCCTCCCTGGTCTTCCCTCGGGGGGGGGGGGGGGGGGGGGTTAGGCCGCTCCAGGAGGCGCGGCTCGGGGGAGGAGTACTGTCACGACCTGAACTATCTTTTCTCTGCGTTCAGGTTGTCCAGTTCGCTCCTGCTCCGGGGTAGTCCGTGCCGGGTCTTCCATGGCCCGCTCTTTGACAGCGCCCAGCTGATTGCCAGCTGTCTAGTTCAGCTGTGCTGGGACAGCTGTCTCCTATTCCCAAATCATCTCCCCCATTTAAGCGAGCAGCCGAGAGTTACTCATCGCTGCGACCTCGCTATGGGAAGACGTTCCTTGTGTTCCCACGACTGTTAGCTCCTACGTCTAGCTTCAGTCCGCCGTTACCTCGGTGCTTCACCCAAAGTAAGTGTTGTGACTCGGCGTGTATTCTTCCCTCGCCGCCTCTCTAGCCTTTCTCCCTGGGTGGTTTGTTTCCCTTAGTTCTGTGTGTGTTTTAGCCCCACGTGGCTCTTTACTTTTCTGTTCGTTATTTTGTGTTGTGTGTGCTTTGTTAATAAACTACGCTAACTCACTGGTCGCCCTCGTATCTCCTTTCCTGGCTCGTGAGAGCCAGAGTTATGACAAATGTCTGTTCCCTGTATGTTTACTGGTGCTGTGAGGGGATCCCTGTGGAACTCCATGACTAAGCTTTGAGTTGGAAGAAAACTCATTGACATGAACAAACTGGAGCCTATCAGACAAATAAGATCTAATGGTACATATTATAGAAAATAGTGTCTTTGTGGAGTTTAACCTCATAAAATACAACCATGTGTCAGATGTACAGCGGGGAAAATAAGTATTGAACGCGTCAACATTTTTCTCATTAAACATATTTCTGATGCAGCCATTGACCTGAGATTTTCACAAGATATCAGTAACAATCCAAGTAACCCATACATACAAAGAAATCAAGGCAACTATGTTCACAAAACAAAACATTAAAATTCTCTCTTCACAAAGAAATACTGTCTGTATTTAGTTTAGCTCTTGAAAAAACAAACCGATTACACTTCCTGGGTTTTATGCTGTTGCAAAACAAATGCCTTCAGTTCTATACATTAGCAAAACGAAGACACCCTGACTGCCTCATTGTGATCGGCCCATTCAAAAAAAACCTCTACCCAATCAGATTAGGCACTCGAGTCCATGAAGTCTCACATACAGCTATTTTTTCGTACTACATCTGGTTTCCGGAATTTGAGTTGACAATCCGACAAAACCTTTTCAGATCAACTCCAAGCCATTTGCTGTTGTGGCTTAGGTAGACAGTATGTTGGACCTGTGAGCTGAAGTTTGCTGATTTGTATCCTGCTTTTGGGACCTTGCCCAGACCATTTTACTTGAAGTTAAAAGTGTTAGAAATGTTAAAATTTAAGAGGTTAGCCTTAGGATTTGGGAGTGGGTAAGGGTAAAAAGGAAGTGCTGGATGAATAGCCTGCTGTGAAATGGGTCTGGATCCGGACAATTAGCGATAGCCTTAAACTGGATTCATGCTGCATTTCCTCTCTGGTCTGCTTTGGTCTGCATCCGCCTTGGACAAGGCTGGCGTGCACGCAGCTCTATATAAGCTTCACTTTTTTCATCTACCAGGCCAAGTGGTTGACGCATGCACACAACTATTATTTCTAGTTTTTCCCTAGCCCTATGGGTAGCGCAAATGCGCTAACACGCTAGTTTGTTCACCGGCTATAAATGCAGGAGCGACGCACATTTTTTGTAGCAACAACAATGGCATCGTTTCAAGGAAAAGGAGCAATTACCATTTTCCAGTGCTCTTTTCCGCTCAAGCTGTTGCTGCTGCTGCAAAACGATTCATGTATGTTTATTCTCATCTTCTGCTTCCTCTTTGTCTTCTTCGTCTACACTGTCAGTAGTGCCACCTCGTGAATGGGACGTTCAGTCTTGCGCATGCACAGTCAACGCGGACAGGTCACGTGGTCAAAAAATTGGGGCTGTACGCGGTCGTCGGACACTAGCGGACTGGAGACGATGACGTAAATTTCATCACACAAGCCTCGCGGTTATGCAGACACAGACAGCGGAGTTGCAGCATGCAGTAACGTTAATGAGCTGACTGAAAACTGTTTTAGATAGAACATTAAGCATGTAGCTCATGAAGTGGCAAATGCTGATAAATGTTGGGATTTTGGGGGTTTTGTCAGGGTTCGTCAAAGGTTCCACAACAGTTCACCAACAGTTTTTACGGTCACAAATAAATTTTGAACTTTTGCAACAAGAAAAACAGTTTATAACCTCAAAAAAACTGTTGGCGAACTGTTGTGCAACCTTTTACAAACCCTGCCAAAACCCCAAAACTCATAATCTTCATCAGCACTTGTCAGCATTTGCCACTCTACTCTGTGAGATGCATGCTTTACTAGCAGCTTCTTGATAAGCTGAAAAACAGAGAACTGGATTTTGGTTTTTAAAGCTACACATATACATGCCCTTGAAGATTAAAACTTCAGATGAATCTGAAAAATGCACAGTATGAGAGCTTTAATACTTCAGCTCAGTATATTACACAAAACCTCCTCAAACTTTGTCTAAGTAGTTTGGGAGCTACTTTTATATTTTATCATGAACACTGAGAAAGTTTTCTACTTGACTGCTCCTGTCTGAACCCCATCCATCCATGTCTAGGCTAACATTTTACAGGGGCCTAGTGCAAAATATGTTGCACTCTATCGGCTGTATTACAGCACCGCAGTCCATAGTCAATTGTCTGAGGTGGGGAGCACATTTATGGACATTTTGAAGTTCATTTTGCTATTACTGCAGTGCAAAAATGAATTTTGCATCAGGTGCACAATGCAAGCAGGCTGTCCTAATACTCTTAACTATTCAGAAATGTGTTTGGGACATAACGTGAAATAAACCAATCACTGTCTTTGATCTCATTCCTTTTAATAAACAGGGGCACAGGATCAAATGGGTTATTACTAATATGACAGCATTTAAATGGGAGGACAAATCCATTGTGCGCTGAGGACAATGCGGCTCATTCACAAAGTGAAAATGCATTTAACGGCAAGGTGCTTTTAAGGCACTTCTCAACCTCCTTCTCCACAGCCCTGCTCGCAATGGAAAGACTTGATCATAATTACACACAAACTTTGTCCAGACTTCTCTTTTAAACAAACAAGGACTGAGCCGTTCATCTCAGCCGAAGTCCATTATTCTCCTGCTGAATTGTTGTTTTGACTCAAAACCACCACCGGGATACTTTCATTTTTAATCATCTGTTAAAAGAATGATAATGGAGGAGGTTAAAGTAATTGTTTAAAAAAACTTTCATAATTCAATAATGATGAATGTCAGTTTTGGTTGCCCCTGCCTCTTCTCTGGGGCTGTGGGACAGCTCTTTTCTCGGTAAAGGGCAAACTGGTCCCACTTTGGTCCGGTACTTAAATTGAAAAGAGGTTGATCCACTGAATCTGTCATGAATTGCCTCTAGGGCTGAGAATTTGAGACGTACACGCCAACTGTGAGCTTGGATTGTTTACTAACAAAAGGAAACTAACACAAAGTACAACGGAACATTCAGAACTCAAAAAATAACGAATGAGGAAAAGCTTACTTACAAAATACGCACCAGAGCAAGGCTGAGCTCTGGTGGAGACGAGGAGCAGATAAACAATTCCGCGGCAAAGACAAACTGAAAATATCGCCTTTATATATGGACCAAAACCCATTAACATGATAAGCAACAAGTGTGGACAATCTGAGTGAGTAAAAGAAAAGCAAAGAGGCAATTTAGGTCAGCTGGAGAAGATGAGGGATCAGTCGAAGCTGACGGCTGACAGGCCACGTCCCGCCGAGTGAAACCCATAGGCCATTGTCAACCCCGAGAGAGAAGAAAAAAGGAAACAGCAAGATACAAATACAGTAAGTGATGATGATAAATAAGGGCAAGTAATTCCCAAACAAGTAACTAAACTACAGTGAACATATGAACGTACACAGGAAAATAAGTTATGCAACGAAACGATACAGAATATGTGAAAACCAACTAAAGATAAAATAACAATTAGAACTCAAAAGTACAACTTTATACAAATAAGGGAAAAAGATAAGGAGACAGAGCACAGTGGAATTCCTCCCGTGCTCAGATTGCAACAGAATCGTAAACCCACACACTGTTTTTTTCTCTATACAGTGAAAAACTCTGCTGTGTCTTCAAATAATTAATGTTTAACTGTCCTCATTAAACAGAAAACAATGGCTGAGTGTGTTTTTCATGACACAAAGTGCAAAAAATAGACAATAACAGAAACTAACAAATGCACTGGCACAAAGCGAGAAGAGTGGCGCAAAAGTCCACTGTTGACCGTCGTAATAGGGCCATATACAGTGGATATAAAAAGTCTACACACCCCTGTTCAAATGCTAGGTTTTTGTGATGTGAAAAAAGGAGACCAAGATAAATCATTTTAAAATTTTTCCACCATTAATGTGACCTACAGTGGGGCAAAAAAGTATTTAGTCAGCCACCAATTGTGCAAGTTCTCCCACTTAAAAGATGAGAGAGGTCTCCAATTTTCATCATAGGTATACCTCAACTATGAGAGACAAAATGAGAAAAAAAAATCCAGAAAATCACATTGAAAGATTTTTAATGAATTAATTGGTAAATTCCTCAGTAAAATAAGTATTTGGTCACCTACAAACAAGCAAGATTTCTGCCTCTCACAGACCTGTAACTTCTTGTTTAAGAGGCTCCTCTGTCCTCCACTCATTACCTGTATTAATGGCACCTGTTTGAACTCGTTATCAGTATAAAAGACACCTGTCCACAACCTTAAACAGTCAGACTCCAAACTCCACTATGGCCAAGACCAAAGAGCTGTCAAAGGACACCAGAAACAAAATTGTAGACCTGCACCAGGCTGGGAAGACTGAATCTGCAATAGGTAAGCAGCTTGGTGTGAAGAAATCAACTGTGGAAGCAATTATTAGAAAATGGAAGACATACAAGACCACTGATAATCTCCCTCGATCTGGGGCTCCACGCAAGATCTCATCCTGTGGGGTCAAAATGATCACGAGAATGGTGAGCAAAAATCCCAGAACTACACGGGGGGACCTAGTGAATGACCTGCAGAGAGCTGGGATCAAAGTAACAAAGGCTACCATCAGTAACACACTACACTGCCAGCGACTCAAATCCTCCAGTGCCAGACGTGTCCCCCTGCTTAAGCCAGTACATGTCCAGGCCCGTCTAAAGTTTGCTAGAGAGCATTTGGATGATCCAGAAGAGGATTGGGAGAATGTCATATGGTCAGATGAAACCAAAATAGAACTTTTTGGTAAAAGCTCAACTTGTCGTGTTTGGAGGAGAAAGAACACCATACCTACTGTGAAGCATGGGGGTGGAAACATCATGCTTTGGAGCTGTTTTTCTGCAAAGGGACCGGGACGACTGATCCGTGTAAAGGAAAGAATGAATGGGGCCATGTATCATGAGATTTTGAGTGAAAACCTCTTTCCATCAGCAAGGGCATTGAAGATGAAACGTGGCTGGGTCTTTCAGCATGACAATGATCCCAAACACACCGCCCAGGCAACGAAGGAGTGGCTTCGTAAGAAGCATTTCAAGGTCCTGGAGTGGCCTAGCCAGTCTCCAGATCTCAACCCCATAGAAAATCTCTGGAGGGAGTTGAAAGTCCGTGTTGCCCAGCGACAGCCCCAAAACATCACTGCTCTAGAGGAGATCTGCATGGAGGAATGGGCCAAAATACCAGCAACAGTGTGTGAAAACCTTGTGAAGACTTACAGAAAACGTTTGACCTCTGTCATTGCCAACAAAGGGTATATAACAAAGTATTGAGATGAACTTTTGTTATTGACCAAATACTTATTTTCCACCATAATTTGCAAATAAATTCTTTAAAAATCCTTCAATGTGATTTTCTGATATTTTTTTTTCTCATTTTGTCTCTCATAGTTGAGGTATACCTATGATGAAAATTGGAGACCTCTCTCATCTTTTAAGTGGGAGAACTTGCACAATTGGTGGCTGACTAAATACTTTTTTACCCCACTGTATAACCTGTACAACTCAATTGAAAAACAAACTGAAATCTTTTAAGGGGAAAATAAAAAACTTATAATAACCTGGTTTTATAAATATGCACACCCTTAAACTAATACTTTGTTGCAGCACCTTTGGCTTTTATTACAGCACTCAGTCTTTTTGAGTAAGAGTCTTATCAGTGTGGCACATCTTGATGTGGCAATATTTGCCCACTCTTCTTTGCAAAAACACTCAAAATCTGTCACATTGCAAGGGCATCTCCTGTGCACAGATGTCTTCAGATCACCCTACAAATGTTCAATCAGATTCAGGTCAGGACTCTGGCTGGGCCATTCCAAAACCTTAATCGTCTTCTGGTGAAACCATTGTTTTGTTGATTTGGATGTGTGCTTTGGGTCATTGTTGTGCTGAAAGATGAAGTTCCTCTTCATCTTCAGCTTTCTAACAGAAGCCTGAAGGTTTTGTGCCAACACTGACTGGTATTTGGAACTGTTCATAATTCCCTCCACCTTGACTAAGGCCCCAGTTCCAGCTGAAGAAAAACACCCCCAAAGCATGATGCTGCCACCACCATGCTTCACTGTAGGCATGGTGTTCTTTTAGGGCTTCCGTCTTGCCACCCTAGACGGGAGATTGTTGTCACATGTACTAAACAGTCAGTACTTGCCAGAAATACCTGCAGCTCCTTCAGTGTTGCTGTTGGCCTCTTGGCAGCCTCCCTGACCAGATTTCTTCTCATCTTTTCATCAATTTTGGAGGGACGTCCAGTTCTTGATAATGTCACTGTTGTGCCATATTTTCTCCACTTAATGATGACTGTCTTCACTGTGTTCCATGGTGTATTTAATGCCTTGGGAATTCTTTTGTACCCTTGTCCTGACTGATACCTTTGAACAATGAGATCCCTCTGATGCTTTGGAAGTTCTCTGTGGACCATGGCTTGTGCTGTAAGATGTGACTACAGAAATGTCAGGAAAAGCCTGCTAGAACAGCTGAACTTAATTTGGGGTTAATCAGAGGCACTGTAAATGGTGGCAGGTGTGTGCTGACTCCCATTTAACATGAGTTTGAATGTGATTGGTCAATTCTGAACACAGTCACGTCCCCAGTTATAATAGGGTGTGCGTATTCATGCAAACAGGTTATTGTAAGTTTTTTATTTTTCCCCTTAAAAGATTTCAATATGTTTTTCAATTGGGTTGTACTGTTATGAATCTCCCCGTGTGCTTTTACGCAGTGTACAGAGAAAAGGAATCAAAACCCACTTGCTTTAGATTGTTGTGTGTTTTTATTTCAACAAATGAATTAGCAGCACAAAATAACAGAAAAGATGCAGAGAATGAAGTTAGCTGTTTGGTTAGGCAGGTGAGGAGCTCGGAATTAGCAAAGGAGTCCTCCAGGACGCTCTACAGTTCAAGTGAGGAGACTTGAGGGGGAAAAAAATGTTCCAGTCAGTACTCACATCGGCTGGAGCAGTCCGAGTAATCCAGTGGAATCACAGCAAACACAAACAACCTGGGGCCGAAGAGCACATCACTTAGCGTGAAGTGATACCGACAGAAACGGGCAGGGCTTCCAAGCTAGAGCGACGGTGAACAAACACTGAAGAAATTAACTGTAGAATAGCTTCAAACACTGAAGGGATCAGCGACAGGGGTCCAAACAATGATCTGGCAATCTCTCCCAACAGATCAGGGGCTGAAATAGAGCTGAGCCTGAACATGGGAGAGCTTGCTGGCATGAATCATTAGGTGTTTGCGTGGGCAAACGCCAAAGGACACAGCTGATTCCACTGATGGGAGGGGGGGGGGGTGGCTGCGCTGTCAAAGAGCCAGTAGACCAAAAAGGCTCTCAGACAGCACCTGATGGAAATTTGGCAGCAAAACATATGAAAAGACCAAATAGCCACGGCGTCACAGAACTGGGCTAAAACATAAGCCCAGTTCATGACATGTACAGGTTATAGGTCACATTATTGGTGGAAAAAGTTTTAAAATGATTTATCTTGGTCTCATTTTTTTTTCATCACAAAAACCTGGCATTTGAACAGGGGTGTGTAGACTTTTTATATCCAATGTATGTGTATTCTCTATTGGAATTCCCTGTGGCCTCTATGGGGATGCTATTTGTACAGCGAATCATGTTAAAATGAAGCTCTTGACTTTTTTGAGACTTTTAGTTTGGTACATCTACTGACCAAAAGCTGCTCATTATATAGATATTTATTTGAGCCATAAATATTTGACAAAACAGTTAGCATTTACAAATAAGCCTTCTTAATCAGGACTTCAAAATTCTGTCCAAAGCTGTTGGTCAGAGTTTAGAATTAATCCTCCCCTCTGTTATCTCCGATGATCAGACCGGCTTCATCCGTAACAGATAGTTATTTTCTAATGTGCACAGACTACTCAACATTTTACACACTTCCTCTGTGCACTCTGCTCATGAGGCTGTCATTTCACTCGATGCGGAAAAGGCCTTTGACTCTGTCAAGTGGGATAACCTCTTCTTCACACTGGGCAAATTTGGCTTTGGCCCTAATTTCATCTCATAGGTTAAGCTGTTATATGCATCACCTACGGCCTCCATTCTTACCAACCATCTGACGCCTGACCATTTCCTCTTACATAGAGGCACGAGACAGGGGTGCTCTCTGAGCCCCCTCTTGTTTGCTATTGCTATAGAACCTCTTGCTATAGCATTGAGACAGCACAATAGGATAGAGGGAATTGTCCAGGGTGGTCAGGTACATACAGTCTCTCTTTATGTGGATGACTTCCTTCTTTTAATCACAAACCCTACCACGACTCTCCCCCAAGTCTTTTTGACACAGTGCTTTTGGAGCCATTTCTGGCTATAAGCTTAATTTGCAGAAAAGTGAGTACTTCTCTTTAATTTCTTCCTCCACTCTCCTAATCAATGTACCTTTTAAAATTGTGAAGGATTCTTTTCATTACCTTGACATAACTATTACTAGGTCGTATTCAAAACTTTTCCAAGCTAATTTCATCCCCATTCTTGAACGCTGTAAATCCGACTTCGCAAGATGGGCTGCCCTCCCACTTTCTTTAATTGGCAAACTTAATTCAGTGAAAATTAATACCCTCCCCATATTTCTTTACCTGTTTCAATGTCTTCCTATCTTCATTCCGCACTCATTTTTTAAAACACTGCAACAATTAATCTCTGGTTTTATTTGCGGGGGGACTAGCAAGGATATGTGAAGAAGAGGTCTTTCCTTGCCTAATTTTCAATACTACTACTGGGCTGCTAATCTGAGTAACATGTCTTTCTGGCTTCTTCCACCAGATAATACAAACCATCCTGCATGGGTTAACATTGAGGCCTCACTGTGTCGTCCCTACTGTCCAGCAGCTCTCCTCGGAGCGTCGCTTCCTCTTCCAGTCTCCATTTCCAAAAAGAACATGATGGTGTGGCATTCGTTAAAGATTTTGGGGCACTTTAAATTGGCTCTTGCTATACATCCGATTTCCCTATTCTCCCCTATTCTGGATAACCCCTTATTCCCTCCTGCCACTCATTCATCTTCTTTTTTTAGTTGGGCTGTCAGGGACATACAGAATCTCCAGCACTTGTACATAGATAATACTTTTGCCAGTTTCACCCAACTTGCAGTCAAATTTAACTTGCCGCGCAATCACTTCTTTCAGTATCTTCAGTATCTTCAGATAAGGGACTTGGTCAGAAAGAAGTTTCCCAATTTCCCACTCTACCCACCTGAAACTCACCTGGATCATATCATGACCAAGTGCTTGCAGTCTCAGAGGAGGAGGCTCCCTAAAATATACAAATATAGTATTTCAGCTAATACACCTTCGTTAGCTATCATTAAGCAACACTGTGAAGATGACCTTGGTTTTGACATTGAGGATGATATTTCAGACACGGTTCTTAAACTTGTACACTCTTCATCTATTTGTGAACGTCACAGTTTGAGCCAGTTTAAAGTATTGCTTTGTCTCCATTATTCCAAATCTGCCCTAGCTAAAAATATATACGAACATAGACCCCCTGTGTGATAGATGCAAACTAGTACCTGCAACCCTTTATCATGTGTTTTGGGGATGTTCTGAGCTAGATCATTTCTAGTCCTCATTCTTTAGTTTATTCTCTAGAATATTTAAGAAAAATATCTCTCCTTCCCCCCTTACTGCTATTTTTGGTGTACGCCCAACAAACACATCTACAACTTTCCAACAGAATAAGGCTCTCGCTTTTGCATCCTTACTAGCACGATGATTAATATTGCTGAATTGGAAAAACGCCGCCCCACCCACCCATGCTCAACTCATTGGTAATACTATGTCTAATCTTAAAGTGGAAAAGATTCGATACACTGTAAATGGTGCCCTCCAGGACTTTCACAGCATTTGGGACGGCTTTATAAACCTTGTGAAGGAGCTGGATGGTCTACAATTAGACTGACAGACATTCAGCAGTCTGTTTACTCTGATATGCTCTGGTTGACATTTCACCTTTGATCATGCAACTGGCGACCCCCCCCCCCCCCATGTGTGTCCTTTCTTAAGTGGTGAATGAGTGGTGTGTACAGGGGTTTTGTTTTTTGTCATTTTGTTTTAGTTTTTTTTTTCTTTAATATTATTATTTTTCTCTTGTCTGTTTTGTTCAGGGTTTACCAATGTTTGGGGTGTTGATACATTGTGGATTCTGTGTTTTACATTCAGGCTGTGTCTTTGTCTTATGAATGTATAGTACTAATCTTGTATGTACATTCATTCATTCATCTCCTTCCACTTAATCCTTTTTTCGGGTCGCGGGAGGGCTGGAGCCTATCCCAGCATTTTTGGGCGAGAGGCAGGGTACACCCTAGACAGATCGCCAGTCCATCGCAGGGCCAACACAGAGAGACAGACAACCATTCACTCTCACAGTCATACCTAAGGACAATTTAGAATCCCCAGTTTGACGCCAATTAACCTAACTTGCATGTTTTTGGCATGTGGGAAGAAACCGGAGAAATCCCATAGTAAACCCACGCAGACACAGGGAGAACATGCAGACTCCACACAGATCACTGTTGGTCGGGGGCTGGGATCGAACCCAGGATCCCCCGGCCAAGGGTGAGTTGCTGTGCTGCCGCAGTGCTAACCACTCTTCCACCGCGCTGCCCCCTGTATGTACAGCCAAGAAAATTCAATAAAAATACTTAAAAGAGTTAGTATTTAAAATATATTTAACTTTTTCCCCCTAATTTTTCAATTTTGTTTACAAATATTGTTGTAATTGTGAGTAAAAAGTGACTTGGGAAAACAGTTACCTCATATTTGTTTATAATAATAATGGATTAGATTTATATGACACTTTACAGTGAGTCCATTATTCAGTCACTCCAGACAGACACTGATAGTGGTAAGCTACCTCTGTAGCCACAACTGCCTTGGGGCAGACTGATGGAAAAATGTGGGTGCCAATCTGTGCCAACGGCCTCTCTGCCAAAACATTTATTAACATTCATGCAAGGTCGATAAAGTGTGTAGCCCAAGGACACAACGGCATGATGGTTGGGAAGAGCGGGATTCAAACTGCCAACTCTCCCATTATTGGACAACCCGCTCTACCTTCTGAGCCACTGCCGCCCTGAAATAATAAAGTTTCAGGGCAGCAGTTAATAAGGCAAAGACAACTTTATTGTCATTCAGTCCATCATGTACAGTAGGACAAAATTACGTTTCTCTTATCGACAATGTTAATCACATCTAGAATCAGAGAGGTCGCTGCCATGCAAGGCAGCCGCCGCCACAAATTTCTCTCCTCCGTTCCATTATTGCTGAGCACCAAGCTGGATGGCAGGAAGTTCTGCTTTTTTATATGGTCTTCGGGATGACCCAGCCAGGATTTGAACCCAGGCCTCCCAGGTGTGGGGCGGATGCTCTACCAACTGAGCCACCACTCTGGCTGAGTAAAGATGTAAGTAAGAAGAAGTAAAGATGTAAAGAAGTAAAGATGTAACTTTATGTAACTTTAATAAAGTTACATCTAATTTTAGCATTTTTCACTTTGCATACGAACAAATAGCCTCCAAGTTTAAAATGACATTTGGATACAAACCTTGAATCTCTGTAGCAGAACCCTTTGAAGCTTTAGATCTTCATGTAGTTTGTGATGATGGTGGCAGCACGGTGGAAGAGTGGTTAGCACTGCTGCAGCACAGCAGCTCACCCTTGGCCTGGGGATCCTGGGTTCGATCCCAGCCCCCGACCAACAGTGATCTGTGTGGAGTTTGCATGTTCTCCCCGTGTCTGCGTGGGTTTACTGCGGGATTTCTCCAGTTTCTTCCCACATGGCAAAAACATGCAAGTTAGGCTGATTGGCATCAAACTGGGGATTCTAAATTGTCCTTAGGTATGACTGTGAGAGTGAATGGTTGTCTGTCTCTCTGTGTTGGCCCTGCGATGGGCTGGCGATCTGTCCAGGGTGTACCCTGCCTCTCGCCCAAAGATGCTGGGATAGACTCCAGCCCCCCCGCGACCCGAAAAGGATTAAGCGGAAGAAGATGGATGGATGGATGGTGTCTCCATATCTGGATGTAATATTCAGGAGTCCACATTTGTATTTTAATTATTCCAGTACAGTTCTTAAAAGTAAGTAGCCCATGTTGATCCTTTCTGATTTCCTATAGCCTGAATTATTGCTCGGCTATTTCATTCTTATAATAATGAAGTTTAGGAAGCTTGGGATCAGTCTGCCAAGGTCTCCGCCTTTGACCGCCACCTGATCCACATAGCACTGGACCCCCATGATCCCTCCTGCAGGTGGTGAGCCCACTGGAGGCTCCATCCATCCATCCATCTTCTTCTGCTTAATCCTTTTCCGGTCGCGGGGGGGCTGGAGCCTATCCCAGCATCTTTGGACGAGAGGCAGGGTACATCTTGGACAGATCGCCAGTCCATCGCAGGGCCAACACAGAGAGACAGACAACCATTCACTCTCACAGTCATACCTAAGGACAAGCCTGAAGGAGTTACATGGGTCCATGGTCCTCAGCCAGAAAAAGGTGGATTGTCCTCTCCGGGTTGGGGACAGGCTCCTGCCCCAAGTGGACAAGTTTAAGTATCTTGGGGTCTTATTCACGAGTGAGGGGAGAATGGAGTGAGAGATTGACAGATGGATCGGAGCAGCATCTGCAGTGATGCGGACATTGTACCGGTCTGTTGTGGTGAAGAGGGAGCTGAGTTCTAAGGCAAAGCTGTCGATTTACCAGTCAATCTACGTTCCTACTCTCACCTATGGTCACGAGCTTTGGGTAATGACCAAAAGAACGAGATTGCGGATACAAGCGGCTGAAATGAGCTTTTTCTCCATGAGATCGCTGGACTCACCCTCAGAGATAGGGTGAGGAGCTCAGTCATCTGGGAGAGGCTCAGAGTAGAACCACTGCTCCTTCACATTGAAAGGAGCCAGTTGAGGTGGTATGGGCATCTGATCAGGATGCCTCCTGGACGCCTCCCACTTGAGGTGCTTCAGGCACGTCCCTCTGGGAGGAGACCCTGGGGCAGACCCAGGACTCGCTGGAGAGACCATGTCTCCCAGCTGGTCTGGGAACGCCTTGGTATCCTCTCTGAAGAACTGGAGCAGGTGGCTGGGGAGAGGGAAGTGTGGGCTTCTCTGCTTGAACTGCTGCCTCTGCGACCCGGACCTCCGGAAAAGCGGTAGAGGATGGATGGATGGATGGATGGAATAATGAAGTTCATTTGGCATAAAAATGCAGTTCTCTAATTTTTTATGAAGCTGCTAAATGCAAAGATAAATATGTGCTATACAGTTTGAATAATTTATCTTTGTGGTTCTCGGCTCTTTTTTTGTTCATTTTTCCATCCCAACCCTCCTCTTCTCTCTGCTTCCTTCTGATCTTCTTTCTACCTTTTCACTCTCTGAAGTATACAAGGCACAGCTATATTAAAAGCATTGAATTACACCCATCACTGATTCACAGAGTGGGAAATGGGAGCAGAGAAAGATGCACAGTTTCACCTCCTTGCCTCATGCAGCTTGCATCCCCAGAGTAGCAGGTTAATCGAAGCAGACAGACAAATATGGGGTAACGCATAGCAGCACACAGAGGTTTGGGTTTGACTGGCAGTCTGTGGGATCTGTCCTGTCTGAGGAGTGCGTTAGACATCTAATTGCATCTGAGAGCTCTCCTGGGTGTCAAATCCTCCATGAAGTAACGGAAAGTGGAGTCCCAGACTGATTTCTGTTGCCAAGTACGCCCCACTTATTTATAATTGGCTTCACCTTAGGCGCCCTCTGTTTGTGTAACTTCTCCATTTTCTGTCACTAAAGATATTTATGTTAGGCGCATACATCCTGTGTGTCTTTTGTTTGCTTTTATTGATCTTATCTCTCCCTGTCACCCAGAAGGATGAGCTGCATTTGCCTGTAATGGACCAGGAAACATAATGAAGGCTCACATCAAGCACTTTGAAACTCCCTGTTTTCTTTCACTTACAGTGCTAATCCTTTTTCCCCGTCTTTCCTCCAGGGGATATATGTACGCAGGCCTAGAGTTTGGAGCAGAGTGCTACTGTGGTCACAAGATTCAGGCGCCCAATGCTTCAGAAAGTGAATGCAACATGGAGTGTAAAGGAGAGAAGAGCAACCTGTGTGGAGGAGCCAACAGGCTGTCCATCTACAGGCTGGAGCTGAGTCAGGAGTCAGCGCGCCGATGTGAGTCTGACACTCTGGGACAACAGCAAAATAGATAAAACCAACCAGTTCAGATTTTTAAAATGGTCTTAAATGTAACTTTTTGAATATGAAAGACAAAAATGTAATGTCCTGTCAACACGAAAAGATATTTAAAATCTTAACATAAGATAAAGAATAAGGCGTGGTGCACATGGCACGTTACAGAAGCAACCACACGTCCGCACAGATCCACTGAAGGTGTGAAAGCTGCTGTTGTAACTAATAAATAACAAGTAGGTTTTGCTGGGGACTTTGGATTATAACTATAAACGCCTGATTCCATCTGGAAGAAAAATTTATATTTGTTTTTTTAAGTTGAAGGAATGAGGGAGTCATAAATTAATAGGCTAAATAAATAAATAACCTGTATAATTGCGGGCAATAAAAAAATCTGACTTACTGACAGCTGGTTTGAATATTTGATAAGGAGTCTTCAATCATAACATTTACAAAAGGATTATAAGTAAAAAACAGTAGTGATATAATGTGATGTCAGCTGGCTGAGCAGCTGCACAAAACTGGATTTAAAACATCAGCTGCTCCACCCTGATTTTTTTCATCCTTCAGCAAAGATAAACATCATTTTAGGGATGTTTTTCTGTCTGTAAATCCTCCTTGGTTATAATTTTGATGATTATTAGGCTGCATGTACTGTGTAAAAAAGAAAAGCATTTTACAGATACCATTAAGAGCCTTTATTTAACCTGATCCTAACTATAAACACATCAGGCTTCAAGTTTAATCACAGAGCTTGTATTTCTGTGAGAAATACCGAAATTCAAGCTTTGTATTTGTATTTCTCTGTGACAAATAAATGTTCCTTGGTGTGTGGATTGGCTGAAATCTATTGTAAACTGGGGGTGTAATGTACCGTTGCTCTTTATTTTTGTGCACACGGACACAGAAAAACGGTGCCGATAAAACCTCTCCACTCAGGAGACTGGTTTCAAATCTCCACGCTTTCACATCTTCAAATATGGTGTCAAATGCACGGACAGCTAAACTGTAGATGGACTTCCACAGTTTGGGGTAAAAAAGGTGTCATGTGCATAGACCCTGAGAGCAATAATAACTGATAAAATATGGCAAAAACAGTGCAAGAAGTTTAAAAAAGTAAAATCATTTTTACGGTTAAAAAAAGGTAAAATAGTCTTTACAGAGCTAGTAAGCAGTTAAGTTTTTCAGCAGTATATACTGTATATTAGCAGTATATTTCACAGTTGAATGAGTATGGTGTTGTTGCAACCTTCAGTAGTAATAATGATATTAACAGTGGATTGTGATTATTTGTGCAAAGCAGTGTTATGTGTGGTCTCTGAGGAATGCAGATTGTAAAGTCTGACAGCAGCAGGGAGGAAGGACCCTCCTCTTCCACGGGCACTTTGGATGGAGCAGCCTGCTGCTAACCGAACTGCTCAGTGCACTCAGTGTGTTCCACATGGGGTGGGACTCGGACTCCAGCAGAGATGACAGCTTCACCACAATCCTCCTCTCTCCTATCATCTCCACTGGGTCAAGGGGGCCCAGTGGAGGTAATTGGAACATCACACATCTGTTAATAATAATTATAATGCATCCAATTTATATGGTGCTTTTCATGGACACTCAAAGACGCTTTACAATGGATACATTATTCATTCACTCCACAGGCAATGGTAGTGGTAAGCTACTACTGTAGCCACAGATGCCCTGGGGCAGACTGATGGAAACATGGCTGCTAATCCACACGAATGGCCTCTCCGACCACCACCAAACATTTATTCACATTCATACACCAGTGTCATGAACACTGGAGGCAAGGTGGGTGAAGTGTCTTGCCCAAGGACACAACAGACACAACAGCAGGATTCAAACCGCCAGCCTTCTGGTTATTTTACAATCTGTTCTACCTCCTGAGCTACTGCTCCCATTGAAAGATCCTTGGAAGATCTGGCCATTTTTTTCATCTATCGATGATCTCTCGATGATCGCCACTCCTGTGTAAATGGGGTAGAAAAGCACTAGAAACCTCTGGCTGCCAAACAAACTCTCAGCGATCCTGCAGTGATCTGTTGTGGTCTCTCAGTGATATCTCCTGGTCTCTCAGTGATCTCTCAATGATCTTTCAAAGATCTCTATGGATTACCATGAAAATCTTACAAAAATTCTCCAAACATTTACACAGATGGAGACCATTGAGAGATCAGGTCAATTTTTGATCTCTCATTGGTCTCCCAATGATCTCTGTGCGGTGTAAAGGGGATATAACCAACCTCACAGCACAGGAAAATCTGCCAAGGCTATCAGCAGAACCATCAAGAAAATATAGACTTCAATATAATTTTCATGGAGTGAAAAATCAGGCACAAAATGGTCCAGATAATCTTGTAGTGTATGGCTTGCTTAAGATGGTCCCGAACAGACCTGAGTACACAGTGACAACATCCACTTACGACATGAAGAAATAATTTTGTTCCAGAAAAAATGTAACACTCCCGGTTGCTTGAGGGAAGGATTTGCTTTATTTTGGGTTATTTCCACAGTTGGAAGCAGGCTGCTCTGATGTGCTTACCTCTTTCCCTGGAGAGCTGTTCTACCTTCGTAGCCCAGTCAGCCATGGTCTGCATGCTAAACACTTACTGTCTCTGTAGAAAAATTAACCCATGGCAGAAAGGGCTGAATATAAAAAGTAAGACTTCATATCAACATCCAGCTGTCTTAGGTTGAGATGTGTGTTTAGGTTTTGTGTCGAAAATTGTCTGATCCTTTTTTTGTGAAAGTTAAAAAAGTCCTGGTCACATCATGAGAAACTTTCACACTTTATTCCTTTCTTTTATAGTGAATATTTACTTAGAATTCCTCTACCAGCCCACTGGGTTTTTTTTGTTTATTATTTTCATTTCTGCTTTTCTTCTTTTCCTCTCCTCCCATTGAACTGCAATGTAAGCTCTTCATAATTGTGTTTTCAGTTCTCACCCTGATGCCAATCATGTGAGCTCTGCTCAGAATATCAAAGAGGAAATGTGGTTAGGCAGCTGTTTTGTTGTCTTTTCCATATGCAAGTCAATAGTTTAAAACTGCTTTAGGGCTGCGTAGATGCATAAGGTAACACAAACATGACAATCAAGAATAAAACAATTAAATAATAAAAAATTAGACACAGTTAAAAGTTATAGGCACTCATTTGAAAAGCCAATCGCACAGGACCTAAAAAATTTCTGTCCGTGAGTTCTATATTTTGGTAGGCCTATGTACCCATGGCCTGATGGGAGCAACGCAAACTCAGATTTCAGATAGTGGCTATGGAAGCGCAAACATATGACAAGGACAAAACTATAGGGCGCCTTTTACAGCACAACTAAACTGATTCTTCATGGCCAGTTGCAGAAGCATGCAGCAATAGTTTTGATATCTTGCCTGTTTTTCGTGCTTTGGGTGTGTGTCTTCACTGAACTCAATGATAAAAGACTTTTTACAATATGAAATGCCAAAATACCAGCATAATCACACTTTTAATGGAGTTTCTAGATGCAGACGAGTGGCTGGGCTTGAATTTATGGCTGTGATAACAACAGCGATGACGACTTCTTGCTCACTTTTCAGAGAAAAACAAAAATAGAGTGCTCACAAATGACAACACAAAATGTTAAACAAGAATATAAAGTACAAAATAAATGATAACACAGCAACACAAAAGCCAAGGTGTCTGAGGGGAAAAAAGTTTGAGAGAATAAAAATGCCCTACTTATAAAGGAGAGTTGGCACTACAGTGCATCCAGAAAGTATTTATAGTGCTTCACTTTTTCCACATTTTATGTTACAGCTTTATCCAAAATGGATTAAATTAATTTTTTCCTCAAAATTCTACACACAATACCCCATAATGACAACGTGAAAGAAGTTTTTTTTTTGTTTGTTTTTGGTTTTTTTTTTTTAGATTTTTTGCAAATTTATTAAAAATAAAAAACTAAGAAATCACATGTTGACTTCCGGTCATGGCGGCTACGTGAGAGGACAGGTCTCACTCTGCTCTGCTCCTAGAGATAAAAAAATCGGCATATAACTCTCTTATTTGGAACAGAACCTATCCCAGCATTTGGACGAGGATATGCCGGTGAAGCCTAAGGCTGGGAAATCAGGTGGAGGAAAAATTGAACCGCCGAAACAGTCCAAACTAACAGACTTTCACGTCTGTGGCGCAGCAGAAAAAGTTCCAGATATGGCGGCGGAGGAAGCTAACGGTGGTGCGGTGACTGCTGACGACGGCACAGGTGCGGTGCTCGCTGCCATTAGCTCAATGAGAGCAGACTTTTCCGCTAAATTTGATGGGATTATAGCAGCGATAGAGGGAATGAAAAAGGAATTGGGTGATTGTGTGGAATGAATGGCGCAGGTGGAGCTTCGAGTATCCAGTGCTGAGGATGATGTCGCCGGCCTTCAATTAAAGGTGCGCACTTTGGAAAAAGAAAATAAATGTCAGGAAGATAATGTCCTGGACTTGGAGTCCCGGTCGAGACAGAACAACTTGAGGCTGGTGGGTCTACCGGAGAGAACCGAGGGTCAGGACCCATGTTCCTTTTTGGAAAAGTGGATTCCAGAAGCGCTGAACAATGCGGAGCTGCAATCATCAGTCGTCTTAGAAAGCGCACACCGAATTGGCCCACCGAGAGATAAGGGACCACCGAGGACGCTAATTATGAAGTTCCTCAGCTACAGAGACAGGATGAAGATCTCCAACGCTGCGCGAGCCAAAGGAGAAATTAAACACCAGGACCAGCAGGTGCGGTTCTACCCAGATTTGGCCACAGGAATCCAACAATTAAGGAAACAGTTTGACCCCGTACGTAAAGAGCTGCGCAACCTTGGGATCCGTCATGGAGTGATTCACCCTGCAAGACTGTTGACCACGTATGGGGGCAGAACACACATCTTCAAGACCCCAGAGGAGGCGCAGGAGTTCATCAAGAAGATCCAAGAGGAGACTGGTGGGAGCTAAACATGAACAAAATATAAGGTAGAATATTTAAGCATTTGCACAGGCATCTAACTGATCTGAAGCAAATAGCAAGTTTACAAAATATAGATTGTATTAAATATTTTAAAAAAAAACCTATGATGTACAAAGTTGCTAAAAATTTTGGAGTTAAGTTGGAAAACTACAGAAGAGAGTTAATGTTACGTCATTAAAAGCAGTAGAGTTAGGGTGATTGGGAGGATGAAGAAGGAGTGGCTTTGGCTGGTCCTCGTGGGTGTGGAGCGGTCGATGGCTATATCGGGAGATGGAATTTTTCTTTTGATTTTGGGGGGATCACCACAAATGTGGGAAGGGGAAATTTGTTTGTGTGTAGTTTGTAGGATGAATGTTCAACCACTCATGTTTTTGCTTCTCTGTATGAGCATGTTTACACTGCGAGGTAATCCCAAACTCCCTATTGATCATAAACCAAAGCGTTAATCTTAATTTAACTTCATGGAATTGCAGAGGTCTACAAAATTTAAAAAAACTTAAACAAGTTATGAATAAAATAAAAGACATGGGTTCAAAAATTGTGTTTTTACAAGAAACTCATCTAATAGAGGAGGATGTAAAAAGAATTAGGAGTAGATGGCAAGGAAGTGTATTCACCTCATCATTTTCATCCCGAGCCAGGAGAGTTATGACTCTCATGCATAAATCAGTCCCATTTCAAGTGAAAAATGTAATTGGAGACAAATTTGGAAGATATTTAATCATTCAAGGATCTTTGCTATTAGAAAATATAAATCTGGTGAACTTATACGGTCCCAATATAGATGATCAAAAGTTCTTTGCTAATTTATTTCTTATCTTATTTATTTCAGATAGACAACAAGGTCAAATTAGACAAAGACTCCTTCTACTATACAATTCCACGTGAGTTATCCGAAATGGGTGATGGCTGAAGCCGCAGCTTATATTGCCTTACTTACAGGGCAACATATAATAGCAGGGGATTTTAATTGTACATTGATCCCCGGTATAGATAGATCAACAGGACTGGACTGTACGCACAATGGATGGTAGGATGATAATTAATCATTTTATGAAAGAATTGAGACTGCTAGATATATGGAGAGAAATGAAACCACAAGTTAAAGCCTACTCTTGTTATTCTAATACCTACAAGACATTCTCACGTATTGACTATTTTTTGATCTCCACAGAATTAAGGTCCAAGATTCAAAACTGCTTTTATGATAACATTGTGATCTCTGATCATGCACCCTGCTGTCTAATATATGTAGATAAGAAATTGACAAAGGAACCAGGTAGGTAGCAATTTCAGCATAAATGGCTTCAGGAGGAGGTATTTGTTAAGTACATAGAAAAACAGATAGATGAGTTCTTTGATATCAATACTACACAAACATCAGCATGTATAAAGTGGGAGGCTTTCAAAGCTTTTATTAGGGGACATATTATTAGTTATACAGGTTCAAAATCTAAGAAGACTTGAGAGGAGAGAGTCCAATTGGAACATAAACTAAAAATTCTTCAAGAAAAAGTGTATGCAGGAAGTGATCCAAAGTTAGAGAACGAATTACTGATTTTGAGAGCTGAATATGACAAAAAATCAGCGAATAGAGCTGCCTCGAGTCTTCTAAGATTGAAACAATCTTTTTATGAACAAGGTGAAAAATCAGGAAAATTATTGGCATGGCAGATTAAACAATTAGAATTTAAAACACCAATTACCAGTATTATAAGTAATGGACAGGTAGTTATAGATCCTTTAGAAATTAATAGAGCCTTTAGAGATTACTATGAAAAATTATATGATACAAAAAATGAATCTGACTTAACAAAACTAAATGGGTTTTTGGACGGACTGTCTATACCGTGTATTCCAAATGAAAACAGGGAGATACTGGAGTCTAAAATTAGTCAAGAAGAAGTTGGGCTAGCCATTGATAATATGAAATCAGGAAAGAGTGCAGGATCAGAAGGTCTTCCAGTTGACCTTTATAAAAAATTTAAGAATAAATTAATAAAACCTTTTTTGGAAATGGTTTTAGAAGCAGTTCAAAATAGTAATTTACCATCATACATGAATAATGCCTTAATTATACTGTTGCCAAAACCAGGTAAACCCTCTAATAAATGTGAAAATATGAGACCAATAAGCCTATTAAATGCTGACCTTAAGATAATCTGTAAAATTTTAGCAAGACGAATACAAGAAATTTTACCAAATATTATTAACCGAGATCAGAATGGCTTTATAAAGGGAAGACAAGGCTTCCATAATGTAAGAAGACTATTTAATATTATTTATTCTAATAAAGAAGCACCGGATACAGCTCTCCTATCATTGGACGCCGAAAAAGCCTTTGATAGGGTCGAATGGCCCTTTCTTTTTGAAGTCTTACAAAGGTTTGGACTTGGAAATAATTTCATAAAATGGGTTCAGATAATATATAATAATGCTACAGCAGAAATCCTAACAAATAGCAATATCTCAAAATCAATAAAGATCAATAGAGGATGTCGACGAGGCTGTCCACTTTCACCTTTACTGTTTACTATGGCAATTGAACCTTTAGCGATGGCAGTACGTTTACATTCACAAATATATGGAATTAAAGTTGGACCAACAAAACATAAAACCTCCCTGTATGCCGATGACATAATTTTGTTTATGTCGAATCTTAAAAAATCAATTCCGACCTTGTTGAATTTAATAAAGAATTTTGGGGAAATATCAGGATATAAAATAAATAAAACTAAATCTTCAATATTAATGCTAAATGAGACCCAGAGAAATCACCCAGCTCCTGAGGTAAATCAATTCAGTGTTGTAAATCAGTTTAAATATTTAGGAATTCAAATCAGAATCAGAATCAGATTTATTGCCATTGTTCATGTAGTACACAAACTAGGAATTTGTCTCGATGCCATGCTGCAACATTAAAAACATGATGAGAAAAAGAGATAAACTAAAAAACTAAAGGACTGAAAACGTGCAATAAGTGTAGAAAAATAAGTAATAATAAGTAATAATAATAATAATAACAATACTAGTAATAATGAGAAGTACTAGTCAAGGCAGTTTTAAAAAATTAGCAAGTAGCAGATAATGTGAAGTACCGCATAGTGCAGTCGATAATGCAACAGAAAACAGTGATGAATGACGTGAGTCTGGTTGAGCTGCTGTACATAGTGCACGAGAGTCAAAAAGTCACTTAATGTTCAGCAGTCTGATGGCAGAGGGGAAAAAGCTGTTCATGTGCCGGGAGGTTTTAGTCCGAATGGACCGAAGTCTTCTACCTGAGGGGAGGGGAGCAAACAGTACGTGACCAGGATGTGAAGGATCGGCTATGATCCGGCCAGCACGCCTCCGGGTCCTGGAAATGTACAGGTCCTGGAGAGATGGGAGCTCGCAGCCTATCACCTTCTCAGTAGTGCGCACGACGCGCTGCAGCCTTAGTCTGTCCCTGGCAGTGGCTCCTGCATACCACACAGTTATGGAGGAGGTGAGGATGGACTCGATGATGGCCGTGTAGAACTGCACTAACATCTTAGTGGGTAGCTTGAGCTTCCTCAGCTGCCGCAGAAAGAACATCCTCTGCTGGGCCTTTTTGATGAGGGAGCTGATGGTTGGCTCCCATTTGAGGTCTCGGGTGATGGTGGTGCCCAAGAAGCGGAAGGAATCTGCAATGGTGATGGGAGAGCCTGTGATGGTGAGGGGGGGCAGGGGGGTTGTGACTTTCCTGAAGTCCACAATCATCTCCGCTGTCTTCAGAGCATTCAGCTGCAGGTTGTTGTGGCTGCACCAGGACACCAGCTGGGCCACCTCTTCCCTGTAGGCGGACTCGTCGCCGTTGGAGATGAGCCCGATGAGGGTGGTGTCGTCCGCAAACTTAATCAGCTTAACAGACTGGTGGGAGGAGGTGCAGGAGTTGGTATAAAGGGAGAAGAGTAGGGGGGAAAGTACACAGCCCTGGGGTGATCCAATGCTGATGCTAACAGAGTCTGAGACAGACATCCCCAGCCGCACATGCTGTCTCCGGTCCGTCAGGAAGTCGGTGATCCACCTGCAGAGGGAGTCAGGCACGTTGAGCAGGGACAGCTTGTCCTGGAGCAGATCGGGGCGGATGGTGTTGAATGCGGAGCTGAAGTCCACAAACAGAATCCTGGCGTAGGTTCCCGGGGAGTCCAGGTGCTGCAGGATGGAGTGGAGGGCCAGGTTGACTGCGTCATCCACAGACCTGTTAGCACGGTAGGCAAACTGCAGCGGGTCTAGGAGGGGTGTGGTGATGGACTTGAGGTGAGACAGGACCAGGCGCTCAAAGGACTTCATGACTACAGAGGTGAGCGCTACAGGTCTGAAGTCGTTAAGTCCAGCAATCCGTAGCTTCTTGAGGACAGGGATGATGGTGGAGGATTTGAGGCAGGTCGGCACGGGACATTGCTTAAGGGAGGTGTTAAAAATGTCTGTGAAGACAGGAGCCAGCTCTTTCGCACAGTGTCTCAGGGTGGAGGGAGACACACCGTCCGGCCCGGGGGCCTTGCGCGGGTTCAGTCTGGAGAACTGTCTGTGCACGTCCTGCTCACTGATGACAAGGGGAGGGGGGGAGGAGGAGGAGGAGGAGGGGGGGACCGCTTTTGATGAATTAGGGGCTGAGGAGGCAGTGGAGCTGGGTGGAGTGGGTGAGTTGGACACAGCTGACGAGGTGTCAAAACGGGCGTAATGTTGGGACAGTTTTTGACAAAGGGCTTTGTCATCCTGACCTTTAGAAGCCTGAGGCCGATAGTTGGTGATTTGCCTCAGTCCTCTCCACACAGAAGCCGAGTCATTAGCAGTGAACTGCTGCTGGAGTTTCTCAGAATACACAGATTTAGCTCTCCTCAGCTCTCTGTTAAACCGATATTTGACCTCTCTGTAGCAGTCCCTGTCTCCACTTTTCAACGCTGCTTCCTTCTCTTTCCTGATCCGTCTGAGCTTAGCTGTGAACCAGGGCTTATCATTAGAATATCTCACCCTGGTGCGCGATGGGAGAATGTCCTCCTCACAGAAGTTGATATATGAGTTCACAGTGTCTGTGTACTCATTAAGATCATGTGTGGCTCTTTTAAACATGCCCCAGTCAGTTATTTCCATGCATGTGTTCAGTTTCTGTCCAGCTTCGCTGGTCAATTTCTTTGTAGTGGTCACAACAGGTTTAGTGAGTTTCAGTCTTTGTCTGTATGTGGGGATGAGGTGGACCATCACGTGATCAGATAGACCCAGCGCAGCGCGGGGAACAGCGCGATATGCGTCTTTCACTGTGGTGTAACAGTGATCCAGCGTGTTATTTCCTCTGGTTGGACATTTAATAAACTGTTTGTAGTGGGGGAGCTCGTGACTCAGATTGCTCTGGTTAAAATCGCCCAACACAATAACCAGGGAGTCTGGAAAGTTCCGCTCCGTAAGTAGGATGTGATCTGCGAGCACGCGCTGTGCTTCGCGCGTGTCCGCGTCGGGAGGGACGTACACAGCGGCGAGGATGAATGAGGCAAACTCGCGCGGGGAATAAAATGGCTTGCAGTTAATAAAAAGAAATTCCAGGGCGGGAGAACAGTGTTTGGAAATCACCGTTACATCAGAGCACCAGCTGTTGTTAATATAGAAGCACACTCCTCCTCCAATAGACTTACCGGAGAGCTCTGTGACGCGATCTGCACGATACAGCTGAAATCCCTCGAGGCTGATTGCGCAATCTGGAATGTTCCAATTAAGCCAGGTCTCAGAGAAACAGATGACAGACGAGGAAACAAGGTCCTTGAATTGCATCAGCAGTCTTAATTCTTCTACCTTGTTCGAGAGAGAATTGGCATTGGATAGAAATATGCCAGGCAAGGCTGTTCGCGTGCCTCTGTTCCGGAGGCGAGCAAGAATCCCCCCTCTCTTCCCTCTTTTCCGCCGTCTTGCTTTTTTGGCCAGACAATGGATCAGATCGGCGGCAGGAGCTAAAAAAACTGGAAGAAGGTCAATGGGAGTGAGAGTCCTGATATTTAATAGTTCTTCACGGGTGTATGAACCGGCAGACGCACAATCAATGAACAAAAACAGACAAATTATAAAAATTAAAGCGCAGCGAGGCACCATGGCGGCCGCTGTGGGCGCCATCTTGGGAAAAAAAAAAAAATTGTGCCTAAGCTAGAATTAGTCGCCAGTGCCAACTATGAAGCCTTAATGACAGACATTAATGAGTTAATTCAGAGATGGATGTCACTACCAATGTCGATGATAGGGAGAATCAATATACTTAAAAGTAATATCTTACCTAAAATACTTTATTTATTTTAATACATTCCTTTACCACCACCTTCAGATCTATTCTCAAGAATTTAAAAAAAGTTAGTGGAATTTATATGGAACAACAGGAGGGCTAGATTACGTCTGTCCTTACTATATTTACCATTTGATCGTGGAGGTCTGAAATGTCCAAACTTTATGTTGTATTATTGGTCAGCACAACTGAGGTCTATGACATATTATTTTTCATCAAATGATCTCCCTCACTGGACTGAAATGGAATCATACAATTTACCTTTACCTCTTCCCATATTCATATACTCAGATTCGGCAAAAAAATTACAGAAACAAGTTAAAAATCCATTTGTAAAGCATATGATCAAAATATGGTGTGAAACTAAAAACTATTTAAAAGAACCACACTTATTGTCACAATTTAGCCCAATATGGGGTAATCAATATTTTAAACCAGGGAGAGCAGATGCTGTATTTAAAGTATGGAATTTAAAAGGGATTCAAAAGATTCAAGATTTATATCTGTCATGTTCAGATAACATAATGTCTTTTGAAGAGCTGAGGATCAAATTTAATCTTAATAGAACACATTTTTTTAAATATCTTCAGCTTAGGAACTTTATTCGATCAAATCAAAATAATGCTCTCACTCGACCTATTTATTCATCCTTGGAAAAAATTTTGACGAAAGATAGTAAGAGAAAGGGTATTATTTCAGAGTTTTATAACTCATTGACACTATTCTCAAGTGAAAACTCACAGAAAAGATTGAATTATTGGAAAGAAGACCTGCAAACTGAAATTTCAGAGGAACAATGGGAATTGGCTTGTACAGAAGCTCAAACCAAATCAATAAATGTACGTCTTAAATTGATACATTTTAAATGGTTAATGCGGATGTATGTTACACCGGTGGAGTTAAATAGATATAACAAAAACATACCAGATACGTGCACAAAATGTATGGAAAGTAAAGGAACCCTATTTCATTGTTTATGGGAATGTAGAAAAATTAGAATGTTTTGGGAAGAGGTGAGGGTAACAATTGAAAAAATAATTTCAAAACAAATCATATTGAATCCTAAATTGTTTTTGTTGGGTCTGTATCCAGAAAAGCATAGCTTTAATAAGAGTGAAAGAGCATTCATAGACCTCAGAAAAAAATGTATTGCACTACTGTGGAAAAAGACTCATAGACCAGATGTGACTCAGTGGTTAAGACAGATGTTAACAAACCTTCCACTAGAAAGAATAACATACATACTGAAATCAAAGGAAATTGTGTTTGAGAATATATGGAGACCTTTCATTGATTATGTAAAGAATTTAAACATAACTTTTGAAGGAGAAGGTGAATGATGTGTGTGGACCTTGTAAATTCCAAACTGGTGAATGTATAATATGTATACTTATGTAATGGATTGCCTAGACTAAACAGAGGAGCATTGTTGAAGACCTGTCTTTGTTAGTGGTTGTTGGTGTTTTTTAGTACAATTTTTATTTTTTTTTATTTTTTTTTTAATTACTTTAGTGTTAGTGTTTGATTGTTTGTGTTGTGTTTGTAAAAAAGGTTCAATAAAAAATATTGTGGAAAAAAAAAGGAAACAGAATAATATAACAAAGGTGAAAAAATCCAACAAAGTCAAATTAAACAAGAACTCCTCTGATTATACAGTTCAGCATAAGTTATCTGAAATGGGTGATGGCTGAAGCCGCAGCTTATATTGGCCACCCATATTCCATCCAAGAATTCAAAAGAAAAACAAAACAAGAGCGATTACAATTCAGAACAAAGCTAAGACAAAATGTGACAAAAAAAACTAAGTAACTGTAGAAGAGCTTGGAATAACGAGGCGATGCGACTTATAAACCAAAGTTTATTATCAGCTTCGCTCCTCTAACAAGTCTCATCTCAGTGCAGAAGCAGAAGTAGAAAGAGGCAGAACATATTCAGCTCTACATACTTATATCTACACATAACAAAAGACATGCATATCAAAGCTGACATCCCACATTATCTTAATCCCCCTCCTTTGTCTCCGTATCCCTCCACCTGGCCTTGGGAGGTCAGGGCGATCGATCTGGTCTCCACCGCAGTGCCTCGGATGCTCTTTGATCCCCGCTGGCGGTTGAGACCTCTTTGTCCTGTTCTGAGGTGTGAAGTCGCTTTACATATGTAATCACCAAACATTCTCACATGCTTATACATATGTAGGTTATGGGATATATGATAAATATAGACCACAGTAACAACACAACACAGACTGGATATGACAGTCCTTATGTGATTTTACATGTCATCTTGTATATATGTTTGGAGTATTTCTTCCTTTAGTTTTTGTTTAAATTGTCCAAGCGTTGTACATGATTTTAATTCAGGTCCAAAATCGTTCCATAATCTGACTCTTTGCACTGAAACACAGTGTTGCTTGGTGGTAGTTCTCACTGAAGGTTTTTGAAATATACATGTTCCTCTGAAATGATATTGTTTCTCCCTTATTTGGAACAACTTTTGGATATTTGTGGGCAGTGATAGATTCTTAGCTTTAAACATTATTACTGCAGTTTTAAAGTCAACCAGATCTTTCAACTTGAGAGCTTTTAATTAAAGAAAAAGTGGGTTTGTTGGTTCCCTGTAAGCAGCTTTGTTTATTATTCTAATAGCTCTCTTCTGAAGCATAAAGACTGGATATACAGTATGTTTGTTTTATATGTATTTCCCCATCGTCGGCCTCCGTCAGTCTATGATGACCATGGAAGAGAATCCTAAACGTCTACTCTGCTGGAACAGCACCGCCTGTGGCTGAACAGGCCGATGCGCGAATGACAGTCCCTGTCACACAGGTCACACTTGTGGGTGGTCTCCGTGCTGCTGGGTCTGTGGCGGTTCTTCCTGCGGGTCCTTTTTTCATCTGCTGCAGCAGTCAGTCTCTCTTCACCCGCCTTGAGTTGTCTGGTCAGGGTGCCTCTCCATTTGGAGCGGTCCGTTGCAAGGTCCTCCCAGCGCTCTGTGTTGATATCCAGGGCCCTCATGTCTCTCTTGCAGACGTCTCTAAAGCGCAGCTGTGGGCGGCCAACGTCTCTCCTGCCAGTTGCCAGTTCTCCATAGAGGACGTCTTTGGGGATTCTGCCATCCTCCATACGGTGAACGTGGCCTAGCCAGCGGAGCCTGCGCTGCCTGAGTAGAGTGAACATGGAGGGAAGGCCGGCGCGGGACAGAACTTCTGTGTTGGGCACTTTGTCCTGCCAGGATATGTCCAGGATGTGGCGAATGCAGCGCAAGTGGAAGGAGTTCAGTCTCTTTTCCTGCCGGGCGTATGTTGTCCACGTCTCACTCCCATAGAGCAGTGTGCTGATGACGCAGGCGTTGTACACTGCCATTTTCGTCTTGACAGAGAGTTTGGGATTGTCCCACACTCGTGTGGTGAGGCGAGCGAGTGTGAAGGCTGATTTTCCAATCCTCTTGTTGATCTCTGTATCAAGGGAGAGGTTGTTGCTGATCGTGGACCCCAGGTACGTGAACTGATTCACAACCTCCAGCTTGTAGTCATCAATGGTGATGGTTGGTGGTGCTTCCGTGCCTTGCGCCAAGACGTTAGTCTTCTTCAGGCTGATGGTAAGCCCGAAGTCCTTGCATGCCTGGGAGAAGCGGTCCATCAGGGTCTGAAGCTCCTGCTGTGTGTGGGTTGCGACTGCAGTGTCGTCTGCGAACAGCATGTCTCTGATTAGAGCCTCGCGTACTTTGGTTCTGGCTTTCAGGCGGGCGAGGTTGAAAAGCCTGCCGTCAGATCTTGTGTGCAGGTAGATTCCCTCCGCCGCTGTGCCAAAGGCATGCCCCAGGAGCACAGCAAAGAAAATCCCAAAGAGGGTTGGCGCAAGTACACAGCCCTGTTTCACTCCGCTGCGTATGTTGAATGGCTCTGAGACGTTGCCATCGTGCTGCACTATCCCCTGCATGTTGGTGTGAAACGATTCGATGAGGCTTTGCAACTTTGGTGGGCATCCTATCTTTGGCAGGATCTTGAAAAGGCCCTCTCTGCTGACCAGATCGAACGCTTTGGTGAGGTCGATGAAGGCGACGTACAGAGGCATGTTCTGTTCTCTGCATTTCTCCTGGAGTTGGCGGATGGAGAATATCATGTCTACCGTCGATCGCTCAGCGCGGAAGCCACACTGAGACTCGGGGTAGACACGTTCAGCAAGCTTCTGTAGACGAACGAGAACAACTCGTGCGTAGACTTTGCCAACAACGCTGAGGAGGGAGATGCCCCTGTAGTTGTTGCAGTCGCTTCTCTCCCCTTTGTTTTTGTAGAGGGTGATGATCTTGGCGTCCCTCATGTCCTGTGGTACGGCACCTTCCTTCCAGCACTGGCAGAGGACGTCATGCAATGGCAGCAGTAGGGCGGTCTTGCAGTGCTTGATCAGATCAGGGGGTATGCCGTCGTTGCCGGGTGCCTTGCCAGCGGCCAAGCTATCAATGGCCTTACTGAGTTCGTCGATGGTTGGCTCGGCGTCAAGTTCGTCCATGGATGGCAGGCAGTCGATGGCATCAAGGGCTGACGGTGTCATGGTGTTCTGTCTAGAGTAGAGGTCGGAGTAGTGTTCCGCCCATCTCTCCATCTGCTTGTTCTTCTCTGTGATCATCTCCCCAGTGGAAGATTTGAGGGGGGCCGTCTTGCTCTGAGCCGGACCAAGTGCTTTCTTGATGCCATCGTACATACCACGGATGTTCCCTGTTATGGCAGCAGTTTGAATGTCTTGGCTGAGCTGAGTCCAGTACTCGTTGGCACAGCGCCGAGCAGTCTGCTGAACTTTGCTTCTCGCAGCCCTGAGAATCTGGAGATTCTTCTCGTTTGGGCACTTCTTGTATTCAGCAAGTGCTGAGCGCTTGGCTTCAATGACGGGGGTCATCTCGGTCAACTTGGCATCAAACCAGTCCTGTGACTTCGAGGTCTTCCTTCCAAAGGTAGCCAAGGCTGTGCGGTAGATGGTGTTTCGCAGCTCTTCCCACTTCTGCTTTGCAGATTCTCCTCCTTGTGGTACACCAAGTTCCTTCTCAAAGGTGGAGGCAAACTGCTCAACAAGTTCTGGTTGGGCCATCTTGCTGATGTCAATCCGTGCCTTTCCAGGTTGTCTAGCACGATGGAATTTCTTCAGCTGCAGCTTGACCTTGCAACACACCAATGAATGGTCTGTGTCGCAATCTGCACTCTGGAACGAACGGGTGATTAGCACGTTCTTCAGTGAGGTGCACCTGGTCAGGATCAAGTCTAGCTGGTGCCAGTGCTTTGAGCGCGGATGTTGCCAGGAAACCTTGTGTTGGGGCTTGGTCTTGAAGAACGAGTTTGTGATGCACAGATCGTGATATGTGCAGAACTCGAGCAGCCGCTGTCCGTTGTCGTTCATTCTGCCCACGCCAAAAGGTCCAAGACAGGAGGGCCAGGAGTCGTGGTCAGCACCCACTCTGGCATTGAAGTCTCCAAGGAGAATGAGTTGTTCAGAGTTGGGGATGATCCTGACAGTTGTTGCGAGATTCTCGTAGAACTCGTCTTTTGCCTCTGGTGTGGCAGTCTGTGTTGGGGCATACACAATGACGAGGGTGACTGGGCCTTGAGTGGTGTTCAGGCGGAGGGTGAGGAGTTGTGCAGAGCCAGTGCTGCCCGGTTCCACCATCTTCAGCAAAGTGTTCTTCACTGCGAAGCCCACTCCGTGTTCCCTGTGTTCGTCAATGCCCTTTCCCTGCCAGTAGAACGTGTAGTCCTTCTCTCTCAGTGTGCCTGCATCAGCTAACCGTGTTTCCTGGAGAGTGGCGATATCCACTCCCAGTCTCTTCAGCTCATTATTGATGATGGCAGTCTTCCTGGTGTCGTTGATGTCCTTGAGGTTAGCAGCGAGTCCTGTCATCATAGTGCGGACGTTCCAAGTTCCCAGTTTTAGAGTTGGTCTCTTTTGTTTTATTGCCTTGCCTGGTGCGAAGGTTCTCAGCCTGCTGTTTGGATTTCTCCTTATCCCCATGCACCCAATGAGGAAAGCAAGCTGTGGCGGGACAACACCTTATTGGCTGGGGGCTGCCCAGCTTGAGGCCGGCGGTAGCTGTCCAGTGAGATCTGATGATCCCTCCCACCGTCGGGAACAACCCCTGGCGCCACGCTCTACGCCAATTGAGCAATGGCTTATAACCGGTAACTGTCATTCCCCGTGTTTTGTCTACGCCAAAGGCGAAGCTGGAGTGTCCTCTGCAGTGATCCGGTGTTCTACCTTCCAGCGTTGGGCGTTGGTAGGATTCAAGCCTGGGCAGGAAGATATGGAGGACAAGATGTTGCCCATGCAGCATGTCCCCCCTCTCCACGTCACTGATGAATCCAAAGGAACAGCAGGGCTGCTACAGTTTGGCACCAGCGCCGTTGCAGGAGCTGCCAGAACGATGTTGAGCACAACATAGAACTGCCTTAGGGGCTCCGACTCCGGATTTTTCCTCAGGGTTGACTCCCGAAGCCTTTCCCGTGACCGGGTATGCCGCAAGGCAGCGGAGGTTTGAAATCAGGGTTTACCTTCCCCTAGATGGGCTACCTTCCCAGGTCGACGAGCCACCATCTACCCGAAGCATCTGGTTTTAAGGCGCCAGAGATCCGCTCTCGCCCCTTCTCCTATTAGTAAAAGCAGTTCCGCCGGGCTTAGAGACTAAACCACACGGGCAGGCTAGGAGTTGGACTTAGTTGTCAGAGGCTTTTCGAGACGCACGCCATAAGGAGCATTTTATGAGCACTGGGAGCTTAACCCCAGTGCCGCTCCTGGCTATGACAACCTTGGAACCTTTCCCCATACTTCAGTACAATATGTCATGTATGGGAGTATTAATGAATGATACAAAGTATATAATGTGGGTTGATTCAGCAAATATTTCGCTCTGTGTAGTATTGCAATTGATTTAGATATTTTACCTTTAATATAATTAATGTGTGACTTCTATGTCAAATGCTAATATTTGTTTGACACTGCGGCCCCTGGACCCCGGCTAGCTACTAGGCTTTTCAGGTTTGAAAGTTGAAGAAATATGAGGTTGTTAGCTACATTCTAACTTGATTTAATGCTAATATTTGTTTGGCGTCGGGGGGCTTCGCACCCCTGAACCCCCCACCAGGACTTTGTCCTGGACCTACCGGGGCCTGTGGCCCCTGGACCCCGGCTAGCTACTAGGCTTTTCAGGTTTGAAAGTTGAAGAAATATGAGGTTGTTAGCTACATTTAACTAGATTTAATGCTAATATTTGTTTGGCAAATATTAGCATTATTATTATTAGCATTAGCATTATTAGCATTAGCATTAGCATCGGCCCCTGGACCCCGGCTAGCTACTAGGCTTTTAAGGTTTGAAAAGTTGGCAGGTATGAATCTCCCATCTTCTTCATATGTCTGGGCTATGGAGTAGGGTGGCAAGACGGAAGTCTTATCTTACGAAGAAAAAAATCCAAGCCCAACTACATTTTGCAAAAACACATTTGAAATCTCCCAAACGCATGTGAGAAAATGTGTTATGGCCTGAAGAAACCAAGGTTGAACTTTTTGGCCATAATTCCAAAAAGGTATATTTAGCACAAAGACAACACTGCTCATCACCAAAAGAACACCATACCTACAGTGAAGCATGGTGGTGGCAGCATCATGCTTTGGGGCTGTTATTCTTCAGCTGGAACTGGGACCTTAGTCAAGGAGGAGGGAATTATGAACAGTTCCAAATACCAGTCAGTGTTGGCACAAAACCGTCAGGCTTCTACTAGAAAGCTGAAGATGAAGAGGAACTTCATCTTTCAGCACGACAATGACCCAAAGCACACATCCAAATCAACAAAACAGTGGCTTCACTAGAAGAAGATTAAGGTTTTGGAATGGCCCAGCCAGAGTCCAGACCTGAATCCGATTGGACATCTGTGGGGTGATCTGAAGAGGGCTGTGCACAGGAGATACCCTCGCAATCTGACAGATTTGGAGCATTTTACAAAGAAAGGGCCTTTTCCACTAGCACGCTTTAGCGCGACACGGGACAGCTCAGCACGCTTTGTACGCTTTTCCACAAGGCCCAACACGGTTTAACATCCGCGATTCTCAGCCCCGCTCCAGGGCAGGGTACAGCAGTGCTGAGCTGTGCCGTGTTGTGACGTTAACAGACTGGTCGCCGCTGATTGGTCAGGTCGTAACCGGCGCTGATTGGTCAGGTTTTAACCGCCCCTCTCCTCCTCCTCATCTACCAAATCTTCACGACCTTCTCAATAAAGTTTTTGAAAAAAAAAAAAAAAGAATCTTCACGACCGCCTTTACTCAGCACGCAACCACTGTTGGCGGTTTCTTTTCAGTGTATTGCTGTGCTATTTTCATTTATTCTCTATCAAAAATGGCTTCGCGTAATAAGGGTGTTCCATGGACCAATAAGGAGCTGCAGTGTCTGCTCACTGCATTGTCAGACGAACGTATGCAGCGCGAGTTAGACGGAGCCGCCCGGAATGAAAAAATATACCGGGAGGTCTCGACATCGGAGTCCTTTAACGGTGAGTTTTAATTTTTTTTTATTGTGCGTTTTTTCGCAAATATATTCGGTAAGACGCTCAGCTTATTTATGCAATAAAAAAGCTGTTCATTTGTGGATGGATCGCTGCTTTATTGCAGCACACTGCGGACTAAAGCTTTTATTTTAATTATTCATGTGAACAATACGCTGAAATAAGCTTATGTATTCTTGTTAAAAACTATTGTCTTTTCTGTATATATTGCACTTTCGTGCTGTATTTTATTGTGTGCATTTTCCTTGTAGAATCATCCCACGCGTCCGCCGCGACAGCCCGCACGGATTATTCAACCGAGCCTTCCTGACCCACAGCTGGCAGAGACGCCTTCATTCATCCGAGTCGTGACCCAGTTTGGGAAGCTGGTGTAGACACTCAGTGGTCGGCGTGTATAAAATGTCGATTAACCTTCATGCTGTGTTGCAAAGTTTTTTTTTTCTTTTAATATTTTGTATATAATAAAATGGAATTGTTTTGGAAAGTGTGGTTTGTCTGTTATAACACTGAATTATAAAACAGTATAATTACATAGAAATTCCATTGCCTAATCTGATTAAAATGATACTGATCTTCCTTTCAGGGGTCAACCATTGTAAAGGTAATGTAATTTTTAACTAGACCAAAAAACAAATGTTTTTGTAAGCTTTCTGTTCTTTTTATTGAAATATCATAAAAAATTAGCCCCACATGATCCAGTTCTAAACTTTGGGTACATTTTTTATGTTAACTTATAAGAAGTTGCACAGTTGGACTTTAAAATGCAGCAGGAGAGACTGATCAAGCTTACAAGTCAAAGTAGGTAAAAAAGTAAGTATATGTAAATTGAATGTTCTATCGGCATTCCAAATTCAGAGAATTACAATACTTTAGAAGGAGTGTAGCATCATCTAAACGGAAAATAATAATACTGTTGTTCCAAACGTTGACCTGAAGGTGAAAAACATGATTTTTTTTTAATTCAGTACATCCAAAATGCCCTAGGATGTAAAAAATAATAATTTGGTGTTGGGCAGTGTGCCACCGTCTCATTATTTAATACGAATAAAAACAAGTTTCAGCTCATTATTTCTAGGTCATTTGGCAGTTAATTCAAAACAAAAGTGACTTGTGTTGTTGCAGCTTAATTATGAGATAAAATTAATTGTGAGATAAATCCACAGAGCGAGCAAGGCAATAATCCTTGGATCCTTTTTTGTCTCGTGTAAATAAGGACTCAGTCGGGTGCGTAACGTCACGGGAGTGTGGCCCCGCCTCGCTGAGAATCTGCTGCTGCCCCGCTTCTAAAACCTCCTAACACAAACCATCACCGCACAAGCACAACACCGTGCTAATGGAGACAGAAGCATTCCGAGCCGTACTGAAGTGAATCGAGCCATACCGAGGTGTGCTGGGCTAGTGGAAAACAGGCTGAAGAGTTGGCAAATATTGCCACATCAAGATGTGCCACGCTGATAGACTCCTACCCAAAAAGACTTGAGTGCTGTAATAAAAGCCAAAGGTGCTGCAACATAGTATTAGTTTAAGGGTGTGTATGTTTATACAACCAGCTTATTGTAAGTTTTTTATTTTTCCCCATAAAAGATTTCAGTGTGTTTTTCAATTGGGTTGTACAGGTTATAGGTCACATTAATGGTGGAAAAAGTTTTGAAATTATTTATCTTGGTCTCATTTTTTTACATCACAAAAACTCGGCATTTGAACAGGGGTGTATAGACTTTTTATATTCACCGTATATGGGAGGCCTGAGGCAGAAAGAGTAGCAGCAAGACCTTCTGTTTCAGAACAGATATGACGCTGATTAGGTTTAAAACGGCTCCAAAGAAGGAGCTAGTATGGAGGAGGGTTGCGAAGTGGTTGGCAGAGGCAGGATCGAGGAACTTAAACAGTACACGTACAGTTTGATCCATATACTGAATATTTGGACAGTGACACAAGTTTTGTTATTTTAGCTGTTTACCAAAACATATTCAAGATATTGTTATATAATCAATATGGGCTAAAAGTTCAGATTCTCTGCTTTAATTTGAGGGTATTCACATCCAAATTGGAGTTACGGTTTAGGAATTACAACAATTTTTTATACAAAGTCTCTTCATTTCAGGACTCAAAAGAAATTGGACAAATTAGTATTACCATAAATAAAATGTTCATTTTTAATAGTTTGTTGAGAATCCTTTGCAGACAATGACTGCCTGAAGTCTGGAACCCATGGACATCACCAAATGCCGGGGTTTCCTCCTTTGTGATGCTTTGCCAGAATTTACTGCAGCTATTTTCAGTTGTTGCCTGTTTGTGGGTCTTTCTGTCTTCAGTTTTGTCTTAAGCAAATGAAACACATGCTTGATCAGGTTGAGATCTGGTGACTGACTCAGACTTGCAGAATATTTCACTCCTTTGCCTTAAAAATAATCCTCGGTTGCTTTTATGTTTTGGGTCATTGTCCATCTGTACTGTGAAATGCCATCCAATCAACTTTGGCTGAATCCGAGCACACAGTACATCCCTATACACTGCAGAATTTATTCAGCTGCTTCTGTCTTCTGTCACATCATCAATAAACAGTAGTCACCCAGTGGAATTGGAAGCCATGCCTGCCTATGCATCACACTGTCTCCACCATGTTTTACAGAAGATGTGGGGTGCTTTGGATCATGAGTCATCCCAAACCTTCTATGTACCTTTTTCTTCCTATCATTCTGGTACAGGTTGATCTTGGTTTCATCTGTCCAAGGAATGCTGTTCCAGAACAGGGATGGCTTCTTTAGATGTTTTTTGGCAAAGTCTAATCTGGCTTTTACATTTTTGAGGCTTTGACCAGTCTGTACTTGCTCTCATGAATTCTTCTCTTTATGGTACACTTAAATACTGACACACCTACTTCCTGGAGAGAGTTCTTTGCTTGGGTGGATGTTGTGAAGTGGTTTTTCTTCACCATGGAAAGGATGACTGGCGCCTAGCGGCTGCCCCGGCCTTGGATGCGCTCTGCAGAGCGTGCCCAAATGCCAAGTCACGTTTCGTTACCTTGTATTCATACATGTGTAATGACAATAAAGTTGAATCTCATCTCATCCTGCGATCGTTCACTACTATTGTCATGGCCGTCCAGGCCTTTTTGAGTTTCCAAGCTCACTAATGTGCTCTTTTTTTCTCAGAATGTGCCAAACTATTGATTTGGCCCCTCCTAACATTTCTGCTATCTGTGTGATGGATTTCTTTTTTCAGCCTAAGGATGGTCTGTTTCACTTCCACTGAAAGCTCCTGTGACCACATGTTGTGGGTTCACAGCAATAGCTTCCAAATGCAAATATTACACCTGAAATCAACTCCAGGCTTTTTACCTGCTTGGTTGATGATGGATTAATGAGGGAATAGCTCATACAGCCCATGAAATAGCTTTTGAGTCAATTGTCCAATTACTTTTTGAGCCCCCTCAAATAGGGAGTTTTCGTATAAAAATGGTTGCAATTCCTAAACCATAACTCCAGTTTGTTGTGAATACCCTCAAATTAAAGCTGAGAGTCTGAACTTTAAGCCCATATTGTCTATATAACTGTTTCTTGAATATCTTTTGGTAAACGGCTAAAACAACAAAACGTGTCAGTGTCCAAATACTGTATATATGGACCTACCTGCATAATATGGGCTGAACTAATTTAAGGCAGTTAGTTTGGAAACTTAATATTTCCTTGTAATAATTCAAATTTTATTATACATGAATCAGTTAAAAAGTAAAGAATTAAAATCACATTGTCTTAGTATTACATTAATGATAAAATATCAGCTTTTCTTTGCATTTGCAACATGATCTATGTATCCTTCCCTCAGAGCAGAGAGAAGATCTGAGGTTAAAAGTCATCATCACACTGTGCAGCTATTGGTCCAGTCCCCTGCAGGTCAGGGCCTCAGTAGACTGTGGAAGAGTCCCATTGGGATCTTTTTATTAGGGGTCAGTGGGTAGGGGTCAATCTGGTGAAAGCTCTGTTCAGTAAGCATAAAACTGGCAGATGCAGTGTATTTTCCCACTGTTGGTGACACTCCGGCTCATTTTGTGTGTTTCAGACGGCAGTGCCATTTTCAAAGGATGTTTCCGTCGGCCAGACAATGTCACACTGGCTCTCCCTTTCAGCGCAGTCATCCAAAACATGTCTGTGGACAAGTGTGTAGACATGTGCACGGAGAGGGTGAGTGGGCGTTCAGCTCGCGTGTTCATGCACTCCACATGTGCATGTTGTGTTTGTGTCTTCATGGTGTATTGGCTGTTTTATTTCAGGAGAAATCGTTGGCCGTTCTGGCTGGAGATCGATGTTACTGCGGCTTCCCAACTCCACTCTTCTCCCTTCATGAGCTGGAGGACGAAGAGATGTGTCTCAGCCACTGCCAGGGGGAAGAGTTTGAAAGCTGTGGGAATGACAAGTTTTTCGTGGTGTACCAGACACAAGTTCAAGGTGAATTTCTGTGACTGCAGTGCTGCATGTAGGGAGAAGATCTTAACAGGGAAGACAGGAGTTAGGCAGAGACTTGTGTGTGGAAGTACAGTTCAGACTGGGCAGTTATGCTTTTTTTTTCTCCAACCACTTCCACTAAACAAAAAAAAAAGTTTAATACTGTGAAGAAAGAAAATGAAAGACAATATGCTGTAGAAAGTACATTCATACAAAATTGTGGCAGTTAAACTCAGAAATGAAACTTTGTGCTTTTTCTTTTCTGCACACATCACAGCTGTGGTCATGTACATGCTTTTGAATATCCATCTGTGTTCTTATTTGAGACAGAAGGCACCAAGCAGCACAGTTGATCGGTTGGTAAAACAGCTGCCTCATCAAACGCCCACCCATGTGGAGTTTGCGTGTGTTATGTGGGTTTCCTCCCACAATTCAAAGACATGCTTGTGGCATCCCCTTGCTTGGCAGCGTCCCCTCCAACTGTAGGTGTGATTAACTGTGGCAATTCCATTTTTCCACTGTAGACCAACAGTGCAGTTCTTCTGTACATGCATTGCTGTACATAGAATGAATGGCAATAGAGTTGGTTCCTTATTAGCAGCAGGTGTTACGACCGATACTGTAGTTACATTTTGGAAAACTCAACACTACAGGAAGTGAGACAGCAGAGTATGCCTGTTTAAATAGACTCTCACCCTACCCTACCATCACTCCAAACCTAGCCAAGTATTTTTACCATTTCTAGTGCCTAAACTCAACATTTTGCTAACCTTAACCACCTAAAAATGTGGATTTAATGTGTAAGGTAAATTAATTGCATGACTGGAAGTAAGCCACAGGTGGAAAAAGTAAACACGGACAGGAATGAAAAAGGGGCACCCACTAGATTCACCCTCCCTTTTTCTCACGTGGGAGAGTTTGTTTTTTTTGGGGGGGGGGGGGGCTGCTGCCCCTGATCCTTCACCAGTCTCCATATGAGGATTTGCTTTTGAGACGATGAAACGGGGTGAAATGTGTTGACTCGCATTTATAGGATTGGAAAAAACAACCAGAAGAGGGTATCCAAACCATGACCCGGGGACCAACTGTGGAGCTCAGGCTATTTTTTAAGGTCCCATTCATTTGGTGTGTTTGTGGGTTTTAACCTTCTAAAATACTTTTGTTGGGTCATATGATTACAGTAAAAATGTTAAAATCTCTCTTCACTTAGAAATAATTATATTTTGACATTTCCGCAAAATAAGCAGAAGACACTTTTGCTCTTCCACATCTTTTTTCTGACATCACTGACAAATGCTTTGGTCTTCAGTTACAACCCATCACTATGCTACTGGTTGTGATGATCCAGTCCCTGCCAAGGCATCAGAATCAATCAATCAGCGGGCAGTGGTGGCCTAATTGTTAGAGAAGTGGACTGATGAGCAGAAGGTCACTGGTTCAATCCCTGGACTGGCAGGATCAGATCTGGGTGGGACAGATAATGTAGCAGTGTTTATCCCACCATCCTTAACCCCACTGTGGTGCCCTTGAGCAAGGCCCTTAATCCCAATTGCTCCAGTGGAGCTGCTCAGTGGCTACAGGTCAGTCTGTGGTTGTACTGGGCAGCTTCCTGGTGTAAGAAGGAACAGGGCGTCCTTGAAAAAGAGAGGTTGCCTCTCAATGGACTTTCCCTGTATAAATAAAAGTTAAATTCCTGAAAAAAATCAAGTAATTAATCAAAAACTGTATTCGGGACACAGAAATATGATCCATAGCTAGATAAAAACACAACCCAGCCACAGGGGGTGCACAAGCCAGCGTACTCCTAGTGCCGGTCCCAAGCCCGGGTAAATGAAGAGGGTTGTGTCAGGAAGGGCATCCAACATAAAACCTTTGCCAAATCAAACGTGCGGATCATGACGAATGAGACTTTTATACCGAATCAGTCGAGGCCCGGGTTCACAACGACTGCCACCAGTGCTGTTAACTGACAGGGTGCCAGTGGAAGTTAGACTACTGTTGGTCGAAGATCGAGGAGGAGGAGATAGGGAAGGCGTGTCATTAGGGAGAGAGAGAAAAAGAAAGGTAGTAGTATGGAGGTGAGAGTAGTGATGTCATATATACGTAGGTACTATGACTGGTAAAGGCAGAGAGTTAGCTGATATGATGGAGAGAAGAAAGGTAGATATACTGTGTGTTCTAGAAACCAGATGGAAGGGAAGCAAGGCTAGGAGCACTGGAGGTAGATTTAAACTGTTCTACCATGGCGTAGATGTGAAAAGAAATGGAGTAGGAGTAATCTTGAAGGAAGAGTATGTGAAGAGTGCTCAGGCGGTAAAGAGGGAGTCAGACAGAATCATGAGTTTGAAGCTAGGAGTCAAAGGTGTGATGTTGAATGTTGTCAGTGAGTATGCCCCACAAGTTAGATGTCAGGTAGAAAAGAGAGAGTAATTCTGGAGTAAGTTGGATGAAGTGGTAGTGTTCTCAGGGGGGAGAGAATGGTGATTGGACCAAACTTTACTGGACATGTAGGTGAAGGGAACAGAGGTAATGAGGAGGTCCTGGGTAGGTATGGTCTTAAGAAGAGAAATGTGGAAGGACAGATGGTTATGGATTTTGCTAAAAGGATGGGAATGACTGTGGTGAACACATACTTTAAGAAGAGAGAGGAACATAGGGCGACTTAAAAGAGTGGGGGGAGGTGCACACAGGTGGACTACATCTTATGCAGAAGGAGAAATCTGAAAGAGATGGGAGACTGCAAGGCAGTTGCAGGGGAGAATGTAGCTAGATAGCATCGGATGGCAGTCTGTAGGATGACTTTGCAAAGCAAGAAGAGGAAGAGAGTGAAGACAGAGCCAAAGATTAAGTGGGGGGAGTTACAGAAGGAAGAAGGTTGCACAGAGTTCAGGAAGGAGTTGATACAGGCTCTGGGCGGTAGGGAAGAATTGCCAGATGACTGGGAAAGTACAGCAAAAGTATTGAGGAAAACGGGTAGAAAGGTATGTGGTGTATCCAGTGGACAGAGGAATGAAGACAAGGAGACTTAGTGGTGGAATGAGGAGGTACAGGAAAGTATTCAAAGGAAGAGGTTGGCAAAGGAAAAGTGAGATTGTCAGGGAGATGAAGAAAGTAGACAGGAGTATTTGGAATCTAGGCATATGGCAAAGAGAGTGGCGGCAAAGGAAAAGGCATATAGTGAGTTGTATGACAGGCTGGACACAAAGGAAGGAGAAAAGGACTTGTATCTATTGACTGGATGGAGAGATCGAGCTGGAAAGGATTTACAGCAGGTTAGGTTGATTAAGGACAGAAATGGTAATGTACTAACAAATGATGACAGTGTGTTGAGAAGGTGGAAGGAGTACTTTGAAGAGATGATGAATAAAGAAAATGAGAGAGAGGAGGATGGATGAAACAAAGATAGTGAACAAGGAAGTCCTGAGGATTAGCAAGGCAGAAGTGAGGGCAACTTTGAAGAGGATGAAGAATGGAAAGGCGGTTGATCCAGATGACATGTCTGTGGAGGTATGGAGATGTTTAGGAGAGATGGCAGTGGACTTTTTAACCAAATTGTTTAACACAATCTTGGAGAGTGACAGTATGCCTCAGGAGGCATCCTCCTGGAGGCACAAGCGAGGCACAAGCCACAAGTGGAGGCACAAGCATCATGGCGCCCCCCCGAGGCAGACGTGTTTGTTTGCTCCATTCTCGATTGCTGGCTTTTTCTTCTTCTTTGCATGTTTGTTGCTCTTTCTGCAGTGCAAAAATGTCACGCACTGCTAACATACAACCGACAGGCATTGCTGAACATCACCAAAACAAGCAGCCATACGGAAATTACTGGCTTTATACCACCCGAACTACAATGCATTGTCCGCTCCCACAGCGATCACCACCACCCCCCAGGAAGGCCCCGAAGTACCGACCCCGTGTGAGCATGCTGACCCCAAGAGAGGGCTTCGGAAACGACGCTGCAAGCGAGGCAAGAGGGGGGACTCCATGTTAGGCTAAAAGCTTGCGCTAGCCGCCCACCGCTACCTAGCCTCCTGCTAGCCAATGTATGGTCTCTGGAAAATAAACTGGACGAGCTAAGAGTAAGGATCAAAGACCAGCGGGAGGTAAGAGAGTGCTGCGCTCTAATTTTCTGTGAGACCTGGCTCTCAGACAAAGTCCCTGAGTGTGCCGTTAAGCTACAGACCCACTCCATACATCGGGCAGACCGGACATAAGCCGCAGGTAAAACAAGAGGGAGGAAGTGTGTGTGTTTATAAACAACTCGTGGTGTGGAGATGTACAGACTGTTTACAAGCACTGTTCGCCTGATGTGGAGTTTTTACTGCTGAAATGTCATCTCTATTATCTACCGAGGGAATTTACCGCTGTGTTTTTGGCCGCTGTTTACATTTCCCCACGAGTTAACTACACAGCAGAGCTCCACAAACTCCATGACGTCATCAGCGCATTAGAGACGTCCCATCCCAATGCTGTTTTTATTGTTGCTGGTGACTTTAACCAGTGCAATTTCTGGACTGTACTTCCCAAATATTACCAGCATGTGGACATTCCTACCCGTGACAAGAACACACTGGACCATGTTTACACCAACATACAGGGTGCATACAGAGCAGCACCCCGCCCCCACTTTGGACAGTCAGATCACATCTCCCTGTTCATGTACCCAGCCTACAGACAAAGACTGAAGCAAACAAACCCTGTTATTAAACAGATTAAACGCTGGACTCCAAAGGCTGAGAGCACCCTGCAAGACTGTTTTGCCCGGACAGACTGGGATGTGTTTAAAGCTGCAGCCACCCGGAAGGACTCTTCTGTAAATATACAGGACTATGCTGAGTATGTGACTGGGTACATTAGTACTTGTGTTGATACCATCGTACCCACCATACAAGTCAGGAAGTTCCCCAACCACAAGCTCTGGATAAATAGTCAGGTACGTCAGATGCTGAATGCTCGCTCTCTTGCATTTAAATCAGGCAATGAGGCTGAGTACAAAGCTGCAAAGTATGTACTGAGGAAGGCTGTAACAACAGCCAAGAGGCAGTACAGAGAAAAGATGGACAGCCACTCCTGGATGGACTCCACTCCTGACCCCGGGCGCATGTGGCAAGGCCTGCAGCCCATCACGGGCTACAAGAGAAACCACTGGCAACACCACTAACTCCATATACAGCCTGCTGGATGATCTCAACATCTTTTACACCTGCTTTGAGACCTCCAGCTACAGTGCAGAAAGGAGACACACACACACGCACCTTCCCCCTCCACTAAAAGTCTCATCAGGCAAGGTGAACAAAGCACTGAGGAACATCAACCCCCACAAGGCAGCAGGACCAGACAGCATTCCTGGGCAGGCTCTCAGAGCACGTACTGCCGAGCTGACTGATGTTCTCACATCCATCTTTAACCTCTCCCTCAACCAGAACATAGTCCCCTCCTGCTTCAAAACCACAACCATCGTCCCCCTCCCCAAAAAGAGCCTGCCAACCTGCCTGAATGATTACAGACCAGTAGCACTCACTCCATTCATCATGAAGTGCTTCGAGAGAGTGGTGCTGGCCCTCATTCAGGACAGCATACCAGATACCCTGGACCCCCTGCAGTATGCCTACTGACCCAACAGGTCCACCTCAGATGCCATTGGTGCAGCACTCCATTATTCTCTCTCCCACCTGGAAGATAAAGACTCCTACATCAGGATGCTCTTTGTCGACTACAGCGCCGCCTTCAACACAGTCATCCCCCACAAATTCACCTACAAACTGTCTTTACTTGGCCTGCACCCCACCCTCTGTGACTGGCTACTGGACTTTCTGACTGGCAGGCCTCAGTCTGTCAAGGTGGGTAACAGGACCTCAGCCAGCATCATCATGAACACAGGTGTCTCACAGGGTTGTGTTCTCAGCCCCATCCTCTACAGCCTCTTCACCCATGACTGTGTCGCTTCCCTCAAGGACAATGTCATCTTAAAGTTCGCGGATGACACAGCAGTGATAGGATGCATCACTGGTGGTGATGAAGCATCCTACAGGAGGGAGGTGGCCAGCCTGGTGTCATGGTGTGAGGACAACAACCTCACCCTCAACACAGACAAGACGAAGGAGACGATAGTGGACATGAGGAAGGGGAGGAGACCTCATCGGCCACTGTTCATCCGGAAGCTTGAGGTGAAGAGGGTGAGCAGCTTTAAATTCCTGGGCATCCACATCAGCGAGGACCTTACGTGGGCACTTAACACCACAGAGCTGGTTAAGAGAGCTCAACAGCGGCTGTACTTTCTGAGGAGGCTGAGGAAGTTTGGCATGTCCCCCAAGATCCTCAACAGCTTATACAGCTGCATCATCAAGAGCATCTTGACAACTGCATCACTGCATGGTACGGCAGCACTACTGCTTTGGACTGCAAATGCCTGCAAAGAGTGGTGAAGACAGCGGAGATCATCAGAATGACACTTCCTACTCTGCAGAGCATCTATCACCGCAGAGTCCAAAGGATAGCTGCCCCCATCCTCCAGGACCCTACAGACCCCCAGCACAGAATGTTCACACTTCTACCCTCAAGCCAGAGGTACAGATGTGTGAAATGCAGGACATCCAGACTAAAAACCTGTCATGGTTAATAAGCTGGCAGCTCACGTGCATGATACAACAGCACAGGAGAACGACCACATGAGGAGGCACATTTGAGAGTTTATTGAATTTCAAAATAAACGCACAGCTATTGAAACAGTCACTCGCCAGAGGAATCAGCCTGTGGAGAGAAGACGAGAGCTGTGAGAAGAGGAACAGAGTAAGGGGAAATGGGCGAGCCAAATTGCCACTTACTTGGGTTCCAAGGGAGAACCGGCAGGGCCCCAGTGGGAACTAGACGAACCAGTAGGGTGAGGGGGATGAGCTGGTGGTGCCCGACTGGGTGGAGGTTGGAAGCTGAGGATTGGTGGAGATGTGGCAGAAGAGCATGCGCAGTCCTGGAGACACACCTGCACGGTGGCAGCAACCTGAGGAAGAAAGAGGAACAAAGTTAGACAACGTGTCTAAGTTTGTCAACAATACTTGCTTATCCTAGATGGGGCAGTATACCCAGACGAGCCAGCGTTGAAAGTGCGGAGAGGGCCTCCTTAAGTACGCCAGCTGATGAGCGGGAGCAGGTGCGTCTTCTGCCTCAGGTGCAGTGATGAATTAATGAAGGTGAGACGGGACGGGAGGGGCGCGCTCTCGCTGCCCATGACAAAAACTGCTTCTTTCCCACTGCCATCAGACTCCTGAATAAATAAAAATTCCGGACACAGCTATGCAAATAGGAATTCACACACTGGATCCTAAATTTGCACATTGTTCATTTGTACATTATACATAGTCTCACCCCATCTCGTGTTCATATCATGTCTTATGCTAAATTATCATTGTACAGTCTACTGGGTATTATCAGGGCACACGGCTTTACACAGAGAAATTCTCACACTGGGTGCTAATTTGTACATTGCTCGTTTGCACATTGTACATAGTCTTATGCCATCTCAGGTTCATATCATCTCTGATATTAAGATTGCCATTAAGATTACCATTCTATCACAGTCTATTGGGTGTTATCAGAGGTGAGTCATACTCATTCAGTGAATTTTTACTTACCCGGGGTCATGTTATAGGCCAACTGAGCCACTGGAGTGCTGGATCAGTTGGTAGAGCATCCGCCCCACACCCGGAAGGCCGGGGTTCAAATCCTGGCCAGGTCATGCCGAAGACCATATAAAAGCAGAGCTTCCTGCCGTCCAGCTTGGTGCTCTGCAATAATGGAAAGGAGGAGGGAAATTTGTTGCAGCACCTTGCATGGCAGCGACCCCTCTGATTCTATATATGTGTGTGTGATTAACATTTTAGATAAGAGAAATATAATTTTGTTCTCCTATACATGATTGGCTGTATGGATTTGAATGACAATAAAGATGGCTTATTCTTATCCTTATAGTCAGCCAATGAATTTTCAATTTTCATTCTTCTTGTTTCCTCTAGTTTTAACTGCTTTAACTGTCCTAATTGCTTTTAATGTGTATTTAATTAGTATGTATTAGTATTTAGTATTAAGGTGTGTTTATGACTTTTATTAATATTGATGTGTTGTGGAAGATGGAATCAGACGAGACATGAGCTGATGACACAGAACTTTATTCACCTCCAACAAACAGAACAGACTGACCTCGGTACCAAAGCGACCTCTTTTATCTACTTTATTCCCGCCTTGGCACCCAGGGTGAGAAACATTAACATACACGTCACACAGCATGTACACACATCAACCTACACGTCACAGAGCATGGCTTAATACAATACTTTCACGCCCCGGCATCCTCAGGTGTGAAAAGCATCTTGCCCTTCGCACAATGCATCAACACCTGGCACCGCGGGGGCGAAGGCACATCTTATTCTAGTTTCATACCCCCTAGCGCTCTGGCGCCCTTTGCTGGCTCCTCTCACTTCTTTCCCCATTACCATCTGTCACCTCCTTCTCCCCCAGCAACCCCAGTCCTGGGTGGAATGCCATCTCCTATTGTGTCACCACACAGCCCCCCCCCCCACCCGAACACCCAGAAGGGGTCCTAACCGTCTGAACCTTTGGGCTTGAGCAAGCGCCCATAGTGGCTGTAGCGTGGAGCTGCTGGGCTGGTCGAAGCACCTTCCTGTCAAGGTGGGTAAGAGGAAAGGTTGGTCTCTGGAGGGGGAAAGCGTGGAGAGGGGAAAAAGTTAGTTCCGTGAAAACAATTCTCTGCAGGGGGAACACAAACCTGCGGACACACCATAGGTGGGCGCCCTCGCCGGGGAGCTTGAGCCAACACCACTTGCTTGTCTGCCAGCACATAAGCAGGCTTCAGCCTGTCTATGCAGATGGTTTCCTTACACCCCCCAAGTCTAACACAAAGTGCTTCTCCCCTGTTTCCAACACTCTGAATGGGCCATTGTACGGTGAACGCAGCGGGGTTCTGTGGGCGTCGTGCCTGATGAAAATGAATTCTCTAGGTGCTTTGGAAAAAAAGTGCAGGGAAAACAATTGTGCGTGGGGCCTGGCACACTGGCAGCCTCTGCACTGGAAAAAAGGTGCATGGGCGGATCGGTAACGGGCGCAGGGCTCTCTGGCAAAAATTCCCCCAGGATGCGCAACAGCTGAGAAAAAACGAGTTCTGCCGAGGAAGCTGCCAAATCTTCCTTAGGTGCAGAGCGCAACCCCAATAGGACCCAAGGCAGGTGGTCAACCCAATTTGCATCCATTAGTGAGGCTCTAAGCACTGCTTTAAGCGACCTGTGAAAACACTCGCACAAACTGTTAGCCTGTGGGTTGTACACGGTGGTGCGATGAATTTTTACCCCCAGGCTGTTGTCCATTGCGGACCAGAGTTCCAAAACAAATTGCAGGCCCCTGTCGTAAGTGATGTCCGACAGGGATTCGAACCGTGTGACCCAAGCTGACAAAAACGCACAGGCTATCTCGCAGACGCGGTGGAATTCAGCGGAACCAGTTTCAGTCAATGCGTTGTGCAGTCCATGATTGTTAAAAGGTGTGTGAATCCCTGCGACGGCGGAAGGGGACCCACTAAAATCCACATGTAAGTGGTCGAACCTCCTGGCTGGAATCTGAAAGGGCTCGAGGGGGGCTTTGGTGTGCTTGTGCACCTTAGCCCGCTGGCACGCGACGCATGCTGCGGCCCATTCTTTCACATCTCTGCGTAAGCGCGGCCAGACAAATTTGGACCCCACCAGTTTAACTGAGGCTTGCACACCAGGATGTGAAAGGGAGTGGATGGACTCGAAAACAAAGCAGCGCCAAGAGCTCTGAACCACCAGGCGGGTCAGCCGATGGAGACATCGCAGAGTGAGGGGGCACCCTTCTTGTACCACCCCGCTATCCAGTTTTAATCCGGTAGCTGCGGACTGGAGTGCGCAAATATCTGCATCACTGGTTTGGTCAATGGCCATTGTGGAAAAATCGATACCTACATAGACCGGAGATACCAGCACGCATGACAGGCTGTCCACCACCACGTTAAGTTCACCAGCTGCATGTTGAATGTCGGTCATGAATTCCAAAATTGCGGCCAAGTGCCATTGTTGCCAAGCCAACCACAGTTCTGAGACTTTGGACATCACGTAAGTCAGTGGTTTATGATCGACAAATGCGGTAAACTCGCAAAATTTGAGCCAGAATTGAAAATGACATGTAGCCAAGTGGAGAGCCAGCAACTCTCTGTCGAAAGCACTATACTTAGTCTCGTTGTCATGCAAAGTACGGCTGAAAAAGATGAGGGGCTGCCACAAACCGGAGACGTACTGCTCCACCACGGCTCCTACCATGACATCCAGTGCGTATGTGGTGAGTGCTATCCACGCTGACGGGGCTGGGTGGGCCAGCAAAGCCGCATTGACGACTGCCGTTTTGGCATCTTGTGAAAGCCTGGGCCCAATTGATGGTCCAGTCGATGCTATCCGCGGGTTTCTTCTTTTTTAGCGCACCTTACAGCAGTTGCAGCAACTGGGCTGTGCGGGGGAGGAAACAGTTGTAAAAATTGACAATCCCCAAAAATTCCTGCAGTGCCCTCACAGTCTGCAGATGTGGAAAATCTGACACTGTGCATTCCTTGTCCGGCAGCGGGATTGTGCCCTCTGGCAAGATACGGTGCCCCAAAAAGTCGATTACCGGCGGCCCGAACTGACACTTCGCCGGGTTAACAACCAGCCCTTGTGCTTCCAACCGCTGGAAAAGTTGTTTGAGATGGGCGATGTGCTCCTTCTCTGACGCGCTAGCCACCAAAATGTCGTCTAAATAGACGAAAATGAATGGCAAGTCACGGAGCACCGCGTCCATCATCCTTTGGAAAGTTTGTGCTGCGCCCTTTAACCTGAATGGCATGCATAAAAACTCAAAAAGACCAAAGGGAGTTATTACCGCCGTTTTGGGAACGTCCTCTGCATGCCACTGGGACCTGATAGTAACCACGGCCAGATCCACTTTTGAGAAAATGCGAGTCCCGGCCAGGTGCATGGAAAAATCCTGGATGTGCGGGATGGGGTAACGGTCATGTTCCGTGATGTTGTTCAAGCGCCGGAAATCGCCACACTGCTGCCATGACCCATTGGATATGGGCACCATGTGCACCGGGGATGCCCAAGGACTGTTGGAGCGCCTAACAATGCCTAAGCGTTCTAAGTTAGCGAACTCCTTGCATGCTATAGCTAGTTTAGCCACATCCAGGTGGCGAGGGCGCGCAAACACGGTGGACCTTTCGTGGTGATAAAATGCTTGACCCAGTGCTTGGTTACCGTGGCGGAAAAAGTGGGCACCGTGAGTGCTGGGAACTTGGAAAGCAAACGCTGGTACTTACCCCCTGGAGCTAAACCATTTGCGTGTGTTGGCGGCCCAACTCCCCGAGCTCTGCAGGGCAAGGAAGAAAAAGATACAGTATCCACTAAATGCCTGTTGGCAACATCAACAAGGAGTCCATATGCAAACAAAAAATCAGCACCTAAGATGGGGACTGAACATGCAGCTATCACAAAGTCCCACTGGTAGTTGCACCCATACACTCACTGTTGTTTCTCCAAATGTCCTGATGTGGGATCCGTTGACGGCCGTTAAAGATGGCCCACAGCCTTCTGCCAGCCTGTTTGCGTGGACTGGCAAAAGGAGGCTCTTTTGGGAGCCAGAGTCTACCAAAAAACGTTTCCCAGAACGTGAGTCCGTGATGAAAAGGAGCTTGTCCCTGTCACCAGCAGTTGCAGCTGCTACTGACCGCTGGCCGTCCCGTTTCCCGGCTTCTTGAAGTGGCATGGCGGCAGACAATGCTGCGCTTCCTTGCCAAAGTGGTGGTGATAAAAACACAGTGTCCTGGTCCTGTTTCTCTGCGTGGCCGTCCCAGCCACCACCCTCAGCTACTCGACCTCACTGGGCTCCACCAGAGATCCCGGTCTCACTACTTGAACGCTGAAAGCCTTGTCTGCCAGGATGATGCGGTCTGCCTCCTCTGCCAGCGTGCGGTAGTCCCTGGCCGCCAGCAGCGGTGAGTTAGCGAGGATCACTCGCGCAGAAGCCGGTGGTTTTCTGAGGAAGAGGTGGGCAAAAAGGAAAGATCCATCATCCATGCCCATCAACGCGAGCATACTCTCCATCAGGTCCACAGCTGATCTGTCTCCTAGCTCCGAGCAGGTGAGGAGCTTTTCTGCCCTCTCTGTGTCTGAAAGGGTATAACGGCGCAGCAGCAGCGGCTTGAGAGAGTCATATTTTCCTTGGGCTGACGGGCTTGGAGTAGACTTGTGGCGAGCTGCGTGGTGCGCATGTTCAGCGATGCCACCACATGATGGTACTTCATGTCGTCTGCCACGACGCCGCGGAGGGCAAACTGGGCTTCCAGGTGAATAAACCAAGCGGCCGGGTCATGAAGCCAAAAGTCTGGGAGTCTGACTGGAATGGTGCATGCAGTGGTGGGAGACTCCAGCAGGAGGGTCTCCATGGTGGTGCTCGGTCCATTTTCCATTTCACGTCTCTAGGTCACCAATGTGGAGGATGGAATCAGATAAGACATGAGCTGATGACACAGAACTTTATTCACCTCCAACAAACAGAATAGACCGATCTGGGTACCAAAGCGACCTCCTTTATCTACTTTATTCCTGCCTTTGGCACCCAGGGTGAGAATCATTAACATACACGTCACACAGCATGTACACACATCAACCTACACGTCACAGAGCATGGCTTAATACAATACTTTCGCGCCCCAGCATCCTCAGGTGTGAAAAGCGTCCTGCCCTTCACACAATGCATCAACACCTGGCACCACGGGGACGAAGGCGCATCTTATTCTAGTTTCATACCCCCTAGTGCTCTGGCGCCCTTCGCTGGCTGCTCTCACTTCTTCCCCCATTACCATCTGTCACCTCCTTCTTCCCCACCAACCCCAAGTCCTAGGTGGAGTGCCATCTCCTATTGTGTCACCACAGTGTATTTATTACCTTGGCATTCATTCGGAGTGCAGAGTAAGAATTTCATTGCTCAGGAAATGTTGCATTTCTTAACTGTGCACATGGTAATAAAGCCTTTGAATCTTGTATTGTGAATCTTGAATACTGAGTGGAGAAGAAGTGTTTTGGTACCAGTTTTCAAGAACAAAGGTGTGGTCACAGCTGTAGTAACTACAGAGGCATAAAGTTGATCAGCCACACTATGAAGATATGGCAAAGAGTTGTTAAGAGGAGAGGTGACAATCATTGAGCAGCAGTATAGTTGTAATGCCAAGAAAAAGTACTACAGATGCAATGTTTGTTTTAACCCTTTAACTGCCAGATTCGCCATATGGCATCTGGAGCAACGCAAGGTAACTCAAGCCCCCCCATTGGTCAAGAGTGGTAAAAAAATTTGTCAATAAAATAGTTCAGATTTCCAAGGCTATAACTTGAAAGTTACATGAGATAATGGCTTACTGTCAATTAGAAAGATGTAGAATATGATCCAAAGTTTCAGATAGGAATAAATATACGCATCTAATTTGCATAATGTCACGGCAGCTATATAAATTACATAACTCAGTCAAAAGTGGACTTTGGACGCATTTACATAAAGAATGGTCCATTTTTTTATGCCAATTTGTCTACAGGGGTATGTTTTTTTTATCTAATCTTCAAAGTATATAAACCAGAAAATCAATAAAATATCAAAAAAACATATTTCTCTCTTACCTGTTACCGGGAGTGGGGCTCGCCCGCCCACGTGACCGGTCCATTTTCGTCCATCGTAGCCGATGTCTGTGTGTTTGCTCAGCCATTTACACCGTGTACCACATCTACAAATGCTTATGATTACCCCACGTCAATTTAATTTGTATTACATGGCTATTTTTTCTGTTTGGTGCATTATTCCTGTGGGAATCCATCCCGCCCGTGGCGCCGCCATCTTGGTACTGGGAGCACAGTTTTTTAAGATAAGATAAGATAAGCCTTTATTAGTCCCACAACGGGGAAATTCCAGGATTGCAACAGTACAGGGATAGCAACACTCAGAGCAACAATCAGAAGGCAAGAAAAAAAAACAAGCAAGCAAGAGCAGCTAATATACATATGTACATATTACTATAAAATACAGTATATATATACACACACACAGACACACAGTGCAGAGCATTGTAGCTGGATGGAATAAATATATGAATATATAAACACACAGTGCAGAGCATTGTAGCTAGATGGAATAAATATGTAAATATATAAACACCCACAGTACGGAGCATTGCAGCTAGGTGGAATAAATATGTAAGTATATAAACACACACAGTGCGGAGCATTGTAGCTAGATGGAATAAATATATAGATATATAAAAACATAGTGCGGAGCATTGTAGCTAGATGGAATAAATATATAGATATATAAAAACACAGTGCGGAGCATTGTAGCTAGATGGAATAAATATGTAAATATATAAACACACACAGTGCAGAGCATTGTTGCTAGATGGGATGAAACAGCATAACCCTCTACTTAGTTATCCTACATGGTATGATTATGTGCCCATACATATTCTCACCCTCCATAGCGACCGGTATTTTCCTAGTTGTATGCCGGAGGGGACCATTGTGTAAGTCTATTGCATCTTTTGCATTTAAAAACTATTAGTTTGTCACGTCTTTTTGCTATCTCTGCGAGCAGCCCTGCTTAGGTTGTACAGTCTGACAGCCGTTGGTAGGAAGGACCTACGAAACCTCTCGGTTGTGCACCTGGGATGATGTAGTCTGCTGCTAAATGAGCTCCTCAGTGCATTCAGTACGTCCTGCATAGGGTGGAACTCGGACTCCAGCAGAGATGACAGTTTAGCCACCGTCCTTCTCTCTCCTATCTCCTCCACCGGATCAAGGCGCTGCCCCAGGACAGAGCTAGCTTTCTTAATCAGTTTGTTCAGTCTCTTCCTATCGGCTGCTGTAATGCCACTGCCCCAGCAGACCACTCCAAAAGTGATGGCTGATGCCACCACCGTGTCATAGAATGTCTTCAGCAGCGCCCCTTGTACACCAAAAGACCTGAGTCTCCTCAGTAGGAACAGCCTGCGCTGTCCCTTCTTGTAGAGTGCGTCAGTATTGTGTGACCAGTCTAGTTTATTGTTCAGATGAATACCCAGGTACTTATAGGATGTCACCATCTCGATGTCTGTTCCCTGTATATTTACTGGTGCTGTGGTGCTTTTTGTTACATCAATAATGAACATCTCATGGAAAGACAAGATAACCAACATAGAAGTGTTGAAACGAGCTGATCTACCATCAGTGGAGGACATGCTAATACAGATGAACGTGAGATGGCTCGGACATGTTGAGAGGATGGACCACCAGCGTCTCCCTCAACAGTTACTCTACTCACAGTTATACGAGGGCAAACGCAATCAGGGTAGACCAAGGCTCAGATTTAAAGACGCTGTAAAAAGAAACTTGAAGAAGTTGGATATAGACAGGAGTTCCTGGCAGCAGAAGGCTAAGGACAGAGCTGTGTGGAGGAATCTAATCAGACCTAAATGAAACAGTCATTGTCGCCCATGACAGACTGCTATGATGATGATGATGATGATGAACCTCGATGTAACATGTTTACTTAGTAGTTTACACCCGTGTACCACATTTACAAACTCTTATGATTATCCCAGTGAATTTCGTTTGTATTGCGCGGCTATTTTTCCCATTTCATGCAGTTTCCGTCATCATCGCTGTTGCGATGACCAAACACAGCGGCATCCACATTGGTGTGTGAGCTCAAAGCAGACAAAGGAAGAATAATAATGAGGATTTCTCCTTCTTTGCTATATTCGATGTCAGCCATGATTCCTTCGGCACGTGTCGGTCACCTTCTATACTGTCAGATCAATAGAGATTAGAACAAATTCTCAGTACAGCCGGGGAATGTCAATAAGTTGATACGTGCAGTTGCTGCGCTGTGCCACTGGGGGCATGTGACCTGGCCATTTAATCTGGGCAGTTAAAGGGTTAAGAGTGTTGATGGAGAAGTATAAAGAAGGTCAGAAGGACTTGCACTGTGTCTCTGTGGATCTAGAGAAAGCATATGATAGGGTGCCAACAGAGGAAGTGTGGTACTGTATGAGAAAGTCAGGAGTGGCAGAGAAGTATGTGGGGGTGGTGCATCACATGTGCAGGACATGTGCAGGACAGTGGTGAGGTGTGCTGTAGGGGTGACAGATGGATTCAAGGTGGGGGTGGGGTTACATCAGGGATTGGCTCTGAGCCCCTTCTTGTTTGCCACGGTGATGGACAGGCTCACCGACGAGGTCAGGCAGGAGTCACCGTGGACCATGATGTTTGCAGATGACATTGTGATCTGTAGTGAGAGTAGGGAGCAGGTGGAAGAGAACCTAGAGAGGTGGAGGTATGCTCTGAAGAGAAGAGGAATGAAAGTCAGTAGAAGCAAGACAGAATACATGAGTGTGAATGAGAGGGAGGCAGGTGTAACGGTGAATATGGAAAGAGTAGCAGTCGTGAAAGTAGATGAGTTTTAAATACCTGGGATCAATTATCCAAAGCAATGAAAAATGCACAAGAGAGGTGAAGAATAGAGTGCAGGCAGGGTGGAGTGGGTGGAGATGAGTGTCAGTGGTGATTTGTGACAGAAGGGTAGCAGCAAGAGTGAAAGGGAAGATTTACAAGATTGTAGTGAGACCTGCTATGATGTATGATTTGGAGATGATTGCACTGACAAAAAGACAGGAGGTGGAACTGGAGGTGGCAGAGTTGAAAATGCTAACATTTTCACTGGGAGTGACTAGGAGGGACAGGATTAGAAATGAGTATATCAGAGGGACAGCTCAGGTTGAGCGGTTTGGAGACAAAGTAAAAGAGGCAAGACTGAGATGGTTTGGACATGTGCAGAGGAGGGATAGTGAATATATTGGACAAAGGATGTTGAAGATGGAGCTGCCAGGTAGGAGGAAAAGAGGCAGACCACAGAGAAGATTCATGGATGTAGTGAAGGAGGACATGGAGAGGGTTGGTGTTACAGAGAAAGATGAAAGGGATAGGGTGAGATGGAGGCAGATGAGCCGCTGTGACGACCCCTAAAGGGAGCAGCTGAAGGAAGAAGATGATTTGAGATTACTTCAACTTTATTCATTATACCTCCATCCATCCATCCATCCATCTTCTACCGCTTAATCCTTTTCGGATCGCAGGGGGGGGGGCTGGAGCCTATCCCAGCATCTTTGGGCGAGAGGCAGGGCACACCCTGGACAGATCGCCAGTCCATTGCAGGGCCAACACAGAGAGACAGAAAACCATTCACTCTCACATTCATACTATTAGAATCCCCAGTTGGTGCCAATTAACCTAACCTGCATGTCTTTGGCCTGTGGGAGGAAACCGGAGTATCCGGAGTAAACTCACGCAGACATGAGGAGAACATGCAAACTCCACACAAAAAGGTCATCGATGGTTTGGGGATGGGATCGAACTCACGATGGTCAGGAGTGGAATCGATCCCGTGATCTTCTTGCTGTGCTGCCACAGTGTTAACCACTGTGCTGCCCTTCATTATACCTGCTAGATCAATTAAAAATGTGTCGGAGGAACAAACTGGCTTTTATTGTAATTTGATTTGTAATAATTTTTAATTCATTATACCTACTGGACCAATTAAAAATGATTAGAAATCAAGTTACATTAAGAGCCAGTTTGTGTCTCCAACACATTTTAATTAATTTATTTAGTGTGTACTAATCCACAGTCGATAATTTGTCCAATATGTCATTCTGGCTTATTTTGCTATATTTTCAAAGTGATGCTACATTGAACCATTAGCATTAGCTTGGCTTGGCAGTCTGAGTCGGTCAGTCTAACCACATTAGCTTGCCTCAGCAGAGAGAGGCTGACAGACAGGCCGCTTGGTGTTAGCTTAACTGTTGAGCTGGCCAATTTTGATCACTATTTTCTATGAATTCTATTCGCTCCCACTGGAATCCTTGTTCATCTACCAGCACTTGTCAGCTAGTCACCCTGGGCTATCTCATTTGCAAATATTTCTGTGCTTGTTGTACTCCAGAGACCAGTCATGTCTTATCACCTGCTGAAACCACACACCCCTGTCCACAAGTGACGCTTCATTTCATTCATTCTTTAAGACAAATTTAGGTTAGTTGCCTCAGGCTTGCTACCTGAGCTAGGAACTAGCCTAGCTCAGGTAGCAATAGTGACAAAACAGGAAGGGTGGTGTTAACTGTGGCTCTCTGGCATTTAAAGAGGCACTGAAACAAACTTTTCTAAGGAAGGCTGCAAAAGATAATTGTGAAAGTAAATAAAAAAGTACATTTGTGCAGCGGTGAAAGTGACAGTAAAAAAAAAAAAATCTCAGGCAGATGACAGCCAGAATGTTTGCTTAACAGCAGAAAATCTTGTCATCAGTTTGACTTTATAAAAGACCACTTCATAAATGTGCCCAAATAAAATAAGCCAAAACCATCATCACTGGGATATCAGGAATTACAGATACCAAGAAAGTAATATGTCCGCTATGTTAAAACAGCACGCATCAGACAAAACTTGCACATTTCACTTTATTTGACTGTATTTGACAAAAGATGCCACACACAACACAGAACTGTTATTTTATTTGCTGGGAACTGACCACTGCTATTGAAAACTGCTGCTTATAATATTGTTTTTGGCCCGTGACTCATTGTCTTTCTGCATGTGGACTGAACAATAAAAATGGGGCATCCCTGATATAGAAGGAACGCTCATAGGAATTTTATAGTGGCCAAAGGCTGAGATCAAAATGACAGTCACAAAAACAAGAATTGAAAGAAGTAAAACAACATGATAAAGATAATCAGTTAAGCTGCCCCACACCAACTAAAAATATTCTCTTGATCTTAAAATTCTTACTTCTGTTTATTAACCCCATGTCATCACCACATATTTCCTCATGTTAAACATGCAGTAATCTTTTCTTATAAAAGGCTAAACACACAGGAGGTAGCTGAGTTTCAGTGAAATGGAGTTTTCAAGTTTTATTATGCAGTATATTGTTTACAGTGAATCAGTGTTTCATATCTGGTTGATCTTTGTTTTTAGATAACCGCTGCATGGACCGCCACTTCCTACCTACTCGTGCTAAACAGCTGGTGGCCCTCGCCAGTTTCCCTGGAGCTGGAAACACGTGGGCTCGCCACCTCATAGAGCTTGCGACTGGCTTCTACACCGGCAGCTATTACTTTGATGGCTCCCTTTACAACAAAGGTTTGGCCTGGCATGATTCATCAAAGGCATTGATGAAAACATCTCATGGATTCAATAAATTCACTTTATGACATCTCTTTTTCAAAGGATTTAAAGGTGAGCGCGACCACTGGCGGAGCGGAAGGACAATCTGTATTAAAACCCATGAGAGCGGTAGGAAGGAGATCGAAGCGTTCGATTCCGGCATCCTCATGATTCGAAACCCCTACAAAGCGTTAATGGCAGAATTTAACCGTAAATATGGTGGACATATTGGATTTGCCTCCCAGGCCCATTGGAGAGGGAAAGGTAAGCCAAGGTTCAGACAGTCAGTATTACATTTTAAAGCACTTTATCCTCTAAGGGTGGGAATCACCAGGGGCCCCCACAATACAATACTATAACAGTACTTGGGCCACAGTGCAATATTGTAGCAGTCTTGTGATATCATAGATTGAGATTCCCCATCCCGATCTGTCTGTTCAACTCCTGGCTAGATCTCAGGAGTCACTCTTTGCTGCACTGACCTAACCAGACAGTGAGCATTTAGCACCATCTAAGGGATTGAAAAGTCAGTTGTTTTTTTATTACTCTGGTAACCAAAAAACTGAATATGTTCTTGCAACATTTATTAATACTTTTATTTAAGTGTCTGAACGTTGGTTTCTCTGTATCTGACATGTTTTCAGAAGAACCCAAGCGCAGACACAGACTCAATGAACCACGATGATCTTTATTTACAAGTGTGAATATATGTGGGTGTGTGGGTGACTGGATGTGTGGCCAAAGCGTGCAGAGCAGGATGAGCCTGGCAACCCTGTAGAGAGAGGAGGAGACAGGAATATTAGTTCTCTGTATTAAATGGAGGAATAAATATAAAGCATTAATTCTTACGGTGAAGGGAGAGATATCAATGCTCAGATTAGCCAGTACTTCACCAGTCTCCAGGATCCCGCTGATGTGAGTTGTGCTCATGCAGGTATTTACAGTGAGGAATGTCCATGTAGTATAGAGAGTTTGGTCAGGCTGTAACCCTTGCAGCAGGAGGATGGCCAGCTCACAACCCACGGAGGGTAGGATGATCCGGTCTGCCGCCAGGAGCAGGAGGTCTGCCAAGGGAGAGGTCCACCTGTGCACAGGGATTAGAGGAGAAAGAGAGGCAGGTGCAGATGATGGTAATTTAAAACCAAAGGATACGGATGAGTTGGGGAGGTGAAGCTCCCATGCATCGAGATGCTGAGTAGAGATGAGAGAGGAAGGCGAAACTTCCTGAGGAGGAGAGGGGAGATTCCAGCATGGCGATCTTCACCCTGGAGAAGCGTAGACATCTCCGTGCAGATTAACAGGCAGCGCTCCTTATAAAGGCTGCCTGATGAGAGGAGCAGGTGTCTGCGCAGCTGTGGGATAATTAGGAGAGAGAGCACACAGCGTGGCTCACCACAGTATCGATACAGCATTGTGGACACAAAATATTGCGATACACTATTGATTTTTTTGCCCCACTCCTATTATCCTCCATAGGAATTTAAGAATTATATTCCTTGAGGTAAATTACTGAAAACTAGTGCAGTGCCCGGTCACATGACCATGTAAGGAGTTGTTCAGAATTCCTTATAAGAACTCCTTATAAGGAGTCTGAGGTCAGGAGTTCTGAAAAAGACCTAGTTACGGAGCTTGGATCGGGCCCAAATTTTTATAATTTTATCCCACTGGCCTCCAGAGCCTGCCCTGTGAATTTCAGCCCCCCAACTCCCAGCAGTTATACCTTTCCATCTCTGTGACCATTTAGTAGCTCCCCTATGGATATTCAATAAAGATTTCTCCTCCTAAACTTCCACATATCCGGGGAGCCTGAAATTTACAGGGGTTATTGGGATTATATCATGGTAATGCTTGCAGGAAACAAATCAGACCTGGAGAACCTCAGGACTGTCCCCACAGAGGAGGCCAGAGATTTTATTATATTATAGTCATAAATCCAAATTTTCACCCCGTAAATCCCAACGGTTATACCTATTCCACCTCTGTGTTCATTTAATAGCTCCCCTATGGATGTTCACTAAAGATTTCTCTCGCTAAACTTCCACATATCTGGGGAGGCTGAAATTCAGGGATGCACACCATCATAACTTCAGCAAAGCATGTATAAAATCTGAGGTCAGTCTGATAAACGGTTTGAGAGATATGCGAAGAACAGGCAGACACACAGACAAAGATTCCTTGCATTTATAGATATATGTAGATGTTTGCTAATAATTATATGCTGATTAATTTCAGGTCAGTCAGAAAGCAACTCATACCGACTTGGATGTCGCCTGGGTTAACAAGGTCAGGAGTTCCTGGCAGCGGAGGGCAAAGGCCAGAGCTGCGTGGAGGAATCTGAACAGGCCTAGATGAAACAGTCATTGTCACCCCCGACAGACTGCAATGATGATGATGATGAATTTCAGTCGAACAGACACACATTAATCTCACAAAATAACAAACACATCAGTCAGAAAAGTGTGAAGTGGTTCAGTGACGTAAAATGGTGGGAAGATTGAGGAAATGATCCTAAACCGTGGGGCATTTCAGTGGTTCTGACACAAACCATTGTGGCTGAGCACAACATTTTTGATTTAACCAAAGGAGAAACTCACCAGTCTGACTCAGGCTTAGGTTGCTGGTCTTGTCATGCTGATGTTTGATTGTGAAAATGTGATTGACTATGCGCATAACAAATAAAATAGAAAAACATGCTGCTGAAGTTGAAGACTAGAAATCGGTGTTATGATCTGCTCCTCGCTCCTCCTGCCTGAATTGTGTAACTGGAACCAGAGTTGACATTGAATCAAATGCCACATTTCTCTAGGAACAGTATGTCCTTGCAAAACCACAGATGTAATATTTGTATGTCTTGCATGATGAGTAATATTAGCTACTTCTGTTCGTGACTTAGCTGAATTTTTACATTTACTGCACAGGTGTACATCTCCTTTATCTAATGTGCAGTGCGTATTAAAAATAATGCTCAAAACTGTTACACTTCTAAACTACAGTGATGCTGATATTACAGGGCTGTTCTTTTTCACTTCTGTAGTTTTGTCTTTTGGCTTTCATTATGCATCACTTGGGATAATTTGGCAGTTTAACAAAGTTCATTTCCTCTTTTAGATAGATAGATAGATACATACTTTATTTCGAACAAAAAAGTAAAACTAAAACAAAACAAATAACCAATGCAATAAAGTAACAGTATACAGTGTTCGAAAGGGAGAAGGAAGGAGTGAACACTTATTTTATCTTCCCAATGAGTCACAGATGTAACTAATAAGACAGTTTGTCACAACATAATGGAAGAATTTTTATCTTTTGGTCCAGTAACTGTAAAATAAGGGTGGCATTTTCTCCCAATTTGACAATTCTATATTTCTTACATATTTTGCTCCTCTCACTGCATCCTCCCACCTACTGTAGCGCTGGAAACCAGTTTTGTTTTTTCCATGTATCATCTCTCTGACTTTCTTTGAGGTTAAATCAATTTTCCACAGGCTGGAGATTTGCTGACCCAGCAGTTGCTTCTCTCTTTGTGGAAACATCAGCACATTTTGCCTGCCATTTCCAATGACTGTTTACCCTCCTGTTGGCGGACAGACGATGCAGCAACGTCAGTAGAGAGACTTTTTGACAGCTGCCACTCTGAATACAGAGTGGATCAGCGTGACATTGTGCGCGGGGACCCCCCCACATGAGCAATTTGAAGCATGATGTTAAAGACAATGAAGCCTTCCAGCGTGGCCTCATAAAGTCATCTCAGGGGCAACTGCAACTTGCTTTGTAGGACACGTATTTTAAATACGGTGAGGATCATGGTGAGGATCATGTTCTTTGACTTCTCCAGTGCTTTCAACACCATCCAACCGATGATCCTGAAGGACAAGCTGCTGCGCGCAGGGGTGGACCAGCACCTGTCATCATGGATCCTGGACTACCTCACGAACCGGCCTCAGTTTGTGAGAACCCGGGACTGTGTTTCCGACACGATCATCAGTAGCACGGGGGCCCCCCAGGGAACGGTGCTGGCTCCCTTCCTGTTCACTCTTTATACTGCGGACTTCTCACACAACACAACACACTGCCATCTACAGAAGTTCTCTGATGACTCTGCGATCGTTGGCCTCATCTCCAATGGAGATGAAGCTGAGTACAGAGGGCTTATCCAGGACTTCGTGGACTGGTGCCATCGGAACTGCCTCCAGATCAACGCGAGGAAAACTAAGGAGCTGGTGGTGGACTGCCGCAGGCATGGGCAGCCCCTCACAGTACCAGTAAATATACAGGGAACAGACATCGAGATGGTGACATCCTATAAGTACCTGGGTATTCATCTGAACAATAAACTAGACTGGTCACACAATACTGATGCACTCTACAAGAAGGGACAGCGCAGGCTGTTCCTGCTGAGGAGACTCAGGTCTTTTGGTGTACAAGGGGCGCTGCTGAAGTCATTCTATGACACGGTGGTGGCATCAGCCATCACTTTTGGAGTGGTCTGCTGGGGCAGTGGCATTACTGCAGCCGATAGGAAGAGACTGAACAAACTGATTAAGAAAGCTAGCTCTGTCCTGGGGCAGCGCCTTGATCCGATGGAGGAGATAGGAGAGAGAAGGACGGTGGCTAAACTGTCATCTCTGCTGGAGTCCGAGTTCCACCCTATGCAGGACATACTGAATGCACTGAGGAGCTCATTTAGCAGCAGACTACATCATCCCAGGTGCACAACCGAGAGGTTTCGTAGGTCCTTCCTACCAACGGCTGTCAGACTGTACAACCTAAGCAGGGCTGCTCGCAGAGATAGCAAAAGACGTAACAAACAAACAAACTAATAGTTTTTTGAATGCAAAAGATGCAATAGACTTACACAATGGTCCCCTCCGGCATACAACTAGGAACATACCGGTCGCTATGGAGGGTGAGAATATGTATGGGCACATAATCATACCATGTAGGATAACTAAGTAGACGGTTATGCTGTTTCATTCCATCTAGCAACAATGCTCTGCACTGTGTGTGTTTATATATTTGCATATTTATTCCATCTAGCTACAATGCTCAGCACTGGGTGTGTTTATATATTTATATATCTACATATTATTCCATCTAGCTACATTGCTCCGCACTGTGTGTGTTTATATACTTGCATATTTATTCCACCTAGCTGCAATGCTCCGTACTGTGGGTGTTTATATATTTACATATTTATTCCATCTAGCTACAATGCTCTGCACTGTGTTCATATATTCATATATTTATTCCATCCAGCTACAATGCTCTGCACTGTGTGTCTGTGTGTGTGTGTATATATATATATTTTATAGTAATACGTACATATGTTTATTAGCTGCTCTTGCTTGCTTGTTTTTTTTCTTGCCTTCTGATTGTTGCTCTGAGTGTTGCTATCCCTGTGCTGTTGCAATCCTGGAATTTCCCTGTTGTGGGACTAATAAAGGCTTATCTTATCTTATCTTATCTTAAAAAGGCTGAGTTATCTGCATAACTAGATACTGTTGTATGTGGTAGTAATGCATCTATAAGCTGGTTGTCAAATCTAAAAGAGAGAGAGGGGATAAACACACGAGCTGGATAGTAGCAAGTTAGATTTATTCAAGTAACTTTTTTTCCCTAAATTGTACTTTTGTGAAATATTTTATTGTAGGATACTTGAGAATATTTATGAAGAAAACCTGTACTTTTCTCAAATACATTTGGTCATACTCTTCAAATTACTTTTGATTTCACTGATGTAATCTGAATACTGTGGAGGAATAAGATCAGGCGAGATGCGACGAGCTGGAAGGTTGCAAAGTTTTATTTCCTCCATCAAAATGAGACACACATTGTAGCTCTGAGCTATTGTGCTGTGCTGAGTTTTTTGAGGCATGTATCGTCAGCTCTTTTATATGTTATACAAACAGAGAGAATGCATGGCACATTAGCATATTGATATACATATCAGTCAATACATATGATTAGCATGACCAACTGGTGCCCGGACATCCTCTCCTTAATTCAGGGATGTATAAACAATAGTCCATTGTTCTGGTTGTCCCCCAGGGGCTCTCTGTCCATATGCAAATTGTGCTCTGCTTCCTGCAGACTTGCTGAGTGTGAGGAATGTTCCTATAGAGTGTTGTGGGTCACCACAGGGCTCCCTCCAGATGACACCCCCCCCCCCGTCATTTGGGCTCCAGCTCCGGTAGAACTGTCCTGCTTTAGAGGAGTGTCGGATGGCATGTCAGTCCGTGGGGGGACGGGGGTGGAAAGGACAGTGTGCTCCGCTCTTAGTTCCAGCACGTTGAACGGCCGTGTACCGTGGGTGCACGGGGCCGGTTCGCGTCGTGCGTAATGGAGCAAGACGGCGATCTGCCGGCTTTAGGGAGTGAGGTGCAGGAAGAGCGCTGTGGAGGAGGATGGGGAGGGGGGTGGGAGTAAGTGAGTGCCAGCCCGGGATGTCAAAGGTGTCTGGGCCGCGCAAAAATTGTGTGTGGATCCGCAATGGTGAGGGACTTTCCCGGTCACCCTGGCGGTGATCCACAGCGGCTGTGAAAAAAAAATTAAGTCTCTGACTCCTCTCACGGCTCGTTCCAGCGAGGATGTGGGGAAGGCAAACAGCCAAATTCCCAGAGGATGTGTAGCGGCTGTGAAACAACTGCAGCTGTGTGAGGGACTTGGCGGTCTGGCTTTAGGAGCAGACGCAGCCCTAAAGCCATTGGGGACAGCAATCGGCTAGACTCCCATTGTGCGCCGTGGCTGAGAAACCCATACACAGTCCTGTGTGCGGGCTGCACGTCTGCTTCAGGTGCGTGAGCAGCCCTGAAGGTTCCGAGGGTGGCAATCGGCTATGTTTCTCAGGCATGTGCAGCGGCGGAGGACGATGTATCAGTCTGTGGAGCTGGTTTGTCCCTGCGCGTGGCACGTGCTTGGCGCAGTAACCACATAGCTGGCAGTTGCGCTGTCCTCGTAATCCTGCGGTGTGTGTGCGGGGCTTCTGTGTGCGGGAGGTCCGCTGTCGGGAGTTTACTCAGAGTCGGGGAGCTCGGTGGAAATCAACGCAGACGGCGTCGATGATCGTCCCCGTTCAGGCTGCTTCCTTCGTTTCGCTCATGTCACCGTTCATAGTGCGTGTTGGTTCCAGCGCTGCCGCAGGCGTTCTCTGGTCCTCTGGAGTCCACAGCGTGGTGAGAGGGAGCAGACGGTCATTCTCTCTTGTCAGGTCACCAGTGTGGAGGAATAGATCAGGAGAGATGCGATGAGCGGGAAGGTTGCAAAGTTTTATTTCCTCCATCAAAATGAGACACACATCGTAGCTCTGAGCTATTGTGCTCTGCTGAGTTTTTTGAGGCATGTATCATCAGCTCTTTTATATGTTATACAAACAGAGAGAATGTATGGCACATTAGCATATCGATATACATATCAGTCAATACATATGATTAGCATGACCAACTGGCACCTGGACTCCCTCTCCTTAATTCAGGGATGTATAAACAATAGTCCATTGTTCTGGTTGTCCCCCAGGGGCTCTCTGTCCATATGCAAATTGTCCTCTGCTTCCTGCAGACTTGCTGAGTGTGAGGAATGTTCCTGTAGAGTGTTGTGGGGTCACCACAATACAAGTTTCTCTCATCAGATTGAAATCGTTCTTGTATTCTGGTTCAGGAAAGATTTGATTTACTTACATTTAGGTTTTCATTACATGATCTGGATTATAATAGAGGGCACATGGTATTACACATCTAAGAGAAAAAAAAAACTGCTCAGAGTAAAGTTGCAAAACTGCCTAATAATAGTTGCAAACTTCAAAGAAAAAAATTGTAGCTATACATAAATAAAAAGTCATAAATCTGTTTGGAAAAGGGTCACAAATTTATCACAAAAATCTTTTAAAAATTATAAGAAAAAAGTTAAAAATATTTTTGGAAAAAAGTCACAAAATTATTTTAAATAATCTTAGATTTACAAGAAAAATGTCTCAAGTTTACGAGAAAAAGAAACTCGTAATTTTGGGGAAAAAAATAAATTTATGAGGGGAAAAAAGAAGTCCAAAATTTATAGGAAAACAGTAGTGCATTAACAACAAAAACTTAAAAATTTATTAGGAGAAATATTCCTTGATTAGAAGAATCATAAATTTAAAGCAACACGATGTAAGATTTTCACCTTAAAATAATGTTTCTAAAATTATTTTGGCTAGTGCATACCCACGCATACCCGTCCATGCCCGTAGAAACCAAGTATAAGCAAGTATTTCTGCATGCCCGTTGCTGAAGGGTCTCCTCCTGTGTGAGACAGCTGTGTTGTTCACAGTCATGCCGCAGGCATCACTGACAGAAATTTCTTGAATTTATAGAATGCCTTCTGCCTTACTGAGTGAGATTTCCCAATGTCCTGCTTCGAATGGGTGTGATTTAAAGTAGCGTGTAGTATTCAGTCTCAGCTTCTTTGTGCCTTGCCTGGCATGCAGCGTTGGCGGCCAGCCGACTATTCCACATCTCCTGGGTCTCAGCTTGTCTGTGCCTTGCGTGGCGTGCAGCGTTGCTCGCTTTGCAGGCATTTCAGGCTTCAAGTGACTCAGCATGTGCATGGCGCACTGCCACACGTTTCCTGTCTGTCTTCTTTCTTCTTCTTTTTGATTTGATTGGTGGTTGGCAACCAGCTTACAGGTGCATTACCGCCACTGACTTGATTATCATCACTCTATATCTTTGTATAAGTTCTTATAAGGAGTTCTGAACAACTTATGTGTGAAAAAATTCTTCTTCTTCTTCTTCTTCTCTCGGTTGCTGGCAGATAGCAAGCAACTGAAAGGTGCCTGCCACCACCTACTGTACAAGTGTGTAACATTACTCTGTGTGTTCTTCTTCTTCCCAGCTGTCAGTCTCTTTCCTGTCTGTCTGTGCGTCCCTTGTCTATTGTACCCTATGCTGGTGAAGGGTCTCCTCCTGTAGCAGGCGTCATAGGGCACTACATCATAGGTAGGCAGGCATCGTGAGTGATGGTCTATATGACATCATAAAGACATCCAGGCTGGCATCATAGGACACTACATCACAGGTAGCCAGTCCTATTGCCTATATGACGGCATCAACTATATGACATCATTGCGAGTTCTATGTACCCTGAGATCATAGGATCATAATAGGAAATCCTGCAGACATCATAGGCCGTCCTATGATGTCCTATGATCGTGTCAGACACACAGACATTTCTTGAATTTATAGAGTGATATGACATCATAAAGACACATTAGTCTCGGCATTGTGAGTGATGTCTATATGACATCATAAAGACCCATTTGTCTATATGACGGCATCGCAAGATTATTGGAACATCATAGGTCATAGTAAGTCCTATGATCGTGAGCAATGCCTGCCGTTGATCACATATTGAAAGACACCTGTCTATATGTCTCTATGATGTCATATAGACATCATCTCTATATGACGGCATCGCGAGTCCTATGATGCTTGCAATCATAGGATCATCGTGACTGATGGCTGCCGTTGATCACCTAGTGAAAGACACCTGTCTATATGTCTATATGACGTCACCTGTCTGTATGTCTATATGACGTCATATACTGTAGACATCATATCTTTATGACGGCATTGCGAGTCCTATGATGCCTAGGATAGGAAGGATCATCATGGGACATCAGGCAGACATCATAGGCTGTCCTATGATGTCCTATGATCGTGACAGACAGACAGAGATTTCTTAAATTAGAGTGACTAGTGCATACCCGTGTACCCGTGCATGCCCATAGAAAGCAAGCGTAAGCAAGCATTTCTGTATGCCCGTAGATAGTTACTGCTGTTACTTGCTGTTACCATGGCAACAGCAAGCATGGTGAAACCTGCTTTGGATCTTTGACATCACCACTCGTTCGTTGATGCCTGCCTTTGATCTTTGATAACGTCATAGTGAGTCCTGTGAAGCCTGCCTTTGATGTCCTCACAAGTCCTCTGATCTTTTTGTGAGTCCTGTGATCGTGCCATCATGACATCGTGACAGACAGGGATTTCTTGAATTCTATATAGAGTGATATTCCTTGTCTCCAGGGCATGGGTCCCAGCCCACATCGTCGCTTTAAGTTGGGATTTTCTGTATCTCACCTTATTATTATTATTATCCTGGGTTGCTATTATTGTTATTATTCTGTCTTGCATATTTATTTCTTCATTGGTGTTCCTTTTAGTTTAAGTTTATCAGCATCATTATTATTATTCTTGTCATTATCATTATCATTATTGCTTTGGTTTTGTCTCCCCTCTGGTTCCCTGTGTGTTATTATCTGCACAGCCGCGCCCATGCCATTTTCTGTAACCATCCCCTGCTGTCTCTGTTTGCCCCTGCTTGTTACTTCTTCTCCTGCTTGTTACTGTTCTGTTATGTCACTTACCCCTGTCCATATATACTAGTGCATACCCGTGCATGCCCGTAGAGGGGATGCATTGGAACAGAATTCTTGCCAGTTACAGGACAGTTGGTATAGCAACACAGGACTAAGTGGCAATCACATGTGATGGCTTTTGTATGCAGCAAAACATAAAAATCACACAAAATATGCCCTGCCATCTGGGGCTGTTTGCCCTTGCTTGTTACTTCTTCTCCTGCCTGTCACTGTTCTGTGTTATCTTCTTCTTCTTCTTCTTCTTCTCTCGGTTATTGGCGGATAGCAAACAACTGAAAGGTGCATATCACCACCTACGGTACAAGAATGTGTAACATTATGTCATCTGAGCCCGAACCGTGGGCTGCACGGTGACGCAGTGGTTTAGCACTGTGGCAGCACAGTTTTACCCTCGGCCGGGGGATCGCGGGGATCATGAGATCGTGGGTTCGATCCCAGCCCCCGACCAACAGTGAGCTGTGTGGAGTTTGCATGTTCTCCCCGTGTTGCGCAGGTTTACTCCGGGATTTCTCCGGTTTCCTCCCGCACACCAAAAACATGTAGGTTTAGGGCGCTCGCGCACGCAGCGACCAGCAGCCGGTGGCTTGTCACCAGACTGCAAACCAAGTCTACCTACGGGTACAAATAAGTAACAAAAAAAAAAAAACAAAAAAAACTCAATTCTTTGACTTAATCCTGTGTTATTTAAAAAAGAGAAGAGCCTTTCTCGTGATTCTTATTGCCTCTCCATCTGTTCCCAGAATCCCAGTTAAATCCCATTCCATACCGGCCTCTCGAACTTCATTTTCTATTATCTGTCTCTCATTTCCGTATTTGTGACAGTGTAATAAGATGTGCTCAACATTTTCTTTTACTTCACATTCTCTACATTTGTCACTTTCGCTTTTCCCCATGGTGAATAAAGTGCCATTTAAACCTGTGTGATCCAGTCTGAGTCTTGCCATAATGATGTCTTCCCTCCTTTTGGTTGTTATGAAATTCTTTATTGCAATAGATTTTTGTATTTTGTAATATGATCTACCTTTATGATCTTCATCCCATCTTTTTGCCATAGTTCAGTTCCTTTTTTCTTGATTACTGCTTTCCCTTCACCTTTTCCAAGAGACAATGGTGTAGTTACTGTATCTCTTTTCCAAGAGCACTTTTTGCTAATTTGTCTGCGCAGTCATTCCCTTTCAGCCCTTCATGTGCAGGAACCCAACAAAACTGAACTTCTTCACCACCCCTGTGTACCCTAAATAAACTGTGATTGCTTACCTGTGTCTATATATACGGTGGGGAAAAAAAGTATTTAGTCAGCCACCAGTTGTGCAAGTTCTCCCACTTAAAAGATGAGAGAGGTCTCCAATTTTCATCATAGGTATACCTCAACTATGAGAGACAAAATGAGAAAAAAAATCCAGAAAATCACATTGAAGGATTTTTAATGAATTAATTGGTAAATTCCTCGGTAAAATAAGTATTTGGTCACCTACAAACAAGCAAGATTTCTGGCTCTCACAGACCTGTAACTTCTTCTTTAAGAGGCTCCTCTGTCCTCCACTCATTACCTGTATTAATGGCACCTGTTTGAACTCTTTATCAGTATAAAAGACACCTGTCTACAACCTCAAACAGTCAGACTTCAAACTCCACTATGGCCAAGACCAAAGAGCTGTCAAAGGACACCAGAAACAAAATTTAGACCTGCACCAGGCTGGGAAGACTGAATCTGCAATAGGTAAGCAGCTTGGTGTGAAGAAATCAACTGTGGGAGCAATTATTAGAAAATGGAAGACATACAAGACCACTGATAATCTCCCTCGATCTGGGGCTCCACGCAAGATCTCACCCCGTGGGGTCAAAATGATCACGAGAACGGTGAGCAAAATTCCCAGAACCACACGGGGGGACCTAGTGAATGACCTGCAGAGAGCTGGGACCAAAGTAACAAAGGCTACCATCAGTAACACACTACGCTGCTAGGGACTCAAATCCTGCAGTGCCAGACGTGTCCCCCTGCTTAAGCCAGTACTTGTCCAGGCCCGTCTGAAGTTTGCTAGAGAGCATTTGGATGATTCAGAAGAGGATTGGGAGAATGTCATATGGTCAGATGAAACCAAATAGAACTTTATTGTAAAAACTCAACATGTTGTGTTTGGAGGAGAAAGAACATCATACCTACTGTGAAGCATGGGGGTGGAAACATCATGCTTTGGGGCTGTTTTTCTGCAAAGGGACCAGGACGACTGATCCGTGTAAGGAAAGAATGAATGGGGCCATGTATCGTGAGATTTTGAGTGAAAACCTCCTTCCATCAGCAAGGGCATTGAAGATGAAGCGTGGCTGGGTCTTTCAGCATGACAATGATCCCAAACACACCACCCGAGCAAGGAAGGAGGGGCTTCGTAAGAAGCATTTCAAGGTCCTGGAGTGGCCTAGCCAGTCTCCAGATCTCAACCCCATAGAAAATCTTTGGAGGGAGTTGAAAGTCCGTGTTGCCCAGCGACAGCCCCAAAACATCATTGCTCTAGGGGAGATCTGCATGGAGGAATAGGCCAAAATACCAGCAACAGTGTGTGAAAACCTTGTGAAGACTTACAGAAAACTTTTGACCTCTGTCACTGCCAACAAAGGGTATATAACAAAGTATTGAGATGAACTTTTGTTATTGACCAAACACTTATTTTACCGAGGAATTTACCAATTAATTCATTAAAAATCCTTCAATGTGATTTTATGGATTTTTTTTTTCTCATTTTGTCTCTCATAGTTGAGGTATACCTATGATGAAAATTGGAGACCTCTCTCATCTTTTAAGTGAGAGAACTTGCACAATTGGTGGCTGATTAAATACTTTTTTGCCCCACTGTATGTCTTGTACGGAGTCATGTGCTCTGTCTATGTGCTGTCATATAGACATCATCTGGTGGGTCTTCTTCATTGTTCAGACCACTGAAGGGTCCCCTCCTGTCTCAGACGGCTGTGCTGTTCACAGTCATGCCTGCAGCGTACTGGTGAAACCTGAGGTGTTTCATGTTCACCGCATCCTTTCTGATGTGCAGCAGTTCTCCTCATTCTATTGCTTTCCATCTGGTGGGTCTTCTTCTTCTTGTTCAGACCACTGGTTGAGGGATAGGTGCGTCATAATTCCAGTTCATGGGCATGATCCTGAAAAAGTGGCTTTCGACACTGTTCAGGAAGGCCCCTGCATGCCCATAGAAACCAAGAAGCCGAAGCACCCGGAGAAAATCAGCGCTTTGCTTGGCATTTTGCACATTTGTAGTGTAGACTGGCATTCGTCAAAGTTACACATTTTCCGTCATGTAGGCATGGCGAGTCGTCCTATGATGCCTGAGTTCATAGGACGTGCTATGATGATGAGGCAGAGATCATAGGCCATCCTATGATGTCCAAGAAACGTGCTTTAAAGTCTGTCGTACCCTATGCTGGTGAAGGGTGTCCTCCTGTCTCAGACGGGTGCGATGCACTGCTGGAACTTCAGGTGTTTCATCTTCATGGCATCTTTTCTGACGTGCAGCAGTTGTCGTCATTCTATTGCTCTCCATCTGGTGGATCTTCTTCTTCTTCTTCTTTGTTCAGACAACTGGTTGAGGGATAGGTGCATCGTCATTCCAGCTTATGGGCACGATCCTGAAAAAGTGGCTTTCGACCCTGTTCAGGAAGGCCTGTGCATGCCTGTAGAAACCAAAAAACCGGAGCACCTGGAGAAAATCAACGCTTTGCTTGGCATTTTACACATTTGTAGTGCAGACTGGCATTCGTCAAGGTTACACATTTGCCGTCATGGAGGCATGGCGAGTCGTCCTATGATGCCTGAGTTCATAGGACGTGCCATGATGATGAGGCAGAGATCATAGGCCATCCTATGATGTCCTTTAAAGTCTGTGGTACCCTATGCTGGTGAAGGGTCTCCTCCTGTCTCAGATAGGTGCGATGTACTGCTGGAACCTCAGGTGTTTCATCTTCATGGCATCTTTTCTGACATGTAGCAGTTGTCGTCATTCTATTGCTCTCCATCTGGTGGGTCTTCTTCTTCGTTGAGACCACTGGTTGAGGGATAGGTGTGTCATAATTCTAGTTCATGGACAGGATCATGAAAATAGATCTGAGCAAAAGAGGCTTTCCGGCATGGACTCACTGTATATGACATCATAAAGACATGAAGGCAGCCTTGATGTATATGACATCATAAAGACACATTTGTCTATGTGCCGTCATATAGGCATCGTGAGCTGTCCTGTGATGCCTGAGTTCATGGTCTATATGGCATCATAAAGACACATTTGTCTATGTATCCTATGATGCCTGAGTTCATAGGACGTCCTATGATGTTCAGGCAGAGATCATAGGCCATCCTATGATGTCCTATGAAGCGTGACAGACAGACACACAGACACAGAGATTTCTTGCTTTTATAGAGTGATGGTACATCAGCCTTTGACCTGGTGAATATCACAACCCTAATAACCTGAGTGGATCCACATTGCCTGCAACAGCTCTGTTCTTGGTAGGAACACTGAAATGACTACAACTATGGTGACTATGGGGGGGTGGGGCTGCACGGTGGCGCAGTGGTTTAGCACTGTGGCAGCACAGTTTTACCCTCGGCTGGGGGATCGCGGGGATCATGAGATCGTGGGTTCGATCCCAGCCCCCGACCAACAGTGAGCTGTGTGGAGTTTGCATGTTCTCCCCGTGTTGCGCGGGTTTACTCCGGGATTTCTCCGGTTTCCTCCCGCATACCAAAAACATGTAGGTTTAGGGCGCTCGCGCACGCAGCGACCAGCAGCCGGTGGCTTGTCACCAGACTGCAAACCAAGTCTACCTACGGGTACAAATAAGTAACAAAAAAAAAAAAAAACTATGGTGACTATGACCTGAGTCCCAACAGCCAATCACAGGACACAGCTGTAGCCTCCAACAACTAAGCACCCTGTAATTGGCTGTTGACTGAGGTCATAGTAGCCATAGTTGTAGTCTTTTCAGTGTTCCTACCTAGAACACCAAAGTTACATAGTGCTGCTTTAAGGGAAAAAAATCTCCCAAGTTGCCAAAAGTAAAGCCGTTACTCGCTACTCAAGCAAGTTGTTTTTCTTAAGAGTCTTATTCTTACTCAAGTAATTGGTGACTACTTGTACTTATACTTGAGTAATTGATATTATTAAAAAAAATACTTGAGTACAATTTCTGGGTATTCAGCCATCTCTGACAAAATTATGAACTTGTTAATGTGACAGACTGAAACCTAATGAACCCGATTTCAGAGAAGAGAACATTTTAGTCTTTTGTAATTTTAGTATTTTTCATAAAGCCTCGGGAGAAGCAGAACAGAAGCACTGCAGTCAAAGCAGCCCCCCAGTTTTTCTGTATGACTGTTTTACTGTGATATACTGACTGTATATTAGATGAAGTCTATAATATTTTCTCCTCTTTGGCAGGATAGTTGCCTCCATCATTAGTTTCTGAAAGAGCCCTGCCGACTCTGCAGGTTTTCAAACTTTATCGATGCCCTCTCCTCACAGTAAAAATGTGTTGTAATGCAGCACAAGCTCCTGCCAGCTGCTGCATTTATGAGTCTATAGATTATGAATGAGGCAAATTTGCTAGAAAAGGGTTTTCGCCCTGTACCTCAGCAGTGTGCCTGACAACCAAAAGCTGAACATTTTAAATGTTCCTGGTGTGGGGGACACAATAGGTCATGGCACTCCACCCAGGACAGGGGGTTGGTGGGGGGAGAAGATAGTCAGTAATGGTAATGGGAAAAGGCAAGAAGAGCGCCTAAGGGCACCAGAGCGCTAGGGGGTAATAAGCCAAAGAAAGATGTGCCTTCGGCCCCCCGTGCCAGGTTCACACCTGAGGACACAGAGGTGCAAATGTATTGTATCAAGACCTGCTCTGTGATGTATGTTAATGTGTATGTGGATGTGTGTGCATGTTTCACAGCGTGTATGTTAATGTGCTTAACCTGGGTGCCAGAGAGGCAGGAATAAGTGTATAAGAGAGATCGCTCTGGCACTTAGATTCAGTCTGTTATATTTGATGGAGGAGAAATAAAGTTGGTGTCATCAGCTCGTGGGCTCGTTTAATTACTTCCTCCACATTGGTGACCTAGAGACGTGAAATGGAACACGCACTGAACACCACCACAGAGACACTCCAGCTGGAGGCTCCCACCGTTGTATGCGCTGCTGCAGTCAGACTCCCGGACTTTTGGCTTCACATCCCGGTCGCTTGGTTTTTTCACGTGGAAGCCCAGTTCGCCCTCCACGGAGTCTCAACAGATGACACAAAGTACCATCATGTGGTATCTGCGCTGGATGCACACGCCATGCAACAAGTCATGAGCCTGCTCCAAGACCCGCCAACCCAGGGTAAATACAACGCTCTCAAACGAGCACTGCTGCAGCGTTATACCCTTTCGGATGGGGAGAAGGCAGAGAAACTCCTCACATGCTCAGAGTTAGGTGACAGATGGGCCGTGGAACTGAGGGAGAACATGCTCGCGCTAATGGGTAAAGACAACAGATTTTTCCTGTTTACCCACCTCTTCCTCAGGATCCTACCAGCTACAGCGCGGGTGATCCTTGCTAACTCACCGCTGCTGGCGACCAGGAACTACCGTGTGCTGGCACAAGAGGCAGGCCGAATCATCCTGGCAAACAGGGCTCTCAGCGTGCACACAGTGACACCGGGATCTCCAAAGAAATCCAGCGAGGTCGGGGAGCCAATGGTGGTGGCAGGGAGAGCCACCCAGAGACACTGGACCGGGACGCTGTGTTTTTATCACCACAGTGTTGTCAAGGAAGCACAACATTGTCTGCTGCCATGCCACTTCACGAAAGGCGGGAAATGAAACAGCCAGCGGTCGGTAGCAGCTGCAACCGCTGGCAGCAGGGAGAAGCTGCTTTTCATCACGGACACACGTTCTGGGAGACGTTTTCTGGTGGACTCTGGCTTCCAGAAGAGCCTCATTTTGTCAGTCAATGTGGACTGGTTGGCAGAAGGCACCGGTCCAGCTCTCCCACATCAGGACATTTGGAGGAAGGACGCTGACTGTATGTTTACACTGATGCAATTACCAGTGGGACTTTATGGTAGCTGCATGTTCGGTCCCCATCTTAGGTGCAGATTTTTTTTGTGCTCAGGGACTGCTGGTTGATGTTGCAAACAGACACTTGGTGGACACTGTTTCTTTTTCCTCCTTGCCCTGCACAGCTTGGGGAGTTGGGCCACCAACACACGCTAACATTCTAGCTCCAAGGAGTAAATACCAGCATTTGCTTTCCGAGTTCCCAGCACACACAGTTCCCACTTTTTCTGCTGCGGTAACAGGGCACAGGGTCGAACATTTTATCACAACGAAAGGTCCGCCTGTGTCTGCGCGCCCTCGCTGCCTGGATGCAGCTAAACTAGCCAGTGCGCACAAGGAATTTGCTAATTATTGAGCAATTGAGCATCATTAGGTGCTCCAACAGCCCAGGGGAACTCCGCTGCACATGATGCCCATGGTTGATGGGTCGTGGTGGCCAAGCAGCAATTTCTGACATTTGAACAACGTCATGGAACATGACCGGTATCCCATTCCGCACATCCAGGATTTTTCCATGCATCTGGCCGGGACACACATTTTTTCAAAAGTGGATCTGGTCCACGGGTACCACCAGGTCCCGGTTCGCACAGAGGATGTTCCTAAAATGGCAGTAATAGCTCCTTTTGGCCTTTTCAAGTTTTTACGTATGCCGTTCGGATTAAAAGGCGCAGCGCAAACTTTTCAAAGAATGATGGACACGGTGCTCAGGGACCTGCCATTCGTTTTTTTCTACTTGGACGACATTTTGGTGGCTAACGCGTCAGAGGAGGAGCACCTCGCCCTCCTCAAACAAGTTTTCCAATGGTTGGAAGCGCACGGGCTTATTGTTAACCCAGCAAAGTGCCAGTTTGGGCTACCAGTGATTTATTTTTTTAGGCCACCGCATCTTGCCCAGACAGTGCGATCCCGCTGCCGGATAAATTGCACACACTGTCGGACTTTCCACATCCACAGACCGTGAGGTCACTGCAAGAGTTTTTGGGGATGGTTAATTTTTACAACTGTTTTCTCCCCCGGGCAGCACAGCTGCTTCAACCGCTGTACAGCACGCTAAAAAAAAAGAAGCACACGGATAGCATCGACTGCACCCCCGAGCGGGCTCAGGCTTTCACAAACGCCAAAAGGGGGCTCACTAACACAGCTCTGCTGGCCCACCCAACCCCATCAGCGCAGATAGCGCTCACCACAGACGTGTCTGACGTCATGATAGGGGCAGTGGTGGAGCAGTACGTCTCCAGTTCGTGGCAGCCACTAGCATTTTTCAGCCGCACTTTGCGGGACAGCAAGCATAAATACAGCACTTATGACCAGGAATTGTTGGCCCTCCACCTGGCTATGCATCATTTCCAGTTTTGGCTCGAGGGCCGCAATTTCACCACGTTTGTCGATCACAAACCACTAACGTATGCAATCTCCGAAGTCTCGGAACCGTGGTCGGCTCGACAGCAACGGCATTTGGCCGCAATCTCTGAGTTCATTACCGACATTCAACATGTAGCCGGTAAGCTTAATGTCATGACTGACCGCCTGTCGTGCGCGTTAGTCTCCCCGGTCTACAGGGGGATAGATTTTCCCGCTATGGCCGCCGATCAAACCAGGGACACAGACATTTGCGTGCTGCAGTCCGCAGCTACTGGATTAAAACTGGAGAGCAAGGTGGTGCAAGAAGGATGCCCCCCCCCCCCTGCTCTGCGACGTCTCCACCGGCCACCCCCGCCCAGTGGTTTCAAGCTCTTGGCACCGCTGCGTTTTTGAGTTAGTCCACTCCCTTTCACATCCCAGTGTGTACCCCTTGGTTAAACTGGTGGGATCCAAATTTGTCTGGCCTCGCCTATGTAGGGATGTGAAAGAATGGGCTACAGCGTGCGTCGCGTGCCAGCGGGCTAAAGTACACAAGCACACCAAGCCCCACTCAAACCATTTCATATTCCAGCCAGGAGGTTCAACCATGTACACGTGGATTTGGTGGGCCCCCTTCCACCGTCACAGGGGTTCACACACCTTTTAACAATCGTGGACCACACTACGCGTTGGCTGGAGGTGGTTGCGCTGAGTTCCACCACGTCTGCCGAGGTAGCCCATGCATTCTTGTCAGCTTGGGTCGCGCGGTTCTTGAGCAGATGAACAGGTGATGTTGGCCCAAGCTCCCCGGCGTGGGCGCCCACCCACAGCGGCTCTGCAGGTTGGCGTTTCCCCAACAGAGAATGTTTTTCACGGGACTAATCCTTTTCACTCCTCACTCTTTCCCCCTCCAGAGACCGACCTCCTTTCCCACCCACCTCGACAAGAAGGCGCTTCGACCGGCCCGGCAGCTCTACACTACAGCTGCTATGGGCGCTTGCTCAAGCCCAAAAGTCCAGAGGGATAGCACCCCTTCTGTGTGTTCGGGGCGGAAGGGGCTGTGTGGGGGACACAATAGGTCATGGCACTCCACCCAGGACAGGGGTTGGTGGGGGGAGAAGATAGTCAGAAAGGATAATGGGAAAAGGCGAGAAGAGCGCCTAAGGGAACCAGAGCGCTAGGGGGTAATAAGCCAAAGAAAGATGTGCCTTCCATCCCCGCTGTGCCAGGTTCACACCTGAGGACACGAGTGCGAATGTATTGTATCAAGACCTGCTCTGTGATATATGTTAATGTGTATGTGGATGTGTGTGCATGTTTCACAGCGTGTATGTTAATGTGCTTACCCTGGGTGCCAGAGAGGCAGGAATAAGTGTATAAGAGAGATGTTACTGCATTTAAACACGGATAATGCAGCGTCTGTGTTTGAGTCTGTGCCGCGACTGCCGGACTTTATTTTAAGAGATTTTCATGGACACAGCTATGAAAAGAGAGACAAGAGGAGGAAACGCGGAAAGCGTGGAGGGGTGAAATTAAGCCTGAGGAGACATCAGTTTAATAGCGTTCCTCTTCCTTCCATGATTCTGGGGAACGTACAATCCCTGAGAAATAAAGTAGATGAAATTCAAGGGAATGTACGCTACCAGAAGGACTTCAAGAACTGCTGTGTCATGGCTTACACGGAGACGTGGCTTACAGCGCAAGACCCAGATGCAGGCCTGTGTATTGACGGCTTTGGAGCCCCACTTCACTCGGATCGGCAGGAAGAGGTAACGGGGAAACGTCAGGGAGGCGGTGTATGTTTATATATTAATAAACAGTACTGCATATCTGTCACGTTCAGAGAGAGCATCTGTACACCCGATGTGGAGCTTCTATCCGTATCGCTACGCCCCATTTATCTGCCCCGCGAGTTCCCCCAACTTTTCATCACAACTGTGTACATTCACCCGAGGGCAGACGCTGACTACGCCTCCAGCACCGTCTTTGATGTGGTACAGCGGCTGCAGTCAATTTCTCCAGATGCTCCAAACTTTATTCTTGGGGATTTTAACCATGTTTCTTTAAAGAAGACACTTAAAAACTTATCAGTATGTCTTCTGCCCAACCAGGCGAAAAAAGACATTGGACCTGTGCTATGGATCCATTGAGAGGGCCTATAAATCACTTCACCTTCCTCCTTTAGGATCCTCAGATCACAACTGTGTACATTTGCTGCCCACATATAAAACTGCTCTCAGAAGAGGCAAGGTGAAGACCAGAGACATACAGTAGATGTGTGGACAGAGGATTCAGTGCACAGCCTCCAGGAATGCTTTAACTGTACGGACTGGGAGGTTTTCACACTGTCCTGCGGGGATGATTTGGACTCTTTGGTAGACGTCACATGCTCATACATGGCTTTCTGTAAAAATATGATCGTTCCACGTAAACGTGTCAAAATATATCCCAACAACAATCCATGGGTTACAAAATCAGTTAAATCCTGCTTACAGAGGAAAGCACTTGCCTTTAAACAGGGGTCTGTTTCTGAGCTACAGGTTGCCACAAAAGAGCTGAAGGCCGAAATTTTAAGAGCAAAACAGAATTATAAATCAGAATTGGAAAGCAAGATGGCAACAAAGAAACCTGGTTCAGCCTGGGCCAGTATGAAAACTATTGCAGGCCTTCAGAGCACAGAGCGCAGTAATCGTGTGTTTTTAGATGGTTTTAATTCAGACACAGAGCTGGCTAATGCTCTTAATTGTTTTTATGGTCGTTTTGATTCCTCTGATTTTAGCACAGAAACCCAAGATTTGAAACAGAAACTCAAAGACAATCAGCACTTTAATATTGAGGTGCAGGATATTAAAAGGGAGTTCCATGCTGTAAAACTGAACAAAAGTCAGGGCCCTGATAATATATGTGGGCGATTGGTTAAGTCCCGTGCACATGAACTGAGTCCTGTATTTCATTACATTTTCAATAAGTCCTTACAGACACAACATGTGCCCAAGATCTGGAAAGATGCCGTGGTTGTTCCCGTTCCAAAATCCAGCTTTCCTAAAACGGTAAACGACTTTAGACCAGTTGCTTTGACTTCAATTTTAATGAAAATTTTTGAAAAACTGGTCAGATGTGAGGTCCTAAAGCAGACTGAACATGCATTGGATCCTTTGCAGTTTGCATATAGGCCTCACAAAGGAGTGGAGGATGCCACTGTCACTCTGTTTAACATGCTTTTTAAACATCTGGATTTTAATGGGACACACGCCAGGCTTTTATTTGTGGACTTTTCCTCCGCCTTTAATACAATCCAACCTCATATTTTAGTTGAAAGGCTCCTGCAACAATTTGATTTGAGCAATAATCTGGTGGGTTGGATTCTGGATTTTTTTAACCAACAGGACACAGAGAGTAAGGGTCAATGGTACATTGTCTGACCAAAAGTGCTCTTCTACTGGCTCTCCTCAGGGGTGTGTGTTGTCACCACTACTCTTCATCCTGTACACAAACATGTGTTGGAGCAGACATGACAACAGACACATTATAAAGTATGCTGATGATTCAGTTATTGTCAGTCTCCTCCAGGGTGGTGAGAGTGGCCACGGCCCAGTAGTTGATGATTTTGTTCACTGGTGTGAGGATTCCTACCTGCAGTTGAATACGACAAAAACTAAAGATATGATTATTGACTTTAGGAGGAAAACTCCCAGGCACAACGTCACCGTACTAAAAGGCCAGACCACTGAATGTGTACAGTCCTACAAATATCTTGGGATGATTATTGATAGTAATTTAAACTTTGAAGAGAACTGTGAAAGGGTGTGCAAAAAGGGTCAACAACATTTGCATTGTTTGAGGAAACTTGCACGCTTCCAAACTGACTGAACCATAATGACAATGTTTTATCGGGCTTTTATTGAATCTGTTTTATCCTTTTCTTTAGTGTCATGGTTTGGTCAGATAAAACTGAAACAAAGGAAATCCTTGGATCAGGTAGTTAGATGGTCCAGTCGTTTGCTCGGTGAGTCACAGCTGAGCCTGACATCCTTGTACACCAGACAGGTACAGAGGATTGCTACCTCCATTTTAAATGATGACTCCCACCCTTTGCACTGCCACTTTCAGCTTCTTCCTTCCAGACGGAGGTTTGCTGTCCCAAAAAGTAAAACCCAGCGCTACAAAAACAGCTTTGTTCCTGCTGCTGTCAAAGAGTTGAACAAGTTGTAACAATATATTGCACATAATTTAGTTACCTATTTATTAACTCCATTTTATATTTACTTATTTTTGTAGGATTTTTATTTGGGTTCTGAATCTTTTATTGGGTTTTAGACCTTTTGAGTTTTTAACCTCTTTGACTAGTCTTTAACTTTTTAATATGACCCTTCTCTCTTATCTCTGGTTTTTCTCTCATCTCTTTGTCTTTACATCCTGACTGATGGAGCCTTGAGTACTTCTATCATGTTTATAGTCAGCTTCACGTGTGCCTGTGTTTGTGTTTATGTTGAATGTAATTGTGGTTTTGTAGCGGGTTGAATTCAACCCCCACAACACACAGAGACAGTCAGCTCGTTACTCCTGGGTTTTTTCCGCTGCATGCTGCGTTTACAGCTGTGAGGTTAAAGTGTCATCCATGCATTGTGTTCATGCATCCTGTCTGTACCTCTGATATGCAAATGCCAGATTGACTGCTGTGAAGGTCTTTGATGTATTGTCTGAGTTGGGTATAAGTACTGCACTGAAATCCATGTTCTATCTCTCACTCTCACTCTGCAACTGCTGCTGGACACACACCCTGTGTGTCTCCTCTTCTCTGAGAGCCTGAGGAATTCGGCTTCAGCCTGCTCACGCTATGGGCTGGAGCCGAGTTCCTGTGAAGGCGGTATGATTCAATAAACCAACTTAAAACTCCATCGCTGCCTTTATTTTATCATGCCGCTTTACTGGTGACCCCGAGAACGCACACGTTTTGTGCAAACGCAACCTTCTTGTCTGGACAGCCACGCTGGTGACCCGACGCTGAAGAAAACGAGCTGCCGGTGAACGCAGCACCCGGCAGTGATGCTCCGCCGACGAGCGAACGCAGCAGCCTGACTGATCTGCCCTCCCTGCGGCTTCAGGGAGGCCTCAACGCAGAGCTCACGGCAGGCGAGCTACTCTCCGGACATCGCCCAAGACCGGGTAAACGGCAGTAAACGTCATGGCGCGACCCTCGCCGAGATCGGGGCGTCCACGCGGGACAGCCTGAGGGACAAAGATCGTCTATCTCCCCTCATCGCTCCAACGCACCATGACTAATCTGCAGCCACGGCTCATCATAGATGTTTTTCGGCGCCGACTGCGCCGATCTCCACCAAGTTTCCGACCCTGGTTCCTCTCCAGTGGGCCCACCCACGCAAGGAGCCCCGGCACACGCACCGGGGGTGACAAGGACGGCGCAACACGCGCGGAACAAGAATGGCTCCAGAGACCGTCATCGTCCTGCGCAGCTGCACGCAGAACCTTCAAGGCTGCGTGCTCACCTGAAGCAAGCACGCGTGCAGCACGCCCACAGGATTCACTGATGGTTTCAGCCACGGCGCACAAAGGATTCAGCCGTCTGCTTTTCCCGAGGGCTTTAGGGCTGCGCACGCACCTAAAGTCAACACGCCAAGTTCCTCTGCTTTTGTTTACGCAACCTCGCCACTCCTGTTTTTCTTCATGGCCACGAGAGGAGTCAGAGACTAATTTTTCTTCTGGTGATCTCCGCAAGTTCAACGGGACAGCCCCTCGACATCGTGGAGCAGCAAACAATTTTCAGCACTTACTACCCCCCTTCCCCCTCCACCTCCACCTGCACAGAGCTTTTCCCTGCTCGCTGCCCAAACTGCAACATCGAGGTCTCGGCCCCCTGCCGTGCCCTCTGGGGGGGAGCGGTGTAGCGGGTTGAATTCAACCCCCACAACACACAGAGACAGTCAGCTCGTTACTCCTGGGTTTTTTCCGCTGCATGCTGTGTTTACAGCTGTGAGGTTAAAGTGTCATCCATGCATTGTGTTCATGCATCCTGTCTGTACCTTTGATATGCAAATGCCAGATTGACTGCTGTGAAGGTCTTTGATGTATTGTCTGAGTTGGGTATAAGTACTGCACTGAAATCCATGTTCTATCTCTCACTCTCACTCTGCAACTGCTGCTGGACACACACCCTGTGTGTCTCCTCTTCTCTGAGAGCCTGAGGAATTCGGCTTCAGCCTGCTCACGCTATGGGCTGGAGCCGAGTTCCTGTGAAGGCGGTATGATTCAATAAACCAACTTAAAACTCCATCGCTGCCTTTATTTTATCATGCCGCTTTAGTTTGTAAATATGGATGTCACCAGACTGCAAAACAAATCTACCTACGGGTACAAATAAAGGAACCTGAACCTGAACCTGAGATCACTCTGGCACACAGATTCAGTCTGTTATAGTATATGATGGAGGAGAAATAAAGTCTGGGGAAAACTGGGGATTCTAAATTGTCCTCAGGTATGACTGTGAGAGTGAATGGTTGTCTGTCTCTCTGTGTTGGCCCTGTGATGGACTGGCGATCTGTCCAGGGTGTACCCTGCCTCTCGCCCAAAGATGCTGGGATAGGCTCCAGCCCCCCATGACCCGAAAAGGATTAAACGGAAGAAGATGGATGGAAATAAAGTTGGTGTCATCAGCTCATGGTCTCGTCTGATTACTTCCTCCACACTAGCATGAATTATAAGCAAGTTGACATCACAATTTTTCCTTCATAACTTTCACTTCCCTTTTGTTCAGTCCTTCTACTCTTTGTCACTTACTTCATTCTGATCTTTGTCACTTGCTTCATTCTGATGCCATCTCTGATTTGACTCATCAAAGGGCAAAAACTATAAAGTGAATTGTCTCAGTTGCTCTGTTTTTTTTTTTTTGTTTTTTTTTTTAGAAATTAATACACAAAAGATTCATACAGTAAATTAAAAAGTCACTCAGCTTTGTGCTTTACTTTTTCTGTCTGCTATTCTTGAAGCCTCTTTTCTGTTAGGTGGTGCTGACAGGTTTATTTATTCTCTCCGTTCTTATTTTCCCTGCAGAGTGGCCTGAGTTTGTGAAGAACTATGCCCCTTGGTGGGCATCCCACACGCTGGACTGGCTGAAATATGGGAAGAAGGTTCATGTGGTCCACTTTGAGGCTATGAAGAGGGACCTGTTCTCCCAGCTCAAGGGAATGGTCCAGTTTCTGGGCCCAAAGGTTTCCGAGGAACGCCTGCTCTGCGTTGAGGGCCAAAAGGATGGAAACTTTAAACGTTCGGGCCTTCGTAAGCTTGAGTATGACCCATACACTCCTGAAATGAAACTGAGCATCAACGAACTGATCAGAACAGTAGACGCTGCCTTGAAGAAGAGAAGCATGTCTGGGGTTCCAGAGGACTATATGCCAAGATGATAAATGTAATCTTAGTTTTTCCTGTTTAATTTCACGGTTTGCTTTTTTAAATATATGATTTGTAGAACTCTTTTTGACAATATTTTATAGTTCTGTTCTTTTGTCTTAAGTTGAATCTGTACTGAGAGAAAGTCATTCTCTTTAGCCACTTACTTTTTTATTTATCTTTTTTTGTTGTTGAATTTCAGCCACTTCCTGCATTCATACAGTATAAAAGGTAGTTTTATCAGGGGAGGGTTTTTTTTTTCTAAGTAACTCTTATTCTGCTCTATGCACATGTGCTGTGCAGGCATGTGCACATGCCTTAACACAAATAAGCTATAGTAGCTGTGACTACATCAGAGCTTCATCTGACTGTGCTGGGTGGTTTATTGCCAATGAAGAAAAACAGTTAACCTATAAGATATGATACAGTACTGCAAAATGTGCTGAATGAGCCCTTTGTGCAAAAGCGAAAAAAAAAAAATGTTATGAGAAAACTAAAACATAGAATTCCTGCTGTCACTTTGAAAAAAAAATCTATTATGTAAAGTTCACTAAAAACTTTAAACACTGTCTTTTTATTATGGTGGAACTGCATTATGCAGAGTACAACTCCCTGAAGAAGATGATGTGTGTACTTACTACATAAAAGAGGTTTTTTTTTTTCAGATTCAAGGAGATGAATAATCCCTCTATAAGGCACTGACTTGAGGAAAGGAGGTTTGATGTCTTCATTGTTTGTCTCTGATACACACTGCACATGCTGTTTAATTTGGTTGTGAATATGTTTTTTAACACTGGACTTGATGCAGAAATCCAAAAAGTACTTCGCTGTGCACTTCCTTCCCCAAAGATCACGGAGAAATTAGGCGTTGCATTCACAGACTGGACTTCACCTCCAGTATGGTTGTAGTGATTGTCAAACATTTATTTATCAGCTCCTCATACTGAATGTGAACATATTTCTCTTATTGTTTAACTCTGCTTAGATTTATGGCAGCACACCTGTAACGGTACTCAACATGCCCTGTCATGCCCAAAGATCAAAATTACACATTTAAATAAATACCTGAATACAAATAAAAGCACTGGTGACTGAGAGCCAGAAAGCATTCACTGACTTCCATTTTGAGAATAATAATTTAAAAAATTATATATTTTTATAGTGTGTGCTGACACATCAAAAAGATTTTTATTGCAACATGCAAACAGGAGAAGTTGTTTCTATTTTCAGACATGCTTTAAACTTTATTGGCTATTGCATTTATTGACAAGCTGGCACTTACTGAACAGGTGCTGCACTTGAATGTATTTTCTATGGAATGAATGTAATATATTAAAGTCCAATAAATGAGTGAAATAAATAAAATGTATTGGTGTGTTTGTGCACATGCATGCAAGAAATATTGAAAATGTTTATCGTCTGTAGAACATACGTGTCAAACTCGAGCCCTATGTATTGATTTGTTGTTTTTTAACAAGGGGGATGGTGGTGTTTGGGGGGGATATTCACAAATATAATGTATAAATGTAAATTAAGCACAAATTTCCTTGAATACCGGTGCAAAAATATGGCAAGAATATGCAAATTTACAACTAAAGTCACAAATTTAGTATAAGTCCCAAATTTATGAGAAAAGGTTACAATTTGTGAAAGAAAAAAAAATCAGAAATGTGGGTAAAGAAACAAATTTCCAAGAAAAAAAATCATAAATTTATAACAATAATTTCACAAATTTACAAGAAAAATACAGCAAATTTACAAGAAAAGGTGAACATTTTTTAGCTTTTACTTTTTTCACATAAATTTCCCAATTTTTTTCACCAATTTGCAAGGTTTTATTTTCTCACAAACTCAGCAAATCTGTGACTTTTCCAACAGAGTTAGTACTTTTTCCCTACAAATTCACAGTGTTTTTGCAGTACATTTGCTACTTTTCTTTCCCACACAAATGTGCAACCATATCACATCTGCTATTTTCTACATTGTCAGCTGTTTAGTCTTTCACCTATATCCTGTCTTTTGGAAGATTGTATCAGCAGCCAAGATATTTAAAATTAGCTGAAATAAATAAATCTGTTTGGAATCATGATCATGCAGAATGTGAAATGATGTTCATTTTCACATTTCTACAGCTGTTACTATTATAAATACTTAATAATCCAGTTTAAATCATGTCCAAAAGGTAATTAAGGAAAACTGTGATTGTTTCAAGTAACCCATAATGTTTAAACCTTCCCACAGTGCAACTTATATTCAACATTAGACAACAAATACCAGAAACTTGCTCACTAATAATTACGTTACATGGTTAAGGAGTTTGTCTTAAAAGATGATCATTTCTAGTTTATGAGCTGGTAAATATAAAATGAATGACCTCAATTTCTATTCGACTTCACCACAATGATGTGATGATAAGCTTGTCACTTTCAATCTGTTCAAGTTTTTGTTGTTTCTCAAGTTTGCACACATGAGCGTGACAACATGTGCACAGAAGAAGAAGCCAACTCTGTTGTCTTTCAGTCCATACAGCCAATCATATACAGTAAAACGAAATTACATTTCTCCTATCTACAATGTTAATCACATCTAGAAACAGAGGGGTCACTGCCATGCAAGCCGCCACCACAAACAACTTTTCCTTCCCCCATTCTATTATGCTGAGCACCAAGCTAGAAGGCGGGAAGTACCATTTTTATATAGTCTTTTGTATGACTCGGCCAAGACTTGAGCCCCCAACCTCCTGGTTGTGGGGCGGATGCTTTATCAACTGTGGTCATACACTTCTGCTGTGCCGTGACACGGCTGATACCAATGTACCTTATTATAATATCTGCATATAAACTGGACTGCTCATATACCCCAAGGCCAAAATTGGCTCATAGTGTGGTGGCTTTATAAAAAATGTCCATCTCCCACTCAGTTCACTTGACTAACAACATACATACAGCGGGGAAAATAAATATTGAACATGTCAACATTTTCCTCATTAAACATATTTCTGATGGAGCCATTGATCTGAGATTTTCACCAGATATCAGTAACAACCCAAGTAATCCATACATACAAAGAAATCAAGGCAACTGTGCTCACAAAACAAGTTATATTTAATAAAGTGGAATGACACAGGGAATAAATATTGAACACACAAAGAAAAAGATGTGCAAAAATGCATAGAAAGCCAAGAAACCAGCTGAAATTCATTGGAATTTAGGAAGCCATCCCATCCCCCATCAGTGCAAATTAATTTCAGTTGGTTAAGTCCTGACTGATAGCCTTTAAAAAGGTCTGTGAATATGAGATTGTCACACCACAAAGAACTCATGATGGGTAGAAGCAAAGAGCTCTCTCTAGACCTTCGCAACATTATTGTTGTAAATCATAATGATAGCATTGGTTACAGGTGCATTTCTAAACTGCTGAATGTTCCAGTGAGCTCTGTTGGAGCCATCATTTGGAAGTGGAAAGAACACCATTTTACCATAAACCAGCAATGACCAGGAGCTCCTCGCAAGATTTCTGACAGAGGAGTCAAAAGAATTATCAGAAGAGTTATGCAAGAGCCAAAGACCACTCATGGAGAGCTCCAGAGAAACCTGGATTAAGCAGGTACTGCTGCTTCAAAGAAAACAATAAGTAATGCACTCAACCGATATGGACTGTATGCCAGCTCACCTCACAAGACTCCATTGCTGAAGAAAAAGCATGTTGAAGCTCATTTAAAGTTTGCTGTACAATATTTGGGCAAGCCAGTAAAATACTGGGAGAATATAGTCTGGTCAGGTCAGATGAAACCAAAATTGAACTTTTTGGGTGTCACAACACACAGTATCTTTAGAGGAGAAATGGCACTGCACATCAGCCCAAAACACCATACCAACAGGGAAGTTTGAAGGAGGGAGCATCGTGATGTGGGGGTGTTTTTCAGCACACGGTACAGGCAGACTTCATATAATTGAAGGAAAGATGAATGGACAAATGTACAGGACAAATGTACATCTTGCCATCTGCCAAGATGCTGAAGAGAAATGGGAGTGGACATTTCAGCAAGACAATGATCCCAAATACACAGTCAAGGAAACTCTCAACTGGCTCCACAGAAGGAAAATAAAGCTGCTACAATGGCCCAGTCAGTCACCTGACCTGAATCCAATTGAAAATCTATGGAACGAACTGAAGATCAGAGTTCATAGAAGACACCCACGGAACCTTCAAGATTTGAAGACAGTTTGTGTGGAAGAATGGGCTAAAATCACTCCTGAGCAATGCCTGCACCTAGTTTCTCCATACAGGAGGCATCTGGAAGCTGTTATTACCAACAAAGGCTTTTCTACTAAACATTAAATGACTTTGACTAAGCGTGTTCAATACTTATTCCCTGTGTCATTCCACTTTATTAAATATAACTTGTTTTGTGAACACAGTTGCCTTGATTTCTGTGTATGTGTGGATCGCTTGGGTTGTTACTGATATCTGATGGAAATCTCAGGTCAGTGGCTCCATCAGAAGTATGTTTAATGAGGAAAATGTTGCCATGTTCAATGCATTTTCCCGGCTGTTATATACTAACAATATACTGTATGATGCCTCCATTCATCTGATGAAGCCATATTGCCTGCAACTTTTATATCTAAATTCCTTGTGGGAAAAATCACAACACAATTTCTGTTTTATTCATTCATTCATCTTCAACTCTTTAATCCTTTTTGGGTCGTGGGGGGTTAGCCTATCCCAGCGTCTTTGGGCGAGAGGCAGGGTACATCCCGGACATATTGCCAATCCATCACAGGTCTAACACAGTGAGACAGGCAACCATTCACTCTCATATTTATACCAAAGGACAATTAGGAATCCCCAGTTGATGCCAATTAACCAACCAATTTCAACAATTGGGTTAATTGCAGTTTTATTTATTTTTTAATTAAAAAAGAGAACATTCAAATAAGACAAAAAAAATCAAAGACCTCATTATAATAGTTTTCAGTACAAATAATTTCAGAAAACAGGGGTTTTATAATTTATTGCAGTTATCATCTCCAGCCTGTTTTTATTAGAACAGCTTAATATATGTAACAATGAGCTAGTATATTTTAGGATATAAAGTGGTTAAACTAATTCTACACTGTATGCATCCACTTGTCAGTTTTGACACGAGATGTGAGAACTCACAGGATGTCTCTCTATGACTGGTGATAATTTTGAGGTTTATATATCAGAACAGAGGCTTCTCCATTACCCTTGTTTGTTAAATTTAATTCAGCTTTTAACATAGCAAATTAAATTTTAGAGAAGATTAACTCCAAATGAGAAGATACAAGTTTTCCTATAATCTTCACATGGAAAAAAAAAACTTAAGTAAAGCTCATTGCTGTAAATACAATTGCATGAAAGAGTCCAGCAAAACAAACTTTTGCATTGTTTTCAAGTAAGTTTGATCACATATACACAGATTTTTGTGAAGGATTTTGTGAAAACGTGGTATTAGATACAGTATATCTTTTTAAAATCTAAAAGTCATACACTCTTTATATACTGCTCAAAAAAAAATAAAGGGAACACTTTGAAAACACATCAGATTTTAATGGGAAAAAATAAGTTGGATATCGAAATTGTGGCAGGCTAGTCCAGTTTACTCAGATTAAAAAGTGTTCCTTTAATCTGAGTAAACTGGACTAGCCTGCCACAATTTCGATATCCAGCTTATTTTTTCCCATTAAAATCTGATGTGTTTTCAAAGTGTTCCCTTTATTTTTTTTGAGCAGTATACTTTTAATTGATTCATTTTAGGCTAAAACACTTTCTACACATTTATTTACAGCTTAGACACACTCTGTGCAGCAGCTTCAACAGCCTGAAAACTTTCCACAAACACTGTTGTAAAACAAACTCAGATGGAATATTTAGTCGCTGACTCAGAATTCTCAACATTCTTTTTTGTGAGTGTAAATTTTTAGTTTTCTGTGTACTAGGAAAGGTTCCAAAAAGTGCTTAATTAACAAAGAATCTATGCAAACCGATAATGGGCCTTTTATGAATAGACACATCTTGCAAACTTGTGTTAATTTCTACACGAAAAATGCTTTTTACAGCACAAATTCTGAAATTAAATATTGTGAGAACAAAATGATCATTATCAGTGATCAGTAAATGTAGAGCAATAGTTGACGATCATAATAAAGTCCGTGTCTGTCCAATATGTGCTGCTGTGACTGCACTAAGTGAAACAGTTTCAGGGTGATCTGTATTCCTCTAAATGTGTGTGGACACTCTGCCATCCATGGAGCTGGACCTGGACAGATATCGGCTGATAGTGCGACCTTCTTCTCCCATCGCATTCTCCATCTTTGAGAATACAGAGTTCTTGAACGTCTTCTTGAAGTCATTGCCCATAAAAACATACAACACAGGGTTGAGGAAACTGTTTGCTGCTGCCAGAGAGGTTCCTACTTTTAGTCCCACAGTTAACACATCTTTGTTGACACTTTGATGGTTCAGCTCCATCAGGATGAAGACGTGATAGGGCAGCCAGCAGATAAAGAACCCAGCAATGAGAGCACTCATCACCCTGAATGGTTTGGAGGATTTTGTCATCCTGTTTGTTCGAAGTTTGAGGATAATGATGGAGTAGCAGATGATGATGATGATGAAAGGGACAACGAAGCCTGCAAGGAAGCGACTCACTGCGATTATTGTGAAACTGTGTTGAGCTGTGTAATGGTTGAAGCAAATAGTCCAATACATGTGACTATCAGTTTTTCGAAAAATCACAGAGGGAATGCTCAGTGCAATGGCACAAAGCCAAGCCAGGGCAACAACTACTGAAGCTTTTCGAACAGTGCGCTGGTTCTGGGCCCAAACTGGAAATATGACTGAAACACAGCGGTCGACACTGATGATGACAAGGAGGAAGATGCTGCTGAACATGTTGACGAACATAATGGCGGGGACCAGTTTGCACATGAAGTCGCCAAAGATCCATTCCTCCATCACCATGTGGGTGATGCTGAACGGGAGAAAGGTGCAGAATACAAAGTCGGAGAGGGCAAGGCTGAGGTACCACGTGGTGTTGACTGTCCTCTTCATCTTGAAGCCAGAAATCCAGATGACCAAAGCGTTCCCGCTGAAGCCCAGCAGAAAAATGACCACGCTGATCACGCCTAAGGGAATACACCAAGCTTCCTTCAAACATGTAAGTTTGCGCTGAATTACTGGCTGCTCGTGTGGGGTGATATTGCCGTCAAAGTAGCTGTTGTTGTCATAATCGTAGAGATCAAAATCTTCTGACATTTCCATTTTGCATTTAACAGCAAGATGGTCACTGAAATTTCTGTTAGAAAAAAAAGACATCCATTTAATCAAACTGAATTCAACACAATTTTCTTCACCAGCTCTTTAAAATAATTAAATTTTTAATTTTAATTTAACCCTGTACTATTATAACACTGAAAATAATTTTGACTGAATACATACCTGCAGAGCTGACTTCAATGCTCATCTACTTCTGACAGTCGACTGTCAGAAGTAGATGAACGTTTTTTTAAAGGCATTAGAAACAGCAAAGAAAAAAAAAATCAGCTGACTGTGGTCATTCATGTCCTGGTTTCAGTTCTGCATTTTGTGGTCTGGCCCCTTATACACTGTGCAACATTTCTTCTGTGTCTGTGGGTTTTGTTTTTGTTTAAGATAATTGTTGTATTTAAATCAACAGACCAACACACTGATTACAAAATTCTGCTGATTTCTGTAACCTTTTAAGTGCTTGAAAATTACTGTATGATCATGAATCCATCTCCCAAATTCATGACTGCATTATTAGCTTTCAATCATTTCTGGCATGCTCTTTGTGCTCAAGTAATTCTCTAAAAATGTAAATCACAAAAATTGATTTTTATGTTTCTTCTTCTGAGAACCATTGTAAGAGAAATGATCATTTTTTTCTGAGTGAGAACCCACTCTTCCTTGTATTTGGCAGCTGCATGCTTCTGGACTGGTATGGGAGGAAAGCAAGTAGAGCACAGTGTTCATTTAAGCATTGCTCCAGTTGGTTTTACTATGATATTACATTCTAGGCCTTTTTTGCAGATGATTGTAATAACAGAGCAACAGCTGCTGTGAACACAGGGCTGTTATTATTACTGAGTTAGCTCTGGTTATACTGATGCATGGAGTCATAATCCTGCAGGCAGATGTGTTCATTTTAAATGTTCTGTTTCTTCTGACCGTGAGGAGGCAACTGCACGAAACGCACATGTGAGCGGGATGGAAGGTGAGGAGGGCAGTGATCTTTCCGGCACAAGGCTCGATTCCTACAAACTCACACGTTTCTAGAGCATAATGTACTGGTTAGGTTTTATCAGAGACAAATCATACAATCTAAAAATGTACTACACTAAAAATAATACAAAGAAAAACGGTGGTGTTTGTCAGCAGGCAGATAACTTCTGACTCGATTTAGATAAAATCTGGTGGAAGGGTGGACCTCGGGTAGGTTTTGAGGTGGATCCATAATCTGGTGTGGATCTAGGAAATACTTTTTCTGTTCATCATTCTTTAACATTTTCATGTAGGTCCATTTTTTTTCCATTTTTATTAATTTCGCTGAGAATTATGTATGGAAATTTAAGAATAAATTCTGGTGCATACTATGGGAGGTGGGTATCTATGAATGTGCAGAATATGGTGTGGATCCAAAAAAAAAATCTGGATGTAGGACTTAAACATTGGAGGAGGTATGTGCTTTCCGAGCAGTTTATAGTTTGAAAATGAGAAACTTCCTCGTTTAGACCTTCAGCAAATGAAACAAGCTATGTTCTTTCACAAACAGAAATACTGACCCTGATAATCAAAACTTTGGCCATGTTTACTTTGAGCATCCAACATGTTATAAAGTCATGGCACATACTATAAAGCTCTCTAATAGTTCCGTGCATATCTTGCTGTGTGGAGGTATGGGGAAACATACAAAACATACATAAATCCTATTTTTATAATGCTGAAAAGGGCAATAAGGGTCAAGAACAAAGCTAACTACAATGAACACAAAAAGATTATTCATCAGTATAAATGCTCTGAAGTTTAAAGACTTGCTAAGAGTTCAGTATCACTTAAATGATGTTTAAAAAGAAAGTATAGTCTGCTTGCTGATTGTGTCTAGAGGTTGCTCCCAAACAGACAAAACAAATATGAACTCTGAGCACTGTACATGTTCAGCCAGAGTGGTGGCCTAGTAGTAGAGCATCCGCCCCAACGGAGGTCATGGGTTCAAACCCCGGCTGGGTTATACCAAAGACCATATAAAAAATGTTACTTCCTGTCTTCTAGCTTGGTGCTCAGCAAATAGAACGGGGGAAGGAACATTGGTTATCCAGCCACAGGAGGAGCACAGGCATGTGTACTCCTTGTGTCGATCCCAAGTCTGGATAAATGGGGATGGTTGCATCAGGAAGGGTATCCAGCGTAAAAAAAAAAAAACCAAAAAAAAACTTGCCAAATAAATATGTGGATCATTGTGATAGGTGATGATACACTATGGCAAGCCTGAAAGGGAGCAGCCGAAAGAAGGAGGATTGTACATGTTCACAAAAGCAACGATTAGAACAAATGCTAAAAAAAGATGTGTGTTAGCCACAGAAGTTTATTTATGGAACTCCCGACCAAAATAAATTCAATTCAATATTAGGATATATTTTAGGGAAAGTAGATCCCTTTTAGGGTGCTTTCACACCTACAAGCTTTAGTTTGTTTCAATCAAACTCGAGTTCGTTTTCTCCTTTAGTGCAGTTCATTTTGCCTGATGAGAACATTGTAATCGCACTCAAGTGCACACCAAACCGACCGTACCAAGACCACCTGAAAGAGGTGGTCTCAGTTCGAATCAAATGGCAAACTCTGGAGCGGTCCTGTAGGTGAGAAAGGGACCACACTAAAACAGGACCAGTGGCAAACGGTAAAACATTTTATGCCACTGTACAAACCTGATGGATCTTCGAAAATATCTGTGGCTGAGCATGTCACAGTTCTAGAGGATTAATGAACATTAACATGTTATCTTCCATCCATAGCCGCACTTCATTTTCAAACTGTACAATTTGTCGAAAGTGGTACATGCACATAATGTAATAAACAATAACCAGGGCGATGAAAACCTCCCGTAGATTATGTTACGATTTGTATTATTTTCTCCCCAGAAACACTAGTCATCCTACTTCCTGTTTTTACCTTTCCTCTTCTCACGGCACAAAAATCTGGCTAATAAGAGCAGAGAACTTTCTGATGCAAGTCTCGCAGGATTTAACATGATGCAGTTTGGTCCGCTTGAATTTTTGTGTGAAAGGGAACAAAACCAAGGAGAAAATGATGCAAAGTAGCAAACTTATTAACGGATTTGGACCAAAGTAAACAAATTTAGGTGTGAAAACACCCTTAAAGACTGAAGTGTCCCCAGTATGAGCGAGCGCACTTCATGCACACAATTACTGCCATAATTGTGTATGATTACCTGCCGTTGCTCCCAATCAGCCCACTTGGTGCTGATTAGTCTCTCCTTATAAAGGGAGGAGATTCTGCCTCACTCAGTGTAGTAGTGTCTTGGTGCTTCAGCTGCAGGTTGTTCCTGTGTGGTCTCCTACCTGTGAATAGTGATGGATAAATCAAAGTTCTCTGAAGTTTTGAACCATCTGCCCTGAAAATGAGTCACTGCTTCAAACCATTCAATACAGTCTTGAACAGTAACATCTGGCTGTGCCTGAATACTGTATTTGACTGAGAGTGGATGGAAGTCTGTAATAAGATTCAAAATGCCATGGGTTCACAGACTTCTCTTCGATCAAGGACACAATAAAAGTTATTTTCTAAAAAAAAATATGGTAAAATGTGTATATCCATCCATCTTCTACCGCTTTTCCGGAGGTCCGGGTCGCGGAGGCAGCAGTTCAAGCAGAGAAGCCCAGACTTCCCTCTCCCCCGCCACCTGCTCCAGCTCTTCAGAGAGGATACCAAGGCGTTCCCAGACCAGCTGGGAGACATAGTCTCTCCACCGAGTCCTGGGTCTGCCCCGGGGTCTCCTCCCAGTGGGACGTGCCCGAAACATCTCAAGTGGGAGGCGTCCAGGAGGCATCCTAATCAGATGCCCATACCACCTCAACTGACTCCTTTCAATGTGGAGGAGCAGCAGTTCTACTCTGAGCCTCTCACGGATGACTGAGCTCCTCACCCTATCTCTGAGGGTGAGTCAAGCAATCCTACAGAGAAAGCTCATTTCAGCCGCTTGTATCCGCGATCTCGTTCTTTCGGTCATTACCCAAAGCTCGTGACCATAGGTGAGAGTAGGAACGTAGACTGACTGGTAAATCGACAGCTTTGCCTTAGAACTAAGCTCCCTCTTCACCACAACAGACCGGTACAACGTCCGCATCACTGCAGATGCTGCTCCAATCCGTCTGTCGATCTCTCGCTCCATTTTCCCCTCACTCGTGAACAAGACCCCAAGATACTTAAACTCCTCCACTTGGGGCAGGAGCCTGTCCCCAACCCAGAGAGGACAATCAACCTTTTTCCAGCTGAGGACCATGGACTCGGACTTGGAGGTGCTGATTCTCATCCCAGCCGCTTCACACTCAGCGGCAAACAGTCCCAGCAAGAGCTGTAGGTCATTGCTGGATGAAGCCAACAGGACAACGTCATCTGCAAACAACAGAGATGAGATCCTGTGGTCACCAAGCATGACACCCTCCATTCCCTGGCTGCGCCTAGAAATCCTGTCCATAAAAATTATGAACAGTATCGGTGACAAAGGGCAACCCTGGTGGAGTCCAACTCTCACTGGGAATGAATCCGTCCAAGTGTTGGCAATACGAACCAAACTCTCACAACAGTCATACAGAGACCGAATAGCTCGTAACAACAAGCCCGATACCCCATACTCCTGAAGCACCCCCCACAAAAATCCACGAGGGACGTAGTCAAATGCCTTCTCCAAGTCCACAAAACACATGTAAACTGGTTGGGCAAACTCCCACGAACCCTCAAGGATTCCCAAGAGGGTAAAGAGCTGGTCCGATGTACCACGGCCAGGATGAAAACCACATTGCTCCTCCTGAATCCGAGGTTCGACCAACGGCCAGACTCTCCTCTCCGGTACCTTGGCATAGACCTTCCCAGGGAGGCTGAGGAGTGTTATCCCTCTAAAGTTGGAGCACACCCTCCGGTCCCCTTTTTTGAAGAGAGGAACCACCACCCCGGTTTGCCATGCCAAAGGCACTGCCCCCGACCTCCGCGCAATGTTGCAGAGGCGTGTCAACCATGACAGCCCAACAACATCCAGGGCCTTGAGGTACTCAGGGCGAATCTCGTCCACCCCCGGGGCCCGGCCACCAAGGAGGTTTTTAACCACCTTGGCGACCTCAGCCCCTGTGATAGGCGAGTCATCCCCCTCGTCCCAAAACCCTGCTTCCTCCATGGAAGGCATATCAGTGGGATTGAGGAGATCCTCGAAGTATTCCTTCCACCGCCCGACGATATCCCCAGTCGAAGTCAACAGTGTTTCATCCGCACCATACACAGTGTGGACGGGGAGCTACTTTCCCCTCCTGAGCCGCCGGACAGTTTGCCAGAATCTCTTCGAGGCCGACCGAAAGTCTTGTTCCATGGCCTCACCGAACTCCTCCCATACCCTGGTTTTTTCTTCAGCAACCACCCGAGCTGCACTCCGTTTGGCCTGCCGGTACACCTCGGCTGCTTCGGGAGTCCCACAAGCCAACCAAGCTTGATAGGACTCCTTCTTCAGCTTAATGCCCCCCCCCCCTCACCACTGGTGTCCACCACTTGGTTCGGGGGTTGCCACCACGAGATGCACCGACCACCTTGCGGCCGCAGCTCTGGGCCACCGCTTCAACAACAGAGGTGGAGAACATGGCCCATTCAGACTCCATGTCTCCAGACTCCCTTGGAATGTGGTTGAAGTTCTTCCGGAGGTAGGAGTTGAAGACCTCCCGGACAGGGGCCTCAGCCAGACGCTCCCAGCACACCCTCACTATACGTTTGGGTCTACCAGGTCTGAATGGCTTCCTCCCCTGCCATCGGATCCAACTCACCACCAGGTGGTGATCAGTTGACAGCTCTGCACCTCTCTTTACTCGGGTGTCCAAGACATACGGTCGCAGGTCTGATGACACGATAACAAAATTGATCATCGACCTGCGACCTAGGGTGTCCTGGTGCCAGGTGCACATATGGACACCCTTATGCTTGAACATGGTGTTCGTTATGGACAGACTGTGGTTAGCACAGAAGTCCAATAACTGAACACCACTCGGGTTCAGATCGGGCAGGCCGTTCCTCCCAATCACCCCCCTCCAGGTTTCACTGTCGTTGCCCATGTGCACATTGAAGTCCCCCAGTAGGACAATGGAGTTTCCAAGAGGAGCACCCTCCAGCACCCCAGTCACAGACTCCAAAAAGGGTGGGTACTCTGAAACATCATTTGGTGCATAGGCACAAATGATGGTCAGGACCCGTTTCCCAACCCGAAGGCACAGGGAAGCAACCCTTTCGTCCACCGGGGAAAACTCCAATATAGAGGCAGCAAGGTGGGGGGATACAAGAATACCCACCCCTGCTCATTGCCTCTCACCCGGGGCAACTCCAGAAAAGGCCAAGCTCCAGCCCCTCTCCAGGAGACTGGTTCCGGAACCGGAGCTATGTGTTGAGGTGAGGCCGACTATACCTAGCCGGTATCTCTCAACCTCATGCACCAGCTCAGGCTCCTTCCCCACCAGAGAGGTGACATTCCACGTACCAAAAGCCAGTTTAGAAAGCTTGGGATCAGTCCGCCAAGGTCTCCGCCTTTGGCCGCCACCTAATCCACATAGCACCGGACCCCCATGATCCCTCCTGCAGGTGATGAGCCCACTGGAGGGCGGACCCATGTAACTCCTTCGGGCTGAGCTCGGCCGGGTCCCATGGGTGGAAACCCAGCCACCAGACGCTAGCCTTCGAGCCCCTCCCCCAGGCCTGGCTCCAGGGTGGGGCCCCAGTAACCCCATACCAGGCGGGGTACACTGAATCCTTGATATACAATTTATCATGAGAGTCTGTTGGATTGTTCTTAGTCTGGCCCTTCACCCAGGACCAGTTTGTCTTGGGTGACCCTATCAGAGGCAAATTGCCCCGGACAACATAGCTCCTGGGATCACTGGGGCACGCAAACCCCACCACCACGATAAGGTGACGATCCATGAGGGGGATGTGTATATGTCCATTATAATTTTGACATGCACATGACGTCAGTAGGCTTCGTTTGGAATGGTCATATGATTTTTGAGAACCCTGAAGCAGGTATCGAATCACTTCTCCACAACACTTCTGCTTCAAATGCTCAATAAAATATCGAACAGTGTGGTTTGAGTGTCACATCACGTGAAACTTTGTGGATGTTATCCTAGGACTCCTGTGCTTCCTCTGCTCTCACTCACTCTCTGCCCTCACCTGCTCCTCCCCTGGAATTCCTATGTAAGCTCTCTGCATTATTATGTCCTAATCTTGGATTCTCCCTGTGCCTATCCAGTGCCACTCTCCTTGACTCAGCCTGCCTGCTTCACCCAGACCTCTTCACTGTTCCTAGCAAACAAATAATCATCAGATCTTCACATTAAAGAATTTTTAAATACAATATGTACTGAGAGAAAATGCAACATTGTATTAATTTCAGAAAGTGGCCATTGTCACTCAGTAAAGCACAAATGAAGATGCCCTTCATAATGTTCATTTTGGTTAGTAGAGTGCAAATTCAGATTACTGAACATACAGATATGCAACAAAACTTAATCCTTAAATCATGTCTCTTGATTTTATCATTCATTAATATTGTGTGTGTGACCTCCATTTGCTGCCAGCAAAGCCACAATTCTGCAAGGGACTGATGCCATTAAGTTGTCAATTTGACGCTGAGGAATATGGTCCTATTCAGAAGCAGCACTGCCTCAAGCTCATGATTTGTTGGTGCAGGATTCTGACTACATACATGCTGATCCAGAACATCCCATAGATGTTCTGATGGGGAGTTTTATGCATTGAGATGACAGGGAGTATTTTATTGTACATAACAGTTTTAAAGCACACAATCATTATCATGATATTCATGATTGTGTTGTTTTCTTTTGTTTTGTTTATTTTGTTTTGTTTGTATGTTGTGTTTTAATGGCTGTCAATACGGTCTTACATATGTTCCTGTTAGGAACTCTGAAAAGACGGCACCTGGCAGGTTTTATGATCTGAGTCCCAGTAGAAAAAACACAGAATGCTTTGTTAGTTGGTGGCTAAAGACCTGCCCTGTGATTGTTCGGATGGAAGTCAGGCTGTAAAACATCTTTAAAAAGTTTTCAGCTGATCCAAAATGCTGCAGCAAGAGTTTTAACAGGTAGTAGAAGGAGAGATCATATCTCTCCGGTTCTGGCCTCCCTTCATTGGCTTCCCATAGAGTATAGAATTAAGTTTAAAATCCTTCTTCTCACTTACAAAGCTCTAAATAGTCAGGCCCCTTTTTATTTAAAAGATCTGATACCACCCTATTATCCTAACAGAGCACTATGCTCCCGAAATGCAGGATTACTTGTAATACCTAGAATCTCCAAAAGTACAATGGGAGGCAGAGCCTTCAGTTATCAAGCTTCTCTCCTGTGGAACCAGCTGACAATCTGGATTCGGGAGTCATACTCGATCTCTGTTTTTAAGAATAGGGTTATAACCTTCCTTTTTGATATAGCCTATAATTAGAGTGGGATCATGCGCCCCGAACCCTCCCTTAGTTATGCTGCTAATAGGTTTAGACAGCCGGGGGACCTCCAGCAATGCATTTGGCTTCACTCCTTTCTTCACTCTCAATGAAATATTTTTGCTGGTCATTAATACCTGTTTGGTAACCACCACCCGGCAAACCGGGGAGGTGGTTCCTCTCTTCAGAAAAGGGGATCGGAGGGTGTGCTCCAACTTTAGAGGGATCACACTCCTCAGCCTCCCTGGGAAGGTCTATGCCAAGGTGCTGGAGAGGAGAGTCCGGCCGTTGGTCGAACCTTGGATTCAGGAGGAGCAATGTGGTTTTCGTCCTGACCGTGGCACATCGGACCAGCTCTTTACCCTCTCGAGAATTCTTGAGGGTTCGTGGGAGTTTGCCCAACCAGTTTACATGTGTTTTGTGGACTTGGAGAAGGCATTTGACCACGTCCCTCGTGGTTTTTTGTGGGGGGTGCTTCGGGAGTATGGGGTATCGGGCTTGTTGTTACGAGCTATTCGGTCTCTGTACGACCGTTGTGAGAGTTTGGTTCGTATTGCCAACACTTGGTCGGACTCACTCCCAGTGAGAGTTGGACTCCGCCAGGGTTGCCCTTTGTCACCGATCCTGTTCATAATTTTTATGGACAGGATTTCTAGGCGCAGCCAGGGAACGGACCACAGGATCTCATCTTTGTTGTTTGCAGATGATGTTGTCCTGTTGGCTTCATCCAGCAATGACCTACAGCTCTTGCTGGGACGGTTTGCCACTGAGTGTGAAGTAGCTGGGATGAGAATCAGCACCTCCAAGTCCGAGTCCATGGTCCTCAGCCAGAAAAAGGTGGATTGTCCTCTCTGGGTTGGGGACAGGCTCCTGCCTCAAGTGGAGGAGTTTAAGTATCTTGGGGTCTTATTCACAAGTGAGGGGAAAATGGAGCGAGAGATTGACAGATGGATCGGAGCAGCATCTGCAGTGATGCGGACGTTGTACCGGTCTGTTGTGGTGAAGAGGGAGCTGAGTTCCAAAGCAAAGCTGTCGATTTACCAGTCAATCTACGTTCCTACTCTCACCTATGGTCATGAGCTTTGGGTAATGACCGAAAGAACAAGATGGCGGATACAAGCGGCTGAAATGAGCTTTCTCCGTAGGATTGCTTGACTCACCCTCAGAGATAGGGTGAGGAGCTCAGTCATCCGTGAGAGGCTCAGAGTAGAACCGCTGCTCCTCCACATTGAAAGGAGTCAGTTGAGGTGGTATGGGCATATAGGATGCCTCCTGGACACCTCCCATTTGAGGTGTTTTGGGCACGTTCCATTGGGAGGAGACCCTGGGGCAGACCCAGGACTCAGTGGAGAGACTATGTCTCCCAGCTGGTCTGGGAACGCCTTGGTATCCTCTCTGAAGAGCTGGAGCAGGTGGCGGGGGAGAGGAAAGTCTGGGTTTCTCTGCTTGAACTGCTGCCTCTGCGACCCGGACCTCCGGAAAAGCGGTAGAAGATGGATGGATAACACCTGTTTTTTCCCTCCCTAACCACTCCGCCACCGAGTGGTTAGCACCGCGGCAGCACAGCAACTCACCCTTGACCGAGGGATCCTGGGTTCGATCCTGCCCCTGACCAATAGTGATCTGTGTGGAGTTTTCATGTTCTCCCCGTGTCTGTGTGGGTTTACTCCGGGATTTCTCCGGTTTCCTCCCACATGCCAAAAACATGCATGTTAGGTTAATTGGCATCAAATTGGGGATTCTAAATTGTCCTTAGGTATAACTGTGAGAGTGAATGGTTGTCTGTCTCTCTGTGTTGGCCCTGCGATGGACTGGCGATCTGTCCAGGGTGTACCCTGCCTTTCGCCCAAAGATGCTGGGATAGGCTCCAGCCCCCCCGCAACCCGAAAAGGATTAAGTGGAAGAATGAATGAATGAATGTTCCCTCCCATAGATTGAGTCCCCATCGTGCTGTTTGCTCTCTACATGTCTGTTCTTTTCTTCCTCTTCTCTATCCCCTCACCCCCCAGCCAGTCGCAGCAGATGACTGCCCCTCCATGAGCCTGGTTCTGCTGGAGGTTTCTTCCTGTTAAAAGGGACTTTTTCCTCTCCACCGTCGCCAAGTGCTTACTCACAGGGGATCGCCTGATTGCTGGGGTCCTTCTGCAATTGTGGGGGTTTCCCCTACAGTTGAAAGTGCTATGAGATGACTGTTGTTGTGAAATAGTGCTATATAAATAAAGTTGAATTGAACTGAATTGAATTAAAACAGTCACCTTTTCAGTGTTCCTACCAGGAACATGAACGTTAGGTACTGCTGTAGTAAACAATGCAGGCCCACCCAGGTTGTGGTGAAAGTGACAATCATCTGGTCAAAGCCTGGAACAACTTTATTATCCATCTTAGGGGTACAATAAGCCAAAGATTAGATATAATTGATAACTTCATCGAGTGACTGAACTTGAATCAGTAAATACTGCCATCATATTCTTTGTAATATTTCTTTAGACGCTATTTGTCAAGATGATTTTCTGACCTATAGTTAAGCAAATTTACTTTCACACACACCTGCTGGTAGTGTTTGGATTAGATTTCCAAGTGATGAAGAGTTGATAAATAATCAAAAACTCCCACAATGCGCTGGAGTAGTCATTCTGTGTAGGGGTAGTCTTTCTGTGATATGCAATGCTAGCTCCAAGTCAGAAGAATTCTTACACTCTAATAAAGAACCAGTCGTTCAAAGAATTAGAAGAGTTATGGATGTAGGTGATATAAATATTTAAGTCAAGTATATTCTTGATATTAATGCTTACACAATAATATTAAAGAAGTGAGCCATAATACTGTAGTTCAGTTTCTTTACTGAATTCATTTCTCACCCCAAAGCTGAAAATGCAAGTTTGTCAAACTGTTACAGTTGATTACAGAGCCAGATAATTCCCTTTGACCTTGTTCTAAAAGGTGGCCAAATGGTTGATGTAATATTAACAGTAGCGGCTCGTGGATGAGCCCACTGAGGAGGCAAATTACTCATGAACAGACACACACCTCTACTTGTTAGGCCCCCGAGTCTTTAACTCCACATACAGTATATTAAATGCAGCTCTTGCAAAGCCCCAAGAAAACATCATTATGCTGACCAACGCACCATTCAAGACCACAGTACACCAGCTTCACTCAGCATGATAAAATCTGACCAAGAAAACGACACGTCCTCAGCCCAGCACCAACAACAAACAGGATCCAAATTAAATGGGACACAAAAAACCCCCAAAATAATGACATTGTAGGGGCATGGTGTGGGGGCTTTCTCCACCCACAGAAGGGAGAACAATGGACCGAAGGAGGAGGTGTCACCGGGGGGGGGGGGGGGGGAATCAGATAGGATGGTTAAGTCTTTGCATCCCCCAGGGACAGTAACATCTGCCGGTGCCGCTAAGAGAAGAAGGTGGTTGGAGCGGCGCCAGTTCTATGTTGTGGCGGATAAAATAAGGGAACTCAGTGTGGAGGCACGGAATAAGTGCAGGCAGGACACGGCGAACTGAAGTTTTAAAGGGTGTTTATTTCATCCTCCAGCACGAGGGTTCACCCCAGCGCTGTGGGAGCGCGCTGGAGCAAGCCCTGTGTCTCTAGTCAGCAAACAGGCAATGCAAGTGGTCAAAAAGAGTGAGAGAGAGCAAGCGATATGCCGTTGACTTATATACCCAGCTACAGACAATACGTGCACAGCAGTAAAGCATGGACATTTGCATTAGAGTCACACATATCAATAGCAGGATTACTGGCGCCAGGATTAGACAAAGAGAGGCTGCCTATTGATATCAGTCCATACATCTCACTGTTCTGCTAATTGCTCCAGCTGAGCGCTCTGCTTGTCCGTAGGCTGTGGGGGTCACCCACAATGTCATGTTAATGTGCCACAGTTCTTTGTTCAAATAACAATGTGTTATGGTCGGAAGTTCTGGGTCTCCATGCATGGGAATAAAGATATAAAAGAGGAATGCACAGAGACCCGGGATTCTCTTTTGCTGTAAATTATGTTGGAAAAGGAATAAAGTTTCTGTGTCATCCAGCTCGTTGCCTTGCCTGCCTCCTTTCTCTACAACATCAAATTAAAAGGAATGCATTGCAAGTATTTATAAAAGTATTGCAAGTATTTATAAAAGTGTCCCATTTGTTGACTTGATGTCACTTGGTCCTGTTCGATATGATTTAATGTGATATTTAGGAGATGCAAAAGCAAAGTGCCAGTTCGATGTGCCAGTGATTGACTTTGTGGGCCACCGCATTTTGCCGGAGGGCACGATCCCGTTACCGGACAAGGTGCGTGCTGTGTCGGACTTTTCACACCCACAGACGGTGAGGGCCCTACAGGAGTTTTTGGGAATGGTTCATTTTTATAACTGTTTCCTTCCCTGGGCAGCCCAGCTGATGCAGCCGTTGTATACCACGCTTAAAAAAAGAAACCCGTGGAAGCCATCGACTGGACTCCCGAGCAAGTCCAGGCTTTCACTAACGCCAAAACAGAATGCCACGTTGTAAGATCACCCGGATCTGTCAGCACAGATTGCACTCATGACGAATGCGCCTGACGTTGCCATGGGGCAGTGGTGGAGCAGTGCGTTGCAGGTTCATGGCAGCCGCTCGCATTTTTTAGCCAGACTTTGCATGACAATGATCGCAAGTACAGCACATTCAATAGAGAACTGCTGGCTCTCCACCTGGTGACGCGCCATTTCCAGTTCTGGCTGGAGGGGCGAGAGTTCACCGTGTTTGCTGACCACAAGCCACTGACGCATGCGATGTCCATGATCTCGGAACCGTTGTCTGCCCAGCAGCAATGGCATTTGACCCCAAGTTCGGAGTTTACTACCGACTTTCAACACGTTGCTGGTAAACTCAACATCATGGTTGATTGCCTGTCGTGCGCATTAATCACCCCGGTCTGCATGGGAAGAGATTTCCCTGCCATGGCCGCAGAACAAGCTGGGGACGTGGACATTTGCGTGCTCCAGTCTGCGCCAACTGGATTAAGGCTGGAGAACAGGGTGGCGCAAGAAGGGTGCCCTCCCTTGCTCTGCAACATCTCCACCGGCCGCCCGCACCCGGTGGTTCCGAGCTCTTGGCGCCATCGTGTTTTTGAGTTAGTCCACTCCCTTTCGCATCTGGGAGTGCACGCTTCGGTGAAACTTGTGGGGAAGAAATTCATCTGGCCGCGCTTGTGCAAAGACGTAAAAAAGTGGGCTGCAGCTTGTGTCGTGTGCCAGTGGGCCAAAGTGCACAAGCACACCAGAGCTCCCCTCAAGCCGTTCCAAATCCTGGCTAGGAGGTTCGGCCACGTCCACGTGGATTTGGTGGGAACCCTCCAGCTGTCGCAAGGTTTTACACACCTTTAAACAGTTGTGGACCACACCACGCGCTGGCCTGAAGTGGTCCCGCTGGCTTCTACCGTGTCCGCGGAAGTGGCACGCACTTTTTGTCGGCTTGTGTTGCACGTTTCGGATCTCCATCGGACATCACGTCCAACAGAGATCCACAATTTGTTTCAGAACTCTGGTCTACGATGGCCCAGAGCCTGGGGGTCAAAATTCACCGCACTACCGCATACAACCTCCAGGCTAACGGGTTATGCGAGTGTTTTCATAGGTCGCTTAAAGCAGGGCTCAAAGCTTCGCTCACGGACACAAACTAGGCCCTACGCCCCCTGCAACTACGCCTGCCTTGGGTTCCTTCAGGGTTGCGCTTCGCACCTAAGGAGGATTTGGCAGCCTCCCCGACAGAACTCGTTTTTTCTCAACCACTGCGGATTCCCAAAGAGTTTTTACAGGAAAACCCCACGCCCGAAGCTGATCCGCCCACGGAATTTTTACACAGTTCAGAGGCTGTGAGCATACCGGGCCCGGCTCACCATTGTTTTACCTGCGCATTCGTTCCAAAAAGCTTGCAGAACACCAGCTTTGTTTTTGTCAGGCATGATAAGCACCGGACCCCGCTGCATCCACCATACGATGGACCGTTCAGGGTGTTGGAACCTGGGGTGAAGAATTTTGTGTTAGACTTAGGGGGACGTAGGGAGACCGTCTGCATCAACAGGCTGAAGCCCGCTTTTGTGTTGGCAGACGAGCAGGTGGTGTTGGCCCAAGCTCCCTGGCGCAGACGCCCACCGTTGGTGGCGCCGCAAGTTGATGATTTCTTGGTAGGGACCTGCGCTCGTGAAGCTGACGTGTCCCCCCGCCCCCCTCCCTCTTTCCCTCCACAGACTGACGTGCCCTCTGGTACACTTCACCAGCAGGGCGGTTCGACTGGATTGGCGACCCCCGCTACAGTCGCTACGGGCACCGGCTAAAGCCCAAAGGACAGGTGGAGGGGTTAGTGCCCCTTCTGGGTGTTTGGGGGGGGCTGCGTCGAGGTTTTCTCCACCCACAGAAGGGAGAACAATAGACTGAAGTGTCACCAGGGGGTATCAGATGGAATGGTTAGATCTATGCACCCCCCAGGGAGACTAACATCTGCCGGTGCCACTAAGAGAAGAAGGTGGTTGGAGCGGCACCTGTGCTATGTCATGTTGATGTGCCACACAGTTCTTTGTTCAAATAACAATGTGTTTTGGTCAGAAGTTCCAGGTCTCCATGCATGGGAATAAAGATATAAAAGAGGAATGCACAGAGAACGGAATGCACAGAGAACGACACAGGTAGGGTGCGGGACTCCGGAGCGGGAGGCGTGAGTTCGAATCCCCCGGTGGGACGTCGCCATGTCGAGCAGCACGTTACATTGGTGTCAGAAGTGGGATCTCCTGTCCAAAGCAGTAATGGGGCGCTGACATCGGGACGATGTCGAGAACCAGAGGGGAGTAGTGTAGCGAACTCAATATGAGCACCCTACTTGGCTTGCCAAGTGGGTTGACCCTATTGGCGACACAGGTAGGGTGCGGGACTCCGGAGCGGGAGGCGTGAGTTCGAATCTCCCGGTGGGACGTCGCCATGTCGAGCAGCACGTTACACTGCAGGTACCGCCCTGCAAAAGATGCAATAGACTTACACAATGGTCCTCTCCGGCATACAACTAGGAACATACCGGTCGCTATGGAGGGTGAGAATATGTATGGGCACATAATCATACCATGTAGGATAACTAAATAGACGGTTATGCTGTTTCATCCCACCTAGCAACAATGCTCTGCACTGTGTGTGTTTATATATTTACATATTTATTCCATCTAGCTACAATGCTCTGCACTGGGTGTGTTTATATTTATATATCTATATATTTATTCCATCTAGCTACAATGCTCCGCACTGTGTTTTTATATATCTACATATTATTCCATCTAGCTACATTGCTCCGCACTGTGTGTGTTTATATACTTGCATATTTATTCCACCTAGCTGCAATGCTCCATACTGTGGGTGTTTATATATTTACATATTTATTCCATCTAGCTACAATGCTCTGCACTGTGTGTTCATATATTCATATATTTATTCCATCCAGCTACAATGCTCTGCACTGTGTGTGTGTGTGTGTGTGTGTGTGTATATATATATATTTTATAGTAATATGTACATATGTATATTAGCTGCTCTTGCTTGCTTGTTTTTTCTTGCCTTCTGATTGTTGCTCTGAGTGTTGCTATCCCTGTGCTGTTGCAATCCTGGAATTTCCCCTTTGTGGGACTAATAAAGGCTTATCTTATCTTATCTAGAACTGGGATTCTTTTTTGCTGTAAATTATTTTGGAGAAGGAATAGAGTTTCTGTATCATCCAGCTCGTTGCCTCGCCTGCCTCCTTTCTCCACAGCATCAAATTAAAAGGAATGCATTGCAAGTATTTATAAAAATATCACAAGTATTTATAAAAGTGTCCCGTTTGTTGACTTGATGTCACTTGGTCCTGTTCAGTATGATTTAATGTGATATTTAGGAGTTGTGTGTCTCATTAGTTACTACAAGAATGGTTATTTGTTATTAAATATTAACACAAAAATGATTTGATTTTTTTGGGAGAGCTTGGTGGGCTTTTGGTGTCCCAAAAATACAATTTCATTCATTACTGGTCCCCTTAGCCAAACTGAGCACCAATGAAAAGTATTTCCCAGAATCATTTAAAGAGTTTAAAATAAAACAACATACAAGAAAAAAACAGATTTGAACTCACTGGTTACCATGTCTTTACATGGATCTTGATAAATCTTCCTCTCATCAAATCCAGTTTTAAATTAGTGGTTGTAAAATGCAGCGCCAATGCTAACTGAGCATTGCTAAGAGGGTTAACTCCACTCATCCAGGTATCCTCCTGAGCGCCGTCCAGCTGCATCCTGACTTCTTTATAATATCCCATTAAGGGAAGGCCTTGGACTGTTTTTATCCAAAGCTGGTGTTCAAATTGTAGTTTCCTAAACTAGTTAAAACAGTAAATAGTACTGCTGGATATGAACATCTGTTGTATTCAGCATGTTGAAATACGTCATACGGGGATGTTGTCAAAAGATGGACTGTGATTGGTTAGAGTGTTATGTATGACCACAATAACAACACGCAACATGGACGTGATGGCGCAGGCACAGGTGACGTCATTATGTCGTGCCTATAATAAGGGACTATTGGCAGCAGCCCGTTCTCTCTGGCACTCCACCTCTAGTAACACACCAGTCTTTACCCTGTTATAGTTAGCTTACTAGCTTGTTGTACTGTAACACATGCTACCAGCTTTCTTTTAATAAAATCACCATTCAGCACAGCCACTGCCTCCGCTGTCCCTCATTTCACAGACATAACATAGAGGTTCACCTCCTTCCGGCTTTTTTTATTCAATGCAAGGAATGTGAATTTTCCGCAGAAACAAATATAAACTGATTTCTGATTGGCTAAATAATTTCAGAAAGTATTCTCGCCTCCTTAGTTACAAAAACAAACTAATTTCTGATTGGGTGATTAATGTTCCCACAGTTGCAAGCCTGTTTTTAACTCCTGCGGACTTCTGACAGGATTCTGACTACATGTTTTGCAATAACATTGGATGCGCCTAACGTGCGCGCCCAATGTCAAGTCAAATTCCTCGTATGTTTACTTGTAAATATACTTGGCAATAAAGCTGATTCTGATTCTGATAATATACATATTAAATATATTTGTCACAGTGTTTGAATCATTTCTTCTCCTTTTCTTCTCAAATTTCTGAGGAGGCTCCGCCTCCTTTGCCTCCTCCCACTAGCCGCCACTGAAAATTAATCCAATGAAATGGCTGGTTTTGTCACGGGCAACCTCTGACTGTCATGGGCAGCGAGAGCGCGCCCTTCCCGTCCCGTCATTTTCGTGAATTCATCACTGCACCTGAGGCAGAAGACGCACCTGCGCCCTCTCATCAGCCAGCGTACTTAAGGAGGCTCTCTCCACGCATTCAACGCTAGCTTGTCTGGGTATACTGCCCGTAAAATGACAAGCAAGTGTATTACAACAAGTTTTGACATGCTGTCGCACCTTGTTTCTGGTTGCTGCCATCGTGCGAGTGTGTCTCCAGGACTGCGCACGCTCTCCTGCCACATCATAATTCCTCAGCTACAACCTCCACCCAGTCAGGCACCATCAGCTCATTCCCCCCACCCTACTGGTTTGTCTATTCCCCGCCAGAGACCTGCCGGTTCTCTCTCGTTACCCAAGTAAGTGGCAATTTGGCTAGCCCATTTCCCCTTACTCCACTTCTCGACTCACAGCTCTCGTCCTCTCTCCGCAGGTGGATTCCTGTGGCGAGTGATTGTTTCTGTAGCTGTGCGCAGACTTTGCAATTTAATAAACTTTCAAACGTGCCCCTTTGTATGGTTACTTTCCTGTGCTGTTGCATAATGCACTTGAGCTGTCAGCTTATTAATCATGACACTGACCGGCAAAAATGACAGACTCTAATGCAGGCAGGACTTCAGTTTAACTGGGTTTATTTCCCCAAACCATAAATAATAACTAGCACGGGGGCTGAACATAAAGCGAGCCAAGAAATGTTGAAAACTCACAGATATTTGCAGACACAATCACAGGACACAAGTCAGAGGGAAATCCACGGAATGACGCTACACCAAATGAACGCAGATGAGGACATATATAGGGAACAGATGATCAGGGGAAACACGAGACAGCTGGGGATAGTAATTAGCAATACATGAAAAGAAATGGCTGTGACTACAGAAGACACGAGGGACTGAGAATGATAGAAAAGGGAGTACAGGGAACACAAACATACGAAACTTGTAAAGACGACCAAAGCGGGACACAGAACTACAACAGCTGGTAATGGAGGCCACGTGACAGATTGAGCACCGGGGAAGACAATAACAATCACAGAGGACCCAGGGGAGACACAGAAGGCGTTTCTCCCTTGTTCCAAACAAGGGAGAAACAATATCACCTCAGAGGAACATGTATATTTCAAAAGCCTACAGTGAGAACAACCACCAAGCAACACTGTATTTCAGTGCAAGGAGTCAGATTATGAAACGATTTTGGACCTGAATTAAAATCATGTACAACGCTTGGACAGTTTAAACAAAAACTAAAGGAAGAAATACTCCAAACATATTTACAAGACGACATGTAAACTCACATAAGGATTGACATTTCCAGCCTGTGTTGTGTTGTAGCCTAGTTTTTCTTTTTTTCTTTTTTTCTCTGTGACATTATGTCTTAGATTTGTTTTTGAATAGTAACCGCTTAACTTAGACTAGCTCAGTTTTCTTTTTTCTCTCAGTCACATTTTGTCTTAGCCTTGTTTTAAATTGTAATCGCTCTTGTCTTGTTTTTCTCTTTTTCTCCTTTAAATTCTTGGATGGAATATGGGTGGGCAATATAAGCTGCGGCTTCAGCCATCACCCATTTCGGATAACTCACATGGAATTGTATAGTAGAAGGAGTCTTTGTCTAATTTGACCTTGTTGTTATATTATACAGTTTCTTTTAACCTGTAATGTACTATCCGAAATAAATAAATAAATTCAAATTCAAACACAGGAAAATAATCATAATAATAAAACACAAACTGTGGGCATGATCCTAGGACTTAGCCCAGCCCATGACAGATTTAGTTTCTATTTACATGCTCCTGAGTTTTCTGATGAACTTTGGTTTGAACTACTTTCAGGAACTGAAAGTCCCTATTTTGTATTTTCTGGAAAAAAGACTCTTGCCCTTATTTCTCAATACTGGTTTTCAAAAATAGTCATACCATTCCATTAATGCAAAATAATAAACATTCACAGCATCTGAAGATTTTTAATTACCCAATCATTTCTTAATGATGTACAGTAATGGCACAAGTCACTCACCACTTTCATTCCTGTTTCCTCTCCTACAGTTTTCCAGAAGTCTTTCTGTCCTAAGGTGTTGGGTTACACAATTGTCCATCAGAGGGCCATTTGAATTATAGTTTGATGTAACTTGAGTGTTATTGCTACATAAATGCCATCTGCTTGAAACCCATTTTATAGATGAAAATTTAGCAGGGATGCAGCATAAATCTTCTTACCCACAATTCACAGCCACAATGTAGATTAAAGTGAAGCAAGTTTTGGAACTACAGTATCAGAAATAAGATCCCAATCATGTGGAAGGAAGTCATTTTGTAACCTAATACACCAGCTCCGACAGAACATTCAATTAATTCAGAGATATCCATCAGAACGTATTCAATCTTCCATAAATATGAAGCTTTGGGTTCAGGTTGGGTCAGGTCTAATTATTCAAGACTGTATAAATGTCTGTTTCATGTACATAAATTTCATTATTGATTTGAGATTGCCAAGAAGCCTGCAGATAAAAATTAGAAGCCAACTTTATTGTCATTTCCATCCAAACAGCCAATCATGTACTGTAGAACAAAATGTCTACAATGTTAATCACATCTAGAATCAGAGGGGTCACTGCCATGCAAGGCGCCACCACAAACAACTTTTCCTTCCCCCATTCTATTATGCTGAACACCAAGCTAGAAGGCAGGAAATACCATTTTTATATGGTCTTTGGTATGACTCAGCCGGGGCTTGAACCCATGACCTCCCGGTTGTGGGGTGGATGCTCTATTAACTAGGCCACCACTCGGGTATTTAAATTAAGGTGCTGCAATGTAAATTATTCACTGATAAAGGTTCATGAATTTACTCCTCCTTTTGTATTTACAAAGTAAAAAGATTCAGATACTGTACCTGGATATAGCATGCTAACTGTTGTTGCTAGCGCACAGGGTACCATCATAACATGTAACATGTTATGATGTACATGTAACATAATATGTAGGTTTAGGGCGCTCGCGCACGCAGCGACCAGCAGCCAGTGGCTTGTCACCAGACTGCAAACCAAGTCTACCTACGGGTACAAATAAGTAACAAAAAAAAAAAAAAAAATAACAGAGTAGACAGGGTCAAATGGTACAGTGTCCAAAACAATCAACTGAGGAGACCGGGGAGATCACTGGACAATCATTGAGAGATCATTGTAATGACATGTGTAATGACAAAGCTAGCCACCAAGCTAAAGCTGAAGAGATATACAGATGTTTTGTTTGGCAGTTAAAAGTGTAGAAGGATGTTTTATGCTGATAAAGGTAAAGGAGAAATCTAATTTTGTTTCCCTTGTAATCCACCTGAGGTGATGTTGAGTGGGGGTTTTGAGAATCATCCATCCATCCATCCATCTTCTTCCACTTAATCCTTTTTGGGTCGTGGGGGGGCTGGAGCCTATCCTAGCATCTTTGGGCTAGAGGCAGGGTACACCCTGGACAGATCGCCAGTCCATCGCAGGGCCAACACAGAGAGACAGACAACCATTCACTCTCACAGTCATACTTAAGGACAATTTAGAATGTTGAGAATCATTTGCATCATTATTCATTGTGCTATTATTGTTGCCATGGTGATAGTATGTGTCATAATGAAAGAATGGTCAGCTCACGTGCAGGGTGCTACACCAGAGAAAACACACACGACACAGAGAAACTACGCTGAACCAATTTATTAATCCAAAAAGGGAGCGCACAGTTTGGGAAAGATGCCACTTGCCAGAGGAGGATTCAGCCTGTAAGAAGGAGACAATAGCTGGTTAATAGAAGGAGGGAGATCGGGAAAGGGTAATGACAAAATACCACTTATGGGAGCTGAGCAGAGAACCCAACAGAGAGACCCAGCAGGAATAGACAAACCAGCGGAATGAAGCTGGCAGGGAGTAGGAAAGGAGTGGAGCTGGATGAGGTGTCTGACCGGGTGGAGATAGGCAGCTGAAGCGGTGATGAGGGTGATGGAGCAGGTGAGTGCACAACGATCCCCAGAGGCGCTGACAAGGCAGAGACAGCAGGTGCGTCCACTCACGCAGGTGTGTTGATTACCTGCGGAGCTGGGGCACCTCTCGCAGGAAGGGAGGGGGGCACGCGCTCACCTGATCATGACAGTGCCCCCCCTCAAGGGATGCTTCCTGGCGGCCCACTGGGCTTGCTGGGATGGGCTTTGTGAAAGGCCCGGATCATCCCTTTGTCGTGAAAGTACAAGCCGGGGATCTATGACCTTTCTTCGGGACCATAGCCCTTCCAGTGGACCAGGTATTGTAGGCCACAGCCCTAACGGCAAATGTCCAGAATCCTCTGGACAGTGTAGGTGGTCTGGCCGTCGAGGATCCAAGGAGGAGAAGGCGGCTTCAGGTTTTGCACCCAATTAATAATGGGGTTATGCTTCCGGAGCCAAGGGTCCCCCAGAACCACCGGGGAGGATGAATTTGGGAGAATAAAGAATGATAAAGTCTCCCGGTGGTTCCCAGAAAGGAGGATGGGGATCGGCGCCGTGCATTCGGTAATAGAAGCCACGTTACCGCCAAATAAGGCCATGACATTTAATGGAGTAGACAATTTGGTTGCTGGAATGCCTATTTCCCACACGAGCTGTGAAGAAGGATAAGGATAAGGACCTGTACTTATATAGCGCTTTTTCTAGTCTCAATGACCACTCAAAGCGCTTCACTAGTACTAACCCTCTATTCTAAGGGCCTATAGGAGACATATATCTTGGGACAATTTAGAGTCACCAATTAACCTAACATGCATGTCTTTTGGATTGTGGAAGGAAACCAGAGCCCCCAGAGTAAACCCACGCAGCACAGGGAGAATATGCAAACTCCACACAGAAAGGTTCCTACCCCTGCCAGCCTGGGGATTTGAACCTGGAACCTTCTAGCTGTAAGGCAACAGTGCTAACCACTGCACCACCGAAGAAACAAAATTTTGTTCCGCCCCTGAATCAATTAATGCCATAACCCTCCTCTCGACCCCCAGCAACTGAATGTGTGCCGAAATAGAGAAGTTACCGGGGGATGAATAAGAGTCCCACCCGTCAGACCCCCACCCCCCGGCTACTGACAGGCCGCATCATTTGGCTTCAGGTGGCAGTTGTACAGCTTGTGCTCTAAAGAGCTGCAGTACATGTACGCGCCAGCTCTCCTCCATCGCTGGTGCTCCTCCGGAGCCAGATGGGCCCAGCCAAGCACCATCGCTTCAGAGGAGGAGTCGACTCCACCTGTGGCCATAGCCGGGAGAGGCACACGCACAACGGGCAGGCCAGAGGAGGTCCTGCGCTCCTTCGCACTCTCGGAGTATCGGTTGTCCAGACTGACAGCCTGATCGATGAGTCCGTCCAGAGAGGACGGAACAGCATAAACCTCCAGGTCATCGCGGAGGTTGGCATTTAATTCCTGGAGGAAGACGTTGCGTAAGGCAACGTCATTCCAGCCAGAGTCCGCCGCGACAACCCGAAACTCCACAGAGAAGCTGGCGGCAGACCAGCTCCCCTGACAGAGTAACATGAGATGGCTCATGATGTTGCTGTCATTCTCCATTTGTTCAAATGTGCGGGAGAATTCGCTAACAAACCTATCAAACGTATAACTAGGACCCTCCGGGGTGTCGAGAATGGACTGAGCCCAGCTAAGGGCTCTGTCTCGCAGCAGGAGGGTCATAAAGTGAATTTTGGATGTATCGTCCGGATATTCCCCGCCCACCTGGCCCAAATAAAGCAGAACATGACAAAGAAATCCATTACATTTTCTCACCACCCCTGCATACAGGGCCGGTGAGGGAATGGAGGTAGTTCGCCGAATAGTGAAAGAAGTGGGGGCAGCAGGTGGAGGGACAGGACTCGAACGAGACATGTGGGTAAGATGATCGTGACTGTGCTCAGCTGCTGCATAATCATCTGCAGCTGCTGCGTGAGCATAGCTACCTGCCTCTCTGTGACATCGAGGCGGTGTAAAGCGGAGTGCTCCGCTGATGCAGCCCCCGCTGAGCTCACATTCTGACTGGCTCGTTCTGTCATAATGAAAGAATGATCAGTTCACGTGCAGGGTGCTACACCAGAGAAAACACACACGACACAGAGAAGCTATGTTTAACCAGTTTATTAATCCAAAAAGGTAACACACAGTTCGGGAAAGATGCCACTCGCCAGAGGAGGATTCAGCCTGTAAGAAGGAGATGAGAGCTGGTTAATAGGAGGAGGGAGATCAGGAAAGGGGAATGACAAAATACCACTTACAGGAGCTGAGCAGAGAACCCAACAGAGAGGCCCAGCAGGAATAGACGAGCCAGCGAAATGAAGCTGGCAGGGAGTAGGAAAGGAGTGGAGCTGGGTGAGGTGTCTGACTGGGTGGAGATAGGCAGCTGAAGCGGTGATGAGGGTGATGGAGCTGGTGAGTGCACAACGAGCCCTGGAGATGCACCGCACAGCTGGCAGCAACCTAAGAAAAGGAGAAGAAGAGGAATTAAACACAGTTCTTCAGAAGGTTAAGTGTACTTGCTTGCTTAGAAGGCAGTACACCCAACAAGCCAGCACTGAAGCATTCACGAATAGGTCCTTATAAACACTGGCAAGGCAGAGACAGCAGGTGCATCCACTCACTCAGGTGTGTTGATTACCTGTGGAGCCGGGAGCCTCTCGCAGGAAGGGAAGGGGACGCGCGCTCACCTTATCATGACAGTATGTCAGGATTTGACATCACTTTCAGCCCTAACCACGTCTGTACAAGTGTTGAGTGCTGTTACAGTTGAGCAGCAGAGAGAAGCTGCAATGTATTTTACTCCACGTTAATGCATAGGCAAAACAAAAAAAAAAATCAAATCCATAACCCCCCAATAATCATATTACTAAAATTAAAAAATATCTGCAAGTGAGTATGAAGAAGTTGTTTTTTCATTTGCAAGCAACAAAAAGTAACATTTCTAATAATCAGACAATGTACCCCAGCCCCCCCCCTTCCCTGCAGAGTTGGTATTGCCCAACTGGTCCATGTGAATTCTCTGGTCAATACTTAGAGTCATTTGTTGGAGCGGTAGGTGAGGACACTCATCTACGTCTAGAATGCATTCAGCTCACAAGTGAGACAGAATGAAAAGAGCTCCACAAGGGCAACAAACCATTTTAAATTGCTAGTTGTCAAATTAAAGGACAAACCCCTATGTCCAAAAGGAGGTAAATATCATATTATTGATTTAGCTTGTGAATTGTTGTCTGAAGTTAGCTGGTTGCTAGTTTGCTAATGTGAGTTAAAGCTATTGTCATGATTCAATTCAAGAGTGAGGCTCAAACGCAGAGCTACCACACCAAACGAACACACAAACTCGGGTGTAAAAGTTTCAATACTTTAATGAAGAATACACAACGCTAAATAAATGCACAATTAAAGAATAATGCCAAAGCAAGAACACACACTTAAATTTCCACACAAAATAGGTGCCCGCTGGAGCGCATGCAGCCTACAGGAAAAGAGCAGAGAGAGAGATGATTAGAGGCAGACGCTCCACAAGAGGAGAATAAGAAAAGGGAGTACACTCTTACTACTGAGAGCAGAGGAGCCTGGCAGAGAACTCTTGCATGGGACCAGGGACACAGGGGGAAGATGGTGGTCCTGGGTGGACGTCCGGTGTCTTCGGGTCAGGCGAGCGTGATCAGCCCCAGAGTACACACCGCTAAGGTGGCAGCAAACCTGAGGAGAGAGGAGGACACGGGAGTGAGAAACACAGATCAAGTGAAGAAGAATTTCACACGGCTTAGACACAGGTAGCAAACCTAACAATCCAGTGGTGAGCTCCTCACACGCTGGCTCTTAAATATGCTGGACAACCAGGAAGCAGCAGGTGCGTCAATCACGCAGGTGTAAGTAATTACTCCAGAGCCGGGAAGACAGGAACAGGACGGGAGGGGGAGCACGCTCGCCTGATCATCACAGCTATGGTAGTACACCACAGAATAAATGCTGCCTGGTAGGATTTAGGTGATCTGAGAAATTATTAGCTTTTCTCATGCAAATTTAGGCTTTACATTGTATTAATCATTCATGAAATGTGATCAGAATGGATTTCTTTGTCAACAGAGTGAAATTTATGTATGTTTCAGCACTCATCAAAATGTTAGCAGTGCTGAACATTTATCAAGTACCTATCTCTATATCACTGGTACTTAACTATAAATGCATTTAAATATTGCTTGTAATCCCTGTTATGTCTGAAAATAGACTTACAATAATGAGGCCAGGTGCACGACTGAACTTGCTTTTATTGAGCTCCGAACTCCACACTACATCCACCAGGCAGGAGTGTTGGCAAAGAGGCCCACCCTCCCTACCTGCTGCTATTTATAGGCATGGTGTGGTGGCGAAAATGGAAGTGGGCACCACCACACCATCCTTCACAAATAAGAGCATCATGAACTATAGTGGTGTGAAAAAGTGTTTGCCACCTTCCTGATTTCTTATTCTTTTTTATGTTTGTCACACTTAAATGTTTCAGATCATCAAACAAATTTAAATATTAGACAAAGATAACACAAGTAAACACAAAATGCAGTTTTTAAATGAAGGTGTTTATTATTAACGGGAAAAAAAAAATCCAAACCTACATGGCCCTGTGTGAAAAAGTGATTGCCCCCCCCCCAAAAAAAACAACATAAATTAACTGTGGTTTATCACATCTTTGGAAAGCTGAGTTCAATTTCTCTAGCCACACCCAGGCCTGATTACTGCCACACCTGTTCTCAATCAAAAAATCACTTATATAGGACCTGCCTGACAAAGTGAAGTAGACCAAAAGATCCTCGAAAGCTAGACATTATGCTGCTATCCATAGAAATTCAGGAACAAATCAGAAACAAAGTAATTGAGATCTATCAGTCTGGAAAAGGTTATAAAGCCATTTCTAAAGCTTTGGGACTCCAGCGAACCACAATGACAGCCATTATCCACAAATGACGAAAATATGGAACAGTGGTGAACCTTCCCAGGAGTGGCTGGCTGACCAAAATTACCCCAAGAATGCAGCGATGACTCATCCAAGAGGTCACAAAAGACCCTGCAACAACATCCCAGGAACTGCTGGCCTCACTTGCCTCAGTTAAGGTCAGTGTTCATGACTCCACCATAAGAAAAAGATTGGGCAAAAATGGCCTGCATGGTAGAGTTCCAAGACGAAAACCACTGCTGAGCAAAAAGAACAGAAAAGCTTGTCTCAGTTTTGCCAGAAAACATCTTGGTGACCCCCAAGACTTTTGGGAAAATATTCTGTGGACTGACAAGACAAAACTTTTTGGAAGGTGTGTGTCCCATTATATCTGGCGTAAAAGTAACGCAGCATTTCAGAAAAGGAACAACATACCAACAGTAAAATATGGTGGTGGTAGTGTGATGGTTTGAGGCTGTTCTGCTGCTTCAGGACCTGTAAGATTTGCTGTGGTAAATGGAACCATGAATTCTGCTGTCTACCAAAAAATCCTGAAGGAGAATGTCTGACCATCTGTTTGTGACCTCAAGCTGAAGCACACTTGGGTTCTGCAACAGGACAATGATCCAAACCACACCAGCAAGTCCACCTCTGAATGGCTTAAGAAAAACAAAATGACTTTGGAGTGGCCTAGTCAAAGTCTTGACTTGAATTCAATTGAGATGCTGTAGCATAAGCTTAAAAAGGTGGTTCATGCTCGAAAACTCTCCAATGTGGCTGAACTACAACAATTCTGCAAAGATGAGTGGGCCAAAATTCCTGCACAGTGCTATCAAAGACTCATTGCCAGTTATCATAAAGGCTTGATTGCAGTTGTTGCTGCTAATGAGGCAGCAACTGATGTCCCAAGTGCTAATAAGCCACTCGGGACAATACCCATGCTCGAGAGCGAACATACCGAGCAATACGAGCTCCCCGGAGAAGGGAAAAATTCAAGTCCAAAAACAAACTCACAGTCACCGGCATCTCTCTTCGCTGCGACCTACTGTCAACGATGGCCCTCATGAGCCATCAGTGAGACGCTATAGGCGACCCAGCCGGTCGAGGATCTCCTGCCACCACGCCGTGTGGGTCGTCAACGTGGTCGTCAGTGTTGGAGGGTCCTCAGACTGTGGTGACCATCATGCTGGCTGTGGGGCCCGCTGTAGCCGAGTGGGAGCCGGAGGAGGTCCTTCCTCGTCCTGAGCCCGGATCGCCGAAGTCCTGGATGGCGACAGAACTCGAGATCAGGCAAGTGCTCTACTTTGTCTTCCTTCTTTCTACTCTGGAGCATTTTTGCCTGTCTCTCGGGGAGACGAGCCGGGTGCAGCTGTCCACTGCATCCGAGCTTGTCTCGCCGGGTTCTGTCTCTACCGGTGATCCTGGTTCTGGTTCTGTTCCCTCTTCTGAGCCTTCTCCCAGGGTTGCCGGTGATGAGTCGGTCCTGGTCTCTGCTCTGGAGGTTCCGGGTTCGGGGTTGGAGGTCATCCTTGGTGCTGTACCGACCCAGTCGGGGTCCATCGTGGGTGCAGCCGCGACCCAGTCGAGGTCCATCGTGGGTGCAGCCGCGATCCGATCGGGGTCCATTGTGGGTGCAGCGCGGGCTCACCTGGGGTCCAACAGGAGGACAACGCCTGTTCTGGTGACGTTCGGAGGTGGAGCTGCAGACCCTCCACTGATCTTAGCTGGACTGGCCCCTCGTTCTGTTCCCGTTTCCTCTTTCACTCCATCGGGTGCCGCAGGGATTTCCCGTGATCGGCTCGGCTCTCCCTCGCCGCTCCTCGCCATAAGGAGTCCGTCTCAGAATCTCCCCCTGTGGTCCTGTTGGCCTGATGATGCGGGTTGGCCGCCTGGGAAACTTTTTCGCCGGTCTGGCGTTCTGGGTCCGCCACCCGACGAATTGTACTTTCTACTGGGCAACCTGGTTCGGCCGCCGGAGGTTCCGTCTCTCTGGGCCTGGGACTGTGGTAGGCTGCCCGAACTCTTCCTTTTCTCCTCATTTGTCATATGGACGCTCGACGCAGGCAGGCCACCTGAACTTGCTGTTTTGTTTTTTGTTTTTTTTCTCTCCATTGCGCTCTGCCTGTTGTAGTTCCTGTTCCCTCCCTCCTCTGAGTGAGTAGGGATGTTTTTGTTTGAAGTCTTGGACTATTTTGAACTATTTATCGCCGCTCTTTTGCGTGTGCCTTTTTTTTCCTTCCTCAATAGTCTGAGATGTGCTCTGGTGCCGTCTCTTCCAGTTCTTGTTTCTCTTTGTACTGTATGTATTCGCTGCTATTTAGCGTGGGTTTTTTTTTCTCCTCTTCCTTCCCCTGTTTGAAGGATGATTGTTGCCATTTATTTCTTCTGCGCCTGTATATTTTGGGTTTTTTACCTGGTATTTCTGTTTGTGGCCTGTGGGCTTAATATTCTGTTATTCGTATTTATTGTCCTGACTGGCTGCCATCTGTGCATTATGGAGTGTTTTGTGTTTTTTTTTTTCTTCTATGCTCTGTAATTGCTCCATGGTTTATTTTCTGTGTTTGCCTTTGTCTCCTGGTTCTGACCCTCCTCGGCCTTTTTCCCCTCCTCCCTCCTTGGGGCGGTCATATTGACCTTCCAGTTGGGGGGGGGGGGGGCTCGATATTACACCGTGTCTGGAATCCGCTTCGTGTACAGGGGCAACTGTCATGGTCCATGTGCTGACTTTGTCGGCACTCGGATTGTCCGGTTGTTCTCTGTTCTCTCCTCAGGTGCACCACTAAGCCTCTGGGCTTTTATTCTGACAGCTTCTCGGCGGGGCTTCCAGCTGTCGGAGCAGAGCTCCGCTGGACAGCGAGATTCCAATCAGCTGATGACCCTTCATCAGCTGATTAATCTGTCAAAGCCCTATTTAAGGGAGCAGCTCTGTTTGCTCAGGGCTGCAACCTCGCTTATGGATAACTCTGGTCTCCCCAACGTTAGACTGGAGTCCCTACACTCTGGCTCCAGTCATCCTCTTTTCCTTGCAACACTCTGTAAGTTTATTCCTTAACTTGTGTTTATCGTCAGTGTGCTCTTGCCTTTGTCCTTATTTGTGTTTTGCCCCTCGTGGCTCATTATTTTGTACCTTTTGTCCTGTATTAATAAATACGCAAACTCACTGGTCATCTATAGCATCTCATTGATGGCTCGTGAGGGCCATCGTTGACAGCTAAGGGTGGCCCAACCAGTTATTAGGTTTAGGGGGCAATCACTTTTTCACACAGGGCCATGTAGGTTTGTATTTTTTTCCCTTAATAATAAAAACCTTCATTTAAAAACTGCATTTGTGTTTACTTGTGTTATCTTTGTCTAATATTTAAATTTGTTTGATGATCTGAAACATTTAAGTGTGACAAACATACAAAAACATGAGAAATCAGGAAGGGGGCAAATACCTTTTCACACCACTGTATATACCATTTTCCACCCCCTGTAGAAAAGTCCAAAACACACACAATTGAGACCCTCCCCAATTTAGGACCCAAATCACGCACTAAACTAAACTGTAATAACTAAAAAGCCTATTACATTCACACAACAAACTAAAACTAGGGGGGACAGGTGGACTACCGTCCAACCCCCATACACGAGGCAGATTATTCTGCCACCTTTAAAATAAACAATTACAGTCCATTAATAACATAAAATCACCGCCGTGTCTCCTAAACTAGACAAAACACATAAAATAATCTCCAGAACTACATGCAATTATATACACAACAAAGCACTCTTCATCTTTTTTTACATGCACAGTGCTTTAAAACAACTGCAAACCTATTAGAAAAAAAACCACACTATTATTACTCTTCACTCAGTCATGTATACATATAGACTCACAATTCACTAGATAAGGGAGGAACTGGCCCGTGGGGCCTCCCGGTCTGTCTCTCCGTAAGTCCGCCCCTGGAGGCGGCATGTCTCCTGGGCCGCAGCTGATGGCATAAACGATGATGCGTTTCTTCGTCCATGCTATCAGGCGTTCCTGTTGTCCGGGCCCACCACCTGGAGGCTCCTCCCAGGCACGCCACAACTCATTGGTGTACCTCCACAAATCATCTGACAATTGGAAACAGAAAGTGCCTCATTTAGTCACGATGCGCAGCTGCTCCTGGTGATCCTCACCCTGCTGTTTGGTCCGCAATTGCTTTGATCACCCCTCCCCACTAGCCCGAACCAGGTCTGCGACTCCCAGAGGAGTTTTGCTCGGCTTGCAGTGTTTCTGCTCAGCACGTGGTCCCTCTGTGCCTAACAGTCTGGCCCCAACCTCTTTTAAATTCGCTGCAGCTGTCGCCATTGTAGCCCCATGTTCACCGGCCCACTTTAGCCAAGCTCCAGGAGCAACTGGAGCTAGCTTCTTGGCATCGCTTGTCATTGCAGGTGCAGTGGGACATTGCAGGAGCAGTGTGGGACGAGGAGCTACCAAGCACCCCGGAGGGTGCTTGGTAGCTCCTTGTCCCACACTGCATCGTCCTCCACTCTTGGAACTGGCCAGTTCCACAGTCCACAGCCCAACCACTCCTCCCCAGCGCCGCTCTTGATGGTGAAACCCAGATCATAAAAGAGGTCACAGCCCATAATGTTATTGCCACAGGCCATCACGATAAACTTGAGGTTAGACATCTCTGCCGACTTGTACCAAGCCGTCAGCACCAGCGTTCCCACCGTGCACGGCCATCCACCTCCATAGCCATAGAGCGAGGCTGGGTCTCCTTCAATCCTATAGTGGGGGAAGAATTTTCTCACCGTAGCCCAATTCAGCAGAGAACCCTCCGCCCCCGTGTTGATCAGTAGCAGCACCTCCACACCATCCAGCTCCACTGTGCAGACCGTGTACCTGTTGGTGCCCGGAGACACTGTGTTTACAACCATAGGGGTGGGGGTGGGGTCAATTTCCTCTGTGGGCTCCCATGCTCTGACACACGGCACACTCTGGCATAGTGGTTCAAGCATCCACACTTGCTGCAGTGTTTCCCTCTCGCCGGGCAGTCCCTGGCCTTGAAGCAGTGATTCACGGACGCACAACCCAAACATATGGGTTTCCCTGGGGCAGACCTAAATTTTGCAGCATTGGCCTCCGCAGCTTCGTCTTCCACACTTCCATCACTGTCTGGGTCCGTTACTTGTGTGGCAATGGGAAACTCCAGCTGTCATTGTGACAGACACTCACTCAGTTCCAGTGCTAACCTATCCGCTGTCTCCAGCTGAAGGGCTAACTGAATGGCCCTGGCTAGCGTCAAGTCACCTGGTATTGCGAGCAGCTTCGTTCTTATTGCAGCATTGTTGGTATGCTCTGCCAGCTGGTCGTGAACCATCTCCTCTTCCAGCAGCCAGAACCGACACTCACTAGCCAGTAGTTTCAAGTCGGCGACGAACCGCTGAATGGGCTCGCCCACTTGTTGGCGGCACTGCCAAAACTTGATCCTCCAAACAATGACGCTGTCCGGGGCATGAAAAAGGCATGCCATCAGCTTGACTACGTCCACAAAATCGTCTGAATCACCACTTGTGCTCAATATCCGCTGGCCTTCAATTCCCAAATTGTGCACCAACAGCGCGCATACACTCAGCTTGTTCATTTTGCCCATATTTAACGCCACCGTGTATGTTTAAAAGGCAGCGTACATCTTGGCCAGGGACAGGTGGCTAGCCCGGGAGCTCCAGAAAAGGCCAAATTGGAGACCCACAAGTTACCATACTTTTATCCTCGTTGCCAAATGTTATGTCTGAAAATAGACTTACAATAATGAGGTTAGGTGCACGACTGAACTTGTCTTTATTGAGCTCCAAACTCCACACTACAACCACCAGGCAGGGGTGATGGCAGAGGCCTGGGCTGGTGGCGGAAATGGAAGTGGGCACCACCACGCCATACTTCACAAATAAGAGCATCATGAACTATATAGCAATCCCCACAAAATTCAAGTTAACCTTGAACTGTTTTGTATTTTTAAAACGTCATGATTTTAATAATTGTAAAATTCAATCAAAAAGCAAGTTTTACCACTTTTGATTAGAGACTAAGTCACTCTGAAGGCTATTCTTAAGTATCCACGATAAAAGAAATTGATTATTTTCCTTGCAGATCATTTTCAGATCTTCTATCCTCTGTTAAAATACCACAACTGCACAACAGAGTATCTAAACAAATATATAAGAAATAAACACCAAATAGATGAATGAAAAAATACATGCATTTCATAGGTCTAAACTTTTTAAAATATCTCATTAAGGAAAATACAGCACTCTAAATTTTAACCATATGCATAATGTGTTAAAATGAGTTCAAAAGCACGACAATAAAGCATCATTGATTTATTTGGAATTTAATTATTGACAAATAAAAAGTATAAATAGATAAATTTATACTGTGTATAAGAGTTTGAGGGATCGGTGGGCTTGGCAACAACGCCTCAAGTCGAGCTGGGCCCCGTTGAGGGTCTTGGATTGGGTCCGGGTGCGAGAAGAGGAGTGCCCGTGGCAAAAATAGGCCAGACAACAACCTGAGGAGCATCAAGAGTGTCTGCGCATAGCTCTAAGGGAATGCTAGGGCCGACAGAATACTGACTCTTTGTCAGGCTGGCTACAGTGCTGAAAAGAAACCTGGGATTATTTTTGTTCTCTTCTATTAATGCAGAATAATAACTTGCTCTAGCTTTTCTAAGAGATTTTTTATAAATTAAAAGATGATTTCTCCTAGCTAAATAGATTTAATCTAATTTAGTGGAGCACCATTTTCTTTCTAATTGACAAGTCTTCTGTTTTAAGCTACGAGTTTCTGTGTTGAGTCAAGGAGTTGAAAATCTCTGATTAGACTTTTTCTTTTTTAAAGGGGCCACCATGTCTAGAGTCCAATGCAGAGAAGCTGTAACACTATCTACCATGCTGTCAATTACAGAAAGAGCAAGCTCTCTATAGCTTATTTCCGTTGTGTTGATACATGGCATCGAGGAAACAATCTGCATAAATTTGGTAACATCATCTGAGTGGCATCTACTGTAGTAATATTTTTCTTAAGGAGACAAATTGTCATGATGGTCTGTGCGCCGATGTCATCCGCGCTCAGGCCATACACCTCCTCAGCCCGGCTTTTATTATGTCAAGCTCCACGGGACGGCTGGAGGGCAATTACCTCTCATCAGCTGAGGTGCTGTCAACCACCATAAAAGGGAGCGGTCCTGATTGCTCAGGGCTGTGACCTCGCATAATATCCACGCTCGTCTCTCGGTGTGGATAAGGCTGGAATCCCTACGTCCGGCTCCAGCCCTCCTCTCGTCCCTCATCATCATTTGTAAGTGTACCTTTTGTATTGTTTGTGTTTTGCCCCATGAGGCTCTTTCCTTTGTTCCTTCCCTGATCACTAATAAACGACGCAAACTCACCGGTTAGCCCTTGGCTCTTATTTATGGCTCGCCAGAGCCATACGTAACACAAATAGTCAGAAATAGTAAAATCAAAGGTTAACAGACAATGGTCTGACAGTACAGGGTTATGAGGAGACACTACCAGATTTTCTATTTCTATGCCATATGTCAGAACAAGGTCCAACGTGTGGTGGTGATAATGGGTCGAATTTCCTACTTTCTGAGAAAACCCCATTGAGTCTAATATTGAATTAAATGCCATATTAAGGCAATCACTCTCTACATCTACATTTTTTTTTATTACTTATTTTGTACCCGTAGGTAGATTTGTTTTGCAGTCTGGTGACAAGCCACCAGCACATGTATATTAAAGTCCCCTACTATAATTATTCTATCTGATTTCAGCACTAAATCTCCTAAGAATTTGGCAAATTCAGATAAAAACTCTGAGTAGGCTGAGGGAGGACAATAAACTATGGCAAATAAAACTGGTTTTCCCCTAAATGAGTTCCAATTGTCTATAAAGCCCACATTGTCATGCTGGCCGTTCTTACCGGCCCAGCTCTTATTGTGACAGCGTCTCAGCGGGCTCCCAGCTGTCAAGCTCTACGGGACAGCTGGAGCCCAATTACCTCATCAGCTGAGACGCTGTCAACCATTATAAAAGGGAGCAGCTCCGATCATTCGGGGCTGTGACCTCGTACATGATTATCCACACTCTTCTCTGGCGTGGGTAAGGCTGGAACCCCTACGTCCGGCGCCAGCCACCCTTCTGTCATCCTGCATCGTGTGTAAGTGTTACCCTTGTCATTGTTTGTGTTTTGGCCCCACGAGGCCCTGTTCCTTTGTTCCTTTCCCCTTTTCACAATAAAATACACAAACTCACTGGTCTGCCCACAGCTCTCATTGTATGGCTCACGAGAGCCATATGTAACACACATTGTTTGCAGGACACCACATAGACAGCCAACAGTTGAAGGATGACAAGCGGCTAAACATGTCATCACTGGTCAGATTGGGAAGGGGCCCAGAGAATACTACAAAGGCAGACATTGTTTTTGCAAAGTCACACACCGATTCCTCATTAAGTTTTGTGACTTCTGACTGCCGGAGTCGGATGTCGTTAATGCAATTGTGTTAACAATTGTGGAGTATTTACAGTTACTTTTAGCCTGCATTTTTAAATTTGACTCGATGTCGCCTGCTCTGGCCCCGGGAATGCATTTGACTATGGCTGCTGGAGTCTCTAGGTTCCCGTTTCTGACTACAGAGTCGCCAATGATCAGAGTTTTTTCCTCAGCGGGTGTGTCGCTGAGCGGGGAAAAACGATTAGAAACGTGAACAGGTTGGTGGTGTACCAGGGGCTTGCGGCTATGCTTCCTTCTCACCGTCACCCACCCATTCTCTCCTGGCTGCTCAGGAGAGGTCGGAGCCAGGGGACGGCTAGCAGGCCGCCCTATACTAGGGTGCACCGCTGCAGCTAAGGGGCGTCCGTCATGATTAACTGGCATAGACGGTGTTTCAATACAGCGGAGCCGGGATTCCAACTCACATAACCTCGCCTCAAGCACCTCAAAAAGACAGCATTTATTACATTTACCATTATCACTAAAAGAGGCAGAAGTGTAGCTAAACATCTGACAGAGAGAGCACACCAGAGGAGAAGGGGAAGGAGAGCTAGTAGCCATAGCTAGTGGCTAACCCGAAGCTAACACAAACACCAATGAAAGGTGAACAGAAGGCTAAAGAGGGTGATTAGGTGACACTGAGTGCGCACACAAGTGCAAGAGGCTTGTTAAACAGAAGTGAGAGGTGACGGTAGATAGAAAAAAGCGATTAAAATACAATTAAAAGCAACAATCCTCAGGAGAGCGAACCACAAAGCAAACCACTTCAACAGCCAGCAACACAGGAAGTGACGATGCGTTATCACAGGGAGCATCCAACCTGACCGTCCGACCATTCACCCAAACTCACCACACAATAATATGTCCCAATAACAACACAACAGAGGGTCTTAACTGAATGAGTGGTTTTGGACTTTTTTAAAGGGGGGGCGTGAGATATGTATTTAATGTGGATGGACAAGCACCTCCAGGTGGCGCCTACGCCCCTCTCTATATAAGGCCGGGTCAGCCATCTTATTGGTCTCTTACCTCACCTGGAGTTTTGCCAGTGCTGAGCCTGTAACTGCCGTTATACGTGAGCTCAATAAAACTGTGTTCCAAGTCACCCCCCCTCTTCTGTTCAGCAGGTAATATCATACATAACACAGTCACCTACACTATAAATGCTGGATTCACTGACATGACTGAAGTCTGAATTAATGTGAATTTATTTTCACCATCACGGTGTTATGTATGTAAAACGTGAACCAATGAAGAAACTGAATGGTGAACTAGACAGGACTTTATTATAGACTCACAGTTTATGCAGAGGCGCTCCCGCGAGGCTGAGAGGTGGTCAAAGAGACCACCCCTCTTCTGCACAGCCCTCTTATACTCCGGGTGGCGGTGGGACCGGAAGGTGAAGCCACCACCTGTGTCACACCATAATATGTCCTATAAACAACACTACATCCCCCACCCCCCTTCAAAATTGTCCAAAACACACATACAATCAAGGCCCTCCCCAATTTGGAACCCGAATCACGCACTAAAACTAAACATAAATATATCAGAGTCTATAACAGTCACACAAAACAACTAAAGCTAGGGGGAAACAGGTGGACTGCTGTTCCACCCCCACATGGCTAGACAGATTATTCTGCTGTCTCTGCTAGAATATAGTCCTTTAAACATAAAATCACCATGCTCCTAAAATAAGTAACATAAAACAATCCCCATACCTCCATTAGTAAATCCTATAAACAACTTGAATAATTCTCTTTTCAACATCATGCATCAAACACATCAGCATAACTACTATAACCCGGGCAATTTACATACTAACAACATGTATTGAACACATTGCTCAACCAACTACCAGTCAGTCCTAGTAGAGAAACCACCCCCCGGAGACCCGTCAGGCGGGTCCCATCCGAGCATCTTCTTCTCTTCATGCCCGGAGATGACCCATGACGAAGTTTAGACACCTCCATCTCATCACTGGCATGCCGCAACTCATTGGGATGTCTCCATGAGCCATTAGACAGCTGAAATTAGCCATCCTCCCGAACAGCCACCACCTGCAGCCACCCCGGTCCTCCTGTCATTTGCGCTTTCTACGAACCCCTCTTGACCAGGCCTTCTCTCTGGGTCGGACCACATCAGCAACCCCCAGAGGAGCCTGACTCAGCTTCCAGTGTCCCTGAGTGGCACGTCGTTTAACCGTAACAGCCGGTCCTGCCCCACTCGCTTTCATTTCAGATGCTGGTGAAGCCGTTGTGACCCCTTGCTTCTTGGTACCTCCCAGCCGAACTCCGGAAGCAGAATGGGCCAGCCACTCGGCTCCACCTGCAGTCACAGGCGTCCCACCGCACTGAGCAGCTCCCTCAGCTAGGGTAACTTGGGTTCTGGTGCAGGAACCCTCCCGCAATGGCCCTGGGTGGGGTTGGTCCTGCTCATCTTCCAGAATACTAGGCCAAGGTTCGTCCCATACAGCATCGTCCACTACTCGCGAAACCAGCCGGTCCCACAAGCCACGGCCCGACCATTCTTCTCCAGCACCGCTGGTGATCGTAAAGCCCAGTCCATAAAAAAGGTCACAGTCCATAGTACTCTCACCACTGACATCACCACGAACTTCAGGTTGGAGACTTCTGTCGACTTGTACCTAGCCGTCAGTTCCACCGAACCCACAATGGCCAGTCTTTTTCCTCCATATCCACAGAATGGCACTGAATGACCTCTCACTTGGTAGTATGGAAAGAAACTCCAGTAGGCCAATTTAACACGGACCTCACTGCGCCCGTGTCAATCAGCAACGGCACCTCCACTCCGTAAAATTTCACCATACAGTACATACGGCAGCGTTTACCTCTTGCCGGACACTCTCTAGCCTTGTACCGGTGCTTAGTGGACCCACAACCCAAACACCTGGGTGATCCCGGGGCAGACCTTATCTTCACAGCCGTAACGCATTCCTCCTTCTCCTGCTCGCTATCATCGCTGTCCGGGTCCACAGCCTGCACCATTGATTGTAATTCAGAGTGGTGCAGCGTAGCTCTCTCACCGAGGTCACATGACAGTTTGTCCGCTGCTTCACACTGCTGAGCTATCTCGACAGCCATGGTTAACGTCAATTCGCCGGAGTGCGCCGCCAACTGGTCGCAGACCATCTCCTTCCTCCAATGCTCCAAACTGGCAGTGCCCGGCCAGCTGACACAGGTCCGCAACATATTGTTGCACCAACTCGCCAGTCTGCTGGTGGCGCTGCTGAAACTGAATCCTCCCGACGATGACATTCACAGGGGCGCGAAAATGTTGCGCCATTAGCTCAACACGTCCTCGAAGCTATCGCTAGCACCCAAGGTAGCAAGGACACCCCGTCCTTCCATACCGAAATTATTGACCAGAATTGCCCGAGCCCATATCTTCTTCAGTTCACCAAGGTTCAGAGCCACCAAGTAATTTGGGGATGCGGCGAACCATCTCGCCCAAGGGACAGGAGGCTCTACCGGAGACTCCAAAAATGGCCGAAATGTAGACGCACCAGCATCAATACTTTATCCTCGTCGCCAAATGCTATGTATGTAAAACGTGAACTAATGACGAGACCAAATGCTGAACTAGACAGGAATTTATTATAGACTCACAGTTTATACAGAGGTGCTCCCATAGGCTGAGAGGTGGTCAAAGAGACCACCCCTCTAGCGCACAGTCCTCTTATACTCCGGGTGGTGGCGGAACCAGAAGGTGAAGCCACCACTCGTGTCACACTATAATATGTCCTTAGAACAACATTACACACAGCTTAAAACTTCCTGAATTATGTAAAAATAAAAGCCCTCTACAGTGATTTAATTTTCAGAATGGTTGTTTCCGTTATGTGCTTTTATTATATAACACCATCAACCAGCTATACAGTACTTGCCTGAAATCAGCAACCTACAGCTGACAGTTTTTCCTCACAATATGTAAATAAAAAAGAAAAAATAGTAAAAGGAGTTCAGATGAGTGAAAAGTGAACAGAGAATATTCTGTGACAGTGATGTAGAGGTGAGCATTTTATTTTAAAGATGTTTTCAGCCTTTTGTCTGCAGGATAACTGCTAGTTTGTTACCTGAAGTTTCTAATGGGGTTTTGGACAGTGAAGTGCAGACTGTCAATTAATGCCACACATTTTATTAAAAAATTATAGCCAGTATTTAACTCAATAGAAGAAGGTATTTTTAAACATTTTTCCACTCTGCTGTAATTATTTTTAATTGGCTTAATTTGCATCAAATGATTTTTAAAGTTGTATTATTTAGAAAGTTGTTTAGAATTATTTTTTGTTTTATTTCAAAATAAATAAAGAGGATATCAGACAACCAATCCACTAGTTGTCAAATTGAGAGTCTGGAGAACATATGAAGGATACAGATTTATATTATATTAATACATTTGAATTAGGAGCATTATGAGGAAAGATAAAAAAAAAAAAGGTGAAAAGTAGCTTCTTCTAAAAAAATTTTTGTCTCTAACTTAAAATATCAGGAACTAAAGTTACGTGATCACTGTTGAAAGTAGGAGATGGATGATATTTTTCAGATTTAAGCAATTTATGAATATGCTGATCATTACAAAATTATACAAAAAATTATGGTCAGATATTCAAAAATTTGTTTTTCAGCACAAAACAATTTGTAATATATTTCTAATACTTTTATTTCATGAATTAAATTAAATCACCCTTTATTGACATTCAACTGTACAACCAATCATGTACAGTAGAACAAGATTGTGCTTTACCTATCTACTGTGTTAATAACACACACCCCAAGCATAGAATCAGAGGGCCGCTGCCATGCAAGGCGCCGCCACAAATTTCCTTCCTCCATTCCATTATTGCTGAGCACCAAGCTGGACGGCAGGAAGTTCCACTTTTTTATGGTCTTCGGCATGACCCGGCCGGGATTTGAGCCCTGCCTCCCGGGTGTGGGGCGGATGCTCTACCAACTGAGCCACAACTCCAGTGAATGAAGCTATACATAAAGCATGACAGTTTTTTACACTGTTGTAGTATGAATTCATTAATGCCACATAATATTCAGAGCTATGAATATTAAAAAACCCTTTAAAATAAAAATTATACTGCTTATAAATGTCAACTTGCCGTTGTGGCCCTCAGCTACTTTTATTTTAGTCGGAGATGGGCAAAATGGCTCTTCGGTTGGCAAAGGTAGGTATTGCTATAGACCCCTGGTCTATAGCAATATCAGTATAAAACAGGACAAGAGAAGAAAAATCTTTATTCTAATGTGAAATATTTCTTTAAAAACAGATATGCATTGATTATAGATAGGCCAGAAATATAAATAATACAGCACAACATAATCCAAGGAGGATTTTGACCCTCCAAATCCTGTTAGTGTTCCAATGATACTGAAAAAGTCCCCTTTTATCCTCAAAATAACCAACAACACAGGATGATCAGATTGTTGCTTGTAATCACTTTATAACATCGATGTGAAACGCAAATATTTCACGTCAGTCATCTGTGCTCATTGTATAAAATAGAGCAAGTATGAAATGGACCAGTGAAGCTGGGGAGGAGCTGAGCACGTGCTTGGGAATAACTGACTGGGACATGTTTAAAGGAGCCACGCATGATCTGGATGAATACACGGACACTGTGACCTCATATATCCACTTTTGTGAGGAGAGCATTCTTCCATCGCGCACCAGGGTGAGTTACTCCAACAACAAGCCCTGGTTCACAGCTAAGCTCAGACAGATCAGAAAGGAGAAGGAAGCAGCGCTGAAAAGTGGAGACAGGGACTGCTACAAGGAGGCCAAATACCGGTTTAGGAGAGAGCTGAGGAGAGCTAAATCTGTGTATTCTGAGAGACTCCAGCAACAGTTCACTGCTAACGACTCTGCTTCTGTGTGGAGAGGACTGAGGCAAATCACCAACTATCGGCCTCAGGCTTCTAAAGGACAGGATGACAAAGCCCTTTGTCAAAGACTGTCCCAACACTATGCCCGTTTTGACACCTCGTCAGCTGTGTCCAACTCCCCCCTCCCCCCAGCGCCACTGCCTCCATGGTCCCCACTTCATCAAAGGCGCCCCCCCTCCTCCCCCCTGCCCTTGCCATCAGTGAGCAGGACGTGCACAGACAGTTCTCCAGACTGAACCCGCGCAAGGCCCCCGGTCCAGACGGTGTGTCTCCCTCCACCCTGAGACACTGTGCGGAGGAGCTGACTCCTGTCTTCACAGACATTTTTAACACCTCCCTGAAGTCATGCCACGTGCCGGCCTGCCTCAAAACCTCTACCATCGTCCCTGTCCCCAAGAAGCCACGGATCACTGGACTTAACGACTACAGACCTGTAGCGCTCACCTCTGTAGTCATGAAGTCCTTTGAGCGCCTGGTCCTGCCCCACCTCAAGACCATCACCGCTCCCCTCCTGGACCCGCTGCAGTTTGCCTACAGAGCCAGCAGGTCTGTGGACGACGCAGTCAACCTGGCCCTCCACTCCATCCTGCAGCACCTGGACTCCCCGGGAACCTACGTCAGGATCCTGTTTGTGGACTTCAGCTCTGCATTCAATACCATCCGCCCCGCTCTGCTCCAGGACAAGCTGTCCCTGCTCAACGTGCCTGACTCCCTCTGCAGGTGGATCACCGACTTCCTGACGGACCGGAGGCAGCATGTGCGGCTGGGAAAGACTGTCTCAGACTCTGTTAGCATCAGCACCGGATCACCCCAGGGCTGTGTACATTCCCCCCTGCTCTTCTCCCTGTACACCAACTCCTGCACCTCCAGCCACCAGTCTGTTAAGCTGATCAAGTTTGCAGACGACACCACCCTCATCGGGCTCATCTCCAACAGCAACGAGTCCGTCTACAGGAGAGAGGTGGCCCAGCTGGCGTCCTGGTGCAGCCACAACAACCTGCAGCTGAACGCTCTGAAGACAGTGGAGATGATCGTGGACTTCAGAAAAGTCACAGCCCCTCTGCCCCCCTTACCCTCACAGACTCTCCCATCACCACTGCGGATTCCTTCCGCTTCCTGGGCACCACCATCACCCGGGACCTCAAGTGGGAGCCGACCATCAGCTCCCTCATCAAAAAGGCCCAGCAGAGGATGTTCTTCCTGCGGCAGCTGAGGAAGCTCAAGCTACCCACCAAGATGTTGGTGCAGTTCTACACGGCCATCATCGAGTCCATCCTCACCACCTCCATCACTGTGTGGTACGCAGGAGCCACCGCCAGGGACAGACTAAGACTGCAGCACGTTGTGCGCGCTGCTGAGAAGGTGATCGGCTGCAAGCTCCCATCCCTCCAGGACCTGTACATCTCCAGGACCCGGAGGCGTGCAGGCCGGATCATAGCCGACCCTTCACACCCTGGACACGCACTGTTTGCCCCCCTCCCCTCAGGCAGAAGACTTCGGTCCATTCAGACTAAAACCTCCCGCTACATGAACAGCTTCTTCCCCTCTGCTATCAGATTGCTGAACACTAAGTGACTTATTAGACTCTCGTGCATTACGTACAGCAGCTCGACCGGACTCATGACAATTATCACTGTTTTCTTTTTGCATTACCGACTGCACTATGTGGAACTCCACAATATCTGCTGCTTGTTAATATATTTAAAAATTGCATAGATTAGTATTACTTATTCATATTCTACCTTTTATTGCATGCATAGTTTTTTATTTTTATCTTTAGTGCTACTCCATGTTTAATGTTGCAGCATTGCACCGAGACAAATTCCTAGTTTGTGTACTACATGAACAATGGCAATAAATCTCATTCTGATTCTGATTCTGAAGTCTTACATACAAATAAATGTTTTCTTAAAGGAAAGTTGTCTCCCCCCCACCCCATTTTCAGAGAGACTCATTTTTAATCCATGAAGGGTTAAGATAAAGAAACTCTGTTACCCCCAATTTTAAAATATGAAGGTGGAAGGAAATGATAGAAAGAGAGGTGCTGGCGGTTGTTTGTTTAGTTTTAATACGGTGTATCCAGATGGGATCCTGCTATGACTAACATATGGACCCACAGTGATTTATCAGATGTGCAGCTCCTAGATGCCTCTGTAGCACACTGATCATTCTGACATAAAGGGTGAAACATATTGTATTTCTGTGTCAGATGTGCGGGGGGGGGGGGGGGGTCATCACAAAATAAATCAAGAAAACTTTTTTTCCTCTTTTCATGCCTCAGTGAAAACAGGAGGCATACGGTAATCACTCAGTGCGTCTGTGTGTGGTTGTATCTACCAACTAAGCAGCATTCGCGCCACAACTGGGAGGTCGTGGATTCAAATCCCGACCAGATCATACCAAAGACCATATAAAAATGGTACTTTCCACCTTCTAGCTTGGTGCTCAGCATAATGGAATGGAGAAAGAAAAGTTAACGCACAGAGCTACCACAGGACTGACCTCCCACTGTAGCTTTCACTACTTACAGTAACTGTGTGGCCTAGGGTCAGTGAAACGGAGATAGGCACCGCCCCATACACCACATGGTGTCCCACATGCTGTGGAAGGGATTAACTTAATTTGTTTGTTTCAGCTCGCCCAGTTAAAGTAAGTGGAACTAAAGGCTTGTATCATTGTATTGCCACATTTTCTCGACTTTCAATTTGCCAGAATTTTGAGATAAGGCTTTGTTTTCAAAATAAACACAAATTTTACTCATTGTTGCCGTGTAATGGAGCTGCGGAAAAAGGCATTGTCAAAACTATGCCGGGCCACTAGAGGCAGCAGTGTGACATTTTTTTTACAGCCCATGGACGACTTCCTAAACATGGCAGACCACAACGTATAGCTGGGGAAAGCAAAAAAAACCTTTAAAAGTAAGTTTTCTGCTTAAACTATGCAGCAATTTCAATATTAAAACAATAATAACTTACAACTGTAACATTTGACTTTTGAAAGATGATGTTGTGTCCAGTGTTGGGAGTACGGCAATACAAAGTAACGTGTTACTGTAACGCCACTGCTTTTGCAGTAACATGCTGTGTAATGAAATTACTGTTTAAAAATTTGGTAATGCGTTTCACTTACTGAAATTTGATCAGATGTGTTACTCGTTATGTAGAGAATGCGTTCAAGGATGAGGCTGAGTTTATTTCTCAGGTTCAGCTTTATTAAGTGAACACATGCTCTATCAATCTCTAGGCAAGGAAAGAGACTGAGCAATCAAATACCACACTCTTATACTCTGCTGGAGCCACGAACCTAAGTCGCATGATGCTTTAGCAAACATATAATCACATGGTACATAATCTCAGTCACAATGCACTCTTTGATGTTTCACTATTGTCTCTTATCCCTCGATGGTCCGGGAATCCTCCTGGGGTATCTTCTCCGAGACAAAGGCCAAAACTTACACCTACTCGTCATCTCCTGTAGATCTCTGCGGGCCCAGACCTCTTTTGTCCCACGAGACGTGAAGCCCCCAATACACATACAGTCATACATTTGTGGGGAAATATGAACTCAATATATGCGCCACAGTTACTCATTTTATTAAAATGGATAGGGTTTTTTAGCGCAAATAAATGAATATATAAACTGACCCTACCATAGCTGAGACGTAGCCGTCAGTCGATGTGACCTGCTGCAGAGAGCTGAGTCTTCACTACTGAGCGGAGGGAGAGATGAAGCTATTTTGTTTTTGTGGAAATAAACAGATTATTTTTCTTTTGTCGCAGTTAAGGACAAAAGCATATTGGTGGGGTGCGGGCCAAAGTGCCGGTTGAGACCTACTGCAGTCTTCAGAAGCACTTGAAAACAGCAACAAAGCTCCAACAAAGCTAATGCTAAGTAACGTCTAGCTATGCCAACAACATCGTGTTAGTGGATCTACACTATCTGAACAACCACAGCTGGATGTAAAGTGGAAATACTCTTGTCTCAACATCCACGGCTGGATTTCAAGCACATGTATGCATCTGGACAGTTTGTGACCCAGCAAGAACTAGACCAATTGATTGCCAGATACGTCGTTACAGACTGAAGACGTGATATAAACAGTCACTTTCCATCAGACAGCTGAGTCTGTGATCCACTGAACTTAAAACACATTTGCTTGCTACCTGGATAAAGATTATTCAAAAATGGATTTTGATCTTCAAAAGGAAGTTAAGGGACTGGATCATGCCTTTGTCACAGCAGACATTTGGACTGTGGATAATAGACATTTTCTTTGGATCATTGCACATCGGATTAAATCCATATCATAAAGGTAAGATAAACATGGACAGCTTTATGCAGTGTTACCAACTCACACTCCAAAATGAGGAAATTACTGGCAATATCATGTTGATTTTCTTCAGATTTTTCCCACAATAAGAGCTCTCAAGGCACTTTTCCAAGTAACTAATTACTTTAATCATGCATTAATTGGTAAAGTAACTCAATTACTTTTGAAAAGAAGTAACTAGTAACTGTAATTAATTAGTATTATTTATAACTTGCCCAACACTGGTTGCGTCACATTATTTTTTTCATCGGTAAAAATTACAAGTCCCACACCGCTCCCCTCTAAAACATGCCGGTGTTATAGGCCAAATTAACCCCCTCCCAGATTAAATCTGGGGGATAAACTGGCCTAGGCCAAACTATACCCAGGGGTGTATAAGAGCCTCGGACAGACTATACCCCTCCAGGCAAGAATATACCCCTCTTGTGTAAAGAGGTTTTTGATTGTATTTACACAATATATTTACAACACATCACCACGTCATGACATCACTACGTTACGTTACCTTACGTTATCATCAGCTGATCTTTCGGCTTTAGGACTGTGACTAGGATTCTTCTTTGACTTGGCACAGAGGCGTCGTCTCTTTGAATTTAGTCTGCTGGTAGGATCATTAGCTTCCCCAGGCAAGCCCGGGTACTGGCGGAGGGCGCGACAAGAACGCTGATCCATTGCCCCCCACAATCCCCCTACAAAATCATGGAGCGCCTAATACTGCAACGCATTTCCCCAGAAATAGAGGATATTCTAAGTGTGGATCAAGCAGGTTTCCGCAAGGACCGCAGTACAGGAGAACAAGTACTGGCCCTAACCACCTTCATTGAAAATGGCTTCGAGAGCAGACTGAAGACAGGGGCTGTGTTTCTCGATCTTACAGCCGCCTATGATACGGTCTGGCACAAAGGCCTCCTCCTGAAACTTATAAAGGCGATCCCTGCTTGGGCAACAGCAATTATAAAAACCCTGCTGACCAACCGAAGGTTCAGAGTCCACCTCAGTCAGAACACAAGTGCATGGAGAATGCAGAAAAACGGACTCCCACAAGGCTCAGTTCTAGCTCCAACTCTGTTCAACCTCTACATAAACGACCTGCCTACTACAAAATCCCGCAAATTCATCTATGCAGACGACATCTGTTTGGCATTCCAAGCACCAGACTTTGAACCACTGGAACGGGTGCTCACAGAAGATCTTGCTAAACTGGACCAGTTCTGCAAAATCTGGCGCCTAAAACCAAGCCCAGCAAAAACCGTCTCCAGTGTATTTCATCTCCACAATGCAAAAGCTGCCAGAGAACTAAACATCCACCTGAGCGGACTCAAGCTTAAGCATGCCCCAAATCCAACTTATCTTGGAGTGACCCTTGATAGGACCTTATCCTTCAAGGAACATCTAAAGGGGACGGCTGCTAAGGTGAAAGTACGAAACAACCTGCTCTGCAAGCTCGCTGGTGCAAAATGGGGGGCGGCAGTCTCCACCCTGCGCACCTCAGCACTGGCCCTTTCATACTCTGTAGCAGAATATTGTGCCCCTGTCTGGTCCAGGTCATCTTACACACACCATGTAGACACCCAGCTCAACTCAACCATGAGAACTATAACTGGAACAATCCGCTCAACATCACTCCCCTGGCTCTCTGTACTGTCAAACATAGCCCCTCCACACATCCGGCGAGCAGCATTAACTCAAAGGATGCTCCAAAAAGTTAAAGATTTTCCTCACTTACCAATCCATGCAGATATCTACACCCCACCCACTGCCCGACTTTCATCCAGACGGCCGATTTGGAAAAACCCTCCCCCAGCTGACTTTACCATCCAGACAGCTTGGCAAGAGGAATGGGAAACCAAGGAGGTTCCAAACAAACAGCTGGTGATAAACCCCAACCAACAGGTCCCGGGCACCAACCTCCCAAGGAGACAGTGGTCTACACTCAATCGCTTCAGGACTGGACATGGCCCCTGCTTGGCCAGCCTTCACAGATGGGGCAGTAGCCCTAGCCCACTGTGCGCATGTGGAGAGGAGCAAACTATGGAACACATCATAGAGGCTTGCCCGCTCCAAAGACTGGAAGGAGGATTACACACCCTCCATACAGCAAACCAGGAGGCAACTGCTTGGCTTAAGGACTTTGCATTCGCTAAATAAAATCAGCTGATCTGACCACTTTTTTCCATTTTGTAAAACTAGTACATACCCGTGCATACCCGTCCATGCCTGTAGAAACCAAGTATAAGCAAGTATTTCTGCATGGCCTTTGCTTAAGGGTCTCTTCCTGTCTGAGACGGCTGTGTTGTTCACAGTCATGTCTGCGGTGTACTGCTCGAACCCGAGGTGTTTCATCTTCATGGCATCTTTTCTGCCATGCAGCAGTTCTCCTCACTCTATTGCTCTCCATCTGGTGGGTCTTCTTGTTCTTCTTCTCCTTCGTTCAGCTGACTGGTTGAGGGATAGGTGCGTTGTAATTCCAGTTCATGGACAGGATCATGCAAATAGATCTGAGCAAAAAGTGGCTTTTGACCCTGTTCAGGAAGACCCGTGCATGCCCGTCAAAACCCAGAAACCAGAGCATCCGGAGAAAATCAGCGCTTTGCTTGGCATTTTACACATGTGCAGTGTAGACTGCCATTCTTCATGGGTACTGCTTCAAATGGGTGTGGTTTAAAGTAGGGTGTCCTATTCTTAATTGGGTGACCGACTGACACACTGACAGATTTCTTGAATTTATAGAGTGCCTTCTGTCAGGAACCGAGCTGGCTTGGTTTCCCCCGGCTCGGTCTTGAGCTCTCTGTGGGTTTAGGTACCATTGTATATGTATGTATAGTATGTATTTCAGTGTTTCCATATCCATAGCCACTGCCTGACTGGCAGCTGTCAGACAGCCGCTGTGATCTACTTTCTGTAAACTCTGCTGACAGTCTGCCAGTCCGGCCACGCCCCCTCTCTCTCTCATTTCCATCAGCTGTTCCCAGCCCCGTTTATCATCTTTCCCACGCCTCGCCCAGGTGTTCCCAATTTGTTATGCCAGCAGGGTTTGTACTTAAGCAACTCTTTGCTAGTCACACACCGCTGGACCATTGTACGTGCTCACATGGTTGTTCTTTGCCGTGTGCCCATCACATCAGGTGAAGGATCGCTGTGTTTGTGCTCGCTGGTGGACTTGGACGACTCGCACTGTTCCTGCGCGGTGAGTAAGAGCAATCTGCATTTCTGTTTGCAGTTGTGCTGCAACGCTTGCCTGTAGCATTTCCCCTTGCAGCACAACTGCTACGCTTAGGCACTGTTGCCCAGCTCTTCTCCCATGCCAGTCGACCATCCTGGAGAACTCTGAGTTTAACCCGAGCTGTCCTGTCTGTTTTTGTGGCCACGGTGCACAGTGGTCTGCCCGCTGCATGTAATTCGTGTGAGCCATTTTGTGCACAACTGTTACATTTCTGTAAGTCTTTATTTTTGAACTGTCTGGATATCACTGCTCCTGATTCGTCATTTGTGGTAACATATCGTCACTTCCTGTTTTGCTGTCTGCCTGTGTGGTTTGCTCTCCTCACTCTCCTGAGCTTTTGGGTTAGCCACTAGCTATGGCTACTAGCTCTCCTTCCTCTCCTCCTCTGGTGTGCTCTCTCTGTCAGATGTTTAGCTACACCTCTGCCTCTTTTAGTGATAACGGTAAATGTAATAAATGTTGTTTTTTTGAGGCGCTCGAGGCGAGGTTGTGTGATTTGGAATCCCGGCTCCGCTGCATTGAAACACCGTCTGCGCCAGTTACTCTTGACGGATGCCCCTTAGCTGCAGCGGAGCTAGCTAGCATAGCTAACCCCGTTAGCGGTCCTCCGGCTCTCCTCAGCAGCGAGGAGACTGGTTGGGTGACGGTGAGAAGGAAGCCTAGTCGCAAAGCCCCGGTACACCTCCAACCTGTTCACGTTTCTAATCGTTTTTCCCTGCTCAGCGACACACCCGCTGAGGAAAAAACTCTAATCATTGGCGACTCTGTAGTCAGAAACGTGAACCTAGAGACTCCAGCGGCCATAGTCAAATGCATTCCTGGGGCCAGAGCAGGTGACATCAAGTCAAATTTGAAAATGCTGGCTAAAAGTAACTGTAAATACTCCACAATTGTTATTCACGCTGGCATTAATGACATCCGTCTCCGGCAGTCGGAAGTCACGAAACTTAATGTAGAATCGGTGTGTGACTTTGCAAAAACAATGTCGGACTCTGTAGTATTCTCTGGGCCCCTCCCCAATCTGACCAGTGATGACATGTTTAGCCGCTCGTCATCCTTGAACCGCTGGCTGTCTGTGTGGTGTCCTGCAAATGACGTGGGCTACATTGACAATTGGAACTCATTTTGGGGAAAACCTGGTCTTATGAGACGAGACAGCATTCATCCCACTTTGGATGGTGCTTCTCATTTATCTAACAATCTGGCATCTTTTTTATCCAAATTTCCAAAACCTTGACTACTCAGAGTTGGGACCAGGAAGCAGAGTTGCAGTCTTACACGCCTCTCTGCAGCTCCTCTTCATCCGCCACCCCTCAACTTAGCCCCTGTCTTCCCCATCAGAGAATCATTGTCTGCTCCCTCCAAAGCAAATAAAAATATAATGTATAAGCATCCCAAAGTGATTAAACAAAAAATTGGTAAAACTCAAATTAAACATAAAGCCTCTAAATTGAATGATTTGGCCTCTGTTCCAGGCGCAGCCAGGGAATGGAGGGCGTCATGCTTGGTGACCACAGGATCTCATCTCTGTTGTTTGCAGATGATGTTGTCCTGTTGGCTTCATCCAGCAATGACCTACAGCTCTTGCTGGGACGGTTTGCCGCTGAGTGTGAAGCGGCTGGGATGAGAATCAGCACCTCCAAGTCCGAGTCCATGGTCCTCAGCCAGAAAAAGGTGGATTGTCCTCTCCGGGTTGGGGACAGGCTCCTGCCCCAAGTGGAGGAGTTTAAGTATCTTGGGGTCTTGTTCACGAGTGAGGGGAAAATGGAGCGAGAGATCGACAGACGGATTGGAGCAGCATCTGCAGTGATGCGGACGTTGTACCGGTCTGTTGTGGTGAAGAGGGAGCTTAGTTCTAAGGCAAAGCTGTCGATTTACCAGTCAATCTACGTTCCTACTCTCACCTATGGTCACGAGCTTTGGGTAATGACCGAAAGAACGAGATCGCGGATACAAGCAGCTGAAATGAGCTTTCTCCGTAGGATTGCTGGACTCACCCTCAGAGATAGGGTGAGGAGCTCAGTCATCCGGGAGAGGCTCAGAGTAGAACCGCTGCTCCTCCACATTGAAAGGAGTCAGTTGAGGTGGTTTGGGCATCTGATTAGGATGCCTCCTGGACGCCTCCCACTTGAGGTGTTTCAGGTACGTCCCACTGGGAGGAGACCCCGGGGCAGACCCAGGACTCGGTGGAGAGACTATGTCTCCCAGCTGGTCTGGGAACGCCTTGGTATCCCCTCTGAAGAGCTGGAGCAGGTGGCTGGGGAGAGGGAAGTCTGGGCTTCTCTGCTTGAACTGCTGCCTCCGCGACCCGGACCTCCGGAAAAGCGGTAGAAGATGGATGGATGGCCTCTGTTCCTCCTCATAATTTAAAAATTAAATGTGGTTTATTAAATATTAGGCCTCTAACTCCCAAGTCTCTGTTAGTCCATGATCTGTTAATTGATCATCAGATTGATTTAATATCCCTTACAGAGACTTGGTTAGGGCAAGAGGATTATGTTGGTTTAAATGAATCAACTCCCTCTGGTTATTTAAACTGTCAAAATCCCAGAAGTTCTGGTCGTGGAGGAGGAGTAGCAACAATTTACCATTCCAAATTACTAGTTAATGTAAAGCAAAAAACATGTTATAATTCCTTTGAGGGCTTGGTCCTCAGTATTGGGCACTTTAGCAATTTTAGGTTAAACCCAATTTTATTTGCCATAGTTTATCGTCCCCCATCAACCTACACAGAATTTTTATCCGAATTTGCTGATTTCTTAGCTGATTTAGTGCTGAAATCTGATAGAATAATTATAGTAGGGGACTTTAATATACATGTGGATGTAGATAGTGACTGCCTTAATGTGGCATTTAATTCAATATTAGACTCGATTGGGTTTTCTCAGAAAGTAGGAAATTCTACTCATTGTCTCCACCATACATTGGACCTTGTTCTGACATATGGCATAGAAATAGAAAATCTTGTAGTGTCTCCTCATAGCCCTGTACTGTCAGACCATTGTCTGTTAACCTTTGATTTTACTATTTCTGACTATTTGGCTCCTAAAGAAAAATATTATTACAGTAGATGCCTCTCAGATGATGCTGTTACCAAATTTATGCAGATTGTTTCCTCTATGCCATGTGTCAACACAACGGAAATAAGCTATAGACAGCTTGCTCCTTCTGTAATTGATAACATGGTGGATAGTGTTACAGCTTCTCTGCATCAGACTCTAGACTTGGTGGCCCCCTTAAAAAAGAAAAAGTCTAATCAGAGATTTCTAACTCCTTGGTTCAACACAGAAACTCGTAGCTTAAAACAGAAGACTCTTCAATTAGAAAGAAAATGAGGCTCCACTAATTTAGATGAAATCTATTTAGCTTGGAGAAATCATCTTTTAATTTATAAAAAATCTCTTAGAAAAGCTAGAACGAGTTATTATTCTGCATTAATAGAAGAGAACAAGAATAATCCCAGGTTCCTTTTCAGCACTGTAGCCAGGTTGACAAAGAGTCAGGACTCTGTCAATCCTAGCATTCCCTTAGAGCTTACTAGTCAGGACTTTATGAACTTTTTCAATAATAAAATTTCATCCATCAGAGATAAAATCGATCAGATTCTTCCCACAGTTAACTTAAATACTGTGACTACTATAGCTCTGTAGAAGCATGCTCAAATAACGAGGCTGAGTTTCAGTCATAAAACCAGCTTTATTTGACAGAACACAGCTTCTAGCATTCTCAAAGCAGGAAAGAGAAAGAATCATATCTCAACACCCTTTTATACATTTCCAGCATCAGAATTCAAGTCACATGGTGTCTTCAGTCAACATACAGTTACAAAGCATCCCTTTGAAGCTTCACCATTGTCTCTCATTTCCTGATGAACCGGAATACCCTCCGGGGCGTCTTCTGTGGGACAAAGAGACAAATCTCACACTTCCTTGTTACCTCCTGTAGATTCGAGTCCTCAGTCCTTGCAGACGTGACACCCCACAATACACATTCAGTCCTGTCTCTGTGGCAGCGTGAGCCCACAATGTGTGTCGGCCACACTACCCCCCCCCCAAACGTCAAGTAAGGCAAAATCTGCATGGCATAACAAAAAGAGAAACACAAAGCACTCCATACATCGCTAATCAATCCACCAACTGCCTAGGTTTTAATCTTCTGCCGAATCTGCTGCAACCTGGCTTGGCTGCACCTGCAACGTCTCTCTGCACCTGTGGATTAAAGCTGTTAGCACCTCTCTGTGAAGACTTTGGAGAATGTCTCCTCAGCGGCCTGCCCCAGCGGGGGGGCCTCGCGAGCTGCACCTCCTCGTCAGCCAGAACAAAAGCGGGTTTGAGCCTGTTAATGCAAATTAGCTCCCTTCTGCCCCCTAAATCTAGCAGAAAATGCTTCTGCCCGGTCTCCAGCACTCGAAACGGTCCGTCGTAAAACGGCCGCAAACTTGGACGCTGGGCGTCATGTTTAACAAAAACAAACTCTGCATTTTTTAAAGCCTTGGGCACAAAAACGTGTGGGAAACTGTGATGGACTGGGCCAGGAAGCGTGTTTGCTCCTGAGCCGCTCTGCCACGGCTGAGCGGGGGGCCATTAGGTGCGGGATTATCAGGAAGAAATTCCCCGGGCAAACGGAGTGGTTGAGCGAAAACTAATTCAGCCGGGGAAGCGTGCAAATCTTCCTTAGGTGCAGAACGCAACCCTAATAAAACCCATGGAAGTTTGTCTACCCAATTTGTATCCGTTAGCGACGCTCTGAGGGCTGCTTTCAATGACCTGTGAAAGCATTCGCATAAACCATTAGCCTGGGGGTTATACGCGGTGGTGCGATGAATCTTCACCCCCAAGCTGCGGGCCATCGATGACCATAGCTCGGAAATAAATTGGGGACCCCTGTCGGACGTTATGTCCGACGGTACACCAAAACGCGCAACCCATGCTGCTAAAAATGCTCGCGCAACTTCTTCCGCTGTGGTTGATGTCAGAGGAATCGCCTCTGGCCAGCGCGTGGTGCGGTCTACCATCGTCAAAAGGTGTGTGTGCCCGTGTGATAACGGAAGCGGGCCGACCAGGTCAATATGCACGTGATCAAAACGCTTAGCGGGGATGTGGAAAGGTTCTAACGGGGCCTTAGTGTGTCTGTGTATTTTGGCTCGCTGACACGCTACGCAGGCTGCTGCCCATTCCTTGACCTGTTTGCGCAACCCGGGCCAAACAAATTTCTCCCCCACCAATTTGATCAATGCGCGCACCCCCGGGTGCGCGAGAGAATGGACCAAGTCAAAAACACGGCGACGCCACGCGGTTGGCACCACAGGGCGGGGCCGTTCCGTGGAGACATCACAGATTAGCGGGGGCATACCGTTTTGTTGCACCCTGTGCTCCAGCCTTAACCCTGTTGGTCCAGACTGGAGCGCGCGCACGTCTGCGTCGTTAACTTGCTCCGCAGCCATGGCTGTATAATCTAACCCAACACAGACCGGGGCTGCGCGCGCTCCCGCGTCGCTGCCCGGGCCCGCGGCCATGGCTACAGAGTCTGCCCCTATGGGGCTTGGCGGTGCTACCGCACGCGAGAGGCAGTCTGCCACCACATTGTGTTTACCCGCGACATGCTGAATATCAGTAGTGAACTCCGATATTGCGGCTAGTTGCCTTTGTTGCCGGCCTGACCAGGGTTCTGAAATTTTGGCCATCACAAACGTTAGCGGTTTATGATCCACAAAAGCGGTGAAACGTCGCCCCTCTAACCAGAACTGAAAATGATGAATGGCCAAGTGTAGGGCCAAAAGCTCCCTATCAAACACGCTGTATTTCCGTTCACTATCGCGCAAAGTCCTGCTGAAAAACGCGAGGGGTTGCCAGGTACCTGCCACAAACTGTTCAACTACCGCCCCCACCGCTACATCGGAAGCGTCAGTGGTGAGCGCCATGCGGGCCGTTGGAACTGGGTGCGCTAACAAAACTGCGCTTGGCAGGGCTGATTTGACCTGGGCAAAAGCGCGCTCCCGCTCCGGAGACCATTCAACTTTATTTGCGGGCTTTTGTTTTTTTAACGCGGTGTACAATGGCTGCATGAGTCGTGCTGCGCTTGGGAGGAATCGGTTGTAAAAATTAACCATCCCTAGAAACTCCTGAAGCGCCTTGACCGTTTGAGGTTGCGGAAAATCCGTTATGGCACGCATTTTATTTGGAAGGGGAACTGCTCCCTCTGCCGAAACGCGATGTCCCAAAAAATCAATCTGCGCCACCCCAAACTGGCACTTCGCTGGGTTAACTATTAACCCGTGCTCTGCCAACCTCTGGAAAACTGCTGTGAGGTGTTTTTTGTGTTCGCCTTCGGACGTGCTGGCTACCAAAATATCGTCCAAATAAACGAACATGAAAGGCAGGTCGCGTAAAACTGCATCCATCATGCGTTGGAAAGTCTGCGCGGCCCCCTTGAGGCCAAAAGGCATGCGCAAGAACTCAAAAAGGCCGAAAGGCGTTATGACCGCTGTTTTGGGTACATCCTGCGCGCGCACTGGAACCTGGTGATAGCCGCGCACCAAGTCTATTTTAGAAAAAACGCGCGCCCCCGCCAAATGAACAGAAAAATCCTGAATGTGCGGAATCGGGTAGCGGTCATGAGCTGAAACGTTGTTCAATCTGCGGAAATCGCCGCAAGGTCGCCACGAGCCGTCAGCCTTTGGGACCATGTGTAACAGCGAAGCCCAAGCGCTCTTGGAGCGTCTAACAATGCCTAGTTTTTCCAGATTAGTGAACTCCTCGCGCGCGATGGCCAGTTTAGCTGGGTCCAAGCGCCGAGACTTTGCAAAAACGGGAGGGCCTGTGGTTGTTATGAAATGTTCTACCCCATGTTTGGCCACCGTTGCTGAAAACGTGGGGACTGTGAGTGCTGGAAACTGAGCAAGCAGAGTGTGAAACTTACCACCCGCAGCTGAGACGCTGGCATGTGCAGTTGGCGGGGCCACCCGAGCTGTGCAGGGAATAGAATGAAAGGACAGTGCATTAATCAGACGTCTATTAGCAAGGTCAACCAATAAACCATGTGAGCACAAAAAATCAGCCCCTAACATGTTGAAACTGACTGCTGCTACAATAAATGTCCACTCAAATGAACGGCCCTGTAAGGACAGAAGCATGGTCCTCTCACCAAACGTTTTAATCGTGGAGCCGTTCGCTGCTGACACTGACACCCAGGGGGCTTTAGAAGGCGACAGCCATTCCGCGTAGGTGGGTGTGACGAAGCTCAGCTGAGAGCCCGTGTCCACGAGGAACTGTTTCCCCGAGCGTGCATCCATCAGGTAAAGCAGCCTGTTCTCGTTGCCGAGGGTTGCGGCTGCTACCGGCCCTCGGTCTTGGCGTTTCCCTGGCGCTTAAAATTGCACGGTGGGATGCACCTGTGCGCTCTCTCTGCAAAACGGCGGTGGTAGAAGCACGAGCTGTCCTCCGCTCCGCGTCGTCTGGCTCCTGTCGCCGCCATTGTTGGTGCGTCTGGCACCGCGGCCACTGGACCCGCGCTGTCTCCGGACGCCGTTCCCGGACTGGCCGCCACTGCCGAAACCGCGTTCCGCTTGTGGGCGTCGGCCAACTTCTGCGCCTCCTTGCTCAACCCATGGTAGTCTCGCTTGGCCAATCGGGGCAACTCTGCCAGGGCCACTCTCACTGCTGGTGGTAGGGTTCGAAGGAAAAGGTGGGCGAAAATGAATTCGCCATCTTCAGAGGCTTTGAGCTGCAGCATCTTCACCATCAGGTCCGCAGGTCTATCGTTTTCTGCCTCCGTCAGTGCCAGGAGCCCCTCTGCTCGTTGTTGGACTGAGGGGGTGAAATGGCTGATCAGCGCGTCCTTCAATGCGCTGTACTTGTCGCTGTCTGGTGGATGATTAACCAGATCCTCCACTCTCTGGACCGTGTCGCTGTCCAGCTTCGCTACCACGTGGTAGAATCTTGTGTCGTCGTTGAAGATTCTCCAGAGGTTGAACTGCGCCTCAATTGCGCTAAACCATGAGTGCGGGCTGTGCTGCCAGAAATCGGGCAGCCGGATCGTGGAGGCGGCCATCAGGCTGGCTTCCACCAAGCCCCGCTCGGGAGAATTCTGTCTGCTCATTTTCCGTCGTAGGTCACCAGTGTAGAAGCATGCTCAAATAACGAGGCTGAGTTTCAGTCATAAAACCAGCTTTATTTGACAGAACACAGCTTCTAGCATTCTCAAAGCAGGAAAGAGAAAGAATCATATCTCAACACCCTTTTATACATTTCCAGCATCAGAATTCAAGTCACATGGTGTCTTCAGTCAACATACAGTTACAAAGCATCCCTTTGAAGCTTCACCATTGTCTCTCATTTCCTGATGAACCGGAATACCCTCCGGGGCGTCTTCTGTGGGACAAAGAGACAAATCTCACACTTCCTTGTTACCTCCTGTAGATTCGAGTCCTCAGTCCTTGCAGACGTGACACCCCACAATACACATTCAGTCCTGTCTCTGTGGCAGCGTGAGCCCACAATGTGTGTCGGCCACAGCTCCTTCAATTCAAATGTCTGTCTTGATGAGTTTACTCCAATCGACCTTTGTGAGTTAGACAAAATAGTTTCCTCATCCAAACCTTCAGCTTGTCTTTTAGACCCTATTCCTACCAGGTTATTTAAAGAAGTCTTCCCACTTATTGGTAGCTTTATTCTTCATATAATCAATTCTTCATTAACTTTAGACCATGTACCGCAGGCTTTTAAAACGGCTGTAATTAAACCCTTACTCAAAAAGCCAACGCTAGATCCAGGAGCTTTAGCTAACTATAGACCAATCTCTAATCTCCCTTTCATTTCAAAAATCTTAGAAAGAGTTGTTGCTACGCAATTATTTGACCACCTGCAGGGAAATGGTTTACTTGAAGAGTTTCAATCTGGGTTTAGAATCCATCATAGTACTGAAACAACCTTAGCGAAGGTCACTAACGACCTCCTCATCGCATCTGATAATGGACTGGTTTCTGTACTTGTCCTTTTAGACCTTAGTGCAGCTTTTGATACTATCGATCATAATTGTCACACGTGGATCTAGGGAGCCACGCAATAAGAGAGCCAAGGGCGAGCCAGTCAGTTGTGATGTTTAATAGTGACAGGGGTAAGGGATGAGGAAAGCACAGATGCTCATACATAGTTACACTCATGGGCAGTACAGCAACAGAGTTAACAGTTAATAAGGTGGCGCTCCCAAGTGATTCGCTAAGACTAGTAGAGGGCTTGCGCCGGACATGGGGGCACAGAGGCACAAATACTTCTTATGGGAAAACACTTACGAGAGATGCTGGATGATGAGACAAGGGCTGGCACCGGACGAAGGGGCTCCAGCCTAGTAGTGCTTATGTCGCAGCGCCGAATGATTGTGGCTGCTCCCCTTTATACTCATTAGCAGCGCCCCAGCTGATGAGGATTAATTGGCCCCAGCCGTCCCGTGACACTGACAGCTGGGAGCCAGCTGAGGCGCTGCCCAATGAGAGGCAGGGATAGAAGGAGCATGGGCTGAGCGCCGAGCCGGCGTCTCACCCCATGGTGACAGAGCCTCCCCCTCACGGTCAGGCTCCCGAACGACCAGGAACATCCCAGCCCCCCCCCCCCCCCCACCTAGGGTGGGCGGAAGGGAGGCAGGACCGGAGGGGAAGATGCAAAGGGAAGGACAAAACAAAAAAAAAACCCAATGGACAATGTAGGGTCGCAGGGCAGAGAGAGGAAAAAACCCAAACACAAAACGTTACAAAACAGGGAAAAATTAACCCAGGGCACACATGGGGAGAAAACTGAGTAGGACACAGGTTACGCTCTACTCAGATAACACAACGTGTAGCCCAGGGCAAGAAAGGGAGGGGGGAAAAAAACCCAAAGAGGTAACAGGACAAATAAAGCAATTACAGAGTATGGTTAAGGGGGAACGAAACACACTACTCCATAACGCACTCCTACAAAGCTAAAGATAAAATAAGGGTGATGAAAGACGCTGAGTACGGGTGGCAGGGAAAACAATACACAGCGCCATATACAAAGAGGGACACCCAGGGAAATAACGGTGACAGGGTAGGAACAGGATGAACATGAGGGAAAAATGCTGAGTACGGTTTACAAGGGGGAGAACGCAATACACAGAACGCAATACACAGCACCAAATAAACAGGGAATTACCTAGAGTCTAGGTAATTCCCTAGAGTCTAGGTCCTAGACTCTAGGTAATTCAGCATTTTACCTTATTGTTATCCTATGATCCTGTCACCTTTATTCCTCTAGGTCCTAGAGGAATAAAGGTGACAGGATCATAGGATAACAATAAGGTAAAATGCTGAGTATGGTTAATAAGGGAGAAAACACAATACACAGCACTAAATACAAGGAGGGTCACCTAGAGGGATAATGGTGACAGGTGAAACAGGGTAACAATAAGGTAAATTGCTGAGTACGGTTATAAGGGGAAAAAACACGATACACAGCACTAAATACAAGGGTCACCTAGAGGGATAATGGTGACAGGAGCACAGGATAATGATAAGATAAAAATGCTGAGTATGGTTAATAAAAAAAACACAACACACAGCACAAAAACATGTATTCCCCTAACGGACAAAGAAACTACACCCGAGTGACCTCAATAATAATAAAAGAAGTAAAGGACACCCGAGGAGACGGCAGGCAGAGTCCAAAACAGCCGGAATTGTTCTGGTAATCTCCCCGCCCATTGTCCAGTTGGCAACCCGGGGAAGAGACAATGTTCGGGCGGCCAAGTCCAAACCCGAGTTCCAAGAAACTAGGCCACCGGTAGCCGTGCCAGGCCACCCAGCAACAATACAGTTCGTTGGGAGGTTGGACCAGCACGCCAAACCAGAAGACTTGCAGGTCGAGCCGTCGACCCGCGTCACTCAACCACCAGGACTATTGAGACGGGCGAAGGGTCAGAGCGGACCCCGGAGGAAGAGGCTTAGGGGAGAGCTGATGATGAGGTAGACGAGCGTCAGGTTGCAGGGGAACAGCCACCTCCCCACCGGACCTGGACAACACTGGGGTGGCACCCGCGTCGGACCTCGATTGGGTCTTAGGCGAACCCACGCTGAACGCCGCTGGAGCAGCACCCGCGTCGGACCCCGATTGGGTCTCGGGCGAATCCACGTCGAGCACCGCTGGAGCAGCACCCACAACGGACCCCGACTGGGTCGGCACCGCACCAGAACCGACCTTCAACACTGAACCTGGACCCCACAGCACCACGAGGAACGGCAACTCCTCGCCGGCGACCCTGGAAGAAGGCTCAGAGGAGAAAACAGAACCGGGGTCAGGATCACCGGCAGCGCCAGAACCCGGTGGAACGAGCTCAGATGCAGCAGGCGGCTGCACCCGGCTCATCCCCCCTAGAGACAGGCTAAAGTGCTCAGAGAAATAGAGGGAGAAAAGAGAGAGGAGCACTCGCCTGATCTCGGGTTCCGACGCCGTCCAGGACTGCGAAGATCCAGGATCCGTTGTCCGGAGGTCATTGTCAGGCTCCCATTCGGCTGCGTCGGGCCCCGCAGCCAGAACGATGGTCAGCGCAGCTTGAGGTTCCTCCAGCGCAAGTAGCCACGCCGACAGTCCACGCGGCGTGATGGTAGGAGAACTTCATCCTGCTGGACCGAACTGCACCTCCGTGGAGACCCGGGGACGCTTGGTCGTCAGCGCAGACTCCACACAGCAGTCGGTCTTCCTCCTCCGCCCACAACGTAGCTGCGAAACCGCAGGCCCTCTCCTCGTCCCACCACGTTGACCCGGAGCCGGGGAGCGCTCGGCGGAGAGAGACACAGAGGATGCAGGATTAAAAGCACAGGTTACAGCAGGTGGTGGGAGTTCAGGGAGCTGCGAACCCCGAACTCCACCTCCAGGAGTGTGACAGAGCAAATCATTAAACTGATGTAAATAAACTGAGACTTGCCTGCCTCCTGGAGGTTGGGTGGAGCCTGCTGCGGTGAACATTGCTTCCTCCTCTCCCCGCCAGGCGATAACGGAGGACCCCCTGGGAAACCGTCTGGGGACCGCTCGCGTCGTCTCCAGGAGAGGGCTCACCAGGCCGGGATTCCAGGCACACACAGCAGTCGGGGAGCGCGTCAAGGGGGAGGGGGTATCAGCCGGGGTGAGCCAGCCCGAATGCCCTGGAGTGACAGCGGGGGAATGAGGCTCAGGGAACGAGGCTGTAAAATCTCCACACTGACGAGGCGAAAAGGTGACAGCTGCGTGGGAGGAGAGGTCCTGGTGGGAGCCCAGAACTGGATCTGGACGGGGTTCATGCTGAGGTGACTTGGCGAAGTGATGACGGCTATTCCCAGGGGACAAAGCGAGGGGGGAACCCAGGAATCGCCGCTCCTGATCAGAGACAGAGGCGAGGAAGGCGTTGAGCTCGGGAAAGCTTCGCTGCCCTGGAGTCCTCTCCACCAATCTCACTGCCGCCGCCACGTGCCTGCAGATGGTGAATGGATGCACAGCAGGAATCGCGTCAGCCGCTCGGTCCCAGACGTAACTGCTGTCAGCTGCGGCTCCATGGGGGGAATCTCGAGTGACGTGATGCAGAACGGGGGAAGCCCTCTGGGTGGCGCGAACTCCCGGGCTGGAATGGCAGCAGGAACGGGGTCCCGAAGCGGGGGGCAACGTCATCCACTTCGGCGTTCTGCCGGGGTTTCCATCCAACCCGCGGAGCTTCTCTCGCTGTGTGTCCATGGCGTCAATCCTGGCACTGACCTCAAGATGGAATAAGGAGCGAGTGTAACTGTCCAGGAGATCCTCAGCACGGCCCGGATGCCAGCGTCTCGCGTTGGAGGCGTCGTGCAGGGTGAAGAGCGTCCTGTCGACAGCCCCCAGGATGGACCTCAGCTCGTCACCCTGGCATCGGAGGTGACTCCTGGGAAACGGCGTGCTAACAGCGCTAACACCCGGACAGGAAGCTACAAGTCCAAACCATTTACGGCCGCCGGCAACTCGTTCTGGCTGCGACATACTGTCACACGTGGCTCTAGGGAGCCACGCAATAAGAGAGCCAAGGGCAAGCCAGTCAGTTGTGATGTTTAATAGTGACAGGGGTAAGGGATGAGGAAAGCACAGATGCTCATACATAGTTACACTCATGGGCAGTACAGCAACAGAGTTAACAGTTAATAAGGTGGCGCTCCCAAGTGATTCGCTAAGACTAGTAGAGGGCTTGCGCCAGACATGAGGGCACAGAGGCACAAATACTTCTTACGGGAAAACACTTACGAGGGATGCTGGATGATGAGACAAGGGCTGGCACCGGACGAAGGGGCTCCAGCCTAGTAGTGCTTATGTCGCAGCGCCGAATGATTGTGGCTGCTCCCCTTTATACTCATTAGCAGCGCCCCAGCTGATGAGGATTAATTGGCCCCAGCCGTCCCGTGACACTGACAGCTGGGAGCCAGCTGAGGCGCTGCCCAATGAGAGGCAGGGATAGAAGGAGCATGGGCTGAGCGCCGAGCCGGCGTCTCACCCCATGGTGACAATAATATTCGACTTGATAGATTAGAACACTATGTTGGACTTAATGGAACTTCGTTGCAGTGGTTTAGATCTTATTTATCTGATAGGTTCCAGTTTGTTCATGTAAATAATGAGTTTTCTTTCAACTCAAAGCTTAGTCATGGAGTTCCACAGGGATCTGTGCTAGGCCCTACTCTTTTTAGTTTATATATTCTTCCTTTAGGCAACATTATTAGAAAGCACTGTATACATTTTCATTGTTATGCAGATGATACACAATTATACCTGTCAGTGAAGCCAGATGATAGTAATCAATTAGCCAAGTTAGAAGCCTGTCTTAAGGAAATAGCTTGGATGGCTTGTAATTTCCTGCTATTAAATTCAGATAAGACTGAAGTCGTTCTTGTTGGTCCAAAAAACCTTAGAAATACCTTTCCAAATCAAACTTTCAGTTTGGATGCGGTTACTCTTTCTCTTAATAGCTCTGTGAGGAACCTTGGAATTATTTTTGATCAAGATCTGTCCTTCAATTCACATATTAAATTTGTTTCTAAGACTGCCTTCTATCATTTGCGTAATATTGCCAAGATTAGGAGCATCTTGTCTCAGAGTGATGCCGAGAAACTGATCCACGCTTTTGTTAGCTCGAGATTAGATTATTGTAATTCTTTATTATCAGGCTGTCCTTAAACATCTTTAAAAAGTCTTCAGCTGATCCAAAATGCTGCAGCAAGAGTTTTAACAGGTACTAGAAAGAAAGATCATATCTCTCCGGTTCTGGCCTCCCTTCATTGGCCTCCCATAGAGTTTAGAATTAAGTTTAAAATCCTTCTTCTTACTTACAAAGCTCTAAACAATCAGGCTCTTTTTTATTTAAAAGCTCTGATACTACCGTATTATCCTAACAGAGCAAAACGCTCCCAAAATGCAGGATTACTTGTAATACCTAGAATCTCCAAAAGTACAATGGGAGGCAGAGCCTTCAGTTATCAAGCTCCTCTCCTGTGGAACCAGCTGCCAATCTGGATTCGGGAGTCAGACTCGATCTCTGTTTTTAAGAATAGGGCTAAAACCTACCTTTTTGATATAGCCTACAATTAGGGAGGGATCATGTGTTTCTGAACCCTCCCTTAGTTATGCTGCTAATAGGTTTAGTCAGCCGGGGGACCTCCAATAATGCACTGGGCCTCACTCCTTTCTTCACTCTCAATGAAATATTTTTTTCTGCTGGTCATTAACATCTGTTTGTTCTCTCCCATAGACTGAGTCCCCATCGTGCTGTTTGCTCTCTACATGTCTGTTCTTTTCATCTTCTCTGTCCCCTCACCCCCCAGCCAGTCGCAGCAGATGACTGCCCCTCCCTGAGCCTGGTTCTGCTGGAGGTTTCTTCCTGTTAAAAGGGAGTTTTTCCTCTCCACCATCGCCAAGTGCTTGCTCACAGGGGATCGCCTGATTGCTGGGGTCTTTCTGCAACTGTGGGGGTTCCCCCTACAGTTGATAGTGCTATGAGATGACTGTTGTTGTGAAATGGCGCTATATAAATAAAGTTGAATTGAATTGAATTGAATATCAATAAATGTGTGTTTGGTGTACCCTACGCTTAAATCCTCATTCATCTTTCTCTTCCTCCGTGCGTTGCGGAGAAGCGCACGGGGAAGTTTATGACAGAATGGTCCAGCCGTGTAAAAGGATTTAGTGGGTTACACCCACACTAATCATTTTTCATTTTTTGGACTGTCTTTTTCACCCACCTGTTGGTTGGAGTGCATGATGTCCTGGGCTCGCCGACCTCGTTGCTGCAAGGGAGGAACGGCAGCTGGCATCCCCACGCTGGAAGAAGAGTGGGCAGCGGATTTTATCCAGGACTTTGTGGAGGAGGCTCTTGCATCCCGTGGTCCCAAGAAAAAATGGGAGTGTTTGCTTGGGGCTATGGGCAACCTAGAAGCACATCCTGGCCTCTGGAGGTGCCCACAATATGCAGAGCTGCTGTCCACGGTCTGGGCGCTCGAGCACTCATTTCCTGGATTATCTGCGAGGACACTTCCCACCAAGCCGAAGCAGAGTTGTTCCCCTCGTCGGCCATTCGCTTCCTCCCCAGCTCAGCCCGAAGTGCCAGCCTCAGCCCGTGCATCTCCAGCTCCACCACGGCAGCGTCATCCAATATCAAGACACCAGGAGAAGCCCTCCTCGTCAGCAGTGACCACCATTGTTCCAGCTGCCGTGAGGTCCACTGAACTCACCCCAGCCACGCCTACCTCCGTCATATGCAGACGGCTCCTCCACCTGTCTGCAGGGGGGCCCACGTCACCGCTGACATGGAGAGGGATGACTGTCTGCCATCTGCAGCTGCTAATACCAACGACCGGGATGACAGGCAAGTATTTTTTCTTTCTATCCCATCAAATAGTATTGAATCTTGCCTGTCTCCCAAGGGAGAGGCCCAGTTTAAGCAGTCCGCTGGGTCCTCTCCTCCAGCTGTGAAAATTATTAATTCATTTCTCCCCCTCTCCTTGTCTCCTCCAATTCTCACTGAGGGCCTGTTGGCCCAAGGTCAGGGCCATCAGACGGTGGAGGAGCCAGTGGCTTTGGATGATTCCTGCCATGACCCAGCATGGAGAGGTTCCCCTGCAGCCACGTCGGATGAATCCCCAGCGTTGGAGCCGCTGCAGGAGGACAATAGGACTGCTATCACCATCTTGCCAGCTGCGGAGGCATCTGCAGCAGATTGGGAGCCTGAGCTGGACCTCTTGGAGGCCGGGCCCGAGTGTTCATCGCCAGGATCAACTAAGTCCTGGACGGCGGTGGAGCTCAAGCTCAGGCAAGTTTTCTCTCTTGTTTTTCTTATGACAGTTTTAGAGAGATCTTGTCTGGCTCTTGGTGAGGAGAGTCAGGTGCTGCCCTCAGCTGCATTTGAACTCACTTCATCGGGTTCCGCCACTGCCGGTTACCCTAACCATCTTTCTTCTCCTGCTTCCCCTGAGCCTTCATCTAGGGTCGCCGGAGAGGGTGTGTCACCACCGGAGGCCACCGAGGGTCTGGTCCAGCCAGAGGAGGACACTGCTGCTCCAGCAAATCCTGCCAAGGTCGTCAGGGCTTCCCCCATCGATCGCCTCCTCAGCCTGGTGCCCCTGCGGGTTGGCCCATTCACCACGGGTGCTGCAGAGCCTCAGCCGGAGGTCACTACAGGTGCTGCAGAGCTTCAGCCGGAGGTCACCGTGGGTGCAGCAAGGCTCCCGCTGGAGTCCTCCGCAGGTGCAGCGTTGGCCCAATCGGGGTCCTCCATGGGTGCTGCAGAGCCTCAGCCGGAGGTCACCATGGGTGCTGCAGAGCTGGCTCGGTCGGGGTCCACCGCGGGTACAGCGGAGCCGGCCTGGTCGGGGCCCACCAAAAGTCCAGTTGTGTCCCAAGCTGGAACCACCGAGGGTGCTGCGGACCACCCTGACAATGCCGTGGTCCCCTTCTCCCTGCCCAACACCGTGGAGGTTCCCTCGCCCCGGTCCGGTTACCCACCAATGAGCCTTCCGGTGGGCAGGCTACCTCCTGCCTCACCCCTTTGGTCCTGGTGGCTAAACAATATTGGCCGGCCGCCGGAAGAATTGACTCCCCAGGTCTGGTGGCCCATGTTTTTCGGCACGCCACCAGACTTCATTCAGCGGACCTTCCACCCCTTAAAGGGGGGAACTCTGTGAGGAACCGAGCTGCCTCGGTTTCCCCCGGCTCGGTCCTGAGCTCTCTGTGGGTTTAGGAACCGTTGTATATGTATGTATAGTATGTATTTCAGTGTTTCCATATCCATAGCCACTGCCTGACCGGCAGCTGTTAGACAGCCGCTGTGATCTACTTTCTGTGAACTCTGCTGACAGTCTGCCGGTCCGGCCACACCCCCTCGCTCTCTCATTTCCATCACCTGTTCCCAGCTCCGTTAATCATCTTTTCTACGCCTTGCCCAGGTGTTCACAATTTGTTATGCCAGCGGGGTTTGTACTTGAGCAGCTCTTTGCTAGTCAAACACTCACCACGCTGGACCATTGTACGTGCTCACATGGTTGTTCTTCGGCGTGTGACTGTCACGTCAGGTGAAGGATCGTTGAGTTTGTGCTCGCTGGCGGACTTGGACAACTCGCACTGTTCCTGCACGGTGAGTAAGCGCTGTCTGCGTTTCTGTTTGCAGTTGTGCTGCTACACTTGCCTGTAGCATTTCCCCTTGCAGCACAACTGCTACGCTTAGGCACTGTTGCCCAGCTCTTCTCCCGTGCCAGTCGAGCGTCCTGGAGAACTCTGAGTTAAACCCGAGCTGTCCTGTCTGTTTTTGTGGCCATGGTGCACAGTGGTCTGCCCGCTGCACGCAATTCGTGTGAGCCGTTTTGTGCACAGCTGTTACATTTCTGTAAGTCTTTATTTTTGAACTGTCTGGATATCAATAAATGTGTGTTTGGTGTACCCTGCCCTTAAATCCTCATTCCTCCTTCTCTTCCTCCGTGCGCTGTGGAGAAGTGCACAGGGAAGTTTATGGCACCTTCTGCCTTACTGAGTGACATTTCCAGATTTACTGCTTCGAATGGGTGTGATTTAAAGTAGTGTGTCCTATTCGGTCTCAGCTTCTCTGTGCCTTGCCTGGCGTACAGTGTTGGCAGCCAGCTGACTATTCCGCATCTCCTGGTTCTCAGCTTGTCTGTGCCTTGGCTGGCCTGCAGCGTTGCTTGCTTTGCGGGCATTTCGGACTTCAAGTGACTCATGCACATGCACAAGCACATGCATGGCACACTGCCACACATTTCCTGTCTGTCTGTGCATCCCTTGTCTGTCGTACCCTATGCTGGTGAAGGGTCTCGTCCTGTGGCAGGCATCATAGGACACTACATCATAGGTAGGCAGGCATCATAAGTGATGGTCTATATGACATGATTAAGACATTAAGGCAGGCATCATAGGACACTACATCATAGGTATCCAGTCCTACTATCTATATGACGGCATCGCCTATATGACAGCATCGCGAGTCCTATGTAGCCTGAGAGCATAGGATCATCATAGGACATCAGGCAGACATCATAGGCCGTCCTATGATTGTCACGCCGCGCCGCTCATCAGCGGCGCCACCTGCTCGCACCCCTGTTAATCATCAGCGGCGGGGAATATAAGCCGCCTCGCCCTGAGCTTCGGGCTGAAGCCGTCAGACTTCATTCCCGTCAACACGACGCAAACTCTCTCTTCAGCACGACGCTGTCCGGTAAGGATCACGTACCTTATCTTCTCCAGTCTGCTCCCCTATGCACAGGTGGATTCCTCGGCGGCGGACAACTCCGTCCCTTGTCCTTCCTCGCTGCTGCACCGAGTCCTGCAGGTGGCTGTCTCCCGGGGTCCCGTCCTTGTTGTGCCAGTCATCTGCCCCAAGCAAGTAAGCTTCTCCCTCGCCTATTCTCCTCCTGTGTTGGTGTGTGCCCATCACCCTGTGTCTCTGTTCTCTCCCATAGGGTTGCCGGCTGAACGGTCTCCTGCCTCTGTGCCCGAAGCAGACGCCGCCACCAACACATCAACATTCCGCAGACACACACCCATACACCCCTGTTGTTAATAAACAGTTTGAACTACTCTGAGCCTGTGTGTGTGCGTCTCCTGAGCCGAACGTTATGTCAGTACGGCTTCAGCAGAGCGGCTCGGCAGACGGCGGGCTCGCGCACTGGCTTACCACACTCGAGGCTCGAGTGGATCAAATTGTTTATCAGCAACAGGTGATCCTTAATCAACTTGTTAACATCACTAACCGATTGGACCGCCTGGACCCCCAGCAGCCGTTCCCCCCGGCTCGCCAGGGTGGCGCAGCTCCTGCTGTTCCAGCGGCTGTCCAGCCGGCTCCAGTGGCACCAGCTCGGCTCACACCGATTCCGACCCCCGCCCGCTTTAGCGGAAAGCTCGGCGGAGCGCGGGGGTTCATTATGCAGTGTGAGTCCGTGTTCCACCGTGTGCCCGGAGATTTTCCCTCGGATCACAGCCGAATTGGTTACATAGGGAATCTCCTGGAGGGGCGCACGTTAACTTGGACCTACGCCATAATGGCGAAGCCCAGTTACGCCACCCTCACCTATGACCAATTCGTGGCACGCTTCCTGGAAGTCTTTGACCATTCTCGAACCGAGACGGTCCAAGTCGATCGGCTTCTCGCTCTCCAGCAGGGAAGCCGGTCGGCAGCGGACTATGCAGTCGACTACCGGGTAGCGGCGGAGGAATTGGGCTGGGACGAACGCTCCCTCTGTGGCCTGTTCCTCCGCAGCCTCAACGATGATCTGAGGGATGAACTGGCTGGGCGGGATCTCCCTGGAACGCTAGCGGAGCTAACTTCCCTAGCCATCAGCTTGGATAACAGGCTGCGCGAGCGCTCCTCTGGACGGAAGTCGTCTACTTCTCGCCCTCGGGGAGCCTCGTTGCGCCTGCCCCAAGCTCGCCCCCTGGCGACGCCGCCGCCATCGCGCCCCGAGGAGTCGGAGCCGATGGTGACGGACTGGACAAAGCTCTCCCCGGCAGAGAGACAACGCCGCCGTGAGTTGAATCTCTGCATGTATTGCGGAGACAATCAACACACGGTGGAGCTTTGTCCACAAAAGCCAAACGGCGGGGTCCGCGAGTCACTGTAGGGGGTCTCGCGGACGTCAATCGGTTAAGTCCCCTTACCCAATTGAAGCTGCCCATCCGTTTCTGCCACAACCCCACTGGGCACCTCATCCACGCACTGGTGGATTCGGGCGCAGAAGGCAGCTTCATTTCACAGAGCCTGGCAACCCATTTGGGCATCTGCTGTCAGGCAGTGAAGAATCCCATCTCTCTTGTCAACCTCTCCCGTGCCTCCCTTGGGAGAGTATCACACCAGACCATCCCCGTTCCGGTCATCATCTCGGGAAACCACCGGGAGGAGATGACCTTTTATGTCCTACCCAACTCTGTGTCGCCCGTCATCCTGGGGTATCCCTGGCTACGCCTTCACAACCCTGTCCTGGATTGGAAGTCAGCTGGGGTATCGGCATGGAGCACATTCTGTATGGGCACCTGCCTTCAGTCCGCTGCCTGCTCTCCGTCCGCTCCTCCCCCTGCGACGGACGCTGCACCCCCGGACCTGTCTCTGGTGCCTCCGGAATTTCACGACCTGGGTATGGTGTTCAGTAAAACTAAAGCTATGTCTCTCCCCCCTCATCGGCCCTATGACTGTGCCATCAACCTCCGCCAGGGGGCTCCCCTACCTTCTGGTCGCCTCTATAGCCTGTCAGCGCCGGAGAAGTAGACAATGAACGCCTACCTGAAGGAATCATTGAGTGCTGGGATAATCCGCCCATCATCGTCACCCGTGGGGGCAGGGTTCTTCTTCGTGGGAAAAAAGGATGGGTCCCTCCGCCCTTGCATTGACTACCGGGCCCTCAACGATATCACTGAGAAGGACCGTTACACCCTGCCCCTCATGGACACTGCCTTCCACTCCCTCCAGGGGGCGACCTGGTTCACCAAACTGGATCTACGCAGCGCTTACCACCTCGTCCGGATCCGGGAGGGAGATGAGTGGAAGACAGCCTTCCGTACCCCGAACGGCCACTTTGAATATCTGGTAATGCCGTTCGGGTTGACCAACGCTCCTGCCGTCTTTCAGCGCCTCATAAATGACGTCCTCCGGGACTTCATTGGCCTTTTCGTGTTCGTCTACCTGGACGATATTCTCATCTTCTCCAAGTCCAGGGACGAGCACCAGGTCCACGTGAGGCGGGTCCTCCAAAGACTGCTGGAGAATCAACTGTACGTGAAGGCTGAGAAATGTGAATTTTATGCCAGGACTACGTCCTTCCTGGGGTTCATCATTGCCCACGACAAGGTGCTCCCAGACCCAGAGAAGGTGAAGGCGGTGGTGGAATGGCCTACACCTGCATCCCGGAAGCAGGTGCAACAGTTCGTTGGCTTCGCCAATTTCTACTGCCGCTTTGTCCCTAACTTCAGCTCCATCGTCGGACCGCTGACCCGCCTCACGTCCCCTAAGGTTCCGTTCCGGTGGACCGAAGAGGTCGCTGCTGCCTTTCAGGCGCTGAAGGCAGAGTTCTCCTCCTCCCGGGTCCTTTGCCAGGTCGACCCCGCGCTGTAGTGCATCGTGGAGGTAGACGCCTCGGACACAGGAGTGGGGGCAGTGCTATCCCAGCGGTCGCCGGACGATGGCGCCAAACGGCCCTGCGCCTTCTTCTCCCGGCGCTTGTCCCCGGCGGAGAGGAATTACGATGTGGGGGACAGAGAGCTCTTGGCCATCAAACTCGCCCTGCAGGAGTGGCACCACTGGCTAGAGGGGGCGAACCTGCCGTTCGTGGTCCTGACGGACCACAAGAACTTGGAATACCTACGATCTGCCAAGCGCCTGAACGCCCGCCAGGCGCGCTGGTCCTTGTTCTTCGCCAGGTTCCAGTTCTCTATCACCTTCAGGCCTGGTTCTAAAAACGGCCTGCCTGACGCCCTCTCTAGGCAGTTCACCCCCGTGGAGTCGGAGGAGACGCCCCACTCCATCCTGCCCAGGTCGTGCGTCATGGGAGCCATCTCGTGGGACATCGAGAGCAAGATCCGGAAGGCGCAGGAAGTGGAACCTGACCCTGGCGGCGGACCTGAGGGGAGGCTGTTCGTGCCATCCGCGGTCCGAGGAGAGGTCATCCACTGGCTACACACCTCCAAGCTCACCTGTCACCCTGGCACCTCCCAGATGATAGACCTCCTCCAACGGTCCTTTTGGTGGCCAGGCCTGCGGAGGGACGCAGCCCGCTACGCCCGGGCTTGCCCAATCTGTGCCACCTGCAAGTCGGGAAATGCCCCTCCAGCGGGTCTGCTCCAGCCCCTGCCCGTCCCTGGCAGGCCCTGGTCGCACATTGCGTTGGATTTCGTCACCGGACTCCCCGTCTCCAACTCCTATGACACCATCCTGACCATCGTGGACCGTTTCTCCAAGGCTGTGCACTTCGTCCCCCTGCGAGGCCTCCCTACTGCCCTGGAGACGGCGGATCTCCTCGTCCAACACGTGGTCAGGCTGCACGGGATTCCGGTGGACGTGGTCTCGGATCGGGGCCCCCAATTTTCATCTGAGGTTTGGAGGTCATTCTGTAACGCCATCGGAGCCAAGGTGAGCCTCTCCTCCGGCCATCACCCCCAATCCAATGGGCAGTGTGAACGGACCAACCAGGAGCTGGAGGCTGCGCTCCGCTGTGTGACCACATCCAAACCCACGTCCTGGAGCAACCATCTTGCCTGGGTTGAATATGCCCTCAATACCGCTCGCTCTTCTGCTACAGGGATGTCTCCCTTCAAGGCGTCCCTGGGTTACGACCCCCCGCTGTTCCCGGTGCAGGAGAGTGAGGTAACTGTCCCCTCAGTTAGGGCACATCTCAGGCAGTTCCGCTCCATCTGGACTGCCGCGCGCAATGCGCTTTTACGCACAGCGGAGCGCAACAGGACTGTGGTGGACCGGCATAGAAGACCTGCCCCGGCGTACAGAGTTGGGCAACATGTCTACGTTTCTACCCAGGACGTCACCCTAAAAGGCGAGAGGAGAAAGCTGGCACAGCGATTCATGGGTCCCTATCCCATCACCCGGATCATCAACCCGGTGGCTGTGCGCGTGGCTACTCCCCCCTCCCTCCGCATCCATCCCACCTTCCACGTGTCAAAGGTGAAGCTGGCAGTCTCCGACCCCCTTTGCCCTCCTCCTGCGGCGCAACCCGCGCCCCAGATGATTGGTGGCCATCCGGCCTGGTCCGTCTCCTCCATCCTAGACTCCCGGCGCCGGGGTCGTGGGTTGCAGTACTTGGTGGACTGGGAGGGCTATGGGCCCGAGCATCAACAGTGGGTGCCCCCGTCATTCGTGTTGGACCCATCGCTCATCGCTGACTTCCACCGAGCGCACCCAGAGAAGCCATCGCCAGGAGGTGCTGCTAGAGGGAGGAGTACTGTCACGCCGCGCCGCTCATCAGCGGCGCCACCTGCTCGCACACCTGTTAATCATCAGCGGCGGGGAATATAAGCCGCCTCGCCCTGAGCTTCGGGCTGAAGCCGTCAGACTTCATTCCCGTCAACACGACGCAAACTCTCTCTTCAGCACGACGTTGTCCGGTAAGGATCACGTACCTTATCTTCTCCAGTCTGCTCCCCTGTGCACAGGTGGATTCCTCGGCGGCGGACAACTCCGTCCCTTGTCCTTCCTCGCTGCTGCACCGAGTCCTGCAGGTGGCTGTCTCCCGGGGTCCCGTCCTTGTTGTGCCAGTCATCTGCCCCAAGCAAGTAAGCTTCTCCCTCGCCTATTCTCCTCCTGTGTTGGTGTGTGCCCATCACCCTGTGCCTCTGTTCTCTCCCATAGGGTTGCCGGCTGAACGGTCTCCTGCCTCTGTGCCCGAAGCAGACGCCGCCACCAACACATCAACATTCCGCAGACACACACCCATACACCCCTGTTGTTAATAAACAGTTTGAACTACTCTGAGCCTGTGTGTGTGCGTCTCCTGAGCCGAACATTATGTCAATGATGTCCTATGATCGTGACAGACAGGCAGGCAGACAGACACACAGATTTTTTAAATTTGTAGAGTGATGACATAATCGAAATAAATGTCACGCCTGCCCATCCCACTTTTACACACAGGTAAATATTTTTCTACTACAATATTAAAACCGTATCCCAGTGTTTACAATTTTATATCGTCTGTTAATGTCAAACAAACATAGCGTTTAGAATCCGCACATTCAGTTTCACTTTCTGTTTTTAAAGTATTTTGCCGCTCCAAACGTACGCCAAACGTGACAAAAATATTTTGAAAAACATGACAGAAATTGTTTATCGTAACAGTGGTTTTACTTGCCCTATCAATACAATTTAAAAACTAGGAGAGAGTTTCAAATCTGCACTTTCAACACAAGTTGAAACGGCGACACAGTGAGGCTGCATCTTACTTCCACCTCGTCTGAGTTTTTAATTAATAATCTGATCATTTTTACAAAACACCATATTCACAAATGTCGATACGCTAAATCCCCACCCCATGGTCTACCTTTAAAAATGAACTTTCTCTGCTCCAACAGTGTCTGAAACAAATCAATAATGCCCATGCAAATAAGTTATACACATTAATAACAACAATTCTGTCATAAACCCCTTGGGGGGGGGTTTGTTTGTTTAATGTACTTTTATTTATTTATTTATTTTATTTTCCTTAAATTCTCGTTCTAATTTTGATTGTTATCGTACATGCAATTTCATTACATCCTGAATGTCCGCCTATGTTGTATCTCATTAACCACTACAGCAATTATGTTTGTTGTTTGAATGTACAGAGGAGGTGAGATTTTCTTTTCCTGTATTGTAAAAACAGTCGTAATTGAGTTTGTCATTGTTTGTGTAATGTTATTTGTTCAATAAAATTTAAAAAAAAAAAAAGCTTCCACCTTGTCCTAAAGCAGTCACGTGATTTGGTGTGACCTTTCACAACCATGGAAGACCAACTGTATGATCAGCTTTTGACGTCCTACACCGCAACACAACAAAAGTACCCCCTGTGGATCTATGATCTACCTCACTTTGGGACCGGCGGTGGATAAAAAAGTAATTCTTGTGTATATCACTCAACACTGCTGATATCATGGGGTGGGGGGTATAAATTCACCTGGGGGGGAGTTGTTCAGAACTCCTTATAAGAACTCCTTATACAAAGATATAGAGTGACGATAATCAAGTCAGTGGCGGTAATGCACCTGTGGGCTGGTTGCCAACCGCCAATCAAATCTAAAAGAAGAAGAATTGTTGGTTACATTAATTATGCCTCAGTGCAAAGCAACGTAGGCATACCATAATCACTACATGCATCTGTGTGTCTATCTGTCTGTTTGTTACCACCTTTTCAGCTCGCCTGGTCAAAATCAAGTGGAATTCAAGGCTTGTATCATTGTATTGCAATATTTTATCAAATTTTTATCTGCCAAAATTTCCACATATGGCTTTGTTATCAAAATTAACAGTAATTTAACTTACCTTTGTCAGGGCGTAGGTTGAGTCTCATGTCGTCAGTTTCTGTCATTCTTTGTGCTTCTGTAAAGCATAGACTCAAACCACGTCCTCGCTTTGGGTTTATGTTATTTTTCCTGTATTTATCATTGTTTGTTGGTTCCATGATTCTGTTCTCAGTTCTTCTTCTTCTTTTAGATTTGATTGGCAGTTGACAACCAGCTTACAGGTGGATAGAGTGATGATATAGAGTGAAGTATGTGGCGGTAATGCACCTGTAAGCTGGTTGCCAACCGCCAATCAAATCTAAAAGAAGAAGAAGAAGCAGCTTACAGGTGCTTCACTCTATATCATCACTCTGTCTGGTCAGGAGCTGTAGTCGATTTAGAATGATGATTTGTATTTGGTAGGTGGTGGTAATGCACCTGTAAGCTGGTTGCCAACCGCCAATCAAATCTAAAAGAAGAAGGAGCTGTAGTTTGTTCTCAGTTCTTCTTGTTCTCAGTTCTTCTTCTTCTTTTAGATTTGATTGGCGGTTGGCAACCAGCTTACAGGTGCATTACCGCCACGTACTTCATTCTAAATCATTACTCTATATCTCTTTGTTCTCAGTTCTTCTTCTTCTTTTAGATTTGATTGGCGGTTGGCAACCACCTTACAGGTGCATTACAGCCACGTACTTCACTCTATATCATCACTCTGTATATCTTGGCCGGGCTTCCTGAACAACTCTCTGTTCTCAGTTCTTCTTCTTCTTCTTTTAGATTTGATTCGCGGTTGGCAGCCAGCTTACAGGTGCATTACCACCATGCTCTTCACTCTACATCATCATTGCTAAGTGTCCAATACTGTGGTATTCAGCAAGTTTAGTATCACTCTATATATAATTCAAGAAATCTCTGTTTGTCTTCTTCTTCTTCTTTTAGATTTGATTGGTGGTTGGCAACCAGCTTACAGGTGCATTACCGCCATGTACTTTATTTATTTATCACTTTATCTTCTTCTTCTTTTAGATGATTGGCAGCTGATCCACCAGCCCATGATGTCTGTGAACTTAAAGATCCCCCCACTTAACACATCCTCAACTGCTTCCCAGTGTAGCCCCTTGATGCCAAGATATTTTTCTGCTGCTTTCACAATGATTTAGATTTTTTCTGTTTTCTTGGAAATCTGCGCAGTGTGGTTTATCACATCTGCCACAAATAACACAGAATTATTTTTCTTCATAACCAGAGAACCTTCCTTAATTCTGCTGCATGCACTGCAAGCCTGCACACTTTCCCTGTTGGAGTCCACTCCCACTTTTTTAGCTGGCACCTTTTTCACAGCTTCTGCATATGTTAATCCCTGGAAGACTTTTACCTGCTGAATTTCTGCTGCTCTTTTGCTGGCTTCACAACCTCGATTTGCAGAGCTACAGTATGCTCACCACCACAGTTACAGCACTTTTTTCTTCTTCTTCTCTTGGTTACCGGCGGATAGCAAACAACTGAAAGGTGCATACCGCCACCTACTGTACAAGAGTGTGTAACATTATATCATTTGAGCCTGACACTTGCCATATTCATGTTCACCGGAGCATCTGGCACATCGTTGTCTACCTTTGCATATCGCTGCTACATGACCAAACTTTTGACATTTGAAACATCTGACGGGAGGAGGAATGTAAAGTCTGACTTCATAGCTCCTGTAGCCAATATACACCTTACTTGGCAGTCTTGATTCATCAGATTTTAACATTACCGACAGACTATCACATTTTCACCATTTCTGTTAGTTTCAATCTTTGTACCTCTGTCACTTTTGCTCCAGTTAAATGGTAAATGGCGTTTGCTTACACAGCGCTTTTCTTCTCATCTAAGACGCCCAAAGCGCTTTACAGATCCTGCTATCCACCCATTCACACATACATTCACACACTGGTGGCGGCAGAGCTGCCATACACACAGGCACTAACCTGGCCACCAGGAGCAGCTGGGGGTTTAGTGTCTTGCTCAAGGACACTTCAACATGCGGACTGCAGACAGAGCGGGGATTGAACCCATTTTTTTTTTATTTTTTTATTTTTTTTTTTTTTTTGTTACTTATTTGTACCCGTAGGTAGACTTGGTTTGCAGTCTGGTGACAAGCCACCGGCTGCTGGTCGCTGCGTGCGCGAGCGCCCTAAACCTACATGTTTTTGGTGTGCGGGAGGAAACCGGAGAAATCCCGGAGTAAACCCGCGCAACACGGGGAGAACATGCAAACTCCACACAGCTCATTGTTGGTCGGGGGCTGGGATCGAACCCACGATCTCATGATCCCCGCGATCCCCCGGCCGAGGGTAAAACTGTGCTGCCACAGTGCTAAACCACTGCGCCACCGTGCAGCCCATGACCCTCCAATCAGTAGTCGCCCACACCATACCTGCACCACAGCCACCCCAGTTAAATTTTTCATTATTTCATCAGTTGAGACAGCCGTTGAAATGCCCGATATCACTCCTGTTATTGCGTTATTTCCTTCCAATACTGAACACTGCACATTTCCCCCCCCATCTTATTGACTCTGATTGCTTTTCCTTGTTGAACACTATCTTTACATGTCTTCTTCTTCTTCTTCTTCTTCTTCTTCTTCTTCTTCTTCTTCTTCTTCTTCTTTTAGATTTGATTGGTGGTTGGCAACCAGCTTACAGGTGCATTACTGCCACTGACTTGATTATCATGACCATAGGACTCGCTAAAAGATCATAGGATCACCTATGATGTGTCTATGATGTCTACATGATGTCTATATGATGTCATATTGACACCAAAAGATCAAAGGCAGCCTTCACTCACGATCATAGGACTCGCTATGACATCATCAAAGATCATAGGACTTGCTATGTCACGATCATAGGACTCACTAAAAGATCACAGGACTCGCTATGACATCATCAAAGATCAAAGGCAGGCTTCACTCACGATCATAGGAATGTCATATAAACATCATAGGCACATCATAGGCTCAGTGATGCCTGATGTCATAGCTGACATCATCAAAACCTGTCACAATGTCACAATCATAGGACTCGCTAAAAGATCATAGGACTTGCTATGATGTCATCAAAGATCATAGGACTCGCTATGACATCATCAAAGATCAAATGCAGGCATCATAGGACTCATTATGCCATCATCAACGATCATAGGACTCGCTATGACATCAGTAAAGATCATAGGAGTCACTATGACACCATCAAAGATCAAAGGCAGGCATCACTGAATGAGTACTGACGTGCTTGCTTACACCCTTGCTTACACCTGCTTTCTACAGGCATGCAGAAATACTTGCTTATACTTGGTTTCTATGGGCATGCACAGGTATGCACTGGTTTTTTATGATGAGTTCAGTTTGGTCATTGTGTGTCATAGTCGTCTCCCCTGATCCCCTGCATATGTTTTGTCTCCCTCCTTGTGTGTGTGTTAGCCCTGCCTCTTCCTGTCAGCTGTTTGTGATTATTGATTTCTCCACCTGTCCCGTGTTTCCTGATTTATTGTCCGCATTATTTAAAGGACGCAGCCCCTGTTTGGCACTGCGTCATTAGTCTGGCATCTCACACATGCTTCTGCCAAGTCATGTGAGTTTTCCTTGTCAAGCTTGTTTAGCTTTTTTGTGTGTGTTTCAGCTTCTGAGCTGCTTGCTTTGAGTTTATTAATAAAATGTTGAATGCTCATTACGCATCTGGGTCCTGCTCTCTGCCCCAAGGGGCAAACGTTGACAACCTTTACCATCACTGCAGCTGGGAAAAAAGGTATTGTTATAACTATGCCAGGCCAGTAGAGGTGGCAGTGCGCCTTTTTAACAGGCCCCCCATGCCTCCCTGCCACAAGCACAGAGGCATCAGGACCTTGGTACTTTCATTTGATTATTGTGTTCATTCACTCCATGGATGATGTTCTCAGTTGCATCTTTTGTTTGTGGAAGCATTATATCCAAATAATGGAGAACGGAGAGCTTTCCCTGTTGAACATTGAACTCCCTTATATATCCCAGCTGTAGCCCGCCTGACGTCACTCACCCCTCAATCCCAGCTGAGCTTCGGCAAGCCCCGAAGTACAATTCCCATATGTAACACCACCCCCCAGACCCCACCCCATTTCAATAAACCAATCAATGTGCAACTTAACACGTAAACATGACAAAGAATTTTTCTTTTTTTCAACATACAGTATGTACATGTATAACTATAAACAGGTGAATTCTACGGGTGTCTGGGTAGACTGCCAGAACGCCCCACCTAGTTGGAGCGGATTATTCTGCTGCTAGTCCCAACCGACGTCAAACATAACAGTCCTTGTAACAAAGTCCTCCGGGTACCTAGGCCTCCAACGAATTCTAGTCGGGCATCCCCTAGAAGGGGACCCTGCACCTGGCACCGTCAGCTTAGCCTGTGGGCCTTCATCAGTCAAGGCCCCCCAGTCCCTGCTCTCACTGAAACATCCAGCTACAGCATCAGCCCTCTGCTCCAGTGCTGACCTTCTCAGTCAGCTGGCATGCCACCGAGACCCATCCTCAAGCTTGAACGTGTCAGGGCCCCGTTCTGCTGTGGGCCCGGGCCCCGATCTGCTGTGGCCCCATCCACAGTGGTTGCAGCTTTTGGTGGTGGACAGGGTGTTTAATCCACATCCAGTCCATTTCCCACAGTCCGTGGTCCCTCGCCCTGTGCTCCCTGTCGAATCTCTGTTTCATTTTGCGTTGCCATCTGGTGACCCAGTTCCACACTGCTTCCGTGTTGTCCTGGGAACCCGTCATTGGAGGTCTCAACCAGTTCACCGGCAAGGTTAACTCACGCCCCAGCATGAGGGCCGCCGGGGAACAGCCCATCATGGCATGGACAGACGCTCTATAGTGCAGTAACGTGTTTTGCAGTTTGTCCGAGAATGCAAAACCATCCACCAGGTGGGCTCTCAGTCCATTCTTCAACATTTTGTTGAACCGCTCAACATCTCCGTTAGCCTGAGGATGGTAGAATGCCGTCTTAACATGCTCCACACGTCTGTTACTCAGAAATTCCTCCTAAGCTCTGGAGATGAACTGCAGGCCGTTGTCCATTGTAACTGTGTTCAAGGTCCCCCACCTAGCAAACAAGGACGCCAGGAACCCTGTGACCACTTCCGTCGTGACAGAGTTGGTTGATAGTACCTCCGGCCACTTTGAGAACACATCATAGGCCACAAGCAGGAACCAGCTATTCGAAGGTGCCACATGCAGCTCGCTGCAGACATCCAGCTCGACATGTCTCCAGGGTCCCTTCAGGTTTATGACACCGGCCGTAGGGGTGGGGGAGGTGGTCCACCAGTCTTGCCACTCTCCAGGCATGGCACGCAGTGTTCCACCATGGTCTCGATGTCCTTGTCGATACCCGGCCACCAGACAGAGTCCCTGCTGCGTTGCTTCACTTTAACCACACCCAGATAACCCTCGTGCAGCATCGTCAGGACCCGGGATGGCGGGATCAGGGTGCACTGTCCTCTGGCCACACACACCTCATTCCAGCAGCTCAGTTCATCCTTGACCCGGTGGCAAGGTGCCAACTCGCTCTGCACCCCTGCTGGCCAACCCTCTCTGATTGCCGGGCGTAATTTCACCAGCACCGGATCCCATTCTGATTCTTCCCTGAGTTCCTGAGGGGATACAATCTTCTGGAGAGTTCCGTGCAGCTCGTGGATCAGGTCCACCTCAGCTGGGTCATCGTCACTGTCATCTGGTCTGGAGCAATTAACCATGGCATGGGACAAAAGGTCCGCCACAATGTTCTCTTTGCCTGGGGTGAACTTGGTGGTGAAATTATAAGCTCTCAGTCTTTTGGACCACATGTGGATCCTCAGCGGCCTGTGCCCTGACCCCGACATCTCCAGCAAAGTTGTGAGCGCTCGGTGGTCCTTTCTTAGAGTGAAGTGGTGCCCATAGAGGTAAATGTGCCACCTCTCATATGCCCAGATGCAGGCCCTCTCGCCCACGGCATATTTCTGCTCCGCCGCTGAGAGGGACCTTAATGCGAACACCACCGGGCGCTCTGTGCCATCCTGCACCTGGGACATGACAGCCCCCACTGCCAAACCAGACGCATCGCAGGTCACGATGGTCGCCTGATTGGGGTTAAAATGAGCCAACATCGGCAGGGAGGTGAGCTGCTGTCCAAATGTCCAAATGTCCAACCAGAGGAAATAACACGCTAGATCACTGTTATACTTCAGTAAAGGACGCATATCGCGCTGTTCCCCGTGCTGCGCTGGGACTATCTGATCACGTGATGGTTCACCTCATCCCCACATACAAACAAAGACTGAAACTCACTAAACCTGTTGTGACCACCACAAAGAAATTGACCAGTGAAGCTGGACAGAAACTGAACACATGCATGGAAATAACTGACTGGGGCATGTTTAAAAGAGCCACACATGATCTTAATGAGTACACAGACACTGTGAACTCATATATCAACTTCTGTGAGGAGGACATTCTCCCATCGCGCACCAGGGTAAGATATTCTAATGACAAGCCTTGGTTCACAGCTAAGCTCAGACGGATCAGGAAGGAGAAGGAAGCAGCGTTGAAAAGTGGAGACAGGGACTGCTACAGAGAGGTCAAATATCGGTTTAACAGAGAGCTGAGGAGAGCTAAATCTGTGTATTCTGAGAAACTCCAGCAGCAGTTCACTGCTAATGACTCGGCTTCTGTGTGGAGAGGACTGAGGCAAATCACCAACTATCGGCCTCAGGCTTCTAAAGGTCAGGATGACAAAGCCCTTTGTCAAAGACTGTCCCAACATTACGCCCGTTTTGACACCTCGTCAGCTGTGTCCAACTCACCCACTCCACCCAGCTCCACTGCCTCCTCAGCCCCTAATTCATCAAAAGCGGTCCCCCCCACCTCCTCCTCCTCCTCCCCCCGTCCCCTTGTCATCAGTGAGCAGGACGTGCACAGACAGTTCTCCAGACTGAACCCGCGCAAGGCCCCCGGGCCGGACGGTGTGTCTCCCTCCACCCTGAGACACTGTGCGAAAGAGCTGGCTCCTGTCTTCACAGACATTTTTAACACCTCCCTTAAGCAATGTCACGTGCCAACCTGCCTCAAATCCTCCACCATCATCCCTGTCCCCAAGAAGCCACGGATTACTGGACTTAACGACTACAGACCTGTAGCGCTCACCTCTGTAGTCATGAAGTCCTTTGAGCGCCTGGTCCTGTCTCACCTCAAGTCCATCACCACACCCCTCCTAGACCCGCTGCAGTTTGCCTACCATGCTAACAGGTCTGTGGACGACGCAGTCAACCTGGCCCTCCACTCCATCCTGCAGCACCTGGACTCCCCGGGAACCTATGCCAGGATTCTGTTTGTGGACTTCAGCTCCGCATTCAACACCATCCGCCCCGATCTGCTCCAGGACAAGCTGTCCCTGCTCAACGTGCCTGACTCCCTCTGCAGGTGGATCACCGACTTCCTGACGGACCGGAGACAGCATGTGCGGCTGGGGAAGTCTGTCTCAGACTCTGTTAGCATCAGCATTGGATCACCCCAGGGCTGTGTACTTTCCCCCCTACTCTTCTCCCTTTATACCAACTCCTGCACCTCCTCCCACCAGTCTGTTAAGCTGATTAAGTTTGCGGACGACACCACCCTCATCGGGCTCATCTCCAACGGCGACGAGTCCACCTACAGGGAAGAGGTGGCCCAGCTGGTGTCCTGGTGCAGCCACAACAACCTGCAGCTGAATGCTCTGAAGACAGCGGAGATGATTGTGGACTTCAGGAAAGTCACATCCCCCCTGCCCCCCCTCACCATCACAGGCTCTCCCATCACCATTGCAGATTCCTTCCGCTTCTTGGGCACCACCATCACCCAAGACCTCAAATGGGAGCCAACCATCAGCTCCCTCATCAAAAAGGCCCAGCAGAGGATGTTCTTTCTGTGGCACCTGAGGAAGCTCAAGCTACCCACCAAGATGTTAGTGCAGTTCTACACGGCCATCATCGAGTCCATCCTCACCTCCTCCATAACTGTGTGGTATGCAGGAGCCACTGCCAGGGACAGACTAAAGCTGCAGCGCGTCGTGCGCACTGCTGAGAAGGTGATAGGCTGCGAGCTCCCATCTCTCCAGGACCTGTACATCTCCAGGACCCAGAGGCGTGCTGGCCGGATCATAGCCGATCCTTCACATCCTGGTCACGTGCTGTTTGCCCCCCTCCCCTCAGGTAGAAGGCTTCGGTCCATTCGGACTAAAACCTCCCGGCACATGAACAGCTTTTTCCCCTCTGCCATCAGACTGCTGAACACTAAGTGACTTTTGACTCTCGTGCACTATGTACAGCAGCTCAACCAGACTCATGTCAATCATCACTGTTTTTCTGTTGCATTATTGACTGCACTATGTGGTACTTCACATTATCTGCTACATGCTAATTTTTTAAAACTGCCTTGACTAGTACTACTCATTATTACTAGTATTATTATTATTATTACTTATTATTACTTATTTTTCTACACTTATTGCACGTTTCTAGTCCTTTAGTTTTTTAGTTTATCCCTTTTTCTCATTATGTTTTTAATGTTGCAGCATGGCACCGAGACAAATTCCTAGTTTGTGTATTACATGAACAATGGCAATAAATCTGATTCTGATTCTGATTCTGATTCTGCTGCTTCAACTTGGTGACCGCCGCCAAGCAGACTGGGGTCCACTCCCATGGCACATCCTGCTTCAACAGAGCCCAGAGGGGCTCAATCATTTCTGAATAACGAGGAATGAACCATCCATAGAAGTTGACCATGCCCAGAAACGACGAGGTCTGAGTGGGCGTGGAAGGATCTGGTATGCGCAGAACCGCCTCTACATTTGAATGCAGCGGTTGGAGCCCCCTTCCAGTCAGTGGAAACCCTACAAATTCTATGGTATCCGCTGAGAAGATACATTTCTCGTCGTTCAGGGTGACCCCATGTTCTTGGAGTGTTGCCAGGACCCTCTCCAGCCTCTTGTCGTGCTCTTCCCACGACGCACTGTGCACCAAATAGGCCACCACACCCTTGAGACCAGCTAGCATCGTTGACATGACCGTTTGGAAGCAACTGGGTGCTGAGCTCAGGCCAAATGGCATCTGGGTATACCTAAAAAACCCCATGTGGGTCACAAAGGCCATCAGGTTCCTGCTGTCCGGGTGGAGTGGGACTTGCAGGTAGCCCTGGCAGAGGTCCAGCTTCATGAAGATCTGAGACCCGCTGAACGTTGCCGTGAGCTCCTCCATGGTCGGGAGGGTGTATCTATCAGGAATAACCGCCTTGTTCATCATCCAGAGATCTATGCACGGTCTGATGCCTCCCCCTTTTTTCTTGGCCACCACCAGGTTGGAGATCCACGGCGAAGCGTCCACTTTTACAATGATGCCAGACTCTAGTAGTTTGGACAGCTCTGCTGAGACCTTATCCCGCAGCGCGAGGGGGAGTCGTCGCAGTGGCTGAATTTTTGGTGTCACACTCTTGTCAATGAGGGACCGATGGTAAAAAGCTCCGATACGACCCAGGCCCTTGAACAATGCTGGCCAGCAGAGGTGCCAATCGGGGCACACCATTAGCACGGATGAGCCCTCCGGGTCCCTTATGGAGAAACCTCACACCCCCAGCAGGTTGATTCCCAATAGGTCCGCCCCCTGGTGTGCCACCTGGAAGGTGAATCTGGACACCGTCTTCGGCCCACATGTTACCGAGAATTCTGCCGTGCCCACCATCTCAGTCTCCGCATTTCATGTCCATACCTGAACATCTTCACTGCCCTCGCGTTGATAGTCTTCGTAGAGAACAGCCTCCTCAGGGTAGCTAAGCACAAGAAAGCTCTACCGGCCCCTGAGTCCACCATAAGTGGTACGTCAACCCCGTCAAGCTGGAGCACATACCACTTTAGCAGTTCCTTCCCCATGCGTGCCACACACACCTGTCTGGTGTTGCTGGGCTCCGGTGTTACTAGGATAGGGGACAAAGTGTGGGCCCTATTACGCGCCTTCACCCACCTTTTCTTCTTCCTAGCTCGTCTTCGAGGCCTAGTTAGCATGCTAACCGCTGCTTTCGGTGATGGGCTACATGCCACCAACTCCCCGCTAGCTGATGCTACTATCTTCTGCAGGGTTGTGGATTCCCTCTGCTTGGCTAAGTCCAGCACTTCTCCTAACGACAGTTTCCCGGGTTAGCCTTAGCATGCTTCCCAGCCACATGTTGCTGGTTCTGTGGCCTAGCTTGTCCCTCACTAGCTCCTCTTCAATGGGCCCAAAGGTGCATTCCCTCGCTAAACTGCGTAGCTCCATGGCAAACTTCTGTGTGGACTCACCCGCTCGCTGTCGACGGTTGAAGAATTCATACCTCCTTTCAGTGATGGTGGAGTTGTCACAGAAGGTACTGTCCATCAGTGTCAACCCATTTTCTAGCGAACCGCCGCCACACAGCCCAAAGAAAATACGCTGCCCTTCTGTGCCAAGGTAATGTACTAGCAGGCTCCTCCGTCTCTCCTCACTAATGTTACTGAGTCCAGCCACCACCACATACACCTCAAATATGTTCCTCCAGCAAGCCCACGGTATAGTCGGTGTGCCCTGGTGTTGCAGGAATGGAGGTGGCTACCTGACGCACGCACCCATTTTCCTCGTCGCCAAATGTTATATCCGAATAATGGAGAATGGCGAGTTTTCTCTGTTGTACATTGAACTCCCTTTATTGAACTTCACATTCCAATATATATCCCAGCCGTAGCCCGCCTGACGTCACTCACCCCCCGCCCCCCACCCTCCCCAATCCCGGCTGAGCTACGGCAAGCCCCGAAGTACAATTCCCATATGTAACAGGAAGTGACCTCTTTAGATTCATGTCTGACACCATTTCATCCTTTCAGTTGATGTAACAGTGAAGTTTTGGTAATTTTATATAGTCATAATCCACCCAACTCTAACAGCTCAGATGCAGTCCAGAACAATTTTTGTTTAAACTTTTTGGACATTAATAACACGGCACATCTATACTGTCTCTCATCCCTGCTTCTTGGAATGATTTTATGATTTTGGATTGTCGTACATAATCAGGCATTTCTTCTGGAGTTCACTTTTCCTCAGTGAACTTTGACCTCATAGCTATTTTGTTGAAGCTCCCACACACTCTCACACCCACCCACACCCACCCACGCACCCACCCCCACACACACACACACACACACCCCTCTTAATAATAGCAACAACTTGGATTAAATTCAGAATTATTTATTGGATATCTAACTTGGATTAGAGTTTATGAGAAGCATGTCATAAATATTAAATACATTTAGATATTTGAATAATATTAAACTAGTAGGGCCTGACAAATATACAGTGGAGATCAAAATTAGAGAACAATGTATTAATACTTAATTTATTCTAAAATACACTACTCACAAACAGGGATATTTGGCTTTCTGGTGAAATTTATGGAAAATGTAAAAAATTCATGCTACAGTGATATATCATGAAAGTAGGGCATTTAAGTAGAAGCATGCAATGGTGATTTCCTCATCTCAAACAATTTATTGAAACAAAACCCAACAACAGTGGTGGGCATATGTACCACAACAAAAAATGTCAATGTCTCAATAACTTGGCATGTGCCCTTGAGCAGCAATTACAGCTTGACAACGACGTTTCATGCTGTTCACAAGTCGACTTATTGTCTGCTGAAGCATTCCACTCTTTTTGAAGGGCGGTCCTCAGGTCATTGAGGTTGTGGGGTGCAGGGTTACAAGCCCGTACATGGCGACTCAGCTGATCCCATAAGTTTTCTATTGGATTCAGGTCTGGAGAAAGTGCAGGCCACTCCATTTTAGGTACCCCAGCCTCCAGAAGCCATTCCCTAATGATGCAACCTCGATGAGCTGGAGCATTGTCATCCATGAAGATGAAATTAAGCCTGTGCTGTTCATGCAGGGGCACAATGACTGGATTGATGATGTTATTCAGGTAGGATTGGCTTGTCACTGTACCATTCACAAGGTGTAGGACAGTTCTGTATTGACTAGACACACCTGTCCAGACTGTAACACCACCACCACCACCAAAGGCTCGTCTGGTGACAACAGGGGCTGATGCATAGCGCGCATAGTGCTCTCCTTGACATCTCCAACATCGTTGGCGGCCATCATTTCTGCTCAGTGTGAAACGACTTTCATCAGAGAACACCACTGAGGGCCACTAGTCCCTGGTCCAGTATAAATACTCCCTGGCCCACGAAAGACGATGATGCCTGTGCTTGGTGGTGTGGTCAGGTACTCTTGCAGGTCATCTAGCACGCAGACCACACTGATGTAAACGGTTTTGAATGGTCTGACATGACACTTGGGTACCTCTCACCTCCATTAAATTTGCCTGGAGTTAAGAGGCATTCATCATCCGGTTCCACAGAGCACTGTTCACAATGAAGCGATCAAAGATTGTTGACTTCTATGCTTTTCTGTGACTCTTTCAGTCTCTCTGTATCTCTGCTCCTAAGTGCTGAAGACACTCTGTGACACTCTAAGCTCAGTGGCCACTTCCCTCTGAGAACATCCTGTTTGAAGTCTCGCAATGGGGAGGTACTGTTGATCAGTTGTGAGGTGTTGTCTTGGTCTCATGATGTCAAAATGTGAACAGCATGATGAAGAGAACAGTTAAAATACCAATTCTAATTGAACCAGAAAATTTATTGGTCAATTCGTGGAACAAACACGTGTTGTGAATTTTGCCATTAAGCACCTTGTTAAGAGAACAGCAAGTGATGCAAAAAGTACTGAAATGTTGGACATATGCATTCAAAAGGTTAGTGAAGTGTCATATTCAGGTGAGCCCGAACTCCCCCTCCCTTCCTGCAAGACTTTCCCTGGCTCCGCAGGCAGTCACTGCACCTGCGTGATGAGATGCACCCATCTCTTCCATGCCAGCGCTTATAAGGACCAGTTCGTCAATGCTTCAGTGCTGGCTCGTTGGGTATACTGCCTTTAAGCAAGCAAGTAAGTGTTTATTCACTCTCCAAGGAATTACTATTAAATTTCTTTTCTCTTCTCTCCTCCAGGTTGCTGCCATTTTTGTGGTGTGTCTCTCCGGGGTTCGTTGTGCACTCACCTGCCCCACCATCATCATCACCACTTCAGCTGCCTCATTCCACCCAGTCAGACACCTCACCGCAGCTCTACTCCTGCCCAACAGCGTCCTCTCTTGGTTCACAGTTTGATGCTGGGTTTGACTGCCGGGCTCTCAGCTCATCCCACGTGAATGCTGTCCTATTTTCCCTTTACCTGTCTCCCTCCTGATCTAACTCACTCTCGTCTCCCATTACAGGCTGTGTCCTCCTCTGTCAAGTGGCGTCTTTCATTAACGAAGCTCCCTTTTTTTGAATCAATAAATTGTGAAAACTAGTTTCTCTGTGTGCTTTGTGTGTTTACTCTGGTGTCGTTCCCTGCATGTGAGCTGTTTTATCCTGCCAGTTATGACAGAATGAGCCAGTCACAGTGCAAGCTCTGCAGGAGTGGCATCAGCGGAACACTCCGTTTTAGATCGTCTTGATGCCACAGAGAGGCAGGTGGCCATGCTTACTCAGCAGCTGCAAACAATTGCGCAGCAGCTGGGCACAGTCACCGAGCATTTGGCACACCTGTCTCGTCCGGGTCCCCACCACCACCACCTGCTCCCTCCACTTCTTCTACCATGCGCCAAACCACTTCCATTCTCTCGCCTGCCCCATACATGGGGGAGGTGGGGAAATATAAGGGGTTTCTTTGCCATGTTCAGCTTTATTTGGGCCAGGTGAGTGGAGAATACCCGGATGATACATCTAAAATTCATTTTATGACCCTCCTGCCGTGGGACCAGGCCCTCAGTTGGGCCCAGGCCATTCTTGACAGTCCGGAGGGCCCTAGTTATTCATTTGAGAGATTTGTTAGTGAATTTGCCCACACGTTCAACTGGACAGAGACCGAGGGCAACATCATGAGCCATGTAATGTCACTCCATCAAGGCAGTTGGTCTGCCGCCGACTACTCTGTGGAGTTTCGGGTTGCTGCAGCTGACTCTGGATGGAATGACGTTGCGCTACGTAGCGTCTTCCTCCAGGGTTTAATTCAATTCAATTCAATTCAACTTTATTTATATAGCGCCATTTCACAACAACAGTCATCCCATAGCACTATCAACTGTAGGGGGAACCCCCACAGTTGCAGAAAGACCCCAGCAATCAGGCAATCCCCTGTGAGCAAGCACTTGGCGACGGTGGAGAGGAAAAACTCCCTTTTAACAGGAAGAAACCTCCAGCAGAACCAGGCTCAGGGAGGGGCAGTCATCTGCTGCGACTGGCTGGGGGGTGAGGGGATAGAGAAGAAGAAAAGAACGGACATGTAGAGAGCAAACAGCACGATGGGGACTCAATCTATGGGAGAGAACAAACAAATGTTAATGACTAGCAAAAAAAATATTTCATTGAGAGTGAGGAAAGGAGTGAGGCCCAGTGCATTACTGGAGGTCCCCCGGCTGACTAAACCTATTAGCAGCATAACTAAGGGAGGGTTCAGAAACACATGATCCCTCCCTAATTGTAGGCTATATCAAAAAGGTAGGTTTTAGCCCTATTCTAAAAAACAGAGATCGAGTCTGACTCCCGAATCCAGATTGGCAGCTGGTTCCACAGGAGAGGAGCTTGATAACTGAAGGCTCTGCCTCCCATTGTACTTTTGGAGATTCTAGGTATTACAAGTAATCCTGCATTTTGGGAGCGTAGTGCTCTGTTAGGATAATACAGTAGTATCAGATCTTTTAAATTAAAAGGAGCCTGATTGTTTAGAGCTTTGTAAGTAAGAAGAAGGATTTTAAACTTAATTCTAAACTCTATGGCAAGCCAATGAAGGGAGGCCAGAACCGGAGAAATATGATCTCTCTTTCTAGTACCTGTTAAAACTCTTGCTGCAGCATTTTGGATCAGCTGAAAACTTTTTAAAGATGTTTTAGGACAGCCTGATAATAAAGAATTACAATAATCTAATCTCGAGCTAACAAAAGCGTGGATCAGTTTCTCAGCATCACAAGATGCTCCTAATCTTGGCAATATTACGCAAATGATTTAAACGAAAACCTCCACGACAACCTAGCAGTTTATGCGGTTCCCTCCTCCTTGGACGGTCTTATTGATCAGGCCGTCAGTCTTGACAACCAATACCGCGAGAGCAAAAGAGCGCAAATCCTCCTCTCACCCGCTTGTCGCGCATGTGCCAATCCAAGCTACTGACACAGGTGGAGCCGACTTCTCCTCCAAACCTGTGGTGCTCGGCTGAGCCTGTCTGGCTCCGGAAGAGTGCCAGCGACGGAGGAGGAACAGCGCGTGTATGTATTGTGGCTCGATGGAGCACACACTGCCGAAATGCCACCTGAAGCCAAAAGACGTGGCCCATCAGTAGCCGTGGAGGGTCTGACGGCCAGGAATTCTTTTCATCCCCCCGATAACTACTCCATTTTGGCCCTCATCCAGTTGCCGGGGGTCAAGAGGAGGGTTATAGCCTTAATAGATTAAGGGGCAGAGCAAAATTTTATTTCCTCACGGCTCGTGCAGGAAGTAGGCATCCCCACAATCAAATTGCCCACATCCCTTAACGTCACTACTCTGTCAGGCGGTAATGTAGCTTCCATTACCAAAAGCACAACGCCAGTCTCCGTCTTTCTTTCCGGGAACCACCGGGAGACAATTTCATTCCTTATTCTCCCTAAATCGTCACACCCAGTGGTCCTGGGATTCCCATGGCTCTGGAAGCACAACCCCATTATTAATTGGGCGAATAATTCCATCTCTTCCTGGAGCCCATACTGTTTGGCATCCTGTCTCAGTTCAGCCGAGTGTTCACCATCACTACCCATCTCCTCCCCTCCAGTAGAGTTGCCGGACCTCGGCCTCATACCCGAGGTCTATCATGACCTCGGAGAGGTCTTTAGCAAGTCGAGAGCACTTTCCTTATCTCCCCATCGCTCTTACGACTGTGCTATAGACCTTTTTCCGGGTGCACGGCTGCTGTCCAGCCGACTCTACAGTATTTCTGGACCAAAGAGGGAGACGATGGAGAGCTATATTAAAGATTCTTTGAACGCCGGCCTCATTCAGCCCTCATCAGCCCCTCTTGGGGCAGGATTCCTTTTTGTCGGGAAGAAGGACAGATCCTTGCACCCGTGCATAGATTGCCATGAGTTAAATGTTATAACTGTCAAGGACAAATATCCTCTGCCCCTGAAAAACACCACGTTTGAGCTCCTTCAGCGCACAGAAATATTTACCAAATTGGATAATGCCTACCATCTGGTTCGCATTTGCGAGGGGGACAAATGGAAGATGGCCTTTAAAACACACTTGGGGCAATTTAAATATCTGGTTATGCCGTTCGAGCTCACCAATGCCCCCGCCGTCTTCCAGCATATGATCAATGACGTCCTCCGCGACATGGTAAATCAATTTGTTTTTGTCTACCTTTACGACATTTTGATTTTTTCCCGCACACCAGAGGAGCACACAGTCCACGTCAGGGCCGTTCTACAACGGTTCCTGGAGAACCAGCTTTACGTTAAAGCTGAGAAGTGTGAGTTTTCCACCCGCTCCACTTCGTTTCTCGGTTTTATTGTAGCTGAGGGGGAACTGAGGACCGACCCGGCCAAGGTGAAGGCTATGCTAGATTGGCCTACACCCCACTCCCGCAAGGAGCTCCAACACTTCTTGGGGTTCGTGAATTTTTATCACTGTTTCATTAGAAACTATAGTGGGGCAGCACAGCCTCTTACCCCAGCTGACCTCAGTTAAAGTGCCCTTCAGTTGGTCTGAGGCAGCTGAAGAGGCTTTTCACAAATTGAAGGGTCTGTTCTCCAACGCCCCCATCCTGGCCCAGGTCGATCCCCAGCTCCAGTTTATTCTAGAGGTGGATGCTTCTGATTTGGTAGTGGGCGCTGTCCTATCACAGCGCTCGGCCTCTGATCAGAAGCTCCATCCATGTGCGTATTTCTCTCGGCGGCTCATGCCTGCCAAGAGGGATTACAACGTAGGGGACCAAGAGCTCTTGGCCATTAAGTTGGCCCTCGAGGAGTGGAGACACTGGCTGGAGGGAGCGGCCCAGCCTGTCATTGTGTGGACTAACCACAAAAATTTAGAATATCTTTGGTCCACAGGCTGAATGCCAGGCAGGTCTGTTGGGCCTTATTTTTTGCTAGATTTAATCTTACCATCACTTACAGGCCTGGCTTCCACAATGTTAAACCAGACACTCTCTCCCACCAGTTCTGCCCCGACCCCTCTACCCTTCACTCCCTTCCCCAACCCTTGGTCCCACCCTCTTGCACCCTTGGAGCTCTTAAGTGGGACATTGAGCAGAGGGTCCGGCAGGCTCAATCCTCCAAACCCAAGCCTGAGGGGTTCCCCGATGACCATCTGCTTGTCCCGGCCGTCCTCCGCAGTGACGTCATCAAGTGGGGCCACACTAGCCATTTTGCCTGCCACCCCGGTGTCTCCCAGACCATCAACCTCATCCAGCGGGCGTTTTGGTGGCCCACCCTGCAGACGGACGTCCAGGACTATGTCAAGGCCTTCCAAACCTGTACCCGCAATAAATCTGACTCCTCGCCCCCTGCCGGCCTTCTCCATCCACTATCCATCCCCAGTCAACCTTGGTCTCATATTGTCCTGGACTTCATCACTGGACTTCCCCCTTCTCAAGGCAATACAGTCATCCTCACCTTCGTGGATCGCTTTTCTAAGGCGATCCATCTGGTTCCCCTCCCCAAACTGCCTTCCGCCACTGAAACTGCAAACCTCCTCACCACCCATGTCATCTGCCTGCATGGTATTCCAGTGGACATTGTGTCTGACCAGGGCCCTCAGTTCACCTCCCAGGTATGGAGATCCTTTTGCCGCTCCTTGGGCCCCACCGTCAGTCTCACATCTGGCTACCATCCACAAAGCAACGGACAGGCTGAGCGTTCCAACCAATCCCTGGAGGCCGCCCTTAGGTGCGTAGCAGCCTCCAACCTGAGTATTCCACCCATCTGACCTGGGTGGAATACTCGCTCAATTCCGCAGTCTCAGAGGCTACTGGACTCACGCCGTTTGAGGCTTCCATGGGGTATACTCCCCCCTTGTTGCCCATGGTGGAGAGGGAGGGGGCTGTTCCATCGGTGGGGGCTCACGCACGTCACTGCCGCCGGCTCTGGAGGGCCACTCGAGCTGCCCTCAACCGCTCAGCTGAGTGGAACCACCAGTACGCAGATCGCAGGCAGACACCGGCACTCAAGTACTCGGTTGGGCAGCACGTGTGGTTGTCGGCGGACCAGGTGTCCCTCAAGACGGAGTCCAAGAAACTCTCCTCTCGCTTCCTGGGCCCGTTCCCCATCTCCCGAGTCATTAATGACATCACGGTCCACCTGAAACTCCCGCCGACGTTTCAGATTTATCCCACCTTCCATTTTTTCAAAGTTCAAGCCCCTCTCCGCCACCTCTCTCTGCCCCCCCCCCGAAGCCGCCTCCTCCCCCTTGAGTCCTTGACAGCCAGACCACCTACGCGGTCCAGAGGATTCTGGACGTTTGCCGTCGGGGCTGAGGGCTATAGTACCTAGTCCACCGGAAGGGCTATGGACCAGAAGAAAGATCTTGGATCCCCGGTTCGAACTTCCACGACAAGTGGATGGTCCGGGCCTTTCATAGGGCTCACCCCAACAAGCCTAGTGGACCACCAGGAGGCGCTCCTTGGGGGGGGGCACTGTCATATGTGCCCTTCAGAGGTAAAGTGAGCTATCCCACAAAACCATTATTTTGAGAAAATGAGCTCTAAAGTTGAAATATTCTCAAAAAATCAGTGTGCCTATATCATTAAAAAGTTACCCCCTATAATTACCTTCAAGGTGTGACTTAAATATGAAAATATATTTAAATCACATAAACTTTAGAGCTCATTTTCTCAAAATAATGGTTTTGTGGGATAGCCCACTTTACCTCTGAAGGGCACATATTTAGGTGAGTGTGCACTCCCCCTCCCTTCCTGAAAGACTTTCCCCGGCTCCGCAGGCAATCACTGTACCTGTGTGATGAGACGCACCTGCTACCTCTTCCCTGCCAGCGCTTATAAGGACCAATTCGTCAATGTTTCAGCGCTGGCTCGTTGGATATACTGCCTTTAAGCAAGCGTTTATTCATTCTCCAAGGAATTACTATTAAATTCATTTTCTCTTCTCTCATTTAGGTTGCTGCTATCTTTGTGGTGTGTCTCTCCGGGGTTCGTTGTGCACTCACCTGCCCCACCATCATCATCACCACTTCAGCTGCCTCATTCCACCTGGTCAGACACCTCACCTAGCTCTACTTCTGTCAACCAGCATCCTCTCCTGGCTCGCAGTTTCATGCTGGGTTTGACTGCCAGGCTTTCAGCTCATCCCACGTGAGTGCTGTCCTATTTTCCCTTTACCTGTTTCCCTCCTGCTCTAACTCACTCTCATCTCCCATTGCAGGCTGTGTCCTCCTCTGGTGAGTGGCGTCTTTCATTAACGAAGCTCCCATTTTTGGAATCAATTAATTGTGAAAACTAGTTTCTCTGTGTGCTTCGTGTGTTTACTCTGGTGTCGTTCCCTACATGTGAGTTGTTTTATCCTGCCAATCATTAAAAGACGATCAAATTAAGTTCACCTGTAAAGGTTATAGTGCATTTTAGGTGCAGCCTGAAATTTCACTCGGAAGCTGAATATCCCTAACTTTTTGTGAGTAGTGTATGTTAGTTGTCATTGTTCAGAATTTGACAGAATATCAGCTGTGGCTATACCACTGCTGTACTAGCATGTTTCTTTTTAAATAACCAAGGCACTTCAACACAAACATTTATTTTGTAAAAAACAAACAGTGAGCAAAATTAGAGAACAGTGACCACTGTGCCAAAAAACATGCAAGTTAGGTTAATTGGCATCAAACTGGGGATTCTAAATTGTCCTTAGGTATGACTGTGAGAGTGAATGCTTGTCTGTCTCTCTGTGTTGGCCCTGCGATGGACTGGCGATCTGTTCAGGGTGCACCCTGCCTCTCGCCCAAAGAGGCTCCAGCCATTAAGTGGAAGAAGATGGATGGATGGATGGATGGATGGATGGATGGATGGATGGATGGATGGATGGATGGATGGATGGATGGATGACCACTGTGCCAAACAAGAAGATTTAAACAAATTTTATTTTAGGGCTATAGCATTCAGAAATTCGTAGGAAGTCCAGACGCCCTTGCTCTAAATGACTTCAGAATCAGAATCAGAATCAGAATCAGAATCAGGTTTATTGCCATTGTTCATGTAGTACACAAACTAGGAATTTGTCTCGGTACAATGCTGCAACATTAAACATGATAAGATAAGAGAAATAAACTATACATGTAATAAAGTGTAGGATAAGATTAAGTGATACTGGTCAACAGTTAAAATATATATTAGCCAGCAGCAGATACTGTGGAGAACTATATAGTGCAGTCGGTAATGCAGGAAGAAAACAGTGATGATTGACATGAGTCTGGTTGAGCTGCTGTACATGGTGCACGAGAGTCACTTAGTGTTCAGCAGTCTAATGGCAGAGGGGAAGAAGCTGTTCATGTGACGGGAGGTTTTAGTCTGGATGGACCGAAGTCTTCTACCAGAGGGGAGGGGGGCAAACAGTACATGACCAGGGTGTGAGGGATCGGCTATGATCCGGCCAGCACGCCTCCGGGTCCTGGAGATGTACAGATCCTGGAGAGATGGGAGCTTGCAGCCGATCACCTTCTCAGCAGTGCGCACGACGCGCTGCAGCCTTAGTCTGTCCCTGGCAGTGGCTCCTGCGTACCACACGGTTATGGAGGTGGTGAGGATGGACTTGATGATGGCTGTGTAGAACTGCACTAACATCTTGGTGGGTAGCTTGAGCTTCCTCAGCTGCCGCAGGAAGAACATCCTCTGCTGGGCTTTTTTGATGAGTGAGCTGATGGTCAGCTCCCATTTGAGGTCCCTGGTGATGGTAGTGCCTAGGAAGCGGAAGGAATCAGCAGTGGTGATGGGAGAGCCTGAGAGGGTGAGGGGGGGCAGAGGAGTAGTGACTTTCCTGAAGTCTACAATCATCTCCACTGTCTTCAGAGCGTTCAGCTGCAGGTTGTTATTGCTGCACCAGGACGCCAGCTGGGCCACCTCTCTCCTGTAGGCGGACTCGTCGCCGTTGGAGATGAGCCCGATGAGGGTGGTGTCGTCCGCAAACTTGATCAACTTGACAGACTGGTGGCTGGAGGTGCAGGAGTTGGTGTAAAGGGAGAAGAGTAGGGGGGAAAGTACACAGCCCTGGGGTGATCCGGTGCTGATGCTAGTATAGTCTGAGACAGTCTTTCCCAGCCGCACATGCTGCCTCCGGTCCGTCAGGAAGTCGATGATCCACCTGCAGAGGGAGTCAGGCACGTTGAGCAGGGACAGCTTGTCCCGGAGCAGAGCGGGGCGGATGGTGTTGAATGCGGAGCTGAAGTCCACAAACAGGATCCTGGCGTAGGTTCCCGGGGAGTCCAGGTGCTGCAGGATGGAGTGGAGGGTCAGGTTGACTGCATCGTCTACAGACCTGTTGGCTCGGTAGGCAAACTGCAGCGGGTCCAGGAGAGGGGTGGTGATGGAGCCCTTCAGCACATCTGCGCCCACAGGACATCACTAGTTTCTCACACTGCTCTAGTTCGATCATGTTCCATTCTTTTTGCAGTCTCTTCCACAGTTCAGTAACTGTAGTGGGTTTCTTAGCCATTACTTTGTTACCAAGGATTTTCCAGAGATTCTCTATGGGGTTTAGATCTGGACTCTGAACTGGCCATTTTAGCTTTTCAAGCTGAAAGTTAAATTTTTCTTTGCAACAGTGGAATCCATACTGCTATACGAAAGTGAGTGCTGGTCATTAAATGTCTCCCCTCAGAGGTCATTGGACAGCTCCTACACCCGGATTCTACACACTGTCTTCAATGTAAACTGGCAAGACCACATCTCCAATGAAGATCTCTATGGGCACCTTCCCAGAATACAAGGTGGCTTGGCGAAGACTTGGCCTCGCTGGGCACTGTCACCATTACCAAGAGCTCCCAGCAGACAACCTGGTACTCTGGGAACCGACGGATGGCTTTTGCCGCCCAGGATGGCCATTAACATCATTCATGGACACTCTGAAGGGAGACACTGGGGCAGCCAACACTGACAAGCTTGCTGCCTGTATGCTTGACCGTGAAGGCTGGACCGCTAGATGTGCAGCTTGGCTGAGGCCAAACTGACTGACTGACTGACTGACTGGGCTGTCCATTTTATTGTTTCAATATTGTTAGAGTCAAGGACCTGTTTTAAGCTGGATTTATGCACCTGCATCACATCAACGCCATTACCAACATCCATCGCCGACAGTGATGGGCAATTTTTTCTTGTATGTTGGATGTAATCAATCAATCAATCAGTCAATCAAAGCTTTATATATATAGAACTTTTCATACAAAAAGATGCAACACAAAGTGCTTCACACAGTGAAATAAAACACAATTTACCCCCCCACACACACACACACAACCATAGGCACAAACACACACACAAAGAAACTTTTATCAGTGTAAGAAACTTTCATCAGTGTAAAACTTATGGCTTTAACTTATGAACTTGTCATGACTCTCCGTGTGCTTTTACACAGCACACGGAGAGGGGAGAAAATGATGAGGATGTACATACTAGAGTTACACCACAACACATTTATTAACGTAAAGACAGATGACAACAGTTCCCAAAAAAGGTGAAGACTTACAAAAACACAAAAAAACACTTACTGTTGGTGTTCGGGGGCCGACATCGCCCAGCGAGTGTAAGAGGAGAAACGTGTTAACCACGGTTGCGCCCCAGAGCCAACATCGCTTCAAGGGCGCATCAGAACCACGGCTATGTGGAGTGGCTAACATGTCGTGATAATGCTGACAATACTTGCTAACTGACACCATGGCAAACAATACAACGAACCAGCAATGTGTGACTGGCAAAAAGTTGCCTAAGTACACACATTGCTGGTGATAGTAAGATCAAGAGCACCTGGGCAAGGACCAGGAAAGATGGTTAGCGGAACTGGGAACAGCTGATGGTAATAAGTGAGGAGGCGTGGTCGGACCAGCAGGCTGTCAGCAAGTACTCACAGAAGAGTGAGATGAAGAGAGCCGCCTAACAGCTGCCAGCCTGAGAGCAGTGGCTAAGGACACAGAAGCACACTGAAATACATCATGTACATACATAAACATTGGCACCTAAACCCACAGGGAGGTCAGGACCGAGCCGAGGAAACCAAGCCGGCTCGGCTCCTGACAGAGCCCCCCCACCGCCCCTTAAGGGGTGGATTCCCAGACACCCAAGGTAACATCCTGAGGACCCCCCCTTCCCCTCCAGCAGAATCAAACAACATGAACTTGGGTGGGAGGTAGATGGAACAGGAAAGGAGGGAACACAACACCCCGCGCAGGGCCCACAATTAACCCCCCCAGTCCACATCTGTCCCAGAGACTCAGTCCCTCCAGCGGTCGGCCAACGTTGTAGAGCCACCAGGACCGAAGGGGTGAAGCAGAAGGTGGCCTGCCCACCGGGAGGCTCACTGGTGGACTGGTAGGTGACCGGACCGTAGGGAGGGAGCCCCCACAACATTGGGCAGAGAGGAGAAGAGGGCTACGGCATCCTCAGGCTGATCCGCAGCACTCTCGGTGGTCCCAGCTTGGGACACAGCTACACCCACAGTGGACCCCGACCGGGCCAACACCACACCCATGGTGGCTTCCGGCTGGAGCTCTGCAGCACCCGCAGTGGCTCCCAGCTGGAGCTCTGTAGCAACCGCGGTGGGCCCCGACCGGGCTAATGCTGCACCCACAGTGAGTGGGCCAACCCGCAGGAGCACCAAGCTGAGGAGGCGGTCGATGGGGGGGAGCCCTGATGACCCTGGCAGGAAGAGCTGGAGCAGCGGCGTCCTCCTCAGGCTGGACCAGACCCCTGGTGACCTCCGGCGGTGACACACCCTCTCTGGCGACCCTAAGCGAAGGCTCAGAGCTAGCAGGAAAAGAGAGGTGGTTAGGGTCACCAGCAGCGGTGGAGCCCGGGGAAGCGAGTTCAGATGCATCCAAGGGCTGCACCTGACTCTCCTCCCCAAGAGCCAGGCAAGATCTCTCCAACACAGACATAAGGAATACAACAGAGAAAACTTGCCTGAGCTGGAGCTCCACCGCCATCCAGGACTCCGTTGAACTTGACGATGTGATCCCGGGCCCAGCCTCCAGGAGGTCCGACTCTGGCTCCCACTCCTCTGAAGAAGCCTCCATAGCAGGCGAGATGGTCATTGCAGTCCAATTGTCCTCCTGCAGCGGCTCCAATGCTCCAACCATCTGATGGTCAGGTTCCAGGGCCAGCGGAAACTCAGGAAAAATTAAAGGATACACGGAGAGGGGAAGAACAGAATTAATATTTGCAGCTGGAGGAGAGGACCCAGCGGACTGCTGAAACTGGGCCTCTCCCTCGGGAGACAGGCAAGATTCAGTGTCATTCGATGGTATAAAATGAAAAAATACTTGCGGTCCTTGATGTTCCCAGCTGCAGGCGGCAGACAGTTATCCCTCTCCGTGTCAGCAGTGACGTGGGCCCCTTCAAAGACTTGTGGAGGAGCCGTCTCCAAGATGTTGGAGGTGGGCGTTCCTGGGATGACCTCAGCGGACCTCACAACAGCTGGAAGGATAACAGCAGCTGAAGGAGGAAAGGGTTTCTCGCGGTGCTTCAACACAGGACGACGCTCACATGGCAGAGCTTAAGTGGCTGGAGCAGGAGCGGACGGAGTAGAGTCATTCCTCCGTGGAGCGCGCCTCCGTGAGGGCACCAGACAAGCTGGAGGCTCCTCCCACGTCAGCCAAGGGAAGGACCGTTGCAGGTCAGCGAGCGTGGCCAAAACACTTGCAAACTCTGGAAACCTCTTCAGCCCTGGAAGGTTCCGTAATCTCCCGACCACTGCCTCCACGTTCTGGAAGATTCTCCTTGGGCTCCGGGAGGCTAGCGCGTCAGAGACACAGCCCTGAATAAAGACAGCCCCGAACTGTTCTTCCAGACTGGGACTCCCGACTACCGATCCTCAGTGCGCTGAGAACCAGTGAGCTGGGGACATATATGCTCCAACAACCAGGTGAGTCAAAAACACACTTCGAAAAGGAAAAAATGATGTGAGGGTGTAACCTGCTAGATCCTTTTTTCAGGCTGGTTCATTTCTGTCATGACTCTCCGTGTGCTTTTACGCAGCACACGGAGAGGGGAGAAAATGATGAGGATCTACGTGCTAGAGTTACACCACAACACATTTATTAACGTAAAGACAGATGACAACAGTTCCCAAAAAAGGTGAAGACTTACAAAAACACAAGAAAACACTTACTGTTGGTGTTCGGGGGCCGACATCGCCCAGTGAACATAAAAGGAGAAATGTGTTAACCACGGTTGCGCCCCAGAGCCAACATCGCTTCAAGGGCACATCAGAACCACGGCTATGTGGAGTGGCTAACACGTCGTGATAGTGCTGACAATACTTGCTAACTGACAACACGGCAAACAATGCAATGAACCAGTAATGTGTGACTGGCAAAAAGCTGCCTAAGTACACACATTGCTGGTGATGGTAAGATCAGGAGCACCTAGGCGAGGACCGGGAAAGATGATTAGCAGAACTGGGAACAGCTGATGGTAATAAGTGAGGGAATGTGGCCGGACCGGCAGGCTGTCAGCAGGTACTCACAGAAGAGTGAGCCGAAGAAAGCCGCCTAACAGCTGCCGGCCCGAGAGCAGTGGCTAAGGACACAGAAGCACACTGAAATACATCATATACTGTACATACATAAACAGAGGCACATATACCCACAGGGAAGTCAGGACCGAGCCGAGGAAACCAAGCCAGCTCGGCTCCTGACGGAACTGTGTTGTTCCATTACCAAAATGGGTTTCAGCTGATGTATAGAGTGATTTGTGTCTATCATGTGTTTTTGTTTATGAAATAGTGATGAACAAGAACAGATTGTGATGGAGTTGGAGCTAATAAATGTTAGAAAAAACAATTTTTCATATGATCATTGCATAGAGAAAAAGAGAAGTCGGAGAAAACGGTGCTTGTGACCACCGCTGCTGCTATTTGGCAATCTGTGTAATTACTGTTGTTATGACGAGGGTTGAGGGTTGGTTGTCATAATTCAGGGCAAGAGAGGCTCAAACGCAGAGCTGCCACACCGAACGAACACTCCGACTCAGATGCAAAAATACACCAGTTTATTGCGAAAACAAATCTAACACATAAACCTAAATAAAAGTGTACGGCTAAAGAAAAAAGCAAACAAAACACACACTTAAATTTACACATAAAACTGGTGCCCGCTGGAGAGCACACAGCCTACAGGAAAAGAGCAGAAAGAGATAATTAGGGACAGAATCTCTACAAGAGGAGAATAAGACTGGGAAAACACTCTTACTCTGAGAGTAGAGGAGTCCGGCAGGGAACTCCTGCATGGACCAGGGTAACAGGGGGAAGATGGTGACCTGGGTGGACGTCCAATGTCTTCTTGGTCAGGCGAGCGTGATCAGCCCCAGAGTACGCACCACTAAGGTGGCAGCAAACCTGAGGAGAGAGGAAGAAACGGGAGTGAAAACACAGATCAAACCAAGGGAAAACAATTTAATATGGCTTAGCCTGTGGTAGCAAACCTAATGATCCAGCGGTGAGTTCATCACACGCTGGCTCTTAAATATGCTGGACAATCAGGAAGCAGTAGGTGTGTCAATCACGCAGGTGTAGGTAATACTCCAGAGCCGGGAAGACAGGAACAGGAGGGGAGGGGAAGCATGCTCACCTGATCATCACAGTTGGTGTTATAGAGGAAGTTGCAAGGGATAGGGTGAGATGGAGGCAGATGACCCGCTGTGGCAACCCCTAAAGGGAGCAGCCAAAAGAACAAGAAGAAGATGCTAGTACAGCAGTGGTATAGCCACAGCTGATATTCTGTAAAATTCTGACAATGAAGAATAACATACAGTATGTTAGAATAAATCAAGTATCAATACATTGTTCTCTAATTTTGATCTCCAGTGTATTATTTCATAATGTTGCCAGGGTTTTGAAAATAAAATTGCTATTTATTTTATGTTTGCTGAAGAAGACCAGGTACACCTCTTCTATATTAAGGGGCAGTCATATACAGTATATAGAAAAACTATACAAATATGTGAGCAGTTTCAGAAGGAAAAGAATATGTAATTCCTCCACTATTCACATGATCAACAATATGCATCAAAATAGTCCAACTGCTGTCAAATGATTTCATATTAATAAAAAACAACAACAAATAAATAAATGTTAAAAAGAACCAATGATAGCAGTTTTTCTGAAGTAGCACACAGGGCATTTTAATCATTTATAGCATCAAAATAGGAATTTTTAGACACTAAATTACAAAATAACCATTGAACTAAAAAGCACAACCATAAGAATTATCTCTGTGCATCACAGTGACAACTTTGAATCCAGTGTCATGCAAAGTAGCTTATAATTTTTTTTTTATTTTTAATTTAATTCATCTCATCTTTCTTTTTGTGTATGCAGTTCCAAAACAGATTTGTCAGTTTCACCAGATCTTCAGTAAAATCATATGTTGCTAGAAAAACAGCTAAAGAACAAGAGGAGATAGGTACCACACGTTGTCTAAGTTTATACTACTTTGTGAGGTGCTATAATTGTATTTTGTACACCCCTGTGTGTTACCAACAAAGCCAAATAAAGACACCAGCTAGTCATCGGGTGAGGTAGAAAATAATGAGCTGTTCCTGGTTAGTTGAGTCATCTCTGCGTGGAATAGAGCTGTGGTTTTGCACACCCACGCCTCTAAACAGCACAGACCAGTGCAATAATAAGTGAACCAGCAAGAAGTGCCTGAAGGAAGTCTCTATTAATGGCTGCCCCTCAGTGGAGACCCAATTATTTCTGTGTCCTGTCTTTCCACTAGATCATTTACTCACCTGTTGGGTCTGCTGAGTTCCTACAGCTGGTGATCGGCAGTGACAAGCTGGCCAGTGAGACTGGTCCTGAGGGAGATGATCTATTATCTGACTGTATGTGCTACTGACCAACAGGCAAAGCAAATATGTATAACACATCATACATACCAGCGTGTCCAGAAACCAGCCACAAACAGGCTTCAAAACACATCATTTTTCTTCCCACAGATGGCCTATTAGTTTTGTTCAGTCATTCACAAAGGTCATTTCTTTGAGAAACAACTTAGGCTCTGATGATAAAGATATAGTGGCAGATATGACTTTGGATTGAATAAATCATGACAGATGCTTTGTGGATGCAGAAGGCATCCACACTTCTCACTGCTGATGTATTCATGCAATCATTCAGGAAAATGAATCATCCATTATTCGCTGCATGGACTGCTACCATGTAGCATCAGTCAGTTTAGTGACAGGCTGTTAGTGGGGCCAGTTATTTACGAAATGACAAATGAGTAAGTGTTTACAGTGTTCTTCTTCTTTTAGATTTGATTGGCAGTTGGCAACCAGCTTACAGGTGCATTACCACCACTGACTTGATAATCATCACTCTATATCTTTGTATAAGGAGTTCTGAACAACTCCTTATGAGTGAAAAAATTATCCGTTCTGGGACTGTGTCCGAGGTGCGGTTATGGAGCAGGATTGAAAGGTGTAAAGGAAAAGAGCTGGGCAGAGATTTAACCATTTTAAAAGGCAGCTTGTAAATAGTGTAGTTTTGTTTGCGTGCTGTAGTGCACTACAACATGTGAGCAGCTAAACAAGCCTTATGTCACAAAACTACACTGAAATGAGGGTTAAGGATAGGATAACCTCATGAAATATTAACAACACTGTATAAAAAACAATGTGCATAATTTTGCATGAACAAGTAAAATGCAAAAGAACATATTTTTCTTATTTATATGAAGAAAAGCCTGGAGGTTGTTGCATAGGGACACTATAACAGGGTAGAAATACATGGACACGAGTGCTCACGAACCCTCAACAGGCATCCGTGTTCCACGCTGGTTCACTAGTCCACAGTTAAGCAATACTACACGAGAGTAAGTAAGGTATCAATGAATATTTTAACTGACAGTGATTCGTTTTTCAGTTTTGAAGATCACCATATTTTTCCGTGACATTGGTTGGTACTTAGTGGTCTGCATTTAGTACTACCAAGGATATTTATTAATGGAAGATAATTACACTGAAACTAAAACCTTGACAAACCTTGACAACTCAGAGTTGGGACCAGGAAGCAGAGTCACAGTCTTATACGCCTCTCTGCAGCTCCTCTTCATCTGCCACCCCTAAACTTAGCCCCTGTCTTCCCTATCGGAGAATTATTGTCTGCTCCCTCCAAAGTAAATAAAAATATAACGTATAAGCGCCCCAAAGTGATTAAACAAAAAGTTGGTAAAACTCAAATTAAACATGAAGCCTCTAAATGTAATGACTTGGCCTCTGTTCCTCCTCATAATTTAAAAATTAAATGTGGTTTGTTAAATATTAGGTCTCTAACTCCCAAGTCTCTGCTAGTCCATGAGCTGTTAATTGATCATCAGATTAATATCCGTTACAGAGACTTGGTTAGGGCAAGAGGATTATGTTGGTTTAAATGAATCAACTCGTTCTGGTTATTTAAACTGTCAAAATCCCAGAAGTTCTGGTTGTGGAGGGGGAGAAGCGGCAATTTATCATTACAAATTACTAGTTAATGTAAAGCCAAAAAAATGTTATAATTCCTTTGAGGGCCTGGTCCTCAGTATTGGGCATTTTAGCAATTTTAGGTTAAACCCCATTTTATTTGCCATAGTTTATCATCCTCCCTCAGCCTACTCAGAGTTATTATCTGAATTTGTTGAATTCTTAGCAGATTTAGTTCTGAAATCAGATAGAATAATAATAGTAGGGGACTTTAATATACATGTAGGTGTAGACAGTGATTGCCTTAATATGGCATTTAATTCAATATTAGACTCGATGTGGTTTTCTCAGAAAGTAGGAAATTCTACCCATTATCTCCACCACACATTGGACCTTGTTTTGACATATGGCATAGAAATAGAAAATCTGGTAGTGTCTCCTCATAACCCTGTACTGTCAGACCATTATCTGTTAACTTTTGATTTGACTATTTCTGACTATTTGGCTCCTAAAGAAAAATATTACTACAGTAGATGTCTCTCAGATAATGCTGTTACCAAATTTATGCAGATTGTTTCGTCTATGCCATGTGTCAACACAATGGAGATAAGCTATGGAGAGCTTGCTCCTTCTGTAATTGACAGCATGGTAGACAGTGTTACAGCTTCTCTGCATCAGACTCTAGACATGGTGGCCTCTTCAAAAAAGAAAAAGTCTAATCAGAGATTTCTAACTCCTTGGTTCAACACAGAAACTTGAAGCTTAAAACAGAAGACCCGTCAATTAGAAAGAAAATGGCACTCCACTAAATTAGATTAAATCTATTTAGCTAGGAGAAATCACTTTCTAATTTATTAAAAAAAAAAATCTCTTAGGAAAGTTAGAACAAGTCATTAAGGGATAAGGACCTGTACTTCTATAGTGCTTTTTCTAGTCTCAAAGACCACTCAAAGCGCTTCACTAGTACAAACCCTCTTTTCTAAGGGTCTATAGGAGACAAATATCTAGGGAAAATTTAGAACAACCAATTAACCTAACATGCATGTCTTTGGATTGTGGGAGGAAACCGGAGCCCCTGTAGTAAACCCACGCAGCACAGGGAGAACATGCAAACTCCACACAGAAAAGTTCCTACCCCTGCCAGCCTGGGGATTCAAACCTGGAACCTTCTAGCTGTAAGGCAACAGTGCTAACCACTGCACCACCGTGCTGCCCATTATTCCGCATTAATAGAAGAGAACAAGAATAATCCCAGGTTTCTATTCAGCACTGTAGCCAGGCTGACAAAGAGTCAGGAACCTGTCAAGCCTAGCATTCCCTTAGAGCTTACTAGTCAGGACTTTATGAACTTTTTCAATAATAAAATTTCATCTATCAGAGATAAAATCAGTTAGATTCTTCCCACCGTTAACTTAAATACAGTAACTACTACAACTCCTTCAATTGATATCTGTTTGGATGAATTTACTCCAATTGACCTTTTAGCGTTAGATAAAATAATTTCCTCATCCAAGCCTTCAACTTGTCTTTTAGACCTTATTCCTACCAGGTTATTTAAAGAAGTCTTCCCATTTATTGGTAGCTCTGTTCTTCAAATAATCAATTCTTCATTAACATTAGGTCATGTACCGCAGGCTTTTAAAACTGCTGTAATTAAACCCTTACTCAAAAAGTCAACGCTGGATCCAGGAGTTTTAGCTAACTATAGACCAATCTCTAATCTGCCTTTCATTTCAAAAATCTTAGAAAGCGTTGTTGCTACACAATTATATTTGACCACTTGGAGGGGAAATGGTTTATTTGAAGAGTTTCAATCTGGGTTTAGAATCTATCTTAGTACTGAAACGGCTTTAGTACAGGTCACTAATGACCTCCTTATAACATCTGATAATGGACTTGTTTCTGTACTAGTCCTTTTAGACCTTAGTGCAGCTTTTGATACTATCAATCATAATATTTTACTTGATAGATTAGAACACTATGCTGGACTAATGGAACTTTGTTGCAGTGGTTAGATCTTATTTATTTGATAGGTTCCAGGTTGTTCATGTCAGTAATGAGTTTTCTAACAACTCAAAGCTCAGTCATGGAGTTCCACAGGGATCTGTGCTAGGTCCTATTCTTTTTACTTTATATATGCTTCCGCTAGGCAACGTTATTAGAAAGCACTCTATACATTTTCATTGTTATGCAGATGACACACAGTTATACCTGTCAATGAAGCCAGATGATAGTAATCAATTAGCCAAGTTAGAGGCCTGTCTTAAGGAAATCAAAGCTTGGATGACTTGTAATTTCCTGCTATTGAATTCAGATAAGACTGAAGTCATTCTAGTTGGTCCAAAAAATCTTAGAAATACCTTTCCAAATCAAGCTCTTAGTTTGGATGCGGTTACTCTTTCTCTTACTAGTTCTGTGAGGAACCTCGGAGTTATTTTTGATCAAGATCTGTTTTTTAATTCACATATTAAACTTGTTTCTAAGACTGCCTTCTATCATTTGTGTAATATTGCCAAGATTAGGAGCACATTGTCTCAGAGTGATGCTGAGAAACTAATCCATGCTTTTGTTAGCTCTAGATTAGACTATTGTAACTCTTTATTATCAGGTTGTCCTAAAACACCTTTAAAGAGTCTTCAGCTGATCCAAAATGCTGCAGCAAGAGTTTTAACAGGTATTAGAAAGAGAGATCATATCTCTCTGGTTCTGGCCTCCCTTCACTGGCTTCCCATAGAGTTTAGAATTAAGTTTAAAATCCTTCTTCTCACTTAGAAAGCTCTAAATAATCAGGCCCCTTTTTATTTTAAAGATCTGATACTTCCCTATTATCCTAACAGAGCGCTACACTCCCAAAATGCAGGATTACTTGTAATACCTAGAATCTCTGAAAGTACAATGGGAGGCAGAGCCTATCTGCCAGATCTGCCAATCTGGATTCGGGAGTCAGACTCGATCTCTGTTTTTAAGAATAGGGTTAAAACCTTCCTTTTTGATATAGCCTATAATTAATGTGGGATCATGTGCCCCTGAACCCTCCCTTAGTTATGCTGCTAATAGATTTAGACGGCTGGGGGACCTCCCACAATGCACTGGGCTTCACTCCTTTCTTCACTCTCAATGAAATATTTTTGCTGGTCATTAACATCTGTTTGTTCTCTCCCATAGACTGAGTCTCCATCATGCTGTTTGCTCTCTACTTGTATGTTCTTTTCTTCTTCTTCTCTCTCCCCTCACCCCCCAGCCAGTCACAGCAGATGACTGCTCCTCCCTGAGCCTGGTTCTGCTGGAGGTTTCTTCCTGCTAAAAGGGAGTTTTTCCTCTCTACTGTCACCAAGTGCTTGCTCACAGGGAATCACCTGATTGCTGGGGTCTTTCTGTAATTGTGGGGGTTTTCTCTACAGTTGAAAGTGCTATGAGATGAATGTTGTTGTGAAATGGCACTATACAAATAAAGTTGAATTGAATTGAATTGAATGTAAGGACGATCTTTTATATATACTGTATATAGATAGATAGATAGATAGATAGATAGATAGATAGATATTACCCTGACTGTAGTGGTATATTTTATGTGATCAAAACTAGGAGATTTATTACATCTTGAATACCAGATGCCTGCATCGTTTCTGCACTGAAACGATGGAGCTACTGCTAGCTGCGATGTTAACATGTAACAATCTGTTTATATAAGCAAGGAGACAGTTTTTGGATTAAATAGGACTGATGATTCATCAGATAAAAAGGTCTCAAGTCTGAGCTACTGTTGTCTGATATTTTTTTCTCTGATATAGTCTGGTGTCCACAGGGAAATGGGGTAGAATGGTATTGACAAGGTTCAGAGACTAAGACCCAAACAGCAAACATGGATGGAAACAACAAGTAAGTGCAAACAATAATCTTTATTTACAAAAACTGTGCAAATGTGAGTGGAGCGAGGATCTGGCAACCCTGTGGGGAGAAGAGCAGAGACAGAGGTAAGTATATGTAAATAATAATGGGAGATTAATTTTGATTTGTGCTTACAAGTTCTTCTGGTTGAGGCAGTTGGGAAGTAACAGATTTATATTGCCCCACTGATTGGCAGCAGGTGGTGCTGCAGCTGCAGGGAGAGAAGTGCAATCAGAGGGGAGAGAGCGAGGCAGACAGGAGTCCTTACAGTACCCCCTTCTCAAGGGACACCTCCAGATGTAACTCTGGGCTTGCCTGGGTGCCGATGATCGAAATCCTTGATCAAGGTGCCATCCATAATGAATGATCTGGGGATCCAAGACTGTTCTTAAGGCCCATACCCTCTCCAGTCTACCAGGAACTGAACTCACCACACCCTGTGGCGGGTGTCCAGGATGCGCATGACCACATACACTAGTCCTCCATTGACCGTCTTTGGAGGGGAGCTGGTTTGGATGGGGGACATAGGGAGCTGGTGAAGACGGGGTTGATATGTGAAATGTGGAAGGAGGGATAGACCCGAAGTGAAGCAGGCAGATTGAGCCGTACAGACACAGGGTTGATGATCTCCTTGATGGTAAACGGGCCCATGAACCAGGAGGCAAGCTTATTGGAGTCTGTCTTGAGGGGGAATTTTTTGGTTGAGAGCCAAACCCTTTGACCGACTGCATAGTCCGGAGCCGGATGCCACTTCCTTTTGGCCCACCTTGAATTTTCCTCGATTGACCTGAGCAGGGCAGCTTTGGTAGCCCTCCAATAGCACCTGCACCTGGACATATGAGCTGTGATCAAGGGGACTAACACCTCTCCCTCCAAGATGGCAAGCGGAGGGGAGGCGGGGTATATCTCAGTGAGGCCTCGAGGGGAGAGAAGCCGTTGGCTGCGGATGTGGCCAAGTTGTGGGTGTACTCTACCCTTGGCAAGAACGTGCTGCAGGATGATGGATCCTCAGCTGTCATGCAGTGAAGCATGGCCTCCAGCTCTTGGTTAGCCCACTCACTCTGGTCATTGCTCTGCGGGTGGTAGCCAGAGGAAAGACTGACCATGGCTCCGATTGACTTACAAAATGCTCACCACACCTTGGATATGAACTGGGGAAAATGGTCGGACACAATGTCAATGGAGATGCCGTGCAGCCTGACCACATGAATTGATAGATGATGTGCCGTCTCCAGGGCTAATGGGAATTTTTTCAGGGGCACAAAGTGTGCAGCCTTGGAGAACCTGTTGATAATAGTAAGGATCAAGGTGTGCCCATTGGAGGGGGTAACCCTGTAATGAAGTCCAGGACAATACAGGCCCAGGGGTAACTAGGGACTGGGAGGGGCTGGAGCAGGCTGACAGGAGGGAAGGGGAAGGTCTTACCCGTGGAACACTGTGGGCAGGCTTTAATGTATTCACAGACGTCTCTCTCCATAGCAGGCCACCAGAAGTAACATCAGAGCAATGACAGAGTTCTAGCTACCCCTGGGTGGCAGGAGAATTTAGCGGTAGGGAGTCAGAGGATAACCTCCCCCTTAACTGTTGCTGGGACAAATACCTCCCCCCCCCCCCCCCGCCGGAGAACCATGTGAACGTAGACCTGATGTTCCTCTAATGAACGGGAGAAGATGAGTATCTCATTGAGGTACACAAAAACAAAAATATTTAAAAAGTCTCAGAGCACGTCATTAATGAGCTGTTGGAAAACTGCAGGGCCGTTAATGAGCCTGAATGGCATGACACAATACTCAAATTGACCCAGGTGTGTGGAAAAAGCCATTTTCCATTAATCGCCTTCTCTTATTCTGATGAGGTGGTAGGCATTCCTATGGTCTAATTTTGAAAATATGGTAGATCCCTGGAGTTGGTCGAAAGCTGAGTTAGCCCTTTGAGTGTTTATGTTGCCGAACTGCAACATAAACCCTAGTGGTCAAGAGTGGTAAATATTTTTTGTCAATAAAATAGTTCAGATTTCCAAGGCTATAACTTGAAAGTGGTAAGAGATAATGGCTTACTGTCAATTAGAAAGATGTAAAATATGATCCAAAGTTTCAGATAGGAATAAATTTATGCATCTAATTTGCATAATGTCACGGCACCTCTTTAAATTCCATAACTCAGTCAAAACTGGACTTTGGACGTATTTACACAAAAAATGGTTCAGTCTTTTGACACCGTTTTTTGTACAGAGGTACCTCATCATCTTATCTTCAAAGTATATGAACAAGAAACCAGTACATTTAAAAAAAAACAGAAAATTCTCACTTACTTTTGACAAAGGGGGGCTGGTTGGCTGGGTGACGAGGCTGCTGCATTTTCACCCATCATTGTCCATAGTTTGCGTTCTGCCAGTAATTTAAAAACTCTTACCACATCTACAAAGTCTTATGATTATCCCACATAAATTTTGCTTGTATCCCGCAGCTATTTTCTGCGTACAAAGCTGAAAAAGTGACAGTGACGATCGTGGCCATATTAACTTTCTGGGCTAACTGCTACAAACAGGAAAAGGAAATGAGGAGTTCTTCTTCTTTGGTGTATTACGTGTCATCCACTGAGTCCTTCAACGGATGTCTGCCACCTTTTGAAACTGGCAAATCAGTACAATCAGTGCAAATTCCCAATGCAGGCAATCATGAAAGAGTGAGAAGGCAGATGCAGTGCCGCGCTCTGCCACTAGGGGGCTCGCAAATTCTCACACTCAAAGGGTTAATGAGGGGTAACCTTAATGGTGACATTACCAAGCTCACAAAAATCAGTGCAGGGAAGCAGGGAGACATCTTTCTTTCCCACAAATTAAAAACCCGCACCCAGGGCAGAAAAGGAGTGGTAGATGAGGCCATTGCTTAGGGCTTCCTTAACACATTTCTCCATGGCTTGCTTCTTGGGAACCGACAGGCTATAAAGCCAACTTGTGGGCAACCCTGCCCCTGGCTGGAGCTCTAAAGCACAATTATAAGGCCGATGGGGAGGGGAAGTGACATGGCCTTAACCTTGTAAAAAACTGGAGCTAAATCATGATAAACAGGGGGAACCTTAGACAGATCTGAGGGTTCAACATCTGGTGGCTGAATGGGAATGGATGGCAAACAGGCAGCTGACTGGAGGCAGGCAGACATACAAAATGTGCTCCACGAGCAAATGACTCCCTGACTCCAGTCAATGACAGGATTGTGGGTTTGACCTAATACTACGGGAGAGGTTGAGGCTGGGAGAACAAATAAGGATAATTGCTCTCGATGATTTCCTGAGGCTCGCAAGGATACTGGGACAGTGTGTCTTACTACCTGGCAGATGGATTGGCCAGAAAGCGCAATACGATTTTGGGGCCGAGGTAACTGGATGCACGGGATTTTAAACTGGGTTGCCAGACTCTCAGCAATAACATTTTGTTCAGCCCCTGAGTCAGTCAGCGCTGAACCCACATATTCAGTGATCTGGAGCAACAGCCAAACAGACAACTTAAAACATATACAGTATGTGAGAGATTGTTGATCTCGCCTGCCAATCCACCTACTTTGACTGACGGGCAGAATCGTTTGTTTTCAAGGGACACAAAGCTGCAATATGGCCAGCATTGGCACAGTAAAGACACAACCCCCCCTCGAAGTGCTGCAACCATTCAGCGGGGGCGATCTTACACCAGCACACAGCCATTGGCTCAGGCGTATCAGAGGAGAAGGAGGCCAGTGGGAGAGCAAGATATTGCAGAAACGAAGCCAAAGAGCGGGATGAGGTATGAGAGCTGGACTGCCACTCCGTGGCATGCTGATGAAGCCTGTTGTGAAGCTTGATTACCAAAGAAACAAATTCATCAAAGGATTCGGGCTCCTTCCTGAGGCGAGCAAGCTCATCGCGGAGGTTAGTGTTCAGGCTGTGTGTGAAGGCCAAGCGCAGCAGTTCATCTCCCCACCCCACCTCGGTCGCAAGAACCTGGAACTCGACTCATGTTCTGCAGTGGTTCTTTGTCCCTGGCGGATGTTCATTCGCCATATGGATGCGCTCCCCTCCTGGTCAGAGTGATCAAACACCCGAGCGAACTCCCTGGTGAAATGATTGAAGGGGTATAAATGATAGTCCTACCCCTTAATTATGGCCTGAGCCCAGGAGAAGGCACGTCTGTCGAGGAGGCACGTCAAAAAACTAATTCGACTACGGTTGGTGGGATAATTGTCTGGGATGCTATAGAACACCAGTTGGCACTGAAGTAGAAACCCGCGAGCCTCCCCTAATTTACCACTATAGCGAGGAGGAGTAGGAATAAATGGGGGGTGACCTGAATGAACAGCAGTGGGGGCCACCGCTGGTGGAGGAGCAGTGGACACAGCTGCCACAAGGCTCTGCATGATTTCTTCTAGCTTGGTAAGCCGCTCAGAGAGCTTAGCTATTTCATTCAGCTTTACCCAATTTTGATATGCTGCCTAGTCAGCACGTTGCTCCAGTGCACCGAGTCAGGACATTATTGTTTGCATCCTAGTGTTGCTGGGTCTTAATTGCAGGTTGTATACTGACAAGGTTCAGAGACCAAGACCCAAAAGCAAACATGGATGGAAACAGCAAGTAAGTGCAAACAATAATCTTTATTTACAATAATTGTGCAAATGTGAGTAGATCAAGGATCTGGCAACCCTGTGGGGAGAAGAGCAGAAACAGAGGTAAGTATATGTAAATGATAATGAAAGATTAATTTTGATTTGTGCTTACAGGTTCTTCTGGTGGAAACAGCAGGGAAGCAACAGATGATCCTCCAGTGGTGAGGGGACAGGATGCTGGGGAAGGAGTTCTTCAGTGGAGGTCAGTATGCAAAGGGCGCAGGCTGGCCAAGCCTGAGTGCTGGGGAGAGGGTAATTGTGAGGGTGAGGGTTAATGATAGTAAGTTGACTTACTTGGGAACAGTGGGGGAGGTGCACCATCCAGGAGCAAACAATCCAATTCCATAAGCAGTTTCCAGAGTCCAGAGCAGGCAGAGGTCGGGGCTTGGTGGGCGATACAGAGCAGGCAGACAAAATCCAAGACAGAAGCAGGCTCAGGGTCAAAGGCAGGCACAGCTCAGGGTTGGGCAAGATAAAGCACAAGGTTAATAGTTTCACAAACACAAGGCAGAATACTTTGCTGGTTGAAGGTCTGACACGACCAGAGTAGTGGGAGGGCAACCCATTTATACTGCCCCACTGATTGGCAGCAGATGGTGCTTGCAGCTGCAGCAAGAGAAGTGAAATCGAGGAGAGAGAGAAGCAGGTAGGCAGATCAGACAGGAGTCCTTACAGGTACAGTGGTGTGAAAAAGTGTTTGTCCCGTTCCTGATTTCTCATTTTTTTGTATGTCTGTCACACTTAAATGTTTCAGATCCTCAAACAAATTTAAATATTAGACAAAGATAACACAAGTAAACACAAAATGCAGTTTTTAAATGAAGGTGTTCATTATTAAGGGGGAAAAATCCAAATGTACATTGCCCTGTGTGAAAAAGGGATTGACCCCTAAACCTAATAACTGGTTGGGCCACCCTTAGCAGCAACAACTGCAACCAAGCGTTTGCGATGACTGGCAATGAGTCTTTTACAGTGCTGTGGAGGAATTTTGGCCCACTCATCTTTGCAGAATTGTTGTAATTCAGCCACATTGGAGGGTTTTCAAGCATGAACTGCCTTTTTAAGGTCATGCCACAGCATCTCAATCAGATTCAGGTCAGGACTTTGACTAGGCCACTCTAAAGTCTTCATTTTGTTTTCTTAAGCCATTCAGAGGTGGACTTGCTGGTGTGTTTTGGATCATTGTCCTGCTGCAGAACCCAAGTGCACTTCAGCTTGAGGTCACGAACAGATGGCCGGACAATCTCCTTCAGGATTTTTTGGTAGACAGCAGAGTTCATGGTTCCATTTATCACAGCAAGTCCTCCAGGTCCTGAAGCAGTAAAACAGCCCCAGACCATCACATTACCACCACATTTCACTGTTGGTATGATGTTCCTTCTCTGAAATGCTGTGTTACTTTTACGCCGTATGTAATGAGACACACACCTTCCAAAAAGTTCCATTTTTGTCTCGTCAGTCCACAGAGTATTTTCCCAAAAGTCTTGAAGACCATGAAGATGCTTTCTGGCAAAGCTGAGACAAGCTTTTATGTTCTTTTTGCACAGCAATGGTTTTCGTCTTGGAACTCTGCCATGCAGGCCATTTTTGCCCAATCTCTTTCTTATGGTGGAGTCATGAGCACTGACCTTAACTGATTCAAGTGAGGCCTGCAGTTCTTTGAATGTTGCTGTGGGGTCTTTTGTGACCTCTTGGATGAGTCGTTACTGCACTCTTAGGGTAATTTTGGTCAGTCAGCCACTCCCGGGAAGGTTCAGCACTGTTCCATGTTTTCACCATTTGTGGATAATAGCTCTCACTGTGGTTCGCTGGAGTCCCAAAGTTTAAGAAATAGCTTTATAACCTTTTCCAGACTGATAGATCTCAATTACTTTGTTTCTAATGTGTTCCTGAATTTCTTTGGACCACAGCATGATGTCTAGCTTTTGAGGATCTTTTGGTCTACTTCACTTTGTCCGGCAGGTCCTATTTAAGTGATTTTTTGATTGAGAACAGGTGTAGCAGTAATCAGGCCTGGGTGTGGCTAGAGAAATTGAACTCAGTTTTCCAAAAATGTGATAAACCAGTTAATTTATGCTTTAACGGGGAAGGGGGGTGGGATCACTTTTTCACACAGGGCCATGTAGGTTTGGATTTTTTTTTACCCTTATTAATAAATACCTTCATTTAAAAACTGCATTTTGTGTTTACTTGTGTTATCTTTGTCCAATATTTAAATTTGTTTGATGATCTGAAACATTTAAGTGTGACAAACATACAAAAAGATGAGAAATCAGGAAGGGGGCAAGCACTTTTTCACACCACTGCAGATAGGATTTAGCTGATCTGAGAAATGATTTGTTTTTCTTATGCAAATTTGGTCTTTATATTGCATTAATCATTCATGAAATGTGATCAGAATGGATTTGTTTGTCAACTGTTAGAGTGAAATTTACCTGAGGAGGCTCAGGTCTTTTGGTGTACAAGGGGTGGTCCTGAAGACCTTCTACGATTCGGTGGTGGCATCAGCCATCACTTTTGGAGTGGTCTGCTGGGGCAGTGGCATCACAGCAGCCGATAGGAAGAGACTGAACAAACTGATCAAGAAAGCTAGCTCTGTCCTGGGGCAGCGCCTTGACCCAGTGGAGGAGATAAGAGAGAGAACGATGGTGGCTAAGCTGTCATCTCTGCTGGAGTCCGAGTCCCACCCTATGCAGGACATACTGAACGCACTGAGGAGCTCATTTAGCAGTAGGCTACATCATCCTAGGTGCGTGACCAAGAGGTTTCGCGGGTCCTTCCTACCTATGGCTGTCAGACTTTATAACCTAAGCAGGGCTTGCTCGCAGAGATAGCAAAAAAATGTGACAACCTAATAGTATTGAATGCAAAAGACGCAACAGTCTTTCACAAAATGGTCCCCTCCAGTATAAAACTAGGACAATATCAATCGCTACGGAGGGTGACAATATGTACAGTATGGGTACATATTCCTACTATGTGGGGTAACTAAATAGACGGTTATGCTGTTTATTCCATCTAGCTACAATGCTCCGCACTGTGTATACAGGTACATATTTATATATTTATGTGTACATATGTATATTCACTGCTCTTATTTTCTTATCTTCTAAATTATTGCTCTGAGTGTTGCTATCCCTGTGCTGTTGCAATCCTGGAATTTCCCCATTGTGGGACTAATAAAGGCTTATCTTATCTTATGTATGTTTCCGCGTTCATCAAAATGTTAACAGCTCCGAAAATTTATCAGGTACAAACAAAATCTACTCCTAGCACTGGTCCTTAAATATAAATGTATACTGCTCAAAAAAATAAAGGGAACACTTTGAAAACACATTAGATTTTAATGGGAAAAAATAAGCTGGATATCGAAATTGTGGCAGGCTAGTCCAGCTTACTCAAATAAAAGGAACACTTTTTAATCTGAGTAAGCTGGACTAGCCTGCCACAATTTTGATATCCAGCTTATTTTTTCCCATTAAAATCTGATGTGTTTTCAAAGTGTTCCCTTCATTTTTTTGAGCAGTATATTTAAATATTGCCTGTCATTCCCACAAAATTCAAGTTAACCTTAAACTGTTCTGTATTTTTAATTTTGATAATTATAAAAGTCAATTAAAAGGAAAGTTTTACCACTTTTGATTACAGACTAAGTCACTCTGAAGGCTATTCTTAAATACCCACATTAAAAGAAATTGATTATTTTCCCTGCTGATCATTTTCAGATCTTCTATCCTCTGTTAAAATACCACAACCGCACAAGAGTGTCTAAACGAATATATAAGAAATAAACACCAAATACATGAATGAAGAAAATAGATGCATTTCATAGGCCTAAACTTTTTTTTAAAATATCTCATTAAAGAAAATACAGCACTCTAAATTTTATCCATATGCATATGTTAAAATGAGTTCAAAAGCACTACAATACAGCATCACTGATTTATTTGGAATTTAATTATTGAGTTTAAAATCACATTTCTAGTTTTTTGTTCCCATTATACAGTATTTAATCACAAGACAGCAATACACAAATTAGGCAGTGATCAAACACTGAGATATTGATGGCTTATTATCATCACTGTATAGTGATTTAGCACCTAACAAGATTCATCAACTTAACACTGTACCTTTTGAGTTCGTTGGTGTTTAAGGGTCCATTTGCAATAAAGGTAGTGCTAAAAATAAATAAATAAATAAATAAATAATTAATGAATAAAAAGTTGCAATGCTTCTTCCAGCATTTTTTTTTTTCTTGCAGCTTTAGTCACCTCCTCCAGCCTGTTGCTTTTCCTATATGGTCACTTCAGTGTTGAATATACGTGTGTGTATGTATATGTATTATATATCAACTAAAAGCATATTATAAACTCATTTAAAGTTAGAGCTGTCCTCACTACCAACTTTTATGGCTCCAAATATTCTGTCAAGTTTTTTTTCTCCCTTACTAAACTTCATCAATGTTTTATGTAGCACTGTGACATTTCTAATGTTACTTTTTCATGTGTACAACTTTTTTGTCATAGTTTTACAGATTTTCTTGTAAATCAGAGACATTTTTTCTTGTAAATTTTCCTACTTTATGTATAAATATGAAGTATTTCCCCAAGTTGTTTCCCCCCATTCATATTTTCTCACAGAAATGTAGCATTTTTCTCAAAATTGCAATTTTTGTCATGGAAAATACGCCTTTTTCCTAACATATTTGCAAAATCATTTAAGTTTCAGATTTTTTTAAATAATTTTTTTACTATCGTCATGTTGCTACTTTCTTCTTGTGAATTTATACTATTTTCTCCTAAATTTGCATGTTTTTTTCTGGTAAATTTAGTAAAGGTAAATTTGTTATTTACTTTTTGGTGGGGTGGAGCAAATACCTGAATCTTAAATTTGAAAAGTGAATGTCATTGTAAAAAATTAAATGTCTAGATAATGAATCCACAGTAAGTTTTTAATACCAGGATGATTTAGTCGCAAATCTACTCACAGATTTACTATTATTTCATGAATGAAACAGCACACCTAAGGTGTAGTGTGCTGTGTTCATAATGCTTCTGCAGGCAGGATAATTGTTACTTTTGTCATAGTTAAGCTGACTAAATCACTGAAGTATCCTTAGTTCATCTGCTTTGAAAGAAACAGCCACATGATGGCAAGTGGTGAAATCATAAATTGTGACCCGTACTGTCACCATGGGTTGAGATGCCGTCTCGGCACTGAGCCCATGTTTTCCCTCATCCCTGCCTCCCATTGAGCGGCGTCTCAGCTGACCCCAGCTGGCAGCATTATGGACGGCTGGGGCCAATTAGTCTTCATCAGCTGGGGCGCTGCCAATGAGGATAAATAGGAGCAGCCTCGATGACTCGGGGCTGCGACATAAGCACTGCTAGGCTGAAGCCCCTTCGTCTGGTGTCAGCCTCAACTCCCCTTGCAGCATTCCTGTGTTTGTATCCCGCTGTGAGGATGTACGTCTTGCTACCCCCACGTCCGGTACGAGCTGCTTACCTCTGCGCTGTGCAACCTGTGAGTGTACCTCTGCATGAGTATCTGTGCTCTCCTCATCCCTTATCCCTTACCCAAAATAAACCATCTCGACTCACTGGCTTGCCCCTGGCTCTGATTGCCCGGCTCCCTAGAGCCGGATATGACAGTATGTCGCAGCCAGAAGAGTTGCCGGCGGCCGTGAGTCGCTGTGGAAATGTACCTTTCTGTCCGGGTGTCAGCGCTGCTAGCATGCCGTTTCCCAGGAGTCACTTCCGGCGCCAGGGCGACGAGCTAAGGTCCATCTCGGAGGCTGTCGACGGGACGTTCTTCACCCTGCACGACGCCTCCAACGCGAGACGCTGGCATCCGGGCCGTGCTGAGGAACTCCTGGACTGTCACCCTCACTCTCTGTACCATCTGGAGGACAGTGCCAGGATAGACGCTGCAGGTACACAGCAAGAGAAGCTCCACGGGGTGGATGGAAATCCCGGCAGGGAGTCGAAGTGGGCGACGTCTTTCCCCGCTTCGGAGTCCCGTTCCTGCCGCTATTCCAGTCCGGGAGTTCGCGCCAACCAGAGGACTTCCCCCGACCTGCGTCACGTCACTCGGGATTCCCTTCAAGGAGCCGCAGCTGACAGCAGTTATGTCCGGGGTCGAGTGGCTGTCGCGAGCTCTACTGTGTTTCCTGTCACCACCTTCAGGCATGTGGCGGCGGCAGTGAGATTGATGGTGAGGACTTCAGGGCTACGAAGCTTTCCCGTGCTCGACGCCTCCCTCGTCTCGATCTCCGATCTGGAGCGGCGAATCCTGGGTCTCCCCCTCGCTTCGTTCCCTGGGAGTAGTCGTCATCACATCGCCGAGTCACCTCTGCACGAACCTCGTCCGGATCCAGTTCTGGGTCATCGTCAGGACCGTTCCTCCCACGCAGCTGTCATCCCTTCGCCTCATCAGTGTGGAGATTCTACAGCCTCGTCCCCTGAGCCTCGTTCCCCCGCTGTCATTCCTGGACATTCGGGCTGGCTCACCCCGGCTGTTTCCCCCTCCTCCTCGACGCGCTTCCTGACCGCTGTGTGTGCCTGGAATCCCGGCCTGGTGAGCTCTCTGCTGGAGACAACGCGAGCGATCCTCAGACGAATTCCCGGGGGGTCCTCCGTTATCGCCGGGCGGGGAGAGGAAGAAGCAGATTCCACTACAGCAGGCGATACTCAACCTCCAGGGGGCAGGCAAGTCATTGTTTTTTCACACCTGCTTAATGATTTGCTCTGTCACATCCCTGGAGGAGAAGTTCAGGGTTCGCAGCTCCCTGAACTCTCCCCACCTGCTGTAACCTGTATTCCTAATCCCGCATCCTCTGTGTCTCTCTCCGCCGAGCGGTCCCCGGCTCCGGGTCAACGTGGTGGGATATGGAGAGGGCCTGTGGTTCCGCAGCTACATTGCGGACGGAGGAGGGGGACTGACTGCTGCGTGGAGTCTACGCTGACGACTGAGCGTCCCTGGGTCTCCACGGAGGAGCGGTTCGGTCCAGCGGGACGAGATTCTTCTGGCTTCACGCCGAGTGGGTCGTCGGCGGGGTTACCTGAGCTGGAGGGATCTCAAGCTGCGCTGACCATCGTGCTGGCTGCGGGGCCCGACGCGGCTAGATGGGAGCCTGACAACGACCTCCTGACGACGGATCCTGGATCTTCGCAGTCCTGGACGGCGTCAGAACCCGAGATCAGGCGAGTGCTCTCCTTTCTTTTCTCTTTTTATCTTTGAGCACTTCAGCCTATCTCCAGGGGAGACGAGCAGGGTGCAGCCGCCCGCTGCGTCTGAGCTCGTCTCGCCGGGTTCTGGCGCTGCCGGTGATCCTGATCCCGGTTCTGTTTTCTCTTCTGAGCCTTCTTCCAGGGTCACCGGCGAGGAGTTGCTGTTCCTCGTGGTGCTGGAGGGTCCGGGTTCAACGTTGGAGGTCGGTTCTGGTGCAGTGTCCAACGTGGGTTCGCCCGAGACCCAATCGGGGTCCAACGTGGGTTCGCCTGAGGCCCGATCGGGGTCCGACGTGGGTGCTGCCCCAGTGTTGTCCAGGTCCGGTGAGGAGGTGGCCGTTTCCCTGAGGCCCGCCGCCCTCGTCATCGGCTCTCCCCTGAGCCTCTTCCACCGGGATCCGCTCTGACCCTTCGTCCGTCTCAACGGTCCTGGTGGTTGAGTGATGCGGGTCGACGACCCGACCCGCAAAACTTTCGGTTCGGCGATCTGGTTTCCCCCCACTGGTCTGTGTTTGCCTTTGGGCGGCCTGGTTCGGCAGCCGTTGGACTGGATTCCTGGGATCTGGGTCCAGAGTTCGCCGTCCGAACATTTCTCTTCCCCTGATTCGCCAGCTGGACAATGGGCGGGGAGATCTCCGGAGCCATCTCGGCTATTTTTTGGACTCTGCCTGCCATACACCTCGGGTGTCACTTTTTCTTTTATCGTTATTAAGGTCACTTGGGTGTAATGTCTGTCCTGTTGGTGGATGTGTATTTATAGTGCTGTGCGTTTTCCTTCCCTCGTACCCAGCATTTTATTTTTTGTACCATGTTTTTTAGTCTCGTTTTTGCATTGTAGAGTTATGTTTTGTTCCCTTTCAGACCATACTCTGCAGTTGCCCATTCATTCCAGTCACTTTCATTTCTTTAGGTGACTGTGGGTGTTTATATATTCATGTGTGTGGGTTTTTCTTTGCCTGCACTCAGTATTTCTTTTTTATGCCCTGTTGGTTCATTATAGAGTCATGTGCCTTGTTTTCCGTAACACCATGCTCTGTAATTGTCCATTTGTTCCAGTCACTTTTCTTGGTGACTGTGTGTATGTACTTATATTGGTGCTGTGTATTGTGTTTTCCCTTTATTTGACCATACTCAGCATTTTTTGCCCTGTACCTTTTTGGTGGTTCTTTTTTTTTTCTTGCTCTGGGTCACGCATGGTTGGTACTCTCTGGGTAGTATGTAACCGGCGTGTTGACCCAGTTCTTCTCCCCATCTGTACCTGGGTTAATTATTCAGTTTTGTCAGTATTGTATTTGGGTTTTTCTTTCCCGCTACCCTACATTGCCCCATTGGTGTTGTCCTTCCCTTGGCTTCTTCCCCTCCGGTCCGCCTCCCTTCCTCCCGCCCTAGGTGGGGGGGGGGGGGGGGGGGCTGGGATGTTCCTGGTCGTTCAGGAGCCCGACCTTGAGGGAGGGGCTCTGTCACCATGGGTTGAGATGCCGTCTCGGCACTGAGCCCATGTTTTCCCTCATCCCTGCCTCCCATTGAGCGGCGTCTCAGCTGACCCCAGCTGGCAGCATTATGGACGGCTGGGGCCAATTAGTCTTCATCAGCTGGGGCGCTGCCAATGAGGATAAATAGGAGCAGCCTCGATGACTCGGGGCTGCGACATAAGCACTGCTAGGCTGAAGCCCCTTCGTCTGGTGTCAGCCTCAACTCCCCTTGCAGCATTCCTGTGTTTGTATCCCGCTGTGAGGATGTACGTCTTGCTACCCCCACGTCCGGTACGAGCTGCTTACCTCTGCGCTGTGCAACCTGTGAGTGTACCTCTGCATGAGTATCTGTGCTCTCCTCATCCCTTATCCCTTACCCAAAATAAACCATCTCGACTCACTGGCTTGCCCCTGGCTCTGATTGCCCGGCTCCCTAGAGCCGGATATGACACGTACTAGCAAAGTGAGTAACTTTGAGGAAATTATCAAAACTGAGGTAACGTTTTTTTCCATATTCTGTCACAAGCTGAGCACTGGAGGGTCCACCATGTTCAGTCTTGTGGCCTTTTCTCTGTATTTATATATTTGTTAATTGATATTTTATTCCTTGTATTTCAGACTGTTGTGTTTTTTCTTTGGGTTGACAGCTGTCAAGTGGCGTTTCTGGACTGTGCCCCATGTGGGTGTTGCACTGTCAGCTGTCAACTCTCTTCGCGTTCCTCTCATTACTTCGCAGCTGATCCTAATCGTAAATCATTGTTACCTTTTTGCCCGCTCATGTGATCCCACACCTGTTGTCACTTGAGTTATTTGTTCTGACCCTATTTAGGACTGCATTTTCATTTTATTTTTGCAGCTGTCTTAATTATACTTTCTCCTCACCACCAGAACACCATCCCCATTCAGGTGAGTCAATCTGCTATTTGATCTGTAAGTTGTCCTTGTTACCTGTTTGGAATTTTGTGTTCATGCTCTTTGGAACTTTATGTTTTGTTAATAAATGCCACAAACTGCAGTCGGCACCTGGGTCTGTCTTTCTCTGCCCTAAGGAGCCACTCATGACAGAAGACTGCCGCCAGTAATAGACACAGCCACTGCAGCTTGTGTATTTTTGCCTTTTTTTGTTTTCACTCACCTGTTTTTTCGAGAGTATCACCATGTCCCCAGCTCGCCGGTCTTCAGCCAACAAAGTAGGATCGGCCGCTGGGTCTCCGAGCCTGGAGGAGGAGTGGGCCGCTGACTTCATCCACAGTTTTGCGAATGAAGCTCTCGCGGCCCGCGGACCAAAGAAGACATGGGAGAGCATTAATGGAGCAGTGGTAATTTTAGAGGCACACCCCAGCTTGTGAAATTATCCCCAATTCATGGAACTGCTGTCCACTCTCTCCTCACTTCTGCGGTCTTTTCCCAGGTTGACAATGGGGCCCCTCCAGCTGGACTGAAGCCGTTGCAGAGGCGCTCCCCACGGCAGACGTCCTTCTCCCCTTCCGATTTGCCAGCTCCGGCTCCAGCATCCACGTCGCCAGCTCCACGACACCGTCATCCAGGCCACCGAAAGAATGCCTCCACCTCCTCCTCAGCAGCCTCTCCTTCGCCAAGGCAGAAAACTCCTGCAGAAATCTCTTTTCTTGATTTTTCTTCTCTGGCTGTTCTGTTTGCCAACCCCGCTGCTGCTGCTTCCTCTCCCTCCTCCTTGGCGATTCCTCCAGCTGCTGAAGAACTGGTCGCCTCCTTCTCGGCTCCGCCCATCTCCGTATTTACAAGGGTGGCTCCTCCATGATCCACTGAGGGACCCATTCCACTGTAGCCACGGAGAGGGGTGACTTCAAACCATCTCCAGCAGGAAACATCATACTCTGGGAAAACAGGCAAGTGTCTTTTCATTTTTCAACATCTTGTGATAATGTGCTTTGCCTGATTCCCGGTAGTGAGTCTCAGGGTTTGCAGTCCCCTGGGCCCTCACCACCTGCTGGAGCTATTAATTTCTCACCTGCCCTCTCCGTGTCTCCTCCTGTCATCCTTGAGTGTCCACCGGCCCCGGGATTGAGCCGCTGGACGATGGAGGAACCTGCAGCCCTGGAGGACCTGGCCCCAGCCCCGCAGCCACAGTCTGGACAGAGGGAGAGCGCTTCCAGTGACTCGAAGCCTGCACTGATGGCAGAGCATCCCCTGGCTTCGGCTACACGGAATCCAGCGCCAACGGTGAGCCGACCCCCAGCTGCCATGCCGGATGAGCCACCTGCGTGGGTCATTTCAACTAGGGGCCCTTAGACTGCACTAACCACCATGCCTGCTGCAGGGGCTGCCACAGCAGAGTCAAAGCTGGACTTCCAGAGGGCCAGATCTGAGGAACCATCGCCTGGATCGATGGAGTCCTGGACAGTGGTGGAGCTCGAGCTCAGGCAAGTGCTCTCCTTTGTTTTTCTTGTGTCTATTTTGGAGAAAGCTTGTCTGGCTCTTGGTGGGGAGAGCCAGGTGCAGCCGTCTGTTTTTCTACCTGTGCAGTCCGAGCTTTCCTCCAGGGTCACTGAGGATGCTCCAGCTTTGCCAGATGTCTCCGTGGGTCCAGGCTCACCCCCTGAAATCACCTTGGGTCCAGCTCCCCCTACTGAGGTTGTCACGGGCGCTCTGTCCCAGCCCGGGACCTCTGTGGGTGCTGCTCCCCCTCCTGTGGAGGTCATCATGGGTGCTCTGTTCCAGTCCGGGACCTCCGTGGGTGCTGTGTCCCAGTCGGAGACCGTCGTGGGTGCTGTGCCCCAGCCTAAAACCAACTTGGGTGCTCCACTCCAGTGTGGGCCTGCCATGGGTGTTATGCTCCAGCTCAGGGGCTACCGTGGGTGCAGCTTTGACCCAGTCTGGGCCCACCAAGGGTGCACCTATGTCCCAGTCCGAAACCTCCGCAGGTGCAGCTCTGCTCCAGCCCAGAGCCACCGCGAGTGCCGCTCTGCTCCAGCCTGGAGCCCCCGCAGGTGCAACTCTGCTCCAGCCCTGAGCCACTGCAGGTGCAGCTCTGCTCCAGCCCGGAGCCACCGCGGGTGCTGCAATGTCCCAGTCCGGGACCACTGAGGGTGCTACAGGCCAGTCCGAGGGCGTCGTGGTTCCCTCTCCTGTGCCAGACGCCGTTGTGGTTCCCCCTCCTGTGCCAGACGCCTTTGTGAGTCCCTCTCCTCCGCCTGAGGTCGTTGTGGTTCCCACTCCTCTGTCCGAGGCTGTCACGGTTCCCTCTCCTCAACCTGACATCGTCGTGGTTTCCCCAACTCCTCCATCCTGCCCGCCATTGATTCTTCCTGTTGGGCAGCCACTCCCTGGACCACCCTTGTTGTTCAGGTGGCTGAAAAACTCTGATCGACTGCCTGACGGACTGAGCCGTTGGGTTGGGTGGCCCATGTTCTCCGGCAGGCCACCCGACTCCTACCACCTTGCCGTCCGCCAGGCCTGGGACTTTGGTTGCCCACCTGAACTTTCTAGCTCTTTGGTCCGGGGGGCCTGAGTCTTTGATTGTGACTGGTGTGGGTCCTGAGCGGGGTTGGTACCTTTTCCCCGAGGGCAGGGGGCTGAAGACGGAGTGTGAGGGGTGAGAGGCGTCGCCTGCGATGTTGATGACTCTGCAGGTGAGGTAGATGTCCGAAAGGGGGGGAAGAGGGGCACCAATGATCCTTCTGGTAGCTCTCACTATGCGTTGTAGTGTCTTCCGGCAGGAGGTGGTGCAGCTTCCGTACCACACTGTGATGCATCTGGTGAAGATGCTCTCATTGGTGCCCCAGTAGAGTGAGCACATGATGGGGGGTGGGACTCATGTTCTCCTCAGTTTGCAGAGGAAAGAGAGGGAAGTTTGAGCCTTCTTGGCCAGTGACATAGTGTTGTTGAACCAGGAGAGGTCCTCAGAGACGTGCACCCCCAGGAATTCGTGCTGCTCACCCTCGCCACAGCTGCTTCATCCATGATCAGAGGGGGATTACAAGGCTTAATATAGATTTGGTACATAAGGGAAATAATTTTTACAACTGTTACTAATATGGGAATGCCAAAATAGAGATAAATTAGCCTTGTCCTTTTAGCAACATTAATAATTTTGTGCTCTTCCTCAACACTAGGACACATATACTGTCACTATTTGCTAAAAAAAAAAAATTTCCTTTACCTTTTCCAAAACACAGTCACAACATGAAGCAATTGCATTTTGTTATAATAAATAAGTAGTGAAGATTAGTTAGTTAGCTAGATATTACACAAAGTGCTTGCATTCACATATCCTTAGCACACACACACCTTCACACACCCAGCTGCTCTGCTCTTGTATCAGCTCTTTCTTCCATATATGGGCATGGGCTGTGGGTCGCACTGGAGAGACAGGAACAACAGGATGTGAGAGTTGGAAAAGTGCTGAGATGACATCTGGAGAGGATAACGCTGAGTGGACTGGTTGGAACCAGTTTGGACAAGGACCTGACGACTATTGTTGGAAAATTACTGGGAAACGCACAGTTATTTGAAGCTATATGTATCTGCTTGCAGCCTTTGTTCTGGGTCTTTTCCTGCCAGATTGTGTTGAGGAGAGAGACCCACAGCTGTGCCTGACTTTCTGCGTGCTTCAATAAAAGATAAGCTGAGAAATAGTATTTCTTTTGTCATTATTGATTGGTTAACTGAAAAGATTCTGCTAACTGTCCTATTTTAAATTTTTACAGTTTCATGGTGGTGGATGCAGGCAGTTAGCCAACTGCATTGTCAACAGACATCGGGACACAAAGCTTTGGTTGGCTACTGCAGACAATCCGGGGACCCAAATCAGAAGGTGAGCAGTGTACCTTTTCTAAAATCACTGTAGGATTGTCTGTAGTTTTCAGTAAATTAAGTCTTTTGTCCTGTTTTTTAAATTTTATTGAAAAAACTTAATACAAAGATAGTGTTATATTTTGTGGCTATTTTTATGATTGTAAGAACATGCAGAGAGTCTCTTAAGCATTCATATGTTAGGGATAGATCAATGAGCCGCTTTTTATAGATACATAGGAAGTCTTAATGTAAAATGAGACTTTCATATGTTACCAAAGATACAAAGGAAGTTTTAATGTAAAATAAGACTTTCATATTATAGTGATCCTGAGCACGGGTCGTTTCTGTGCTCGAGTCACTTATGATCTTCCTCTTTTTCTCCCTGTTTATTTAGTCTCATTCTTTATGGGGATTATTTTATGCTTTTATTTTGACAGCGCCAGGGCAGGTCTTCTGCCTGTCAAGCCTGCTCATGACCTGTCACAGCTGTGGGTGATTACTGGCTCTCCACACCTGTTTGCAGTTGTGTTTTCGGTAAAACTATTTAAGATCACCAGTGAGGTTTATTCCTCGCTGCGACCTCGCCCTGTCCAGACTGGTTTCCCTACGTCCAAAGCTAGTCCTTTTTCCAGTCTTTTAGGTTTCGCCCTCGCTATTTTCATGTAAGTGTTGTATCTGACTTTTTATTTCTCTTCTGTTATTCACCCTCCAGGGTCGTATGAATAGTGCTTGTGTTTTGCCCCTCGTGGCACATTATTTTGTCACTTTTGTTAATAAAATAACAAACTCACTGCTGGCTTCTGGCACCTCATCTTTGCCCTGCAAGGGGCAAACATAACAGTAGGTCACAGCCAAAGCAGGTGCCAGCCACAGTGAGTTTTGTTTTTGGCTCTAAATTTTTCCTTTCACCGAGTGCCAGCATTTTTTTTTGCGGAGGGGAGGTTATGGCGTCATTCACCAAATGGTATCCTATGAGCCTGGGTTTTGAGCTTGTCCAGGCTCTAAAGGAGATAGATGACCTCCTGGCCATAGCTCGTGATCGTTCCCCTCAAGACACATTATGGTACCTGGGCCTCGTGGAGGCGATTGTCAAACGTCATCCTCGCCCTGCTGATGACGCTGAGGGCAGGGAGTGGATGGCTGAGCTATCAGTGCTCCAACAGAGGAACCATCAACTGGACCAGAAATCCTCCAGAAAGCCTAAGTGGGGGACAACGGTGAAGACCTCCCATTCCTCGACTCATGAGGAGGTTCCTGCTATGGCTCCAGCTCCCGTGGTTCCATTGCCAAAGAGCTGTCTTCCAGCGTGCCGGAGGAGGAGGGCAGCCGGGGTTCCCAGCGAAGATGAACAGTGGGCAGCTGACTTCATCGGGGACCAGATGGCTGAATCTGTCTCTTCCGTTAACCCAGGCAAAGTTCTGAAGAGCGTGGTGGCAGCAGTTAGGGGTGTGGAGGCACATCCTGGGTTTGACAATTATCCAGAGTTCGCTGAAATACTAGCCACTGTTTCCACTCAGCAGCAGTGTTTTCCTAATCTGACGTTAAGCTTGTCTCCATCCAGAAGGCACCATTGTCCTGCACTGAACCCCTCTCCTCTCCGCAACACGGCTTTTCCGAAGCTGAGGGAGGAGAATCACCAGGTCAACTCACCGCGAGGCTTCCTTTTGGATCCAGCTACGGGCCACCAGAAAGATTCCTTCACGTCCCAGTCAGCTGTTTTTATGTCACCACTACAGAGAGATAGGACAGCAGCTTCAGCCTCTGGGTCTTATTTGTCAGCTGTTTCGCCAGCTCCCCTACCCCGGACTGCCTCAGTTGCTTCTCCCTCCTCTACAGCGCTTCCTCCAGCTGCTGCAAGCCCAGATGATTCTTCTCCAGCTGCCTCTGTCATTGATCTACCAGGCAGCTCCTCTTTGTCTTCCCAAGGGGCCCACCTTTGTCGCTACAACGGGAGAGGGAAGAATTGAGCCTGCTGCAGCAGTGACCACCGCACTCCAGAAAAACAGGCAAGTGTTTTTTCATTCTCTTTCTCTAAAAGATGAGTTACTTTGTCTGATTCCTGGGGGTGAAGTTCAGGTCCTGCAGTCCCCTGAGCTCTCACCACCTGCTGCAGCCATAAATTCACTACCTGCTTCCTCTGTGCCTCCTCCTATATCCCCCAAGTGTCCGCCGGTGCCAAGACTAAACCACCGGACGGAGGAGGGGCCTGCGACCCTGGTGAACCTGGTTCCAGCCCCACAGCTGCGATATGGACAGAGGAGGAGGGCTGTCTGCCAGTTGGAGTCTGAGCAAATGACGAAGCATCCCTGGGTCTCCACTGAGCAGAGTTCTGTCCCAGCTGAGAGTGGATCTCTGGTCACCACGCAGAGCAAGCTATCTGCGTGGGCTGCAGCGCCGGGATTCCAGAGACTGCCAAGACCATCATGCCTGCTGTTGGGGCCGCTGCAGCAGAGCTGGAGTCGGACCTCCAGGAGGCCGGGCCAGTTGGATCGCCATCCGGATCGACGGAGTCCTGGACAGCGGTGGAACTTGAGCTCAGGCAAGTGCTCTCCTTTGTTTTCATTATTTCTGTATTGAAGAGATCTTGTCTGGCTCTTGGGGGGGAGAGCCGGGTGCTGCTGTCAGCAGCATCTGAGCTCGCCTCGCCGGGTTCCACTGCTGCCGGTGACCCTGCCCTTGTTCCTGTGCCCCTTGTTTAAGATAAGATAAGATAAGCCTTTATTAGTCCCACAACGGGGAAATTCCAGTATTGCAACAGCACAGGGATAGCAACACTCAGAGCAACAATCAGAAGGCAAGAAAAAAAACAAGCAAGCAAGAGCAGCTAATATACATATGTACATATTACTATAAAATATATATATACACACACACAGACACACAGTGCAGAGCATTGTAGCTGGATGGAATAAATATATCAATATACAGTATAAACACACAGTGCGGAGCATTTTCTGAGCAGTTTCTGAGCCTTTTCTCAGGGTCACCGAGGAACTTCCTGCGACGTTAGAGGTTTCCGTGGATTCCGGTTTGCTGCCCGAGGTCTTCGTGGATCCAGCTCCACCAGCCAAAGATGTAGTGGATACGCCTCAGTCCGGGGCCACTGAGGGCACTGTTACACCTCAAGCCAAGGCCACCGAGGTTGATGCTATGCTTCAAGCCGAGGCCACCGAGGGTGCTGTGCTGGGGTTCAAGGCTGCTGTGGGTCCACTACAATCTTCTGGTTCCATCGTGGCTCGTTCCCAGCCAGGGGTCTGTGGGGGTTATCCGTCTCCTCTTCTGCCTTCTGGAGGAGGTGAGCGTTGTTCCATGGTCCACTGGCCTAGCGATGCGGGGAGGCCACCTGATGGACCTTTTCACCTGTCCTGGTATTTCTGTAGGTCTGGTAGGCCACCTGACCTTTTCCTGGTGATGGTCGGGTGAAGCTGGGACTCTGGGAGGCCACCGGAACAGTTCCCTTATTGGACTGGTGATACTTAGTTCTTTGCCTCTATTTTCCGCATTACCACCATCTAAATAACTATTAGTTTTGCTGTACTGTTTATTTACTATAGGTATCAATGTTCAAGCCTCCTTCTGTCCAGATTTCTATCCTCGTTTGACTTTTCCGGGAAAAAAGTAATTTCTCATTTGTACTATAGTGTTTGAATTTCCTATGTTTGTGCCCTACTTTGTTAAATTTTCACATGGACATTTCTGAGAAAAAAAAAGAAACAAAGGAGAAAGGAGAAATTCTCATTTGTACTCTTAGTTGTGGCTTTGGCTATTTTTTGTGTTTTAGTACATTGAGGATTGTTTACTTTGACTTATGTTCTAGAATTTTGCTGTAAAGCATTTTTGAGCTTATTTTCTTTCCAGTGTATTTTCCTCCAGGCCGTTTTTTTCCTTGATGTTACGTTGGGATGCCTGGAATTCATCCCTTAAAGCGGGGGCACTGTAGTGATCCCGAGCGCTCACTTATGATTTTCCTCTTTTTCTCCTTGTTTTTTTATTCTCATTCTTTATGGGGATTATTTTGTGCTTTGATTTTGACAACGCCGCGACAGGTCTTCTGCCTGTCAAGCCTGCTCGCACCTGTCACAGCTGTGGGTGACTACTGGCTCTCCACACCTGTTTCCAGTTGTGTTTTCGGTTAAATTATTTAAGATCACCAGCGGGGTTTATTCCTCGCCGCGACCTTGCCCTATCCAGACTGGTTTCCCTAAATCCAAAGCCAGTCCTTTTCAGCGTTAGGTTTTGCCCTCGCTATTTTCATGTAAGTGTTGTATTTGACTTTTTATTTCTCTTCTGTTATTCACCCTCTGGGGTCCTATGTATAATGCTTGTGTTTTGCCCCTCGTGGCACATTATTTTGTCACTTTTGTTAATAAAATAACAAATTCACTGCTGGCTTCTGGCGCCTCATCTTTGCCCTGCAAGGGCCAAACATAACACATACGTTACCAAAGATACATAGGAAGTTTGAATGTAAAATAGGACTTTCATATGTTAATGAAAAAATAATGGAATAAGAGGTTACAGTACAAGAAACTTAGAAACAACAAATAGTGAGTAACTGTAGCCGCCAGTTTGTTAAAATTAGTCGGACTAATCTATGTGATAAGCTATCACTGATATTGATGACTGGATGCAGTTCAATGTAAATAGCCTCTACGTATAGTTAAGCTGGTTAAAGTTAAATGGTATTGAATGGCAGGGACAAATACATACAGTATCTCACAAAAGTGAGTACACTCCTCACATTTTTGTAAATATTTTATATCTTTTCATGAAACCACACTGAAGATATGATACTTTGATACAATGTAAAGTAGTCAGTGTCCAGCTTATATAATAGTGTAAATTTGCTGTCCCATCAAAATAACTCAGCACACAGCCATTAATGTCTAAACCGCTGGTAACAAAAGTGAGTACACCCCTAGTGAAAATGTCCAAATTGTGCCCAAAGTGTCAATATTTTGTGTGGCCACCATTATTTTCCAGCACTGCCTTAACTCTCTTGGGCATGGAGTTCACTAGAGCTTCACAGCTCTAGTGAACTCCATGGAGTCCTCTTCCACTCCTCCATGACAACATCATGGTGCTACAGACCTTGCGCTCCCCCACCTTCCGTTTGAGGATGCCCCACAGATGCTCAATAGGGTTTAGGTCTGGAGACATGCTTGGCCAGTCCATCACCTTTACCCTCAGTTTCTTTGGCAAGACAGTGGTCGTCTTGGAGGTGTGTTTGGAATGGTTATCATGTTGGAATACTGCCCTGCAGCCCAGTTTCTGATCATGCTCTGCTTCAGTATGTCACAGTACATGTTGGCATTTATGGTTCCCTCAATGAATTGTAGCTCCCCAGTGCTGGCAGAACTCATGCAGCCCCAAACCATGACACTCCCACCACCATGCTTGACTGTAGGCAAGATACACTTGTCTTTGTACTCCTCACCTGGTTGCCGCCACACACGCTTGACACCATCTGAATCAAATAAATTTATCTTGGTCTCATCAGACCACAGGACATGGTTCCAGTAATCCTTGTCCTTAGTCTGCTTGTCTTCAGCAAGCTGTTTGTGGACTTTCTTATGCATCATCTTTAAAAGGGGCTTCCTTCTGGGATGACAGCCATGCAGACCAATTTGATGCAGTGTGCGGTATATGGTCTGAGCACTGACAGGCCGACCCCCCACCCCTTCAACCTCTGCAGCAATGCTGGCAGCACTCATGCATCTATTTTCAAAAGACAACCTCTGGATATGACACTGAGCATGAGCACTCAACTTCTTTGGTAGACCATGGCAAGACCTGTTCTGAGTGGAACCTGTCCAGTTAAACCACTGTATGGTCTTGGTCACCAGGCTGCAGCTCAGTTTCAGGGTGCTGGCAATCTTCTTATAGCCTAGTCCATCTTTATGTAGAGCAACAGTTCTTTTTTCACATCCTCAGAGAGTTCTTTGCCATGAGGTGCCATGTTGAACTTCCAGTGACCAGTATGAGAGAGTGTGAGAGCAATAACACCAAATTTAACACACCTGCTCCCCATTCACACTTGAGACCTTGTAACACTAACGAGTCACATGACACCGGGGAGGGAAAATGGCTAATTGGGCACAATTTGGACATTTTCACTAGGGGTGTACTCACTTTTGTTGCCAGCGGTTTACACATTAATGGCTGTGTGTTGAGTTATTTTGAGGGGACAGCAAATTTACACTGCTATACAAGCTGTACACTGACTACTTTACAGTGTATCAAAGTGTCATATCTTCAGTGCTGTCCCATGAAAAGATATAATAAAATATTTACAAAAATGTGAGGGATGCACTCACTTTTGTGAGATACTTGTACAAATAACTCTGTGTTGATTCTGTAAATTTTGTGGGAAAACTGTGGGTTATTCTCAGTTTAAGGCACAAAGGTTGGTGTAGAGTGAAGGGGTTAGCCCAGATCTTGAATTCCAATCTGAGTTGTCTAGAAAGAGAGGAATTTCTGTATTGTGGGTTGGGAAATAAAGGTAAAACACCTGGGGAGTGTAAATATTTTTTGGTCTACCAGAAACAAAGAATTTACAATTTCCACTGGCATTGCAGGCCATATGCTCTCCCGCCTGTCTCGTTAGGATTCAGGTAGAAGCTTGGAGAGGCTGCAATTTCCAGAAAGGAGTTGAAATTTGGAGTTTGGACCATAGGGTTGTGTACATTATTAACTTTTGCTTCCATAAGATAAGATAAGATAAGCCTTTATTAGTCCCACAACGGGGAAATTCCAGGATTGCAACAGCACAGGGATAGCAACACTCAGAGCAACAATCAGAAGGCAAGAAAAAAAAAAAACAAGCAAGCAAGAGCAGCTAATATACATATGTACATATTACTATAAAATATATACAGTATATACACACACACAGACACACAGTGCAGAGCATTGTAGCTGGATGGAATAAATATATGAATATGTAAACACACAGTGTGGAGCAATGTAGCTAGATGGAATAATATGTAGATATATAAACACACAGTGCGGAGCATTGTAGCTAGATGGAATAAATATATAGATATATAAACATAAACACACCCAGTGCGGAGCATTGTAGCTAGATGGAATAAATATGTAAATATATAAACACACACAGTGCAGAGCATTGTTGCTAGATGGGATGAAACAGCACAACCGTCTACTTAGTTATCCTACATGGTATGATTATGTGCCCATACATATTCTCACTCTCCATAGCGACCGGTATTTTCCTAGTTGTATGTCGGAGGGGACCATTGTGTAAGTCTATTGCATCTTTTGCCTTCAAAAAACTATTAGTTTGTTACGTCTTTTTGCTATCTCTGCGAGCAGCCCTGCTTAGGTTGTACAGTCTGACAGCCGTTGGTAGGAAGGACCTGCGAAACCTCTCGGTTGTGCACCTGGGATGATGTAGTCTGCTGCTAAATGAGCTCCTCAGTGCATTCAGTATGTCCTGCATAGGGTGGAACTCGGACTCCAGCAGAGATGACAGTTTAGCCACCGTCCTTCTCTCTCCTATCTCCTCCACTGGATCAAGGCGCTGCCCCAGGACAGAGCTAGCTTTCTTGATCAGTTTGTTCAGTCTCTTCCTATCGGCTGCAGTAATGCCACTGCCCCAGCAGACCACTCCAAAAGTGATGGCTGATGCCACCACCGTGTCATAGAATGTCTTCAGCAGCGCGCCTTGTACACCAAAAGACCTGAGTCTCCTCAGCAGGAACAGCCTGCGCTGTCCCTTCTTGTAGAGTGCATCAGTATTGTGTGACCAGTCTAGTTTATTGTTCAGATGAACACCCAGGTACTTATAGGCTGTCACCATCTCGATGTCTGTTCCCTGTATATTTACTGGTGCTGTGAGGGGTTGTCCTTGCCTGCGGCAGTCCACCACCAGCTCCTTAGTTTTTCTCGCGTTGATCTGGAGGCAGTTCCGATGGCACCAGTCCACGAAGTCCTGGATAAGCCCTCTGTACTCAGCTTCATCTCCATTGGAGATGAGGCCAACAATCGCAGAGTCATCAGAGAACTTCTGTAGATGGCAGTGTGTTGTGTTGTGTGAGAAGTCCGCAGTATAAAGAGTGAACAGGAAGGGAGCCAGCACCGTTCCCTGGGGGGCCCCCGTGCTCCTGATGATCGTGTCGGACACACAGTCCCGGGTTCTCACAAACTGAGGCCGGTTCGTGAGGTAGTCCAGGATCCATGATGACAGGTGCTGGTCCACCCCAGCGCGCAGCAGCTTGTCCTTCAGGATCATCAGTTGGATGGTGTTGAAAGCACTGGAGAAGTCAAAGAACATGATCCTCACCATATTCCCGGGCTTCTCCAGGTGGGACAGAGAACGGTGAAGGAGGAAGATCACCGCATCCTCCACCCCAATGCCATGCTGGTAGGCGAACTGGAGTGGATCCATCGCTGGTTCCACCAGGGGGCGGAGGTGAGCAAGGAGCAGTCTCTCCAGGGTCTTCATCAAGTGGGACGTCAAGGCCACCGGTCTGTAGCTGTTCAGGTCTTTGGGGTGGGAAGTTTTTGGTACAGGTACCACACAAGATGTTTTCCACAGCTGTGGTACTCTCCCCAGTTTCAGGCTCATGTTGAAGATATACGTCACAATCCCACACAGCTGGTCTGCACAGGACTTGAGGAGCTTTGCGCTGATGCCGTCCGGTCCCAACGCCTTCCTCGCCTTGATCTTCCTCAGCTCCGTCCTCACCTGGGTCCTGGTCAGGGTCAGGATGGGGGGCTGTGTGTTGGGAGTGGGGGGGTGTTGGTGGAGTGGGGAGTGGGCAGCAGGACTTGATTTCTTTAGAGGCAGCAGTGGTTGTTGTGCAGACAGGGGGGAGGGCGGTTGGTCAAACCTATTGAAAAACAGATTCAGGTTGTTCGCCCACTCCCTGCCCCCCGTGGCCTGGGGGGGAGGTATTCTGGAGCCCAGAGATGGTTTTGAGGTTTCTCCAGACCCCGTTGATGTCGCTCTGTTGCAGCTTGTCCTCCATCTTCTTCCTGAAGCTGTCCTTGCCTACTCTGATCTTTCTCCTCAGCTCCCTCTGTACGGACTTCAGCATCTCCCTATTCCCCGACCTGAAGATCCTCTTCTTCTCTCTCAGAAGTGTTTTTATCTCAGGGTTGATCCAGGGTTTGTTGTTTGAGTGACGCCGTATGGTCTTGGTGGGAACGGATTTGTCCACACAGAAGCTGAGGTAGTCCGTGAAGGTGTGAATGAGGCCATCGATGTCCTCACCATGTGGATCGCAGAGCTGCTTCCAGGCGGTGGCTTCAAAACAGCCCTTTAGAGTGTCCATTGTCTCCTCAGACCATAACTCCACAGTGTGCATGGCCGGAGGTTGTCTGTGCACTAGGGGTTTGTACACCGGCCGGAGATGAACCAAGTTGTGATCCGATCTCCCGAGTGGGGGGAGTTGCATACAGGTACATCTCAAAAAATTAGAATATCATGAAAAAGTTCAATATTTTTTGTCACTCAATTCAGAAAGTGAAACCCATATATTATATAGATTTATTACACACAGAGTGATATATTTCAAGTGTTTATTTTAATTTTGATGATTATGGCTTGCAGCTCATGAAAATCCCAAATTCAGTTTCTCAGAAAATTAGAATATTACAAAAAAATTAATTTGAAAAAATAGTTTTTTAATAGAAATGTTTGCCAACTGAAAAGTATGTCCATGTACACACTCAATACTTGGTTGGGGCTCCTTTTGGATTAATTACTGTATCAGTGTGGTGTGGTATGGTTCCAAGGTTGTCATAGCCAGGAGTGGCACTGGGGTTAAGCTCCCAGTGCTCATAAAATGCTCCTTACGGCGTGCGTCTCGAAAAGCCTCTGACAACTAAGTCCAACTCCTAGCCTGCCCGTGTGGTTTAGTCTCTAAGCCCGGCGGAACTGCTTTTACTAATAGGAGAAGGGGCGAGGGCAGATCTCTGGCACCTTAAAACCAGATGCTTCGGGTAGATGGTGGCTCGTCAACCTGGGAAGGTAGCCCATCTAGGGGAAGGTAAACCCTGATTTCAAACCTCCGCTGCCTTGCGGCACATCCGTTCACAGGAAAGGCTTCGGGAGTCAACCCTGAGGAAAAATCCGGAGTCGGAGCCCCTAAGGCAGTTCTATGTTGTGCTCAACATCATTCTGGCAGCTCCTGCGACGGCGCTGGTGCCAAACTATAGCAGCCCTGCTGTTCCTTTGGATTCATCAGTGACGTGGAGAGGGGGGACATGCTGCATGGGTAACATCTTGTCCTCCATATCTTCCTGCCCAGGTTTGAATCCTACCAATGCCCAACGCTGGAAGGTAGAACACCGGTGCGCATCGGCCTGTTCAGCCACAGGCGGTGCTGTTCCAGCAGAGCAGACGTTTAGGATTCTCTTCCATGGTCATCATAGACCGATGGAGGCCGACGACGACGTGGTGTGGTATGGAGGTGATCAGCCTGTGGAACTGCTGAGGTGTTATGAAGGTCCAGGTTGCTTTGACCTTCTACCAACACCAGCAGATGACATGGTTCCTCAAATCATCACTGACTGTGGAAACTTCACACTAAACCTCAAGCAACTTAGATTCTGTGCCTCTCCACTCTTTCTCCAGACTCTGGGACTTTGATTTCCAAATGAAAGGCAAAATTTACTTTTATCTGAACAGCAGTCATCTGCTGGTGTTGGTCCACTGTGCTTTTTCAAGACCCAAGTCAGCGCAGTCATCTACCAGGAAATTTTAGAGCACTTCATGCTTCCCTCTGCTGACAGGCTTTATGGAGAAGCTGATTTCATTTTCCAGCAGGACTTGACACCCCCTACACTGCCAAAAGTATCAAAACCTGGTTTAATGACCATGTCATCACTGTGTTTGATTGGCCAGCAAACTCTCCTGACCTAAACCCCATAGAGAATCTATGGAGTATTGTCAAGAGGAAGATGAGAGACACCAGACCCAACAATGCCGACGAGCTGAAGGTCACTGTCAAAGCAACCTGGACCTTCATAATACTTCAGCAGTGCCACAGGCTGATCGCCTCCATGCCACGCCACATTGATACAGTAATTAATCCAAAAGGAGGCCCAACAAAGTACTGAGTGTGTACATGGACATACTTTTCAGTCAGACAACATTTCTTTTTTTTTTCCACAATATCTTTATTGAACCTTTTTTTTTTAACAAACATGATACAAACAAACACTAACACTAAAGTACTACAAAAAAAAAAAAAAAAAAAAATGCCCTAAAAACACCAACAACCACCAACAAAATCAAGTCTTCAACAATGCTCCTCTGTTTAGTCTAGACAATCCAATACATTAGTATACATATTATGTTCACCAGTTTGGAATTTACAAGGTCCACGCACATCATTCACCTTCTTCTTCAAGAGTTATGTTTAAATTTTTTACATAATCAATAAAAGGTCTCCATATATTCTCAAACACAATTTCCTTTGATTTCAGTATATATGTTATTCTTTCTAATGGAAGGTTTGTTAACATCTGTCTTAACCACTGAGTCACATCTGGTCTATGAGTCTTTTTCCATAATAGTGCAATACATTTTTTGGCATTAAGCAAACTGAGGTCTATGAATGTTCTTTCACTTTTATTGAAATTATGCTTTTCTGGGTACAGACCCAACAAAAACAGTTTAGGATTCAATATGATTTGTTTTGAGATTATTTTTTCAATTGTTACCCTCACCTCCTCCCAAAACATTCTTATTAATCTACATTCCCATAAACAATGAAATAGGGTTCCTTTACTTTCCATGCATTTTGTGCATGTATCTGGTATATTTTTGTTATATCTATTTAACTCCTCCGGTGTAACATACATCCGCATTAACCATTTGAAATGTATCAATTTAAGGCGTGCATTTATTGATTTGGTTTGAGCTTCTGTACAAGCCAATTCCCATTGTTCCTCTGAAATTTCAATTTGCAGATCTTCTTTCCAGTAGTTTAATCTTTTCAGTGAATTTTCACTTGAAGAAAGTGTCAATGAGTTATAAAACTCTGAAATAATACCCTTTCTTTTACTATCTTTCATCATCATTTTTTCCAAGGATGAATAAATAGGTCGAGTGAGAGCTTTATTTTGATTTGATCGAATAAAGTTTCTAAGTTGAAGATATTTAAAAAAATGTGTTCTATTGAGATTAAATTTGATCCTCAGCTCTTCAAAAGACATTATGTTGTCTGCACATGGCAAATATAAATCCTGAATCTTTTGTATCCCTTTTAAATTCCATACTTTAAATACAGCGTCCGCTCTCCCTGGTTTAAAATATTGATTACCCCATATTGGACTAAATTGTGACAATAACTGTGGTTCTTTTAAATAGTTTTTAGCTTCACACCATATTTTGATCATATGCTTTACAAATGGATTTTTAACTTGTTTTTGTAATTTTTTTGCCGAATCTGAGTATATGAATATGGGAAGAGGTAAAGGTAAATTGTATGATTCCATTTCAGTCCAGTGAGGGAGATCATTTGATGAAAAATAATATGTCATAGACCTCAGTTGTGCCGACCAATAATACAACATAAAATTTGGACATTTCAGACCTCCACGATCAAATGGTAAATATAATAAAGACAAACGTAATCTAGCCCTCCTGTTGTTCCATATAAATTCCACTAACTTTTTTTTTATTCTTGAGAATAGATCTAAAGGTGGTGATAAGGGAATGTATTGAAATAAATAAAGTATTTTAGGTAAAATATTACTTTTAAGTATATTGATTCTCCCGATCATCGACATTGGTAGTGACATCCATCTCTGAGTTAACTCATTGATATCTGACATTAAGGCTTCATAGTTGACACTGGCGACTGATTCTAGCTTAGGCATAATTTGGATTCCTAAATATTTAAACTGATTTACAACATTGAATTGATTTACCTCAGGGGCTGGGTAATTTCTCTGGGTCTCATTTAGCATTAATATTGAAGATTTAGTTTTATTTATTTTATATCCTGATATTTCCCCAAAATTCTTTATTAAATTCAACAAGGTTGGAATTGATTTTTTTAGATTCGACATAAACAAAATTATATCATCGGCGTACAGGGAGATTTTATGTTCTGTTGGTCCAACTTTAATTCCATATATTTGTGAATGTAAACGTATCGCTATCGCTAAAGGTTCAATTGCCATAGTAAACAGTAAAGGTGAAAGTGGACAGCCTTGTCGACATCCTCTATTGATTTTTATTGGTTTTGAAATATTGTTATTTGTTAGGATTTCTGCTGTAGCATTATTGTATATTATTTGAACCCATTTTATGAAATTATTTCCAAGTCCAAACCTTTGTAGGACTTCAAAAAGAAAGGGCCATTCAACTCTATCAAAGGCCTTTTCGGCGTCCAATGATAGGAGAGCTGTATCCGGTGCTTCTTTATTAAAATAAATAATATTAAATAGTCTTCTTACATTATGGAAGCCTTGTCTACCCTTTATAAAGCCATTCTGATCTCGATTAATAATATTTGGTAAAATTTCTTGTATTCGTCTTGCTAAAATTTTACAGATTATCTTAAGGTCGGCGTTTAATAGGCTTATTGGTCTCATATTTTCACATTTATTAGAGGGCTTACCTGGTTTTGGCAGCAGTATAATTAAGGCATTATTTATGTATGATGGTAAATTATTATTTTGAAATGCTTCTAAAACCATTTCCAAAAAAGGTTTTATTAATTTATTCTTAAATTTTTTATAAAGGTCAACTGGAAGACCATCTGGTCCTGCACTTTTTCCTGATTTCATATTATCAATGGCTAGCCCAACTTCTTCTTGACTAATTTTAGACTCCAATATCTCCCTGTTTTCATTTGGAATACACGGTATAGATAGTTCGTTCAAAAACCCATTTAGTTTTGTTAAATCAGGTTCATTTTTGGTATCATATAATTTTTCATAGTAATCTCTAAAGGCTCTATTAATATCTAAAGGATCTATAACTACCTGTCCGTTACTTATAATACTGGTAATTGGTGTTTTAATTTCCAATTGTTTAATCTGCCATGCTAATAATTTTCCTGATTTTTCACCTTGTTCATAAAAAGATTGTTTCAATCTTAGAAGACTCGAGGCAGCTCTATTCGCTGATTTTTTGTCGTATTCAGCTCTCAAAATCAGTAATTCATTCTCCAACCTTGAGTCACTTCCTGCATACACTTTTTCCTGAAGACTTTTTATTTTATGTTCCAATTTAGCTCTCTCCTCTCGAGTCTTCTTAGATTTTGATCCTGTATAACTAATAATATGTCCCCTAATAAAAGCTTTGAAAGCCTCCCACTTTACACATGCTGATGTTTGTGTAGTATTGATGTCAAAGAACTCATCTATCTGTTTTTCTATATACTTGACAAATTCCTCATCCTGAAGCCATTTATGCTGAAATTGCCATCTACCTGATTCCTTTGTCAATTTTTTATCTACATATATTAGACAACAGGGTGCATGATCAGAAATCACGATGTTATCATAAAAGCAGTTTTGAATCTTGGACCTTAATTCTGTGGAAATCAAAAAATAATCAATACGTGAGAATGTCTTGTAGGTCCTGGAATAACAAGAATAGGCTTTAACTTGTGGTTTCATTTCTCTCCATATATCTAACAATCTCAATTCTTTCATAAAATGATTAATAGTCATCCTACATCCAATGTGCGTACAATCCAGTCCTGTTGATCTATCTACACCTGGATTCAATGTACAATTAAAATCCCCTGCTATTATATGTTGCCCTGTAAGTGATGATAAGATGAGAAATAAATTAGCAAAGAACTTCTGATCATCTATATTGGGACCATATAAGTTCACAAGATTTATATTTTCTAATAGCAAAGAACCTTGAATGATTACATATCTTCCAAATTTGTCTCCAATTACATTTTTCACCTGAAAAGGAACTGATTTATGTATGAGAGTCATAACTCCCCTGGCTCGGGATGAAAATGAAGAGGTGAATACACTTCCCTGCCATCTACTCCTAATTCTTTTAACATCCTCCTCTATCAGATGAGTTTCTTGTAAAAACACAATTCTTGAACCCATGTCCTTTATTTTATTCATAACTTGTTTAAGTTTTTTTAAATTTTGTAGACCTCTGCAATTCCATGAAGTTAAATTAAGATTAACACTTTGGTCCATGATCAATAGAGAGTTTAGGATTACCTTGCAGTGTAAACATGCTCATACAGAGAAGCAAAAACATGAGTGGTTGAACATTCATCCTACAAACTACACACAAACAAATTTCCCCTTCCCACACTTGTGGCAAACCCCCCAAAATCAAAAGAAAAATTCTGTCTCCCGATATAGCCATCGACCGTTCCACACCCACGGGGAACAGCCTAAGCCACTCCTTCTTCATCCTCCCAATCACCCTAACTCTACTGCTTTTAATGACGTAACATTAACTCTCCTCTGTAGTTTTCCAACTTAACTCCAAAATTTTTAACAACTTTGTACATCATAGTTTTTTTTTTTTGTTTGTTTTGTTTTTGTTTTGTTTTTTTAATATATAATACAATCTATATTTTGTAAACTTACTATTTACTTCAAGTCAGTCAGATGCCTGTGCAAATGCTTAATTATTCTACCTTATATTTTGTTCATGCTTAGCTCCCACCAGTCTCTTCTTCTTCTTTGATCTTCTTGATGAACTCCTGCGCCTCCTCTGGGGTCTTGAAGATGTGGGTTCTGCCCTCATACGTGGTCAGCAGTCTCACAGGATAGATTACACCATGACGAATCCCAAGGTTGCGCAGCTCCTTACGTATGGGATCAAACTGCTTCCTCAATTGCTGGATTCCTGTGGCCAAATCTGGGTAGAACCGCACCTGCTGGTCCTGGTGTTTAATCTCTCCTTTAGCACGTGCAGCGTTGAAGATCTTCATCCTGTCTCTGTTGCTAAGAAACTTCATAATTAAGGTCCTCGGCGGTCCCTTATCTCTCCGTGGGCCAATACGATGTGCTTTTTCCAGAACCACTGCTGATTGCAACTCCTCGCTGCCCAGCACCTCCGGAATCCACTTTTCCAGAAAGGAACATACGTCCCGACCTTCTGATTCCTCTGGAAGACCCACCAGCCTCAAATTATTCTGTCTCGACCGAGATTCCAAATCCAAAATATTATCTTCCAGAGATTTTTTTTTTTTTTCCAAAGTGCGCACCTTTAATTGAAGACGGGTGACGTCATCTTCAGCACTAGCGAGACGGAGCTCCATCTGCGCCGTTCGTTCTACACAGTCACCCAATTCCTTTCTTATTCCTTCCAACGCTGTCATAATCCCATCAAATCTAGAGGAAAAGTCCGCTCTCATTGAACTCATGGCAGCCATCAGCGCATCTGCGCCATTCCCCGCAGATATCGCACCGCCGCCAGCCTCCTCCGCCATATATGGAGTTTTGTTTGCTGCGTCACAGACCTGAAAGTCCGTTAATTTGGACTGTTTCGGCGGCCCGCTTTTTCCTTTTCCTGGTTTTCCAGCCTTAGGCTTCGCCGACATATCCTCGCCCAAATGCTGGGATACGTTCTGTCCCAAATGAGAGAGTTATTTGCCGATTTTTTTTCTCCAGGAGCAGAGCAGAGCGAGACACGTCCGTCCTACGTGGCAGCCATAACCGGAAGTGAGACAACATTTCTATTAAAAAAACTATTTTTTAAAATTAATTTTGTGTAATATTATAATTTTTTGAGAAACTGAATTTGGGGTGTTCATGAGCTGTAAGCCATAAACATCAAAATTAAAATAAATAAACACCTGAAATATATAATTTGCGTAATGAAAAAATATATATTATATAATATATGGGTTTCATTTTCTGAAATGAGTGACAAAAAATATTGAACTTTTTCATGATATTCTAAATTTTTGAGATGTAATTTTTTTTTCTGTAACAATGACTACAGAAAAGTCAGCATTTACTGTTGGTGAAACAGTGGATAGAACACAAAAAGTCATTGACGGACAGACGGCTGAGAAAGATAGAAAAGAGGAAGTAAAAAAGTTTTAAAAAATAGGTGACTGAATTACAGGATTTAGGATATTTGCCAGGATCATCAAAACCAATGTCCCCGCCAGTTAAACTGGGAGAGATTCTGCAAATAATTATCCATCCATCCATCCATCTTCTACCGCTTTTCCGGAGGTCCGGGTCGCGGAGGCAGCAGTTCAAGCAGAGAAGCCCAGACTTCCCTCTCCCCAGCCACCTGCTCCAGCTCTTCAGAGAGGATACCAAGGTGTTCCCAGACCAGCTGGGAGACATAGTCTCTCCACCGAGTCCTGGATCTGCCCCGGGGTCTCCTCCCAGTGGGACATGCCCGAAACACCTCAAGTGGGAGGCGTCCAGGAGGCATCCTAATCAGATGCCCATACCACCTCAACTGACTCCTTTCAATGTGGAGGAGCAGCGGTTCTACTCTGAGCCTCTCCCGGATGACTGAGCTCCTCACCCTATCTCTGAGGATGAGTCCAGCAATCCTACAGAGAAAGCTCATTTCAGCTGCTTGCATCCGCGATCTCGTTCTTTTGGTCATTACCCAAAGCTCATGGCCATAGATGAGAGTAGGAACGTAGATTGACTGGTAAATCGACAGCTTTGCCTTAGAACTAAGCTCCCTCTTCACCACAACAGACCGGTACAATGTCCACATCAGTGCAGATGCTGCTCTGATCTGTCTGTCAATCTCTCGCTCCATTCTCCCCTCATTCATGAATAAGACACCAAGATACTTAAACTCCTCCACTTGGGGCAGGAGCCTATCCCCAACCCAGAGAGGACAATCCACCTTTTTCCGGCTGAGGACCATAGACTCGGACTTGGAGGTGCTGATTCTCATCCCAGCCACTTCACACTCAGTGGCAAACTGTCCCAGCAAGAACTGTAGGTTATTACTGGATGAAGCCAACAGGACAATATCATCTGCAAACAACAGAGATGAGATCCTGTGGTCATCAAGCATGACACCCTCTGTTCCCTGGCTATGCCTAGAAATCCTGTCCATAAAAATTATGAACAGGATCGGTGACAAAGGGCAGCCCTGGCGGAGTCCAACTCTCACTGGGAATGAGTCCGACCGAGTGTTGGCAATACGAACCAAACTCTCACAATGGTCGTACAGAGACCGAATAGCTCATAACAACAAGCCCGATACCCCTAGCTCCCGAAGCACCCACCACAAAAAACCACGAGGGACACGGTCGAATGCCTTCTCCAAGTCCACAAAACACATGTAAACTGGTTGGGCAAACTCCCACGAACCCTCGAGAATTCTCGAGAGGGTAAAGAGCTGGTCCGATGTGCCACGGCCAGGATGAAAACCACATTGCTCCTCCTGAATCCGAGGTTCGACCAACGGCCGGACTCTCCTCTCCAGTACCTTGGCATAGACCTTCACAGGGAGGCTGAGGAGTGTGATCCCTCTAAAGTTGGAGCACACCCTCCGGTCCCCTTTTTTGAAGAGAGGAACCACCACCCCGGTTTGCCATGCCAAAGGCACTGCCCCTGACCTCCACGCAATGTTGCAGAGGCATGTCAACCATGACAGCCCTACAACATCCAGGGCCTTGAGGTACTCAGGGCAAATCTCATCCACCCCCAGGGCCCTGCTTCCTCTGTGGAAGGCGTATCAGTGGGATTGAGGAGATCCTCAAAGTATTCCTTCCACCGCCCGATGATATCCCCAGTCGAAGTCAACAGCGCCCCATCCGCACCATACACAGTGTGGACAGGGAGCTGCTTTCCCCTCCTGAGCCGCTGGACAGTTTGCCAGAATCTCTTCGAGGCTGACCGAAAGTCTTGTTCCATGGCCTCACCAAACTCCTCCCATACCCGGGTTTTTGCTTCAGCAACCACCCGAGCTGTACTCCGCTTGGCCTGCCGGTACACCTCAGCTGCTTCGGGAGTCCCACAAGCCAACCAAGCCTGATAGGATTCCTTCTTCAGCTTAATGGCCCCTCTCACCACTGGTGTCCACCACTTGGTTTGGGGGTTGCCACCACGAGATGCACCGACCACCTTGCGGCCGCAGCTCTGGGCCGCCGCTTCAACAATAGAGGTGGAGAACATGGCCCATTCAGACTCCATGTCTCCAGACTCCCTCGGAATGTGGTTGAAGTTCTTCCGGAGGTGGGAGTTGAAGACCTCTCGGGCAGGGGCCTCAGCCAGATGTTCCCAGCACACCCTCACTATATGTTTGGGTGTACCAGATCTGAATGGCATCCTCCCCTGCCATTGGATCCAACTCACCACCAGGTGGTGATCAGTTGACAGCTCTGCTCCTCTCTTTACTCGAGTGTCCAAGACATACGGTCGCAGGTCTGATGACACGATAACAAAATCGATCATCAACCTGCGACCTAGGGTGTCCTGGTGCCAGGTGCACATATGGACACTCTTATGCTTGAACATGGTGTTCATTATGGACAAACTGAGGTTAGCACAGAAGTCCAATAACTGAACACCACTCGGGTTCAGATCGGGCAGGCTGTTCCTCCCAATCACCCCCTTCCAGGTTTCACTGTCATTGCCCACGTGGGCATTGAAGTCCCCCAGTAGGACAATGGAGTCTCCAAGAGGAGCACTCTCCAGCACCCCAGTCACAGACTCCAAAAAGAGTGGGTACTCTGAAACATCATTTGGTGCATAGGCACAAATGATGGTCAGGACCCGTTTCCCAACCCGAAGGCGCAGGGAAGCAACCCTTTCTTCCACCGGGGAAAACTCCAATATAGAGGCAGCAAGGTGGGGGTATACAAGAATACCCACCCCTGCTCGTCGCCTCTCGCCCGGGACAACTCCAGAAAAGGCCAAGCTCCAGTCCCTCTCCAGGAGACTGGTTCCGGAACTGGAGCTGTGTGTTGAGGTGAGGCCGACTATATACTGCCGGTATCTCTCAACCTCGTACACCAGCTCAGGCTCCTTCCCCATCAGAGAGGTGACATTCCACGTACCAAAAGCCAGTTTAGAAATAATTATACAAAGCTATAATACTGCTAAGGTAAATCATGAAAAAGAAGGTAATTCCAGGTGGGGATTGGTACATAAAAAACTGAAAAAGTCCGAGAAGAGGAAAATTAGGGCCATGTGTTATATTCCTAAACTTGTGGCTGCATTATGAGGAGGACAAGTGGTTGTCAGTGATAATGGAAGGGTCGTATTACAAACACACAGGCAGCAGGTAGTGTCAGAATCGCTGCCCCAATATGACAATGTGGCTCTGCCTCCATCAGCTCCGCCTCCATCAGCTGATGTGGCTCTGCCTCCATCAGCTTCACCTCCACCAGCCCTTCCAGCCCCACCCTGACTCAGTCAAGCCCCTACACTGAATGTGTGGACTTGTTATCTAACCAAATGCCTCTCACAGCATTCATAAAAGAATATAGTGATCAGGTGAGGGCAGTGACAGGAATTTTGCAACTAAGACCTATGTTGGATGAGGAAAATGCTGGAAAAGGAATGCATAGTATAATAGCTGCTCATTCCCTTAGTGAACTCACTGACCCACCACAGGTAGGATTAAGTCAGTAGGATAAGACTAGTGTCTTTCACTACATCAACTCCAACATATCTTCAAGCCAAGCTGAAAGATGAGAAGAGGATTCACAGGATGAGAATGGTGCACTACGAAGAGAGGTTTCACATATGATGTCATTTGTCTGAGGATGATATAAGCAGACTGCAGTGTGTTAGAAAAAAGACATATTGGAGAATATGATGACTCCAGGAACAAAAACATTGGTCCAAGAAAGTGGAAATTTAATGTTTATGGTACCACACATGACAATCTAGATGAGAGAACTACTTGCACTAAAGCAGGCAACATACCGAGGACAAACTTTTCAAATATAAGATAAGATAAGATAAGCCTTTATTAGTCCCACAATGGGGGAATTCCAGGATTGCAACAGCACAGGGATAGCAACACTCAGAGCAACAATCAGAAGGCAAGAAAAAACAACATCTAGTAAACATATGTCCATATTACTATAAATGTATATACAGTATATAGACACACAGTGCAGGGCATTATGGTTGGTTGGTGAATGTGCAGCAGAAAGTCTAAGCTCTCTCTCCGCGGATGCGGCGGGCCAGCTGGAAGTCTTTGGGCATGATGGTGACCCCCTTAGCGAAGAAGAGACCACCAGGTGGGCCTCGCTGGTCTCCTGCAGAGCCATGACGGCGAAGCTCAGGAAACGCAGGACGGTCTTGAAGTCCTGAGCGATCTCCCTCACCAGGCGCTGGACGGGCAGCTTACGGATGAGCAGCTCCGTGGATTTCTGGCAGCGACGGATCTCTCTCAGAGCCACGGGCCTGTGACGGCGAGGCCTCTTCACTCTGCCGGTGGCCGGAGTGCCTCTCCGAGCAGCCCTGGTGGCTAGCTGCTTCCTGGGGGGCTTCTTCCTCCAGTAGATTTTACAGGCGGTCTGCTTGGTTCGTTCATATGGCACCCATGATTACAACTGAAGATGAGACTGCCCAATATGTGAAATTGTCACTAAAGGATCTGAAGGGTATATGCAACACACTGCCTCCCTTAACTTCAGGAGGTTCTCCCTGGATTAAGGCTATGCAGTAGGCTACAGTGGGCTGCCGACTATGCATGGCAGACCTCAGACAAATTATTGCCAGTCATACCTCACCCTCTATGTTGACGAATATAGAGGAGGAGGCACACACTATTGATATAGCAGATGACGCACCATTCAGAGATCACAGTGATGAAATTTTTACAGTAATGAGGAGAACGTTCCCTGTTGATCTCACGAGTGGTGAATTAACATATATACTATGAAACTAGGAAACTTGGTTCCAAGGTTGTTATAGCCAGGAGCGGCACTGGGGTTAAGCTCCCAGTGCTCCCAGTGCTCATAAAATGCTCCTTATGGCGTGCGTCTCGAAAAGCCTCTGACAACTAAGTCCAACTCCTAGCCTGCCCGTGTGGTTTAGTCTCTAAGCCCGGCGGAACTGCTTTTACTAATAGGAGAAGGGGCGAGGGCGGATCTCTGGCGCCTTAAAACCAGATGCTTCGGGTAGATGGTGGCTCGTCAACCTGGGAAGGTAGCCCATCTAGGGGAAGGTAAACCCTGATTTCAAACCTCCGCTGCCTTGCGGCATACCCGGTCACGGAAAAGGCTTCGGGAGTCAACCCTGAGGAAAAATCCGGAGTTGGAGCCCCTAAGGCAGTTCTATGTTGTGCTCAACATCATTCTGGCAGCTCCTGCAACGGCGCTGGTGCCAAACTGTAGCAGCCCTGCTGTTCCTTTGGATTCATCAGTGACGTGGAGAGGGGAGACATGCTGCATGGGCAACATCTTGTCCTCCATATCTTCCTGCCCAGGCTTGAATCCTACCAACGCCTGACGCTGGAAGGTAGAACACCAGATCACTGGAGAGGACACTCCAGCTTTGCCTTTGGCGTAGACAAAACATGGGGAATGACAGTTACCGGTTATAAGCCACCGCTCAATTGGCGTAGAGCGCGGCGCCAGGGGTTGTTCCCGACGGTGGGAGGGATCATCGGATCTCACTGGACAGCTACCGCCCGCCTCAAGCTGAGCAGCCCCCAGCCAATAAGGTGTTGTCCCGCCACAGCTTGCTTTCCTCATTGGGTGCATGGGGATGAGGAGAAGTCCGAACAGCAGGCTGAGAACCTTCGCACCAGGCAAGACAATAAAACAAAAGAGACCAACTCTAAAACTGGGAACTTGGAATGTCCGCACTATGATGACAGGACTCACTGCTAACCTCAAGGACATCAACGACACCAGGAAGACTGCCATCATCAATAATGAGCTGAAGAGACTGGGAGTGGATATCGCCACTCTCCAGGAAACACGGTTGGCTGACACAGGCACACTGAGAGAGAAGGACTACACGTTCTACTGGCAGGGAAAGGGCAGTGATGAACACAGGGAACACGGAGTGGGCTTCGCTGTGAAGAACACCTTGCTGAAGATGGTGGAACCGGGCAGCACTGGCTCTGCACGACTCCTCACCCTCCGCCTGAACACCACTCAAGGCCCAGTCACCCTCGTCAGTGTGTATGCCCCAACACTGACAGCCACACCAGAGGCAAAAGACGAGTTCTACGAGAATCTCGCAACAACTGTCAGGATCATCCCCAACTCTGAACAACTCATTCTCCTTGGAGACTTCAATGCCAGAGTGGGTGCTGACCACGACTCCTGGCCCTCCTGTCTTGGACCTTTTGGCGTGGGCAGAATGAACGACAACGAACAGCGGCTGCTCGAGTTCTGCACATATCACGATTTGTGCATCACAAACTCGTTCTTCAAGATCAAGCCCCAACACAAGGTTTCCTGGCAACATCTACGCTCAAAGCACTGGCACCAGCTGGACTTGATCCTGACCAGGCGCACCTCACTGAAGAACGTGCTAATCACCCGTTCGTTCCAGAGGGCAGATTGCGACACAGACCATTCATTGATGTGTTGCAAGGTCAAGCTGCACGGGCTGCACGGTGGAGCAGTGGTTTAGCACTGTGACAGCACAGTTTTACCCTTGGCCGGGGGATCGCGGGGATCATGAGGTTGTGGGTTCGATCCCAGCCCCCGACCAACAATGAGCTGTGTGGAGTTTGCATGTTTTCCCCGTGTTGCGTGGGTTTACTCCGGGATTTCTCCGGTTTCCTCCCGCATACCAAAAACATGTAGGTTTAGGGCGCTCGCTCATGCAGCGACCAGCAGCCGGTGGCTTGTCACCAGACTGCAAACCAAGTCTACCTACGGGTACAAATAAGTAACAAAAAAAAAAAAAAAAAGCTGCAGCTGAAGAAATTCCATTGTGCTAGACAGCCTGGAAAGGCACTGATTGACACCAGCAAGATGGCCCAACCAGAACTTGTTGAGCAGTTTGCCTCCACCTTTGAGAAGGAACTTGGTGTACCACAAGAAGGAGAATCTGCAAAGCAGAAGTGGGAAGAGCTGTGAAACACCATCCACCGCACAGCCTTGGCTACCTTTGGGAGGAAGACCTCAAAGTCACAGGACTGGTTTGATGCCAAGTTGACCGAGATGACCCCCGTCATTGAAGCCAAGCGCTCAGCACTTGCTGAGTACAAGAAGTACCCAAACGAGAAGAATCTCCAGATTCTCAGGGCTGCGAGAAGCAAAGTTCAGCAGACTGCTCGGCGCTGTGCCAACGAGTACTGGACTCAGCTCAGCCAAGACATTCAAACCACTGCCATAACAGGGAACATCCGTGGTATGTATGATGGCATCAAGAAAGTACTTGGTCCGGCTCAGAGCAAGACGGCCCCCCTCAAATCCTCCACTGGGGAGATGATCACAGAAAAGAACAAGCAGATGGAGAGATGGGTGGAACACTACTCCGACCTCTACTCCAGACAGAACACCGTGACATCGTCAGCCCTTGATGCCATCGACTGCCTGCCATCCATGGACGAACTTGACGCCGAGCCAACCATCGACGAACTCAGCAAGGCCATTGATAGCTTGGCCACTGGCAAGGCACCCGGCAACGACGGCATACCCCCTGACCTGATCAAGCACTGCAAGACCGCCCTACTGCTGCCATTGCATGACGTCCTCTGCCAGTGTTGGAAGGAAGGTTCCGTACCACAGGACATGAGGGACGCCAAGATCATCACCCTCTACAAAAACAAAGGGGAGAGAAGCGACTGCAACAACTACAGGGGCATCTCCCTCCTCAGTGTTGTTGGCAAAGTCTACGCACAAGTTGTTCTCGTTCGTCTATAGAAGCTTGCCGAACGTGTCTACCCTGAGTCTTAGTGTGGCTTCCGCGCTGAGCGATCAACGGAAGACATGATATTCTCCATCCGCCAACTCCAGGAGAAATGCAGAGAACAGAACATGCCCCTGTACGTCGCCTTCATCAACCTCACCAAAGCGTTCAATCTGGTCAGCAGAGAGGGCCTTTTCAAGATCCTGCCAAAGATAGGATGCCCACCAAAGTTGCAAAGCCTCATCGAATCGTTTCACACCAACATGCAGGGGATAGTGCAGCACGATGGCAACGTCTCAGAGCCATTCAACATACGCAGCAGAGTGAAACAGGGCTGTGTACTTGCGCCAACCCTCTTTGGGATTTTCTTTGCTATGCTCCTGAGGCATGCCTTCAGCACAGCAACAGAGGGAATCTACCTGCACACAAGATCTGACGGCAGGCTTTTCAACCTCGCCCGCCTGAAAGCCAGAACCAAAGTACGCGAGGCTCTAATCAGAGACATGCTGTTCACAGACGACACTGCAGTCGCAACCCACACACAGCAGGAGCTTCAGACCCTGATGGACCGCTTCTCCCAGGCATGCAAGGACTTCGGGCTTACCATCAGCCTGAAGAAGACTAATGTCTTGGCGCAAGGCACGGAAGCACCACCAGCCATCACCATCGACGACTACGAGCTGGAGGTCATGAATCAGTTCACGTACCTAGGGTCCATGATCAGCAACAACCTCTCCCTTGATACAGAGATCGACAAGAGGATTGGAAAATCAGCCTTCACACTCGCTCGCCTCACCACACAAGTGTGGGAGAATCCCAAACTCTCTGTCAAGATGAAGATGGCAGTGTACAACGCCTGCGTCATCAGCACACTGCTCTATGGGAGTGAGACGTGGACAACATACGCCCGGCAGGAAAAGAGACTGAACTCCTTCCACTTGCGTTGCATTCGCCACATCCTGGACATATCCTGGCAGGACAAAGTGCCCAACACAGAAGTTCTGTCCCACGCCGGCCTTCCCTCCATGTTCACTCTACTCAGGCAGCGCAGGCTCCGCTGGCTAGGCCACGTTCACCGTATGGAGGATGGCAGAATCCCCAAAGATGTCCTCTATGGAGAACTGGCAACTGGCAGGAGAGACGTTGGCCGCCCACAGCTGCGCTTTAGAGACGTCTGCAAGAGAGACATGAAGGCCCTGGAGATCAACACAGAGCGCTGGGAGGACCTTGCAATGGACCGCTCCAAATGGAGAGGCACCCTGACCAGACAGCTCAAGGCGGGTGAAGAGAGACTGACTGCTGCAGCAGATGAAAAAGGACCCGCAGGAAGAACTGCCACAGACCCAGCAGCACGGAGACCACCCACAAGTGCGACCTGTGTGACAGGGACTGCCATTCGCGCATCGGCCTGTTCAGCCACAGGCGGTGCTGTTCCAGCAGAGTAGACATTTAGGATTCTCTTCCATGGTCATCATAGACCGACGGAGGCCGACGACTATGAAGCTAGGAGAGGATGCTGGACCTTATGTAGACAGATGTTTGGCACTTTTGGCAGATATGACAGGAGAGAACCTTCATAACAACCCTACCACACTTGCGGTATTCCGCATTGTGATACAGTCATCAGTGCCACCACCCGTAATGACTGCACTGGAGGGGGTTGTTGGCTTAAACACCCAACCCTGGGCAACATGGCCCTCACATGTGCATCATTATGTTAAGTAATATCATAAAAAAAAACAAAATGAAAAAGAGGCTGAAATTGCAGATTTGTCAAATCAGTTGGTGAAAGCTCAGGTGAAAGCAACACGAGAAGTATTAAAGGGTACCTGTGGTGGTCATCTAAACACATTCAACTTGAAAACATTAGGCAAATTATTCGTTATTTGGTTAAATAATTATTGCCAGCCAAATACCACCAGAGAAATATGCAAATACGACCGCAGGCATAGCCAGCCAATGAAAACTCTGAGCGCAGCCATGACACATGCGGATGTGACGTCACTTCGTTGATAACTCAACAGTCAATGCTCCGCCTGTATGAGAGAATAGGGTGCTTTTGTGAGTGTTTTTATTCTATTATGGCTGAATTGTCGGACTCTGGGGAAGAATTCGTCCAACATGGCAACAGGTTTGAGCCAGAAAGGTCTTCTGAGGGTTAAAGTGACGAAGTGGTCCTCACACACAACGCAATTTCGTCTGAAAGGATTCGTCTGTGCCCTGTTCCGAGATCACTTTTCCGCTCCGATCTTCTGACAAGGTGAGCTGGGTTTGGGTACACAAAAGAAGTGTTTATCTTTGTTTTTTCGCTTATTATTGAGACATCCAAAGGCTTTACATTCCGCCATGTTGCGATATCCATATCGCATTGTATGGTTTTGTTTTTACAAGAGCGCCGAGTGTCTTCTCCTCTGCTCTGCTGCTCTCTCTCTCTGCTGCTCCCACGGCGAGGGAGGAGCCCAGCCCGTCTCGCGGCTGTTACGAGCTCAGATCAGAGGAGACAAGCCGCTGAATTTAAGCATTTATTTATTTATTTTCTACTCATTTTAGTTCTGCATTTTATATGAACCCTGAGTTTGAAATAAACATTTGAATTTGAATTTGAATATCCCGTAAGCCGCTGCACATCCGGGTACTCCAGGCTCAGCCAATATTGATCCAGATCGCATAGTTTTAGAATCATTGGCCTTTACGAGCTCAGATCAGACGAGACGGCCCGCTGAATTTAAGCATTTATTTATTTATTTTCTAATCGTTTTAGTTCTGCATTTAATATGAACCCTGAGTTTGAAATAAACGTTTGAATTTGAATTTGAATATCCCGTAAGCTGCTGCACATCCGGGCACTGCAGGCTCAGCCAATACTGATCCAGATCGCATAGTTTTAGAATCATCGGCCTTTACGAGCTCAGATCACACGAGACGACCCGCTGAATTTAAGCATTTATTTATTTATTTTCTAATCGTTTTAGTTCTGCATTTAATATGAACCCTGAGTTTGAAATAAACGTTTGAATTTGAATATCCCGTAAGCCGCTGCACATCCGGGCACTGCAGGCTCAGCCAATACTGATCCAGATCGCATAGTTTTAGAATCATCGGCCTTTACGAGCTCAGATCACACGAGACGACCCACTGAATTTAAGCATTTATTTATTTATTTTCTACTCGTTTCAGTTCTGCATTTAATATGAACCCTGAGTTTGAAATAAACGTTTGAATTTGAATTTGAATATTCCGAAAGCCACTGCACATCCGGGCACTGCAGGCTCAGCCAATACTGATCCAGATCCCGGTGTCAATGAAATTACGTCACAGGAAGCGTCCTGGAAGGCCATGTAGCCGCTAGTATGGCTGCACTCATGTTTTGCTGACATAGCTGAACAAGCACATCATCAATGGATTTATATCAAATTGCTTTGAACATGAATTTCAACTTAAACTTGAACTAGAACGTGAGACAGGGGCTCAATATAATATCTTTTTTTTTCACGACCACCACAGGTACGCTTTAAATAAAGATAAAAAGCAAAAAACTACTGTGCAGGCTCCGGCCATTACAGTGGTGACCCCTCAGGCCATTATTGGTCCAATCCCTGCCGAACCCTTTGTGTTGGCAATTCAACAACAATGGTATCCTCGCCCACCATGAACAGGGCGTGGGAGAGGTGCATACAGAGGAAATAGAAGACCACCTGGCCTGTCACAGGATATGTACCTTAGATGTAGCAGAAGGGGACACTGGGCATGTGACTGCAGGAGTCTGCCTGCTAATAGGGGGTGCTCACAGATGATGTACATGCCCATCCCACCCCCAGCACCATGGGTGTGGCCTGACCAGTCTTTTGCACCACAACAACTACAACAATGTCATATGGCTCCCAACCAGAACATGATACCCAGCCAACAATGACGGGGCCTAGGGAGCTACACTGAAGAGGGGGCACTTTCGGATCCAATGCTATCCGTGAAGGTGGGAGACAAAACTTATGAGGTTATGGTGGATACAGGGGCTTGTTTTCCATCAATATCAACTTCTCTACCCCTGTCCACTAATTATACATCAGTTGTTAGCATCTCTGGGACCCCGAAGTGTCTCCCATTCTCAGTACCATTGAACTGTTCATTAGCCGGACTTGATTTTGTCCATTCTTTTCTGTACTCCCCAGACTGTCCTGTAAATCTTCTGGGATGAGATGTGCTTCTGAAAGTAAAAGCACATATTTACTTTGCTTCTACTGGAACAGTGATGTGTCTGCTTGATGGTACCATGCTCCATTGTGCATCAGATCTGTCCACTCCCCTGAATGCTCCATAACTTCAAGCTCAGGAAATTGGACTGGAGGAAAATCAAACCTCGTCAGCAACTGTTTGGTGGTTACAACTGAATGATGTGCGCCCTGACAAAAATCAGTTGAAAAACAAATATATTTCCGGGGCCCCATGGATAGACTCTGTTCGGCCATATGACACCCCACCCCCCCACCCCACCCCCACCCACACATACACACGATCCACTCCACTGTACAATAAACTATTCACATGATGACCAAGAACTGTATGATGATCGGTGGGAGACCCTGATGGGGGTCCAGGATTTGGTGTGCAAGGACATTTATGTTGGCCCACAAGGAGTGGCTGCTGCAGTCTGCTTGAATAAAGACTTGCTGCCTCTGTATGTTCTCTCGGACACTGCTGCACCTCATGTGACATTGAGGATGTCCACAGGGCAGGAGATAAGGGCATTGGGACCAATTGTGAAAAACTGTCTTAAGTCAACTGACTGGGTTGCTACACAATGTCGGGATTTACATTATTCACCATCTGCAAATTGCTGCCGTATATCAGCCAATAGATAGATAGATGTACTTTATTGATCCCAAACTGGGAAATTGCACCCTTTACACCTTGACCGAACACATGGTAGAGAAAACACTGATCACCCAGATTCTGATGCACTGTTGGAGTCTATGCTTCCCTCTTTATGGTCAGACGGCTCTGTGGATGTTGGTCTGATTACCTGTACACCAGTAAAAATCTCACTCAAACCAAACACTCAGCCTATAAGGTGAGGACAATATCATCTCCCAAAGGAGAAAGAGACAGGCATAGCAGGAACAATACAGGGTCTTCTCCAGGCAGGGATCCTAGTACAAACACAATCCCCCTGGAACATGCCAATTCTTCCTGTAGAGAAGCCTGGAAAACCAGACTACAGGATGGTTCATGATCTGCAACCCATTAACGCTGTAGTGGTGCCTACAAATTACACTGTTCCAAATCCTTACCTGCTGCTGAATAACATTTCTCCACATCATAAGTTTTTCAGTGTAGTGAATACTGTATATCTAATGCCTTTTTCAGTATCCCACTACATACAGACAGCAGGCCTCTTTTTGCATTCACCTATCAGGGTCAGCAATATACTTACAGCAGATTACCACAAGGTTTTGTTGACTCACCAGCTATTTTTAATCACATACTGCATCAACATTTGCAGGATTTATTCCTGCCCCCTGACACATTACTATTGCAGTATGTGGATGATCTGCTGTTAGCGGGTCCCACTGCTGCTTCTGTGCTCTCAGCCACAGAGCTCCTCCTGAAACACCTCTATCAGAAAGGCTATAAATTAAGCCGCAAAAAAGTAAAGTGTTGTCGCCCCAGAGTTCACTATTTGGGCAGGCTAATGACATCCAGCAACACCACAGTATCCCTGTCTCAAAGGTCATCAATTCTCTCACACCCTAAACCACGCACTGTAAGGGAAATGATGTCATTTTTAGGTCTTACTGGATGCAGCAGAAATTTTGTTCCAAAATATGCTGTGCTTATTCAACCACTGCGTGACCTCCTCAAGGAAGCAGGACATAAAAATCTCATATCACCTCTGCAATGAACCACTTTGGCTGAGGGTGGTTTTATTGAACTCAAACAGCTGATGTCACATGCATGTTCACTAAAACCACCTGATTACTCTTCCCCATTTCATCTTGATGTTTCTCAATCAATCAATCAAACTTTATTTGTATAGCACTTTTAAAACATTAGATGCTGCGCAAAATGCTTTACATAGATAAAAACAATAGACACATTTAATTGCATATTTTACATGATACAGCCCCAACCCCTCCAACCCTCCCATAAACATATCCACAAACACAACACACACAGGCACATACATCACCCCCTACTTCTCTTACACACATAAAATAAAGGAGACAGTCTGCCGTTGTAAACACCATACTGTATCAGAAGGGGGAAGGTACAGGGTCCAGGTCAGTTCTAATGTATTACAGCTCAACATTAGATAATATAGAGAAAGGACACCCACCATGCACACATCATGTAGCAGCAATAGCTAAAGCATTGGAAAAAAACTCACACATCACAATGCAACATACTGGGATGGTACACACCATGCATGGGGTAGCTTCATACCTACAAAGTGTACTGTTCACACTCTCAGCCAAACAAACACAAAGGCTGAAAAGAATACTGCAGGCACCAAATGTCATTTACACAAGTGAGGGGACAAATATGGCAGAGGACATGCTTACAGGTGAACCTCACAACTGTCTAGCAGCTGTGGAGATTGACATGAAAGCTGTCCCTCATCTTCAATCTGAACCTATCGATTATCCAGATTTGAACCTTTTTAGGGATAGATGTTGCTACAGGAGAACAGATTGGTCTCTGATTGCCTCATATGCAGTTGTAAAATATGATGAGGGGACAAGTGCATTTCAAAATGTAGAGGCAGGAATGGCCTCTGCCCAGAAAGCTGAAGTTGTAGCTCTTACTAAAGCATGTCAATATGCAAAACAACAAGAGGTAAACATACACTGATTCAGCTTATGCCCATCAAGCTGCACATGTTGATATACCACATTGGAGAAGGAAGGGATTTCTCCCCTCAACTAACATACTAATTAAACACTTAACAGAAATGGTTGAGCTGTTGGAGGCCATGGGTCAACCAAAGAGGGTAGCAATTCTGAAGTGTAAAGGGCATTAAAAAAGAAATGCAATGGTGGCCAAAGGAAATGAAGCTGCTGATTTAGCTGCTAAACAAGCAGGTGGCTATATTACACAGGCAAATATGATGATACAGGAAGAGGATCAGGAATACATAGAACTAGGCCTAGAGGAAAGCAAGACAAAGCAAGTCCTGAGGGAAAGAGTAGGTGGATAGAGAAAGGGGCAAAGAAAGATGAGGAGGGCCTACAGAGGTCCACAGATGGAAGATTAGTAGCCCTTGCCAAGGTGTTGCTGCTGTGCAAAGAGACACATATGAAAGGCCATGTTTCAAAAACGAAAGTATCTACTCTGATTGAATCACACTGGTGGCATCCTCATTTGTCAGATGTGGCAGAACTAGTGGTTTCTAAATGTGAAGCATGCCAAAAGTTCAATCCCAAACACACATTAAAGGCCTCCATGGGAGTTTTTCCAGCCCCTGAAGGGCCATGGAAGGACATAGTGATAGATTTCACAGGCATGGGCCCAGAAAATAGATGCAGAGGCTACAGATATCTGTTGGTGTGTGTGGATACATTTTCAAGATGGGTTGAGGCAAAAGCATGTAAAACAGAAAGTGCAAAAGAAGTGATTAAATGGCTGACAGAAGAGGTGATTCCCAGACATGGGTTTCCAAGAGTGATTAGGTCAGACAATGGCAGTCATTTTGCAAATAAACATCTAAGGAAGTTGAATGCACTTTAGGCTTAAGGCATAAGTTTGGCTCAGTAGTGCATCTATCCACCCAAGAGCTAGTAGAAAGAGCAAATAGGCCTCTAAAAAGAATGCTAGTCAAGCAATGCATGGGGACAGGCATGTATGAGTTGATGCACTGCCATTAGCGCTGATGGCACTGCGATCCACCTCCAATACGACCCTCTGCCTGACTTCCCATGAGCTGTTAACAGGAAGAAAGATGCCAGGACCATTTGTTGATTCACCTTTGACTCCTAAGAATAGTCAAACTGTAGAACTGTCACAGTATATCAAGAGTCTAAGGAAAATATCTGAAGCTCTCTCTCAACAGGTTCCGGACATTCTCAATACAGACACACAAGGAGACGCCACCCCACTGGAACCTGGTAATTGGGTATGGCAAAAAGTAGTGAGACCTCATTGGGACTCACCAAAGTGGCAAGGACCTTTTAAAGTAATAAAGGACAATTTGCACACAGTATAAGTGTGGAAAAAAGAAAATTCAGCAACTGGATTCAAGTGACTCAGGGCTCTTTTCCACCAAACCAGTTCCAGTGCTTAACTGGAGCTATTGCGTCATTAGCACCAGTTCTTTGGGTTTCCACCGACTAAAGCACCAGTCCCCGGCTCCCAAAAGTGGGGCTATCGCGGCCCCAACTCCTAGCTGGGCCAGCGGCAGCACCAGTTTACGTCGGTTAGGTCCACAGCCGTGGGCGTGGTTAACTGACCAGCTTCAAAACATTACTGACCGCCACGATGCTTTCCAAACAGCGGAGCACGCAACGGATTCCAAAACCAAACAGATTTAGAGCGAAGAGGAGACACATTTCTTGGCTCTATGGACATAAGCAGAAGTACAAGATCAGCTGGAGGGGGCCACTCATCTGAACTGTTTTGGAGGATCGGCCAGCCAGCTGGACCATCGTCACTGCCGTGGATTAGTCTGGACAACAAACTGCTTAAAACACGCTGGTAAGTGTATTGTCTTTAAAATGCCAGACATTAACCAATATATGCATACATATATATCCGCTTGTATTGATATGTAACGGCCAAGTGCGGATATTTTTTTAGTAACTTGTGGCTATAGTATTTTCGGTTAGCTATGCTAACAAGCTAAAAGTACTTTTACTACGACCAAACGTTTCTCCTCGCCATAAAGAAATGAACAGGTCGTCTCTGCTGACAGATGTACAGTGATCCCTCGCTACTTCGCGCTTCACCTTTCGCGCCCTCAGTGCATCGCGGATTTTTCAGAAATATTCATCAAAAATTCAAAATTGAGAAAAAATGGGCGGGCGCTAGCAGAAGGCAGGGAGACTACATTAGAACATCAGGTATCAACACGGAGAGCCGCACAACTCAAAAATCCACCTCTCTGACCACCGCTCCACTCCTCTCCGCCCACCTCTTCACTGCTCGGGAATCTCGCAAGCTGATTGGCCGAGACGTTTTACCTCGCAAGCTGATTGGCCGAGACGTTTTACCCAGCTTCTCTCCCTGCAGAGCGCCCAAACCCACCGAAAGAAGACCACATTCATTGTTCTTTATCGCTAGTCTCGCCGCGTGGAACTTTTCGCTGTTCTCTTGTCCCTTTTTGTGTGAAATAGTCTTCCTGTCGAGCCACTATGCCGCCTCCTGCAGCTGCCCTCGACAATCCTGCGCCTCTAGCACCTGACGATGAGGCGTCACCTGAGGAGCAGTAAAGCTCTCATTAACCTGTGCAGTAAATCATCTTAATCTTGAGTTACGTATCTTGTTATAAAAATAAAAGAGTTCTAAAAACATATTTATGTACACTTTATTTACATCTACATATGTATATACACTTACACACACACACACACACGTATCATATGAGAGAGAGTGAGAGAATGAACGTATGTGTTATTTATGGGTGACGTCATTAGGGGTGACGCTACTTCGCGGTTTTTCACTTTTCGCAGTCGGTTCTGGAACCCATTAACCGCGATAAGTGAGGGATCACTGTATACCGCTTGTATTGATATATAACGGCCAAAGTGCGGATTTTTTTTTTTTTAACTCATTTTTGTGGCTATTTTCGGTTAGCGATGCTAACAAGCTAACAGTACTTTTACTACGACCAAACGTTTCTCCTCGCCATAAAGAAATGAACAGGTCGTCTCTGCTGACAGATGTATATCGCTTGTATTGATATGTAACGGCCAAAGTGCAGATTTTTTTTTTTTATTTTATTTAACTCATTTTTGTGGCTATAGTATTTTCGGTTAGCGATGCTAACAAGTTAACTGTTTTTAGCACAAACGTTTCTCCTCGCCAGAAATGCGCGTTTGAGAAACTAGAACAGAAATCTTAGCATCTTACAGAATACTTTTTTTTATAAAGACATCCAGCGCAAAATACGTTTTTTGTGGTATGAATACTGTGTATGAATGGGTGCCTTGCGTTGTGTTATGGGAGATTTTTCTACCAGACACTAGTAACGTCGTCTTTTTTACTATTTTGGTAATATTTCCATAATCTTAGGCCATTTTTTTAAAAAATGTCACTCGTGTTTAATTGTGTGTTGTGTAGCCGTATTTTATCTAATCCTTCTCTTACTTTATTGCGCACTAGCCTGGTGGATCACCTACAGTTTCATTGTACTGTATACCTGTACAGTGACAATGAAGTTTCATCTATTCCTATTCTTCTATTCCATAATCAGACATGTAAGCATTGATATTGAATAAAATTGTCTTCTATGTCTGCACATTTAATAGAAGGCTTAAGTTGTTCACTGCACAAACTAAAACTTTTTTTTTACAGATTTATCACAGCTGGATGATGAGGAAGAACCAGCCAGACCTGTGGTGTCCAGCTCACCTTCACCAGCACCAAGCTTGTCCTCCTCCTGCTCTTCTAATCAGACCAGATTAGGTAATTTATGTTCAGATCATTTTGATTTTGTGTACTTTATTGATCCCCAAAGGGGAAATTGAGGGCATCCACCTGGATGGATCATGACACAGTCACACAAAGGAGGGAGTGAATTAAACCAATGATACACTTGAACTGAATGTTGTGATGCCACTAACAGTAAATGGATGTTGAATAGACACATTCAATCTTGGATTGACAATTCCTGCGTTTTTCAGTGTGTGGTTATTTTATATTGGTTATTTTTGTACTTTAAAACAGGGAAACAGAAGTGTGACACAAACATGGACCTCCTTCTTGACTACGGTCAGATGAGCCAGCAGGAGCAGAGCAGGAGGGAGGAGCAGCTGAACTTCGCTTTGCTGCAAAGCAGACCAACACCCTTGTTGGACTGATGGGACGTGTTGTGTCTGTGCTTGAGGGACTGTAAAAAAAAGTAACTATCACAGCATTGATATTTTTGTCTGTGTGTACATAATATTTCATATGTAGCAGTCTGAAGTTTTTGCACATTTTGGAAATAAAAGCTTTCTTTCCTTAAGTGATTTTCTTCTTCTACATTGTTATTCTCACACCAAACATATTCAGGTTCAGGTTCCTTTATTTGTACCCGTAGGTAGATTTGTTTTGCACTCAGGTGACATCCATATTTACAAACTACAGTTACATTCAACATGAACACAAACACAGGCACACATGAAGCTGACTATAAACATGATAAAAGTGCTCAAGGCTCCACCAATCAGGACATAAGACAAAGAGATAAGAGAAAAAACATGAGAGAAGGGTCATATTAAAAAGTTAAAGACTTTACATTTCATATATAAAGTTATTTAGGACAATGCAAATCACTATAACATTGTAGTGGTGGGAAGTGAAAGTACAAGTACTGAATTACTGCACTTAAGTTCATTTTTCCAGGTATTGGACAATATATCAGGTATTTGTGGACTTACACATATTTTTGACAATTTCTTTCACATTTTTTTAAAGAACAAGCAAGAACAAACTTTAAATCTATATACTTTTTCTGTGGAAAATGTTCCAAGTTGCCAGCTTTAAAAATGATAAGTTTATATTCTGTTGACAACGTCCCACATGACATTCTGTCAGCTCTGGACAAGATCATTTCTGGGGAAAGAACTTTGAACTTGAACACTTTACAGTCTGTCTCTTGTTATCCCTACATGAATAAAAACTTGAATCAGTACTTTAACCAGAATAGATGACACAAGTACAGAAGGGTATACCCTTCGCAACTCTGTAGTTTGGAGGTGCATAGAATATGCATTTATACAGTATCTTCATGTATATATGCAGTACCGTAAATCTATACATTTTTCCATGTAAAAAAATGTTTTCCTGTGACTGCATTATTTTAATTGCTTTTAATCCCAGATCAAGTTTGTTTAGGGTTCAAAATGCATCGTAAGTGTTAAATATATCTTGTTATACCTAACCAAGTACTGTTTATCTGTTGAAATATATATATTTACCGGCTAATATAAACCCATAACAATATGGCCCCTGGTGATCATTTTTGGGGACAGCTGATCACTTTTTGGCATGACAGAACAGGCGACCTCCATCTCGTAATGCACCGTAACACCACCTATTACAGAAATGACATAAATATTATGTTTAAAAGTGTCGTCAATGCTCGCGCTACAGACTTTATCTAACAACGGCTGATAACTGAAATATTGATGATTACCGGTGTCCTTAAACGTAGCCGCCATTCTCTGCCATTAAGAATAAAACTGTTTTTGGATGGTAATACAGGTTTGGAATAATAAAAGCAGCGCTCCCAAAGACAACTCCTACATGTTGACAAGCTAACGCTGCTACTTCTTCTTCTTCTCTCGGTTACTGGCGGATAGCATTCTTCTTCTTCTCTCGGTTACTGGCAGATAGCAAACAAGTGAGAGGTGCATACCGCCACCTTCCGTCTTCTCTGGTGTTCTGCGGGGGTTGGGCGCTTCACAGTACATAATGACGTAGCTCTGACATAATTCCCAACTAGCTCCATATCGGTGGAAAGACAACTGGTTCTTATGAGCACTCTGGTTAAGCACTGGTTAAGCACTAGCACCAGCACCAGAACCAAACTAGCACTGGAACCGGTTTGGTGGAAAAGAGCCTGTTATGACCCGAGCGTCGGTTCTGATCGCGCTCGGGCTAAGCTATGTCTCGCTGCCGGCCTTGACAGCTGCGGGCGGTATTCTGGCCTCTCCGGGCTCTTATTGTGAAAGTGCTCGGTGGGGCTTCAGCCTGTCAACGGTCGGTCAGCTGAGTGTCATCATCGTCATTAGTGCTTTGTCAATTTAAGCCCAGCACTGGCGTCGGTAGGACGCAGCAGTGTCTGGTCGCCAACCTGGTCGCTTAACTGGTTACTAACCTGATCACTTATCTGTTCACCCACCGTCACGTTGCGGATGCCTGGACTGTTTTCACACCTCGGCTACTTTGGGCTTGACCATCATTCCCCGGTACCAGTAAGTGTGCTGTTCTAGCCTTATTCCTCCCGGCATGAATTGTTCTGTAAGTCCCTGCCTTAGCAGCCTGCGTGTAATTATTACCAAGCCTGTCTGTGTGTGACTGTCTCCTGCTCTGGACCTATAGTGTGCTGTATAGCCCTATGCCTCCTGTTCTGTGAAGACTCCTGTCATTATCTCAGCAGCTTGTGTTAACACCTTTTCACCATAAATAAACTCACTGAAAAACTCACTGGTGACTCTGTGTGCGTCTTATGCTGGCTCGTGAGGGCCAGCACATGACAGAGCCCTCATTGCGCTAGAGCTGCTGAGCCAAAACACCCCCTCTTACAAACTGTTGCTGACATAGCCTGTGCAAATAGCAGTAATGACACCAACACTGCCTAACTGCACCACAAGGGAGACTGTTTGCATCCTTTTACTCCTGTCACTAATCATGTCCTTTCCTGTCCTATGGTGGAAGATTCAAATCCACCAGAGTGTTCAGGAAACTAGGCCATCAGTGGCTACAGTCTCAGTTGATAAGTACGGTGCAAAAATAGAGGTGTATGTTCAGAAAGGAAAGCACACGGTAGTGACTTGATTTGTGCACCTCAATTGACTGTGTCACTTCTGAAGTTATTTGGAGAAAGTACAATGTTTTTATGTTTGCAATAGATAAAAAGGAACCCTTGGTAGATGACCTTCTCGCAGGATGTGGCCCTATCTAGTGGAGTTCCGGCCCTCGAAAGGAGGTGCACCAACCACCACCAGCAAATACCCTTGCCTATTAACAACGAGACATAAAGTTGTTTAGAGGATACGGTAAATCAGTGCAAGTGAATCTGCTGGGGCTTAGTATGAATGTATCAAAGCTTCCCCACAATGCAATGGGCTCATCTTTTTATTTGGTGTTGGGAGTAAACATGCCAAGGAAAAAACCACTGGGATTGCTGAAGATCACGAGTCACCAATATGTCTAGTAAAACCATGAATACAACCACACAACCTTTGAGCTCTAAGGTGATGACTTATCTAGATGTGCAGACAGGGATTGAATAGTTGTAGAAACAGGATATGTAGATCAAAATGAATGGTTGGCGTGGGTCCAGTATTCAGTCCACACAGTAATACAGAATTAGGCTGACTGTTATGCTTGTGCAGCTGCAAGACCAGGATTTGCCACAGTGGCATTCCCACTGGACCGTAATGACAATCCACAAGAATTCAGTTGTCTGATCAGCCTGTTTTCAACATCTAAATCCCAAGAAAATTATTCTGCCATGCATAACCTTTTCCCACCAATAGAGAGGATGACTCCTCCACTATTTCAGCCCTACAAGGGAAATTATACTTGTTTTGTACATAAGAAAGGCAGTCTGAATGTGGGAACTCTGACTTACTGTGCTAACACATTAGCTGTAAATAACACCAGTTATTCTGATATGCAAGATATGTCTCAGCCTAGATCAGATCTGTGATTTTGGTGTGGCCAAATGAGGATATGGCCCATATTACCTAAGAATTAGAAGGGAACTGTTATGACCCGAGCGCCGATCTCGTCCGCGCTCGGGCCATGTATCATCTCTGCCGGCCTTGACAGCTGTGGATTACATTCTGGCTCCACTGGGCTCTTACTATGACAGCGCTCGGTGGGGTTTCCGGCTGTCAAGGTCGATCAGCTGTTCGGCATCACCGCTCGTTAGCTGCCGGCTTTATTAGCAGGGACTGACAGCTGGTTGATGCTGGAGTATCGTCAAACATTCCTCATCCATGTCAGGTTCGTGTTCTTGTTCATGCCATAGTTAAGGTCGTAGTGGCTGGGGTTAGCCCTACGATCCCTTGTACTCTGTAGTGTGTGTTTTTGCCCACAGCAGCTCATAGCTTTGTGTTCTCGTCTTGTCTTTGTTAATTAAAACATCAATGCAAAACTCACTGGCGACTTTTGGCGTCTTATGGTGACCCACGAGGGTCACCACATGACAGTATACTCCAGCCAGGACGTCTAAACGGAGACGCCACACCGAGACGCTTTTTCACCGGTGAGTTTTTGCGTAAATTGGACTATTGTTCTTCCCTGTCTGGATGTCATTTGCTGGGAGAATGCCATCATCCAGGGGCCACGGTCGGCACCTGGGCAAGGAGCTAGCGGAGGCTCTGGAGGACATGGATGGAACTCTATTCACTGCTACGCTGTACGACACTCCCAACGACATACAATGGCACCTGGACTGCGCTGAGGTTCTTCTTGACAACCTTCCTCTCCACTATGACGATCACCCGGAGGTGATGACGAGGAGAGATGAACTCGCCACACAGCGCGAGATACTCCGTGGGCTGGAGGAGAAAGAAAGTAGGAAGCAGAGGAGGAGGCATCCTCGCTCCCCGCGTTGGAACCCCGTTCCTGTCCCGGATCCAGTCCAGGAGTTCGCGCCATCTGGGGGCCGTCGAAGACGTCAGCGCCACAGCCAAGGTGAACCTCAGCAGAATCCCCGGCTGGACCCACTGCTGGAGAGGCCTGTCAGCGGATCTCCGAGAGTGGCTCCTCCTCGTCCTTCCAGAGGGCCCTCTGTCGCCATCCAGCTGGGAGAGGGAGGAACTACGTCCCCTACAGCAGGCACCATCCTCCCTCCGGAAGAAAGGCAAGTGCTAGTTCATTCTTTTTTTTTTTCCACAATATCTTTATTGAACCTTTTTTTTTTTTTTTAACAAACATGATACAAACAATCAAACACTAACACTAAAGTACTACAAAAAAAAAAAAAAATGCACTAAAAACACCAACAACCACCAACAAAATCAAATCTTCAACAATGCTCCTCTGTTTAGTCTAGACAATCCAATACATAAGTATACATATTATGTTCACCAGTTTGGAATTTACAAGGTCCACACACATCATTCACCTTCTTCTTCAAGAGTTATGTTTAAATTTTTTACATAATCAATAAAAGGTCTCCATATATTCTCAAACACAATTTCCTTTGATTTTAGTATATATGTTATTCTTTCTAATGGAAGGTTTGTTAACATCTGTCTTAACCACTGAGTCACATCTGGTCTATGAGTCTTTTTCCATAATAGTGCAATACATTTTTTGGCATTAAGCAAACTGAGGTCTATGAATGTTCTTTCACTTTTATTAAAATTATGCTTTTCTGGGTACAGACCCAACAAAAACAGTTTAGGATTCAATATGATTTGTTTTGAGATTATTTTTTCAATTGTTACCCTCACCTCTTCCCAAAACATTCTTATTAATCTACATTCCCATAAACAATGAAATAGGGTTCCTTTACTTTCCATGCATTTTGTGCATGTATCTGGTATATTTTTGTTATATCTATTTAACTCCTCCGGTGTAACATACATCCGCATTAACCATTTGAAATGTATCAATTTAAGGCGTGCATTTATTGATTTGGTTTGAGCTTCTGTACAAGCCAATTCCCATTGTTCCTCTGAAATTTCAATTTGCAGATCTTCTTTCCAGTAGTTTAATCTTTTCAGTGAATTTTCACTTGAAGATAGTGTCAATGAGTTATAAAACTCTGAAATAATACCCTTTCTTTTACTATCTTTCATCATCATTTTTTCCAAGGATGAATAAATAGGTCGAGTGAGAGCTTTATTTTGATTTGATCGAATAAAGTTTCTAAGTTGAAGATATTTAAAAAAATGTGTTCTATTGAGATTAAATTTGATCCTCAGCTCTTCAAAAGACATTATGTTGTCTGCACATGGCAAATATAAATCCTGAATCTTTTGTATCCCTTTTAAATTCCATACTTTAAATACAGCGTCCGCTCTCCCTGGTTTAAAATATTGATTACCCCATATTGGACTAAATTGTGACAATAACTGTGGTTCTTTTAAATAGTTTTTAGCTTCACACCATATTTTGATCATATGCTTTACAAATGGATTTTTAACTTGTTTTTGTAATTTTTTTGCCGAATCTGAGTATATGAATATGGGAAGAGGTAAAGGTAAATTGTATGATTCCATTTCAGTCCAGTGAGGGAGATCATTTGATGAAAAATAATATGTCATAGACCTCAGTTGTGCCGACCAATAATACAACATAAAATTTGGACATTTCAGACCTCCACGATCAAATGGTAAATATAATAAAGACAAACGTAATCTAGCCCTCCTGTTGTTCCATATAAATTCCACTAACTTTTTTTTTATTCTTGAGAATAGATCTAAAGGTGGTGATAAGGGAATGTATTGAAATAAATAAAGTATTTTAGGTAAAATATTACTTTTAAGTATATTGATTCTCCCGATCATCGACATTGGTAGTGACATCCATCTCTGAGTTAACTCACTGATATCTGACATTAAGGCTTCATAGTTGACACTGGCGACTGATTCTAGCTTAGGCATAATTTGGATTCCTAAATATTTAAACTGATTTACAACATTGAATTGATTTACCTCAGGGGCTGGGTAATTTCTCTGGGTCTCATTTAGCATTAATATTGAAGATTTAGTTTTATTTATTTTATATCCTGATATTTCCCCAAAATTCTTTATTAAATTCAACAAGGTTGGAATTGATTTTTTTAGATTCGACATAAACAAAATTATATCATCGGCGTACAGGGAGATTTTATGTTCTGTTGGTCCAACTTTAATTCCATATATTTGTGAATGTAAACGTATCGCTATCGCTAAAGGTTCAATTGCCATAGTAAACAGTAAAGGTGAAAGTGGACAGCCTTGTCGACATCCTCTATTGATTTTTATTGGTTTTGAAATATTGTTATTTGTTAGGATTTCTGCTGTAGCATTATTGTATATTATTTGAACCCATTTTATGAAATTATTTCCAAGTCCAAACCTTTGTAGGACTTCAAAAAGAAAGGGCCATTCAACTCTATCAAAGGCCTTTTCGGCGTCCAATGATAGGAGAGCTGTATCCGGTGCTTCTTTATTAAAATAAATAATATTAAATAGTCTTCTTACATTATGGAAGCCTTGTCTACCCTTTATAAAGCCATTCTGATCTCGATTAATAATATTTGGTAAAATTTCTTGTATTCGTCTTGCTAAAATTTTACAGATTATCTTAAGGTCGGCGTTTAATAGGCTTATTGGTCTCATATTTTCACATTTATTAGAGGGCTTACCTGGTTTTGGCAGCAGTATAATTAAGGCATTATTTATGTATGATGGTAAATTATTATTTTGAAATGCTTCTAAAACCATTTCCAAAAAAGGTTTTATTAATTTATTCTTAAATTTTTTATAAAGGTCAACTGGAAGACCATCTGGTCCTGCACTTTTTCCTGATTTCATATTATCAATGGCTAGCCCAACTTCTTCTTGACTAATTTTAGACTCCAATATCTCCCTGTTTTCATTTGGAATACACGGTATAGATAGTTCGTTCAAAAACCCATTTAGTTTTGTTAAATCAGGTTCATTTTTGGTATCATATAATTTTTCATAGTAATCTCTAAAGGCTCTATTAATTTCTAAAGGATCTATAACTACCTGTCCATTACTTATAATACTGGTAATTGGTGTTTTAATTTCCAATTGTTTAATCTGCCATGCTAATAATTTTCCTGATTTTTCACCTTGTTCATAAAAAGATTGTTTCAATCTTAGAAGACTCGAGGCAGCTCTATTCGCTGATTTTTTGTCGTATTCAGCTCTCAAAATCAGTAATTCATTCTCCAACCTTGGGTCACTTCCTGCATACACTTTTTCCTGAAGATTTTTTATTTTATGTTCCAATTTAGCTCTCTCCTCTCGAGTCTTCTTAGATTTTGATCCTGTATAACTAATAATATGTCCCCTAATAAAAGCTTTGAAAGCCTCCCACTTTACACATGCTGATGTTTGTGTAGTATTGATGTCAAAGAACTCGTCTATCTGTTTTTCTATATACTTGACAAATTCCTCATCCTGAAGCCATTTATGCTGAAATTGCCATCTACCTGATTCCTTTGTCAATTTTTTATCTACATATATTAGACAACAGGGTGCATGATCAGAGATCACGATGTTATCATAAAAGCAGTTTTGAATCTTGGACCTTAATTCTGTGGAAATCAAAAAATAATCAATACGTGAGAATGTCTTGTAGGTACTGGAATAACAAGAATAGGCTTTAACTTGTGGTTTCATTTCTCTCCATATATCTAACAATCTCAATTCTTTCATAAAATGATTAATAGTCATCCTACATCCAATGTGCGTACAATCCAGTCCTGTTGATCTATCCACACCTGGATTCAATGTACAATTAAAATCCCCTGCTATTATATGTTGCCCTGTAAGTGATGATAAGATGAGAAATAAATTAGCAAAGAACTTCTGATCATCTATATTGGGACCATATAAGTTCACAAGATTTATATTTTCTAATAGCAAAGAACCTTGAATGATTACATATCTTCCAAATTTGTCTCCAATTACATTTTTCACTTGAAAAGGAACTGATTTATGTATGAGAGTCATAACTCCCCTGGCTCGGGATGAAAATGAAGAGGTGAATACACTTCCCTGCCATCTACTCCTAATTCTTTTAACATCCTCCTCTATCAGATGAGTTTCTTGTAAAAACACAATTCTTGAACCCATGTCCTTTATTTTATTCATAACTTGTTTAAGTTTTTTTAAATTTTGTAGACCTCTGCAATTCCATGAAGTTAAATTAAGATTAACACTTTGGTCCATGATCAATAGAGAGTTTGGGATTACCTTGCAGTGTAAACATGCTCATACAGAGAAGCAAAAACATGAGTGGTTGAACATTCATCCTACAAACTACACACAAACAAATTTCCCCTTCCCACACTTGTGGCAAACCCCCCAAAATCAAAAGAAAAATTCTGTCTCCCGATATAGCCATCGACCGTTCCACACCCACGGGGAACAGCCTAAGCCACTCCTTCTTCATCCTCCCAATCACCCTAACTCTACTGCTTTTAATGACGTAACATTAACTCTCCTCTGTAGTTTTCCAACTTAACTCCAAAATTTTTAACAACTTTGTACATCATAGTTTTTTTTTTGTTTGTTTGTTTGTTTTGTTTTTGTTTTGTTTTTTTAATATATAATACAATCTATATTTTGTAAACTTACTATTTACTTCAAGTCAGTCAGATGCCTGTGCAAATGCTTAATTATTCTACCTTATATTTTGTTCATGCTTAGCTCCCACCAGTCTCTTCTTCTTCTTTGATCTTCTTGATGAACTCCTGCGCCTCCTCTGGGGTCTTGAAGATGTGGGTTCTGCCCTCATACGTGGTCAGCAGTCTCGCAGGATAGATTACACCATGACGAATCCCAAGGTTGCGCAGCTCCTTACGTACGGGATCAAACTGCTTCCTCAATTGCTGGATTCCTGTGGCCAAATCTGGGTAGAACCGCACCTGCTGGTCCTGGTGTTTAATCTCTCCTTTAGCACGTGCAGCGTTGAAGATCTTCATCCTGTCTCTGTTGCTAAGAAACTTCATAATTAAGGTCCTCGGCGGTCCCTTATCTCTCCGTGGGCCAATACGATGTGCTTTTTCCAGAACCACTGCTGATTGCAACTCCTCGCTGCCCAGCACCTCCGGAATCCACTTTTCCAGAAAGGAACATACGTCCCGACCTTCTGATTCCTCTGGAAGACCCACCAGCCTCAAATTATTCTGTCTCGACCGAGATTCCAAATCCAAAATATTATCTTCCAGAGATTTATTTTTTTTTTCCAAAGTGCGCACCTTTAATTGAAGACGGGTGACGTCATCTTCAGCACTAGCGAGACGGAGCTCCATCTGCGCCGTTCGTTCTACACAGTCACCCAATTCCTTTCTTATTCCTTCCAACGCTGTCATAATCCCATCAAATCTAGAGGAAAAGTCCGCTCTCATTGAACTCATGGCTGCCATCAGCGCATCTGCGCCATTCCCCGCAGAAATCGCAGCGTTGCCAGCCTCCTCCGCCATATATGGAGTTTTGTTTGCTGCGTCACAGACCTGAAAGTCCGTTAATTTGGACTGTTTCGGCGGCTCGCTTTTTCCTTTTCCTGGTTTTCCAGCCTTAGGCTTCGCCGACATATCCTCGCCCAAATGCTGGGATACGTTCTGTCCCAAATGAGAGAGTTATTTGCCGATTTTTTTTTTCCAGGAGCAGAGCAGAGCGAGACACGTCCGTCCTATGTGGCAGCCATAACCGGAAGTCGCTAGTTCATTCTTTACATGATAATTGTGATCTGCCTTGTCTGACTCCTGGGGGCGGAGTTCGGGGTTCGCAGTCCCCCGAGCTCCTACCACCTGCTGTAGTTACAATAACCAAACCTGCTGCCTCTGTGTCTCCCTCTGCTGAGTGGTCCATGACGCCAGGTCTATGTCGTGGGGTGAGGAGGGGGCCTGCGGTGCTGGAAAGCCTGGATCCGGCCCTGCAGCCACATTGTGGATGGAGGAGAAGAGCGGACTGCGGCCCGGAACCTGTGCCAACGAAGAAGCGTCCCTGGGTCTCCTCACCGGAGCGGTCCGAACCAGTGGGTCAAGGGTCCCCTGCCTCCACGCCATACGGGTCATCGGTGTGGGCATCAGCGCGAGAAGAACCTCAGACTGCGGAATCCTTCTTGCCAGCTGCGGAGCCCGACACAGCTGAGTTGGAGCCTACGCACGAAGTTCTTAGCCCTGAGCCTGGATCAACGGAGTCCTGGACGGCAACAGAACCCGAGTGCAGGCAAGTGCTCCCTCTTGTGTCTCTGTCCCCTGTGTTGGAGCATTTTTGCCTGCCTCTCGGGGAGGCGAGTGAGGGGCAGCCGTCTGCTGCGCCCGAACTCGTCTTGCTGGATTCTGTTGCTGCTGGTGATACTGATCCCGGTTTTTCTGTGTGTTATGAGCCTCCTTGCAGTGTCACCGGCGCAGAGCCAGTCGGGGTCGCCGAGTTGGAGGTTCCAGGTTCGGGGGTGGAGGTCGTCAGCAGAGTTGCACTGACCCAGTCGGGGTCCGTTGTGGAGGCTGCTTTGGCCCAATCGGGGTCCAACATGGGTGCACTTGAGACCCAATTGGGGTCCATCGCGGGAGCTGCTTTGGCCCAATCGGGGTCCGACATGGGTGCGCCCGAGGCCCAATCGGGGTCCACCGCAGGTACTGTTCTGGCCCAACCGGGGTCCGACGTGGGTGCAGCCGGGACCCAATCGGGGTCCAGCGGAGGTGCAGCGCCGGTGTGGTCCACGGACGGTGGAGGAACTGCAGACCCTTCGCCGCCTGACCCAGTTCGGGCTCATCCTTGCCTTCTGTCCCCTCTTCAGAGTCATCGCCCCTGCGCATCATCGCCGGGGGCCGTGGGGGTCCCTTTTCGCTCGCCCCGGCTCTCCCAAGTTTTGTCCTCGCCAGGGAGGCCGCCGCGGGCTGTTTTCCCCTGGTACTGGTGGCTGAGGGACGCAGGTTGGCCGCCTGAGGAACTGTTTCGCCGGTTCGGCGCCTTGGGTCGGCCACCCGACATGTTGGGTGTTTCACTGGGTGATCTGGTTCGGCCACCGGAGAAGTGGACTTTCCGGGCCTGGGACTGTGGTAGGCGTCATGTTCCGCCTCCCATGACCACCCGTCGGCCGTTGGACGCGGGGAGACCACCTGAACTGTTCCCGTGGCATTTGGTCTCCACCGGTCGGCACGAACTGTCGGGGGTAGAGGTCATTCCTGGTGGTGGTCTAGCCCTGTAATTGTTCTGTGTTTTTTGTTTTTGTTTTTTTCCCGTCCTGTGTTGTATTTGCTCTTTGACCTGAGAGTGTGGTATTTTTTGTTTTCGTGCCTGGGTAATTGTGATTCATATATTTTGGAATGTGGTCTAGCCCTGTAATTGTTCTGTTTGTTTTTTTTTTCTGTCCTGTGTTGTATTTGCTTTTTGATTTAAGAGCATGGTATTTTTGTTTTCGTGCCTGTATAATTAATTGTGTTGCATGTATTTTGGAGTGTAGTCTGGTCCTGTAATTGTTCTGTTCTTCTCGCTGTCCTGTGTTTTGTTTCTTGTAGTTGCCATTTGTGCATTTTGGGAGTTTTGATTTGTCATCATGTTCTGTACTGTAGGGAGTTTCGTTCTCTTTTCTGTTATTTCGTGTCGGTGTGACTGTTCCATGTATTTTTTTGAGTCGTTTTTTTTTCCCTGTCTGTGCTCTGGTTCTCGATCTGTGGTTTGATCCTTTCCTGCTCCATCCGCCCACCCTAGAGGAGGTGGGGGGGGATTGGATGTCTATCTTGTTGTTGTCTAGCTCCTCAAGTCCTGCGCAAAGCTCCTCAAGTCCTGTGCAGACCAGCTGTGTGGGATTGTGACGTATATCTTCAACATGAGCCTGAAACTGGGGAGGGTACCACAGCTGTGGAAAACATCTTGTGTGGTACCTGTACCAAAAACTTCCCACCCCAAAGACCTGAACAGCTTCAGACCGGTGGCCTTGACGTCCCACTTGATGAAGACCCTGGAGAGACTGCTCCTTGCTCATCTCCGCCCCCTGGTGGAACCAGCGATGGATCCACTCCAGTTCGCCTACCAGCATGGCATTGGGGTGGAGGATGCGGTGATCTTCCTCCTTCACCGTTCTCTGTCCCACCTGGAGAAGCCCGGGAATATGGTGAGGATCATGTTCTTTGACTTCTCCAGTGCTTTCAACACCATCCAACCGATGATCCTGAAGGACAAGCTGCTGCGCGCAGGGGTGGACCAGCACCTGTCATCATGGATCCTGGACTACCTCACGAACCGGCCTCAGTTTGTGAGAACCCGGGACTGTGTTTCCGACACGATCATCAGTAGCACGGGGGCCCCCCAGGGAACGGTGCTGGCTCCCTTCCTGTTCACTCTTTATACTGCGGACTTCTCACACAACACAACACATTGCCATCTACAGAAGTTCTCTGATGACTCTGCGATCGTTGGTCTCATCTCCAGCGGAGATGAAGCTGAGTACAGAGGGCTTATCCAGGACTTTGTGGACTGGTGCCATCGGAACTGCCTCCAGATCAACGCGAGGAAAACTAAGGAGCTGGTGGTGGACTGCCGCAGGCATGGACAGCCCCTCACAGCACCAGTAAATATACAGGGAACAGACATCGAGATGGTGACATCCTACAAGTACCTGGGTATTCATCTGAACAATAAACTAGACTGGTCACACAATACTGACGCACTCTACAAGAAGGGACAGCGCAGGCTGTTCCTGCTGAGGAGACTCAGGTCTTTTGGTGTACAAGGGGCGCTGCTGAAGTCATTCTATGACACGGTGGTGGCATCAGCCATCACTTTTGGAGTGGTCTGCTGGGGCAGTGGCATCACTGCAGCCGATAGGAAGAGACTGAACAAACTGATTAAGAAAGCTAGCTCTGTCCTGGGGCAACGCCTTGATCCGATGGAGGAGATAGGAGAGAGAAGGACGGTGGCTAAACTGTCATCTCTGCTGGAGTCCGAGTTCCACCCTATGCAGGACATACTGGATGCACTGAGGAGCTCATTTAGCAGCAGACTACATCATCCCAGGTGCACAACCGAGAGGTTTCGTAGGTCCTTCCTACCAACGGCTGTCAGACTGTACAACCTAAGCAGGACTGCTCGCAGAGATAGCAAAAAGACGTAACAAACTAATAGTTTTTTTTGAATGCAAAAGATGCAATAGACTTACACAATGGTCCTCTCCGGCATACAACTAGGAACATACCGGTCGCTATGGAGGGTGAGAATATGTATGGGCACATAATCATACCATGTAGGATAACTAAATAGACGGTTATGCTGTTTCATCCCACCTAGCAACAATGCTCTGCACTGTGTGTGTTTATATATTTACATATTTATTCCATCTAGCTACAATGCTCAGCACTGGGTGTGTTTATATTTATATATCTATATATTTATTCCATCTAGCTACATTGCTCCGCACTGTGTGTGTTTATATACTTGCATATTTATTCCACCTAGCTGCAATGCTCCGTACTGTGGGTGTTTATATATTTACATATTTATTCCATCTAGCTACAATGCTCTGCACTGTGTGTTCATATATTCATATATTTATTCCATCCAGCTACAATGCTCTGCACTGTGTGTGTGTGTGTATATATATATTTTATAGTAATATGTACATATGTATATTAGCTGCTCTTGCTTGCTTGTTTTTTTTTTTTTTCTTGCCTTCTGATTGTTGCTCTGAGTGTTGCTATCCCTGTGCTGTTGCAATCCTGGAATTTCCCCGTTGTGGGACTAATAAAGGCTTATCTTATCTTATCTTATCTATGGGCATTCAGGAGCCCGCCCTCAGAGGGAGGGTACTGTTATGACCCGAGCGCCGATCTCGTCCGCGCTCGGGCCATGCATCATCTCTGCCAGCCTTGACAGCTGTGGATTATATTCTGGCTCCACCAGGCTCTTATTGTGACAGCGCTCGGTGGGGTTTCCGGCTGTCAAGGTTGATCAGCTGTTCGGCATCACCGCTCGTTAGCTGCCAGCTTTATTAGCAGGCGCTGACAGCTGGTTGAAGCTGGAGTATCGTCAAACATTCCTCGTCCATGTCAGGTTCGTGTTCTTATTCATGCCATAGTTAAGGTCGTAGTGGCTGGGGTTAGCCCTACGATCCCTCGTATTCTGTAGTGTGTGCTCATGTCATAGTGTAGGATGAAGAGCCTATAAAATTATTTGTCATAAGGTACAGGAATTATTTATTTTATTTAATAGTGGGTGTGAAAGGGGCGGAGTTGAACCATCACTTCTACACCCGCTAAATTAAATAAAAGCACTCGTAAAAGGGGCACCAGTCCTAACGGACAATAAGATTAACTTTAGTTTTAATTAATTTTGTACCTTAAATTGCTTAATGAATCAGTCTCAAAGTTTCAGTGAGTTTTTGTCCTGCCGTGATTAGGAAACCTGTATATGCGAAAGGAAAACGCTTCAACTGCTCTTATTCACTCATTTATTAAAATCATTCAGGTTACATGGCATGGCGTTCAAATGATGAATAAACAGATTCAGATGATGACAGCGTAAAATATCACATCAACTGATATTGGGTTCCTGAACATAAAATCCAGCATTACACCTCTGTAGAACCAAGGAGAAATAGACTTATGTTTCAACAGTAAATGATGCTGGAATGTTTTAACAAAACATCGCAATTTTATGGGGAAAATTCATAAGCTAATTACCTAAAAATGACTCCTGAATTAATCTACAAAATTTAAGGGCAGTTACTTAAACCAACCAAATGGAGACACCATCCCATGAATTTTCAGAGGGAAAAATCAACAGTCAGTTCTTATAAGATAAATGCTCAATATAAAATCTAACTAAATTAAATGACTTGGCTAATATATGGTGATCATGCATTTATACCATTACTCCAATAACACTCATGAATATAACATTTCTTATACATAATTATAATACATGCATTCACATTTAGATCAAGATTAGAACAGCAGAACATGCAGCAAACCATGGTTGGTGATAAGGGGGATGATTTTCAGTGTCCTTAGGATCCAGGATAAGCTGAAAGAAACTTAATATTTAGAACAAATTAAAAGTCATCCTACGTACTGAAAACACATTCCGTAGGTATCCGCTAGGAGGTACTGTTGAGCTGTAGATGATTTCCTTAGTATCTGGCGAAGGCCTGGACAGCATAGGCTATAAAACCGTCAGATTAAGTGGTTTATGACTCTTTTAAAAACATTGGTTTCCTGTGAAAAGGTACGTTATCAAATGCAGCGTTCATGTTGAGAGGTCTGGTCTCCTGAGTTTTATGTTCCTTTGAGCCTTTAAAAGCAAACTCTGATCCTTACAATCTCTGCAAGCGGCAATTGTTTACATTGGGGTCCTGGGAAAGCAAGCATCTTTGGTCAGGTCTGGAAGAAGCCTGCATGAGTCAGCAAAAAGCCAGTGATATTCCTGAGAAGGCAGAAAGGTGATATTCCTGTCTAATGAATAAATTGAAATTCCTGTAAACTGGAGAGAAGTGATCTTGTCTTGGTTTTGAGGAGGACGATGATGCTACAGTTCCCCCCTTTGTAGCGATGGTGAGCATCGGTCAGCGTCGGTACACATCCATGGCAGCTTCGTCTCCTTGGCAACACTTGACCTAAATACTGGGTTAAAAGGTTTGTGTGATGTCCATACACACTAGCATGCAAACAGTATCTATTACTAAGTACAGATCTTTGACTTTGGTTTACTGGAAGGACTTCCATGAATTTCAAAAAATAATTTGAATATGGACAAATGTAGATTATAAAATTGACTTGGAGTAGTAAGCTAAGGCATAGGTCTTGAAATGACTCAAAAATTCTAGCTACAAAAATAAGTGCGTAGTCTTACATACCTGAGGTAGGAATCTTGGTCTACAATGAAATAGCTATCATAGTTGTAAAAAAAAAAAAAAATAGTTTGAATGGGTACAAAAATCAAAATGGAGTGCAAGAGCTATATATAAAAATATAGGTTTGTATATAAGCATGCATATAACTTTTAAAAATTCTAAAAATAAAGAGAAATAAAAGTCACAACAAGGAATGCAAAACAAAAATGTATTGCTTATCTGAGGTAGATGTTTAGGTTAAGCAATATTGAGTTAATTCAAGGAGGTTCGAATTGAATTGGTTTATTTGGACTAAACCATGGTTCCACAGAGGTCTTACTCAGAGGGTGCTTGAGACCTTTGTTCTGGAAGACTGAGCGAGCATGGGGAGTCATCATTGTTCTTTGAGTGGCAATGAGGAATAACTTTGTGACATCTGAAACAGGGGCAAGAAGCGGTGAAGGCAGACTCGTTGTCAAAGTGTTAGTTGAAAGTCTAATATTTTTAGCTACCTTTCGAAGAAACACAGACATTAGATGTGGGTGAGCAAGGTCACCCTCTAACATGAAGAGTGACGAGTCCAAGACCTTGTTGAGTTTGAATGAGGCTTTGGAGCAAACATTCAAAACCAACACAGTATCTTGCAAAGTTTTGGTAACAGTTGGTGGTTCAACTGTCTGGCATTTCAGTGTAGCGGTGTTGACTGATTTAACAGTAGACGTGCTAAGGGTAGCAAGGGGCCCTAATGATGAGGCCGTGGTTGAGAATCTACTTAAGGATTGTTGACTTCTTGTCTGGGTTCTGTCCAGTTCTAACTGGGCGAAAGTAGGTGAGAGTGCTAGGTAGAGGGCTAAACTGAAAAACAGGAGGGCCATCGTCCTGGCCAACAAATAGAAGTGAGTCATTTTAATCTTGAGCTTCTTGTCAGTTTTCCTTTTCTTGAGGTACCTGAGTGGTAGGTGAAAGTTATTCTTAGAGGTGAAACAACTTTGTTAGAGGCTGAGCTCTAAGCTATTAGTGTTTATCACCTTTAGAGGGTTTTGTGATTATTGACTTAAGCTAGTGATGTTGTTGATTTTGTTTGTACTACTTTGAAATAGTAACTTGATGATACTGAAAGAAATTTTGTGGGGTCTTTTAAGGTTAGATTTTAAGGAAGTCAGTTAGTTTGGGTTAACTTTCTCCTTTTGAAGGTTTAATGCAGTTACCTGATTGAGGAAGAGAAATGCGACTGAGAATGTCTGAGGCTGATCGTCAGCTAACAGTTATCTATCGGGCGCAAACAAGATTTAGGTTTGTTTACTGACTTAATGGAACAGTGTTGTCCCCGACAAGTCCCATGGGGTTTTTGTAAGCTTTGATTTGATTACGATGGACCCATTTGGAGATGGGGTCCTGGCGACCTTTGCTTATTTTGATTTGGTAAACGACCGGAGAGAGTTTATCTGTGATCGTGTGTGGACCTGTCCACCTGGGGAGGAACTTCCGAGCGAGTTTTCCTGCTCGTGCGTTGGTCTGTCCTGTCTGAGGAATGAAAGCATAATAGAAAACCTTGTCTCCCACTTGGAGTTCGTCATGTGAGGCTTTCTGATCGTAGTAGGCTTTGCGTCCTTCAGCTGATCGGTCCAAATGTTTTTGGGTAAAGGCAAAAGTCTGTCGGAGATGTTTGGTCAGGTCAGTCATGTACTGGTGAGTAGTGTAAGCTGTAGCAACACTGGCTTCTCCAGGTTGGTAGAGTAAATGCAGGGGCAAAGTCATTTGCCGGCCTGTCATCATTTCAAAAGGTGACACCCCCGTAGCTTCATGGGGTGTGGCTCGGATGGCCATTAAGACCAGCGGGAGTTTTACATCCCAGTCTTTTTGGTGTGGTGAAATATACTTCTTCAGTATGTTGATCACAGTTCGGTGGGTTCTTTCAACCTGTCCAGAGGATTGTGGGTGGTGACTAATATGGAAGTTAGCTTTAACTCCCAAGGTTTCCCACAGTTGTCGCATGACTTCAGCGGTGAAATGAGTGCCGCGGTCAGAGTTGATTCGGCTTGGCAGACCAAACCTAGAGAATACGTGGTTCATCAACAAGTAGGCCGTGGTTTCTGCCGTGTCATTAGGAGCAGGCAGGCACTCGACCCATTTGGTGAAAGCACATGTGACTGTGAGGAAGTATTTGTTTCCTCTGGCTGACCGTGGAAGGGGACCTACCCAGTCAATTTGGAGGTCAGACCATGGGAATGAAATGCCTCTTTTCTGTAGGGGTGCTCGATGCATCGGGTTGGTTGGTTGAAACTGGCAACATACGAGACATCCCTTTATGTAGTCAGCTACATCCTTTCGCATGTATGGCCAATATGCCACTTGTTTGAGGGCGTTGTACGTCGCTTTGACGCCTTTGTGTATTGTCACTAAGGCTTCCTTAGGATTAAAGTTAATGATTATTTAAAAGAGGAGAAAAAAATTAAAAATATTTTACAGACTAGTCAAAGTTTCACTTTTGACTTATTTCAAATCCTGGTGAGAAATAGTGAGTTGGTTAAATGTTTTCCTTCTCCTGGGGAGGAAATATGAATCAGAAGCAACACTGACTGTAAATAAGCTAAAGCTTTCAAGTGTTAATTGCTGGATGTGGTTTCCTAATTTTGGAGAATTTTGGTTAAATATTTAGTAAATCACTAAATCCTTTACCAACATGCACAGGATTAACATTAACTTGAGTTTAAATGAACATTGTCATTTATTTGGGTCCCTAAGTTGAATGGCTTCCTGTGAAAGAAATTGCACAAAGTGATCTTTAAAACAAAACACATATATATAGCTTCAAAAGTTTGCAGACTTTTAGCATAAGATGTGTGAATATATGCTTTTAACTAAAAAGATTAAAATATGTGGTTAACATATGTGAGTAAATACAAAGTCTATGCTTCTATGTTCTTTCAGTGTGTATGTATGCAGTCAAAAGCTCTTCCACCAATGAGAACAAACTTCAAACACACAAGTTTCCTTTTCCTTTTGATTCTTGGGATAAAACTTTGAATTGGGTTTAAATTTAGATTGTTCCGGATAATTCGGATTGATTTAAAGTCAATTTGGAAGCTCTGTTTGATTATAAATCAGCTTAATAGATTTGCTCTGCTTTAATCCGAGTGTGCATTCATGCAAGAAATGCAACTCCTATAGTTGACCACACGATGGAGGCAGTTGTCTCTGCCCTCCCAGGGGGAGGAGACACTGGTGACGTCGCTCTGGGCGGGTCTATCGGTCTCACTCAAAATGGCGGCTAGGGTGACTCCCTCTTAGCGCCTTCAAGATGGCGTCTGCACGCTTACTCTGCTCATGCGCAGTTTTTCGTGCACGCCTTTCGGTCACGCGCGCGACTGTGCGTGTTCACGTGACACGACGCGGGCGCGAGTCTCAGCGACAACGCCACGCCTTGCTTTCCAAAATGAGAGTTTAATCTCCAACTTTCACAAATAATGTAACCCCTTTAATTTCGGGTATAGCTTAGCGCTACTTTCCCCAGCGGTTTATTCAGTGACCAGATCAAACCGCGTCCAGCTTAATCTGACGTCACCACGCTTGGGTAATTAAATTACAGAACTGGCCAGTTTAATTACTCCTTTCGGGATAATCGCCGAAAGGTTAAACTGGCGAGAGACAGGACGGTTTTCTTCGCGTTTCTGTCGCTCTAGGCCTTTGTTTCTTAATCCAGCATATAATAATACTGTTTAAACTTCTTTGCATGCATCAAAAACTGTTGACTTTTTAGTGGGCGAATCACTCACCCCCCCTTTGCAGCTATCAGCCACCAGGGGGGGTTAGGTAAACAAACACAGCAGATACACACAGGCAGGAGTAGATGCAGGCCTCAGTCTCAAACAAACACACAGACTCGCCAAATAGTGGATCAATATTTGCAGGAAAAATTATGATTTCAATGAATTTTCCTTTTGCATATACGTTTCCCAATTACAGAGGCCTCACAAACGGGTCACCATTAATAATGTAGGATGAAGAGCCTATAAAATTATTTGTCATAAGGTACAGGAATTATTTATTTTATTTAATAGTGGGTGTGAAAGGGGCGGAGTTGAACCATCACTTCTACACCCGCTAAATTAAATAAAAGCACTCGTAAAAGGGGCACCAGTCCTAACGGACAATAAGATTAACTTTAGTTTTAATTAATTTTGTACCTTAAATTGCTTAATGAATCAGTCTCAAAGTTTCAGTGAGTTTTTGTCCTGCCGTGATTAGGAAACCTGTATATGCGAAAGGAAAACGCTTCAACTGCTCTTATTCACTCATTTATTAAAATCATTCAGGTTACATGGCATGGCGTTCAAATGATGAATAAACAGATTCAGATGATGACAGCGTAAAATATCACATCAACTGATATTGGGTTCCTGAACATAAAATCCAGCATTACACCTCTGTAGAACCAAGGAGAAATAGACTTATGTTTCAACAGTAAATGATGCTGGAATGTTTTAACAAAACATCGCAATTTTATGGGGAAAATTCATAAGCTAATTATCTAAAAATGACTCCTGAATTAATCTACAAAATTTAAGGGCAGTTACTTAAAAATGACTGAAAGTTTTCGTTCAGTTTACAGTCCTATCCTGTGGCTGAGACTAATTGAGCCCTGAGATACGGGCCATATTCAATTGTAATTTAATCGTTAGGACATCACCTTTTAACCCAGAAATAGGAGGAATAAGTCTCACCACACACGGCCGTAGGTCCAAGTTCCGCGGGTCGGTACCGCTGGATTTTTGAAGTTAGGACGCCGGGAGGAAGCTGGTGCTGCAAGATACCTCCTCACTCACAGCCGTGGGGCGATAACTTAGCAGGGGGGGCCCTTCAAAGAGACATTTGCAGCCGTGGGTGGTTTGTCTCAGGGCGGCGTGAAAAGTCCTTGGGAAAAGAATCCAAATTTGGGGTCTCTTGTAGCAGGATAGACCAAAAAAACTGAAGGAAAATCTTCTCAGCCTCTTCACTTTAAACTAGGCAAATTAAAGGTCCACTTTAATGGCGTAAAAAGTCATTAAAAAAAAGTGTTAGAAAAACATTTACTAGGATAAGAATGGCTTCTGAGGTGAAGGAAAAAGTTTGAGAATTTGATTCTCTAAAAAGGGACGAGCTCTAAAGAAAAATGGTTTCTCCTCAGTTTCCAGAATATAAGAAAAGATTTGACAAACACACAGAGAATAAAATAAAACTTCACAGGGCCTTGAAACGGTGGAATAAAATCTTCTTCTGAGATCTAGATTACTATTCTGCTTCTTTAATCTTAATTTAGTTCCTCTAATTTTTAATTCTACTTCTAGCTAATCTTCCTGCTTGTTGTCTGATCTCTGACTTTTTCAAAAACTCTTAACTGTGCTGTGACTCAACTGTTAACCCTGTTTTTCCTCTGTACTCAAATCTAACTTCTGTCTTTTAAAGTTACCTCGCCGGGTCGTAAAACTGATGAGGTCAGTCGTCAATCGACCAATCTACTCTTTCAGAATCAGTTTGAAATGGCTGTTATCCAATGTGAAAACATTTCTTTGTTTGAGAGCAGCCAACCAAATGGAGACACCATCCCATGAATTTTCAGAGGGAAAAATCAACAGTCAGTTCTTATAAGATAAATGCTCAATATAAAATCTAACTAAATTAAATGACTTGGCTAATATATGGTGATCATGCATTTATACCATTACTCCAATAACACTCATGAATATAACATTTCTTATACATAATTATAATACATGCATTCACATTTAGATCAAGATTAGAACAGCAGAACATGCAGCAAACCATGGTTGGTGATAAGGGGGATGATTTTCAGTGTCCTTAGGATCCAGGATAAGCTGAAAGAAACTTAATATTTAGAACAAATTAAAAGTCATCCTACGTACTGAAAACACATTCCGTAGGTATCCGCTAGGAGGTACTGTTGAGCTGTAGATGATTTCCTTAGTATCTGGCGAAGGCCTGGACAGCATAGGCTATAAAACCGTCAGATTAAGTGGTTTATGACTCTTTTAAAAACATTGGTTTCCTGTGAAAAGGTACGTTATCAAATGCAGTGTTCATGTTGAGAGGTCTGGTCTCCTGAGTTTTATGTTCCTTTGAGCCTTTAAAAGCAAACTCTGATCCTTACAATCTCTGCAAGCGGCAATTGTTTACATTGGGGTCCTGGGAAAGCAAGCATCTTTGGTCAGGTCTGGAAGAAGCCTGCATGAGTCAGCAAAAAGCCAGTGATATTCCTGAGAAGGCAGAAAGGTGATATTCCTGTCTAATGAATAAATTGAAATTCCTGTAAACTGGAGAGAAGTGATCTTGTCTTGGTTTTGAGGAGGACGATGATGCTACAATAGTTAAGGTCGTAGTGGCTGGGGTTAGCCCTACGATCCCTTGTACTCTGTAGTATGTGTTTTTGCCCACAGCGGCTCATAGCTTTGTGTTCTCGTTTTGTCTTTGTTAATTAAAACATCAATGCAAAACTCACTGGCGACTTTTGGCATCTTATGGTGGCCCGCGAGGGTCACCGCATGACAGGAACATGTGCCCCAATTCAATTAGTAATGCCATTCACTATTCTCCCATTGGGCCCCCTAGATAATACCAGGATATGCACGTGAGTGAAAAGAGGGATCAGAGCTAAAAGAAATACACTTGCAGTTATGGAAGATACATTGGGTGGTGTTAGGCCATGGATAGATTCCACAGGAAGAGTCAGGGGAGTTCTGGATGAGTTTAAGGGCCGAAATTATAAGGCAGCATTGTTTACTCACTTTATTCCTTGGGTTGGACAAATAATAGAAACTATTAAAATGCAATCTTGGATTGAGTATGTTTATTATAACCAGCAGTGAATGTTGAACTTCACAGTTGACACCCTTAAAGGAGTTCATGAACAACTGAAGGCAACATCTCTCATGGCATATCAAAATCACATTGCTCTAGATAGGCTCGGAGTGTGTCAGATTTTTGGCTCTATGTGCTGTACCTTTATCCCTAACCACACAAGTCCAGATGAAAGTATTACATGTGCTGTAGAGGCTTTGGAAGGCCTACACACTGAATTTGGTCAAAATACCAGATATGAATCCGATGCATTTAAATCTTGGCTTCAATCCATCTTTGGACATTGGGCGGGTGTGATACGTTCAGTAGTCATCTCACTAGCAGTGACACTTGTGGTGGGTTGTTGCTGCATCCCATGCTTGAGAACATTGCTGGAAAGATGCATAATCACAGCCCTAGCCAAAGAGCCAGTCCAGAGAATGATGGCTCAAGTCCACTCCCAAGAGGAGAAAAAGTCCCTTCTCCACAAAAAAGACCATTGTTCATCGGGGAATGACAGTGATGAAGGACAGACTATTGTTAAAAATATTTGTATATATTGTGTCTTCCTGCTATTTTACTATCCTTTCTAACTATACAACACATCCAACACTACACACATGCATATGTACTTACATGAAAGGGGGTGCACTGAGTGTGTCCCCCCCAGCAGTGGGTCATGTGCTAGTAACATCTGGTCCCTTCCAACTTTTCTGTTTTCTTACAGGTGAATCCAGAAGATCAACATTGCTATCTTGTGGTCACGTCATCAAAGTAGAATTAGAAGGTTTGAAGCTCTGTTCTGTGGCAGGTCTTGAGGCTCAGATACAACACACACAGATAAGAAATATTTTGATTGAGATGTTTTGCATATATATGTTTTGTAAGTATATACTGCCTACAGGTTTTTTGCTCATCTCATGTGAAAATGACATCAGGTGTCTGGTGTCTGTTTATTGTGCTTGCCATAGTTATTGACTCCATAAAAATGGATTCAAAAGAGGGAAATTGTTATAATAAATAAATAGTGATATTTATGTATATATTTATATACATAACTATATATTATTTATATAATATATAAATAACTATTTATATATTAATAAATAGTGAAGATTAGTTAGTTAGCTAGATACTACACAAAGTGCTTGCATTCACACATCCTTAGCACACACACACCTTCACACACCCAACTTCTCTGCTCTTGTATCAGCTCTTTCTTCCATATATGGGCATGGGGTGAGGGTCACACTGGAGAGGCAGGAACAACAGGATGTGAGAGTCATAAAAGTGCTGAAATGAAGACATCCGAAGAGGATACCGCTGAGTGGACCGGTTGGAGGCAGTTTGGAAAAGGACCTGACGACTATTGCTGGAAAGTTACTGGGAAACACCCAGTAACTTGAAGCTATATGTATCTGTTTGCAGCCTTTGTTCTGGGTCTTTTCCTGCCAGATTGTGCTGAGGAGAGAGATCCACAGGTGTGCCTGACTTTCTGCATACTTCAATAAAAGATAAGCTGAGAAATAATATTTCTTCTGTCATTATTGATTGGTTAACTGAAAAGATTCTGCTAACTGTCCTATCTTAACTTTTTACAATTTTAAAACTGCTAAATGACTTTAACATGCATGTCCACACATCACAGTTTACAATGACATAATAACTCAGTGTTAACCATACCAGCAGAGACCCAGCAGCTAATTACAAGATTTTATCACTCTGCAAACATCCTTCACTGAATCTGAGCCAACAGACAAAGAAGACCAAAAAAAAACCTTCACTTTATACAGCCACCACTGTTATGTATGAAATTACTTTTTGAAGGACGAGGCCAGGTGCATGGTAGAACTCAGCTTTATTAATAGGAGTAGGCACAATACAACTGTTTTGTATTGTGCCTACTAATCCTACCGGACTGCTTGTCGGTGGTCTCCAATTGGAGAGCTAACTCGATAGCTCTGGCTAGCGTTAAGTCACCCAGCACTGTGAGCAGCTTCATCCGTATCGTGGCGCTGTTGGTGTGCTCCGCCAGCTGGTTGCATACCATCTTTCCTCCAGCGGCCCAAAACAACACTCACTCGCTAGTGGCCTCAGGTTGGTGACAAACTGGTGGATAGTTTCACCCGCTTGTTGATGTTGCTGCTGAAACCTAATCCTCTGGATGGTCACACTGTCCGGGGTGCAAAAATGGCACGCTAGCAACTCGACCACTTCCTTGTATGAGTCTGAAGCCCCAAGTGTGCTCAGGATCCGCTGGCCCTCAAACCCCAAATTATGCACCAGAAGCGCACATGCCCTCAGTTTGTCTAGCTTACCTAGGTCGCTCGCCACGATGTAGTTTTGAAAGGCGGTAAACCATCTTGGCCAGGGCACAGGTGGCTCACCCAGGAGCTCCAGGAAAGGCCGAAGCGATGAAACACACGCCTCCATGTTTATTCTCGTCGCCAAAATATTATGTATGAAATTACCTTTCGAAGGATGAGGCCAAGTGCACGGTAGAACTCAGCTTTATGAATAGAAGTAGGCACAATACAACCGCTGGGCAGGGAAATTGGCAAAGAGGCTGGATAAAGATGCCCGCTGGTATTTATAGGGCAGTGCAGTGGCGGAAGAGGAAGTGGCCACCACTTTACCTCACTTAATAATAAAACACAATACCACAACCACCACAATAAATTTTATCATACCTTTGCTATTTTGTCATTATGCAGCTAATCCAGAGGACTGATGATAGTATCAACTTGATACTTCCCTGTGGGATCACTTTGAAAACAATGACGTAACGTCAGTCTGCATTTGTAGTCTTTTCAATTTATATATTTTACCTTATACTTTAACAGTTAGACAGCAACCCACACCAATATTTATGTGAAAATTAACTTTTAAATTGATAAACATATGTGTAAGTCCTGGCAAAATTCGGTAAGGTTAAAAAAAATTATTTTTCCAAAGTCCCATGTGTGGAAGTAGAGGAGGTGTGACTTTACTCAGGGGGTGAGTGTATTGGAAGATGGCCTATATACACAACTTCACTCCCCACAGTTATCCTATTTGGAATAATAGATCTAATAGATCTAATAATAGAACAATAGCTCTTGGGGTTTTATTCATGAGTGAGGGGAAAATAGAGCGAGAGATTGACAGACGGATCGGAGCAGCATCTGCAGTGATGCGGACGTTGTACCGGTCTGTTGTGGTGAAGCTTAGTTCTAAGGCACAGCTGTTACCAGTCAATCTACGTTCCTACTCTCACCTATGGTCATGAGCTTTGGGTAATGACTGAAAGAACAAGATCGTAGATACAAGCGGCTGAAATGAGCTTTCTCTGTAGGATTGCTGGACTCACCCTCAGTGATAGGGTGAGGAGCTCAGTCATCCGGGAGAGGCTCAGAGTAGAACCGCTGCTCCTCCACATTGAAAGGAGTCAGTTGAGGTGGTATGGGCATCTGATTGGGATGCCTCCTGGACGCCTCCCACTTGAGGTGTTTCGGGTACATCCCACTGGGAGGAGACCCCGGGGCAGACCCAGGACTCGGTGGAGAGACTACGTCTCCCAGCTGGTCTGGGAACGCCTTGGTATCCTCTCTGAAGAGCTAGAGCAGGTGGCTGGGGAGAGGGAAGTCTGGGCTTCTCTGCTTGAACTGCTGCCTCCGCGACCCGGACCTCCGGAAAAGCGGTAGAAGATGGATGGATGGATGGATGGTGTGGCACATATGTTTGGTTCATATTTCCCACAAGAGTGTGGCACATATGTCTGGTTCATATCTCCCACAAATGTATGGCTTATGTGGATTGGGGCTTCACGTCTGGAGGAACAAGAGTCTGGATCGACGGGGGCCGACAGGAGATGGCGAGGAGGTGTGAAGTCGGGCCCTTGTCTCAGAGAGGAGGCCCTGGGGGGTTTTCCGGAACACCAGAGAATAAGAGACAATGGTGAATCTTCAGAGACTTGCATTGTGATTGAATGTTTGCAGAAGCACCATGTGACTTGATTTCTTAATCCCCCAGAGGTATAAGAGTGAGCTGTAACATTATTCTGCCTCTTCTTGCTTTTGAGAATGTTGGATGATTGTGTTCTGCAATAAAGCCGAACCTGAGGAATAAACTCAAGTCTCGTCATTGAACACATCTTCCACACTGGTGACCCACGACAAAGAATGAGCAGAGAGAATTCTCCCGGGCGGAGCTCATCAGAGGCCGGCCTGATGGCTGCCTCCACGCTCCGGCTGCCCGATTTCTGGCAGCACAGCCCGCGCTCCTGGTTTAGCGCAGTCGAAGCGCAGTTCAACCTCCGGAGAATCTCAAAAGATGAAACGAAGTTCTACCATGTGGTGGCGAAGCTGGACAGTCACACGGTCCAGAGGGTGGAAGACCTGGTTAACCACCCACCGGACACCGACAAGTACGGCGCATTGAAGGAGGCGCTGATCAGCCATTTCACCCCCTCGGTGCAACAGCGAGCAGAGGGGCTCCTAGAGTTGACGGAGTCGGAGAACGACAGACCGGCAGACCTGATGGTGAAGATGCTGAGACTGAAAGACTCCGAGGATGGCGAATTTATTTTCGTCCACCTTTTCCTCCGGACTTTGCCACTAGCAGTGAGAGTGACCCTGGCAGACTCACCCCGATTGGCCAAGCGGGACTACCATGGGCTCGGCAAGGAGGTGCAGCGACTCGTCGACGCCCACAAGCGGAGCGCGGTTTCGGCCGCGGCAGCTGAGCAGAGGACAGCGCCCGGAGATGGTTTGGAGCCAGTGGTGGCGGCGCCAGACGAACCGACGGCGGCGGTGACAGGCGTCAGGCGATGCGGAGCTGAAGACGGCCTGTGCTTCTACCACCGCCGCTTTGCAGAGAGGGCACAAAGATGTCTCCCACCGTGCCGCTTCAAGCGTCAGGGAAACGCCAAGACCGGGGTCCGGTAGCAGCTGCGTCCCTCGGAGAAGAAAATAAGCTGCTTTACCTGACAGATGCACACTCGGGGAAACAATTCCTCGTGGACACGGGCTCCCAGCTGAGTTTCGTCACGCCTACCTACGCGGAACGGCTGATGCCGTCTAAAGCTCCCTGGGTGTCAGTATCAGCAGCGAATGGTTCAGCGATTAAGACCTTCGGTGAGAGGACCATGCTTCTGTCCTTACAGGGCCGTTCATTCGAGTGGACCTTTATCATAGCAGCAGTCAGTTTTAACATGTTAGGGGCTGATTTTTTGTGCTCACATGGTTTATTGGTTGATCTTGCTAATAGACGTCTGGTTAATGCACTTTCTTTTCATTCTATCCCCTGCACAGCTCGGGTGGCTCCGCCGACTGCACACGCCAACGTCACAGCTGCGGGTGGTAAGTTTCATGCTCTGCTCACTCACTTTCCAGCACTCACAGTTCCAAAGTTTTCGGCGACAGTGGCCAAACACGGGGTGGAGCATTTTATCACAACCACTGGGCCTCCCGTTTTTGCAAAAGCCCGGTGCTTGGACCCAGCTAAACTGGCAATAGTGCGCGAGGAATTTGCCAACCTGGAAAAACTGGGCATAATTAGTCGCTCGAACAGCCCCTGGGCTTCCCCGTTACACATGGTCCCAAAGGCTGATGGCTCGTGGCGACCTTGTGGCGATTTCCGCAGGTTGAACAACGTCTCAGCACACGACAGCTACCCGATTCCGCACATCCAGGATTTCTCAGTTCATTTGGTGGGGGCGCGCATTTTTTCTAAAATAGACTTGGTGCGCGGCTACCATCAAGTCCCCGTGTGCGTGCAGGATATTCCCAAAACCGCAGTAATAACTCCGTTTGGGCTTTTTGAGTTTTTGCGGATGCCGTTTGGGTTAAAGGGCGCCGCGCAAACTTTCCAACGCATGATGGATGCTGTTTTACGCGACCTGCCTTTCGTGTTCATCTATTTAGATGACATATTGGTAGCCAGCACATCCGAGGACGAACACGAAACCCACCTCACAGCGGTTTTTCGGAGACTGGCAGAGCACGGGTTGATAATTAACCTAGCGAAGTGCCAGTTCAGGGTGGCGCAAATCGATTTTTTGGGGCATCGCGTTTCACCTGAAGGAGTGGTTCCCCTGCCTGAGAAAGTGCGCGCAATAACAGATTTCCCCCGACCTCAAACAATAAAAGCACTGCAGGAGTTTCTAGGGATGGTTAATTTTTACAACCGGTTTCTTCCGAGCGCAGCGCGGCTCATGCAGCCACTGTATGCGGCACTAAAAAAACAAAAACCCACGAATAAGGTCGAATGGTCTCCGGAGCGGGAGCACGCTTTCTCCCAGGTCAAATCAGCCCTTGCGAGCGCCGTTTTGTTAGCGCACCCGGTTCCGACAGCCCGTTTGGTGCTCACCACCGACGCTTCGGACCTAGCGGTGGGGGCAGTCATTGAACAGTGTGTGGCAGGGACCTGGCAGCCTCTCGCTTTCTTTAGCAAATCCTTGCGTGATAACGAGCGTAAATACAGCGCGTTTGACAGGGAGCTTTTAGCCCTACACTTGGCCATCCGCCATTTCCAGTTCTGGCTGGAAGGGTGTCGTTTCACCGCTTTCGTGGACCACAAACCGTTAACTTTCGCGATGGCCAAGATCTCAGGACCTTGGTCAGGCTGACAACAAAGACAGCTAGCCGCAATATCGGAGTTCACCACCGATATCCAGCATGTTGCAGGCAAACACAATGTAGTGGCGGACTGTCTCTCACGTGCTGTGGCAACGCCAGGCCACGTGGGGGCAGACTCGGTGGCTGTGGGCCAGGGCAGTGACGCGGGAGCGCGCGCAGCCCCTGTCCACGTAGGTTTGGATTATGCAGACATGGCTGCGGAGCAGGTTGGTGACGCGGATGTGCGCGCGCTCCAGTCTGGACCAACAGGATTAAGGCTGGAGCACAGGGTGCAGCAAATAGGTATGCCCCCCTTAATATGCGATGTCTCCACGGGTCGGCCTCGTCCCGTGGTTCCAGCCGCGTGGCGCCGCCGCGTTTTTGACTCGGTCCATTCGCTGGCGCACCCAGGGGTGCGCGCATCGGTCAAGATGGTGGGGGAGAAATTTGTCTGGCCGGGGTTGCGTAAACAGGTCAAGGAATGGGCAGCGGCTTGTGTAGCGTGCCAGAGGGCTAAGATACACAAGCACACGAGGGCCCCTTTGGAGCCTTTTCACATCCCGGCTAAGCGGTTCGATCATGTGCATGTTGATCTGGTGGGCCCGCTCCCCTCGTCTCAGGGGCACACACACCTTTTGACGATGGTGGACCGCACCACACGTTGGCCAGAAGCGGTACCTCTGGCGTCAACAATGGCGGAAGAGGTTGCGCGCGCGTTTTTAACAGCTTGGGTCGCGCGTTTTGGAGTTCCGTCAGATATAACGTCAGACAGAGGCCCTCAATTTGTTTCCAAACTGTGGTCGTCTATGGCCCGCAGCTTAGGGGTGAAGGTACACCGCACTACCGCGTATAACCCGCAGGCCAACAGTTTATGTGAACGCTTTCATAGGTCGTTGAAAGCAGCCCTCAGAGCATCGCTCACGGATACAAATTGGGTGGACAAACTGCCATGGGTTTTATTGGGGTTGCGTTCTGCACCTAAGGAGGATTTGCAAGCCTCCCCAGCGAAGTTAGTGTTCGCACAACCTCTCCGTTTGCCGGGGGAATTTCTCCCGGAAAATCCTGCGCCCAATTGCCCCCCCGCTCAGCTGTTGCAGAGTGGCACAGGATCAAACACGCTGCCTGGCCCAGTGCATCACAATTTTCCACTCGTTTTTGTGCCAGAGGCTTTGAAAAACGCAGAGTTTGTTTTTGTTAGACATGATGCACAACGCCCAGGGCTGCGTCCGCCTTACGATGGACCGTTCAGGGTGCTGGAAAAAAATGAGAAGCATTTTTTGCTAGATTTGGGGGGCAGAAGGGAGCTAATTTGCATAAACAGACTCAAGCCCGCTTTTGTCCTGGCTGATGAACGCGTGCAGTTGGCGAAAGCCCCCCGCCGGGGCAGGCCACCGAGAAGGCATGCTCCTGAGCTCTCACAGAGATGTGCTAAGAGATCTAATCCCCAGGTGCGAGGAGACGCTGCAGACGCAGCGAAGCCGGCCAACATCAGATTCGGCAGGAAGCTAAGACCTAAGAGATTGGGGGATTGATTGATGGTTATGTGGTAATGTCTTTTATGTTATGCATTTATGAGTATGTTTGTCCCATGCAGACGTTTGGGGGGGGGTCATGTGGCACATATGTTTGGTTCATATTTCCTACAAGAGTGTGGCACATATGTCTGGTTCATATCTCCCACAAATGTATGGCTTATGTGGATTGGGGCTTCACGTCTGGAGGAACAAGAGTCTGGATCGACGGGGGCCAACAGGAGATGGCGAGGAGGTGTGAAGTCGGGCCCTTGTCTCAGAGAGGAGGCCTTGGGGGGGTTTCCGGAACACCAGAGAATAAGAGACAATGGTGAATCTTCAGAGACTTGCATTGTGATTGAATGTTTGCAGAAGCACCATGTGACTTGATTTCTTAATCCCCCAGAGGTATAAGAGTGAGCTGTAACATTATTCTGCCTTTTCTTGCTTTTGAGAATGTTGGATGATTGTGTTCTGCAATAAAGCCAAACCTGAGGAATACACTGAAGTCTCGTCATTGAACACATCTTCCACAGACGGAATAATAGATGTGTACTGTTTCAACCAAAACCCTTGTATTATTATGACTGGATAAAGAAAGGTGTCTGGTCTATTGTGCATTTGATGGACTCAAAAGGGAACTTTCTTGAACACAATACATTTACTGAGAAATATAATTTGGTTTGCACTAAAAAACAATTCTCAATGATTATTAAGGCAATCCCACAAGCCATGGTGAACATGGTGGAAGGCATGGTGTCCCTTTATTTCATGATATGCCACAGGAGCCATCATTTAAAATAGAGGGTATACATGTTTTGGACAACAAATATATAAGCAAATTTATAAGTGGCACACTTATTTCCAAGCTCTTTCCTTCACCATTAAAAAGGAAAAATCTTCTCAATGATTATTCTGAAGAATTCAGAATCAGAATTAGAACCAGATACCTCACACTACCCATTTCACCTAAAGCAAAAGAAACACATTTCAAAACTAGAAAAGCACTCGGAGAGCGCAGACCTCCGCCAAGCGCCGCAGTTCCGCCCATACAGTCTTGAGATTCCTTGATCATGAAAACATATGAGAAGCAGTGGTTCAGTAGTTATTCACGAAAATGGCATTTTCCGTAATGGCGGCCACAGTTCCTCCCATACAGTGTTTGTGTGTACGTTTTCAGATTCCTTGACCATGAAAACATATGACTAGCAATTGGATTGACAATGATAGGATTAGTGGTTCAGTAGTTATTCACGAAAATGGCATTTTCCGTAATGGCGGCCACAGTTCCCCCCATACAGTGTTTGTGTGTACGTTTTCAGATTCCTTGACCATGAAAACATATGAGAAGCAATTGGATTCACAATGATAGGATTAGTGGTTGAGTAGTTATTGAGGAAAATGGCATTTTCCGTAATGCCGGTTTAGCGCTACAGTTCCCCCCATACAGTGTTTGTGTGTACGTTTTGAGATTCCTTGACCATGAAAACATATGACAAGCAATTGGATTGACAATGATAAGATTAGTGGTTCAGTAGTTATTCACGAAAATGGCATTTTGCGTAATGGCGGTTTAGCGCTACAGTTCCCCCCATACAGTGTTTGTGTGTACGTTTTCAGATTCCTTGACCATAAAAACATACGACTAGCAATTGGATTGACAATGATAGGATTAGTGGTTCAGTAGTTATTCTTGAAAATGGCCTTTTCGGTAATGGCAGCCACAGTTCACCCCATACAGTGTTTGTGTGTACGTTTTCAGATTCCTTGACCATGAAAACATATGACTAGCAATTGGATTGACAATGATAGGATTAGTGGTTCAGTAGTTATTCACGAAAATGGCATTTTGCGTAATGGCGGTTTTCTTGTGGACGGTGATCCGGATCACCACCAAAATCTAATCATCTGTAGGATACCCCATTTCTGACAATCTGTGAAAATTTCATGAAAATCCGTCCATAACTTCTTGAGTTATCTTGCTAACAGACAAACAAACAAACAGACAAACAGACAAACAAACAAACAGACAGACAGACAAACAAACAAACAGACAAACCAACGCCGATGATCACATAACCTCCCCCTTTGGCGGAGGTAATAATTAATGAAATTTATCCTACCAATGAATTTTTGAGAGGCAGGCCCATGTAACTCCTTTGGGCTGAGCCCAGCAGGGTCCAATGGGCAGAAACCCAGCCACCAGCCGCTTGCCATCGAGCCTATTTCCCAGGCTTGGCTCAGGTGGGGTCCAGGTAACCCCATACCGGGCGGAGTGCACTGAATCCTTGCTCTTACATTGATCATGGGAGTCTGTTGGACCATTCTTAGTCTGGCTCTTCACCCAGGACCAGGTTATCTTGGGTGACCCTACCAGAGGCAAATTGCCCCGGACAACGTAGCTCCTGGGATCACTACGGCATGCAAACCCTCCACCACGATAAGGTGACAATCCATGAAGGCCCTCCAGTGGGCTCACCACCTGCAGGAGGGACCATGGGGGTCCAGTGCTATGTGGATCAGGTGATGGTCGAAGGCAGAGACCTTGGCAGTCTGATCCCAAGCTTCCTAAATTGGCTCTTGGGATGTGGAATGTCACCTCTCTGGAGGGGAAGGAGCCTGAACTGGTGCATGAGGTTGGGAGATACCGGCTAGATATAGTCGGCCTCGCCTCAACACACAGCTCTGGCTCCGGAACCAGTCTCCAGGGGAGGGGCTGGAGCTTGGCCCACTCTGGAGTTGCCCTGGGTGAGAGGCGGTGAGCAGGGGTGGGTATTCTTGTATTGCCCCCCACCTTGCTGCCTCTATATTGGAGTTTTCCCTGGTGGACAAAAGGCTTGTTTCCCTGGGAAATGGGTCCTGACTGTCATGGTCCGAGTGCTGACTCTGTCTTTGTCTTTATTTGTGTTTTTCCCCACGAGGCTCATTATTTTGTAGTATATGTCCTTATTTAATAAATGTGCAAACTCATCGGCTGCCTACAGCATCTCATTAGCGGTCCGCGAGGACTGCTCCATGTCACTGACCATCATTTGTGCCTATGCACCAAATGATGGTTCAGAGAACCCACCCTTTTTGGAGTCTCTGACTGGGGTGACTGGAGAGTGCTCCTCTTGGAGACTCCATTGTCCTACTGGGGGACTTCAATGTGCACATGGGCAACGACAGTGAAACCTGGAGTGGGGTGATTAGGAGGAATGGCCTGCCCGATCTGAACCCAAATGGTGTTCAGTTATTGGACTTCTGTGCTAATCACAGTTTGTCCATAATGAACACCATGTTCAAGCATAAGGGTGTCCATATGTGCACCTGGCACCAGGACACCCTAGGTCACAGGTCAATGATAGATTTTGTTATCGTGACATCAGACCTGTAACCATATGTCTTGGACACTCGGGTAAAGAGAGGTGTAGAACTGTCAACTGATCACCACCTGGTGGTGAGTTGGATCCGATGGCAGGGGAGGATGCCATTCAGACCTGGTAGACCCAAACGTATAGTGATGGCGCACTAGGAGCATCTGGTTGAGACCCCTGTCTGGGAGGTCTTCAACTGCCACCTCCAGAAGAACTTCGACCACATTCCGAGGGAGTCTGGAGACATGGAGTCTGAATGGGCCATGTTCTCCACCTCCATTGTTGAAGCAGTTACTCAGAGCTGTGGCTGTAAGGTCGTTGGTGCATCTTGTGGTGGCAACCCCGGAGCCAAGTAGTGGACACCAGTGATGAGGGACACCATCAAGCTGAAGAAGGAGTCCTATCGAGCTTGGATGGCTTGTGGGACTCCCCAAGCAGCTGAGGTGTACCGGCAGGCCAAGGGCAGTTCATCTTGGATGGTTGCTGAAGAAAAATCTCGGGTGTGGGAGGAGTTCGGTAAAGCCATGGAACAAGATTTTTGATCGGCTTCAAAGAGATTCTAGTAAACTGTCTGGTGACTCAGGAGGGGGAAGCAGTTCCCTGTCCACACTGTGTATGGTGCGGATGGGGCACTGCTGACTTTGACTGGGGATGCCATCAGGCAGTGGAAGGAATACTTCAAGGATTTCCTCAATCCCACTGACATGCCTTCCACAGAAGAAGCAGGGCTTGTGGATGAGGGGGGTGACTCTGTGAGTTTTGCATATCAGCCCAATTTAGGAGTTGAAGACGCTGTCATCTACCTGCTGCAATGAGTCCATTTGCACCTGGATGGTGGAGAAGACACTGTGAGAATCACATTCTTTGATTTCTCCAGTACCTTTAACACCATCCAGCCACTGCTGCTGGGTGAGAAACTGCGGGGGATGGGGGTCGACAGCGCTGCGATCTGCTGGATTACTGACTACCTGGCAGGCAGGCCACAGTTTGTCCGGCTGGGCAGTGTCTTGTCTGATGTGGTGGTTTGTGATACAGGAGATCCACATGGGACTGTGCTCTCTCCTTTTTTCTTCACCTTATACACCACTGACTTTCAGTACAACACCGAGTCATGCCATCTACAGATATTCTCTGATGACTCAGCTGTTGTTGGGTGTAAAAGAGGGGGAGAAGAGGGGGAGTACAGGGCACAGGTAGACAGATTTGTGCAGTGGACAAAGCAGAATCACCTGAGGCTGGACGTCAGCAAGACCAGAGAGATGGTGATTGACTTCAGGAAGAAGAGGACACCTTCACAACCATTGCAGATTAGGGGGGAGGATGTGGAGGTAGTGGAGGACAACAAATACCTGGGTGTCATGATCAGCAACAGACTAGACTGGAAATCTAACACTGATGCTGCATACAAGAAGGCGATGAGCAGACTCTACTTCCTGAGGAAGCAGAGATCCTTCAATGTGTGCAACAGGATGCTGAAGCTTTTCTATCAGGCCGTTGTCACCAGCACCATCTTCTCTGCTGCTGTCTGTTGGGGTAGCAGTTTCAGAGGCAGCGACACCAACAGACTTGACAAGATTATCAAGAGGGCTGCTTCTGTGATTGATCTCAGGCCAGAGACCTTTGAGACTGTGGTGGAGAGGAGGACACAACAAACTGGACAATCCTGATCACCCTCTCCACCACACACTGGGCAGACAGCAGAGCACTTTCTCCAGCAGACTGCTACAACTTCACTGCCAAACGACTTGGCACAGGAAATCTTTCCTGCCATACGCCATTTCAATGTACAATAACTCTCTCTGGTGTTGAATTCTGGTCATAACTATGCTGCCATACTGCACCTTGAAGTCTAATTGGTACCGCATATTTCACCCTGCACCTGATAGTCCTGCATTGTACAGCGGGTATGATTCATGTATCTATACGGGTCATCATCTAATCATCTATGATGTACGTAAGTTCTATCTATCTATCTATCTATCTATCTATCAGAATCAGAATCAGAATCAGAAAAAGATTTATTGCCAAGTACATTGACAGTAAATAACTGATAAATATACGAGGGATTTGACTTGACACTGAGAACGACATAGTTGACATTTTCAGTGACGCGGCAGCGTCAGTGACGCGCCTGTCAGCAGAATGGGAACAGGAAGCAATGGGGGAGAAAGAGGATAAACACAATAGGAGAGAGAAAAAAGCATTGTTTGTCAGAATACAGTTCATATATATGATCAATATTATGATTACAAGAAAAAAAACTCTCAATGCACAAATAGCAGACAATAGAATCCATACAATGACACAAAGAGAGTAGTGAATGAGCAGTGAATCTATCTATCTATCAGTGCCTTTGGCATGGCAAAATGGGGTGGTGGTTCCTCTCTTCAAGTCTTCAAGAAGGGGGACCGGAGGGTGCGTTCCAACTTTAGAGAGATCACACTCCTCAGCCTCCCTGGCAAGGTACTGAAGGGGAGAGTCCGGCCGTCGGTCGAACCTTGGATTCAGGAGGAGCAATGTGGGTTTCGTTCTGGCTGTGGCACATCGGACCAGCTCTGATAGAAAAATTCCATTTATCTACATTATTATTGGTATTAATAATAATGTGTTATTATATTTGAGAAATATCATGCCTTTCATATGCCATGTTTAATGTTTATATGTGCATGCCATATAGGATAAGTTCATATATTCTTGGTATGTTTCTGTGAGCAATTATTGGCCTTCAGAGAATTCAGTACAGGATCAGTACATGCATAAGGAATGATCTCAGCTACTCTTAATCTCTTTGACATGACCTGTTTTGGGTCACATGAATGCACAGGAACTCCTCAGCCTGTATAGATCAGTGGTAGAGATTAAGTATATGGACATTCTGTTAGTTTTATGGATCTCATGTCCATGTCTCCATGACTTCATGTCTCCAGAGTGTCTGTGACGTTTCCACAGATAAGCTTTGATTATCAGGACTGTCCCATTCTGTTCCTCCCCTTATCCTCATCCTCCTTCTCCTTTCTCCTACCTATATACTATATATCAGACCTAAAGAAATGAATTCTTTGGAGATTCTGGGTGTGTCTGAATGCCATGCTTTGTAATCTCTCCCTCAAATGGCCATTGAGGTGAAACTGGATATCTATTTTTATAATAAATGTACATAAACCAACTTTCCACCTGATTATTTGACTTTGAATAATTTAAGCTCAAAATTATTCTAACATTTTGGGGCTCTGAACAGCGGATCCACATATCTCCGTTTTTCTGGCACCTCTGCTTGATTTCAGCAAGTGCACAGCTGATAAAAAGACCTTCCCAGGCTGAGTAAAAAAGAAAAAAAAAGGCTCAGTGTTACTGCAGTGAAGGCATTTCGAACCGGGGCAATGGAACTGTCTGGGTGATGGATCTGAGAATCCTACAGGCGGCTTGGATGTAAGCACATTTGTTGTTGCTGTTTATGGATAAAAGATAGTGAGATTGCCCGGACTGGTTGGACACCACAGATACTGCTTATTATTGCGGCCTAATTGCTGGATTTCCCCTGCCCACGGTGAGCCATATCACAAGACCCCTGGAGAGGAATAAAATTTCCTCTGCCACAGTAAGCGTTATCGCAAGATTCCGGGGAGGACCCCAGGATTCGCTGCTCTCTGAACTTTTCTGTCAGTGTAGTGGAGGTGCCGGAAGTTGCGCGCAAGTAGGGAAGATTCGTGTCCCTAGCCACGACTGCTTTATTGCTTAAAAAATTAAGCTCTCAGCATATCGTTGGGGGGTTACGTGACCCAAAAAAGTAGATTCTCAGGGCCAGATTCATGCTTTTTGGCCACATCTGCTTATTGTCCAGGTGTCTGGATTTTCAGCATTTCGTGGGAAGGTTGTGTGACCCTTAAGAAAAGGGGCTTTTTTCATGGAAGATTTGTGCCCTTGCCATGTCTGCTTATTTCCCATGGGGTTTCCCCGCTACGGTGAGCTATTACAAGATACCGGGGGAGGAGGTCTTACTGGGGCTTTCAGCACACAGCAGAGGGGTTACATGACCATTGAAATACTGGTAGATTTTATTTTGAAAATTTGTTGAAGCGCTGGAAAAAAGTTACTGCAGTCTGGTTTGTTTTGTCTCTGTGTAATCCGCTCTGGTGTGAAAAAGTGACAGAGTTCTTCGCGGAGGCAGAAAGAGCAGATTGTAAAATTGTTGTTTGTGATTTTTTCTGGTATTTGTGGAGCATAAAAAAACTTGGTTAATTGCTTATTATCCTTTTGGGAAATGATTAAAAATGTGGATGTTTGCAAATTATACTTTTGGGTGACAAATTCTATTGTGTTTTCATTGTGGTAGAAAAAAAAGTTGACGAGAACATTGGGTTGCCACATTGGTTTTTCAAAGTATTCTGGGTTACCATTTCAAGCTTGTTTAAAGGCTATAATTCTGTTACTCTACGTAAACAGCTGCCCGACTGTAACCTTGGAGAGATAATAGAACTGCGCTGCATGTGTGTATGTGTGGTGTATGTGTGGGCCCTTGTGTCTGAGTGAGAAGAAGAGAAAGAGGAGTGAGAAGAAAAACAAAAATCTATATATGGGCATTTTTGCAAAGTTTGGGGGTTTTACTTTTTTTCAGTCTAACATTGTGGGTTTTCACTCTAATGTTGTGTACGTGATAAACTGTTTACATATTTTTAAAGCCAATATTTTCATTTCCTCCAGTTTTTCTTTGGAAAATGAAAAACATTGAGCTATTTTTATTCAATTTTTTGATGTATCACTGACTTTTATTGACTCAGTTGCCTTATTTCTCTGACTGAAGCATAACAGTGAACTTTACAGGGAAAAAGGACGCAGGACTAGACAAAGACAAAACTCATGTCCCGAAGGCAAAAAACTACAAAACTCTGTGAACATATGGTTGAAGTAGACTCTTACACATGTAACCCCGGCCAAGACAGAATAATATACAAAGAAAGTAATCCGGGCATAAGACCTGAAAATAGAGCCTGGAACTACCGATTGGCATATAGATACAAAGGAAACAACTCCTCGATCATAAATTAGCACAACAGATGTCACCAAACAGTCTGGAGGAGGATAAAAATGCAGATAAACAAGGCTACTCTGAATGAAGCCAGGCAATGTGAAGCAAATGCTACTTAAAGGGTTAATTTGAATAAGAGAACATACTGGGATTATAAGACATAGAAAATAGTCTAAGGAAATTCTTAGTTGGAATGACACCACAATAAGGACTCTAGCGCAGAAAGTTCTTTGATGTCCTGAATAGGATTAAATAAGGGAGGACAACCAAACACAAAGCAACTAGCAGTAAGTTAATTCTTCCAGGAACGTCAGCAGGTGGAGCGGGGCAGGCGGTGACAGCTTGTCCGGCGGGCGACCCGAACTCCACCAGGCCAGGAACCACAATACCAGTTTGGGCGGCCTACCCGAGTCCCAGGCTAGGAGACACAGTTTCTCCGGAGGCCGACCCAGATCACCGAACCAGCCAGACGACTCCCCAGGCGGTCGTCCCGTGACCTCAGACCACCGAGGGCTGAGGGAGAAGTTTTGGTGCAGCTTCCTCCCTGAGGGAAAAGGCAGGAGGAAACTGACCCGGGTGAGAGAAACCCCAACAGTGGCAGGAGGAGAGAAGATGGAGGCAAGGGACGAAGTCAGCCTGACATCTGATGAACACATGGGCAGGGGGAAACTGGCCCGGGTGAGAGAAACCCCAACAGCGGCAGGAGGAGAGAAGATGGAGGCAAGGGACGGAGTCAGCCTGACGTCCGATGAGCACGATCCTCCAGCTCCCTCACTGACCTTTAACCGGACCGGCGCAGCACCACCGGTAGACCCCGATCGGGCCGGCGAAGCACTGCCGGTGGACCCCAATTGGACCGGCACAGCACCCCCGGTGGACCCCGACCGGGCCGGTACAGCACTCCCGGTGGACCCCGATCTGACCGGCGAAGCACCCCCGGTGGACCCCGATTGGGCCGGCGATGCATTCCCAGTGGACCCCAATTGGACCGGCGAAGCGCTCCCGGTGGACCCCAATTGGACCGGCGAAGCACCCCCGGTGGACCCCGACTGGGCCGGCGAAGCACTTCCGGGCGCAGCATCTGAGGCGAACACCGTGCAGAGAACCGGAACCTCCGAGGTGGCACCCAGAGCAGGTTCGTCTCCAGTGACCCTGGGGAAAGGCTCAGAGGAACAAAAGGAACCGGGATCAGGATCACCGGCAGCGGCAGAGCCCGGCGAGACAGGCTCGAGCGCAGCAGACGGCTGCACCCAGCTCGCCCCACCGAGAGACAGGCAATAATGCTCCAGAAAATAGATGAGAGAGAGAAAATAGAGCACTCGCCTGATCTCGGGTTCTACCGCCATCCAGGACTTCAATGCTCCGGGTTCAGCGTGCAGGACTCCGTCTTCCGGCTCCCACTCGACTGCGAATGGCTCCGCAGCCGGCATGATGGTAACCACAGTCAGACGACCTCCAAGCGCCGAAGACCACGTCAACAGCCCGCTTGGCGTGGAGGTAGGAGATCTGGGCTCTGCTGGGCCGAACCATTCCTCCGTGGAGGCCCGGGGATACTTAATCGTCGGCGCAGGCTCCAACAGGCAGTTCGACCTTCTCCTCTGCCCATGACGTGGCTGCGGGGCTGGGGTGAAACCTTCCAGGGCCACAGGCCTCCTCCTCGTTCGGCGGTGCAGACCTGGCACCGGGGCACACTCGGGGGGGAGAGACACAGAGGACACAGGTTCATATTTTACTTTTGCAGCGGGAGGAGAGAGCTCGGGGGACTGTGAACCCTGAACTCCTCCCCCAGGAATCAAACAAGGTGATTCACTCATAACAGGAGGAGAATGAAAAGACACTTGCTTGATTCCCGGAGAGTCGGTGGAACCCGCTGCAAGGGACTTGAGTCTTTCTTCTCCCAGCCGGATGGAAGTGGAGGACCCCCCGGACAGACGAGGTGATGCCTCTCGCACCGGATCGGGACCGGGAACACCTAAAGATGAATTTGCGCTGTTCTCAGCAGCCGGAGTGAATGACGAAGAGGGGGGAGAAACAGCTGAGGAGAACCGGGGGCCCAGAGCTGATGGGACAGCGGGGAGAGAGGGCCCAGGAGCGAGAGCAGCTGATTCGCTTCTTCGGCGAGACACGGGAGCTACAGCAGGCTGGGAGGCGAAATTCATATGGCTTCCTGGAGCGGGATCCGGATGGGGCTCTCGCTGAGATGTTCGGGGAATTTGGGAGCGACGTCTTCTGAATGTGAAGTCAGGGAAACGCCGCTCCTGTACGGAGACCGAAGCCAGCAGGTCAGCGTATCCCGGATAATCATACAGCTCAGGGTTCTTTTCTACCAGCCTGACCGCCACTATCACGTGCTTCATGGCTACAGGGGGATAGGCGGCGGAACAAGCGGCAGCCACTCGGTCCACAATGTAAATCGCTGTCAATCTTATCTTCTCCGGGGGAACCCCGGTTGACGTCACTCTACCTTGGGGATTACCCCTGGGTGAGGCGAACTCCTGGGCTGGATCGGCGGCAGGAGCAGGATTCCGAAGCGAGGAGCGATGATGCCTTGTCTTCGGCTTCCTGCCGGGGTTCTCCTCCAGCCTACGGAGTTTCTCCCAGGCCACAGAGATGTCTGCCCTCCTCGCCTTAACCTCAGGGAGATGGAAGTAGCGAGGGAGGTTGTTAATCATGTTCTCGGCAAGCTCCAGACGCCAGCATACCTCGCTGGGAGTATCGTAGAGGCCCGTGGTGAAAAGCGTCCCATCCACAAGGTCCAGAGCCTCTGAGAGTTCGTGGCCTGGGTGCCGCATGCGCCTCCTGGAGGGAGACATGATACCAGCTTTCCTGCACCCAGAGGAAGGGGGAAAACTACAAGTCCCACTGCAAACTCACAGTCGCAGACGTCTCAGTCTGGCTGCGACCTACTGTCACGCCTGGCTCTCACGAGCCATAAAGGAGACGCTAGGGTGGCCAGTGAGTTTGCGTAATTTATTAACATAAACACACACTTGGATAACAAACAGTAAAGTAAAGAGCCACGTGGGGCTAAAATACGCACAGAACTAAGGACAACATACAACCCAGAGAGAAAGGCTAGAGAGGTGGCGAGGGGAAAACACACACCAAGCCGCAGCACTTACTAAAGGGTGTAGCGCAGAGGTAGCGGGGGACTGGAGCTGGACATGGGAACTCCAGTCGTGGAAACATGGTACACGTCCTTCCGTAGTGAGGTCGCAGCGACGAGCAACTCTCGGCTGCTCGCTTAAGTGGGAAAGAGAACCCAATCAGAAGCGGGGGAGATAATTATCAATGATGGGAGACAGCTGTCCCAGAGCAGCTGAACTAGACAGCTGGAGGTCAGCTGGGCGCTGTCAAACTACAAGTCTTGTAAGACCCGGAACGGAGTAGAAAGGAACTGGAGCGACACTGGACAACCTGAACGCGGAAGAGGACAGCGTTCAGGCCGTGACAAAGTTAAGTACAATTGCATGCATCTTAATCAATGCTACCAGCATGACAATGATGAAATTAACTGAACATTACAATATCATCATCATTACAATTTAATTTTAATTTTTAATGTAATTTAATTTAATTTAATTTTAATTAATTAATCATGCTGTCACTTAATAATGTCTAATCACTAAAAAAAAGGGCTTTGTGTCCACATTATATTACATGATTCAAAACACAAGAGAAGTTGATGATTATTGTGTTTGTACATGTGATTTGCCAGTCAAACACAGGTTTTGGTAATTCTATGTCATATTGTAGCTTTGTTTAAATAACACTAAAAACTCACTTTTTAATAAATGCCTATGTGCTTATTTACATTTTGATCCTTTCACTGTCCATGTAAAAAAAGGGGGGGGGAGAAGACTCAGGGTCTGATGGGTGATTGTAAATAATGACATTGGTAACGACCCAGGTTTCATTGCTTTATCATACCAACCTGTCCTGTTCAGGATGTCCAGAGTCATCTATAGATTAGAGCGGTTAAATTGTCTGCAGGGAAAGTCCTCTGCAGCTGTCTCCAGCCTATTGTTAAACTCAAGGACGTGTGAGCAAGCTCTGAGACATTCCATGCTGTGACTATTTCCCTCCTCTGATCATTCTGACCTTAGAAGCAGAGAGCAGAGATTAGAAGTGGAGAGTAGAGATTAGGCCTGCACTTACAGTTACTAATTCTAAATGCTGCATTGGATTAAGGTTTCTAATATATGACACTGTTTTGTTTAAACATAATCCTAAAGTAGTGATGACCCATGTTAATTGGTAAAACATTGACTTATTCACTGAATACTTAGCAAATACTTGCTGTGAATACCAACATCACATTATTCAAATTGTGGAAGCTTTAGGTGTAATTTAAATGTTTTTTTCTGTTATTCTCCAAAAGATAGGAATCATAACATCACCATTACCTTTCAGTTCAATAAATCCTTGGTGACATATGCAATATGTAATAAAATAATTTAAAAAAACAATAATTCACTTGTGTTTCTTAACATTACACGTTATAATAAACAGTGGGATGAACAACTGAGATAAACATTTAAGGGACACAAAACTAATGATGATAACTGGAACATTAGTAAAATCAATTTAAGAGGTGATAAAATTTGCACTCCTGTTATCCTGTTGTCCTATGTAAATACTGACGTGCGGACGGGGAAGCCATGAGGTTTCCCCAAAATTTTTCTTTGCAGGATGGCACCGACATTTGATCTTTGTAGGAGATGTGAGGAGGCTGGACAGTGTGTGAGTGATGGGCTCATTGGCTGGAGGGGGCGACAGTGGCCACAGGGGAAAGGACCTCTCAGTTGACAAGTATTTTTTGAAGCTAAGTAGAACAAATGACATTGCAAATGACACAAAGCATAACAATTTAAATGACTTTGACTTTAAAAATGTAGCTGTGGTATATATGACTCTTATATCCCATATCTACATATGTTAGAACAAGTGGAAATGTTTTGTGACAGCATATGTAAAGAGCTTCACACCTAGTAAGGACAGAGCATCCCCCTCGCCAGGGTAAAGACAATGGACCTCCCAAGATGCGGCAGTGGAGACGGACTCGACACCTTTACCCCCTAAAGCGAGAGGGGGAGTTCCCATCACCTCCCAAGACAGGGAGAGGGGATGGCAAGACAATGGGGATTAAGATAACGGGGAGATGTTACCTTTTTCAATGAGTGGCTCTGACGTCAGCTTTTTCAATGAGTGGTGCTATGCGTGCTTGTATTTAACCAGCGAGCGAAGCAGAGTTCTCTCTCTTGCCTTCTGTCAAGCTCTACACCTGATGAGATTTGATAGAGGAGCTATTCATTAAAAACCCTGTTTTTAATACAAAACCGCCTCGTCATTTCAGCTCCACTACACTGGTGACCCTGACGCGAGAATATGGACCGGAGGCGTTCTTCAAGCTGCTCATCCTTGGTGACTCGGGCATACGCCAGCGACGACGCAGACGAGGGAACAAGCAGACAGCTGTTCCCCACGGCAGAGGGCACTGAGAGAGCTCAACCGAGCTCCAGCACCGCCGCGAGTGCCGAGGCAAGGCACTCTCACCCGGCGGGCACAACAGTGATGGTGTGCACGAACGCCGTTGCTGTCAACCTGCCAGACTTCTGGCAAGAGGACCCCGCCTCTTGGTTTCAGCAAGCTGAAGCCCAGTTTATACTGGCGGGCATCACAGCAGACGATATTAAGTTTTACCATATCGTCTCCAAACTCGACTCCGCCACTTCGAAGTGTGTGCGGAGCTTGGTCCGGCGGCCACCAGCCCGGGACAAATATGAGACACTCAAGGCGACCATCGTGGCGAATTATGTCCCATCAGCGGAGGAAAGAGCCGAGAGGATCCTGGCGGTCTACGGCCACAGAGGGAGCAATCCGAGGACCCTCATGGAGGATTTGCTACAACTCAAGGAGGAGGATAATGATAATTTCCTTTTCCAATTCATCTTCCTCAGCATGCTACCACCGCAGTTGAGAGGGACACTCACCAGCATGAAGTGCAATAATCATCAGGATTTCCGCACACTGGCCAACGAGGCTTACCGGCTCGTCAACGCCTGCAGAGAACGGACACCCACAGCGGCATCCGCAGATCTGAAAACGGACACCCCGAGCCTTGGAGAGACTCATCCCACGGTGACAGCGGCGCGGCCCAAGCGCAACGAGCAGAACGACGTCTGCTATTATCACCACCACTTCGCAGAGAAAGCCCGCAAATGCGTTCCCCCCTGCAAGTTTACGATGTCGGGGAAACGCCCAAGCCGAGGGCCATTAACAGCAGCGGTTCTCGGCGAAAAGAGTAAGCTGTTATATGTGACGGATGGATACACAGGCAAGCAGTTCCTCATCGACACGGGAGCTCAGCTGAGTTTCGTCATGCCCTCCCACGCAGATCGAACCATGGGCACCCGGGGCAACGGAGCAGTGGCAGCCAACGGCTCTGACATCGACACGTTCGGGAAAAAGAGCCTGCACCTCCTCATCCACGGCCGCAGCTACAGATGGACATTTGTTGTAGCAGCGGTGAGCTTTAACTTGTTAGGCGCAGATTTTCTGTGTGCACATGGGTTATTAGTGGATCTTGCAAATAGGCGCCTGGTTAATGCACTGTCTTTTGCTTCTATTCCATGTTCAGCTCGAGTTTCTCCACCACCTGTGCAGGCCAACGTCACCACGGCAGGAGGTAAGTTTGAGCAACTCCTCACCCAATTTCCAGCACTCACAACCCCCAAATTCTCAGCCACTGTAGCCAAACACGGGGTTAAACACTTCATTCCAACAACGGGACCTCCTGTTTTTGCCAAAGCTCGCCGCTTAGATGCGGCCAAGCTCAACATAGCAAGGGACGAATTTGCAGCTCTTGAAAAATTAGGCATTTGCCGACGTTCAAAGAGCCCTTGGGCTTCACCACTTCACATGGTCCCGAAATCCGACGGTTCTTGGAGACCGTGCGGAGATTACCGCAGGCTAAACAACGCTACAGCGCATGACCGCTACCCCATTCCTCACATTCAGGATTTTTCACTGCATTTAGCGGGTGCGCGCATTTTTTCAAAAATAGACTTAGTCTGCGGTTATCACCAAGTCCCAGTCCGAGCTAAAGATATTCCTAAAACAGCGGTTCTAACCCCTTTCGGCCTTTTTGAATTCCTACGAATGCCATTCGGCCTCAAAGGCGCAGCTCAAACTTTTCAACGGATGATGGACGCAGTCCTACGCGACCTACCCTTTGTTTTTGTCTACCTCGATGACATGCTGGTAGCCAGTTCATCCGAGGAAGAACACGAACAGCACCTCACTACCGTTTTTCAGAGGCTGGAAGAGCACGGACTTATAATCAATCCAGCCAAATGCAAATTCGGCGTATCACAAATTGATTTTTTGGGACATAGGGTCTCCCCGGCAGGGTCAATTCCGCTTCCAGACAAAGTTCGTGCGATAGAAAGTTTTCCACGGCCTCAAACGGTTAAGTCGCTACAGGAATTTTTGGGGATGGTTAATTTTTACAACCGTTTCCTCCCCCACGCAGCTCAGCTCATGCAACCCCTATATGACGCGCTCAGAAAAAAGAAAGCTTCCAACGTGGTCGAATGGACCCCGGAGCGCGAACGCGCTTTCGCGGAAGTAAAAAGTGCCCTAGCTAACGCCACAATGTTAGTCCACCCAGATTCCTCAGCCCGCATTGCTCTAACCACAGATGCCTCAGACCTGGCTATAGGGGCAGTTGTAGAACAACTTGTCAGTGGGGTCTGGCAACCTTTAGCATTCTTTAGCAAATCGCTAAACCCAACTGAACACAAATACAGCACTTTTGACAGAGAGCTGCTGGCGCTTCATTTGTCCATCCGCCACTTCCAGTTTTGGTTAGAAGGGCGGAGTTTCACGGCTTTCGTGGACCATAAGACGCTCACTTTTGCTATGGCCAAAATTTCAGAACCATGGTCAGGCAGACAACAAAGACAGCTAGCTGCGATCTCAGAGTTCACCACAGACATTCGACACGTAGCAGGCAAACTTAACGTAGTAGCTGACTGTCTCTCTCGCGCTGTGACACCGCCAGAGCACGAGGAGACAGATTACACCGCCTCAGCAGCGGAACTCTTCACTAACGCACACACATACGCAGCACCTATCCAGGATGGGATAGATTATGCAGCCATGGCGGAAGAACAAAGCAGTGATGCAGACGTGCACGCGCTCCTGTCTGGACCAACAGGGTTAAGGCTGGAGAAAAAAAACTTGCGCGACGGCGTGCCTCCCCTAATATGCGACGTTTCATCAGAAACTCCTCCAGCTCAAGGTGCCCCCCTCCACCTGCCAGTGAATCTCCAGCTTTCTGACTGACAGGTGGCAACAGGTGAAGCTAGGGAGATTTACATCCAGCTCCCGAAAAATTAGTACTGGCGCCCCCCAAGGATGTGTCCTTTCCCCACTGCTCTTCTCCCTCTACTCCAACGACTGCACCTCAGAGGACCCTTCGGTGAAGCTCCTGAAGTTTGCGGACGACACCACAGTCATCGGTTTGATCCGGGATGATGATGAGTCTGCATACAGGCGGGAGGTGGAGCAGCTGATCCTCTGGTGCAGCCAGAACCATCTTGAACTTAACCCAGCCAAAATGGTGGAGATGACTGTGGATTTCAGGCGACACCCCCCTTCATTCCCCCCACTCACCATCCTCAACAGCACAGTGTCCACTGTGGACTCCTTCAAGTTTCTGGGTACCACAATCTCCCGGAACCTGAAGTGGTCCTCCCATATTGACACTGTCCGGAAAAAGGCCCAGCAGAGGTTGTTTTTTCTGCGTCAGCTCAAGAAGTTTGATTTGCCTCAGGAGCTGCTGGTTGTCTTCTACACCGCCATCATCCAATCTGTCCTCTGCTTTTCCATCACTGTCTGGTTTGGATCTGCCACTAAACAGGACAAGACCAGACTGCAGCGGATCATTAAGTCTGCGGAGAGGATCATTGGTACCGACCTACCCTCCATTGAGAACTTATATCGGTCCATAACCAGGAAACGGGCGGGAAACATCTGTGCTGACCCATCACACCCCGGCCACAAACTGTTTGAACTTCTATCTTCTGGTCGTCGTTACAGATCACTGAAGGTCAAAACCACCCGTCACAGGAACAGTTTCTTTCCTCAAGCCATCACTCTGATGAACTCCTAACATTCACCTAGTCCTACCTGTTGCTGTACTCATGACTTTTCATCCATTATTACATTGCACATAACTCTCACACTGCTTTTTACTTCATTCACATTATATCACTGAATCTGAGTCCACATTGAAATACTGTGTGATTGTATATTTTTTCATATATTTCTGCAAAGTGTGGTTAGTCCGAGTAAATAACTGCATATATTCCTGTATATATTTGCATCCTTTTATAGAAACGTGGACAGACTGTAATTTACTGTACATACTCTGGTTGTCATTGAATCCTTATTTAAATCCTTCACCTGAACAACGAGAGCAAGTTTTTAGCCAAAGTCAAATTCCTTGTATGTGTTGTGCATACTTGGCCAATAAAGCTGATTCTGATTCTGATTCTGATTCTGATTCAACCGGCTGACCTCGCCCGTTAGTACCAACTGCTTGGCGCCGCCGTATTTTCGACGCAATTCACTCCCTCGCGCACCCAGGTGTGCGCGCCTCGGTCAAAATGGTTGCTGAAAAGTTTGTGTGGTCAGGCCTGCGCAAAAACGTAAGAGAATGGGCAAAAACTTGCATTCCTTGTCAACGCGCCAAAATACACAGACACACAAAGGCCCCTCTGGAGCCTTTTCCAATTCCTGCTAGAAGATTCGACCACATTCACGTCGACCTCGTGGGGCCGCTACCTTCCTCCCAAGGTTTCACACACCTGCTAACTATGATAGACCGCACCACGCGCTGGCCAGAGGCAGTCCCTTTAGCGTCAACCACAGCGGAGGAAGTCGCTCGCATTTTTCTAGCAAACTGGGTGGCACGTTTTGGTGTTCCATCAGACATCACGTCAGACAGAGGGCCTCAGTTTATCTCAGAGCTCTGGTCAGCCATGTCTAACAGTTTAGGGACAACAATTCATCGCACCACCGCTTATCACCCTCAGGCCAATGGGTTATGCGAGCGTTTTCATAGGTCCTTAAAAGGCTGCCCTCAGGGCCTCACTAACGGACACAAATTGGGTTAATAAACTTCCCTGGGTTTTATTGGGGTTGCGTGCAGCACCTAAAGAGGATTTAGACGCTTCTCCTGCAGAATTAGTTTTTGCCCAGCCTATCAGACTCCCAGGAGAATTTTTACCAGAGAACCCAGAACCAGGACACTTTCCCGTCCCAAGGTTTTTAGGCAGCAGTGGACCTGTTTCCCTCCACGGTCCAGCTCATCACTCTTTTCCACGAGTTTTTCTCCCTCAAACTTTGAAAAGCGCTGAGTTCGTTTTTGTTAAGCATGAAGCTATTAAACCAACGCTACGCCCAGTTTATGATGGCCCGTTCAGAGTGCTGGAAAATGGTGACAAACACTTTGTGCTTGATTATGGGGACAGAAAGGAAGTGGTCAGTGTTGACAGACTCAAACCTGCCTTCTTGCTGAGAGACGAGCCTACACAGGTGGCACGAGCGCCTCGGCGTGGTAGACCCCCCAGAGGAAAAGTCTCAGCCCCCAGGCAGGGAACAAATAATCTCTTTCCTTCCCACAATGCAGATTCACCACGAGAAGGTCCCAGCGGGACACCTAAGCCAACCTACAGCAGTTTTGGGAGAAGGATTAAGCCCAGACAGCACAAGGACTGATACCAATCACCCCACAATTATCCACTAATTGTGCTACAACAGTTTAAGGCTACTTATGATTTCACTATGCTGTTATGTTTACCACTGAACTTTCTTAGGAGCATAGCTGCTAGAAAATTTCTCCGGTAGCAACAGTTGTAACACGTAGTATTTCATAGTTGTTATCTTAGACTGTAATTCTTTCTATGTCCTTTCCTAGTGTTTGGGGGGCCTGTGGTATATATGACTCTTATATCCCATATCTACATATGTTAGAACAAGTGGAAATGTTTTGTGACAGCATATGTAAAGAGCTTCACACCTAGTAAGGACAGAGCATCCCCCGCGCCGGGGTAAAGACAATGGACCTCCCAAGATGCGGCAGTGGAGACGGACTCGACACCTTTACCCCCTAAAGCGAGAGGGGGAGTTCCCATCACCTCCCAAGACAGGGAGAGGGGATGGCAGGACAATGGGGATTAAGATAACGGGGAGATGTTACCTTTTTCAATGAGTGGCTCTGACGTCAGCTGTTTCAATGAGTGGTGCTATGCGTGCTTGTATTTAACCAGCGAGCGAAGCAGAGTTCTCTCTCTTGCCTTCTGCCAAGCTCTACACCTGATGAGATTTGATAGAGGAGCTATTCATTAAAAAACCTGTTTTTAATACAAAACCGCCTCGTCATTTCAGCTCCACTACAGTAGTGTTCATATGACTTCACACTACAAGATACATCTGACACATTGCAGTCTCAAACCTTGCAATGATGCCACTCACCACATAATGGTGTGACAATATCACATTTCAGAAATGTGACAGAAATAACGAATACTTGTATTTTCTATGCTCCCGGTGCTTAGCTTCAGCCGAGCTGGGCCTTCAGGACTACAGTCCACCCTATAATTCACCAAGGAATATATAAAATGAGGCATTCCTTGTACAAAATTAAGCAAATTCTAATTAGGCAATGTGTCACCTTTCCATTGACTGAAAGAGTGTGACACAATCTTTCACAAGAATTCACTTTAAAAAAAAAAATTCAACCTGTCTGTGTTCAACTGGACAAATGGATGTGATCTTAGCGACTAACTCAGAATGGTTGGTATAAATGCTAAATCATATCACATCTGCACAGACAGCTATATTGTTTTTTCCTAAATGGAATTTGTAAATTAGTTCAAGAGACGAAACAAAGGAAGCCATGATTATTGAAACCTCATTTTGAAGGAGCTATACTACTCACAAATTTTAATCTAAATGTGTGTGTTTAATCTGTGTGTAATACATAAAAAGTGGTAACATGCTTCCCTCTAGTAAATAGACACTACCCATCAAGCAAATACCCTGTAACTTTGATGCATGTGTGTCTCCCTGCACCGGGGGGGGGGGGGGGGGGGATCAAAGAAATTAATTAGAAAAAATTATTAGCAATCCTCCTAAAAATAGATAGTACATAAATATTATCAATAAATGATCAGTAGTGTAGAGAAAAATACAGATGAAACCGTTTGATAATGAAATCACAACATTCAATAGGAGAAGTTAAAAGTTACATCAATAAATTTTCAGATATTTAAGAAAATATTTGCAGATTAATGTAAAAAGAAATATCATGTTTATAAGAATCAAGGTAAACTGATAAGGAAGAAAACCATGTAAATTTATGAGAAAAGTTCCAAATGTCTAAGAAAGGTCCAACTTGTGCCGAATTTATGTTTACCGTGGGACTTGATTTAGAATCTACTACAAAGACAATACAGTTTCTTACTCAATTAAGGGAACAATGCTTTAGGGAGCTCAAAGCAAAATAATTTGATCTTCCCTGCATAAACTTAGTCTTTTCAAAACCCTTGCATGAATCTCATTGAGCTAAATAAGAGTGAAGGTAAAAATGTTTAGAAATTATTTACACACTTATTGAATATACAAAGGCTTTCCCCTACACCAGGGGTGTCCAACCATGTGCCATGGAGAGCCAAGACCCTGCAGGTTTTCTCTTCTACCCAGTCTCTTCAGCAGGTGTTTTCACTTATCAGCAATCAGTGGGAAGAAGTTCACTGAAATCTGCTGTTGAAGACACTGGTTGGAGGTAAAACCTGCAGGGTCTTGGCTCTCCATGGCACATGGTTGGACACCCCTGCCCTACACTAATCTAAATATTGCTATGGTGACACTGAAACCCTTAACTGAAATAATATCAAGATTTAAAATAGCTGAAATGATTTACTTAGATAATGGAAAACATTTAATGGAATACACTTTGTAAGTCGAATCATGTCACATTTAGGTACAGTATCCGAATTATTAGTACCAAACATTTACCTAGGAAACCACTTAGCTTGCCATCAATAATCTACAGGATTAGTATAATACACAAATAAGAAAAATAGGGAAATTATGAATGACAAACCCTATTATTGAAGCCATTTAACTTAGGTGATAAGGAAGGGTTTCTGGGTGATTATATGCAAAGAATGACAATTGACAGCGATGTCATCCATACTGCCCTTCCCAAGAGGGACCGTGTCACAAAGGAACCATGGGAGATGCACCCATCTCTTGGGCAAACCAGGGGATCTGGTCATCACAGGAAACTGGACCAAAACTCCCCGGCAAGGACAGCACAAAGGTTATCTGGCTGATCTGAACAGCTGCGGAAAGCGAAGGACGTGGCACTAGGGTGCATCTAACATTTTACCCCACCTGAAACCCTCAGCAAGAGACTGTTTAATATATATATATATATATATATATATATATATATATATATATATATATATATATATATATATATATATATATAGTACACTTATTTGGGGGAAAAAATGACTGTTTAACTGTTTCTCTATGCAAGTGTCAGCTGATGACTTGGCGTCCAGTAATGGCCTTTGCTAATAGAGAAGCAGGCTGTTTGTTTTTCATGACAAGGGAAAAAATACAAGGGAAAGAAAAGTGTGGTTAGTGTTGTTACCTTATCATCCTCATCATCCTCTAGTAATACTTACCATTGGTTATTACGTTGTTCCATTCCAAGCTTCTTCCCTAGGCTGGAACTTGTCACAGATGCGCAGGGGAGCTCAAGTTGGCTTCAGATGATCACCATATAGTGACCGGGCTTCCGCATTGGATCGAACCTTGTCACCGACCCGGTCCGGAGTCCTCCTTGACCTCCAGTGTCGTTGATTGGTGCATCGTAGAATCGCACCTGCTGGTCCTGCCCCACTCTCTTTCTTCCTAAATGCCGGCACAGCCCCTGCAGCTCCTCCCTTCACGGTATCACCAAGACAAACTCCAGAAGTTGAGGGAGCTAGCATCTTGGCTCCATCAGCTGTCCCAGGCGTTCTGCTGTGCCATCCAGTTCCCATATCCAGGGCAACTTGGACACTGGCATCGGAACCCTCCTGAGATGGTGCTCCATGTTGCTGGTCTTGCACCCCTCCCATAATACCAGGCCAGTCACCGTCCCAAACCGCATCGTCCTCCACGTGCTGAGCAAGTCGGTCCCACAAACTGCAGCCCGACCACTTCTCCCCGACGCCTCAGGCGATCGCAAACCCCAGGCCGCAGAACATATCACACCCATGACGCTCAACTCTGTAGCGGTCACCACGAATTGGACATCCGACCCGTACCTCACCGTCAGCTCCAGCGAACCCACGATGGCCAACTTTGATTCCACTGTAGCCAAAGTAAGGCATTGACAGGTCACTCACATGGTAGTGCAGGAACAGACTCCTCACAGTGGACCAGTTCAACACCGAAGCCACCGCTCCCGTGTCTACCATCAATGGCACTTCCCACGCCATCTAGCGAAACATTGCAGTAGATTCGTCCATCTGTGCTTGGGGAGATGGTATGAACAACCGTAGGAGTCACTGCAGGGGAATCCGCCTTCCATCTTCAGTCCCCTCACTCAAAATTCTTGGAGGCCCTGGCGAAATGGTGCAGAAGATCACACTTGCCACAGCGTTTGCCCTTTTCCGGACACTCTTTTGCCTTGTACCGGTGCCTGGTGGACCTGCAGCCATAACATCTTGTCATACCTAATTTCCACAGCGGCAGTGTATTCTTCTTCATTCACGCTGTCTTCGCTGTCCACAGCCAGCACCTTCAAACATGGTTCGGTGTGTGTCAGTGTGGTTCTCTCACCAAGATCCTTCGCTATCTTCTCCGCTGCTTCAAACTGCTGTGCTATCTCAATAGTCGTGGCTAACATCAATTCACCCAGGTAAGTCAGGAGCCTCGATCATACCGAAGAACAAAGAGTGTGCTCCGCCAGTTGATCACGGACCATCTCCTCCTCCAAGGTTCCAAATCGGCACTCCCCTGCCAGCTGACGTAGGTCTGCAACGTAGCTCTCTGACTCTCCCGTCCGCTGGCAGCGCTGCCCAAACTGAACTCTCCGGACCATGATGCTTTCCGGAGTGCGAAAGTAGTACACCATTAGCCCAACCACGTCTTCAAAAATATTGGCCCCTCCTAATGTGCCGAGGATTCTTTGACCCTCCATGCCAAGATCATGGACCAGTACAGCTCTCACACGAGGTTTCTCAAGCCCATCAAGGTTAAGGGCCACCAGATAGTTGTGGAAAGCTGCATACCACCTAGCCCAGGGGACCGGCGGTTCACCTGGAACCTCCAAAAACAGCCGAAAAGTAAAAACAGCTCGCTCCATACCTTTCTCCTCGTCACCAAATGTTATGTTCATAACTCGTACTGACAAATAACCAGGCTGGAGGTGCAGTGAACGTAACTTTATTATACTGAACAACAAACTCACAGGTACTCCGTACAGGCCAAGGGGTTGACGGCAAAAGAGACTGTGCTCTTCCGCCCTAGCCCTTTATACCCCTGGTGATGACGGAATTGGAAAGGCGGGGCTGTCACCCCCATTACACCCAGGGCACAATCGACACCATATTGGTACACCACACCAGACCTCTGGAAAGGTGGTAGAAAATGGATGGATGGATGGATTTTTGAGACAGTGTTTCAATATTGACAAAAACAATTGCACTTTCTGTGATATGGAGATCGAAACATTACAACATTTGCTCAAGTAGGTTCATTTTGTCTTCTTTTAATTATTTACCTTTTGTCCTCCTTTTGTTCTCCTTTCTACTGACAAAAATAGAAAGGAGATGTTTTTACCTTCTTTACATGTTTCGACTGTTCACTGCAGCCTTCATCAAGCCTGAGCTTGACGAAGCTGAGGCATCAAACATGTGTGTGTTTTTACCAGTGGGCTGGTAGGCCACAATGGACGAGGAAAGTACAATGGCCACAGCATCGTTCATGACGTTTTCTCCAAAGAGCACAGTGTAGAGATTTCCATCTGCATGGGCTAGTGTGGGATAGTGGAATGCGAGCCGCCCAGTGGGCCACTTTTAGTAACCAGAACTGGCGCTGCGGGATGCAAGATGACACTAGCTCATTTCCGCTGTTGGTGCCAGTCTAATGCTCTGCCCAGTCATGTGAAGATCACAGTATCTAGACAGATGCTTTTTGAAGACTCTTTTCACCAAATCATGGCTCTGAAGCCTTACGACCTGAGGAGGAGACTGTATGTCATCTGTAGAGGAGAGGAGGGTTTAGACTATGGTGGCTTAGCCCGAGAGTGGTTCTTCTTGTTGTCCCATGAAGTGCTGAACCCCATGTACTGTCTCTCTGAATATAAGTCAGCCACAGAAGATGTCCTGACCACAGTAGGGTCTACACTGTCTCTGAGATGACGCATGCACAGTGTGTGGAATCATGAATCAGTTCCTAATGTCTGTGACCCTGTGATGCATTTTTTTTTTGTAACTTTGATTTTTATTCATTTTTCATCATACATATTACATTCAGATCACAGTCTCTATATTTAAAAAAAAAGGAGCTGGAAGAAGAAGAAAAAAAAGAAGGGGGTGGGGACAAATGTTGGAGCATCAAGTTTTAAGTTTCCATCTCTTAATTCTTCTGGTTTTTCCAGTGTCTTTGGTTATTCTTTCAATTTCTGTCTTGTTGTTGCACTTTGTAGTGTGTCCATTTCCGCCATTTTTTTTTCATATTGTCCTTCTTGCATTCTTTGTCGATATGTTAGTTTTTCCATTAAACGTATATCCTCAACAATGTCAGTCCATTGCTCTTGGTCAGGAAGAACTTCTGATTGCCATTTTCTTGTGATTGTTTTTTTTACATGCAATCAGCAAGATTTTAACTAAATATCTCTCCTCAGCCTGTATTACATTGTCTCTTTTAAGATCACATAAATACATCAAGTTAAGATAAGATAAGATAAGATAAGCCTTTATTAGTCCCACAACGGGGAAATTCCAGGATTGCAACAGCACAGGGATAGCAACACTCAGAGCAACAATCAGAAGGCAAGAAAAAAAAAAAACAAGCAAGCAAGAGCAGCTAATATACATATGTACATATTACTATAAAATATATATATACACACACACACACAGACACACAGTGCAGAGCATTGTAGCTGGATGGAATAAATATATGAATATATGAACACACAGTGCAGAGCATTGTAGCTAGATGGAATAAATATGTAAATATATAAACACCCACAGTACGGAGCATTGCAGCTAGGTGGAATAAATATGCAAGTATATAAACACACACAGTGCGGAGCAATGTAGCTAGATGGAATAATATGTAGATATATAAAAACACAGTGCGGAGCATTGTAGCTAGATGGAATAAATATATAGATATATAAATATAAACACACCCAGTGCTGAGCATTGTAGCTAGATGGAATAAATATGTAAATATATAAACACACACAGTGCAGAGCATTGTTGCTAGGTGGGATGAAACAGCATAACCGTCTATTTAGTTATCCTACATGGTATGATTATGTGCCCATACATATTCTCACCCTCCATAGCGACCGGTATGTTCCTAGTTGTATGCCGGAGAGGACCATTGTGTAAGTCTATTGCATCTTTTGCATTCAAAAAAACTATTAGTTTGTTACGTCTTTTTGCTATCTCTGCGAGCAGTCCTGCTTAGGTTGTACAGTCTGACAGCCGTTGGTAGGAAGGACCTACGAAACCTCTCGGTTGTGCACCTGGGATGATGTAGTCTGCTGCTAAATGAGCTCCTCAGTGCATCCAGTATGTCCTGCATAGTTACAGTTCATTGGTATATTATATCCTAATATCTTCTGCATTGTCACATGTATAGATTTCCAGAATGATGAGCTTTTGCAGCATTTCCAAAACATATGCGAGTGGTCTGCATTTTGAGCCCCACAGCCCCTCCAGAATCAGAATCAGAATCAGAATCAGATTTATTGCCATTGTTCATGTAGTACACAAACTAGGAATTTGTCTCGATGCCATGCTGCAACATTAAAAACATGATGAGAAAAAGAGATAAACTAAAAAACTAAAGGACTGAAAACGTGCAATAAGTGTAGAAAAATAAGTAATAATAAGTAATAATGATAATAATAATAATAACAATACTAGTAATAATGAGTAGTACTAGTCAAGGCAGTTTTTAAAAAATTAGCAAGTAGCAGATAATGTGAAGTACCACATAGTGCAGTCGATAATGCAACAGAAAACAGTGATGAATGACGTGAGTCTGGTTGAGCTGCTGTACATAGTGCACGAGAGTCAAAAAGTCACTTAATGTTCAGCAGTCTGATGGCAGAGGGGAAAAAGCTGTTCATGTGCCGGGAGGTTTTAGTCCGAATGGACCGAAGTCTTCTACCTGAGGGGAGGGGAGCAAACAGTACGTGACCAGGATGTGAAGGATCGGCTATGATCCGGCCAGCACGCCTCCGGGTCCTGGAGATGTACAGGTCCTGGAGAGATGGGAGCTCGCAGCCTATCACCTTCTCAGCAATGCGCACAACGCGCTGCAGCCTTAGTCTGTCCCTGGCAGTGGCTCCTGCATACCACACAGTTATGGAGGAGGTGAGGATGGACTCGATGATGGCCGTGTAGAACTGCACTAACATCTTGGTGGGTAGCTTGAGCTTCCTCAGCTGCCGCAGAAAGAACATCCTCTGCTGGGCCTTTTTGATGAGGGAGCTGATGGTTGGCTCCCATTTGAGGTCTCGGGTGATGGTGGTGCCCAAGAAGCGGAAGGAATCTGCAATGGTGATGGGAGAGCCTGTGATGGTGAGGGGGGGCAGGGGGGTTGTGACATTTCCTGAAGTCCACAATCATCTCCGCTGTCTTCAGAGCATTCAGCTGCAGGTTGTTGTGGCTGCACCAGGACACTAGCTGGGCCACCTCTTCCCTGTAGGCGGACTCGTCGCCGTTGGAGATGAGCCCGATGAGGGTGGTGTCGTCCGCAAACTTAATCAGCTTAACAGACTGGTGGGAGGAGGTGCAGGAGTTGGTATAAAGGGAGAAGAGTAGGGTGGAAAGTACACAGCCCTGGGGTGATCCAATGCTGATGCTAACAGAGTCTGAGACAGACTTCCCCAGCCGCACATGCTGTCTCCGGTCCGTCAGGAAGTCGGTGATCCACCTGCAGAGGGAGTCAGGCACGTTGAGCAGCGACAGCTTGTCCTGGAGCAGATCGGGGCGGATGGTGTTGAATGCGGAGCTGAAGTCCACAAACAGAATCCTGGCGTAGGTTCCCGGGGAGTCCAGGTGCTGCAGGATGGAGTGGAGGGCCAGGTTGACTGCGTCATCCACAGACCTGTTAGCACGGTAGGCAAACTGCAGCGGGTCTAGGAGGGGTGTGGTGATGGACTTGAGGTGAGACAGGACCAGGCGCCCAAAGGACTTCATGACTACAGAGGTGAGCGCTACAGGTCTGAAGTCGTTAAGTCCAGCAATCCGTGGCTTCTTGGGGACAGGGATGATGGTGGAGGATTTGAGGCAGGTCGGCACGTGACATTGCTTAAGGGAGGTGTTAAAAATGTCTGTGAAGACAGGAGCCAGCTCTTTCGCACAGTGTCTCAGGGTGGAGGGAGACACACCGTCCGGCCCGGGGGCCTTGCGCGGGTTCAGTCCGGAGAACTGTCTGTGCACGTCCTGCTCACTGGTGACAAGGGGAGGGGGGGAGGAGGAGGAGGAGGAGGAGGGGGGGACCGCTTTTGATGAATTAGGGGCTGAGGAGGCAGTGGAGCTGGGTGGAGTGGGTGAGTTGGACACAGCTGATGAGGTGTCAAAACGGGCGTAATGTTGGGACAGTTTTTGACAAAGGGCTTTGTCATCCTGACCTTTAGAAGCCTGAGGCCGATAGTTGGTGATTTGCCTCAGTCCTCTCCACACAGCATATAGATTTGGTATTTGTATATTTTCTTTGGATCTGTGGTGTAATGAAATAGCGAATCAGGTTTTTCCATCCAAATTCCCTCCATGTCCTTGAACTTGTTGATGTGTGTTGTGTTTTCCATATTTCTTGCCAGTTTTCTTCTGTTATGTTTAAATTTAGTTCTTTCTCCCATTTCTCCTTTATATAGTTGCTTGAGTGTTTGTTTGCCGTAAGTTTCTGATATAGCTTTGAAATAATTCTTATTTTATTTCCTGCATACGAGCTTAAAATGAATTGTATAATCTCGCTCACATCTGTGTGGAGGTTATGCCTAATCTTCCTCATATAATAATCTCTCATCTGCAGATATGTGAAGAATTCAGATTTTTCTAGTTTAAATTTTCTTCTCATGTTTACAAAACTCCCGAAATCGTTTTTCCCCATATTGCCCCATGCTGTGATTCCCTTGTTCACCAGATTTTTGTATCCCCTATCTTGCTTTGCCGGTTCAAACTGACTGTCAAACGCTACCCATTTCAATAGTTTTATGTCCTCCTTTATATTATACTTTTGTACTATTTTATACCACAGTTCCAAAGTAAATTTAGTGATTGGGTCTATTTGTTTGATTTGCTTATATGCATCCTTATCTCCTATTATGCTTTGTACTGGGAGTCCCTCAATTTCCTTTTCCATTTCTTTCCATTTTGCCTCGTATCCTCCGTCGCACCAACATATATCTTATTTGTGCTGAGTAGTAGTATTCCTTTAGACTCGGTAGGCCCATGCCTCCTTTCTCTTTTGGTAATTGGAGAGTTTTATATTTCACTCTTGGCTTTTTACCTCCCCAAACAAATCTCAATATCATCCTGTCCCATTTTGAGAACTGGGCATCAGGAATCTCTGTTGGTAGAGCCTGGAAGAAGTAAAGCAGTCTAGGTTGAATGGTGATTTTGACTGTCTTAATTTTTGATTTCAGATCCATGTTTAAGATTGACCATCTATCAATATCTTTTTTTATTTCTTGTTCTAACCTATCATAGTTTGCTTTATAGATTTTGCTTAAATCTTTAGGTATGTTCACTCCAAGGTATTTTATTTCTTTTTGTTTCCAATTTAGTTTGATCTTATCAGTTATCTGGTTTAAAGGGTTATAGTGGAATGTCAGTATTTGTGTTTTTGTTATGTTTATCTTGTATCCTGATAATTTTCCAAAATTTTCTATCAAGTCCATCATTTCCATTATTGATTCATCTGGTTGTTCAAGGTAAACTATAATATCATCTGTAAATAGCCCAATCCTGTGTTCCGCTCCCTTTATTGTTACACCTTTTAATTTCTTATTTTGTCGCATCGCTTGAGCCAGTGGCTCTATGAACAGAGCAAACAAGGTGGGCGATAGGCAGCATCCCTGCCTAGTTGATCTTTGTATATTTACTTTGTCTGTTAAGCTTCCATTTATCTTGATTCTTGCCACAGGTTTTTGATACAGTGTCTTTATGCATTGCACTGACTTTTCGTTAAATCCAAAGCGTTCCAGCATATTATATAGGAACATCCAATTAACCCTATCAAATGCTTTTTCTGCGTCTAAACTCATTATTACTGCACTTTTCTTTTTCTTTATGTATTTGATTAATTATGTGTATTGTTCTCCTGATATTATCATGTGTTTGGCGTCCCTCTATGAAACCAGTTTGATCATCTTCTATCAATTCCTTCAAGAATGTCTTTATTCGTTTACAGATAATTGTTGTATATATTTTATAATCCACATTTAATAAAGAGATTGGCCTATAGTTTCCGCATTGTTCCCTATCTTTCCCTGGCTTTAAAATAACTGAAATAATGGCTTTGTTCCATGATGGAGGTATTTTGTTGTTGTTTAATGTCCAATTAAATGACTTTAGGAGCTGTGGCGTGAGTTCTCCTATAAACAGTTTATAAAACTCAGAAGGGTATCTGTCACTACCTGGTGATTTACCATTTTTTAGTGACTTAATCACATCTTTAATCTCTTGTGTTGTTATTTCTGCTGATAGCTTTTCATTTTGTTGGTTTCCTATTGATGGCAAGTCCAATGTGCATAGGAATTTTTTAATATCCTTAACATTTGTCTCTTCAGGTTGCGAGTATAGTTCTTGATAGAATTTATGGAATATTTCTTCGATGTTTTCTGGGGTAACTGTGGTTTTATTTGTGGTGGGGTCCTTAATCTTATATACTGTATATTATTCACTGTTTGTTGTTTTCTTAACTGTTTTGCCAGCAGTTTTGTGGCCTTTGGCCCCGTTTCATAATATTTTTGTTTTAAATATCTATTTTTCCTTTCAATTTCATCTATTTGTATTTCTTTTATCTTTATTTTTTCTTCCTTAATTTCTTGATATATTTTTGGGTCATTTGTGTTTTGATGTTTACGTTCCAATTCCCTCAGTCTCTCACATCTTTGTTCATGTGATTCCAGTTTAGACTTTTTTGCTTTTCCTGATTCAACAATTAATTTACCTCTTAACACGGCTTTTAGTGCATCCCATAGTATTGTTGGGTCCACTTCTCCATTATCATTCTCCTCGATATACTCATTTATGTTTACCTTTATTCTTTCTTTCATTTTCTCATCGTTTAATAGTCCTACATTAAGTTTCCATGTTGTTTGTCATTTTCTATTGTTTAAATATATTTCCATGTATATAGGATTATGATCACTTCACTTCACTTCCGCCCTCCCAAGAGAGTAGACGCTTTTTTCTTTCTCTCCTGCTCTGACTTTTTTCCTCCCCTCCCGACTAATAGATCCCAGCTTGCTGTTGTCTGTCTGCGTCTAACTGCGACCGTCGAAAAGAAATTATGGAGTTAATAAGCTGGGCTTTGAACACAATTGACACTATTTTTTCAACAAGGAAAAGTGCTCCGGGGGAAGCTGTCTGCCCCGCAGGAACGGCTCCAGCGGGCTATTTACGTGACACAGGTAATTGGAGAATGCTGTGTCTCACTAATCTCTCTATCGAAGATATTGAAGATTTGTTTATCTTCGTAATAATGGTGATCGGGATCTTTCTGATTGGGACTGGAATTGTCCTGGTTTACTGCAAATTGCTGAAGATGGATTCAACCTATCAAAATGCTGGCCAGGCGAGGTGCATCTGTCAAATTGAAAAATTGGAGAAGACCCTGATAGTGACAAATGGAGAACTGTCTCGGAAGGCGGATTACATCATGGTCTCGCTTAGGTCTTTCCACGATGGATTTAAAGCCCCGCAATGAAGGATTAAGTACTGAATCTACAGAAGAAATAAAAAGCCTTCTCTGTGATCAGTCCGATTTGGCTCAATTTCCCCATGAAAATTCCTCCTGGCTGTCTGCAGTCTGTGTTTTCAAAATCATCGAGCATAAGGCCTTGGACAGCCAGCTGGACTCTGCCAAGATAAGGACTCGGCGCCAGCCAGACAAAACATCTCCTGCCAAGAGTCCTTGTTGTCTCTCTTATTATCATCAACACTGCTCAACACCGCACACACATTGATCCATGAACTGAATAAAGATACACACACTGCTCTCTTGTGTCTTGTTAACCCTGTGTAGTGAATGTGCATTGAGAGCTTTTTTTTTCCTTGAAATCTTAATATTGATTAATTATGTAACCAGTATTTTGAATCAATGATTTTTTTGCTCCTTCCTATTGTTCCTCGTATTATTCTTATTCTCATGCTTGTACTCACTATCCTGTTGGCAGGCGTGTCTCTGATGCTGCCGCGTCACTGGAAATGCAGTTTCATTTTCTGTGTCAAGTCAAATTCTCTCGTATGTTATCAGTGATCTGTTAATGTACTTGGCAATAAATCTTTTTCTGATTCTGATTCTGATTCTGATATGATATTTCTGCCCCTCCAATCCGACAATTTCTCACCCTGTGTCTTTCACCTTCATTCATAAGGAAGTAATCTATTCTAGAAAGTACTTTATGGACTGCTGAATAATGTGTATAGTCTTTTTCGAGTGGGTGCAGGTCCCTCCATATGTCTACCATACCCATTTCTGCCAGTGAGGTTCTTATGAACTTTGTTACATGTTTTTTTGTCTTCTTAACACTTGTGTCAACTTCATGATCCATGACAGCATTTAGGTCTCCTCCACAAATTAGGACTCCTTCACTGTGTGTTGCTATGAGATCAAACAGATGTTGAAAAAAACCCTTGTCACTTTCTGGTGGGGCATAGATGTTCACTAATGTGATCTGCATACCATCTATTCTTCCCTTTATTATTACATATCTGCCTTCTTTATCCTGGATTTTTTGTTCACATTCAAATTGTATTTTATTTGAAATTAGTATCATAACCCCCCTTTTAGTTCCTCCCTTAAATGAACTGTAGTAGGAGTTCTTATAGCCAAATCTCTTTAGTTTCTCATGTTCTGTCTTGTTCAAATGTGTCTCTTGCATAAATATAATTTCGGCTTTTTCCTTCTTGAATTTTCTTATTATTCTTTCCCTTTTAACAGGTGAGTTCAGACCATTCACGTTTAATGTCATTATCTTAAGATTTCTAACCATATTCATGTTTTTCCATTTTTTTAACTTGTGCTCCTAACCCCTTTAACAACAAAACTAACACATATATGTACAAAAACACATTAAAGAACCTCGACCTCCGTACTTTGGGCCTTTCTTCTGCCCACTGGTCCCTGTTGGAGGGTGGAGGGAATGTCCTCACCGAGTGAGGGGCCCTCCCTAGACCTGTAGTTACTATCCAAGTAATAGTCATTAGTCTAGAAATGTCCAACAAAAATCACTTTAACCTCTCCTAGCCGTTTGTTTCTCTTTTACCTTGTCTTCTTGGCCTTCATTTCTTCTGTGCCCTTCTTAATCTTTGTTATAACCTAGGCTTTCCGTTGAAAGCCTTGCAGTTTTTCTTGGGCTCGGTGCGCCACGTCCGTCTTCCGCCCTCTGCCGTTCACTCGCCTCCATTCCGGCTGTCTCGGTGTGCTCCGTGCCGCCGCTGCTCCAGCCGCTTCCTCCAGTACACTCACCACAAAGCCTCGCTCCGTCATGTCCCACGCTGCCTCTCTGGCCATGTTGTAGGTTTTCACGTCGTCATCCCAATGAATTCTTATCTTTGTTAGCGGTGTTTGGAATCTAATTTTTTTCTCTTTCAGCATTTTTTTAATGTTGGCATATTTCTTTCGCTGCTGCACAATTTCTGTCGGGTAGTCATGGTCAAAGAATATCTGTCTGTCACCAACTCGTATCTTTTTTTTCCACCCTTGTGTCAGGATTCTTTCCTTTACGTCGTATTTTAAAAAGTTTACCACAACTGACCTGGGTGTAGAGTTTGGGTTTGGGTTCTGTGCCAAGGCTCTGTGCGCTCATTGGATCTGCAGGTCTGTTTCATCGGGCAGCTCAAGCTCTTTTTTTAAGAATTGATCTATGAATTTCGTCATCGAGTTGTCTTCAGTGCCCTCCGTAATCCCGAAGATGCGTATATTGCTCCGCCTGGACCTGCTCTCCAGGTCGGTTATTTTTTCCTGCATCCTCTGTGTTTGTGCCGTCAGGGTTTGTAGCAGCTCGCTTGCCTCGGTCTTCCAGTCTTCCAACTCTGATATTCGAGCCTGTGCTTCTGCCATACATGCCCGTTGATTGCGCAGCTCCTCCATGTTTTCTGCTAGCTTGTGGTCCATTTCTTTTCGGAGACCCATGATTTCCTCCTTCATCTCTTTTTTCAGCTCTTCCTTAAGAACCGTTAAATCCTGTTGGAGTTGTCGCTTGAAGTCTTTTATGTCCTTACTTACAGTGGGGCAAAAAAGTATTTAGTCAGCCACCAATTGTGCAAGTTCTCCCACTTAAAAGATGAGAGAGGTCTCCAATTTTCATCATAGGTATACCTCAACTATGAGACAAAATGAGAAAAAAAAAATCCAGAAAATCACACTGAAGGATTTTTAATGAATTAATTGGTAAATTCCTCGATAAAATAAGTATTTGGTCAATAACAAAAGTTCATCTCAATACTTTGTTATATACCCTTTGTTGGCAATGACAGAGGTCAAACGTTTTCTGTAAGTCTTTACAAGGTTTTCACACACTGTTGCTGGTATTTTGGCCCATTCCTCCATGCAGATCTCCTCTAGAGCAGTGATGTTTTGGGGCTGTCGCTGGGCAACACGGACTTTCAATTCCTTCCAAAGATTTTCTGTGGGGTTGAGATCTGGAGACTGGCTAGGCCACTCCAGGACCTTGAAATGCTTCTTACGAAGCCACTCCTTCGTTGCCCGGGCGGTGTGTTTGGGATCATTGTCATGCTGAAAGACCCAGCCACGTTTCATCTTCAATGCCCTTGCTGATGGAAGGAGGTTTTCACTCAAAATCTCATGATACATGGCCCCATTCATTCTTTCCTTTACACGGATCAGTCGTCCTGGTCCCTTTGCAGAAAAACAGCCCCAAAGCATGATGTTTCCACCCCCATGCTTCACAGTAGGTATGGTGTTCTTTCTCCTCCAAACACAACAAGTTGAGTTTTTACAATAAAGCTCTATTTTGGTTTCATCTGACCATATGACATTCTCCCAATCCTCTTCTGGATCATCCAAATGCTCTCTAGCAAACTTCAGACGGGCCTGGACATGTACTGGCTTAAGCAGGGGGACACATCTGGCACTGTAGGATTTGAGTCCCTGGCGGCATAGTGTGTTTCTGATGTAGCCTTTGTTACTTTGGTCCCAGCTCTCTGCAGGTCATTCACTAGGTCCCCCCATGTGGTTCTGGGATTTTTGCTCACCGTTCTCGTGATCATTTTGACCCCACGGGGTGAGATCTTGCGTGGAGCCCCAGATCGAGGGAGATTATCAGTGGTCTTGTATGTCTTCCATTTTCTAATAATTGCTCCCACAGTTGATTTCTTCACACCAAGCTGCTTACCTATTGCAGATTCAGTCTTCCCAGCCTGGTGCAGGTATACAATTTTGTTTCTGGTGTCCTTTAACAGCTCTTTGGTCTTGGCCATAGTGGAGTTTGGAGTCTGACTGTTTGAGGTTGTGGACAGGTGTCTTTTATACTGATAATGAGTTCAAACAGGTGCCATTAATACAGATAACGAGTGGAGGACAGAGGAGCCTCTTAAAGAAGAAGTTACAGATCTGAGAGCCAGAAATCTTGCTTGTTTGTAGGTGACCAAATACTTGTTTTACTGAGGAATTTACCAATTAATCCATTAAAAATCCTTCAATGTGATTTTCTGGATTTTTTTTTCTTCTCATTTTGTCTCTCATAGTTGAGGTATACCTATGATGAAAATTGGAGACCTCTCTCATCTTTTAAGTGGGAGAACTTGCACAATTGGTGGCTGACTAAATACTTTTTTTCCCCACTGTATATTGGCGAAGCCAGTGTTCATAACATCGAGGTTGGCGTCCTACATTTTCTCTGTTGTAGTCACCTTGTTTTTTTGGGCCTCATGTTCAGCGATTTCTCCAGTGTTGTTGAAGAGGGATTCTTTAGTTTTACCCTGCTTTTGTCCGTGTGCCCGGCTTCTTCGTGTTTTCATCCCTTGGTTTATTGACCTATTTATGTCGTGTTGGCCATTTACCAAAGATTTTTAATCCAACTAGGGAGAGCTCTCTGTTTAAGCGTTATGCCTCTCCGCCATCTTCCCGGAAGTCCACCCTGTGATGTAATTTTGACAGCTGTGTCAAGGCTCTGGAATCGTATCCATAATATAAAAGTCATATCTGTAACATTGCACTCGTATTCTCAAAGACAGTGAAGTGTATTTTCACGATTGGGAATTAGTATCCATATAATGAAACATTTTTGCTTTCTCATACACTGAAGTGTACTCTCATAGACAGAAGTGTATTCTCACAATTGGAAATTTGTATTTATAATGAAGAAACTGTAAACGTAATATTGTGTTTCTGTGCACGACTGCAGGCTAATATGTGTGCTTCTTTTTGGAAGTGACTGTACCCCATAGAATCAGATCACTGCAGTGGCTGACATCATTCAGCCACTTCTAAAGATTTCAGTTCATTCATTTTGATTTAAAAAGGTGCAAATTCAAACTTATCATACTTTTAAAGGAGCATGCACTGATATCTGTCATTCTGAGGAAGTCTGGTTAAAATGGGTGGAAAATAGTGGTGAAATAATAAAAGTACTGGGGGTGCTGATGCCTTGGTGAATGTCTGTGGACAGACACACACACACAAACACACACACACACACACACACACACTAATACTCAGACACACTGACAGACTACTGTATGCCTCGTTTCACCAAGGCATAATGAAAGCCTGATGCATTTTGACCAAAGCATGTCACAGACATTTCATTAAGACCTCTGTAAATTGTGTCATCATGTGAAAAAGTGAATATGTCCCCTATAATACATTTAATAGACACCAGAATTGTGAGACTTGACTAGATGAATGTTGCAGTTAAAAAAATGAATCAAAGTGTATAAGGGGTGTCTTATTGATGTCATGGTGGTGGTACTAGACAGAATGAGGACAACCAAAGACTCTGTTCTTGTTTCTTCAGGAAAGACTTGACATCTTGACCTCCCCAAACACCTTGTAGCAGCACTTGTCATTCTCCTAGTGAGTGTGTGTATCTTGTATTTAGGAGGACGCCTTGCAGTGAAATAGGTGTTTAAGACATTGACAGCTGAAGGCAGATGGTGCCCTGAGTGCATCTCTCCTTCATTCTGTCATCTAGACAGATGTCTGCCTGCTGAACCATCCATATGAGAGAGAGAGAGAGAGAGAGAGAGAGAGAGAGAGAGAGAGAGAGAGAGAGAGAGAGAGAGAGAGAGAGGACATCAGTCTCCCCTTGAAATGTTCCACTATCTCTTACACCCCAAACTTTCAATCACCAAGCAACTGGCTGCTACAGAGAGGCTGTATAGAGAAGTTTGAGCTGTATACTGTAGATTCTAGGAAAGAAGAAAGATGTATGTTTTATTAAGATATATATCCTGCCCTAAGAGATTGGTTTTTTTTTTCAGGTATTCAGATAAATGTCCACCTTTCAAAGCAGTCCAAACAACAGAGACAAAACAGAGACAAAAGACCTGTTGTTATTTAAACAGTTTATGACAGGTCATCTCTGGCATGTGTATCAGGTTAACATGTATGAAGTGAAAATCCCCAAACAAAATCTGTATTTTTTTAACCACAGAAATAAATGAGAACACTTAATACCCGCTTGACACAAGGCATTTATGAACAGAATTACTATCATCACTGATTTTTCACGACAGACTCATGTTATTTTACCCATTTCATCGGCTGAGGGGGTTACTTCTTGTCACCATAAACCAGATGGGCATAGGATTATCTCACAATATTTCCTGGGGACAATTCATCTGATGCCATCATTACCCCCTTTATTAGTTGCTTATCTTGCCCTATTCATGTATGCTTGTGAAGTCTTATAACACCTGACGCCTTATTACACCTAGTTTTATTATTTCTGCAAATTGACTATCTGGGTTGGGGGTGGAGGTTATACACAGTCCAAGCTGTTGAACTAAAATAATTTTAAATCACTAACTAAAAATGCAAACAAAAATTATGAGACTGCCTTGATCTCTTGGACTTACTATTTCAGTTTGCTGGCATGTATTCATTTAGTCACTTGCTTATTATGCCTCGGTGAAACTGAAAGGCATACAGTAGTCACTTAGTGCGTCTGCTTGTGGCTGTGTGTGTCTGTCCGTCCGTCTGTTCGGCTCTCTGTTTCAGCTCGCCCGGTCAAAATTGAGTGGAACTAAAGGCTTGTATCATTGTATCGCCATATTGTCTCGACTTTTAATTTGCCAGAATTTTGAAATAACGCTTTGTTTTTGAAATAAACACAAAAATAGCTCACCTTTACCGTCAATGGAATGGTACTGCGCATGCGCCTGGAAACTCCCGCCAGAGGTAAGTATTCAGTAGTAGGATCAATCCAAATATCAATATCAATACCAACGTTGGTATTGATATTGATGTGTAACGAGATCGATGCTCTATATCTGTGTTGCCACTCCCATCACAGCACGAAGCAGGCACACTCAGCTGCACTTTGCTCCTCTTCTTCTTGTAGTTTAACCTCCTTCTTCTTGTACCATCACGTGACTCAGCAGCACCAGGTAAACAAGCTAGCAATAGGGATGGGCAATACCAGCATTTTTCCTTTCGATATGATACCATTAATTTATGGGATTTTTTTTCTTCGATACTGATACCAATTATTTTTCAAACTTAAATAGTGCTTATCTTGTTTATTTTTCAAATTTTATGCTGCTTGGTATCACCATAGAATTTGGATGAATGGTGAAACATTTCAGAAGCAATACTCCTTCTGCCGCCCCCAACGCTGCTGAGCTCACTCTGCACGAGAGTAAGCGCTTGGCTGCGCAGTCCGCAGTGAGTCTTTGGCTCTGACATCTGATAAATTTCCATAATCATGTGACATGGCAGACCACTTAAATTTAATGCCTAAAACTCTCAGAAGTGAAAACAAATTTTTTCAAAAACGTTTTGTATTAACATAGTGGTATCGCAATATTTTTAAAAGTATCGAACATACCTGAGTATCGATACACCCATCCCCAGCTAGCAAGCAGCAGCCACCAGCTGCCAGTGTTCTATAAGGCTGCGTGTCCACCAAACGCGTTTTTTCCGCCCTGGGCAGCTATTTTCCATTCATTCTCTATGTAGTCCAGCGTTTACAGCACTGAGCACAAGTGTCAGAAGCAACTAGTGACAAATCTAATGACTTTTCCTGGTGTTATCAAAGACTTTTCTGGTGTTTTGGACACTGAAGTGAAAGTGCGCGATTGTTCTGCAGTTATCATCCTCAACAAGCAGTGGGTGGTACCGTGAGGCTCTCCTGTCCCCATCTCATCCCAAAGCAATCACAGGCCGTCTTGGTCAGTCTCACAGTAGCCTCATGCAGCAACAGTGTTGCAGTTACAAGAAATTAATAGTTTTTTCAGAACTGCAATGTCTGATACCAATTGAATGCTGCTGCTGCAGCAAAGTGCTTTAGCCTTCTTCCCAGCAACAGGTTGAAGCCATCCCTTAAATGTACATGGATCGGTATTTGGGCTGCACGGTGGCGCAGTGGTTAGCACTGCGGCAGCACAGTTTACCCTTGGCCGGGGGATTGTGGGGATCGTGGGATCGTGGGTTCGATCCCAGCCCCCGACCAACAGTGATCTGTGTGGAGTTTGCATGTTCTCCCCGTGTTGCGTGGGTTTACTCCGGGATTTCTCCGGTTTCCTCCCACATGCCAAAAAACATGCATGTTAGGTTAATTGGCTGTTCTAAATTGTCCCTAGATATTTGTTTCCTATAGGCCCTTAGAATAGAGGGTTAGTTATATTAATGAAAGCGCTTTGAGTGGTCTTTGTGACTAGAAAAGCGCTATATAAGTGCAGGTTAGTTAGTTAGTTAGTATAACGCCAAGACAGGGCGATAAAGCCGCTGTGACCACCCCGGCAGGGTCGCTTTGCTTTCTTACCAGCGTTTGTGTCAGTGCTGCCGGACTCTTTTCATTTTTTTCCTCCGAGTCCAAACTCATGTTCACTTTTTATGTTTGTTGCAGTGCTCGTACAATAAAGAAACATGAGCTGAGTGCTGCTGATGTGACTGACTGGCAGGGGCAGACAGTGAGGAGGAGACATCCAGCCAGCCCAGGAGGTACGAGCTGATCAGGTAAGAGCAAGCTTCAGTGTCTGGTGATGTGTGGGTGTTCACGTAAATCAAAAGGGTTTGTTTTTTTTTTGGGGGGGGGGGTGCGCATGGAGATGCCAAAACTATCGTATATTAGGCCTTAAATTTTGATCGTATATTGTATTGCCCCTAAAGCAATTGTATATCTAGCAACACAACACTGTGGAGCAGTTAGCTTAGCTGCAGTCAGAGAGGAGACCCACACCACTCAGGTCCAGAAAAAACAATGACCCTGTGGAGAATGGAAACAGGTGAGGCAATAAGCTGGATGACACATGAACTTTATTCTTTCTCCAACATATTGTACAGTAAAAGAGCTCCTGGGTCTCTGTGCATTCCTCTTTTATACCTTTAATTCCATGCATTGAGACCTGGAATTTCCGACCATAATACACTGTTTGGAACAAAGATCTGTGTGGCATATTAACATAACGCCGGCCCCGCTGCTCACACCCTTCTCTCTACCAGCGGCTCCGGTTGTTCTTCTTCTCCCAGGGGGGTGCATAGTCCATACTGTCCCATTTGAGACCCACCCAGTGGCATTTCCTCCTCCGGTCCATTGTTCCCCCTTATCCTAGCTGCCTTCTCTGGGTGGAGAATCACCCAAATGTGCCACCACACAGCACCCCTTCCCCCCCGAACACCCAGAAAGGGCACTAACCCCCCCCCCCCCATCCTTTAGGCTTGAGCCAGCGCCCATAGCGGCTGTAGCGGTGGGTCACCAATCCAGTTGGAGCACCCTGCTGGCGAGGTGTACAGGAGTGCACATCAGTCTGTGGAAAGGAGGGGGGGAAAACACATCAGCTTCGCGTGCGCAGGTTCCTACCAAGAGAACACCAACTTGTGGAACCACCAACAGTGAATGTCCGCACTGGGAGCTTGGGCCAACACCACCTGCTCATCTGCCAACACAAAAGTGGGCTTCAGTCTGTCGATGCAGATGGTCTCCCTACGCCCCCCCCCACCCCCCAAGTCTAACACAAAATGTTTCACCCCAGGTTCCAACACTCTGAACAGTCCGTCGTACGGTGGGCGCAGCGGGGTCAGGTGCACATCGTGCCTGACAAAAACAAAGCTGGCTTTCTGTAAACTCTTTGGGACAAAAGTGCGGGGAAAACAATGGTGGGTCAGGCCCGGTACATTAAAAGCCTCCGTACTGTGCAAAAATTGTGCAAGCGGATCAGCCTTGGGTGCGGGGTTTCCGGTAAAAACTCTCCAGGGATCTGCAGCAGCTGAAAAAAAACGAGTTCTGCTGGGGAGGCTGCCAAATCCTCCTTAGGTGCGGAGCGCAACCCTAAAAGAACCCAGAGCAGGCAGTCGACCCAATTTGTGTCCGTGAGCGAAGCTCTGAGCACTGCTTTAAATGATCTATGAAAACGCTTGCATAACCCATTAGCTTGGGGTTTACGTGGTAGTGCGGTGAATTTTGACCCCCAGGCTCTGGGCCATCATGGACCAGAGTTCCAAAACGAATTGTGGACCTCTGTCGGAAGTGATGTCTGATGGGGATCTGAACCATGCAACCCAAGCCGACAAAAAAGCACGAGCCACTTCTGCGGACGTGGTAGAAGCCAGCGGGACCACTTCAGGCTAGTGCGTGGTGCGGTCCACGATCATTAAAAGGTGTGTGAAACCTTGCGACAGTGGGAGGGGTCCCACTAAAAATCCATGTGGACGTGGTTGAACCTCCTGGCGAGGATTTGGAACGGCTTGAGGGGGGCTCTGGTGTGCTTGTGCACTTTGGCCCGCTGGCACGCGATGCAAGCTGCAGCCCACTCCATCACGTCCTTGCGAAAGCGCGGCCAGACAAATTTCGCCCCCTCTAGCTTCACTGAAGCGCGCACTCCCGGATGCGAAAGGGAGTGGACCGACTCAAAAATGCAATGGCACCAAGATCTCGGAACCACTGGGCACGGGCAGCCAGTAGAGACATCGCAGAGCAAGAGAGGGCACCCTTCTTGCACCACCCTGCTCTCCAGCCTTAATCCAGTAGGCACAGACTGGAGCGCACAAATGTCCGCATCCCCGGCTTGCACCGCGGCCATCGCAGGGAAATCTATTCCCATGTAGACTGGGGAGACTAAAGCGCGCAATAGACAATCGGCCATGATGTTGAGCTTACCGGCAACGTGTTGAATGTCGGTCGTAAACTCCAAGATCGTGGCCAAATGCCGTTGCTGCTGGGCTGACCAAAGTTCCGAGACCTTGGACATCGCATACATCAGTGGCTTATGGTCCACGAATGTGGTGAACTCGCGCCCTTCTAGCCAAAACTGGAAATGGTGCGTCACCAGGTGTAGAGCCAACAACTCTCTGTTGAACATGCTGTATTTGCGTTCGCTGTCGCACAAAGTCCAACTGAAAAATGCAAGCGGCTGCCATGAACTGGAGACGTACTGCTCTATCACTGCTCCTATGGTAACATCAGACGCGTCCGTAGTGAGCACTATCCGTGCCGACGGATCCGGATGAGCTAGAAACACAGCATCCGCAAGTGCTGTTTTGGCATTCATGAAAAGTCTCCGTTTTCCGCGGGCTTCTTTTTTTTCACCATGGCATACAGCAGCTGCATCAGCTGGGCTGCCCGGGGAAGGAAACGGTTATAAAAATTGACCATCCCTAAAAACTCCTGCAGGGCCCTCAGGGTCTGTGGACGCAAAAGGTCTGACACGGTGCTCACCTTACCCGGTAGCAGAATCACACCCTCCAGTGGCTCAAAAAAATCAATCACAGGCACACCAAACTGGCACTTCACTGGGTTCACTATAAGCCCGTGTGCTTCCAACCTCTGGAAAACCGTCTTGAGATGGGCGATGTGCTCCTCCTCGGACACACTAGCTACCAGAACGTCATCTAAGTAGACGAAAACGAAGGACAAGTCACGAAGCACTGCTTTCATCATCCTCTGGAAAGTCTGCACCGTGCCTTTTAACTCCTTGAGTGTGTCTGTTGCCAAATTGCGACATAACCCCTAGTGGTCAAGAGTGGCAAATATTTTTTGTCAATAAAATAGTTCAGATTTCCAAGGCTATAACTTGAAAGTGGTAAGAGATAATGGTTTACTGTCAATTAGAAAGCTGTAAAATATGATCCAAAGTTTCAGATAGGAATAAATTTACGCATCTAATTTGCGTAATGTCTCAGCATGTGGGGAGCATGAAATAAAGAGACTGAATTATTTCTCAATTCAGGTTTAATGCAGATTTCACATCCCCAGCTTTCTCTCAAGACAAGAAGAGAGTGCGCTCCCAATAAACTCCCACATTTATACATGTAACATCAGAGGCAAAATCACACATTGCTGCCAAACCTCCCATTGGCAATAATTCTCCCCCCGAGTCCCTTCGTCGTCCGTCTGACCCCAGGAGGTCAGGAAGCCTTCTCACAGTCTTACCACGGCACCTCCGCCTCCTGCCGATATCCTCAGGAGGTCCAGACGTATTGTTCCATCCCAGACGTGAGGTCAAACCACACATGCATTACTAAGCATTTCACTCTTGTGCTTATACATATGCAGTCAAAATATGTGAGCCACATAACCCCCCCCCCCAAACGTCGAAAAATGGACAATACAGCATAGTTCACACAACCTGATAAAATCAACAGCATAGTCTACACCACATGATAAAATCACACATCAGTCCGTACGCCGCCTGGGCTTCAACCGTCTTCCAAACTTGCTGTAAGCAGGCTTCGCAGCCTTTGTGGCGCCGTCCTGCAGTGAATCTGCTAACTGAGGAAGAGAATGGTTATTTGATCCCTGCAGGGGCTCCAGGACACGCTCCTTGGGGGTCTGCCACGTCGAGGGGCCCTCGCCACCCGTACAGACTTGTCGTTCATCACAAAAGCAGGCTTTAGTCTGTCAATACTGTTTCCTTTCTGTCCCCCAAATCTAGCACAAAATGTTTATCACCTGTTTCCAGCACCCTAAATGGACCATCGTATGGCGGGCACAGGCTTGGTCACAGAGCCTCGTGCCTGACAAAAACAAACTCGGCATTTTTCAAAGCTTTGGGAACAAAAACACGTGGAAAAGTGTGATGAACGGGGCCGGGAGCATGTCTGCTCATGTCATCCCTTTTGATCAGTGGTCCCAGAGCCGGGGGGCGCCCTGGCGCCGGATGCTCCGGTAGGAACTCACCGGGCAGCCTGAGAGGCTGCGCAAAAACCAACTCCGCTGGGGAGGCATTTAAGTCCTCCTTGGGCGCAGAACGCAACCCCAATAAAACCCATGGTAGTTTGTTTACCCAATCTGCATCCGTAAGCGACGCTCTGAGGGCTGCCTTCGAAGACCTATGAAAACGCTCGCATAAACCATTAGCCTGGGGGTGGTAAGCGGTAGTGCGGTGAATTGTCGCCCCTAAGCTGCTGGCCATCGCTGACCAAAGCTCAGACACAAATTGAGGTCCTCTGTCGGACGTAATATCCAACGGAACCCCGAAACGCGCTACCCAGGCCGTCAAAAATGCGCGGGCCACCTCTGCAGCCGTGGTCGATGCCAGTGGGACCACTTCCGGCCAGCGTGTGGTTCGGTCCACCATTGTCAAAAGATGCGTGAACCCCTGCGACGACGGTAGGGGGCCCACGAGGTCGACATGCACATGGTCAAATCTCTTGGCCCGGATGGGGAACGGTTCTAAGGGGGCTTTTGTGTGCTTGTGAATTTTGGCCTGCTGGCAAGCCATGCAGGTTCTTGCCCACTCTTTCACGTGCTTGCGCAGGCTCGGCCAAACAAACTTCTCCGCTACCATTTTCACAGAAGCGCGCACCCCCGGGTGCGCCAGGGAGTGAACCAAATCAAAAATGCGGCGGCGCCACACGGCCGGTACCACCGGGCGCAGCCGCCCAGTAGATACATCGCAGATTAGCGGGGGCATACCGGTTTGCAAACTCCTGCTCTCCAGCCTTAACCCTGTTGGTCCAGACTGGAGCGCGCACACGTCCGCATCTCTACTCTGCTCCGCTGCCATGGCTGCATAATCTATCCCCACGTGAACTGGGGCCGCGTGCGCTTCCGCGCTGCTATTTTGCCCTGCGGCTGCGGTAGTATAATCTACCTCCGCGCGGACTGGTGCTGTTACCGCGCAAGAGAGGCAGTCTGCCACTACATTGAGTTTACCCGCTACGTGCTGGATATCAGTAGTAAATTCCGAAATTGCGGCCAGCTGCCTCTGCTGCCGGCCCGACCAAGGTTCCGAAATTTTGGCCATCACAAAGGTGAGCGGCTTGTGGTAGACAAACGCAGTGAAGCGCCGACCTTCCAGCCAGAACTGGAAATGGCGAATGGCTAAGTGGAGCGCTAACAGCTCCCTGTCAAACGCGCTGTATTTCCGCTCGGCTTCGCGCAAGGATCTGCTGAAAAAGGCCAGCGGCTGCCAAACCCCGGCAACATGCTGTTCCACAACTGCCCCTATGGCCAAATCTGACGCGTCAGTGGTGAGCGCTATGCGGGCCGTTGGGTCTGGGTGAGCTAGCAGTGCAGCGTCTGCAAGGGCTTTTTTTACCTCCACGAACGCGCGCTCCCGTTCCAGGGACCAATCGATCGTATTGGAGGGTTTTTGCTTTTTAAGCGCGGCATATAATGGTTGCATGAGCTGCGCTGCGTGGGGTAGGAAACGGTTATAAAAATTTACCATTCCTAAAAACTCCTGTAATGCTTTGACCGTTTGTGGCCGGGGAAACTCTGCCACTGCGCGCACCTTGTCCGGTAGCGGAACTGCCCCTTCTGGGGAAACGCGGTGCCCCAAAAAATCAATCTGCGCCACACTGAACTGGCACTTGGCTGGATTAATTATTAATCCGTGCTCTCCCAACCTCCGAAAAACTGCTGTGAGGTGTTTTTCGTGTTCCTCCTCGGAAATGCTGGCGACTAAAATGTCGTCGAGGTAGACGAACACAAAAGGGAGATCGCATAACACAGCATCCATCATGCGTTGGAAGGTTTGCGCAGCGCCTTTGAGACCAAACGGCATGCGTAAAAACTCAAAAAGTCCGAACGGGGTTATTACCGCTGTTTTGGGAATGTCCTCGGCTCTGACTGGGAACTGATGATAGCCGCGGACCAGGTCTATTTTAAAAAAAATGCGCGCCCCCGCCAGATGCACCGAAAAATCCTGGATGTGTGGGATTGGGTAGCGGTCATGCGCTGTGGCGTTGTTTAACCTGCGGTAATCACCACAAGGTCTCCACGAGCCGTCAGCTTTAGGGACCATATGCAGTGGGGAGGCCCATGGGCTATTCGAACGGCGAATAATGCCCAGCCTTTCCAGGTTGGCGAACTCCTCGCGCGTTATGGAGAGTTTCGCTGCATCCAAGCGCCGAGCTTTCGCGAAGACGGGTGGGCCAGCTGTGGTGATAAAGTGTTCCACCCCGTGTTTCGCAACTGTTGCCGAAAATGTGGGAACTGTGAGCGCTGGAAACTGGGTGAGGAGTGTGTGAAACTTACCGCCTGCTGTGGCGACGTTGGTCTGCACTGGTGGCGGGGACACTCGAGCTGCACAAGGGATGGAATAAAAAGAGAGTGCAGTGGTTTAGCACTGTGGCAGCACAGTTTTACCCTCGGCCGGGGGATCGCGGGGATCATGAGATCGTGGGTTCGATCCCAGCCCCCGACCAACAGTGAGCTGTGTGGAGTTTGCATGTTCTCCCCGTGTTGCGCGGGTTTACTCCGGGATTTCTCCGGGATTTCTCCGGTTTCCTCCCGCACACCAAATACATGTAGGTTTAGGGCGCTCGCGCACGCAGCGACCAGCAGCCGGTGGCTTGTCACCAGACTGCAAACCAAGTCTACCTACGGGTACAAATAAGTAACAAAAAAAAAAACAAAAAAAACTAGCCGCCTATTGTCAAGATCAACTAACAAACCATGTGAGCACAGAAAATCAGCACCTAACATGTTGAAACTCAGTGCCGCTATAATAAAAGTCCATTCATAAGTGCGGCCGTGTAAGGACAGAAGCAGAGTCCTTTCCCCGAAGGTCTTGATGCTCGAGCCGTTCGCCGCCGTTGCCCCGTCACCACGGGGGCCTGCCAGCCGGTCAGCATAGGTCGGGGTGATGAAACTCACTTGGGCTCCGGTGTCCATGAGGAAGTGCCGCCCGGAGCGCGCATCCGTGAGGTAGAGCAGCTTGTTTCGTTCGCCGAGAGCCGAAGCTGCTAACGACTCCCGGTCCTGGAGTTTCCCGAGCTCTTGAAGTGGCACGGCGGCACACATCTGTGCGCCTTCTCTGCGAAATGCCGATGGTAAAAGCAGAGGCCATCTCCTCCGCTGCGTCGGGGCCGCGCCGCTGCCATCGTTGGTGGGATTGATTCCGCTGTCTCTGGCCCTTCGCTGCTCCCAGTTGCCGCACCGAGGTCTGCTGCTGCCGCGGTGGCTGTCTGCTCACCGCAGGAGTCGAGGAGCCGCTGCGCCTCTCGGGCCAGCACACGGAAGTCCCGCTGGGTCACACAACGCATGCTGGACAGGGTCCCCCTCATCTGCATCGGGAGGTTTCTCAGGAAGATGTGTTTGAACAGGAAATCGTCGTTGTCTGCATCCCTCAGCTGCAGCATATCTTCCATCAGGTCGATTGGCCTGCGTCCTCCCTGGTCGTGCAGAGACAGGAGCCTCCTAGCCCTCTCCTCGGCTGACGGCGTGAAACACTGGATGAGGGCAGCCTTCAGCTCGTTGTATTTGTCATCTGCGGGCGGCTGCTGTACCAGGCTCTGCACGCATCGAGCTGTGCGGTTGTCGAGCTTGGCGATGACGTGGTAGAATTTTGTGTCATCCGCCATTATTCCCCCGAGTGCGAACTGTGCTTCGGCCTGAAGGAACCACGAGTCCGGGTTGTCCTGCCAGAACTCTGGTAGCTTGATCGAGACGGCGCTCGCTCCGGCGGTCTCCGACGAGTCTGGTTCGGGGGAATCGCTTCTAGGCATTTCACGTCTTTGGTCACCAATGTGGGGAGCGTGAAATAAAGAGACTGAATTATTTCTCAATTCAGGTTTAATGCAGATTTCACATCCCCAGCTTTCTCTCAAGACAAGAAGAGAGTGAGCTCCCAATAAACCCCCACATTTATACATGTAACATCAGAGGCAAAATCACACATTGCTGCCAAACCTCCCATTGGCAATAATTATCCCTCCGAGTCCCTTCGTCGTCCGTCTGACCCCAGGAGGTCAGGAAGCCTTCTCACAGTCTTACCACGGCACCTCTGCCTCCTGCCGATATCCTCAGGAGGTCCAGACGTATTGTTCCATCCCAGACGTGAGGTCAAACCACACATGCATTACTAAGCATTTCACTCTTGTGCTTATACATATGCAGTCAAAATATGTGAGCCACACGGCACCTCTTTAAATTCCATAACTCAGTCAAAACTGGACTTTGGACGTATTTACACAAAGAATGGTTCAGTCTTTTGACTGAACCATTTTTTTTATCTTCAAAGTACATGAACAAGAAATCAGTACAATATTAAAAAAACACAGAAATTCCTCACTTACCGACGGCTAAGGGGACTCGCTCACTGCAGTAATCACTGGGTTTTCACCCATCGTGGTCGTTGTTTTGGGATCTGTCGTCATTTATGCTCTCTAACACATCTACAAAGTCTTATGATTATCCCACATAAATTTCGTTTGTATCCCTTGGCTATTTTCCGCATACAAAGCCAAATAAATGACGTGCATAATGACGGACGCAACCATATTAGCTTTCTGGGCTAAAATGCTAAAAACAGGAAAAGGAAATGAGGAGTTCTTCTTCTTTGGTGTATTACGTGTCATCCATTGAGTCCTCCAACAAATGTCTGCCACCTTCTGAAACTGGCAGATTAGTACAAATCAGTACAAATCCCCAATGCAGCCGATCATCTCTCTCTGCCACTAGGGGTACGCAAAATCTCACACTCAAAAGGTTAAACTGAAAGGCATGTGTAAAAACTCGAAAAGGCCGAAAGGAGTTACTACCGCTGTTTTCAGAACATCCTCTACGTGCACTGGGACCTGACGGTATCTGCGGACCAGGTCCACTTTCAAAAAAACACGCGCCCCGGCCAGGTGCACGGAAAAGTCCTGGATGTACGGAATGGTATAACGATCACTATTCAAGTGCCGGAAATCGTCGCATGGTCGCCACGGCCATCAGCTTTAGGCACCATGTGTAGCGGGGATGCCCAGGGGCTGTTGGAGCGCCTGACGATGCCCAACTGCTCTAATTTGGCAAACTCCTCGCGCTCGCTGGCCAGTTTAGCTGTGTCCAAGTGCCTAGGTCGCGCAAACACTGGCAGGCCTTTTGTCATTATGAAGTGTTCAACCCCCATGTTTCGTTATCGAAGCTGAAAAAGTCGGGGCCGTGAGTGCTGGGAACTGTGTGAGCAAATGTTGGTACTTATCCCCTGGAGCTATAACGTTTGCCAGTGTTGTCAACCCAGCTCCCCGAGCTGTACAGGGCAGTGAGGTAAAAGAGACAGCATTCACTAATCTTCTGTTAGCAACTAGCAACCCATAAGCACATAAAAAATCTGTACATAAAATGGAGGCAGAACATGCAGCTACCACAAAGTCAAACTGAAAGTTGCGTCTCTGTAAGCACATCGTCAGTGTTTGCTCACCAAATGTCCTGATGGTGGATCCGTTGGTGGCCATGAACTCGGGACCGCTCCCTCCTGCCACCCTGTCTGCATTGACCAGCAGGATGAGGCTCTTCTGGAGTCCACCAAAAACCATCTCCTTGAACGTGTGTCCGTGACATAAAGCTGTCTGTTTCTATCACCATCAGTTGGAGATGCAACCGAATTCCAAATGCGCCATCTTCCCATCTTCTTGAATTGGCATGGCGACAGGCAGCGTTGGGCATTCAAGCCGAAAAGGCGATGATAAAAACAGATTGCCCCATTCCTTTGTCTCCTGGTGTCCGTCCCAGCTACCACCAATGGCTCATCGACCTTGCTGGAGTCCCTCATGGATGCCAGTGCCACTGCTTGCACGCTGAGAGTTCTGGTCGCCAAAATGATGTGGTCCGCTTCCTGCGCCAGGGCACAGTAGTCCTTAGCAACCAGCCGTGGCAAGTTGGCCAGGATCGCCCTCGCTGTAGCCGGTAGGTTCCTGAGGAACAAGTGGGCAAATAGGAAAGATTCATTGTCCTTCCCCCTCAGCACCAACATGCTCGCCATGAGCTCCACTGCTGATCTGTCACTTAACTCCGAACACGTTAGGAGTCTCTCTGCCCTCTCACTGTCAGACAGGGTATAGTGCTGGAGCATCCTCTTGAGCACTTCATATTTTCCTTGGGCCAGCAGCTCCTAGAGAAGGCTCGCCACCTGTTGCGTGGCATGCACATCCAGCGCAGCAACCACGTAGTAATACTTGGTATCGTCCATTGTTATCCCACGGAGTGCAAACTGGACTTCTGTGTGCAAGAACCACGCAGTCGGGTTGTGAAGCCAGAAGTCTGGGAGCTTGACTGAGACAGCGCACGCAGCACTGGTGCTCTCCCTCCAGGTAGTCTCCGGGGCTGTGCTCAGCTCACTTTCCATGGCACGTCTTAGGGTTACCAATGTGGAGAAAGGAAACAGGCGAGGCAATGAGCTGGACGACACATGAACTTTATTGCTTCTCCAACATATTGTACAGTAAAAGAGCTCCCGGGTCTCTGTGCATTCCTCTTTTATACCTTCAATTCCATGCATTGAAACCCGGAATTTCCGACCATAATACACTGTTTGGAATAAAGACCTGTGTGGCATATTAACATAACATAACGCTGGCCCCACTGCTCACACCCTTCTCTCTTCCAGCGGCTCCGGCGGTTCCTCTTCTCCCAGGGGGGTGCATAGTCCATACTGTCCCATTTGAGACCCCCGGTGGCACTTCCTCCTCTGGTCCATTGTTCCCCCTTATCCCAGCTGCCTTCTCTGGATGGAGAATCCCCCACCTGTGCCACCACAACCCTGAATTAGGACCAGACTAGTTTTTTTTTTTTTTTTTTTTTTTTTTTGTTACTTATTTGTACCTGTAGGTAGATTTGGTTTGCAGTCTGGTGACAAGCCACCGGCTGCCGGTCGGTGCGTGCGCGAGCGCCCTAAACCTACATGTTTTTGGTATGCGGGAGGAAACCGGAGAAATCCCGGAGTAAACCTACGCAACACGGGGAGAACATGCAAACTCCACACAGCTCACTGTTGGTCGGGGACTGGGATCGAACCCACGATCTCATGATCCCCGCGATCCCCCGGCCGAGGGTAAACTGTGCTGCCACAGTGCTAAACCACTGCGCCACCGTGCAGCCCTAGTTACCATCATTTTGTTACATTGCCACTACAGTTTTGTTTGTTTTTTTACTCTTTTTGTTAATTTCGGTTGTTAATGTTGTCCAGCTAAAACTGTCATACAAAAAAAGGTTAAAAATGTTACAGTTATGGCAAAAAATGTTCAGGTTTTACTGTGACTTGTTGTAGGCGCCTCAGTGGAGCATAAGGTTAGCAACTAACCAAACTTAAAAAAATAAATAAATAAAAATATAAATAAAAAATAAGGATAAGAAAATAATTTTAAAAACTAAGTAACTCTGTCAGTGTCTCTTTTGGGTCACTTTGCCAGTCCCAAGCCCAGAAAAAGGAGGAGGGTTGGACGTAGAGCTAGCAATTTCACCCACATAACAGTCTTGATTAAATTTGATATTCTAACACTTAACAATGCAGGACAAAACTGATTTTTGTAATGTGGGTCTGGACAAAGCATTGAAGTCATGAAGTTATTTTAAGAAGTGATGGCCTATTTAAATAGCAAAATTAAAACAAACAAACCAAGAATCAACAGAAGAAAGTTAATTTGTAGTTCTAAACATATTTAGGGTGTTTTTTACTCACTTTTTGTCTCTCCCGTGAAATGATTCTTCTCTACTACAGCATCCATTAGAATTACATGCAAATGACCAATTATGTAAGTTAGCTGATGATGTCAATTATCGACTTTTGTAGACTTTTAGGACAGCCAATAGCTACTTTCCTTACTGAGGAGTTGGCAACAGTGTGTGGTACCACAGCATGCACACACAGCACAGAGACAGAGCAGAAGAATGCCAGAGAGGAAGAGGAGCGCTGTGTCGTGTGGCTATATTTCTAGGCCGAAAATGAAACAACGGCAAGCTGTACAATTTGTAAAAATGCTGTGAAATACAGTGGTAGCACAACTAATTTATACAAGCATATGAAAAATCATCCAAAAGACAATGCCAAGCTACAGAAACGGAGAGAGGAGGAGAAAAATCCCCCACCCCCAGACCCAGACAGACTCCGACCCAGGGGCAGAGATCATTGGCAGAGGCCTTTCAGCATGGCAGCAAATATCCAGGTATTCTTTGGCATTAGTTGATATTAAGTTTCAAAGTGCAACTGGTCATTTGTTACTTTAGCCAACTCCATCCATCCATCTTCTACTGCTTTTCCAGAGGTCCGTGTCGCAGAGGCAGCAGTTCAAGCAGAGAAGCCCAGACTTCCTTCTCCCCAGTCACCTGCTCCAGCTCTTCTGAGAGGATACCAAGGCATTCCCAGACCAGCTGGGAGACATAGTCTCTCCAGCAAGTCCTGGGTCTGCCCCGGGGTCTCCTCCCAGAGGGACGTGACCGAAACATCTCAAGTGGGAAGCGTCCAGGAGGCATCAGATGCCCATACCACCTCAACTGTCTCCTTTCAATGTGGAAGAGCAGTGGTTCTACTCTAAGCCTCTCCCGGATGACTGAGCTCCTCACCCTCTCTCTGAGGGTGAGTCCAGCAATCCTACAAAGAAAGTTCATTTCAGCCGCTTGCATCCGCAATCTTGTTCTTTTGGTCATTACCCAAGGCTCATGACCATAGGTGAGGGTAGGAACGCAGATTGACTGGTAAATCGACAGCTTTGCCTTAGAGATTAGCTCCCTCTTCACCACAACAGACCGATACAATGTCCGCATCACTGCAGATGCTGCTCCAGTCCATCTATCAAACTCTCACTCCATTCTCCCCTCACTCGTGAATAAGACCCCAAGATACTTAAAGTCCTCCAACTCAAAAAGTATAAATTATGTTAAGACCTTGGTAAAATACATTTATCCCATTGAAACGTTTTATTTAAATGAATACATTTACTGGAATTGAAACAAATATACTGAATAAAATATGGCTCAAATTTGATTGCATATAATTACCCTTTGTGTTAACTGTGAAAGTGATACTGTATGTATTTACCTCTAAACTTTGCCCAAATTTTGTCCTGGGTTTTAACTAATTAATAATCCGTGTTGGGTGTAGCGTGTTACAAAGTAACGTGTTACAGTAATCTGATTACTGTTTGGTGTAACGCAGTAATGTAACGCGTTAGTCTGATAAATGTAGTAGTCCCGTTACAGTTACTAATCCGAAAAGATCGTGTTACTAGCTTTTCTTTTTAACGACTTACAAAATGGGAAAACAACTGCACTGCCAATAAACAGTAGAAGAAGAAGCAGCAGTGGCACCCACTTCCGTTTCCGTCACTACACTCCTATAAATGTCAGCAGGCACTTAAGTCCGGCCTCTTTGATGAATCCAATGCTCCTGCCTGGTGGCTGTATCTTGTGTGTTGCCAACCCCTGCAATAAAGCTAAGTTCGACTGTGCAGCTAGCCTCATCATTATATGGTAATTTCAGACATAACACAAAGAACTTGCAGCGGCCGAGGGGAATCATGCAAATGGAAGAGTTGAGTAAATCGGCGTTTGGTGGCTGGAGATATGCTCATTACTTCGAATATGTTGAGCGAAAAGACAAGAACATGACGGTAATGAACAAACTTTGTCCGGGCAACTTAGTTTAAAAGTTTATTCAATAAGCCATGTTGTTTTCCTTAAAACTTTCATTATAATATTCAAGAGTAGAGTTTTATTTTTATTTCAAACAGTAATTTATGCTTACACTAGATGGCAGGAACTGCCCATTTTTTAAAGGTTTTAATTCTTAAAATGTTGAAAAATGAAGTTTGCACTTGGCCACAATATATAGAAGGGATATTGCTTTGTGCAATGTTTTCAAGCTTTTATTTTGTGAAATTTGCATACTGTCAGTACTGTTTTACATTTCTGTTAAGTGCCATCAGGGAGAATTTTAATTTTACATTAAAGACAGAAGAGTAAAAAAGCTTTTTCTTTGTCTTATTTGTTAGTATGGGCTATAAACTGTGTAGTTTGGACATATACAGTTTAACTTATGGGGAAATATGGTACATTTCACTGACGCTATCTGAAAGTAATCCAGAAGTAATCTGTAATTGATTACTCTTGACAATGAGTAATTAATAAAGTAAGGGATTACATTTTTTAAAAAGTAACTAATAATTGGTAATGGATTACTTTTTTGAGTAAATACCCCCAACACTGTTAATAATCCAAAGGAAAAATCACAAAACACTAAAAGGTCATGAAAATGTACTCAGATTGAGTAATTTGATGATGCCATCCACCTTAATGATTAAAAGTATCAGTATCATATCGGCGATACTGGCCCTGTCTTTACTTGGTATCGGATCAATACCAAATCTTGCAGCATTGCACACCACTATTACTCAGCTATCCGCCAATACTGGGTGAACAAATGTCCGTCTTTTTGCCCATCTGTTTTCTTCCTCTGCCACTAAACAGTAAAAGCTCCTGTTTGTCTTGATTGTCATTGTATTCACGTATCTCCATCGCTTCCACCATTTAAAACGTCTGCCACAGTGCTTTTCTTCTGTGTTTGGATTGCAACTGTTCAAATCAGTTTGGTGGCTCTTGGCTGGCGCCGACAGTACGGCCACGTAAACTGCAGATTATTTTCACTGCGCATGCTTGTACTCCAAAACTGCTAGATGGATTTGGATGAAATTTTTACCAGAGGTGGTCCTTGGGATACAGAGGAACCCATAACATTTTGGTGATGATCCGGGAATGCATACCTCTGCCAAAGCTCTGGCACCGAGGCATCAGCACCTTGGTGCTTTCATTTATTTACTGTATTTGATGGAAATGAAACAGTTTTCTATGAGTTAGAAAGGGTTTTATTGGGTTTTCATAAGTTTTAACTTAATAAAACACAGTCATGCTTTGTTTTGAGCTGATTGTTGCTTTTATGATCAATGGCTGAACCCTTAGATCCTGTGTTAATTCAGAGGCATTTAGTGACTTTCCAACAGACCTTCTGACTCCCCATCTTAACAAAGTCATCTCTACGGTCTTTCATTCACAACATTAATAATCTCTATGCAGCAGACATGTTGCTGTTGGGTTACAAGCTGTGTAATATTAGTTATTCAGAGCTGAGAGCTTGCTGTGCCCATCTGCTGAAGTATTTGCTTTGGAAACTATCCAGGAATCTATCCTCAACACAGCAGGCTGCCCAGACCAGGTGGTAATCTCAGAAAAAAAAAATCATTTTCTATAAACGGCTTATCTACATTAAAATATAAAGTTTGTATTTGGAAAAAAAAGAAACATAAAACTTGAAAAAACAGGTGTAACATGAATGATGAATAACACATCAGAAAATGTTCAGGATGAGACAGAGAATTACTAATCTTGCTCCACAAAAGCACAAATATTTTTTGTGTTCAAACCGCAGACATCAGCTTTGATAGCGATTATACTAATTCTCAAACTGTTTGCTGCAGTCATCAAAGAGAAATATGTTTAGACCTTGGAGAAGTGTGTGAGGTAGAACAACACTGACCTCTTCTGTCTGATGATAGAGTTAAACAGGATGCTGCTATGGAATCTCATTTAGTTCCTTTTTTAACGGAAAGAGGCACATTGATGAGATCACTCATCTCCTGTTGGTTTGTTTTTCTATCTGTCTGTTAGCAGGATTACATAAAAACTGCTGGACGGATTTTGATTTTGAAATTTTCACCAGAGGTGGCCCTTGGGCTACAGACAAAACCATTAGAGCAGGGGTGTCCAATCATGTGCCATGTAGGGCCAGTACCTTGTAGGCTTCACCTCCAACCAGTGTCTTCAACAGCAGATTTCACTGAATTTCTTCCAACTGATTGCTGATAAGTGAAAACACCTGCTGAAGAGACTGGGGAGAAGAGAAAACCTGCAGGGTCTTGGCCCTCCATGACACATGATTGGACACCCCTGTATTAGAGTTTGGAGGTGACCCGGGTAAGGATGCAGATTGTGGATCGCTTTTTCCTCTTTTTTTATTAACATTGTGAGATAGGACCTTGGCAGAGGTATGCACTCTCTGAATACCCTCTAGTTCTTTATTGAAAAATTTGTTCCAGTTTGAGGTATTGTTGAAAGGAAAAGCTTCATGTAAAATAACAGCCAGTATCTGGCTGTTTGGGGTTTTTTGCCAAAATTAAAAATTCCAGCGATTAAGATATATTTTCAGTGAATGAAATGATTATACTGCCTTATCATTGGAACAAATTAGGTAATTTTCAAATTAATGTTAAGTGGAAATGATCTGTCTCACTTTAAATCACTTAAATAATGGATAGCATTACTGCCTGTTTGAGACTTAAAAAATCATTGTTACAGGCAAACTAGGTAGCTACAAAGACTCCTTAAGTATAGATTGTTTTACTCAGGTAGATATACGGGGAGGGTGGGGGAGTTCATAGTGGTCAAATTTGACCAAATTTATTTTTCAACTGTAGGGATCCAAGCTCTGCAACACCGATGGAAGAAGTGTGTTGACCGAAGGGGAGACTATGTTGAAAAATAAACTACATTTGATCAAATTTGACCACTATGAACTTTTCAGCCCCCCCCCCCATAAATCCCTATAAAAACAAATCTGCATTGTCTAAAATTGTATTTTGTGCTTTTTTTTTCTACAAAAAAAAAACTTCCGTTGTCTTACAGTTTTGTGTTAAAATCTTTTCACGTTTTCTCCTCCTTCAAATGCCAGGATCTGTGAATAGGCCCACCCACATCCCAGTGGCTAGCACTAAATTAAACAGAATAAGTCCGGTGATAAAAAGACTTACTGGTTGAACGACATACAGTTAGGCCCAAAAATATTTGGACGGTGACACAAGTTTTGTTATTTTAGCTGTTTACGAAAACATATTCAGGATACAATTATATAATCAATATGGGCTTAAAGTGCAGACTCTCAGCTGTAATTTGAGAGTATTCACATCCAAATTGGAGCAAGGGTTTAGGAATTACAGCTCTTTAATACGTAGCCACCTCTTTTTCAAGGGACCAAAAGTAATTGAACAATTGACTCAGAAGGCTGCAAAAAAAAATAACAAGGCTGCATGGGCTCTTCCCTCGTTAACCTGTCATCAATTAAGCAGTTAAAAGGTCTGGAGTTGATTCCAGGTGTGGCGTTTGCATTTGGAAGCTGTTGCTGTGAACACACAACATGCGGTCAAAGGAGCTCTCAGTGGAGGTGAAACAGACCATCCTGAGGCTGAAAAAAAAAGAAGAAATCCATCAGAAAGATAGCAGAAATGTTAAGAGTGGCCAAATCAACAGTTTTGTACATTCTGAGGAAAAAAAAGAGTGCACTGGTGAGCTTGGGAACTCAAAAAGGCCTGGATGTCCACGGAAGACAACAGTGGTGGATGATCACAGAATCCTTTCCATGGTGAAGAACAACCCCTTCACAACATCCACTCAAGTGAAGAACACTCTCCAGGAAGTAGGTGTATCAGTATCTAAGTCTACCATAAAGAGAAGACTTCATGAGAGTAAATACAAACGATTCACCACAAGGTGCAAACCATGAATCAGCCTCAAAAATAGAAAGGCCACAATTGACTTTGCCAAAAAACACCTGAAGAAGCCAGCCCAGTTCTGGAACAGCATTCTTTGGACAGATGAGACTAAGATCAACCTGTACCAGAATGATGGGAAGAAGAAAGATTGGAGAAGAATTGGAACAGCTCATGATCCAAAGCACTACATCTTCTGTAAAACATGGTGGAGGCAGTGTGATGGCATGGGCATGCACGGCTTCCAATGGCACTGGGTCACTTGTGTTTATTGATGATGTGACAAAAGACAGAAGCAGCCGGATGAATTCTGAAGTGTATAGGGATATACTTTCTGCTCAGATTCAGCCAAATGCAGCAAAGTTGACTGGGCGGCGCTTCACCAATGATCCAAAACATACTGCAAAAGCAATCCAGGGTTTTTTTAAAGCAATGAAGTGGAATATTCTGCAAGGACCGAGTCAATCACCAGATCTCAACCCAATCGAGCATGCATTTCACTTGTTCAAGACAAAACTTAAGGCAGAAAGACCCACAAACAAGCAACAACTGAAGACAGCTGCAGTAAAGGCCTGGCAAAGCATCACAAAGGAGGAAACCCAGCGTTTGGTGAGGTCCATGGTTTCTAGACTTCAGGCAGTCATTGCCTGCAAAGGATTCTCAACAAAATATTGAAAAGTAACATTTTACTTAGGGTTATGTTTATTTGTCCAATTACTTTTGAGCCCCTGAAATGAGGAACGTTTGTATAAAAATAGCTACAATTCTTACATCTTTAATCATATATTTTTGTTCAACCCCTTGAATTAAACCTTAAAGTCTGCACTTCAATTCCGTTGTAGTTGTTTCATTTCAAATCCAATATGGTGGCATGCAGAGCCCAAATCATGAAGATTGTGTCACTGTCCAAATATTTCTGGGCTTAACTGTACCTAGTTGTGTGCACAGTGGTCCAGGATAATGACTGAAACTGCATTGGTCCTTAAAAGCAGTTCAATGGTAAATCCATCTTAATTTGGGTCAAGTTTTCAAAGCAGCTGTTCAAAAATATTGTGACGTAGCAGGGTTCACACAAAGAAAGAGGAGCAAGATGGTTGTGATGAACAGGCTTTATTTACACACCACCAACCCCCAACCTACACTTAGTACGCAGAGCAGTGGAGGTCATTCCCACAGACCTCTGTTTACATTACGGTTACACACACATGATACATCTTGCCCTAATCCTGCTAAACACTGCTGGGTCATTATAATGCAGTTATAATGACACAGCAGTATAACCCAGAAATAACACATTTAACACACACAGTAACGTTTCAAACTGGCAAAGCATGCTGGGAAATCCCTGGCCCCCTTAAAATGGCCCCGACGTTACACTGCCCCCCCCCCCGGACTGGTTTCTGTCCCCAGAAAAATTAAAGTCCAATTTAAAAGTCCAATACAAACTCATCCAGGTGTCGGGGCGGTCTTCGGCGCCGGTGGCCAACACGTACAGGCCCCCTAGTGTCCATCCGGGTCTCGGTCGGGGTATCGGGCCGGGATGGAAGCTCCGGTCCGTCCACCAGCGGTGCAGATGGCCGATACGGGGCGAGACGGTCACGATGAAGGACCACAACCCGGTCCCTTTTTCTAAGCCTCACCCTGTACACCACATCTGACAGTCTCTCCAGGACCACGCATGGCCCCGACCACTGGCTCGCCAGCTTCGGTGATCGTCCTCTCTTCCTCTCAGGGCAGAAAACCCAGACTCGATCCCCCGGTGCAAAGTCCCTCCCCTGGCAGCGGGAGTCGTATGCCTGCTTCTGCCGACCCCCTGCCGCTGCCAGGGCCTCTCGAGCCAGCTCGTGCACCGTGTGGAGACGTTCTTTCAAACAAAAAAAATAATCCAATCCGGGTTTTCCTTCCACCTCCGGCTCGGGGGGGCAACCGAATACCAAATCCACCGGTGTGCGCAGCTCGCGTCCAAACATGAGCACCGCAGGGGTGCACCGGGTAGATTCCTGAGCTGCCGTCCGGTACGCCCACAAAACAAAAGGCAGGTGCAGGTCCCAGTCTCGCTGTCGCTGGTCCACTAGGATAGCGAGCTGGGTGGTGAGGGTCCGGTTGAATCGTTCGACCAGGCCGTCGCTCTGTGGATGCAGTGGGGTGGTCCGGGTCTTCCGGATGCCCAGCCGTTTGCAGACCTCTCCGAAGACCTCCGCCTCGAAGTTCCGACCCTGATCGCTGTGCAGCTCCTCCGGTGCGCCAAAACGACAGAACATTTCATCCACCAGCTTTGATGCCGTCGTAGTGGCGCTCTGATCCGGGACCGCGTACGCCTCTGGCCACTTAGTGAAATAATCCATCGCGACCAGCACGTAGCGGTTCCCCCGGTCCGTGGTCGGGAAAGGGCCCAGGATGTCCACTCCCACTCGCTCCATCGGTGCTCCCACCCGGTACTGCTGCAGGGGAGCGTGGGATCGCTGAGTTGGTCCCTTCTGAGCTGTGCATGTGTCGCAGCGATGAACGTGGAGCTCCACGTCCTGATGACAGCCAGGCCAGTAGAACCGGGCCCGAAGGCGCTGCAGCGTCTTTGTCACCCCGAAGTGGCCCGCTCCTACCGCCCCATGAACCAGCTGGAGTACTTTGGGCCGGAGTCGACGAGGAACCAGCAGCTGCCAAATGTGCCGCTGCCCAGCTGGAGTGTGCCACTGTCTATACACCACGCCCTCGTGACAGCGGAGGTTGGCCCACTGGGAGTGCAGGGCCTTAGTCTCTGGGTCCAGCGGTGACACAACCTCCCAGGCGGGCCGCTGTCCTGCGTCCAGCCACTGCCGAACCCGCGAAATGACCGGGTCTCTGTCCTGCTCGCTCTGCAGCTGCTGCGTGCCAAGAACCTCTGTGACGTCATCGCTGGGGAGAACTGCCTGATCATCTGAGGAGGGGCTGTGCGTCGCTGCGTGATTCCTGCTCGCAGCGGCTCGGAGAGCGGCAGCCCGTGGGGCGATTTGGTCCCGATCTTCAGCCCGTTGACAGTGACGACACTCCTCTGTCGCGCAGGGGCGCCGAGACAGCGCGTCAGCGTTGGCATGGAGGCGGCCTGCCCGATGCACAATCTGGAAATTATAATCCTGCAGTGCCTCCAGCCACCTCGCCAACTGTCCATCCGGTTCTTTGAAATTTAACAACCAGGTCAGGGAAGCGTGGTCCGTCCTGAGCTGGAACCTCCCCCCGTACACATACGGGCGGAAGTGACGCAGTCCTTGAATGACAGCCAGCAGCTCTCTGCGGGTCACACAGTAATTTCTCTCGGCTCTGCTGAGAGTGCGGCTGAAGAACGCGACTGCCTGCTCTCCGTGTTCTCCCTCCTGGGATAGCACCGCCCCGATGCCCTGGTTGCTGGCGTCCGTGTCCACAATGAAAGGGCGGCTCGGGTCAGGATACCGCAGGACGGGGGCTCTGATGAGCGCTGCGCGAAGCTGGCAGAAAGCAGCAGCACAGCTGTCACTCCACTGGAACAGGCGTCCTTTCTGCGTCAGCTGATGCAGCGGGCTGGCAATGGTGGCGAAGTCTTTCACAAACTTCCTATAATAGGAGGCCAATCCAAGAAAACTCCTCAGTTCTCCAACGTTCCGCGGCACCGGCCAGTCTCTCACTGTTGCCACTTTTTCCGGGTCAGTGGCGACCCCCGCTGCGCTGACGACATGGCCCAAAAAGGTGGTCTCCCGCCGGAACAGGTGGCATTTCTTAGGGTGTAACCGTAGCCCCGCCTGCTGGATGGCTCCCAGCACCTCTCGGAGATTTGACAGGGCGCTGTCAAAATCAGCTGCATGCACCAGCAGGTCATCCAGGTAAACAACGCAGCGACTCCGCGGCACGTGAGCCAGCACTCGCTCCATCAAGCGTTCAAAGGTGGCCGGAGCGTTGCAGAGTCCAAACGGCATCACTTTAAACTGGTACAGTCCCTGCCCGATGGAGAAGGCTGTTTTTTGGCGGGCCTCGGGTGACAGCTCTACCTGCCAATAGCCGCTGCGTAGATCCAGCGAGCTGAACCAGCTGGAGCCGGCAATGTGGTCCAGTGCGTCATCGATGCGGGGCAGGGGGTAGGAATCTTTCCTGGTGGCATCGTTCAGGCGTCGGTAATCCACACAGAACCGCCACGACCCGTCCTTCTTCTTGACCAGCACCACAGGCGCTGCCCAGGGGCTGTTAGAGGGCTCAATAACATCTGCCTCCAGCATTTCTCGCACTTTTTGTTCCGCCGCTGCCCGCCTTGAAAAGGGCAGCCGGCGTGGGTGGAGTCGAATCGGCCTGGCCTCACCGGTGTCGATCTCGTGCTGCACCAACCCGGTCCGGCCGCATTCCTCATCCTTCGCAGCAAAAACACCCACGTAATAGTCCAATAGCTCCCGCAGCTGGCGTCTCTGTTCCGGGTCCAGCCCACTGCAGCTCCGCTGAAATAATTCCTCCACTGCCTGCTGCGTCTCCGCTGACACGTTGACCCCTCCCCTTGCTGTCCCTGTGTGTGCTCGTGCTCCCTCTGTCCGCGCTGGTGACGTCATCGTGTCCAGTCCTCGCGGTGACCTGCCTGGTCCGGTCTGTCTTGGCGATCCCTCGATCGTGCGTGCCCCCGTGTCCCTTCTCTGGGTTCTGCTGTGGAGCGTGATGGTCCGGTTTCCCAGCTGGAGGGAAGGTCCGGTGGTGTCGATCTTGGCACGCCAGGCTGTGAGCAGGTCTAGTCCAATAATACAGGGGTCTTGGATGTCAGCCAGCCAGAACGGGTGTCTTATGTTCTGACCGGCCACCCCCACCACCAGCACTCTCCGCCCCTTCAGTCGGGCGCGCTCACCGGTAGCTGTGGTGACGCAGCGCTCGGTGGGTTCCCACCCCCGCGGAGCCGTCTTGCTCATGCCCGGCAGTACGCCCGGTCGAACCAAGGAGATTGTAGAGCCGGTGTCAATCAGGGCCCGGATCGACGTCTTCCCCAAGCTGCACTGTAGATAGATCCCTGGAGAGTGTCCAACTCGGCCCACGCGCGGTGCCGGCTCCTCGGGGGAAACATCTGCTGGAGGTGGCCTGTCCCCGTTCACGCCACCTCGCTCTAGTTTAACGCCGGCGAGGGGCCGGTTTGTCGTGGGGTGGGTGCGGGGCAGTATCGCGCGATGTGTCCCATCTCTCCGCAGCGGAAGCACCCTTCCTCGCGCCGCCGAGGCCATCTTCTCCGTGGACGCGCCGCTGTGGTCTGCCGTAATTCCTCCTCCTCCCCCTCGCTCTCCATCGTAGCCTGGTAGGTTCTCCGGCTGTGCGTTGCTGCTTCAGCGGTGCGACTTATTAGCGGCTCTGCCCGCTCTGCTTCTGCCACTGCAGTCTTCCAGTCGCTCGCGGCGTGGAGCCGTACGTGGCTCTGGAGCTGGGCCGGGCGGAGACCTTGGATGAAGCTCCGGAGGGCGAGCTTCTCTACTGCCTCCGGCGCGAACTCTGGGTAGCTGCGCCGGGTTAACAGCCATATATCTGCAGCATAGGCTCCTAATTTTTCCTGGTGGTTCCGGCGGCGGCGGGTCAGTTGTTCTTGGGCGTGCTCAGCGTCCGCTATTCTCCCAAATCATCTCTGGAGCGCCCCTTGTAGTGCTGGCCAGCTGTGGTGCTCCCCGGGCCGGAGATCAGAGAGCGTGCAGAGGGCTTTCCCTTCCAAGGCCAGCGCGACCTGTACGGCGGTTTCCTCTGGTGACCAGCCGTTCAGCGCCGCAGTCAGCTCGACCTGTGTCAGGTAGTCATCTAATGTGGCTTCGCCGTTGAAACGGGGAATCTTGGCCCGCTGCCGAACAGGTGGGGTGGTCGTTTCCTGATCGATCGCCACCCTTGATCGCCGTGGGGTCGCCAGCCCGTGCTGTCCTAAGAAGGGTGGAACGTTTGCTCTGTTCTGCCCGCTCTGTCTTGAAAAAGACAGGAGGCGGGGTGCGCTGGCCCCGTCAGGTCCGCCGCTCCGTTCGTCCCGGCTCCGGGCTCCCGGTGGTGATGCCTCGGTCTCATCATCCATCATCAGCTGAGCAATGGCCTGCTCCAGCTGCTGGATCTCCATTCTGATCGCTTCCATTTGCTCCATCCCACTTCTGACACCAGTGTGACGTAGCAGGGTTCACACAAAGAAAGAGGAGCAAGATGGTTGTGATGAACAGGCTTTATTTACACACCACCAACCCCCAACCTACACTTAGTACGCAGAGCAGTGGAGGTCATTCCCACAGACCTCTGTTTACATTACGGTTACACACACATGATACATCTTGCCCTAATCCTGCTAAACACTGCTGGGTCATTATAATGCAGTTCTAATGACACAGCAGTATAACCCAGAAATAACACATTTAACACACACAGTAACGTTTCAAACTGGCAAAGCATGCTGGGAAATCCCTGGCCCCCTTAAAATGGCCCCGACGTTACAATATTAACTGGCGCTGGAGGCTAACTTCAGCCAGGGCAGAGACAGTTCTTATGATTGGCTCAACACTACGGACTTGTTATGGTGACGTCACCAAAAATACTACGTCTACACTTGCCTTTTTCCAAGGGGAGCAAAAAACAGACATGACACATTTGAGTGATTTCACCCTTGATATGTCTTGTAAGTCATAAAAAACATGTTACAGATATGTTAGCAAGAAAAACAATTATTTTTTGCCAGAGTGTCACTTTAATTGCTTTGTTTTATAGTTAAAAGTATTTATTTATTTGTCTTTTTTGGTGATACTCAAGCTTCCCCAACATTAAAATTGTTGTATATAATTCTTCAGATGCTGGAGATACAGTAAGGTAAGGAAACTATACCTTCTATAAATACTGTTTAAAAAAGGAATTATTGTTCTTCCTTAAAAATTTTCATTTTATCTTTCAAAAATTCATTTATTAATAATTAGCCAGCACAAAGAACGAAATAGATAGATGGATAATGTATGCAATATGGCGTGACGTGCCACACTGCAGACACACACAGGTGACGTCAGCACGCCAGGGGTATTTAGCTGGCAGCACTGCGACACAAGGTCTCTTGCCTCTTCCTGTGCTCCAATCTACATGCCGTTCGGTATTCTATTGTTGCTAAGCCCAATAAAGTTAACCTCAGCACATGGTCATTCTCCGTCCATTCTTTAGACACAACACTGGTGACGAGGATGACCCACATTACATCCGGAATGGAGACACTACTTGCACCTCTACAGCCATTCCTAGCCCTGCCTGGTGAACCGCCGATTCCATGGGCCCACTGGTATGAATTGTTTGAATGTTTCATAGCCGCCATCGACCTAGCCAAAGCTAGCAAGGCTAGGCTAAGGGCCATGCTAATTCACAACCTTGGCAGCGAGGGACAGCGTATCTTTTGGACTCTCGGACCCGCAGACACGTACGATGATTGGGTGGCTTTGTTGGCCGGACATTTCGCTGCTCCATAGAGTGTAATGGTCCGAAGAATTGCGTTTTGCCACAGCCAACAGCGAACAGGTGAGTCGGTTCAACAGTATGATGCCAACCTCTGCTGTTTGGCTAGCATGTGTAGGTTTGGACACTTGGAAGACGAGATGGTGCGAGACCAGTTTGCAGAGTACACCACGAATTCGAAACTGCAGGAGACGCTGTTAATTGTGCTGGATGACCTGCTGTAAGCCAGGGCGATGGAAATGGCATCCCAGCTAGAAGCAGCTGCCCAGTTAGCAACACAGCTAGTGGCCTCTGACCTGCACTCCCCACATTCAGCTCTGCTAGCACAAGCCGTTACCCCGGCTGCTCAGCCCTTCGACCCCATGTCTCCTCATGACGGCTCCACATTTCTTCACGACAGCCCTGAGATGAATGTCGCAGGACGACAAGGAACCACAGCACACTGACCCTGCAGGTAATTGCAGCTCTCCCTCACACTGCACACACGAACCTGCCTGTCCAGCCACAGGACAGAGGTGTCAACGCTGCGGTAAGCTAAACCACTTCACCAGAGTGTGTCCCTCTGTTCCTGCAAGCTCGCCGTCTCACTTGCCCAGTCGGCCAAGCCCGACCAGCATTCATTTTGTGGACTCCAGCAACATGCCATACAAGTAGTGCACAGTAGAACTGAACGGTGTCAGTCTACCGCTGCTGCTGGACACTGATGCTACAAGGTCCCTGATGAATGAGGCCATAGTTAGGAGGCTTTTTCCCCTCCAACCAATTACGGCAGATGCGGTGGAACTGTTTGGCTACGGACACATAAACATTGGCATGATAGGAACTGTTACCTTTTCGGTATGCTACAGGTCAAGAATCCTTCCAGCGTTCACATTCCAAGTAACACATCACAGCGACAACATCCTGGGGTGTGACTTATTCTATGAACTGGGCTTCTCCATCACAGACCACATGAGCTTCAGTTTGACCGACGATGGCCTGAGTCCACTGTACTCAGACGTGGATGCAGCCACTCCCTGCTTCGCACACCAAACAGAACCCTGGAGAATTGGAGCCGATCTTCTTGCGGCATGAGCTCCCCAAGCTGCTGCCTCACTGCAGGAGCTCTGGTTCACATCCACGCAGGACCCGGAAGAAGGTAGGGCCTGCCCCATCAGTGGCAAGACCAGTCTGCTTCTACGCCTTTCCCCAGACCGCTCACATCCTCTACCAGATGGTCTCCACCTCCCACTTCTGCCCAAGAGACCACAACCAAGCCGGCCCACCCAGACTGGGACTTCACCGATGAATGGTCTGTGACTCCAACGGGGTGCCCACCAGAACCACCCGAGCCGACGCAGTCTGAGCCCCACCTGGCATGAGTCTGATGGAGGCCTCTTCATGTCGAGGACTATGTTACTGACTTCAAATGCATTAGTAGTTAGAGCATGGTCGGGCACGTCGCAGAATACCCCACAAGGCCATGCGGGCACACCAGCAGTCTACCTGGTTGCCCAGTTAGAGTTGTGTGTTCATTGGGTTGAATCTCTATTAGTGGGAGGGTAATAGTTTTGTGGGTTTTTGAAGTTCTCAAAGGGAGGGGATAAATGTAGTATATGCAATATGGTGTGATGTGCCGCACTGCAGACACACACAGGTGACGTCAGTACGTCTGGGGTATTTAGCTGGCAGCGCTTCGACACGAGGTCACTTGCCTCTTCCTGCGCTCCAATCTACACATTGCTTTGTAGTCTATTGTTGCTAAGCCCAGTAAAGCTAACCTCGGCACATGGTCGTTGTCCGCCCATTCTTCAGACACAGACAGACAGACAGACAGACAGATAATGGTAGACTTCACTATAGAAATTAAATGCTACTAGGTAGCTTTTTTTCATTTATGAATTTAAGAGCTTCAAAATACTAGTTCATACCAGTTAGATTAGACCTGAGTGCCATCCCACTGGAGTCATGGCTCACTTGTCAGCAAAGTCCCAGCCCAGGTTCCGAACCAGCTGGGTGGACTCCAGCATTGCGTCTTGATCCGAGGCAGCTGCTCTTACCTTTCGCAGACAGCTGGTGTGCCATCTTGAACCATCGGCCATCTGGACGGCAGCTGGCCTCAAATGTGCAGTGATTCTCATATGCAGGACCATCTGTGGGTCTGGGCAGTTGGATCATTGGACCCGAATCCAATCAAGTAGTGCCAGCGGCGATCTGTTCAGCTGCACTCAGCATTGTTGCTCTCTCAGCCTGGATGCTGGTTGCTGTTGTGGCGGCATGCCGTTCACGCTGGCAGCAGGATGTGCCCTCGGTTGGCAAGGCTCTGTTGAGTCCTGCTGGGCCACAAACTCTATCCTGCAGTGCTGCGGTGGCTCCCTGAGGCTGATGCTGGGCGAGGATACAAAATGAGTCCGGCTTTTGCCCCCTCTCTCCTTTTGCTGGTTGTGGTCGTGGTGATATGTGTCGCTGTCACCGGCGATGGGACGTGTGCCGGGTTGTAGTCATTCACCAGGCTCCCCTTTTCCCACGAACTCCCTCTCCTGTGGCTCCACAGTGGCTCCTTGAGGCTCAAGCTGCACGAAGATCGGAGGCGAGCCTGGTTTGTGCCCTCACTCAGTGCTGTGTTCTCTCTCCATGTTCTGTTCTTCGTGCTGTGTCATGCTTGGAGCAGCTGTACCCACATCTGGGGAGTCATGCTGTCTCTCCTGAGATGAGGCAGCAGCTCACAACCGCTCATGCTGCATGAGGACCGGCTGTGGACTGCGGCTTCTGTGGCTGCTCCGGTTCTGCTGCGTTCTACTTGGCATGCGGCCGGGAGTGGCTGCATCCATGTCTGAGTGTAGCAGACTCAAGCCATCATCAGCCAAACTGAGTTTACCGCTGGGTCAGCACGTTGTGGTGCCCTGCTGTCCCGCAGTGTCTACCTTGGGGCCCTTCTAAGAAGGCGTGGGGTCGACGGGCTCAGCAGCCGGGGCAACCATCTGTACCAGCTGAGCTGACTGTGGGGAGCACGGGCTGGGGCCCGCTAGCTGCGATGCAAACGGGGCAGCCTCTTCTAGCTCTAGATGGAGCACTATCTCCAGTGCTTGGGTCAGCGTCAGGCCATTCAGGGCTGTCATTAGCTTCTCCCACAGCTTCGGATTCGTGGCATGCTCCGCCAACTTGTCTCACACCAACTCATCCTCCAAGCATCCAAACTCACATGTACTAGCCAAACAGCGGAGGTTGGCAACAAATTGCTGGACCGACTCTCCCGCTTGTTGTCGGTACTGGTGAAACTTCGAGTCGTCTAGCCATCACACTCTCTGCTCCCTGCTGGCATCGGCAAAACCTAATCCTTCGTGCCAATACACTCTCGGGCATTGTGAAATGTCTGGCAAATAAGGATGCACATTGGCTGTAGGTGTCTGCCAGGCCCAGTGCTCTGAACACTCGCTGTCCCTCGCTGACGAGGCTACGTATTAATATAGTGTGTAGCTGACGCTTGTTAACCTTAGCTAAGTCTGTAGCCGGCACATACGACTCAAAGGCCTTGAACCAACAAGGTCATGGAATGGGCGGATCACCTGGGGTGGCAAGGAACGGCAGCGTGGGTGCTCGATATGGTTCCAGACATGCTTCTGTATACACATCCATCTTCAGGAACATGCACCCCACCCCCACCCCCGGAAAGCCAAGAAAACACTATGAACATTTTAAAGTCACAGCAGCTTTTACGTTCACAACAGCTCTCTTCTTTTTTCTTTTTTTTTCTTTTTTTTTTTTACAAACAGACAGAGGCAAACAGAACCTGGGACACCGGGTAGACCACTGGTTAACTCTGCACGACTGCTTGGGTTATTCTGCCATTTCTGAAGCAGTCATACTCTGTTAAATAATGCAAAACACAGTCACTGCTACAGTTCAACTCCAGGGGCCTCAGTTGAGTCTGTGCTGGGCGCGCCCCTGGAGACACTGGCTGCAGTGGACCTGAGTGCCATCCCACTGGAGTTATGGCTTGCTCATCATCAGCTGGGTCGACTTCTGCATCGCGTCTTGATCCGAGGCAGCTGCTTTTACCTTTCGCAGATGGCTAGTGTGCCATCTTGAGCCACTGGCCATCTGGACGGCAGCTGCCCTCAAATGTGTGGTGATTCTCATCTGCGATGACAAGACTGCCTGTGGGTCCAGGCAGTTAAATCGTTGGGCCCAAACCCATTGAAGTAGCGTGAGCAGCAATCTGTTCAGCTACACTCGGCGCTGCTGCTCTCTCATCCTGGATGCTGGTTGCTGTTGTGGCGGCGTGCCGTTCACGCCGGCAGCAGGTTGGGCAGGATGTGCACCAGGTTGTCGTACAACTAGTGACTATTGTTACATGTACACAAATAAACTGGTTATGATTGGCTTTCTGGAGTTATCCAATTATTCAAGTGGCCATGTAACTATGGTCATTAACTCAAGTTTTTAACCCTCCAATAATCCATTTAATCAGTGCATGTAAACACAACATAACTGATTATTGGCATTATCAGTTTATTTCCCAGTAAGTGGTTTATTGTGACCATGTAACTGGGGTCAGTGACGTGTGTACCAGAACCTCTACTGCATGTGATGACAGACATGTACTGTTCTCAAAATAACTTTGGTATGAATATGAGTCACAAAAATAACCAAGATATCTGAATTCTATGAATATGTCACACCCACCTGTCCTGTAACACTAACACATCCATGTTCTCATTTCAGAGGTCAAAAACTTCTTTAGAAATAATTTAGTTTAGTGTTACAATCATTTAGCTATTTCTACACAATATTGTGTTCCATTTTACTCTGACAGCTTTAAACCTCATCAATCGCCGTTGTCCCATCCAGCACAATGCCACAAACAATACGTCCGTCAGTGTCAGGCGAGACTGTGTGAACCACCGTAGGGGCCTTCTTCTTACTGTTACCTTTGCTGGGTCCCGTTTCTCCTTGACGAAGTTGCGGCAGACTCTGGCGAAGTGATGGAGCAGGCCGCATCGTCCACAATGCGTCCCCCTCACTGTGCACTCCCTGGCTCGATAACGGTGCTTAGCGGATCTGCAGCTGTAGCATCGTGGTGTCGCCGGGGTAGACTGTATTTTGACGATGGCCGCGTACTCGTCGTCGCTGTCCTCGCCCAAATCCAAAGCCAGGGTCGTCCCGTGTGCTCCGCTCTTCTGAGGTGCTTCTTCGAGGGTAATGTGCTTCGTCAGCCGCTCCGCTGCCCCATTTTGTCATGCTAGCTCCATGGCTGCTACCGATGCTAGCTCACCAGCGCGAGTTAGCAGGCCTCTTGCTGGGGGGCTGGCTGTGTATTCCGCTAGCTGGCCGCAGCCCAACTCCTCCTCCAAAATCCCAAGCCTGCACTCACCCGCAAGCCGTCGAAGGTCTGCCACAAACCGTCAAACCGACTCTCCGGGTCGCTGGTTCCTTTGTTTGACTTGCATGCACCATCTTATGATGTCCCCAGCGGCGCGAAAGTAGCCCGCCATGAGCCTAGTCACATCGCCAAATAGTTCACCTCCTTCAAATGTGCTCAGGGCCCTCCAGCTCTTCTCGTCCAGGTTATGGACCAGGATAGCCCGTGCACATAATTTATCCAGGTCGCCGAGGTGTAACACGAGTAAATAGTATTCGAAGGCCATCCGCCACCTGGTCCACAGGACCAACGGCTCACCCGGAGCCTGCAGCACAAAGCGCAGCGCGGCAGCAGCCCTCTCCATTTCCAATTTTCCTCATCGCCAAATGTAGTGTCCGAAATAATGAGGAGGCAAGGTGACGCTAATAATGTTTATTACTAAGAACTATAACACACGTAAGGGAGGCCCTACCGTGAGTACGGGAGTGTGGCAAGGAGACCGAAGGTCTCTTGCCTCAGGCTTTTATAGTACAGGTGACGCTGCCTCCCAAAGGCGGGGTATCACCCCTCCTAGCCTAGGGCATCGCCATACTAATACAGTGGGGCAAAAAAGTATTTAGTCAGCCACCAATTGTACAAGTTCTCTCACTTAAAAGATGAGTGAGGTCTCCAATTTTCATCATAGGTATACCTCAACTATGAGAGACAAAATGAGGGGGGGGGGAAATCCAGAAAATCACATTGAAGGATTTTTAATGAATTAATTGGTAAATTTCTCAGTAAAATAAGTATTTGGTCACCTACAAACAAGCAAGATTTCTGGCTCTCACAGACCTGTAACTTCTTCTTTAAGAGGCCCCTCTGTCCTCCACTCGTTACCTGTATTAATGGCACCTGTTTGAACTCGTTATCAGTATAAAAGACACCTGTCCACAACCTCAAACAGTCAGACTCCAAACTCCACTATGGCCAAGACCAAAGAGCTGTCAAAGGACACCAGAAACAAAATTGTAGACCTGCTCCAGGCTGGGAAGACTGAATCTACAATTGGTAAGCAGCTTGGTGTGAAGAAATCAACTGTGGGAGCAATTATTAGAAAATGGAAGACATACAAGACCACTGATAATCTCCCTCGATCTGGGGCTCCACGCAAGATCTCACCCCGTGGGGTCAAAATTATCATGAGAACGGTGAGTAAAAATCCCAGAACCACATGGGGGGACCTAGTGAATGGCCTGCAGACAGCTGGGACCAAAGTAACAAAGGCTACATCAGTAACACACTACGCCACCAGGAACTCAAATCCTGCAGTGCCAGACGTGTCCCCCTGCTTAAGCCAGTACATGTCCAGGCCCGTCTGAAGTTTGCTAGAGAGCATTTGGATAATCCAGAAGAGGATTGGGAGAATGTCATATGGTCAGATGAAACCAAAATAGAACTTTTTGGTAAAAACTCAACTTGTCGTGTTTGGAGGAGAAAGAACACCATACCTACTGTGAAGCATGGGGGTGGAAACATCATACTTTGGGGCTGTTTTTCTGCAAAGGGACCAGGACGACTGATCCGTGTAAAGGAAAGAATGAATGGGGCCATGTATTGTGAGATTTTGAGTGAAAACTTCCTTCCACCAACAAGGGCATTGAAGATGAAACGTGGCTGGGTCTTTCAGCACGACAGTGATCCCAAACACACTGCCCGGGCAACGAAGGAGTGGCTTCGTAAGAAGCATTTCAAGGTCCTGGAGTGGCCTAGTCAGTCTCCAGATCTCAACCCCATAGAAAATCTTTGGAGGGAGTTGAAAGTCCGTGTTGCCCAGCGACAGCCCCAAAACATCACTGCTCTAGAGGAGATCTGCATGGAGGAATGGGCCAAAACACCAGCAACAGTGTGTGAAAACCTTGTGAAAATTTACAGAAAACATTTGACATCTGTCATTGCCAACAAAGGGTATATAACAAAGTATTGAGATGAACTTTTGTTTTTGACCAAATACTTATTTTACCGAGGAATTTACCAATTAATTCATTAAAAATCCTTCAATGTGCTTTTCTGGATTTTTTTTTTTCTTATTTTGTCTCTCATAGTTGAGGTATACCTATGATGAAAATTGGAGACCTCATCTTTTAATTGGGAGAACTTGCACAATTGGTGGCTGACTAAATACTCTTTTACCCCACTGTATATTATATAATATTCCTATCCTACAGATGTCACAGCCAATAGCATCGCTAGTTTAATGTTAAGTGCCATGTCTCGTTTTGGGTTGTTGGGTTGCCAGGTAGTGAATTATTCAGCTAAATACCTGAGTCTCAAGGCAAATGTCAGTTTTCCAATCGTTCTCCAGTATGGCATGACAAAGGAGCAGGATAAATATGGGATCTGCTTTTGATGGCTAATGTCTGCTGAAGAGTCTCAAAGGGCTGAAAGGTCACGCAGAGGTGATCTTTTTTCTTCTGACAGGTAAGATAACCAGTGGTAGCTACGATGCTAAATGGCTCATTCATCTTCTGCTGCTAATCTGGTGGTTAGGGATGGGGGGGGGGGGGCACCAGTCTAAAGTCTATGTAACCAACTAAATTTTATTTCCGACATGGTCACATTATAATTGAGTGCATAATAATATCATTCAATAATGGGCTGCACGGTGGCGCAGTGGTTAGCACCGCGGCAGCACAGTTTTACCCTCGGCCGGGGGATCGCGGGGATCATGAGATCGTGGGTTCGATCCCTGCCCCCGGCCAACAGTTGATCTGTGTGGAGTTTGCATGTTCTCCCCGTGTTTGCGTGGGTTTACTCCAGGATTTCTCCGGTTTCCTCCCACATGCCAAAACATGCAGGTTAGGGAGTTAAGGGGCGCTTGCGCATGCAGCGACCGGCAGCTGGTGGCTTGTCACCGGACTGCAGAACAAATCTACCTACGGGTACAAAATAAGTCAAAAAAAAAAAAAAAATATATGATTTGAAATAGACCCCAGTAACTGCTCCTTACCAAGTTGACATATATGACAGGTTCATGATATTGTGGCGTCCATAATTGTAAATGTATGTGACTCACATGGATGCATGCTTGATTCAGCCTAGAGAGACTTTAGGCTGGCAATGTGTATCGACATCACACCTCAAGAGGACAATACGTCTGGACCACCTACGGCTCGAGAGAGAGAGGATTCCTCGCGTCTGACCATCTGGGATCAGACAGGAGAACAGAAGGACTCTGGACTTTTATAATGCAAATTGGAGAATGTAACTGAAGTGTGTGACTTTGTATGTGATGTATTATTGGAGGTGTGTATAAATGGATGTGAGTGACTGCGTTCTGTCACTTGTTACTCTGACTGAGAGAGAGGAACGTAGGATGTGAGAGAATTAAAGAAAATACTGGAAAGACATCCCAGTCTCGTCAATTCTTGACTCCTACACTGGTGACCTATACATGAATCTGAGCACGCGGAGGCTGGAAGACAGCTTCGCGATCGACATGGAAGAACCGGGAGACAGCCGCTCAGACCCTGAATCACCGGGAATTGCCCGCAGGGGCACAAGCCTGATTAAGCTCTCAGAGTTTTGGCACGACGACCCGCACTCATGGTTCCAGCACGTGGAGTCTCGGTTCCTTCTCGGAGGAGTATCAGCGGATGACATTAAGTTTCATAATGTCATCGCGAGACTCGACAGCCGCACAGCTCGGTGTGTGCGGAGCCTGGTGCAGCAGCCGCCCGCTGCTGACAAGTACGACGTGCTGAAAGCCACCCTCATCAGGAGCTTTGTGCCATCGCCCGAGGCAAGGGCCAGGCAGCTGCTGGACCTGCGCGACAGAGGGTGGACGCAGGCCGACTGTCCTCATGGAGGACATGCTACAGATGATCGGAACGGACAACGACGCGTTCCTCTTCAAACACATTTTCCTGAGGACCCTCCCAGCGCACACAAGAGGTCCCCTGTCCAGCAGACGATGTGTGAACCAGCAGGACTTCCGCGAGCTGGCCCAGGAGGCGGAGCGGCTCCTCAACGCCTGCGACGAGCAAGAGGCTTCAGTGGCAGTGGCAGACCTCGGCGCGGCGGCCCTGGGCAGTGTGGAGCCAGAGGCAGCAGAAGCCACCCCAGCGATGACGGCGGCAGCGAGATCCCGAGCCAGGGGAGATGACAGCCTCTGCTATTACCATCCACGCTTCGCTGGGAAGGCGCACAGATGCATCCCGCCGTGCAGTTTCAAAAAGCGGGGAAACGACCGGGCCGGGAGTCGCTAGCAGCTTCCACTCTCGGCGAACAGAACAAGCTGCTTTATCTGACAGACACGGGCTCCGGGCGGCAATTCCTCATGGACACCGGAGCCCAGAGGAGCTTCATCACTGCAACTTATGCAGATCGGGTGGCTGGACCCCGCGGAGACGGAGCAACAGCGGCCAACGGCTCCAGCATCAAGACTTACGGAGAGAGAACCTTGTCTCTGTCCTTCCACAGCCGCGCTTACGAGTGGAACTTCATCGTAGTGGTAGTGAGCTTCAATATGTTAGGTGCTGATTTTCTGTGTTCACATGGTTTGTTAGTTGATCTGGCCAACAAACGCCTAGTAAATGCACTCGCTTTCTGTTCCATCCCTTGTGCAGCTCGGGTGTGCCCGCCGCCAGTACAGACCAACGTCGCCGCAGCAGGTGTTAAGTTCCACACTCTCCTACACCAGTTTCCAGCACTCACAGTTCCCACTTTTTCAGCTAAGGTGGCGAAACACGGGGTGGAGCACTTCATAACCACGAGTGGCCCACCAGTTTTTACTAAAGCTCAGCGCTTGGATGCAGTTAAGCTCTCCGTGGCACAGGAGGAGTTCGCCAACCTGGAAAGGTTGGGCATAATTCGCCTCTCGAAGTCCGCTTGGGCTTCCCCCCTGCATATGGTGCCTAAGGCTGACGGCTCTTGGAGACCTTGCGGTGATTATCGCAGGTTAAACAATGCCACAGCTCAGGATCGCTACACGATTCTGCATATCCAGGATTTTTCACGGCACCTGGCAAAAGCGCGCATTTTTTCTAAAATAGACCTGGTCCGCAGTTATCATCAGGTCCCGGTTCGACCAGAGGATATTCCCAAAATAGCGGTAATAACCCCATTCGGACTTTTTGAATTTTTACGCATGCCTTTTGGCCTTAAAGGCGCCACGCAAACCTTTCAACGGATGATGGACGCAGTGCTGCGCGACCTTCTGTTTGTTTTGTTTTTGTCTACTTGGACGATATTTTAGTAGCCAGTGCCTCAGAGGAGGAACACGAAAAACACCTCACTACAGTTTTTCAAAAGTTGGAAGCACACGGGTTGATAATCAACCCGGCCAAGTGCCAGTTTGGCGCAGCGCAAATTGATTTTCTGGGGCACCGTGTCTCACCAGAGGGAGCAGTTCCTCTGCCGGCAAAAGTGCGCGTGGTGGCTGAGTTTCCCCAGCCACAGACAGTGAAAGCGTTGCAGGAATTTTTGGGGATGGTGAATTTTTATAACAGTTTCATACCCCGCGCAGCGCAACTCATGCAACCGTTACACACCGCGCTTAAAAAAACAGAAGCCTGCCAATGTGATCGAATGGTCCCCGGAGCGGGAGTGCACGTTCACAGCGGTAAAGAAAGCACTCGCGGACACAGCACTGCTGGCGCACCCAGACCCGGCAGCTCGCATAGCGCTAACCACAGACGCATCGGAGGTAGCGATAGGGGCCGTGGTAGAGCAGCAGGTCGCCGGAGTTTGGCAACCTCTCGCCTTTTTCAGCAGGTCCTTGCGCGAGCCCGAGCGGAAATACAGCGCATTTGACAGGGAACTCCTGGCGCTCCACTTAGCCATTTCCAGTTCTGGCTGGAAGGGCGGCGTTTCACCGCGTTTGTCGACCACAAACCGCTCACTTTTGCGATGTCCAAAACTTCAGAACCGTGGTCAGGGCGGCAGCAGAGACAGCTGGCCGCAATTTCGGAATTTACCACCGATATTCAGCATGTGACCGGTAAACTCAATGTAGTGGCAGACTGTCTGTCACGCGCGGTAACAGCACCCGTCCGCACGGAGCAGGGGTGCGCGGCCGCTTACCCAGAGCGCGGTAACAGCGCGGACGCGCACGCGGCTCCGGTCCTCGTGGGGAATAGATTATGCAGCCATGGCAGCGGAGCAGAGCGAAGACGCGGACGTGCCCGCGCTCCTGTCTGGACCAACAGGGTTAAGGCTGGAGCGAAAAACTTTACAAGCTGGTTCACCCCCTCTAATCTGCGATGTCTCCACCGGGCGGCCGCGACTGGTGGTACCGGCCACGTGGCGCCGTCGCGTTTGTGACGTCGTGCACTCCCTAGCGCACCCGGGAGTACGCGCTTCGGTGAAAATGGTAGCAGAGAAGTTTGTTTGGCCGAGCCTGCGCAAGCACGTGAAGGAGTGGGCTAAAGCCTGCATAGCTTGCCAGCGGGCCAAAATCCACAGGCACACCAAAGCACCCTTAGAACCTTTTCACATTTCGGCTAGGAGATTCGATCATGTGCACGTGGACCTCGTGGGCCCCCTACTGCCATCTCAAGGGTTCACACATCTTTTAACGATGGTGGACCGGACCACACGTTGGCCGGAAGTGGTCCCGTTGACATCGACCACAGCAGCAGAGGTGGCTCGCGCCTTTTTAACAGCCTGGGTAGCACGTTTTGGGGTTCCGTCAGATATTACGTCCGATAGGGGACCTCAATTTGCGTCGGAACTGTGGTCAGCAGTGGCCAGCGGCTTAGGAGCGGCAGTACACCGCACTACCGCTTATCATCCCCAGGCCAACGGTTTATGCGAGCATTTTCACAGGTCTTTGAAGGCAGCCCTCAGAGCGTCGCTAACGGACACAGATTGGGTAAACAAACTACCATGGGTTTTATTAGGGTTGCATTCGGCACCCAGAGAGGACCTAGATGCCTCACCAGCAGAGTTGGTTTTAGCGCAACCTCTCAGGCTGCCCAGCGAGTTCTTGCCAGACCATACGGCACCAGCCCCCCCACCCCCCCCCACCCCGGTCCGGGGACCTCGGAGTAACACGGGAGCGGAAATGCTCCCGGGCCCGGCTCATCCCACGTTTCCGCGTGTGTTCGTGCCCAAAGCTTTACAAAAAGCAGTTTGTTTTTGTCAGACATGACGCTCAGCATCACAGCCTCCGCCCACCTTACGATGGTCCATTTCGAGTGCTGGAGACCAGGGAGAATTATTTTGTGCTGGATTTGGGGGGCAGGAGGGAGACAGTCAGTATTGATAGATTAAAACTTGCTTTTGTGTTGCATAACGAGTCTGTACGGCCGGCGGGCGCGCCTCGACGCGGCAGGCCTCCCAGGGGGCGGTCCCCGGAACCCCCGCAAGGGGCAAATAACGCTTCTTCCCCTCATTCCACAGATTCACAGCGGGACGGCCCGGCACAGGCTGTGAGACCTGCGTACAGCAGATTCGGGAGAAGATTGAAACCTAGGCGACAGGCAGAGTGATGTGGGTTTTGATCAGACTGTTGGATTGTGCTGTAAGATTCTGCGGGGGGGGGGGGGGATGACGCTGTAGGTGTATGTCCGGTCTTTCGCGTGGGAGGGGGAGTGATGTGGCGTCCATAATTGTAAATGTATGTGACTCACATGGATGCATGCTTGATTCAGCCTAGAGAGACTTTAGGCTGGCAATGTGTATTGACATCACACCTCAAGAGGACAATACGTCTGGACCACCTACGGCTCGAGAGAGAGGAGAGGATTCCTCGCGTCTGACCATCTGGGGTCAGACAGGAGAACAGAAGGACTCTGGACTTTTATAATGCAAATTGGAGAATGTAACTGAAGTGTGTGACTTTGTATGTGATGTATTATTGGAGGTGTGTATAAATGGATGTGAGTGACTGCGTTCTGTCTCTTGTTACTCTGACTGAGAGAGAGGAACGTAGGATGTAAGAGAATTAAAGAAAATACTGGAAAGACATCCCAGTCTCGTCAATTCTTGACTCCTACAATATGATCATTTGTATCTATGAATGTAACAGCACATATTAATTGTGCAGCAGTCATGTTTTACATAAATATTTTTTTTAAATTATCAGCTTTGATGTGCAGCTGCTCAGTCTAATAATTTGGTGTACAGTGAAAAAAGTTAGTTGTTTATTGTTGTTACAGGTTAAGATAATAATGTAAAACTTTATTGATCACAATGGTGGAAATTGAGGTTAAAATAGTTTAAGTTCTAATAGTAGAATAAACGGGTCTTAATTTATTTTCATACTAACTAATGTTACTGCACAGTATTAGCCACGGGATTTCTTGAGTCCCTGAAGTAGCTGTAATTATGTATGCAGAAATTTGTCAGATTTTTGACTATCAAGTAATAAACCACAATATTTTTTCACCCTCTGTAAGGACTTCCTCCATCATTAGGTGAATAAGCACAGATGGGTGTTTGGACAATGTCATCATGATACAGCAGAGAAGAGCTCCACCAAACAGTGATGGAGAGAGGGTCAACAGCTTCTGAAGCCTTCACTGATGTGATAGACCAGTGGGGGTTAAGGACAGAGTGTGGTATATATTACTCATATATTCCATACCTACATTTGTTAGAGCATGTGGAAATGTTTGGGACAGAATATACAAAGGAACTTCACACCTCTGAAAGGACAAAGGAATCTCACCGCCCTGTGAAGACAATGACGTCACAGGACGTGGCGGCAACAGACTTGACACCTTCACCCCCTAAGGCGAGGAGAGGTTTTCCCATCACCTCCCAAGACGAAGGGAGGAGTTAACAGGACTAATGGGGGATTAAGATAACGGGGGATTTCAGCTTGTGTTTTGCATGTCTTTGATGTGTGCCTGTATTTAACCAGCGAGCTGGGCAGAATTCTTCCTCTTTGCCTTCTGCCAAGCTCTGCACCAGATGAGACAAGATAGAAGAGTTGTTCATTAAAGAACCTGCTTTTGTGATACAAAACCGCCTCGTCATTTCCAGCTCTTCTACACTGGTGACCTTGACGCGAGTATGGACCTGAGGCGTTCTTCAAGCGACTCATCCGCGGCGAATCTGACTTACGCCAGCGACAACGCAGACGAGGGAACAAGCAGACAGCTGTTCCCCCCGGCAGAGGGTACCGAGAGAGCTCAACCGAGCTCCAGCACCGCCGTGAGAGCCGAGGCAAGGCACTCTCACCCGGCGGGCACAACAGTGATGATGTGCACAAACGCCGTCGCTGTTAAACTGCCAGATTTCTGGCGAGAAGACCTGGCCTCTTGGTTTCACCAAGCCGAAGCCCAGTTCATACTGGCGGGCATCACGGCAGACGATACTAAGTTCTACCATATCGTCTCCAAACTCGACTCCGCCACTTCGAGGTGTGTACGAAGCTTGATCCAGCGACCACCGGCCCGGGACAATTATGAGACACTCAAGGCGACCATCGTGGCGAATTACGTCCCGTCGGCGGAAGAAAGAGCCGAAAAAATCCTGGCAGTCTACGGCCACAGAGGGGGCAATCCAAAGACCCTCATGGAGGATTTACTGCAGCTCAAGGAGGAGGACAATGATAATTTCCTCTTTCAATTTATTTTCCTCAGCACGCTACCACCACACATGAGAGGGACACTCGCCAGTATGAAGTGCAACAATCATCAGGACTTCCGCACGCTGGCCAACGAGGCTTATCGGCTCGTCAACGCCTGCAGAGATTGGACACCCACAGCGGCATCCGCAGACCTCAAAACTGACGCCCCGAACCTTGGAGAGTCACAAACCACGGAGCAGGCTCAACCCACGGTGACAGCAGCGCGGCCCAAGCGCAACAAACAGAATGATGTCTGTTATTATCACCACTGCTTCGCCGAGAAAGCCCGGAAATGTGTTCCCCCCCTGCAAGTTTACGATGTCGGGAAACGCCAAAGCCGAGGGCCGTTAACGGCAGCGGTTCTCAGCGAGAAAAATAAGCTGTTATACGTGACGGATGGACACACAGGCAAGCAGTTCCTCATCGACACAGGAGCCCAGCTGAGTTTCGTCATGCCCTCCCACGCAGATCGAGCCATGGGCACCCGGGGCAATGGAGCAGTGGCAGCCAACGGCTCGGACATCGACACGTTCGGGGAAAAGAGCCTGCATCTCCTCATTCACGGCCGCAGCTACAGATGGACATTTGTTGTAGCGGCGGTGAGTTTTAACTTGTTAGGCGCAGATTTTCTGTGTGCACACGGGTTATTAGTTGATCTAGCAAATAGGCGCCTGGTTAATGCACTGTCTTTTGCTTCTATTCCTTGCTCAGCTCGAGTCTCTCCACCACCTGTGCAGGCCAACGTCACTACGGCAGGAGGTAAGTTTGAGCAACTCCTCACCCAATTTCCAGCACTCACAACCCCCAAATTCTCAGCCACTGTAGCCAAACACGGGGTTAAACACTTCATTCCAACAACGGGACCTCCCGTTTTTGCCAAAGCTCGCCGCTTAGACGCGGCCAAGCTCAACATAGCAAGGGACGAATTTGCAGCTCTTGAAAAATTAGGCATTGTCCGACGTTCAAAGAGCCCTTGGGCTTCACCACTTCACATGGTTCCGAAATCCGACGGTTCTTGGAGACCGTGCGGAGATTACCGCAGATTAAACAACGCCACAGCGCATGACCGCTACCCCATCCCTCATATACAGGATTTTTCACTGCATTTAGTGGGCGCGCGCATTTTTTCAAAGATAGACTTAGTCCGCGGTTATCACCAAGTCCCAGTCCGAGCTGAAGACATTCCTAAAACAGCGGTTATAACCCCTTTCGGCCTTTTTGAATTCCTACGAATGCCGTTTGGTCTCAAAGGCGCTGCTCAAACTTTTCAACGCATGATGGACGCGGTCTTACGCGACCTCCCCTTTGTTTTCGTCTACCTCGACGACATGCTGGTAGCCAGCTCATCAGAGGAGGAGCACGAGCAACACCTTACTACTGTTTTTCAGAGGCTAGAAGAGCACGGACTAATAATTAATCCAGCCAAATGCAAATTCGGCGTATCGCAAATTGATTTTTTGGGACATAGAGTCTCCCCGAAAGGGGCAGTCCCGCTTCCAGACAAAATTCATGCGATAAAAGGTTTTCCACGGCCCCAAACGGTCAAATCGCTACAGGAATTTTTGGGGATGGTTAATTTTTACAACCGTTTCCTCCCTCATGCAGCTCAGCTCATGCAGCCCCTGTATGATGCGCTCAAAAAAAAGAAAGCTTCCCAAGCGGTCGAATGGACCCCGGAGCGCGAACACGCTTTCGCGGAAGTAAAAAACGCCCTAGCTAACGCAACAATGTTAGTCCACCCAGATCCCTCGGCCCGCATTGCTCTAACCACAGATGCTTCAGACCTGGCCATAGGGGCAGTTGTAGAACAACTTGTCAGCAGGGTCTGGCAACCTTTAGCATTCTTTAGCAAATCGCTAAACCCGACGGAACGCAAATACAGCACTTTTGACAGGGAGCTGCTGGCGCTTCATTTGTCCATCCGCCATTTCCAGTTTTGGTTAGAAGGGCGGAGTTTCACGGCTTTTGTGGACCATAAACCGCTCACTTTTGCGATGGCTAAAATTTCAGAACCTTGGTCGGGCAGACAACAAAGACAGCTAGCTGCGATTTCAGAGTTCACCACAGACATTCGACATGTAGCGGGCAAACTTAACGTAGTAGCGGACTGTCTCTCTCGCGCTGTGGCACCACCAGAGCACGAGGAGACAGATTACACTGCTTCAGCAGCGGAGCTTTTCTCTAACGCAAACACATATGCAGCACCTATCCTCGAAGGGATAGATTATGCAGCCATGGCGGAAGAACAAAGCAGTGATGCGGACGTGCGCGCTCTGCTGTCTGGACCAACAGGGTTAAGGCTGGAAAAAAAAGGGTTGCGCGACGGCGTGCCCCCACGGCGTGCCCCCGCTAATATGCGGTGTTTCAACCGGCCGACCTCGCCCGTTAGTACCAGCTGCTTGGCACCGCCGTATTTTTGACGCAATTCACTCCCTCGCGCACCCAGGTGTGCGTGCTTCAGTCAAAATGGTTGCCGGAAAGTTTGTGTGGCCAGGCCTGCGTAAAAACGTAAAAGAATGGGCAAAAACTTGCATTCCTTGTCAACGCGCCAAAGTACACAGACACACAAAAGCCCCTCTGGAGCCTTTTCCCATCCCTGCTAGAAGGTTCGACCACATTCATGTCGACCTCGTGGGGCCACTGCCTTCCTCCCAAGGTTTCACACACCTGCTTACAATGATAGACCGCACCATGCGCTGGCCAGAGGCAGTCCCTCTAGCAGCAACTACAGCGGAGGAAGTCGCTCGCGTTTTTCTAACGAATTGGGTGGCACGTTTCGGCGTCCCAACAGACATCACGTCAGATAGGGGGCCTCAATTTGTCTCAGAACTCTGGTCAGCCATGTCCAACAGTTTAGGGGCAACCATTCATCGCACCACCGCTTATCACCCTCAGGCTAATGGGTTATGCGAGCGTTTTCACAGGTCCTTAAAGGCCGCCCTCAGAGCCTCATTAACGGACACAAATTGGGTAAACAAACTCCCCTGGGTTTTATTGGGGTTGCGTGCAGCACCTAAAGAGGATTTAGACGCTTCCCCTGCAGAATTAGTCTTTGCCCAACCTATCAGACTCCCAGGTGAATTTTTACCGGAGAACCCGGAACCAGGGCACCTCCCAGTCCCAAGGTTTTTAGGCAGTAACGGACCGGACTCTCTCCACGGTCCAGCTCATCACTCTTTTCCGCGAGTTTTTGTTCCTCAATCTTTAAAAAACGCTGAGTTTGTTTTTGTTAAACATGAAGCACTAAAACCAACGTTACGCCCAGTATACGATGGCCCATACAGAGTGCTGGAAAATGGTGACAAACACTTTGTGCTTGATTATGGGGATAGAAATGAAACGGTCAGCATTGACAGACTCAAACCTGCTTTCTTGTTGAGAGACGAACCTGCACAGTTGGCGAGAGCACCTCGGCGAGGCAGACCCCCCAAGGAAAAAGTCTCAGCCCCCAGGCAGGGAACAGATAATCTCTCCCCTTCCCACACTGCAGATTCCTCACAACAAGATCCCAGCAGGACGTCTAAACCAACCTACAGCAGCTTTGGGAGAAGATTGAAACCTAGACAGCACAGGGACTGATTCCAACACTCCGCAGTTTTTCGCTAATTGTGCTGCAACAGTTTAGGACTGACTTATGATTATACTATGCTGTTATGTTTTCACTGAACTCTCTTAGGAGCATGGCTGCTTGAAAGTTTCTTCTGTGGCAACAGCTGTAACACGTAGTATGTCTTAGTAATTACCCTAGACTGTGAATCTTTCTGTGTCCTTTCATAGTTGTTTGGGGGGGCTGTGGTATATATTACTCATATATTCCATACCTACATTTGTTAGAGCATGTGGAAATGTTTGGGACAGAATATACAAAGGAACTTCACACCTCTGAAAGGACAAAGGAATCTCACCGCCCTGTGAAGACAATGACGTCACAGGACGCGGCGGCAACAGACTTGACACCTTCACCCCCTAAGGCGAGGAGAGGTTTTCCCATCACCTCCCAAGACGAAGGGAGGAGTTAACAGGACTAATGGGGGATTTAGATAACGGGAGATTTCAGCTTGTGTTTTGCATGTCTTTGATGTGTGCCTGTATTTAACCAGCGAGCTGGGCAGAATTCTTCCTCTTTGCCTTCTGCCAAGCTCTGCACCAGATGAGACAAGATAGAAGAGTTGTTCATTAAAGACCCTGCTTTTGTGATACAAAACCGCCTCGTCATTTCCAGCTCTTCTACACAGAGCATCAATATCTGACCTATAGGTGAGTATGATGCAAAGTTTTACATGTAAAAAGTCACAAAAAGGACTATTAATATGACTGTGTTCTCATAGATCAACATTTAAAAACCACATTCTGATGATGTCAACAGAAGCTTCTCCTCCACCCCACCTGTGTATGAGGCCTGGACTCAACAGTAATGTATAAAGCCAAATCCTTTATTTTGAATTTTTAAATGTTTGTTTAGGAGATTTTTTAACTGTTTTTGAAATATTAAGGAATGATTTTTTTTAATATAGTAGATGCAACAGATATTTGTTTCTTTTTTGAATAACTTCTCAAAACAATAGTCAAAATTTGGCAGCTGAAATGTCTTGGACTTTTCATTTTTAATAAAACCACAACCTGCTTGTGAACTTGGTGTTCCAAGAATGTGGAATTAGCAAAACTGCTGTTCCTCTTCTTTAATCAGGTCCAGTCTTGCAGCAGGAATGAATATATAACACAGCCATCTATCCATCTTCTACGGCATTTCTGGGGGTCCAGGTTGTTGAGGCAGCAGTCTAATCAGAGAAGCCCAGACTTTCCTCTCCCCAGCCACCTCCTCCAGCTCTTCAGAGAGGACACCAAGACGTTCTCAGACCAACTGGGAGACATAGTCTATCTACCATGTCCTGGGTCTGTCCTGGGGTCTCCTCCCTCCTCCCACAACACGCACATAAAAAGTAATTCCATTTCTGTACCTGCTCTTTCCTTCACCTACAGTATATTGTCATTCACATTATGCACCAAGCAAACTCATTGCATCACTGCTGTAGTCCTAAAACTGTCTAGTAGTTCACATACTGTCATGTTTTAATGCTGTTAGTCTGTGATGACACATTCTTAGGGCACAGTCGGGGCTGGCAGCTGACAGGGAAACGCTCACACAGAGTGAAACCCCAAGAATTCACTGACAGCTGTCAACCCCAAGAGGGAGAAAACACAACAGAATACACATATGACAACGAATGGAGATAGGCAAACTCAAAAATACAATAAACAGACTATAATGAAGGCAGAAAATAAATCATATTGAGAAACAATACAGGAAAAAAGATAACTCAAAAAATGGTAACAGTACAATTATGAACAAAGGCAGACAACCTGAGCCCGGAGGAATCCCTCCGTGCTCAGAACGTGACAGCTGGAGCTTAATAACAACAGCTGGTTGTTTTGGGGGTTTTTTTAAGCATGCATAACTAAAACGGATGAACTTAAAGACCATAAAAGTGTGATTCAGCATATTTACAAATACCACAGAACAACTAACAGCAGTCAAAGTCCTTACAATCTGATGTAAAGTGTTGTCATAATTACGCTGTCAAAACTAGAGCACTATTGGGTTTGATCACAGCTGCGCTACATTAGCATTACTGTCAATAACACTATTATGGCTGTGTTGTGAGACATGTATATGTTGGACACTGCATATGTGATTTAACCACGATGAAGGAGAGCCAGCCCCCTGCGGTGCGGAGCCACAGAGCCTGGACCCCCTGCGGAGGACAGGGGACAGAAGACTTCCTGACCACTGAGGCTCGAGAAGAGAGAAGGGGGAGTTATGTAAATAAAAGGCTAATGAATGTGAATAAAGAGATTTTGAGAGAGATGTGTGATTTCCCCCGCGAGGGAAATGGTTTGATGTCAGAATGTTTAAATGAGAGAACTTTGGTGTGTTCACTCCCTTTGTTCGCTGCTCAAGAATGAGAGCAGACAGTGGAATGATTACTTGAATAAACTGGAATGAAAGACAATTCGGTTTCGTTATTCAAGTCTCCCCACATTGGTGACTGACGACGTTGAGAATGAACAAAGAAATTCTCAGGGTCCCGGACTCACAGCGCTCAGAGCTGGCGAGCGCAGTGGCCGTTAAGCTGCCTGATTTCTGGCAGGATAACCCACGGTCGTGGTTTCTGCAAGCAGAGTCGCAGTTCGCGCTCGCAGGAGTAACGGTGGATGACACTAAGTTCCACCATGTCATCGCTAAACTGGACAACAGCACAGCTCGGTGCGTGCAAAGCTTGGTGGAGCAGCCACCCGCGACCGACAGGTACGGCAAGCTGAAATCCACCCTCATCAAGTTTTTCACCCCCTCGGCTGAAGTGAGGGCGAGGAGGATCCTGTCTTTGCTAGACCAAGGTGGACACAGGCCGAGCGCCCTGATGGAGGAGATGATACAGCTGAGAGGGTTGGACAACGATGATTTCATTTTTCAGTTCATCTTCCTCTCCAACCTCCCGGCGCATGCGAGAAGCACGCTGGCCGGCAAAAAGTGTCACACCCTGGAGGAGTTCCGGGAGCTGGCCCAGGAGGCAGATGGGATCCTGGACGCCTGCAGCGGGCAAGCAACCACAGCAGCGACCCGAGACAGCGGGGAGCCAGAGGCGGCAGAACCAGACTGGCCGACGACGGCGGCAACACGGCTGCGACGAGGGGAAGCCAATAGCCCGGCGGCAGAGGCGCGGGCACGACACAGCGGAGGAGAAGATCTCTGCTTTTACCATCGGAGGTTCGCAGAGAAGGCACGCAGGTGTGTGCCGCCCTGCATCTTCAGGAGTTCGGGAAACGGCAAGACCGGGGGTCGCTAGCAGCTTCGACCCTCGGAGAACGCAACAAGCTGCTCTACATCACGGATGCGCGCTCCGGACGAGAGTTCCTCATCGACACCGGAGCACAAGTGAGCTTCATTACCCCAACATACGCGGACCGGGTGGCTGGACCCCACGGTAGCGGAGCTACAGCGGCAAATGGCTCGAACATGAACACCTACGGGAGAAGGACCTTGCCTTTATGCTTACATGGCCGCACATATGAATGGACTTTTGTGATAGCGGCGGTGAGTTTCAACATGTTGGGCGCGGATTTTTTGTGTTCACACAATCTGTTAGTTGATCTTGCTAATAGACGGCTGGTAAATGCACTCTCTTTTTACTCTCTCCCCTGTTCAGCTCGAGTGTCCCCGCCACCAGTACAGACCCACGTCGCTACAGCAGGTGGTAAGTTTCACACACTCCTCACCCAATTTCCAGCGCTCACTGTGCCCACTTTTTCAGCGACGGTCGCGAAGCACGGGGTGAAACACTTTATCCCCACTTCTGGTCCTCCCGTGTTTGCAAAAGCTCGGCGCTTGGATGCAGTTAAGCTCGCCATTGTGCGCGAGGAGTTCGCCAGCCTGGAGAGGCTGGGCATCGTTCGTAGGTCGAAGAGCCCGTGGGCTTCGCCGCTGCACATGGTACCGAAAGCCGATGGCTCCTGGAGACCGTGCGGGGATTACCGCAGGCTAAACAACGCTACGGCGCACGATCGTTATCCCATCCCGCACATTCAGGATTTTTCGGTGCACCTGGCGGGGGCGCGCATTTTTTCAAAGATTGATCTAGTTCGCGGCTATCACCAAGTCCCGGTCCAACCGGAGGACATTCCTAAAACAGCGGTAATAACCCCGTTCGGACTTTTCGAATTTTTACGCATGCCGTTTGGTCTCAAAGGGGCGGCGCAAACATTTCAACGGATGATGGATGCCGTGTTACGCGATCTCCCTTTCGTGTTTGTGTACCTCGACGACATTTTGGTCGCGAGTACTTCAGAGGACGAACACGAAACGCACCTCACAGCAGTTTTTAGGAGGCTGGGAGAGCACGGCTTAATAGTTAACCCAGCCAAGTGCCAGTTCGGCGTCGAGCGGATCGATTTTTTGGGTCACCGCGTCTCCCCGGAGGGAGCGGTTCCGTTACCAGAGAAAGTACGCGCGGTAGCGGATTTTCCCCGTCCACAAACGGTCAAATCACTACAGGAATTCTTGGGGATGGTGAATTTTTATAACCGATTCCTGCCCCACGCAGCTCAAATCATGCAACCGTTATATGCCGCGCTCAAAAAACAAAAACCGACCCAGGCGGTCGAATGGTCCCCGGAGCGGGAGCGCGCGTTCACAGAGGTTAAAAAAGCCTTGGCTGACGCTGCGCTCCTGGCCCACCCAGACCCTGCAGCACGTATCGCGCTGACGACAGACGCTTCAGATTTAGCCATAGGGGCCGTTATTGAGCAACAGGTAGCCGGAGTTTGGCAGCCTTTGGCTTTCTTTAGCAAATCTTTAAGCGCGGCTGAACGAAAATACAGCGCGTTTTACAGAGAACTGTTGGCGCTGCATTTGGCTATTCGTCATTTCCAGTTCTGGCTGGAAGGACGGTGCTTCACCGCTTATGTGGACCACAAGCCGCTCACATACGCCATGGCCAAAATTTCAGACCCGTGGTCCGGCAGGCAGCAGAGGCAGCTGGCCGCAATCTCGGAATTTACCACTGACATTAGGCACGTCGCGGGCAAATTCAATGTAGTAGCGGATTGTCTCTCATGCGCGTTCACGACCCCAACACGCGCAGAGGCAGAACGGGCCACCGTGACCGCGCCGCAGGAGAGCGGCACGGTGGCGCGCGCAGCCCCGGTGCACGTGGGTATAGATTACGCAGCCATGGCAGCGGACCAGGGGGCGGACGCAGACGTGCGCGCGCTCCAGTCTGGACCAACAGGGTTGAGGCTGGAGAGCAAGTGTTTACAAACCGGTATGCCCCCCCCTGATCTGCGACATGTCGACGGGGCGCCCGCGTCCGGTGGTTCCGGCCACGTGGCGCCGCCGTGTTTTTGACTCGGTCCACTCACTGGCGCACCCGGGGGCGCGCGCGTCGGTGAAACTAGTGGCGGAAAAGTTTGTTTGGCCGTGCCTGCGCAAGCACGTGAAGGAATGGGCAAAAACCTGCATTTCCTGTCAATGGGCCAAAATTCACAGGCACACAAGAGCCCCGTTAGAACCGTTCCGCATTCCGGCCAGAAGGTTCGACCATGTGCACGTCGACCTTGTGGGCCCCCTACCGGCATCACAGGGGTTCACGTATCTTTTGACAATGGTGGACCGCATCACACGTTGGCCGGAAGTGGTCCCACTTGCGACGACCACGGCCGCGGAGGTGGCTCGCGTTTTTTTAACGGCTTGGGTGGCGCGCTTCGGGGTTCCGTCGGACATTACGTCCGATAGAGGACCGCAATTCATCTCTGAGCTGTGGTCAGCGATGGCCAACGGCTTAGGAGCCAAAATTCACCGCACTACGGCTTACCACCCTCAGGCCAATGGCTTATGCGAGCGTTTTCATAGGTCTTTGAAGGCAGCACTCAGAGCGTCGCTCACGGATGCAGATTGGGTGAATAAACTTCCATGGGTTTTATTAGGGTTGCGTTCTGCGCCTAAAGAGGACTTAGACGCCTCCCCAGCGGAGCTGGTATTCGCACAAACTCTGAGGCTGCCGGGCGAGTTTTTACCAGAGCACCCAGAGCCCCCACCTCTCTCGGCTCTGGGACCGTTGGTCGGCACGGGGGCAGACACGCTCCCGGGTCCGGTTCATCACGCTTTTCCGCGAGTTTTCGTCCCCAAGGCTTTGAAAAATGCCGATTTCGTTTTTGTCAGGCGCGAAGCCCTAAAAGCAACGCTCAAACCACCTTACGAAGGGCCATTTCGAGTGCTGGAGGCAGGTGATAAGCAATTTGTGCTAGATTTTGGAGACAGAAAAGAGACAGTCAGTATTGACAGACTAAAACCTGCTTTTGTCATGAAGGACGTGTCTGTACCGGTCGCAGTGGCGCCTCGATGAGGCAGGCCCCCGCAGGGGGCAATTAATCACTCTCTCCCTCAGTCAACAGACCCGAAGCAGAAACGCACCGCAGGCAAGGCGGGGCCAACGCACAGCAGATTCGGCAGACGGCTGAAGCCCAAGCGGCGCACAGACTGAATGTTGGTGTTGATTATTCAGTAGTGAGTAAGGTGCTATTTAATTTTAGGAATTAGTCTGTTCTTCATCGTTTGGGGGGGGTTATATGCTGTGTTGTGAGACATGTATATGTTGGACACTGCATATGTGATTTAACCACGATGAAGGAGAGCCAGCCCCCTGCGGTGCGGAGCCACAGAGCCTGGACCCCCTGCGGAGGACAGGGGACAGAAGACTTCCTGACCACTGAGGCTCGAGAAGAGAGAAGGGGGAGTTATGTAAATAAAAGGCTAATGAATGTGAATAAAGAGATTTTGAGAGAGATGTGTGATTTCCCCCGCGAGGGAAATGGTTTGATGTCAGAATGTTTAAATGAGAGAACTTTGGTGTGTTCACTCCCTTTGTTCGCTGCTCAAGAATGAGAGCAGACAGTGGAATGATTACTTGAATAAACTGGAATGAAAGACAATTCGGTTTCGTTATTCAAGTCTCCCCACAACTATACCATATAGTTATTTAAAAAAGGTTTACCAGAGGTGTGCATCAGAGAGGATTATGTTAAATAATTCTATAATACTATTCTTACTTTTTTCTATAATAATAATAATAATATAATAATAATAATAATAATAATATAATAATATAATATATATTATAATATATTATATATATTATATATATATATATATTATATATACAGTATATATATATTATAATATATTATAATAATATAATAATAATAATAATATAATAATAATTCTTACTTTTTTCTATAATACTATTCTTACATAATTCTATACTTTAATTGGAGGAGACTTTAACGTTAAGCTCAATCCTCTAAAAGATAAATGGCCACAATCTAAAACCACTAACGGTAACACATTTCTTAAACATTTTATGGACCTGATTGATATATACAGGGAGAAGTATCCAGATTCATTTTCATATACTTGGAGTAACAGAAGCAAAACAGATTTATCACGCTAAGACTTATGGTTAATCTCAAAAAACCTAAATGAGCAAAACATTTCAATTAATACACACCCTTGTGTGTATTAACAACAATATTATTGTTGTCAAAGATATGGACAGAGATTTTTGCGATTGTCCTTTGTCAGCAAAAGAAGTATGCTGTGGTGATCCGCGCTGTGCCCTTTGCCCTAATTATCTTCCACAGCTGTGAGCACACCTGCTCTTCCTCATTAAGCACCCTTTTTTAAGGAACGCTGCCCAAAAGGGTCTACGCTTTCTCCCAGGAAGAGCTCCGTGTGGGAGTCTTCCCCTTTCAGCTCTACACCTCGAGAGTTTCATCTCTCTTGTTTGTCTTCAGCTTCTCGTCATATGGGAGTTTCATCTCCCCAACGCTACGTAAGCTATTCCAGAGTTGATTCTCTGCACCTGCCTGTTTTCCCTTGTTCCCTGTGCACAGGTGGACCAACCTCCAGGCGGACCTCTCCTTCCTCCTGGCGGCTGTGGACAGTGGACTATTCCTTTCTCATAACTGGTGAGCTGAAGTGCACAGCACGTTTTCCTCACCCTAATCAGCACTGTATACACACTACACCTGCACTACGGCACTACAGCGGGACGCTGGGCTGGTATTGGATTGTCATCTCTTCGGAGCCAGATTGACTCTTCGCTGCCGTAAGACTATCAGTTCTGTTAATATTATCACCTGCCGGCCTGTGTCTAATCCCCTGTCTCTGCTGTCATTGTAGGGTTGCCAGACCTGTCCTGCTGTCCACGCACCTGCTCCATTACACCACATGCACAACACCATATGCACACACACTACTCCACTTTCTTTCAATAAAATATCATTATTGTTGTTTAGCCTGTGTCTGCTTCTGGGTGTTTCTGAAATCATGTCAGTATGTCTCCGTCAAGAAATCCCAGCAAGCAGTGCTTTTGCACACAAATTTAACATCATAGAGGCTCATTTGGACCAATTAACACACCAACAACAGGTGATCTTAACACACCTCACTCACATTAAGCCACGGCTCGACCAGCTCTCCCCGTCGCAGTCTCCTCCACCTGCTTCCAGGGATCTGGCCGGGTCAACCAATCCCTCTCAGTCTCCACCTCCTCACTTCTGGCTAACTCCCGTCCCCATTCCCACCTGTTTTAGTGGTAAGTTAGGGGAGGCACAGGGTTTCTTGTTACAATGCAGTTAGGTATTTCAGCATGTTCCAGGGGATTTCCCCACCCATCATAGCCAAATCAGTTATACGGTGAATTTGTTGGAGGGACGGGCTTTGGCTTGGGCTACCGCCATTATGACCCAAAAATGCCAGTTACACGTATGACCGATTTGTGGCTGAAGTTTTTGACCATTCTGATCGGGATGATGTACTCACCTCTCGCCTCCTTAATCTGAGACAGGGGATTTGGGGCAGCACGGTGGTGCAGTGGTTAGCACTGTTGCCTTACAGCTAGAAGGTTCCTGGTTCGAATCCCCAGGTTGGCAGGGGTTGGAACCTTTCTGTGTGGAGTTTGCATGTTCTCCCTGTGCTGCGTGGGTTTACTCCGGGGGCTCCGGTTTCCTCCCACTATCCAAAGACATGCATATTGGGTTAATTGGCTGTTCTAAATTGTCCCTAGGTATCTGTCTCCTATAGGCCCTTAGAATAGAGGGTTAGTACAAGTGAAAGCGGTTTGAGTGGTCTTTGCGACTAGAAAAGCGCTATATAAGTGCAGGTTAGTTAGTTAGTAGTTAGTTAGATTAAATCTGTGGCTGATTACTGTGTGGATTTTCGGGTAGTAGCTACTGAGGTTGGGTGGGAGGATGCCTCTTTGTATAGTATTTTTGTTCAGAGCCTTAGCCCCAGCTTGAGGGATGAGTTGGCCTGGGTGAAAAGACCTGCTAAGCTTAGTGAGTTCATTACACGAGCTATTTCCATTAACAGAATAAAGGAACGGGCTAGTGAGTGTCGCTCGGGCACTCAACCTCGCCGCTCCCCTCAGTCTCCCCTTAAGGCCCTCTCTCCCTCTGAGTCCTCTAAGGGGGATGAACCCATTCTGGCTGGCCGGTCTAAATTGCCCCCGGCAGAACGACAGCGCCACCGTGATATTGGGCTCTGTCTATATTGTGCCAGCGCTGAGCACAAGGTCACATTGTGTCCCAATCAGTTAAAAGGGGGAGTCCGTTAGTCACAGTAGGGGGACTAATGGATGGTGATAGTACTAAATCCCTTATGTCTCATGTTACCTATTCACTTTCAACACACATTCACTGAATTATCTTCACATGCTCTCATTGATTCTGGAGCCGAGCAAAACTTTATTTCGGAGGGTCTGGCAACCTGGCTGGGGCTCCCATGCTATGACCTGGAGAAACCTCTTAAGTTGATTGCCCTCTCCAAGATGCCCCTTGCCATCATTACCAAGAAGACTGCCCCTGTCTCTGTGCTGGTTTCAGGTAATCATTGTGAGCATATGAAGTTCTTTATGTTATCCTCTTCTGCTTCCCCTGACATTTTGGGCTTCCCCTGGTTAAGTTTACACAATCCCTTTATCGACTGGCAGATGGGAAGAATTATATCATGGAGTACATTTTGTTTGAGTGCATGTCTGCAATCTGCTGCCTGTTCTCCTTCTATACCCCTTTGTTCCCACGATTCGCCTCTACCTGATATCTCGTCCGTGCCTCCTGAGTACCACGACCTGGCAGTGGTGTTCAGCAAGGTGAAAGCCCTATCACTCCCCCCACCACCACCACCCGTACGATTGTGCCATCAACCTCCTGCCGGGGGTTCCTCTGCCTACGAGTCGGCTCTACAGCCTCTATGGACAGATACATCAAGGAGCCCCTGAGTTCCGGTATCATCAGGCCATCTTCCTCGGCGGTGGGGCGAGCTTCTTCTTCGTGGGTAAGACAGACGGTTCACTCAAGCCATGTATTGATTTCAGAGAACTCAACATTACTGTAAAGGACAAATACACTCTTCCCCTCATCAACACAGCCTTTGATTCCCTTCAGGGAGCCAGGTTGTTCACCAAATTAGATCTTCGTAATGCTTATTACCTGGTTCGCATCAAGGAGGGGGATGAATGGAAGTCTGGTTTTCGCACCCCTAGTGGCCATTTTGAGTATTCAGTCATGCCTTTTGGGTTAACCAATGCTCCTGCTGTTTTCCAGTGGCTTATCAATGATGTTCTGAGAGACTTTCTGGATTAATTTGTGTTTGTGTATCTTGACGATATTCTCATCTTCTCTCGTTCTCTAGAGGAACATCACATACACGTCAGACAGGTCCTGCAGCGCCTCCTGGAAAATCAGCTTTATGTTAAGGCCAAAAAGTGCAAATTCCACGTCTCATCCACTACTTTCCTGGGGTTTGTTATCTCGTACAAGAAGATCATTGCTGACCCGGAGAAGGTAAAAGCAATGGTGGAGTGGCCTGTTCCCTCCTCCCGCAAACAACTTCAACAGTTTTTGGGCTTTGCTAATTTCTATCGCCATTTTGTCAAAGATTACAGTATTATTGCTTTACCCCTCACTCGCCTGACCTCCACGAAGGTGCCATTCCGCTGGACTGAGGAGGTGGAGGCGGCATTTTCTAAACTAAAGGCTGAGTTTCCCTTTCCCCCTATCTTGGCCCAGGTTGACCCCCTTCCTGCAGTGCTTGGTGGAAGTTGACACTTTGGACTTTGGTGTGGGAGCAGTGTTGTCCCAGCGGTCCCCCATTGATGACAAGAGCCGCCCCTGCGCCTTCTTCTCCCACCAGCTGTCACCTGCTGAGAGGAACTATGACATGGGGGACAGGGAGCTGCTAGCCGTTAAACTGGCCTTGGAGGAGTGACGCCACTGGATAGAAGGTGCCTCGCAGCTGTTCGTCATTTGGAGAGATCATAAGAACCTGGAATACCTCCGGACTGCCAAATGTTTGAACGCCAGACAAGCCTGCTGGTCCCTGTTCTTCAGCAGATTTAATTTCATCATCACCTACCACCCGAGTTTGAAGAATACCAAGCCCAGTGCGCTCTCTAGACAGTTTTCTCCTGAAGCTGCCAAGACGACACCTCACCCTATTGTTCCCCCTTCCTGCATCATTGGCATGCTATCTTGGGACATTAAGGAGAGGGTTAGGAGAGCGCAAGAGACGGAGCCCAACCCGGGTGGAGGGCCAGCGGGACAGATGTACGTGCTCTCTGTAGTCCGAGGGGAGGTTATTGACTGGTTGCACTCCTCTAAGGTTATGTGCCATCCTGGGGTAGCTCACACTGGCTCAGTTACAGAGATCCTTCTGGTGGCCCTCCTTGCAGAAGGATCTGGGTAAGTTCATCCGAGCCTGCCCCCAGTATGCGACCTGTAAATCGTCCTCTTCTCCACCTGCAGGTCTGTTGCATCCTCTCCCCATCCCCAGCCGACCCTGGTCCCATGTTACGCTGGATTTTGTGACCGGTCTTTCCCCCCTCTGCTGGTCACACTGTTATCCTTACTATTGTGGATAGGTTTTCCAAGGCGGCTCACTTTATTCCTTTGCAGAAGCTGCCGGCGGCCAAGGAGACGGTGGAACTTCTGGTCATGCACGTGGTCCGGCTTCATGGCATCCCAGTGGACATTGTGTCAGATTGTGGACCCTAATTCATCTCTCAGGTTTGGCGGTCTTTCTGCAAGGCTATGGGAGCTATGGTGAGTTTGTGATCAGGATATCACCCACAAAGTAATGGCCAGTGTGAACGCACTAATCAGGAGTTGGAGGCTGCCCTGAGGTGCATCACGGCCTCCAACCCAGCATCCTGGAGCACAGACCTACCTTGGATTGAGTATGCTCATAATACTGCTGTCTCTTCTGCCCCTGGTCTCTCTCCTTTCGAGGTTTCTTTAGGTTACAACCCCCCACTGTCCCCGGAGGAGGAGATCGCCATTCCTTTGGTCCAGGCACACATCAGGCGTTGTCGGCGACTCTGGAGAACCACTAAGGCTGCTCTGCGATGCACAGCGGCCCGCAATACTGAGATCGCTAACCATCACAGGACCCAGGCTCCCTCCTACCAAGTTGGGCAGCAGGTATGGCTCTCCACAAAGAACATTAACCTGAAGCCAAACCCAGGAAGTTGTCACAGTGTTTTATTGGGCCTTATCCGAAAACCGACATCATCAACCCCATTGCTGTTCGTTTGGCTCTTCCTCCCTCTCTTTGCATCTGTCCTACATTCCATCTCTCTCAGGTCAAGCCGTTCGAGTCCAGCCCGCTGTGCCCCCCACCCACATCTCCACCCCCACCCGTGACGATCGATGGTGGTCCTGTGCACAAGGTCAATCGCATTCTGGATGTCTGATGCAGGGGGCATGGTCTGCAATATCTGGTGGACTGGGAGGGGTATGGTGCTGATGCTAGATCCTGAGTGCGTTCCTCGTTCATGATGGACCCTCAACTCATCAGGAAGTTCCACCGGACACACCTGGACACGTTAGAACGGCCACTGAGAGGCATCCCGTGGGGGGTAGGTATTGCGGTGATCCACGCTGTGTGCCCTTTGCCCTAATTATCTTCCACAGCTGCGGGCACACCTGCTCCTCCTCATTAAGCACCCTTTATAAGGAATGCTGCCCAGAAGGCAGCACGGAGACGCCTACACTTTCTCCCAGGAAGAGCTCCATGCGGGAGTCTTCCCCTTTCAGCCTCAAGAGTTTTACCTCTCTTGTTTGTCTTCAGCTTCTCATCATATGGGAGTTTCGTCTCCCCAGCGCTACATAAGCTATTCCAGAGTTGATTCTCTGCACCTGCCTGTTTTCCCTTGTTCCCTGTGCACAGGTGGACCAACCTTCAGGTGGACCTCTCCTTCCTCCCGGCGGCAGACTGGACCTCGTCTGTGGACAGTGGACTATTCCTTTCTTGCAAGTGGTGAGCTGGAGCACATAGCACATTTTTCTCACCCTAATCAGCACTGTATATACTCTACACCTGCACTACGGCACTACAGCGGGACACTAGGCCAGTATTGGATTGTCATCTCTTCTGAGCCAGATTAACTCTTCACTGCTGTAAGACTATCAATTCTCTGTTAATATTATTGCCTGCTTGCCTGTGTCTAATCCCCTGTCTCTGTCATTGTAGGGTTGCCAGACCTATCCTGCTGTCCATGCTCCTGCTCCCATTACACCACATGCACAACACCATACGCACACACTCCTCCACTTTCATTCAATAAAAGATCATTACTGTTGTTAATGTCATGGCAGCCTCTGGGCCGTCATTAACATCATTAACTCCAGCTGCGCACAGACCCACAGGTGTTAATCAGCAGTTGTTAAAAGCCAGCGTTGCTGACAGCCCGGCACGGAGTCGTCTGTCCTCCTCGTCGGAGAAAGAACCTGAACTCCGCTCTCTGGCCTCGTCAGGTTACTCTCTCGTCTCGTCTGGAACTTCTCTGGCTTCGTCAAGGACTTCTCTTACCTCATCAAGGACTTCTCTTACCTCATCAAGGACTTCTGTTCAGAGTCAAGCACGTAAGAGAACTGTCTGTTACTCTACTCCTAACCTCTACCCCTGTGCACAGGTGGACCCCCCTGGCGGCGGACCTGCGGCCCCAGCTGACGGGGTTACGCCAACATGCACATGTAGCGGTTCGCTACCACCATGACTACCGGTACGTCTTGCTCCTCAAATTCCTGAACTACTGCTGTATCAGTTGCAGGAGTATTGGCCACCGTTATCAGTGGAGTTACTGTCATCAGCATCTGTTGTCTCATCGTCACCACGCTCTGTGGATTCACTCACCTCGTCATCATCTGGATTGTCATCGTCCCGGCCTGTGGTGTCACAGCCGGAGTCACTGGAAGATCTGTCCTTATCACAGCCACGGGTGGAAGCCCTAGCACGTTCACGGACACCTTCACCTCCACGTTGTACGGCCGCTGGTTCTCAGCAGGACGTAACCTGTGCTCCCGCCAAGTAAGCCTCACTACCTGTAGCTTGTCACTTGCATGGGACAAAAGTAATTGTTTGTGCTTGTATGTTCCAGGGTTGCCGGGTCTCCGTCCAGGGTGCTCAGCTCCAGTGACCAGAACTCTATCCACGCACTCACACTTGCACTACACACCCTTTCACTCTAATAAAGATTATTGTTCACTATCTGCCCGTGTCAGTGTCTGTCTCCTGGGTCCCGAAACATGTCAGTGCGACTCCGTCACGTTGACCCAGCGGACAGCTCACTGTCGCGCTTAAGTAACACTCTTAGCGCCCGGGTAGATTTACTAGCCCACCAGCAGACAGTAATCTTAAACCAATTAACTTCAATTAATAGTCGGCTGGATCGTTTGGAAGGACACCAGACGTTTCCCCCGACCGCAAACATCTCAGCCCCTGCAGGCTTAGCGTCAGGACAAGCTAACACCTCCTCGTCCTCTCGTCTCACCCCAATTCCTACACCTGCCCGGTTCAGCGGCAAACTCGGGGAAGCCCGAGGATTCATATTACAATGTGAGTCAGTTTTTCTGCGTGTGCCGGGGGATTTTTCTCTCGATTCTAGCCGGATAGGCTATGTCATAAATTTGCTGGCAGGAAGAGCGTTAGAATGGGCGTATTCGATCATGGCTAAACCTAGCTATTCCCTGCTTTCTTACCAGGAATTTGTGTCAGAATTTTTGTCTGTATTTGATCATACGGATAGGGGTGAGGTGTTGACTGAACGATTTCTAAGCTTACAGCAGGGAAAGAGAGCAGCTGCAGATTACGCCATTGACTTCCGGGTCCTGGCCGCAGAGATTGGGTGGGGGGAGCCATCACTTTGTGGCATTTTCCTACGTAGTCTCAATGACGAGCTAAAGGATGAGTTAGCGGCACGGGAAAAACCAGATAATTTGATCAGGAAGCCATGATTATGGGTCATTCCAAGGTATCAGCAGCTGAGAAACAACGCCGTAGAGATCAAGGCCTATGTTTCTATTGTGGGAAGGAGTTACATGGGGTTTCCGAATGTCTGAGTAAGTTAAAAGGGAAGGCCCGTGGATCGCAGTAGGGGGATTCACGGGCAAGAACTCAGAGGAACCCCTTACTTGTTGTCATCTACCCCTCAGACTCATTCATACACACACTGAACACTCCACACTAGCGTTAGTTGATTCTGGAGCTGAGCAGAATTTCATTTCTAGAGACCTGGCAACCCGGATGGGCCTTAGCTGTCAGACTTTAGAACCCCCTGTCAGATTGATCACCCTGTCTAAGGCTTCCTTGACCACCATTGACCTTCAGACAGCCCCTGTGTCAATAATTGTCTCAGGGAATCACAGGGAGGAGATTCAGTTCTTAGTGCTGCCCGTTTCATCTTCGCCCGTTATTCTGGGGTACCCCTGGCTGCGCCTACATAACCCCCCTATTGATTGGCAAGCGGGGAGAATAACGGCATGGAGTACGTTCTGCCTTAGCGCCTGTCTCCAATCAGCGGCGTGCGCCCCATCCGTTAAGGTGCCTCTGCCAAATTCATCCCCACCAGATTTGTCGAAAGTGCCAGAGGTTTATCACGATTTGGGGCAAGTGTTCAGCAAGTCTTGGGCATTGTCTTTACCCCCCCATCGTCCGTATGACTGCGCCATCAATCTGAAGGCTGGGGCCCCTCTGCCTGCTAGCCGCCTTTACAGCCTATCAGCCCCGGAGCGCGAGGCCATGGATACGTACATTAAGGAGTCCTTGGCTTCTGGTATCATCCGCCCGTCGTCTTCGGGAGTGGGGGACGGATTTTTTTTTGTTGGAAAGAAGGACGGTTCACTACGCCCCTGTATCGGCTTCCGGGGCCTGAATGAAATAACAGTCAAGGATAAATATACTCTGCCCTTGATGAACACTGCATTTGACTCCCTCCAGGGGGCATCCTGGTTTACTAAACTGGACCTTAGGAATGCCTACCATCTAGTGCGCATTAGAGAAGGAGATGAGTGGAAGACGGCTTTTCGGATCCCCAGCGGTCATTTTGAGTACCTGGTAATGCCGTTTGGGTTAACTAACGCTCCGGCCGTCTTCCAGCGTTTGATTAATGATGTACTTTGGGATTTTTTGAACTCGTTTGTTTTCGTTTATCTTGATGACATCCTCATCTTCTCCCGCACACTAGAGGAACATCGGGTGCATGTCCGCAGGGTATTACAGCGCCTCCTGGAGAACCAGTTGTTCGTCAAGGCCGAGAAATGTGAGTTCCACACTGATCAGACCTCCTTCCTTGGATTTATTATTGCTCGGAACCAGGTGCTTCCTGACCCTGCCAAGGTCAAAGCAGTGGTGGAATGGCCTGCACCCACCTCCAGAAAGCAGCTTCAGGGTTTCCTGGGGTTTGCTAATTTTTATAGGAGGTTCGTGCCCAACTTTGGTAATATTGCCCATCCTTTGACTGCTCTCACCTCCCCTAAGTTCCCATTTTGCTGGAGTAAGGAAGCAGCCGGTGCGTTTGAGAAGCTCAAGAGGGAGTTCGCCTCGGCCCGAGTCCTTACCCAGGTGGACCCGAAGCTGCAGTGCTTGGTGGAGGTGGACGCGTCTGATGCGGGAGTTGGAGCTGTACTCTCCCAACAGGCCGCTTGTTTGTTCCACGCACTGTCCGAGGCAAGGTGATTGAGTGGGGTCACGCTTCCAAGTTGGCTTGACATCCTGGAGTGGGTCGGACCGTGGATCTTCTCCAAAGGACCTTCTGGTGGCCAGGGTTACGGAGGGACGTTGTAGGCTACATCCGGGCCTGCGTTCAGTGCGCCACCGGGAAGACGACATCATCCCCCCCGGCGGGCTTACTACATCCGTTGCCAGTTCCTTCACGCCCCTGGTCTCATGTAGCGATGGATTTTGTGACTGGGTTACCCACTTCAGATGACTACACCACGGTGTTGACCATCGTGGACCGGTTCTCGAAGGCGGCCCATTTTGTGCCACTTCGGGGTCTGCCTTCGGCCCAGGAGACTGCGGACCTCCTGGTGCAACATGTGGTCCGTCTTCATGGCATCCCTGCGGATATTGTGTCTGGCCGAGGACCCCAGTTTGTATCTCAAGTTTGGAAGGCTTTCTGTGCGGCACTAGGAGCCACAGCCAGCCTCTCTTCTGGTTATCACCCCCAAAGTAATGGTCAGTGCGAACGGGCTAATCAGGAGCTGGAAGCCGCCCTTCGTTGTGTCATCTCCTCCTGCTCATCCTCCTGGAGCAAGTTCCTGCCCTGGATTGAGTACGCTCACAACGCCACGATCTCCACGGCCACGGGCGTCTCCCCGTTTAAAGCTACTTGTGGGTTTGATCCTCCGTTGTTTCCTGAGGAGGAAAAGGAGATAGCGGTTCCTTCAGTCCAGGCACACATTAAGCGCTGCCGGCGAGTTTGGCTCCTCGCTCGTCAAGCCTTGCTGAAGACCACTAAACGTAATATCCAGGTGGCCAACCGGCATAGGAGACCCGCCCCGGACTATAAGGTGGGTCAGAAGGTTTGGTTGTCAACCCGGAATATTGGTGTGCCGGCTGAAAAACGTAAGCTTACTAAGCGCTTCATTGGCCCCTACACCATTAATCGTATTGTTAACCCTGTGTCTGTGCGCTTGTCTCTCCCCTCTTCGATGCGTATCTGCCCCACCTTTCATGTCTCCCAGGTCAAGCCGTACGTCTCTGACCCCCTGTGCCCTGCTCCTGCGGCTCCCCCACCCCCAAGGATGATCGATGGCCATCGGGCCTGGGGGGTGACTGCCATCTTGGATGTCCGCAGGCGGGGTCGTGGCCTTCAGTATTTGGTGGACTGGGAGGGCTTTGGACCGTATGATCGTTCTTGGATTCGCCCAGCGTTGATCCTGGATAAACAGCTGATTCGCGATTTCCATCGGGCGAATCCAGGTAGGATTGGGCAGGTGCCTGGAGGCACTGCTAGAGGGGGGAGTACTGTCATGGCGGCCTCTGGGCCGTCATTAACATCATTAACTCCAGCTGCGCACAGACCCACAGGTGTTAATCAGCAGTTGTTAAAAGCCAGCGTTGCTGACAGCCCGGCACGGAGTCGTCTGTCCTCCTCGTCGGAGAAAGAACCTGAACTCCACTCTCTGGCCTCGTCAGGTTACTCTCTCGTCTCGTCTGGAACTTCTCTGGCTTCGTCAAGAACTTCTCTTACCTCATCAAGGACTTCTCTTACCTCATCAAGGACTTCTGTTCAGAGTCAAGCACGTAAGAGAACTGTCTGTTACTCTACTCCTAACCTCTACCCCTGTGCACAGGTGGACCCCCCGGGCGGCGGACCTGCGGCCCCAGCTGACGGGGTTACGCCAACACGCACACGTAGCGGTTCGCTACCACCACGACTACCGGTACGTCTTGCTCCTCAAATTCCTGAACTACTGCTGTATCAGTTGCAGGAGTATTGGCCACCGTTATCAGTGGAGTTACTGTCATCAGCATCTGTTGTCTCATCGTCACCACGCTCTGTGGATTCACTCACCTCGTCATCATCTGGATTGTCATCGTCCCGGCCTGTGGTGTCACAGCCGGAGTCACTGGAAGATCTGTCCTTATCACAGCCACGGGTGGAAGCCCTAGCACGTTCACGGACACCTTCACCTCCACGTTGCACGGCCGCTGGTTCTCAGCAGGACGTAACCTGTGCTCCCGCCAAGTAAGCCTCACTACCTGTAGCTTGTCACTTGCGTGGGACAAAAGTAATTATTTGTGCTTGTATGTTCCAGGGTTGCCGGGTCTCCATCCAGGGTGCTCAGCTCCAGTGACCAGAACTCTATCCACGCACTCACACTTGCACTACACACCCTTTCACTCTAATAAAGATTATTGTTCACTATCTGCCCATGTCAGTGTCTGTCTCCTGGGTCCCGAAACATGTCAGTTAAGCCTGTGTCTTCTTCTGGGTGTTTCTGAAATCATGTCATATGCAGTGCCATATGTCATCTTAAGGACAACAAATCTCCAGGAACAGACGGGCTGTCTTCTGAATTTTATAAACTTTTCCTCACAGTTGGCCCCCTTTTTATTACAAGTTTTTAACGAAAGCATTCTGGCTACTAGCCTGCCCTGGAGTTTGACTCAAGGATTGATCACTTTAATTCAAAAGCCTCACAAAGATCTGCTGTACACTGACAATTGGCGTTCAACATGCCTTCTTAATGACTACAAAATTCTGGCCCTAATATTCGGCTCTAGAATCAAAACAGTTTTGAATTATTGAATCACTGAAGAGCAATCAGGCTTTATGCCCAATAGACATACCTCCAACAATATCAGGCTTGTTCTGGATCTTCTGTACTATTCACATTTAATACAAGAAAACAGTTTAGTTTTATTTTTAGATTTTTTTTTTAAGGCCTTTGATTCACCTGAGCACAACTTCCTCTTTCTTTCCCGTGTGGGGGTTTTCTCCACCCAGAGGAGAACAAGGGACCGAAGGAGGTGTCACCGGGGGTATCAGATGGGATGGTTAGGTCTTTGCACCCCTCGGGGAGAGTAACATCTGCCGGTACCCCTAAGAGAAGAAGGTGGTTGGAGCAGCACCAGCATTGTCATGTTAATGTGCCACACAGTTCTTTGTTCAAATAACAATGTGTTATGGTCGGAAGTGCCAGGTCTCAATGCATGGGAATAAAGATATAAAAGAGGAATGCACAGAGACCCGGGATTCTCTATTGCTGTAAATTATGTTGGAGAAGGAATAAAGTTTCTGTGTCGTCCAGTTTGTTGTCTCGCCTGCCTCCTTTCTCCACAGTGGTGACCGTTTCATGGAAAGCGAGCCAAGTGTCGCCCCGGAGACTACCTAAAGGGAGAGCACCGGTGCCACGTGCGCTAGCTCAGTCAAGCTCCCAGACTTCTGGCTTCACAACCCGACTGCGTGGTTTTTGCACATAGAAGCCCAGTTCGCGCGCCGCGGGATAACAACAGACGACACAAGACATTACTACGTGGTCGCTGCTCTGGATGCATGCGCCACACAACAGGTGACAAGTCTGCTCCAGGAGCCACCGGCCCAAGAAAAATATGAAGCGCTCAAGAGGATGCTTGTCCAGCATTGCACACTTTGACAGTGAGAGGGCTGAGAAACTCCTAACGCATTTGGAGTTAGGGGACAGATCAGCAGTGGATTTCATGGAGAGCATGCTGGTGCTGAGGTGGAAGGATGATGAATCTTTCCTGTTTGCCCACTTGTTCCTCAGGAACCTACCGGCTACAGCAAGGGCGATCTTGGCCAACTCGCCGTGGCTGGTTTCTAGAGACTACCGTGCCCTGGCGCAGGAAGCAGACCACATTATTTTGGTGACCAGAACTCTCAGCGCGCAAGCAGTGGCACCAGCATCCATGAGAGACTCCAGCGAAGTCAAGGAGCCGTGGGTGGTAGCTGCGATGGGCACCAGGAGACGAAGGAACAGGGCGATTTGTTTTTGTCATCGCCATTTCAACTCGAATGCCTAACGCTGCCTGGCGCCATGCCAATTCAAAGAGCCGGGAAGATGACACATTCAGAATTCGGTTGCAGCTGCGACCGATGGCGACAGGAACAGACTGCTTTATGCCACAAACGTTCAGGGAGCCGGTTTTTGGTGGACTCCAGCTCCCAGAAGAGCCTCATCCTACCAGTCAACGCAGACAGAGTGGCAGGAGGCAGTGGTCCTGACCTCACAGCTGCTAATGGATCCACCATCAGGACATTTGGCGAGCGGACACTGATGATATGCTTACATGGACGCAACTTTCAGTGGGACTTTGTGATAGCTGCATGTTCCGGCTCCATTTTAGGTGCAGATTTTTTATGTGCTTATGGGTTATTAGTTGATGTTGCTAAAAGGAGATTAGTGGATGCTGTCTCTTTTGCCTCTCTGCCCTGTAGAGCTCGGGGAGCTGGGTCGACAACACTGGCTAACATTATAGCTCCAGGGGGTAAGTACCAACAGCTACTCGCCCAGTTCCCAGCACTCACAGTCCCAATGTTTTCGGCTATGATAACAAAACACAGAGTCGAACATTTCATAACTACAAAAGGGCCACTGGTATTTGCGCGACCTCGGTGCCTGGACACAGCTAAACTGGCCAGCGCACGCGAGGAGTTCACCAGCTTAGAACAGTTGGGCATCGTCAGGTGCTCCAACAGCCCATGGGCATCCCTGCTACACATGGTCCCTAAAGCCGACGAGTAGTGGCGACCATATTTCAATTTCCGGTGCTTGAACAACACTACAGAACACGATCGCCATCCTATTCCACACATCCAGGATGTTTCCGTACACCTGGCCAGGGTGTGTGTTTTTTCCAAAGTGGATCTGGTCCACTGTTACCACCACGTCCCGATGCAGGCAGAAGATGTTCCAAAAACAGCGGTAATAACTCCTTTTGGCCTTTTCAAATTTTTATGTATGCTGTTCAGATTAAAAGGTGCAGCGCAGACCTTCCAGAGGATGATGGACGCAGTGCTTCACGACTTGTCCTTCATTTTTGTCTACTTAGATGACATTCTGGTAGCCAGCACATCCAAGGAGGAGCACATCGCCCATCTCAAGACAGTTTTCCAGAGGTTGGAAGTGCACGGGCTGATAGTTAACCCGGCAAAGTGCCAGTTTGGTGTGTCAGTGATTGACTTTTTGGGCCACTGCATTTCACTGGAGGGCACGATCCCTGTTACCGGATAAGGTGCACGCTGTGGCGGACTTTCCGCGTCCACAAACCATGAGAGCACTACAGGAGTTTTTGGGAATTGTATTGATATGTGAAGTTCATATGGAGTCACCACTAGAGGGCAGTATGACCCCGGCCATGACCTGACTATAAAAGGAGACGTACATGTGCCACTATGTGGTTAGTTGTTAGTTGCACTTGAAGTGACAAGTAAAAAGTCCTAACTGACACCCGGTGTGTGCGCCTCATCATTACATGTTCCAGGAGAACATTACATGGTACCAGGAGTAAATTACATGATACCAGGATATAAAACTACGAACCGACGACGAAGATGAACACTCTTCGACAGCCGGACGAGTTAAAGTTGACCGGTAACGTCAACGAGAACTGGAAAGTATTCAAACAGAGTTTTGAACTTTATTCGCTTGCTATCGGTCTCCGTGACGAGGAGAGGAAAATAGCATTACTGCTGACAGTAGCAGGGCGAGCGGCGCTAAATGTGTTTAACACATTCGTCTTCACGGAAGAAGAAAAAGGTAACTTCGACGCCGTGATGAAGAAATTTGACGATTATTGCACACCGAGAAAGAATGAAACGTACGAGAGGTATGTGTTCAGAAAAAGACTTCAGAAAGAGTCAAAGTCCATCGAGCTGTATGTCACAGACCTACGGTTGAAATGTCAGTCATGCAACTTTGGAACAGTGAGTGAGTCAATGATACGGGACCAAATTGTAATAGGGGTCCAAGACAACAAATTGCGGATGCAATTACTGAAAGAGACTAACTTAACGCTGGAGAAAGCGATACAGATTTGCCAAGCGTCTGAGAGTACAAAGGCACAATTAAAGACTTTTAGCAGCAAGGAAAGAGAGACTGCTGAGGTCGATGCAGTGCAGCGCGCGAAGCCAAAAGGAACGTTGCAGGCAAGAAAAAGGGAGGCAAACCCAGAGCGCGCGCGCGGGAACTGTGAGCGGTGTGGAAGGCAACACGCGCTGAAACAGTGTCCAGCATTCGGGAAGGAATGTCGCAAGTGTGGCGGAAAAAATCACTTCGCAAAGACCTGCTTCTCAAAGAGGAGGGTGCAACTCGTGGAGAAAAAGAGCGACAGCGAGGAGGATCAGTTTTACGTGGACGCCATCGAGGGAGAGACGAGCGCTGACGAATGGATAGTGTGCCTGGAGATGAATGGCACGGACATGTCACTGAAGCTCGACACAGGTGCGCAGGTAAACATCCTGCCAATGAAAGAATTTAAAAGACTGAAAAACAAGCCGAAAATAAGAAATAAAAAGATTAATCTGAGAACATATGACGATAAGCCAATACCCACTAAAGGAATGTGCAGGGTTACACTGTCAAACAAAGGTAAAACAGTGAATGCATTGTTTGTACTTGTTGATGGAAATAGACAAGCAATTTTGGGTTTAAAAACATGCGATCAGCTAGGTCTGATCAAAAGGGTGAATGTCATTGATACAGACAAAGTGACAACACGAGAAAATACAGAGGCTACAACAAGTAAGCACAAACACACTGACTGGGTGAAAGAATACAAAGAGGTGTTCAAAGGAATAGGCCGCCTACCAGGCAAACAAAAAATTAGGCTGAAAGAGAATGCAGAGCCAGTCATACATGCAGCAAGAAAAGTGCCAATAGCTCTTAAAAAGAGGCTGAGAGAAACACTAGACTCACTGATAGCAGACGGAGTGGTCAGAAAAATAGAAGAACCAACTGAATGGGTTAACTCACTAGTTATAGTGGAGAAGCCAAATGGAGATTTGAGATTGTGCATAGATCCAAAAGATCTAAATAAAGTAATACAGCGGGAGCATTACAGGCTACCAACAAAATCTGACATAACCAGCACAATGAGTGGAGCAAATTACTTCACAAAATTAGATGCCAAATCTGGGTTTTACCAAATAGTGCTCAACGAGGAAAGCGCTAAATTGTGCACATTTAATACGCCATTCGGAAGGCATTGCTTTCTACGAATGCCGTTCGGGATTAGCTCAGCCCCTGAAATTTTCCATAGAACTGTGCAGCAATTGTTTGACGGAATAGAAGGGGTGGGAGTTTTTCTTGATGATGTGGTAGTCTGGGGAAAAACAAAAGAGGAGCACGACGAAAGGTTGGCAAGAGTTCTCACACAGGCGCAAAAGTCAGGTATGAAACTGAATAAGAGTAAGTGCCAATTCGGGGTACGGGAGATTACATACCTGGGAGAGAAATTATCTGGGGCAGGCGTGCAACCAGATCCGGAAAAAGTGCGGGCCATAGCAGAGCTGCCAGTACCGCAGAACAAAATTGACTTGCAAAGAGCCCTAGGGCTAGTCAATTACATGGGGAAATTTATCCCAAATTTATCAGCTAACACAATAGCTCTTAGAAGCTTGTTAGAGACCAATACAATGTGGCAGTGGATGGCAGAGCATGCCAGAGAATGGGAGTGGCTCAAAAGCAGTCTAATAAAGGAGCCAGTGTTAAAATTCTATGATCAGGACAAACTGCTAAAAGTGTCCACAGATGCGTCCAAAGCCGGCCTAGGAGCTGTGCTATTGCAAAAACATGACACAGAGTGGTATCCAGTCGCATACGCATCGCACACCATGACAAGCGCAGAAAAAAATTACGCGCAAATAGAGAAAGAGACTCTAGGTGCAGTGTTTGGATGTGAGAAGTTTCATGAATATGTGTATGGACGGTCAGTAATACTAGAAACAGACCACAAACCACTGATTGCGATCTCACAGAAGCCACTGGGTGACGCACCACCCCGCATCCAGCGTCTAATGTTAAGATTACAGAAATATGATTTGAAATTTGAGTTTACACCAGGCAAGCAACTAATTGTAGCCGATGCACTGAGTAGGGCTAGCTTGAGCAACACCAGCAGCACAACAGAGGAAGCTGTGCAAATACATGTAGACTCTATTAAGGCACACATGCCAGTGTCAGATGCAAAATGGACAAAGATAGTGAAAGAAACACAAAAAGATGAGAAACTAAAAAGAGTAGTGGAACAGATACATCAGCCAGGACAGGTTATGATTGACAAGCCTTACCAACACTTTAAAGGTGAACTGTCTGTGTTAGATGGGGTTCTGTTAAAAGGTACAAGGATAGTCATACCTACCTCCATGAGATCAGAAATGGTTAAATTAGTGCATGAAGGGCATTTGGGTATTGAAAAGTGCAAAAGACGTGCACGTGATGTTTTATATTGGCCCAGCATGCACAAGGACATTGAGGCATATGTGCAGCGCTGTGACATTTGCCAGCGCCACAGGTATCAACAGCCAAAGGAGCCTATGAGGCCCCATGAGAAGCCTCAAAGGCCATGGAGAAAAGTGGGCATGGATCTATTTCAGCTTAAGGGCAAGGACTATCTGTTAGTCATGGACTATCATTCCACCTACCCAGAGTTTGCAGGGTTGAGTGACACAACAGCAGAAAAGGTCATTGCACATACAAAGACAATGTTCGCACGCCATGGAATTCCAATGACTGTTGTAAGTGATAACGGACCACAATTCACGAGTCAGTGCTTCAAAGACTTTGCAGACACATATGGGTTCAAGCACGTGACCTCAAGCCCTCTGTACCCACAGTCGAATGGGTTAGCAGAGAAAGGGGTGCAAATTGTGAAGCACATACTGAAAAAGGCTGCAGACAATGCAGAAGACCCACATCTGGCGATCCTGAATTACCGAGCATCACCACTGGAGAATGGACTGTCCCCAGCAGAAATGCTCATGAACAGAAAACTCAGAACGCGACTTCCATCAGCATCTCAAGTGATGGAAAAGAGAGATGTGAGGCGTGATGAGAGGCAAACTGAACTGTACAACAGAACAGCACGACCTCTGAGACCACTTGCACATGAGGACATAGTGCGAGTGAGATGTGATGGAGAATGGGGACCGCTGGCAAAAGTGGTCAAGGAAACAACTCCCAGATCATATGAAGTCATCACAGAGCATGGGAAAACAATGAGGCGAAACCGACGTCACTTACTGAAAGTGCCTCAGACAAAAATGAGAGTCACAGACAGTGAAATAAGCGACATGCTAATTTACAGCCAAACCGAACAACCAGAAATGGCTGAGAACCAAAACTTAGAGACAGACAATAACGAACAGACTGAGGTGACACAAATCAGAAGATCACAAAGGCAAATTGTGAAACCGAAAAGACTGATTGAGGAAATGTAAGGAGTACTGAAAAAAAAAAAAAAAAAATGTGTTGATGTTGAATTGTAAACAGAGAAAAAAATGTGTTGATGTTGAATTGTAAACAGAGAAAAATTTGAACTTGTGATTCAGTGTACAAGGTTGACAAAAATGTAAATAGAAATGGAGTTTATTTTGTATATAGAAATTTGAGAAAAGTTTATAGTTGGACATGACCTTACTTGAAAAAAAAAAAGGGAGATGTATTGATATGTGAAGTTCATATGGAGTCACCACTAGAGGGCAGTATGACCCCGGCCATGACCTGACTATAAAAGGAGATGTACATGTGCCACTATGTGGTTAGTTGTTAGTTGCACTTGAAGTGACAAGTAAAAAGTCCTAACTGACACCCGGTGTGTGCGCCTCGTCATTACATGTTCCAGGAGAACATTACAGGAATGGTTAATTTTTATAACCGTTTCCTTCCCTGGGCAGCCCAGCTGATGCAGCCGTTGTATGCCGCGCTTAAAAAAAAAAAAAAAAAAAAAAAAAAAAGAAGCCTGTAAAAGCCATCAACTGGACTCCCGAGCGAGTCCAGGCTTTTACGAACGTCAAAACAGCGCTTGCAGATGCCACATTGTTAGCCCACCCGGATCAGTCTGCACAGATTGCACTTGTGACGGATGCGTCTGATGTTTCCATAGGGGCAGTGGTGGAGCAGTGCATCTCAGGTTTGTAGCTGCCACTGGCATTTTTTTTAGCCGGACTTTGCACAACAACAAATGCAAGTACAGCACATTCGATAGAGAACTGCTGGCTCTCCACCTGGCGACGCGCCATTTCTAGTTCTGGCTGGAGGGGCGTGAGTTCACCGCGTTCATGTACCATAAGCTGCTGACGCACGCAATGTCCAAGACCTCAGAACCGTGGTCAGCCCGGCAGCAATGGCATTTGGCCACAATTTCGGAGTTTACTACTGACATTCAGCATGTTGCCAGTAAACTCAACCTCGTGGCTGATTGTCTGTCGCTCACGTTAATCACCCCGGTCTACATGGGGATAGATTTCCCCGCCATGGCCACGGAGCAAGCCAGGGAGGTGCACATTTGCGCGCTCCAGTCTGCGCCAACTGCGTTAAGGCTGGAGAGCAGGGTGGTGCAAGAAGGGTGCCCTCCCTTGCTCTACGACGTCTCCACCGGCTGCCCGCGCCCGGTGGGTCCGAGCTGTTGCCGCCATCATGTTTTTGAGTAAGTCCACTCCCTTTCACATCCAGGAGTGCGCGCTTCAGTGAAGCTAGAGGAGGTGAAATTCGTCTGGCCGCGCTTGCGCAAAGAAGTGAAAGAGTGGGCTGCAGCTTGCACCATGTGCCAGCAGGCCAAAGTGCACAAGCACACTAGAGCCCCCCTCGAGCCGTTCCAAATACCGGCCAGGAGGTTCGACCATGTCCATGTGGATTTGATGGGACCCCTCCCACTGTCGCAAGGTTTCACGCACCTTTTGACAGTCGTGGACCATACCATGTGCTGGCCTGAAGTCGTTCCATTGGCTTCTACCACGTCCACGGAAGTGGCGTGCGCTTTTTTGTTGGCTTGGGTTGCACATTTCGGATCTCCATCGGCCATCACGTCCGACAGGGGTCCACAATTTGTTTCAGAACTCTGGTTCTTCACTGCACTACCGCATGCAACCCCCAGGCTAACGGGTTATGCGAGCGTTTTCATAGGTTGCTTAAAGCAGTGCTCATAGCTTCGCTCACGGACACAAATTGGGTCAACCGCCTGCCCTGGGTTCTTTTAGGGTTGCACTCTGCACTTAAGGAGGATTTGGCAGCCTCCTGGCAGAACTTGTTTTTACTCAGCCACTGCGGATTCCCGGAGAGTTTTTACCGGAAAACCCTGTGCCCGAGGCTGATCTGCCCACACAATTTTTACACAGTACAGAGGCTGTGAGCGTACTGGGCCCGGCCCACCATTGTTTTCCCCGCACATTCATCCCAAAAAGCTTGTAGAACTCCAGTTTTGTTTTTGTCAGGCACAATGCGCACTGGACCCCACTGCATCCGCCGTACAACTGACCATTCAGAGTGTTGGACCCTGGGGCGAAACATTTTGTGTTAGACTTGGGGGGACATAGGGAGACCGTCTGCATTGACAGGCTGAAGCCTGCTTTTGTGTTGGCAGACGAGCAGGTGGTGTTGGCCCAAGCTTTCCGGTGGGCGCCCACCGTTAGTGGCTCCAGAGGTTGGTGTTCCCTCGGCAGGGACCTGCGCTCGCGAAGCTGATGTGTTTCCCCCCCTCCCTCTTTCCTTCCACAGACTGACGTGTCCTCCAGTACACCTCACCAGCAGGGCAGTTTGACTGGATCAGCAACCCCCCGCTACAGTCACTACGAGTGCCGGCTCAAGCCCAAAGGGGGGGGGGGGGGGGTAGTGCCCCTTCTGAGTGTTGGGGGGGGACTGTGTGGGGGCATGGTGTGGGGGTTTTCTCCACCCAGAGGAGAACAAGGGACCGAAGGAGGAAGTGTCACCGGGGGGTATCAGATGGGATGGTTAGGTCTCTGCGCCCCCTGGGGAGAGTAACATCTGCCAGTGCCACTAAGAGAAGAAGGTGGTTGGAGCGGTGCCAGCGTTATGTCATGTTAATGTGCCACACAGTTCTTTGTTCAAATAACAATGCGTTACGGTCGGAAGTTCCGGGTCTCGATACATGGGAATAAAGATATAAAAGAGGAATGCACAGAGACCCGGGATTCTGTAAATTATGTTGGAGAAGGAATAAAGTTTCTGTGTCGTCTAGCTCGTTGCCTTGCCCGCTTCCTTTCTCCACACCCTTAAAAAATTTGTCTTTGGTAGCTTTTTTTGTGACGCTGTTAAAACCTTATTTAATAATGCCAGCTGCTCCATTAAATTTAAATATGGTTCATCACCACGATTTAATGTAAAACGAGGCATACATCAAGGCCCTTATCAACTTATCTTTTCTTACTTGCTGCTCAACTCATCTGTTCTCATATTAAATCCAGTGATCTACAGGGTATCTCACTCGCTGGCAGAACCATCATCATCAGTCAACTGGCTGATGATACAACCTTGTTTCTTAAAGATGGTTCACAAGTTCACTGTGCCTAGACCTGTTCTCCAAAGCATCTGGTCTTAAACTAAAGCCCCACCAACTTCACTCCCCTCATTAATAAAACTGAGAAAAAATTAAATTGTGGGGGCATGGTGTTGGACTTCTCCACCCAGGGGACAATGTACCAAAAGAGGAGGTGTTACCGGGGGGTTCAGACAGGACAGATATGCGCCCCCTGGAGAGAGGAGTAAATGCCAGGCCGCTGGGAGATGGTGTGAAAGCGGCACCGGCGTTATGCCACATAGGCTTTGTTCTAAACATAATGTGTTATGGTCAGAAGTTCTGGGCCGCTATGCATGGAAATAAAGATATAAAAGAAAGATGCACATAGACCCGGGATGCTCTTTGCTGTACTGTTTTGTTGGAGAAAGAATAAAGCCTTGTGTTGATCAGCTTAAGAGACTTATCTCTTAGAGGAAGGGTTTTATTTTCAAATGCTGAAGGTTTATCCAGATTAGCATATGCTGCTCTGTCACTACATGTAGAGCCTCAAACAAGTAAAACTATTGACAAAATTCTCTTCGATTTTATTTGGAAAAATCGTACTCACTATATCAAAAAATCAGTCCTAAAGAATGAATATGATAAAAGTGGCTTAAATGTTTTGGACTTCACAAATTTAAATTATACATTCAAAGTTAAATGGATAAGAAATTTTCTGAAATGTCCCAATTCTCTTTGGAATTTTATCCCTCATTATGTCTTCTCCTCACTGGGAGGCCTTAACTTTTTACTTTTACTCCCTTCCAACATTGAAAAACTTCCCACAAAGCTGCCATCTTTCCACTGCTGGCTTGGTCCTTAATATACAAGCATTATTTTAGTCCTCACAAGTTTTATATATGGAATAATAAATACCTCCTTTATAAAAACAAATCAATATTTTATCAACGCTGGTTTGAAAATAACATCATACTAGTTGTTGTGTTTCTAATTAAGAAGGAGTGGAGGTGACGTTTTGTAGTTTTATTTAGAACACAAACTCAGGAACACAGGAGACTCTAATGCGAGCACAGGAGCCACAGCGAAGAGACAAGATGTTTCCTGCAGCTGGCTTATATACCCCAGGTGACGCCACCTCCCATAGGCAGGGCGTCACCCCTCTCTAGCCTAGGGCACCGCCATACTAATATATATATATATATATATATATATGATATACGATCCAACATTCCCCCCCCTTTGAAAAATCACAAGCATGTAGAAGAGCTGGAAATGACGAGGCGGTTTTGTATCACAAAAGCAGTGTCTTTAATGAACAACACTTCTATCTTGTCTCATCTGGTGCAGAGCTTGGCAGAAGGCAAAGAGGAAGAATTCTGCCCAGCTCGCTGGTTAAATACAGGCACACATCAAAGACATGCAAAACACAAGCTGAAATCCCTCGTTATCTAAATCCCCCATTAGTCCTGTTAACTCCTCCCTTCGTCTTGGGAGGTGATGGGAAAACATCTCCTCGCCTTAGGGGGTGAAGGTGTCAAGTCTGTTGCCACCGCGTCCTGTGACGTCATTGTCTTCACACGGCGGTGAGATTCCTTTGTCCTTTCAGAGGTGTGAAGTTCCTTTGTATATTCTGTCCCAAACATTTCCACATGCTCTAACAAATGTAGGTATGGAATATATGAGTAATATATACCACAGGCCCCCCAAACAACTATGAAAGGACACAGAAAGATTCACAGTCTAGGGTAATTACTAAGACATACTACGTGTTACAGCTGTTGCCACAGAAGAAACTTTCAAGCAGCCATGCTCCTAAGAGAGTTCAGTGAAAACATAACAGCATAGTATAATCATAAGTCAGTCCTAAACTGTTGCAGCACAATTAGCGAAAAACTGCGAAGTGTTGGAATCAGTCCCTGTGCTGTCTAGGTTTCAATCTTCTCCCAAAGCTGCTGTAGGTTGGTTTAGATGTCCTGCTGGGATCTTGTTGTGAGGAATCTGCAGTGTGGGAAGGGGAGAGATTATCTGTTCCCTGCCTGGGGGCTGAGACTTTTTCCTTGGGGGGTCTGCCTCGCCGAGGTGCTCTCGCCAACTGTGCAGGTTCGTCTCTCAACAAGAAAGCAGGTTTGAGTCTGTCAATGCTGACCGTTTCATTTCTATCCCCATAATCAAGCACAAAGTGTTTGTCACCATTTTCCAGCACTCTGTATGGGCCATCGTATACTGGGCGTAATGTTGGTTTTAGTGCTTCATGTTTAACAAAAACAAACTCAGCGTTTTTTAAAGATTGAGGAACAAAAACTCGCGGAAAAGAGTGATGAGCTGGACCGTGGAGAGAGTCCGGTCCGTTACTGCCTAAAAACCTTGGGACTGGGAGGTGCCCTGGTTCCGGGTTCTCCGGTAAAAATTCACCTGGGAGTCTGATAGGTTGGGCAAAGACTAATTCTGCAGGGGAAGCGTCTAAATCCTCTTTAGGTGCTGCACACAACCCCAATAAAACCCAGGGGAGTTTGTTTACCCAATTTGTGTCCGTTAATGAGGCTCTGAGGGCGGCCTTTAAGGACCTGTGAAAACGCTCGCATAACCCATTAGCCTGAGGGTGATAAGCGGTGGTGCGATGAATGGTTGCCCCTAAACTGTTGGACATGGCTGACCAGAGTTCTGAGACAAATTGAGGCCCCCTATCTGACGTGATGTCTGTTGGGATGCCGAAACGTGCCACCCAATTTGTTAGAAAAACGCGAGCGACTTCCTCCGCTGTAGTTGCTGCTAGAGGGACTGCCTCTGGCCAGCACGTGGTGCGGTCTATCATTGTAAGCAGGTGTGTGAAACCTTGGGAGGAAGGCAGTGGCCCCACGAGGTCGACATGAATGTGGTCGAACCTTCTAGCAGGGATGGGAAAAGGCTCCAGAGGGGCTTTTGTGTGTCTGTGTACTTTGGCGCGTTGACAAGGAATGCAAGTTTTTGCCCATTCTTTTACGTTTTTACGCAGGCCTGGCCACACAAACTTTCCGGCAACCATTTTGACTGAAGCACGCACACCTGGGTGCGCGAGGGAGTGAATTGCGTCGAAAATACGGTGGCGCCAAGCAGCTGGTACTAACGGGCGAGGTCGGCCGGTTGAAACATCGCATATTAGGGGGGGCACGCCGTCGCGCAACCCTTTTTTCTCCAGCCTTAACCCTGTTGGTCCAGACAGGAGAGCGCACACGTCCGCATCACTGCTTTGTTCTTCCGCCATGGCTGCATAATCTATCCCTTCGAGGATAGGTGCTGCATATGTGTTTGCGTTAGAGAAAAGCTCCGCTGCTGAAGCAGTGTAATCTGTCTCCTCGTGCTCTGGTGGTGCCACAGCGCGAGAGAGACAGTCCGCTACTACATTAAGTTTGCCCGCTACATGTCGAATGTCTGTGGTGAACTCCGAAATCGCAGCTAGCTGTCTTTGTTGTCTGCCCGACCAAGGTTCTGAAATTTTAGCCATCGCAAAAGTGAGCGGTTTATGGTCCACAAAAGCCGTGAAACTCCGCCCTTCTAACCAAAACTGGAAATGGCGGATGGACAAATGAAGCGCCAGCAGCTCCCTGTCAAAAGTGCTGTATTTGCGTTCCGTCGGGTTTAGCGATTTGCTAAAGAATGCTAAAGGTTGCCAGACCCCGCTGACAAGTTGTTCTACAACTGCCCCTATGGCCAGGTCTGAAGCATCTGTGGTTAGAGCAATGCGGGCCGAGGGATCTGGGTGGACTAACATTGTTGCGTTAGCTAGGGCGTTTTTTATTTCCGCGAAAGTGTGTTCGCGCTCCGGGGTCCATTCGACCGCTTGGGAAGCTTTCTTTTTTTTGAGCGCATCATACAGGGGCTGCATGAGCTGAGCTGCATGAGGGAGGAAACGGTTGTAAAAATTAACCATCCCCAAAAATTCCCGTAGCAATTTGACCGTTTGGGGCCGTGGAAAACCTTTTATCGCATGAATTTTGTCTGGAAGCGGGACTGCCCCTTTCGGGGAGACTCTATGTCCCAAAAAATCAATTTGCGATACGCCGAATTTGCATTTGGCTGGATTAATTATTAGTCCGTGCTCTTCTAGCCTCTGAAAAACAGTAGTAAGGTGTTGCTCGTGCTCCTCCTCTGATGAGCTGGCTACCAGCATGTCGTCGAGGTAGACGAAAACAAAGGGGAGGTCGCTTAAGACCACGTCCATCATGCGTTGAAAAGTTTGAGCAGCGCCTTTGAGACCAAACGGCATTCGTAGGAATTCAAAAAGGCCGAAAGGGGTTATAACCGCTGTTTTAAGAATGTCTTCAGCTCGGACTGGGACTTGGTGATAACCGCGGACTAAGTCTATCTTTGAAAAAATGCGCGCGCCCGCTAAATGCAGTGAAAAATCCTGTATATGAGGGATGGGGTAGCGGTCATGCGCTGTGGCGTTGTTTAATCTGCGGTAATCTCCGCACGGTCTCCAAGAACCGTCGGATTTCGGAACCATGTGAAGTGGTGAAGCCCAAGGGCTCTTTGAACGTCGGACAATGCCTAATTTTTCAAGAGCTGCAAATTCGTCCCGTGCTATGTTGAGCTTGGCCGCGTCTAAGCGGCGAGCTTTGGCAAAAACGGGAGGTCCCGTTGTTGGAATGAAGTGTTTAACCCCGTGTTTGGCTACAGTGGCTGAGAATTTGGGGGTTGTGAGTGCTGGAAATTGGGTGAGGAGTTGCTCAAACTTACCTCCTGCCGTAGTGACGTTGGCCTGCACAGGTGGTGGAGAGACTCGAGCTGAGCAAGGAATAGAAGCAAAAGACAGTGCATTAACCAGGCGCCTATTTGCTAGATCAACTAATAACCCGTGTGCACACAGAAAATCTGCGCCTAACAAGTTAAAACTCACCGCCGCTACAACAAATGTCCATCTGTAGCTGCGGCCGTGAATGAGGAGATGCAGGCTCTTTTCCCCGAACGTGTCGATGTCCGAGCCGTTGGCTGCCACTGCTCCATTGCCCCGGGTGCCCATGGCTCGATCTGCGTGGGAGGGCATGACGAAACTCAGCTGGGCTCCCGTGTCGATGAGGAACTGCTTGCCTGTGTGTCCATCCGTCACATATAACAGCTTATTTTTCTCGCCGAGAACCGCTGCCGTTAACGGCCCTCGGCTTTGGCGTTTCCCGACATCGTAAACTTGCAGGGGGGGAACACATTTCCGGGCTTTCTCAGCGAAGCGGTGGTGATAATAACAGACGTCATTCTGTTTGTTGCGCTTGGGCCGCGCTGCTGTCACCGTGGGTTGAGCCTGCTCCGTGGTTTGTGACTCTCCAAGGTTCGGGGCGTCAGTTCTGAGGTCTGCGGATGCCGCTGTGGGTGTCCAGTCTCTGCAGGCGTTGACGAGCCGATAAGCCTCGTTGGCCAGCGTGCGGAAGTCCTGATGATTGTTGCACTTCATACTGGCGAGTGTCCCTCTCATGTGTGGTGGTAGCGTGCTGAGGAAAATAAATTGAAAGAGGAAATTATCATTGTCCTCCTCCTTGAGCTGCAGTAAATCCTCCATGAGGGTCTTTGGATTGCCCCCTCTGTGGCCGTAGACTGCCAGGATTTTTTCGGCTCTTTCTTCCGCCGACGGGATGTAATTCGCCACGATGGTCGCCTTGAGTGTCTCATACTTGTCCCGGGCCGGTGGTCGCTGGATCAAGCTTCGTACACACCTCGAAGTGGCGGAGTCGAGTTTGGAGACGATATGGTAGAACTTAGTATCGTCTGCCGTGATGCCCGCCAGTATGAACTGGGCTTCGGCTTGGTAAAACCAAGAGGCCGGGTCTTCTCGCCAGAAATCTGGCAGTTTAACAGCGACGGCGTTTGTGCACATCATCACTGTTGTGCCCGCCAGGTGAGAGTGCCTTGCCTCGGCTCTCACGGCGGTGCTGGAGCTTGGTTGAGCTCTCTCGGTACCCTCTACCGGGGGGAACAGCTGTCTGCTTGTTCCCTCGTCTGCGTTGTCGCTGGCGTAAGTCAGATTCGCCGCGGATGAGTCGCTTGAAGAATGCCTCAGGTCCATACTCGCGTCAAGGTCACCAGTGTAGAAGAGCTGGAAATGACGAGGCGGTTTTGTATCACAAAAGCAGTGTCTTTAATGAACAACTCTTCTATCTTGTCTCATCTGGTGCAGAGCTTGGCAGAAGGCAAAGAGGAAGAATTCTGCCCAGCTCGCTGGTTAAATACAGGCACACATCAAAGACATGCAAAACACAAGCTGAAATCCCCCGTTATCTAAATCCCCCATTAGTCCTGTTAACTCCTCCCTTCATCTTGGGAGGTGATGGGAAAACCTCTCCTCGCCTTAGGGGGTGAAGGTGTCAAGTCTGTTGCCTCAGCGTCCTGTGACGTCATTGTCTTCACACGGAGGTGAGATTCCTTTGTCCTTTCAGAGGTGTGAAGTTCCTTTGTATATTCTGTCCCAAACATTTCCACATGCTCTAACAAATGTAGGTATGGAATATATGAGTAATATATACCACAAAGCACACCAATTGGCCCCCCTTTAAAATTTACACCCAACTCACACACTAATACAGATGTTTTTAGGCCTACACACTCATACCACACTGGCCCAGCGGAGCACTCCGCTATATAAAAGTCACTGAACACAAAAGGGCCACACACCAAAATAAATTAATCCTGAAATAAATAAATACATGCATTACCATAATAAAGTATATACAAACATGAACAATGGCGGTACCCGACTCTACAGACCAGCATTTCCACCCCATAGCATGGGCACAAAGTCTCCAGAGCAAAACAAAGCTGTTAAGCACACAACATAGGGCGTTTACCTCACTCTCACACACTCCTTTCTAACTTTCACACACAGGTGTTACTACACTTCCCCACACACATACATAACACTCAAAACATCCTCACAACTACGTGGCATTCACTACAAACAACAGTGGTCACACTACACATTTAGATTACAATGAACATTTTCTTCTGCCTTTTTTTTTAACCTTAGCGAACATACTGCAAAACACACTATAACTAGACACAACTAGACACACCTTAAGCCCCACTATAAAGTCCTAACCCGGGTCTCCCATAGGCCCCCCTCTGGAGTGTCCGTCCTGTGGCCCACTTCCAGAGCGCCTCCATCTCTTTGTGACCGGAGACGGGCTGCACTGGTGTTCCTTCCTTCCCGAACGCCGCAGCTCGTTTGGGTGCTGTCTCGACCCATCTGTCAACTTCAAGTAACTGTCGTCGTCAGCTCGTACCACACACAGACCACCCTGTCCATCTCTCTGCTCCCTTGACCTGCGCACATGTCCTAGCCGAGACTCAACCCTAGGGTGCACCTCATCGCCCTTGCCCAGGGGAGCACTCACTGGCTTCCTCCTTCTCCTGCATCGCAAACCGGTGCCCATATGGCTCTTCAGCATCCCGCTAGGCTTGCTTGAGCTTTGTCCCTTGTTTTCATTCTGGGTATGTCTAGGGTTTGTGCCATGTGGTCTCACCCTGATCACTTTCATTTCTTGCATCGGAGCAGCACTGGCAGCGCCCAGCTCAACAGTAGTACTCGATCGGCCACCGGAGCCTCACTGCGCCTGCTCTCTGGAACCATCTGCCTCCATGGGGGCTAAACTATGCCGTTCGGGTCCCGCATCCACAGGACCGCAAACACTGACACAGAGTTCCTGTCGCGTTGGCGTAATCTGGTGCTGGCAGCAGCCCTCTTCACCCGGAATAGGCCAGCCTAAGTCCCACACTTCTTCGCCACTTCCCGAATAAAATGGCCGGTCCCACAGTCCACCACCTGATCACTCCTCCACTTCTCTGCAGGTGATGGAGAACCTGAGCCCATAAAACAAATCACAGCCCATTAAGTTGTTACCACTACGGGCCACCATGAACTCGGCTGCGCACACAGAGGCCACCCTGTACCTCACCAACAGCCACACCGAGCCCACAATCTCCAGAGGGTTGTCACCATACCTGTAACAGGCAATGTTTGTTTTACTCACAGTGTAATGGGGGAAGAACTTCTTTACCGTTGCCAGATTCAGGATGGAGGCCGCTGACCCCGTGTCCACCATCAACGGTATTTGCATCCCGTCCAACAAGATGTTGCACAGAATACGTCCGTCTGTGTTGGGTGAGACAGTGTGGACCACTGTAGGTGTCTTCTTTGTTGAAGTTTCCTTTCCAGGTCTTCGGTCCTCCTCGAAATTTTGGCAAACCCTGGCGAAGTGGTGGAACAACCCACACCGTCCACAACGCTTGCCCCTCGCTGTGTGCTCTCTTGCTCTGTAGTGGTGCCTGCTGGATCCACAGCTGTAGCATGTCGGCGTCCCCGGGGCTGACCTAATCTTCACAACGGCTGCGTATTCATCTTCGCTGCCGTCGTCCATCGATCCAAGGCCAGTGCCTTCCACTGTTTGTCGTTCCTGGGCAGGGCCTCTGTGTCACAGAGATTCTTTGTTAGCTTTTCCACTGCCTCGTGTTGTTGCGCTAGCTCCATGGCTGGTAATAGTGTTAGTTTTCCAGCGTGGATTAGCAGGCAGACCCTCGCGGAGGAATAAGCCACGTGTTCCGCTAGCTGGTCGCAGACCATCTCCTCCTCCAAAGCCCCGAACTTGCACTCACCCGCCAGCTGCCAAAGGTCTGCCACAAACTGTTGAACTGACTCTCCTGGCCGTTGGCGCTACTGTCTGAACTGGATGCGCCGCATTATGGTGTACTCAGGAGAGCGAAAGTAGCCCGCCATGAGCCTCACGACATCGCCAAATGAGTCACCTCCTCCTAAGGTGCTCAGGATCCTCTGGCCTTCCATACCAAGGTTGTGGACCAGAATAGCCCTCGCACGTAGTTTGTCTAGGTCACCAAGGTCCAGCGCCGTAAGATAGTTCTTGAAGGCTGCACACCATCTGGCCCAAGGGACCAACGGCTCACCCGGAGCCTCCAAAAATGGACAAAAAGCAGTAGCAGCCCTCTCCATCTCCGTATATCCTCATCGCCAAATGTTGTGTCTCTAATTAAGAAGGAGTCAAGGTGACGTTTTGTAGTTTTATTTAGAACACAAACTCATTAACACAGGAGACTCTAACACGAGCACAGGAGCTGCAGTGAAGAGACAAGATGTCTCCCGCAGCTGGCTTATATACCCCAGGTGACGCCACCTCCCATAGGCAGGGCTTCACCCCTCTCTAGCCTAGGGCACCGCCATACTAATAGATACATAGATAGATAGATATACGATCCAACACTAATAAGCCAGTTATTCAATCAAAATGGCCTTCTCTTTAGTTATTCTGAGTTTATTCATCACTTTGGTATCCCTATCCCCCCCCCAAAGAATATTCTATTGTTTTCGATGCTATCCCATCTGGTGTCTGTTATCTCTATAAAAGTTGAGAAGAAAGTAATTGTCCTATTCTTATTCTTATTCTTCTTTTAGAGTTGATTGGCGGTTGGCAGCCAGCATACAGGTGCATTACCGCCACATACTTCACTTTATATCACTCTTCTTCTTCTTCTAGATCAGAAATGTATGTGTATCTTAAGTATTGCAGTTCTTATAAGGAGTTCTGAACAACTCCTCATGCGCGAAAAAATCATTTGTCCCTGGACTGAGTCCTGTCCGCCACATACTCTATATATATGTCAGAATCAGAATCAGAATCAGAATCAGAAAAAGCTTTATTGCCAAGCATGTTAGAAACACACGAGGAATTTGACTTGACATTGGCGCGCAATGTAAGCGCATCACAACGACAGGCAATTGCATCTGATTGATGCAATGCACACTAGTGTTGGTAAAACCTGTCTCTCTGCTCGTGTCAAAAATCCAAACAAGGCTATCAGAAAGCTTTTCCAACAAGACATGTAAATATGCCAGCCTCCATGTATCAATGGAATAATTATACTGATATTTGTTGGAAAAAGGTATGGCTACAGCCACAAACATTTTTTCTTACTAATAAAGTCAAAGAAATTTCTTACAAACTGCTGCACAGGTTTTACCCCACTAATTTTTATATGCAAAAATTCAAAAAAAGACATTGAAGTTAATTGTTCTTTCTGTGGTCTGCACAGAGAAACTGTGGTCCATTTCTTTTGGCCCTCTCCCTATGTGAAAAAATTATGGAGTAAATTATCTTGCCTTTGTTGTGTAGTTATTTATTGTTCATATGTTGTATTGTGTTTGGTGCTCTTATTTGTGTGGCACGGGGTGGTGGCTCCATGTTCCGGTTCCCAGTTCTGCCAACCCCCGTGCGACTAAGAAGGGCTGCAGGTAGAGGGGCGGTCTCTTCCACCTTTACCTCTGCCAGTCCTTGTATGTGTGGTCAGGTGCACTGCGCCCTGTGTTATAATAAACGTCTGTTCAGCTCCACTATTACTCTCCTCCTTGACTCCAGCTCCAGACATAATAGCCTTATTATTGACAATATATATCCTAGTTTCTTCTTGCTATGGAAACATGTCCTATTTGGTATTACTGATGATAACCAAAAACTCAAATCTGAATTTTATGTTACAAGTGATTTTTCTTTTCCTCTAGGCAGACTTGACTCTGATTTACTTTTCGAACATCTTGTAACCAGTTTTAAATTTTTGAATCAACTAGTGCATACCTGTGCATGCCCGCAGAAACCAAGTATAAGCAAGTATTTCTGCATGCCCACAGAAAACAGGTGTAAGCAAGCACGCCAGCATTCATTCAGTGATGACTGCCTTTGATCTTTAATGGTGTCATAGTAAGTCCTATGATTTTTGATGATGTCATAGCGAGTTTTGGTTCCAAGGTTGTCATAGCCAGGAGCGGCACTGGGGTTAAGCTCCCAGTGCTCATAAAATGCTCCTTACGGCGTGCGTCTCGAAAAGCCTCTGACAACTAAGTCCAACTCCTAGCCTGCCCGTGTGGTTTAGTCTCTAAACCCGGCGGAACTGCTTTTACTAATAGGAGAAGGGGCGAGGGCGGATCTCTGGCGCCTTAAAACCAGATGCTTCGGGTAGATGGTGGCTCGTCAACCTGGGAAGGTAGCCCATCTAGGGGAAAGTAAACCCTGATCTCAAACCTCTGCTGCCTTGCGGCATACCCGGTCACGGGAAAGGCTTCGGGAGTCAACCCTGAGGCAAAATCCGGAGTTGGAGTCCCTAAGGCAGTTCTCTGTTGTGCTCAACATTGTTCTGGCAGCTCCTGCGACGGCGCTGGTGCCAAACTGTAGCAGCCCTGCTGTTCCTTTGGATTCATCAGTGACGTGGAGAGGGGGGACATGCTGCATGGGTAACATCTTGTCCTCCATATCTTCCTGCCCAGGCTTGAATCCTACCAACGCCCAACGCTGGAAGGTAGAACACCGGTGCGCATCGGCCTGTTCAGCCACAGGCGGTGCTGTTCCAGCAGAGTAGACGTTTAGGATTCTCTTCCATGGTCGTCATAGACCGACGGAGGCCGACGACATAGCGAGTCTTATGATCATGAGTGATGACTGCCTTTGATCTTTGATGATGTCATAGTGAGTCCTATGATCTTTGATGATGTCATAGCGAGTCCTATGATCATGAGTGATGCCTGCCTTTGGTCTTTGATGTCCTATGATCGTGAGTGAGCATTAGTGATGCCTGCCTTTGATCTTTGATGATGTCATAGCGAGTCCTATGATTGTGAGTGATGCCTGCCTTTGATCACACACAGACACAGATTTTCTTGAATCACTCTATACTATGGTGTCTATATGATGTCATATACGTAGTCATCATGTAGAAATCATAGGCACATGACCTAGGTGTGTCTGTCTGACAGACACAGAGATTTCTTGAATTATATAGTGATTAATCTGTCATTGTAACCAAATATTACATTCACTGTTCTAAATTCCTTAAAAGATTACTTAATTATCCAGAACTGTATGCTTATTTTAAACTTAAACAAGGCCAGGAGTTCCTGGCAGCGGAGGGCGAAGGACAGAGCTGCGTGGAGGAATCTCATCAGATCTAAATGAAACAGTCATTGTTTCAACAGTCCGACAGACTGCTATGATGGTGATGATGATGATTGTATAGCCCCTGGCATATCGTTATGCAGTGTGTTGCTTTGTCTGTAATGTCTTTTCTGTTTAAATAAAGCAATAAAAAAAAATATTTGGCTCTCCATTCTGACCAATCAAAGACGGTTACGAGCCAGACGTTGAATCGCTGGATTTTCAGCCAATGGGCGCCGTTTTTCAATACGACTCTGACCAATAATGTTTTATAATGTTTAAACGTTGAGCCGGGTGAAGTTGGTGTGTATGTTTTGTTTACAGCAACGCTGACACGTAGGAGTCCAGTGTTTTATCGTTCATGTTTGCGTGTGATTTCCGGCTCCAGTCCCCACCGACGACAGAATTTAACCGTGGGTCAGCGACCTGAGTGTTCGCATCGTGTTCCCCCCCCACCATCCTGCGACTCTACACGCCGGGGTGAGAACAGGATGACCACCGTATGATGGAGGTGGATTTAACCCGGATTCCTCATGGCTGCTGTGACGGTGTGGAGTTTCTGCAGCGGTCGTGTGCTCGGGGGATGGGGCCCTCTGCTGTGCGTGGCCCTTGGCTCTTTGATGGCCCTCTTGATGCCCCTCGTTGGGGTGGATGACCAGTGTTGCGCCCCCCTAAGGGGCATCGCGCATCTCCGCTGCCAGCTGTGGAGGAGTCGACAGAACCCTCCAGCTGTTCAGTCCACCAGCCTCACCGTCCCCTTCACGGCGCTCGACGTGCTGCCGCAGAGGTCGAAGCCCACCAAAGGTACGAACCACAGGCGTACTTTGGTAGCTTTGGAAATAATCTTATTTTAAGATAAAGAATATTTGTTTGGTCTAAAGGTTTGGAGATTTCAGTGTCGCTGTTAAACTATTACTACAAAGTCCTCTGCATATAATGTGCGTGTTTACTGTTAATTAGCCACTTTGATGAAGGGCTGCTGATGTCATGTTGTGATTTCAGAGATGGAGCTGGAGGCCAAAGCGTCGCTACAGCTGGCTCAGGAGATGAAGAAACTTGGAAAGAGGGACAAAGCCCACAAGCTGCTTTTACACGCTTTAAGCATGAACCCAGACTTTGTGGACGCTCTCACGGAGCTGGGGACAATTCTGGAGGAGGAGAAGGATGTTGTCCAGGCAGACCACCTCTACACAAAAGCCTTGGCCATCTCACCGTGTAACGAGAGAGCCCTGGTCAGCCGAGACCGAACACTTCCTCTGGTTGAAGAGATCGACCAGCGTTACTTTAGCATCATTGATAGTAAGGTGCGTCGCCTTATGTCCATTCCTAAAGGCAACTCTGCACTTCGCAGGGTGATGGAGGAAACCTACTACCACCACATCTACCACACAGTTGCTATTGAGGGCAACACGCTCACGCTGTCTGAGATCCGTCACATCATTGAGACGCGTTACGCCGTCCCGGGGAAGAGCCTTCAGGAGCAGAACGAGGCCATCGGCGTGGATGCCGCCATGAAGTTCATCAACACAACACTGTTGTCCAGAGTGGGAGCCATCACTGTCGGCGACATCCTGGAGATTCACCGGCGGGTGCTCGGCTATGTGGACCCCGTGGAGGGTGGGAGACTGCGCACCAGCCAGGTGTTTGTGGGCCACCACATCCCGCCCCACCCCCAGGACCTGCAGAGGCACATGGAGGAGCTCGTTCAGTGGCTGAACTCCGAGGAGTCCCTGCAGCTGCACCCTGTGGAGTACGCAGCCCTCGCACACTACAAACTGGTGTATATTCACCCATTTGTAGACGGCAATGGGCGTACATCAAGGCTGCTCATGAACCTCGTGCTAATGCAAGCGCGGTACCCACCGATTACTATTCGGAAAGAGCAGAGAGCTGAATATTACACGGCTCTTGACACAGCCAACGAGGGTGATGTTCGGCCCTTCATCCGTTTTATAGCCAAATGTACAGAATTAACACTGGACACGCTGTTGATTTCTACATCTGAGCACGCTGTAGGGTTGCCAGGAGCCAGCCAGGGCCAGACCTGTCTGGACTGTAAGCAGACCATCTCAGTCCACAACTGAGCTCTGAGAAGTGAAAGGAGGCGAGACGTGCTAGCATGCACAAACGCGCACCAGTTTGTGTTTTATCGTCATTCCCTCTCCTCACTGTGGTTTGTAAATCTGATGAGCTCTTCAAAGCTGCCGAGCTGGTGTCTTACTGCAGAGAACGCGCTTTTTCTGCATAATCATATTCTCAAACATTTCAGTTCAATTCAGAATACAATGTGAAGCTTGACTACTGACGCCACGGTAACGAAAACAGAAACGAGATGTTTCTGATGTTCACCGAACATGAAAGATGAGCACTGCAAGCACTTTCATGTAGTTTATTTATTTTAAAATAAGTTGGGGTTTGTTTTTTTAACTTATGTATTTTTCCTATGAAACTGTGTGTTGCATTGGAATCACATTTGTGCTTTTTTTCCCCATTTAATCAAGTTTTAGACCAGGGGGAAAAACTTATTTAGAAGACACAAAAAATGGAGATGAAAGTAGAATATGAGTGAACAAAAATAGCATTTTATTATTCATCTCTATTCTAAACTTTAAACATTGACTATAGAAATTATACAAAACAGCAAAGCACATGAACCTTTTGATAAGACATAAAACGAAGGTGATTTCTACATAACATTTATAGATCATATTTAGATTTGGATCAGGCCACAGTGGTGAGAGCAACACATACAGCTGCTATTTCAGTTTTGAAAACTCTTGTTCAGATTTTTTTTAATAAACTAGGTTTATTTAAATTATTTTACTAAACATAAATGACATTTACACCTAAGAAGGGAAAACTGGAATGGGAAAAACTGCATAGATTCTCAATAGCAAAAGCCTTTATGCCTTTTTTTGCTGATGACAAGATCATGAAACAGTTCACTCACAGGGTAAAATCCACTCTGAAGAGAAAGACTAAAGTATCAGTCTCCTTGGGTTTACATTATCAATGAACAAAGTACTCATTTTAATAGCACATTTTTCATAAAATAATATTTTAAGGACAATGTTTTTCCCCCCCTCGAGACATTTTAAAACATCCATGATTTTCTCAGCTATGGTCTCCAGATGTTGAGATCTCATCACAGCCTGGCCGTGTCCTGCCAATGTCAGGGCTACAGATGACGCCAAATTTTGTTCAAATGTGGAAGAAAAGTGAAATGAAGACTGTTCTTGCATTCGAGATAAGTTTTTTTTCAATGAACGTACTACTTCAAATACAATAAAATTTGAAAAACCGTCTTTACTGTTGACTGTTTTAATGTGTTTGTAAAATTTAAGAGCATCTTTTGACACGTTAACTGTTGTGCCGTGACCCTGCAATCAACACAGAAGCATCCGCAAAGTATGCTGCAGCTGTTTTTGTGCCGTGACCCAAAATTACAAAAATGTTGCACAAGTGGTGCATAAACAAAGACGAACTAGGAGGATTGGGGCACGACAAAAGGGGAGAGGCTTCACTACTGTAGCCAGCTGCAGGCAGGTGGTCTCTGATTAAAAGCAGGAAATCTGGCCAAGTGTTCACTGGTTGCATCCTTTTGTGTTTGTGTAAGCAGCATGTGTGTAAATATAAGGAAATGCAGTTAAGAGCCTAGTTTTAGTAGAAATGTCTTTTACTGATGTATTTTTTTTTTTTTTTTTACATACATCCTGCTTACATGTGCACACTTGAAATTTCACAGGGAGACAGGAGCACAGTGCAGCATCGAAAAGATGACTGAGCTGATCATCTCTGTTTGTCACCTGGACATGTCACAGTAACTGCTCCAAATGACACACTAAAATAGAACACATTTAGAACAGCTCCATAAATATAACTTAAGCATCGGCAGTGTGATGTGGCAGGATGGCAGCTTTCAGACTGGAATAATGTTCCCTATAAATAAAGAAATGCACTTAACTAATAGTAACTGGAGCTTTTAGGGATGCGCTGCAATCTAATAATAATACTGACGAAACAGAGTCAGACATGAAATTATGTGGAAAAGTAATGGATCAGTTGTACAGAAACATGTTCAGAATGCATTTTCATCACTATAACATCCAATATGTACACACACCCTCTACATTACACCATATCCAAACTTTTGCATATAACTATTTAACATTCACAAGTTTGGCTGTTTTGATTACTTAAAAAAAAAAAAAAACACTCAACCATATGATTCTGACAATCACTAAATGGTGCACAACAAAAGAGGCTCACAACATGAGGCTTACCATTTAGTAAGTATATTTATACACAAATATAATACACTTTTATAAAATAGCCAGATGGCCACCTTCGAACACCAACCCCCACAACAGAACATGATCTGTAGGATGAAGTCTTGTTTGAAAAAGGTGTTGTGATGAAGGGCAGGAGCTCGGGGATTTAAGGCAATCTCGCAGAATGGACAGAGATGATGACAGATTAAAGAGACATTAGGTAACCATTTGAAGGGGGTGGGGTGGGGGATCTATGCTATTCTGTAAGGACACAACATGGCTTTCGGTAAGAAGGCGTTCATAATTCTCTCGCTCATTTTCTCACTTTGAGAGAAGCATCCTGGCAAAGTCTGAGTTTGACAAAGATTTCTGCTCTCCGGCTGCGGTGGCTTTCATTTGCTCGGCTGCAGTCCCGTTCTCCACTTTGCTCACAGCTGCACTTTGCCGGTGCAAGGAGCGGGGGAGCATGGAGAGCTGGGTGCGTCCCCTCCCTCTCCTAGAAAAGGAAAAAGGAACACTGATTTATATTTAATATTAGCATAGCTCTGTGAAGCACCACACATTTATTGATATCAGGGTTGTCCCAAAGAGCAGTTTTGGGTCTCTGAATATTAATAATACTCCATGTTTCTAATGTCTAAACCTCCTGAATTATGCAGATGTTCAATGAAACACATCTTTGTTGCTGAATAATAATGTCACATGAACATCAATGTTCAGATTTTACAGTGTAAATAAAAATATAATTATATACAGATTGAACTTGTCGCTTAATCTGATGCAGCCCTATACCTCATAACTCAAATATATTGGCACACTTACGCTCCATAGACCTGACGGGGCATCATCTCTGCAGCGGGCCTGCTGGAACCAGGTTTATCCGGCATGTTTCTGCGAGGAGGGTTACTAATAGCAACAGAGATTTTATTGCCATCCACTTCCATACCATCTAGTTTCAGCACCGCCTGGGAGGCCTGGGTTTCATCTGCAAACTCCACATATGCCAGACCCTGCAGAGCCCCACAGAGGCAGACAGCCGTCACGTCAACAGCAGACCAAACAAACCGATGGTGCTAAATCACTGGCTCAGTCTTTATGCCTCACCTTGGGTTTTCCTGAGCGATACGTGACCAGACGAACTTCTCTGATGGTGCCGTGGTTTTTGCAGAGTTCCTCCAGTTGCTCTTTTGTGCACGAGAACGGCAGCCCAGAAACAAAGATTTTGTGTTTCTCCATTGAAGTGTTGTATTTAAATACCTGTACAGAGGGATATAAATGTGATATCACTTTGCGCTGAATCCACAGAGACTGGACAACTCCCAGGTTCAGTATGGCCAAGGTTACTTACTAACATAGGATTTGTTTAGTATTGTAGTCAGTATACAATCAAATACAAGCGCATCCTCATACATACCTTAAAGTCTGGATTTTTGTTTTTGTCAACACACGGTGACACAAACATGGGCCTTCCTTCCACCTCACGCCTGTCCAGCTTCAGGGCTTCAGTGACTGACACTGGTGATTCAAACTGTACATAGCAGTAGCCTTTGAAGCTTCCTTTGTTGCTGAAGACCGGCCGGATCTGTTTGATTGGACCACAGGAATCAAACAGCGTCCTGAGCTTTTCCTCCGGCTCCTCCAGGGTGTACACCAGATTGCTGATGAAGACGCTGCTGTTGTCATTCCGAAGCTCCAGCTTGTCGTCATTCTGCCTCTGAGCGGTGGCTGTCGCTGCCTCCGGTGGGTTTTTAGCACCAGAAGGGCCAGGCTTATATCCCGGAGGAGCATTCCTCCCAAACAGTCCAGTCTCTGTCTCCATGTACTCCTCTGTGGTGTGGTCAACATTTCCTTTCTGCCTTTTAGGAGCTTGTTCTGTCACAGAGAAGAGGAAAAATTAGAAGAGAGAATAAATAAAATCAGTTGGGCAAAATAAAAAAAAAAAAATGCTAGGCATCTCACCTGCGTCCTCGTTCCATTCATCCTGATAATCCTGTTCTGCTTTCCTCTTCTCCCCAGCTCGAGTTCCCTTCTGGAACTTCTTCTGAGCCTTCTTGTCTGCTTTGGCTCTCCGCCGTTGCTCAGCTCTCTCCTCCTCTTGGCGAGCGTGGTTGGCTTCTTTCTCTGCAGCCTGACAGATGGCCAGAACACAGTAAGAGAAGCCATAACCAGCCAACTGACACACCTGTCACGTACACTGCTGGTAAGTGCCCCTACCTTTACTCGTTGTTCATTAATTCTGTTGAGTCGAGTCTCTGTCTTCTGCACTGCGGTGTCCCAGTCCTCCAGAGTTCCTGCAGGTAAGAGGACCATACACAGACAAGGTCACTGAGGAAATTCTTTACCTTTAGGCTAACTCTGAGGTTTAGGATGAGACTTACCCTCCACCCTCTCAAAGGTGAGCAGGACTTCACACACATGCTCTGGATAGTCTGAGGTGCACTGGACTGCCCGGTGAAGAGCTTTTCGACAGTGGGTAGGGTCCCCACAGAATCTGTAATTATTAATAAAAATGATATCAAGTCACCACTGCCTATAGAAAAACAGTCACACAAGGATTAACATCTCATTTTTTTACGCCATTCAGACCTTTCTAGGTTATAGTACTCCAGCCACATGTTGGCATATTTGGCGTTCCCTTTTGTCATAATGATGTCCCAGAGTTCTCGGGCTTTTTGCATGTTTTTGCAGTGAACAGCCTGACGGGTAGAAAAAAAAACATGACATGACATGATCCCTTACATCTTAATCAGTTCAAACAGATGAGTTTAAAGCCTCGGCCACATCAGTCAGCTGTCAATTTTTACTGCATGAGATTCTTTCTCGATTCAATGATACTCTATTTAATAAATTGCTGTCATAGTAACACTTCTTACCTCTATCCTAGCCCAGATCTGCATTATGAGACAAGACGGGTCTCCACTTTGACCAAACCCTACAATGATACAGGACAGTGAACAATGAGGACGAAGCCAACAACAACACAAAAATAAATCCTGCTTCATCTCCACTTACTTTCCTCAACATCTTGTTTCATGTAATCAAGAGATCGAGAAAAAGATCCACGTAACTCTTCCAACTCTTTACTGGATTCTGGGGAGAGAAAAAAAAACCCCACATCAGCCAAGGAAATTTATGAAGTCAAACACTTTTTTGACACACGCAGCCCTTACCTTTACTAAAATCCACCCGTCTCCTCAGGTAATCAAGGTACGCCTGCCAAATTTCCACATAATCTGTCGCTTGAATGAAGCCAGCATTAAGCGCTTTCTCAAAAACATCTGAAGACAAAACAAGACAAGATGATGTAAAATTTAAACCAAAGATGGTCACTGCAAACAATGCAAAACCTTCACATGTATAAAAAAATTAAAATGTTTCTCTAGTCTCTTTTTACAATGACCAAGCAAGTTTTAAAATCCAACATCAACACAAGTTTGGATTAAAGTGCATGACTAAACTAGATCGACAGGTTTCCATTATTGAGCCCATCTGGGAACTTCCTGTTATTTCAACAAGTTATCAGAAAGATAAAGAACACTGTACAGGATGCAGGAAAAATATACCAAAATATATTTATATACAGTGGGGCAAAAAAGTATTTAGTCAGCCACCAATTGTGCAAGTTCTCCCACTTAAAAGATGAGAGAGGTCTCCAATTTTCATCATAGGTATACCTCAACTATGAGAGACAAAATGAGAAAAAAAAAATCCAGAAAATCACATTGAAGGATTTTTAATGAATTAATTGGTAAATTCCTCGGTAAAGTAAGTATTTGGTCACCTACAAACAAGCAAGATTTCTGGCTCTCACAGACCTGTAACAACTTCTTTGAGAGGCTCCTCTGTCCTCCACTCGTTACCTGTATTAATGGCACCTGTTTGAACTCGTTATCAGTATAAAAGACACCTGTCCACAACCTCAAACAGTCAGACTCCAAACTCCACTATGGCCAAGACCAAAGAGCTGTCAATGGACACCAGAAACAAAATTGTAGACCTGCACCAGGCTGGGAAGACTGAATTTGCAATAGGTCAGAATCAGAATCAGAATCAGAATCAGGTTTATTGCCATTGTTCATGTAGTACACAAACTAGGAATTTGTCTCGGTGCAATGCTGCAACATTAAACATGATAAAATAAAAGAAATAAACTATACATGCAATAAAGTGTAGAATAAGAGTAAGTGATACTGGTCAGCAGTTAAAATATATTAGCGAGCAGCAGATACTGTGGAGAACTATATAGTGCAGTCGGTAATGCAGGAAGAAAACAGTGATGATTGACATGAGTCTGGTTGAGCTGCTGTACATAGTGCACGAGAGTCAATAAGTCACTTAGTGTTCAGCAGTCTGATGGCAGAGGGGAAGAAGCTGTTCATGTGACGGGAAGTTTTAGTCTGGATGGACCGAAGTCTTCTACCAGAGGGAAGGGGGGCAAACAGTACGTGACCAGGGTGTGAGGGATCGGCTATGATCCGGCCAGCACGCCTCCGGGTCCTGGAGATGTACAGATCCTGGAGAGATGGGAGCTTGCAGCCGATCACCTTCTCAGCAGTGCGCACGACGCGCTGCAGCCTTAGTCTGTCCCTGGCAGTGGCTCCTGCGTACCACACGGTTATGGAGGTGGTGAGGATGGACTCGATGATGGCTGTGTAGAACTGAACTAACATCTTGGTGGGTAGCTTGAGCTTCCTCAGCTGCCGCAGGAAGAACATCCTCTGCTGGGCTTTTTTGATGAGTGAGCTGATGGTCGGCTCCCATTTCAGGTAAGCAGCTTGGTGTGAAGAAATCAACTGTGGGAGCAATTATTAGAAAATGGAAGACATACAAGGCCACTGATAATCTCCCTCGATCTGGGGCTCCACGCAAGATCTCACCCCGTGGGGTCAAAATGATGATGAGAACGGTGAGCAAAAATCCCAGAACCACACGGGGGGACCTAGTGAATGACCTGCAGAGAGCTGGGACCAAAGAAACAAAGACTACATCAGTAACACACTACGCCGCCAGGGACTCAAATCCTGCAGTGCCAGATGTGTCCCCCTGCTTAAGCCAGTACACGTCTAGGCCCGTCTGAAGTTTGCTAGAGAGTATTTGGATGATCCAGAAGAGGATTGGGAGAATGTCATATGGTCAGATGAAACCAAAATAGAACTTCTTGGTAAAAACTCAACTTGTCGCGTTTGGAGGAGAAAGAACACCATACCTACTGTGAAGCATGGGGGTGAAAACATCATACCTTGGGGCTGTTTTTCTGCAAAGGGAACAGGACGACTGATCCGTGTAAAGGAAAGAATGAATGGGGCCATGTATCATGAGATTTTGAGTGAAAACCTCCTTCCATCAGCAAGGGCATTGAAGATGAAACGTGGCTGGATCTCTCAGCATGACAATGATCCCAAACACACCGCCCGGGCAATGAAGGAGTGGCTTCGTAAGAAGCATTTCAAGGTGCTGGAGTGGCCTAGCCAGTCTCCAGATCTCAACCCCATAGAAAATCTTTGGAGGGAGTTGAAAGTCTGTGTTGCCCAGCGACAGCCCCAAAACATCACTGCTCTAGAGGAGATCTGCATGGAGGAATGGGCCAAAATACCAGCAACAGTGTGTGAAAACCTTATGAAGACTTACAGAGAACGTTTGACCTCTGTCATTGCCAGCGAAGGGTATATAACAAAGTATTGAGATAAACTTTTGTTACTGACCAAATACTTATTTTACCGAGGAATTTACCAATTAATTCATTAAAAATCCTTCAATGTGATTTTCTGGATTTTTTTTTTCTCATTTTGTCTCTCATAGTTGAGGTATACCTATGATGAAAATTGGAGACCTCTCTCATCTTTTAAGCGGGAGAACTTGCACAATTGGTGGCTGACTAAATACTTTTTTGCCCCACTGTATATATGGTATGTCCAGTCAAGTATGTGCATTGGGCAAGCAGAATAAACAATGAAGATGGGTTTGTGCATTTATGTAAACAGAACTAAACAACAGGGACTTCAGTGACTGAGGAAAAGTCTGTAACTTTTGAAGAACACTTAAAAAACAAAAACTTTAAAATGCTTTGATAGCTACGAGGACAACAAACAGCTTTGCGCTACACTCCAGCTGTCACCTGACACAGTCTGATGGTCGGCTCCATGCCTTTCCAGGGCGAGCAGGTAGCTCTTCCACAGACCCATGGTCCAGGGACAGTTTCTGACGGCGCGTTCGTGAGTGGAGAGAACCAAATCTTTGATCTTAAGCTGACGATCCTGTAGAGCACAAAAAAAATACGAAACCAGTTCAAAGATCCTAATCCAGAAATGGTATCTATTCAAGACAACCAGTATTTAATCACACAGTACCATGAATTATTATGAATATCCACTGAAAAACATTAAATAACCTAATCACAATATTAGAGAGATTTAACTAGTACAGAAGCCCATCCAACCACAATCTGATCTGTATAACTTATACAAGAGCACTCTGAGGCAAGTGCAATATCCTCACCTCGCTTTTCTTTGAAGATCCCCAATATGTCACTGAAGGAGAGCAGTTTCCATCTTTTCCATATAATTATTGGGGCAGAACCAAATTATAAGCCATGAATATACAATAAAAATAGTTATATACAACCCATAGCTGTAGGGCAGGATCCCAAGGTGAACCTGTGTAGCAAGTTCGATGACCTTGCTTTACTTATTCTATAGTAACAGGGCATAGGGAATGCTAACCTTGACCTTTGGACCCCAAACCCACAGTCCGAGGTCACAGGCTCATGGTGAACCTGCGTAAAAAGGGAAATGACTGCAGCTTTACTTGTTTTATAGTATTAGTGCAAAAGGAATGTTAACCTTTGACCCCAAACCCACACAGGTACATCTCAAAAAATGAGAATATCATGAAAAAGTTCAATATTTTTTGTCACTCAATTCAGAAAGTGAAATCCATATATTCATTACACAGAGAGTGATATATTTCAAGTGTTTATTACCTCTGCCGAGGAGATTATGTTTTTACTGGGGTTTGTTTGTCTGTTTGTCTGTCTGTCTGTTACCAACATAACTCAAAAAGTTATGAGCGGATTTTGACAAAAATTTTCAGCACAAGTCCAAAATGGGACAAGGAAGAAATGATTAGATTTTGGGAGTGATCCCGATCACCGTCTGGATCCAGGAATTTTTTAAAGGATTCTTTATTATTGTAAGATAGGGCCATTTTGACCATATGTGTATATAACTCCACAATAAATGGTCAGGACTCTTGCCAAAAAAATACAGGATAAGATCCCAATATGTTCTAGGAAATATCAAAGACTGATCCGGATCCTGCAAAAAAATCCAGATACTGTGATCCAGAACAGGAAATAGGGGATCTTTGGAATTTTCATCACTGTAAGGTAACAAATTAAGATATAAACATACAACAAACACCAAAATATAGCCAAGACACTGAGGAATCAGTAGTGTGCCAATGGATTTGTTGTATCTTCAAAAGCTATGGAGCTATATCCAGAAGAAAACCGCCATTACTGAAAGTGATTTTTGTCAATAACTACTGAACTAATAAAGATATCAATGTGAATCCAATTGCTAAAGGTATGTTTTCATGGTCAAGGAATCTGAAAATATAGATAAAATAAATGTAGCACTATTATATTTGGGGGAAAATCCCAATATTAGGGGGAACTGAGGTAGTTGGCGGAAGTCTGCGATCTCCGAGTGCTTTTCTAGTTTTAATTTTGATGATTGTGGCTTACAGCCCATGAAAATCCCAAATTCAGTTTCTCAAAAAATTAAAATATTACATAAAATTAATTTTAAAAAAAGTTTTTTAATAGAAATGTTGGCCAGCTGAAAAGTATGTCCATGTACACACTCAATACTTGATCTGGACAAATTCTGGATTAATTACTGTATCAGTGTGGCGTGGCATGGAGGTGATCAGCCTGTGGCACTGCTGAGGTGTTATGAAGGTCCAGGTTGCTTTGATAGTGACCTTCAGCTCGTCTGTATTGTTGGGTCTGGTGTCTCTCATCTTCCTCTTGACAATACTCCATGGATTCTCTATGAGGTTTAGGTCAGGAGAGTTTGCTGGCCAATCAAACACAGTGATGCCATGGTCATTAAACCAGGTTTTGATACTTTTGGCAGTGTGTGAGTGTGTGTGTGTGTGGGGGGGGGGGGGGGTGCTAAGTCCTGCTGGAAAATGAAATCAGCTTCTCCATAAAGCTTGTCAGCAGAGGGAAGCTTGAAGTACTCTAAAATTTCCTGGTAGAAGACTGTGCTGACTTTGGTCTTGATAAAACACAGTGGACCAACACCAGCAGATGACACGGTTCCTCAAATCATCACTGACTGTGGAAACTTCACACTAAACCTCAAGCAACTTAGATTCTGTGCCTCTCCACTCTTTCTCCAGACTCTGGGACTTTGATTTCCAAATGAAATGCAAAATTTACTTTTATCTGAACAGAGGTCATCTGCTGGTGTTTGTCCACTGTGTTTTATCAAGACCAAAGTTTAGCAAAATAGTATTAAAAAACTATTTTTTAAATTAATTTTATGTAATAGTCTAATTTTTTGAGAAACCGAATTTGGGGTTTTCATGGGCTGTACGCCATAATCATCAAAATTACAATAAACACTTGAAATATATCACTCTCTGTGTAATGACTCTATAGAATATATGGGTTTCACTTTCTGAAATGAGTGACAAAAAATATTGAACTTTTTCATGATATTCTAATTTTTTGAGATGCACCTGTAGATGTAGGTCAGGGCAAAGAGACAGAATGGGCTAGAGTGCTCACGGCTAAAATTTTGGCAAATCTGGGGGCCATATTGGTACTGGATAAAGTCCTCTCGACAGCCCTTGCAGCACTGTGATAACAGGACATCCAAATAATGGTTTGATGCATTTATTTTTTAAAGGACCACATTCATGTGATGTCACCGCTCACGTGACTTTGTTCACCGCTGACATCATTTTTGCACAGAGGACGATGAGCACATTAAACATTGGATTATCGAAAAAATCTGAAAATAGATGCTCAGAGCAGAAGAAGAACTGCATTCTGTGGACACGCAGCCATACACTGTGAAAGGAAATTCAGACTTTCTGTCTAAACTGTATAAGCGTCAATGGTTGTACTTAACCAGATATGAAATGTTGACTGTTCGTCACTGCATCTGGGCCAGTGTACAGCTGTCACGCTTTGTCAGCGTTTTGTCGCCATCTGCTGTAATTTTCATGTTAGACTCTAATCCCAGTTTCTGGTGTACAACATGCTCATATGATGAATGCTTATGCATCGCAATAAAAAAAGCATATGAACTGCAAATAAGCTTTAAAGCTTTCTGTCAAGTTCTCAAATACTTAAGTGTAATATAGTTGTTTTAATTGGTACTTTCAGAGGAGATTATTCCTTTCCACATCCTCCCAGTTTTTTGTATTAGCCTTGCCATGTCTCTTCTAATCTCGGTTTATGATTTATCTGTGTGCACACACGCAGAGATCTGATACGGGTATATTTTTTCAGTGAACAAGTGTAGTCATTTTCAATATCCATTATCATTTAAAACACTATATGTGTCAGTTCAATATTCTTTATCTTATTCTGCTGACAAACGAGAAAGAAAAACATTTTTTTTAAAAAATCACTTGCATGCACAGGAGACATAAAAGTTGCTACTTTGTTATTGTTTTTATTATCACTACTAATAGTAGTAAGAACTGTTATTAGTCGAAGCATTATTAATTATTATTGTTATAATTATTAATAGTAGAATTAGCATTATTAAATCTTAGTAAAAGTAAGCTCTTCTCAAATTACCCTGTCTTTTTGGACGCCATCCTCACTATTACCATTCTGTGAATGAGCATCACTATAAAAAGCATACGAATATAAGAAGAAAGAAAAACAATCACTTGCATACAGGGACAATCTTGAAATGTCGGATACTTGGGTGCTGAAAACAGTCAGATCAGTGTTTAAATCAATTAATAACATTAAAACCGAGCATCTTTTATTTTCCTTAATTTTTTTTACCATGCTCAGGCATTGCACCTGACAACAAGTGCTGTTTATTTTGACTTCTTGTGCAAAAAATGAAGAAAAAGCAGTCAGTACATGCCTATGTGGCTCTATGGAATGTTTGTGGGGGGTTTTGGGTTTTTTTTTTTTTAAATCAGCACCAATATGGTGTCCAAACTTGGCCACCTAAAACTAGCCTGGTGACTAGCGATGAACACTGGTCTATTCCATCTCTGTGGGTCAGGGTGCCAAGATGAACCTGTGCACCAAGTTTGGTTTTTGACCGGTGGGGGATGAAGAAAAAAAAAGGAAACGATTACAAGGCCAATCAATTTGAAAACTGTTGCTGAATGGTTTTAATCTAAGATGTGACACCTGATACTGTCAAAGTTCAGCTACAAAAATGCCAGAAAACATGAAAATAAATTATCTTATGCAGTCTAAATTAGCCTCTAAATTAGCATAGCATCACATGAATCATGTGCCTTCCAGCTGACAGCGCAGAATAAACCAGACTGTCAATGACGGAATAGCTTATTCCAGCCTGATGAAGCCATCGTGCCCAGATCTCCTGACCTTTGACCTTGACCACAACCTGGATGCAGACCTACCTGATGATCATTGTGTGTGATTTTGGTGAGCATCTGGGCAGCTGCCTCGGAGGAGTAATTTTTGTGACGTGGATGAATGGAAAGGACAGCTGCGGTGCCGTCACATTAGCTCCTTTTGGGTTTACCAGAATGAGCTATAAATTACAGCCTTCAGCACAGCGAGACACCGTAAACAAGTTCTAACTGCAGGACAAGAGATTCTGAGATGAAGGCCACATGAGGAGAAACACAACCAGGACCAGAAAAGTCTGACCACAGAGAAACACTGGAAACAGGTGGTTAGGAGTGACTAAAGTTTTAAAATAAAGCATCCTTTCCATGGATGAAAAGATGAAAATTGACAGATACCATCTTCTACGTGTGGGAAATACTGATCAGACATAAATCAAATTAATACTTATAACTGTTATTTAGGCCTTGATGGCAGGTGATGCAGTTAGTCCTTAAAGAGACTGAACCACACCACACCAGAACCAGTACTCACCAGATATGTGGTGTATTTGGCCCACATGTCTGGTACTAAGCAGTTCTCCCCCAACGCCCGCTCAAAGGTTATCTGGATCCGTGCTGGGTCACCATCCTTTAGTTCAAAGTCGATGTAGGCCTGATACTCCGCTAACTTAGGAGGTTCTGCCGCCAGCTGCAGACAGACGACACCAGAGAAATGATATGTACTATAACAACCATACGTTTCAGTCAGAGTAATCAAGGAAGGCAACTGTACCAGAAGGAAAGTTATTATGTTACAATTATGATTTTAAACTAGTTACCAGTGTTTCTTCTAAAGACTTTCGGTTCTCCATCTGCTGAAAAGCCTTTTTGTACTGTTGCACGACGGTCTCAGGTACTCCATGCTCTGCCCACTCCTCATATTCTGCATAGGTACCTTCCATATCTACAGAACAGCAAAGCAAAATTATAAGTTCTGCAGGTATTTTCCCTTTTATCATCATTATCGCTGAAGATGAAGACACATAAGTAACACTGAAAAATATTATTATTGGTTAGAGTCTTAAATTTAGTTGAAAGCTTTCAAGTATATCAGATGCTGCTGACAAGGAAAAAACACCACAGTGCTACTAATCCATCAGTAATCACTAATCCATCTTTTTTAAAATATCCATTCTTTCAAAAGTCACTTTACCACCATCTATGGCTGTTCCAAATACCACTTCTGGTTCTATTTGGTAGTAATACAAAAATGAAGATCCAAATATTCTGTTATTGCCTTTCTTCTCCTTTAGGGGACTGTATCAGCATCAGTGTTTTATCAGGTTTTTTTTTTTTTTTTTTTGTCTTTTCTTGAATATTTTAAAACATTTGTGAGGTGTTTTTACATTCCCACCTTTTCTTTCTCTCTCCAAAAAGTTATTCCTCTAAAAATCTGTGACTTCTATTTGCACATGTTACACACGTGGACAAAATTGTTGGCACCCCTCTGTTAATGAAAGAAAAACCCACAATGGTCACAGAAATAACTTGAATCTGACAAAAGTGGTAATAAATAATTCTATGAAAATTAACCAGTGAAAATCAGACAATGCTTTTGAATTGTGGTTCAACAGAATTACTTTAAAAAACAAACTCATGAAACAGGCCTGGACAAAAATGATGGTACCCCTAGAAAAGATTGAAAATAATGTGACCATAGGGACATGTTCAACCAAGATGTGTCCTCAATTAACATCACAGGTGTCTACAAACTTGTAATCAGTCAGTCGGCCTATTTAAAGGGTGACAAGTAGTCACTGTGCTGTTTGGTGACATGGTGTGTACCACACTAAACATGGACCAGAGGAAGCAAAGGAGAGAGTTGTCTCAGGAGATTAGAAAGAAAATTATAGACAAGCATGTTAAAGGTAAAGGCTATAAGACCATCTCCAAGCAGCTTGATGTTCCTGTGACTACAGTTGCACATATTATTCAGAAATTTAAGATCCACGGGACTGTAGCCAACCTCCCTGGACGTGGCCACTGGAGGAGACGGATAATACGAATGGTAACAAAAGAGCCCAGAACAACCTCTAAACACATTCAAGGTGAACTCCAAGGTCAAGGTACATCAGTGTCAGATCGCACCATCCGTCGTTATTTGAGCCAACGTGGACTTCATGGGAGACGACCAAGGAGGACACCACTGTTGAAAACAAATCATAAAAAAGCCAGACTGGAATTTGCCAAACTGCATGTTGACAAGCCACAAAGCTTCTGGGAGAATGTCCTATGGACAGACGAGACAAAACTGCAACTTTTTGGCAAGGCACATCAGCTCTATGTTCACAGACGCAAAAATGAAGCATACCAAGAAAAGAACACTGTCCCTACTGTGAAACATGGAGGAGGTTCTGTTATGTTCTGGGGCTGCTTTGCTGCATCTGGCACAGGGTGTCTTGAATCTGTGCAGGGTACAATGAAATCTCAAGACTATCAAGGTATTCTAGAGAGAAATGTGCTGCCCAGTGTCAAACAGCTTGGTCTCAGTCACAGGTCATGTAACAGGATAATGACCCAAAACACACAGCTAAAAACACCCACGAATGGCTAAGAGCCAAACATTGGACCATTCTAAAGTGGCCTTCTATGAGCCCTGATCTAAATCTTATTGAACATCTTTGGAAGGAGCTGAAACATGCCGTCTGGAGAAGGCACCCTTCAAACCTGAGACAACTGGAGCAGTTTGCTCATGAGGAGTGGGCCAAAATACCTGCTGAGGAGGTGCAAAAGTCTCATTGACAGTTACAGAAATTGTCTGATTGCAGGGATTGCCTCAAAAGGTTGTGCAACAAAATATTAAGTTAAGGGTACCATCATTTTTGTCCAGGCCTGTTTCATGAGTTTGTTTTTTAAAATAATTCTGTTGAACCACAATTCAAAAGCATTGTCTGATTTTCATTGGTTAATTTTCATAGAATTTTTATTTATTACCACTTTTGTCAGATTCAAGTTATTTCTGTGACCATTGTGAGTTTTTCTTTCATTAACAGAGGGGTACCAACAATTTTGTCCACGTCTGTAAGACTTTTCCTTAAATTTCCAGCATTTCTTGTACATTTAAGATTGTTTGTCTCATTAATTTTTAGTTTCTTCACATAATTCTGAGTTATTTTCTTGTAGCTTTACTAATGTGTTCACGTAAACCTGTGGCTTTTTAGAAGATCAATTTACTGCTTTTTCTTGTGAATTTACCTTTTTCCCCTTTAAATTTTGACATCTTTAACCCATAAGAACCCAGACCCATTTCTCCTTCAAGGAAAATTATGGGGTCCTGGGTTCCTATGACTTAATTTACCTTTACTAAAATTACACCATAAGAAAAAACCTGAACGTCCAAATATCAAATTTTACAAATAGAATACCAATGTAGCGAACCAACCTCCCAATGACAACCGCATCCCTGCATCATCTTTTCACATTTGCTCATAAAGGTGGTTTTTACAGCAGCCAGTGAGGACAGAGACATTATTCTTACCCATTAACGGGACGGCCAACTGGCGACGGAATAGTGTATGGATTCGCTCGAGCTGGGTGTTAAGCAGCTCCTGCTCCTCACGGCTGGGAATCCTGCCAGGAGGAGGCTGCAGAGGCAAGTGTATTTAATACATTTTGTGCTCATCGTTTCGAATGGAATACATTTTTAGGGAACCAGACAACAATGCCTCATCACTGAGAAGATCTCTCCTCGTCTTGGAAACACAAACCTGCACTGTGGACAGAATGGCGTTCTCAAACTCTCTGTATGCCTCCCACACCGTCTGTCCCTTGGTCATGTGAAGCCCCACAGCTGTCACCGCTCTCTCGAAGACGGATCTCACTCTGTCTATCCCACCTGGTGAGCCCATGCCACCAATGGAGTACTGGGCATATTCAAGCCAGATATCTGGACCTGCGCACAGAGTTAAATGTTAACACCAAGTCAGGAGTGAATATGAATATGAGACCAAAATAGCGACAGTAGTGGCTTTTCTTACATATGTAGTCTTCTACAGCTCTCTCAAAAAGCTCATAGACCTTCTCTCTGTTCGGCTCCTCCTCGGTCAGACGAATCTCATCTTTGAGCCAATCCAGCCAGATCTCTGCGAGATTCAATCAAAGGAGGTTTACTGAAATTGCCAAGCATGCAAAGCTGCCAATTCTTCCGACCAACAATTTTTTTATTAGGCGTACCTTCAGTGAGAGGGAAAAGTTCACTCATCTTTTGCCTTGCTTTTCGCAGACGGAAAAGCTCCCCTTCCTGTTTAAGTAGTTTGATAAGATCCACATGGCAGTTGTAGTCGAAAGCATTGATCGACAGCTGAAAATTCACAGAAAGATCAAGGTAAGAATTTGATGGTAATGCACATAAATCCAACACATCCCGATCAGCTTGTGCTTTTTTTTTTTTTTTTTTTTTTTAATCTCCCAGATGTGTCAAGTCAGTTTAGTTTTACCATCTAAGAGGAAGGTTAATTTGGTCATCAGAAAAAGTATAAATATCAAAACAAAGAGGACACTTAACAAAAATCAAGAGCCATTAGAAACTATCCATCCATCCATCCATCCATCTTCTACCGCTTAATCCTTTTTTCGGGCCATGGGGGGGCTGGAGCCTATCCCAGCATCTTTGGGCGAGAGGAGGGGTACACCCTGGACAGACTGCCAGTCCATCGCAGGTATTAGAAACTAAGTTTAAAGATTAAATGTCTACATTAACTACATAAGACAGGCATTAATAGAATGTACTGGCCAATCAGATTCAAGGTGCATCTGTTGCAAGCATTCTATGCATAGGGTTCCGTACCTGTAGCCACTGCCAGTTTAAAATGTGTGATCATCTTGCCAAAGAACACTACAAAAGTCAGCCAACATTCAAAGATGAGCTTCAAGAAGCTGGAGAGTTATTTGTGAAGACTACTTAAAGAAGATTACTTGGCCGGAGTGGTGGCCTAGCTGGTAGAGCATCTGCCCCACAACCGGGAGGCCGGGTTCAAATCCTGGCCAGGTCATACCAAAGACCAGGTAAAAATGGTAATTTCCACCTTCTAGCTTAGTGCTCAGCATGTTCTCCCCGTGTCTGCCTGGGTTTACTCCGGGATTTCTCCGGTTTCCTCCCACAGGCCAAAAACATGCAGGTTAGGTTAATTGGAGACTCTAAAGTGGCCCCAGGTGTGAATGTGTGTGTGAATGGTGAAGGGATAGCGCTGTATCGTGGCTGCTTCATCCATCCAGGTGGATGACCTGAATTTCCCCTCTGGGGATCAATAAAGTATACAAAATCAAAAAAAAAAAAAAAATAATAGAACGGGAAAGGAAAGTTAATACACAGAGCTTCCAGAGGACTGACCCCCCCGGGAGTTGGTGGTAGACTCGGTGGCGGTAGGATGCGTAAGAGGACAGCTGCTGAAAATCTGGAAGAAGTGGATATAATTCAACTAGGAGGAATGGAGGTGGGAAGCGAGGAAGAGGAAGTTTGGAGCACGGTGGAGTCTAAAAGAAGCAAATGTAGACGTCAAGAAAATCAATCAAGACCGTTATCAAGTGCTGAGGAATCAGAGGATAAACGATCCAGGAATGAACAGAAGGAGTGGAAAGTAATCATTAAACTTACTCAGGAAGGGTCATCGTTTCGTGAGTGGAACCCAATTAAGCTCACAAATGCAATTAATGAGTTACTTGGAGAAGTTTTAAATGCAAGGGTTCTTCGTAGTGGTTCGTTGCTAGTTGCATGTAAAGAGAGTGTTGAACAAGGAAAAGCAATCAGAGTCAATAAGACGGAGGGAAAAAATGTGCAGTGTTCAGTATTGGAAGGAAATAAGGCAATAAGAGGAGTGATATTGGGCATTTCAACGGCTGTCTCAACTGATGAAATAATGAGGAACTTAACTGGAGCAAAAGTGACAGAGGTACGGAAATTGAAAGCTAATAGAAATGGCGAAAAATGTGATAGTCTGTCAGTAATGTTAAAATTTGATGAAACAAGACTGCCAAGTAAGGTGTTTATTGGCTACATGAGCTATGAAGTCAGACTTTACATTCCTCCTCCACTCAGATGTTTCAAATGTCAAAAGTTTGGTCCTGTAGCAGCGATATGCAAAGGTAGACAATGATGTGCCAGATGCTCCGGAGAACATGAATTTGGCAAGTGTGAAAGAGGAGCCAAATTAAAGTACTGTAACTGCGGTGGAGAACATAGTTCTGCATATCGAGGTTGTGAAGCCAGCAAAAGAGCAGCAGAAATTCAGCAGGCAAAAGTCTCCCCGGGATTAACATATGCAGAAGCTGCGAAAAAGGTGCCAGCTAAAAAAAGTGGGAGTGGACTCTTAACAGGGAAAGTGTGCAGACTTGCAGTGCATGCAGTAGAATTAAGGAAGACACTCTGGTTTTGAAGGAAAATAATTTTGTCTTATTTGTGGTAGATGTGATAAACTGCACTGCACAGACTCCCAAGAAAACAGAAAAAAATCAAAAATCATTGTGAAAGCAGCAGAAACATATCTTGGCATTAAGGGGCTACAGTGGGAAGCAGTTGAGGACTTGTTAAGTGGGGGATCCTTAAGTTCAAAGACATCATAGGCTGGTGGATCAACCGCCAATCAAGTCTAAAGGAAGAATAATAATAATGAGATGAGCCGCAGATACCGACTACAGAGACGCAGATATGAGAGTAAAGAAGAAGAAGAAGAACGTCACAAAGCTATGAAGAAAATGTCACAAATGCCTATGATCTTTTCTTTGATCTTTCCTATTAGGAAAAACAGACACACAGAAAGACAGACGTATATAAAGTGTGTGGTGGATCTTGGCCATGGCAGTTGCCAAGATGTGTAGAGTGATGATACAGAGTAAAGTACGAGGAGACGAAGAAGAGTGATGTCTGAAGATAGAGTTGAGGTTCGATTGGACACAGCAATGATGACAGAAGGACTACAGCTCCTGACCAGATAGAGTGACGATATAGAGTGAAGTACGTGGCAGTAATGCACCTGTAAGCTGGTTGCCAACCGCCAATCAAATCTAAAAGAAGATGAAGAAGACTGACACCCCCCCCCCCCCCTGCAGCTTTCACTTCTTACAGTAGCTTGTGGCCTAGGGTCATGAAACTGAGCTAGGCGCCACCCTATGCCATTGGCATGGGAATAACTTAAAGAAGATAAATAAGACAGTTCAGGCTGTGTTGAAGAATAACGGTGGTCAGACCAAAATACTTACTTTCAACCTTGTTAGAATTTTAGCGGTAATGCACCCGTGGGCTGGCTGCCAGCCGCCGATCAAATCTAAAAGAAGAAGAATAATTTTACAAACTCTGTATGCCTTGTGTACTATATTTCCATTTAGGAAGTGTCTATGGATACGGAAGCTGTATCTCTACACCAAATATCTATTGGTACAGAAGAGCCGACAATCTAACAAAGCCTTTTCAGATCAACTCCAAGCCAGCTGTCCCTGTGGCTTAGGTAGGTGGATCTGTGATTGGAAGGTTGCTGGTTGCCCTTCTTTCGGCACCTTGCCCACACCATTTTACTTAATAATGAAATGAAATTTAGAATTAAAATTAAGAGGTTAGCCTTAGGATTTGAGAGTGGGTAAGGTTATAAAGGTAGTAAATTGGTATTAATTAAAAGTTTGAAACAAATACCTCAGATTTCTGTACCTGTAGCCTGCTGCTTTTAAGATACTAATAGAACGTACTGGCCAATCAGATTCAACCAGTATCTGTAGCAAGAATTCTATGGGTACGGTTCCGTATCCATAAGCACTGCCTTCCGTTTATGTTTGCACGTTTCAGTTAATTACTGCACACATTTCCGATTTTCCTGGAAAATATTTTTAAAATGAGGAGTTGCCTAAGACGTTTGCACAGTTCTGTGTGTCTCACTTTTTGTCAGGTTTAAAGGGTGATAAATGTAATTTAATAGAGATACGCAGGTTTTGAGTGATTTCTTTTTAAAATATATCAATAACTTATTTGTACCCGTAGGTAGACCTGGTTTGCAGTCTGGTGACAAGCCACCGGCTGCTGGTCGCTGCAGCGACTTATACCTTAGGTTACCTATAACTTAGGTTGTATTTTGTTGTGGTGCTGTGTGGTTGCCAAGAACATGCGTCTGCTACACACTTTCATTTCGGTGTCTTACTTTGATTTGATTGTTGAGGTTTGTATCTTTTAGAAGCAGAAATTAAATTGAAGATAGTAAAGCGGCGCGTGACATCTACTAGCATCACAGATTCGCAGCTAATCCAACTGCAGTTTAAATGGCGCTGGATCGTTGACACTTCCAGGTACATTTCTTCTTCTTCTTCTTTTAGATTTGATTGGCGGTTGGCAACCAGCTTACAGGTGCATTACCGCCACGTACTTGGTGTTGTTCACAACATTATAAGTTCTGCCTTTTTAAACCATACCATTGCCACGGTTTATCGCTGCTGAGCCGCCGTGGCCGCCCGTGTTTACCCCATTCATTCTCAATAGCTCCTATGCTAACGCTAATTACCTGCTCCTCCAACCGCTGAATTTCGGCTTCATTCTCCTTCTCGTCCTCCGAAGAATCGTCCTCATCGTCATCTGAATTTTCCTCTCCCATGCCCTCTACTTCTTCCTCCTCGTCGTCTGACTCCATCTCCCGCTCCTCCATCCCCGGGTCTTCCTCCGCCATATCTTGCAACTGCGTTTGCTCTGCGTTGCTCGACGCTGCCATGTTGCAAAAGACTGTCTGCCTGGTAACAGAACTCGCGGGGCCGCTTTCAGTCGCTAGTGGGCGCTCTAAAACAAAGCCTCGTTTCCGTCTGGTTTGTCAACAAAAAACGATCGTCACCAATCGGGAGAACTCGTTCCGCTTCCGAAGGTAGTCTCCTCTGAAGATGGCGGTGAAGCTGCATTCATGCTGCACCTCTGCTGTCCGTGTACGTGTAACCGGAAACCTTCTTCTTCTTCGTTTACATTTGATTGGTGGTTGGTTCAGAACTCCTTATACAAAGATATAGAGTGATGACAATCAAGTCAATGGCGGTGATGCACCTGTAAGCTGGTTGCCAACCGCCAATCAAATCTAAAAGAAGAAGAAGACGAATGAACGTCCCATTCACGAGGTGGCGATATCGGCACAGAATACCACGACAAAGTAGACGAAGAAGACAACGAGGACGCAGAAGACGAGCATAAACATAGCAGCATGAATAAGGCTTCAAGAAACTCTGCGTCCTTGCTGTTATTGTTAGGCAGACGTTTATTCCAACCGGAGCTGAGTGCAGTCTGTTCATATCACAAAAAGGTAACCGACTGCCAATGTAGTTTTACTGAGTTAGCTACAGTTGTCAGTATCAGTGCAACTCCAGTCAACGGTGCCGTTTTCTTTAGCAAAGCTGTTTATTTTTTTTCTCCAAGGTGGTGGATCACTATGAAAACCCAAGAAACGTGGGCTCTCTGGATAAAAACTCCAAGAATGTGGGTACAGGGTTGGTGGGCGCACCAGCATGTGGAGATGTCATGAAACTACAGGTAACAGCAGAGGGTGGGAAGCGTTGTCTTCATCTTTATAACTAGTGCAAACCTGTGCATGCCCATAGAACCCAAGTATAAGCAAGTATTTCTGCATGCTCGTAGAAAGCAGGTGTAAGCAAGCACGGCACCACGCGTTCAGTGATGCCTGCCTTTGATCTTTGATGATGTCATAGCGAGTCCTATGATCTTTGATGATGTCAGAGCAAGTCCTATGATCTTTCAGTGACTCCTATGATCGTGTATTGCGAGTCCTATGATTATCAGTAGCGAGTCCTATGATCTTTGATGATGCCATAGCGAGGCGAGCCCTATGATCGTGAGTGATGCCTGCCTTTGATCTTTGATGACGTTATAGCAAGTCCTATGATCTTTCAGTGACTCCTATGATCGTGTATTGCGAGTCCTGTGATTATCAGCAGCGAGTCCTATGATCTTTGATGATGCCATAGCGAGGCGAGCCCTATGATCGTGAGTGATGCCTGCCTTTGATCTTTGATGACGTTATAGCAAGTCCTATGATCTTTCAGTGACTCCTACGATCGTGTATTGCGAGTCCTATGATTATCAGCAGCGAGTCCTATGATCTTTGATGATGCCATAGCGAGGCGAGCCCTATGATCGTGAGTGATGCCTGCCTTTGATCTTTGATGACGTTATAGCAAGTCCTATGATCGTGCCATTGCAAGTCCTGCGATCAGTAGCGAGTCCTATGATCTTTGATGATGTCATAGTGAGGCGAGTCCTATGATCGTGAGTAAGGCTGCCTTTGACTTTTGGTGTCTATGTGACATCATATAGACATCATAGGTGATCCTATGATCTTTCAGTGAGTCCTATTGTGGTGACAGAGTCACATTGTCACAGAGATTTCTTGAATTATATACAATCAGGAGAACTCGTTCCATTTCAGAAGTCTACTCTGAAGATGGCGGTGAGTCACTTAGGAAACTCTGCGTCCTTGCTGTTATTGTTAGGCAGACGTTTATTCCAACCGGAGCTGAGAGCAGTCTGTTCATATCACAAAAAGGTAACCAACTGCCAATGTAGTTTTACTGAGTTAGCTACAGTTGTGAGTCAGTATCAGTGTAGCTCCAGTCAGCGCTGCCGTTTTCTTTAGCAGAGCTGTTTATTTTTTTTCTCCAAGGTGGTGGATCACTATGAAAACCCAAGAAACGTGGGCTCACTGGATAAAAACTCCAAGAATGTGGGTACAGGGTTGGTGGGCGCACCAGCATGTGGCGATGTTATGAAAGTACAGGTAACAGCAGAGGGTGGGAAGCGTTGTCTTTGTATTTATAACTAGTGCATACCTGTGCATGGCCATAGAACCCAAGTATAAGCAAGTATTTCTGCATGCTCGTAGAAAGCAGGTGTAAGCAAGCACAGCACCACGCGTTCAGTGATGCCTGCCTTTGATCTTTGATGATGTTATAGCAAGTCCTATGATCTTTGATGACATCATAGCGAGTCCTATGATCGTGAGTGATGCCTGCCTTTGATCTTTGATGATGTCTAACGAGTCCTATAATCATGTCATAGCAAGTCCTATGATTACACTGGTCAGCACCAAATTTATTGTCTGGTTTTTTTAGCTGATTTAGGAGAATTTTGATGTGCTGAATCCAAAAATCACATTGGTTTTGCTCAATCAGGTCAACTTTTTGAACTATGGCCACATGTTTTTTACGTTTTTGTTTACATGTACGGGTATTTTCGCTTTAAGTGATGCAAAATTCTTTTTTATTTCTTGAAATTCTCTGAATTTTGAACAATGATGATGTAACATTCAATTTACATGTACTTACCTTTATCAGTGTCTACTATTCAATTTACAGTACAACTGTACAACTGCTTACAACTTAGCATAAAAACCTGACCTGATCGAGAGAAACGGCTGTCATTTTCAGATTCAGTGGCGCAAAACTGTCTTAAATCAGTTGAAAAAACACAACTTCCAAAAAAAAAAAATTTGTTGTGTTATCTGTAGCGAATCTTTGATGATGTCATAGTGAGGCGAGTCCTGTGATCGTGAGTGATGCCTGCCTTTGATCTTTTGGTATCTATATGACATCATGTAGACATCATAGGCAATCCTATGATCTTTTAGCGAGTCACTGTCACGCCACCACTCGTTTCTTAAGAAATCTGTGTGTGTGTGTGTCACGATCATAGGACTCGCTAAGAGATCATAGGACCACCTGTGATGTTCCTACGATGTCTTATGATGTTCCTATGTATAAGGAGTACAGACACACGGAGATGATATAGAGTGGAAGAAGAAAAAGAAGCAATGATGATTTAGGGTGGGGTACGTGGCGGTAATGCACCTGTAGGCTGGTTGCCAACCGCCAATCAAATCTAAAAGAAGACAGAGATTTCCTGAATTATATATAAGAGTGATGATAACTAAACAAAACTGAAAATCACAAGAGATTTCTTGAATTATATATAGTGATCACGGTAACATCGTAGGTGGCGGTAATGCATCTGTAAGCTGGTTGCCAACCGCCAATCAAAATGTAAAAGAGGAAGGAGTTCTGAACAACTCTTGATGTGTGAAAAAATGATCCATCCTTCCCCGCGTGAGTTCGCTTCATTCATCGTGGCCGCTGTTTACGTCCCGCCCGACGTGGACGTGCGCGAGGCTCAGCGCGCGCTCACGGATCATATTCAACAAGCAGAGCGGACTTTTCCGGACTCTCTGGTTATTGTGGTTGGCGACTTTAACCAGAGCAACCTGAGCCACGATCTCCCCCGATACAAACAGTTTATTAAATGCCCCACCAGAGGAAAGAACACGCTGGATCACTGTTACACTACAGTGATGGACGCGTATCGCGCTGTTCCCCGCGCTGCGCTCGGACTATCTGATCACGTGATGGTCCACTTGATTCCCACATATAGACAGAGACTGAAGCTCACAAAATCTGTTGTGAGCACTACGAGGAAATTGACCAGTGAAGCTGGGGAGAAGCTGCGCACGTGCATGGAAATAACTGACTGGGGCATGTTTAAAGGAGCCACGCATGATCTGGATGAGTACACGGACACTGTGAACTCATATATCCACTTTTGTGAGGAGAGCATTCTTCCATCGCGCACCAGGGTGAGTTACTCCAATGACAAGCCCTGGTTTACAGCTAAGCTCAGACAGATCAGGAAGGAGAAGGAAGCAGCGTTGAAAAGTGGAGACAGGGACTGCTACAGGGAGGTCAAATACAGGTTTAGCAGAGAGTTGAAGAGAGCTAAATCTGTGTATTCTGAGAGACTCCAGCAGCAGTTCACTGCTAACGACTCTGCTTCTGTGTGGAGAGGACTGAGGCAAATCACCAACTATCGGCCTCAGGCTTCTAAAGGTCAGGATGACAAAGCCCTTTGTCAAAGACTGTCCCAACATTATGCCCGTTTTGACACCTCGTCAGCTATGTCCAACTCCCCCTCTCCCCCCCAGCGCCACTGCCTCCACGGTCCCCACTTCATCAAAGGCGCCCCCCCTCCTCCCCCCCTGCCCTTGCCATCAGTGAGCAGGACGTGCACAGACAGTTCTCCAGACTGAACCCGCGCAAGGCCCCCGGTCCAGACGGCGTGTCTCCCTCCACCCTGAGACACTGTGCGGAAGAGCTGACTCCTGTCTTCACAGACATTTTTAACACCTCCCTGAAGTTATGCCACGTGCCGACCTGCCTCAAAACCTCTACCATCATCCCTGTCCCCAAGAAGCCACGGATCACTGGACCTAATGACTACAGACCTGTAGCGCTCACCTCTGTAGTCATGAAGTCCTTTGAGCGCCTGGTCCTGCCCCAACTCAAGACCATCACCACTCCCCTCCTGGACCCACTGCAGTTTGCCTACAGAGCCAACAGGTCTGTGGACGACGCAGTCAACCTGGCCCTCCACTCCATCCTGCAGCACCTGGACTCCCCGGGAACCTACGCCAGGATCCTGTTTGTGGACTTCAGCTCTGCATTCAACACCATCCGCCCTGCTCTGCTTCAGGACAAGCTGTTCCTGCTCAACGTGCCTGACTCCCTCTGCAGGTGGATCACCGACTTCCTGACGGACCGGAGGCAGCATGTGCGGCTGGGAAAGACTGTCTCAGACTCTGTTAGCATCAGCACCGGATCACCCCAGGGCTGTATACTTTCCCCCCTACTCTTCTCCCTATACACCAACTCCTGCACCTCCAGCCACCAGTCTGTCAAGCTGATCAAGTCTGCGGATGACACCACCCTCATCGGGCTCATCTCCAACGGCGACGAGTCCGTCTACAGGAGAGAGGTGGCCCAGCTGGCGTCCTGGTGCAGCCACAACAACCTGCAGCTGAACGCTCTGAAGACAGTGGAGATGATCGTGGACTTCAGAAAAGTCACAACCCCTCTGTCCCCCCTTACCCTCACAGACTCTCCCATCACCACTGCTGATTCCTTCCGCTTCCTAGGCACCACCATCACCCAGGACCTCAAGTGGGAGCCGACCATCAGCTCCCTCATCAAAAAGGCCCAGCAGAGGATGTTCTTCCTGCGGCAGCTGAGGAAGCTCAAGCTAGTTAGTGCAGTTCTACACGGCCATCATCGAGTCCATCCTCACCACCTCCATAACCGTGTGGTACGCTGGAGCCACTGCCAGGGACAGACTAAGACTGCAGCGCGTCGTGCGCACTGCTGAGAAGGTGATCGGCTGCAAGCTCCCATCCCTCCAGGACCTGTACATCTCCAGGACCCGGAGGCGTGCAGGCCGGATCATAGCCGACCCATCACACCCTGGACACGTACTGTTTGCCCCCCTCCCCTCAGGTAGAAGACTTCGGTCCATTCAGACTAAAACCTCCCACTACATGAACAGTTTCTTCCCCTCTGCCATCAGACTGCTGAACCCTAAGTGACTTATTAGACTCTCGTGCACTATGTACAGCAGCTCAACCAGTCTCATGACAATTATCACTGTTTTCTTTTTGCACTACCGACTGCACTATGTGGAACTCCACAATATCTGCTGCTTGTTAATATATTTAAAATTGCATAGATTAGTATTACTCATATTCTACCTTTTATTGCATGAATAGTTTTTTATTTTTATCTTTAGTGCTACTCCATGTTTAATGTTGCAGCATTGCACCGAGACAAATTCCTAGTTTGTGTACTACATGAACAATGGCAATAAATCTAGATTCTGATTCTGATTCTGACTGCATCACTCACGATCATAGGACTCGCTATAACATCATCAAAGATCAAAGGCAGGCATCACTCTATAGTGCATACCTGTGCATGCCCATAGAAAGCAAGGTGTAAGCAAGGGTGTAAGCAAGCATGTCAGCACTTGTTCAGTGATGCCAGCCTTTGATCTTTGATTGTGTCATAGTGAGTCCTATGATGCCTGCATTTGATCTTTGCTGATGTCATAGCGAGTCCTATGATCGTGAGCGATGCCTGCCGTTGTTGCGTAGGAACATCATAGGACATCATAGGAACATCATAGGCGGTCCTATGATCTCTGGCTGTGACACAGTGACACACACACACTGACAGATTTCTTGAATTTATAGAGTGATGATATATAATTCAAGAAATCTGTGTCTGTCACAATGGCACGATCATAGGACTCACTATGACCTCATCAAAGATCAAAGGCAGTCATCACTCACGATCATAGGACTTGCTATGACATCATCAAAGATCATAGGACTCGCTAACACCATCAAAGATCAAAGGCAGGCATCACTGAACGAGTGCTGACATGCCTGCTTTCTACGGGCATGCAAAAATACTTGCTTATACTTGGTTTTCACAGGCATGCACAGCTATGCACTAGTTTTATATATATATATACATATATATATATACAGTGTATATATATATATATATATATACACACTACCGTTCAAAAGTTTGGGGTCACCCAGACAATTATTTTGTGTTTTCCATGAAAAGTCACACTTATTTACCACCATGAGTTGTAAAATGAATAGAAAATATAGTCAAGACATTGACAAGGTTAGAAATAATGATTTGTATTTGAAATAATAATTTTTTCCATATACTAACCTGCTCAAAGGAAGGTCAGTTTTATAGCTTCTCTATAACCAGCTAAACTGTTTTCAGCTGTGCTAACATGATTGCACAAGGGTTTTCTAATCATCCATTAGCCTTCTGACGCAATGAGCAAACACATTGTACCATTAGAACACTGGAGTGATAGTTGCTGGAAATGGGCCTCTATACACCTATGTAGATATTGCACCAAAAACCAGACATTTGCAGCTAGAATAGTCATTTACCACATTAGCAATGTATATTAGATATTAGAGTGTATTTCTGATTAGTTTAAAGTTATCTTCATTGAAATAAACAGTGCTTTTCTTTCAAAAATAAGGACATTTCTAAGTGACCCCAAACTTTTGAACGGTAGTATATACAGTATATACTGTACTGTATATATATATGACTGATAAAAGTGCAAGTACATGGCGGTAATGGACCTGTGGGCTGGTTGCCAACTGCCAATCAAATCTAAAAGAAGAAGGCGGCACATGATAGAGGAAATACATAGTTGGGAAATAAGACAGGAATGATTAATACAACTAATAGAGTTAATCAATACCAGTATACAGTGCATCCGGAAAGTATTCACAGCGCTTCACTTTTCCCACATTTTATTATTTTTACAGCCTTATTCCAAAATGGATTAAATTCATTTTTTCCTTAAAATTCTACACACAATAAATAAATGAATTTAATCCATTTTGTAATAAGGCTGTAACATAACAAAATGTGGAAAGAGTGAAGTGCTGTGAATACTTTCCAGATGCACTGTAAACAGAAGGAGGTGCTCCATCCCTAAAGCTGGGCCTGGGGTATCATCAATGATTTCCAGAATCAATTTAATTCCAATTCACAAAGGTCGTGATTAGATATGGATTCAATTAGGACACCCCATTAAATATTCAGTTCTTTATTAATAAATGTTCACATATCTGTGTCTAGCCTTGTCTTTGTTTTTATTTGCATTTTTTAACATTTTAAACATTGTAAGTGGGAAAGAATGTGGGGGTGTCCTAAAAAAGATGGGTGGTGTCCTAATTTATTCCTCACTATTTGTTTAGAACTACATTTTACAGAAAATTTGAAAAAAGTCTTTAATTCATTTTTAATTGTTTAGTTGTATTACATGAATCTCCCAGTATTTTTAACATTGATGTTAAATATTCGTATGTCCAAATATGTTTAAAAAAAACAACAACACAGGCTTATGCAGGGTGTCGTAATTTTTTCATGACTGTATGAAAGAATTTCTCAGAGACCTAATGTTATCAGTTGTACCAGGATCCCTCCAGCTTGATGAATTAAATATGGGCAGTGGCTACGGTTACAGAACTGGACCCATAAAATGCTTGATACAGATATGGCTCGAATATTTAAAAGGAGAAAACATGCTGATGACTATGTTGGCCAGCCAGTATATACTGATAACTTTTGGTGCCACCTTAATGTCAAGACTCAAATATGTTTTACAGTTTGGTGCATATATTTTTTGGGTCCAGAAATTGCTTAAGATGGCTCTTTCCAAAGTAGGGTTCTTTTTTTGCAAAGGTGTTCAGTGTTTTATGTTGTAAGAAGAAGAAGAGAAGAAGAAGAAGCCAGTTTTATTGTCATTCAATCCATACAGCCAATCATGTACAGTAGAACGACATTACAAACTAATCTACTACTACTACTACATGTCTCCTCTCTACTAATGTTAATCACATCTAGAATCAGAGGGGCCACTGCCATGCAAAGCGCCATCACAAACAGTAGCAAAATAGATTAAAAAAATAGGATTAGGTGACATTGATCTTGAGACATGGAGTTTTGCAGCATTGTCTAGAACAGGGGTGGGCAATCATGTGCCATGGAGGGCCATTCCACTGCAGGTTTTCTACTCCACCCAGTCCCTTCAGCAGGTGTTTTCACTGATTAGCAATCCTTGAAGCTGATTAGAGTAAACACCTGCTGAAGAGAATGGGTGGAACAGAAAACCTGCAGTGGAATGGCCCTCACTGCCCACCCCTGGTCTAGAAGAACAAGCCAATATTCAAGATAAAAATTAGTTCATCACCTTTTTTTGGGTTCTCCTCACTCTATTGCGCTCCATCTGGCGGGTCTTCTTCTTCTTCTTCGTTGAGACCACTGGTTGAGGGGATACGTAGGTGCATCGTAATTCCAGTTCATGGACAGGCTCATGAAAATAGATCTGAGCAAAAGTGGCTTTCGACCCTGTCCAGGAAGGCCCGTGCATGCCTGTAGAAACCAAGAAACCGGAGCATCTGGAGAAAATCAGCACTTTGCTTGGCATTTTACACATTTGTAGTGTAGACTGCCATTCTTCAAGGTTACATATTTTTACTGTAGTGTGTCCTGTTCTTACTCGGGTGATGAGTAATATCTTATTTGCTGATTCTTCTTCTTCTCTCGGTTACTGGCGGATAGGAAACAACTGAAAGGTGCATACCGTCACCCACTGTACAAGAGTGTGTAACATTATGTCATTTGAGCTCGACCCCTGGCAACTCCCCCATTCCACAGAATACATCAATGCAGGCATCATGATTGATGGTCTCTATGACATCATAAAGACATCCATGCAGGCATATATGACATCATAAAGACATCATGGCAGGCATCAGAGGACACTACATCATAGGCAGCCAGTCCTATTGTCTATATGACAGCATCGCAAGTCCTATGTTGCCTGATATCATAGGATCATCATAGGACATCATGCAGACATCATAGGCCGTCCTATGATGTCTGCATGATTGTGACACACAGACACAGAAATTTCTTGAATTTATAGTGATGATAGTGATAAAAAGAAAACTAGGAGCAAGAGGAGCCATTAAAAAAAGATACTGATTCTTTCTTTTTTTACCTCAGAACATTCTAGTAAAACCCCAGTAAATTTACTTAAGAATTACAAGATTACAGATTCTGAATGATTTAAATTATGTTATTTTCCAATTGAACTTTATGGAAATACATTAAAATAAAGTGGTTTCTCCCAAAACAAAGATTATGGCATACCACTGTCACTTTGTCTTATGTGTACGTTATTGCATTTACAGTGACGTGGTGCTTCCTGTATTGAGGAGTTACTGTAAGAACGATTTAATAAGATGAGTGTGGCGGGTTGGTTCAACCCCCCACAACACACAGGACAGTCAGCTCTCTTCTCTTGGTTTTTCTCGCTGCACTACTGAGATGTAATGTGCCATTCATGTATAGTGTTCATGCGTCCTGTCCTTACTGTGACCTAGAGACAGTTCAATATGTAGATGTGCCTTGTAACCTCTTTGCCCTGCACCTGGAGCAGAGGACAGAAAATCTGCCTATTGTTATGTAGGTCTCTTAAATGCAAACATCTCATGCCTGTTCTGCAGTCCCTTTGATCAGACCATCTGCTGTGAATCTGCTTTGATGTATTGTTTGAGTTGGGTATAAATACTGCACAGGTTCTGTAACTCGCCCTCTTTCTGATTCTGCAACTGCTGCTGCAGGACACAGACATTGTGTCCTCCTCCTCTGAGAGCCGTGGGCTCGCTCCCGGCACGCATGCACGGCGCCGGGAGCGGAGCCCGTGACGGCAGTATGATATAATAAACTCTACATAAAACCTTCACCAACGCTGTTTTATTTCATGCCGCTGCACTGGTGACCCCGAAGACGCACACACTTTGTGCGACACAGCCTTCTGGTCTGGACATCCACGCTGAACCGGCCGAGGGACACAAGACGTCTCCTCCCTCTCGCCGCCCCAACGCACCATGACCTGAAGGCAGAAAAGAACACGCTGCCAGTGAACGCTTCACTGGTTACCCCGAACATGCACACGTTTTGTGCAAAGTAACCTTCTGATCCGAACAGCTGCACTGGTGACCCGTTCTTCAGGATGAGATCTGCACGTCTGAGATCTGCTCATCCACGCTGGACCGGCCGCGCTCGCAGCTCCTCCACACGTGAGCGCAGGCGTCCTCCATGGCCGGCGGAGAACGCAACACGTGGACCTGAACGCACCACGGCCGAGCGGTGGCAAAGATCGTCTATTCCCTCCCACCGCTCCAACGCATCTGCACGAGCCTGAGGGACAAAAGATCGTCTATTTCCTCTCACCGCTCCAACGCACCATGGCCAATCTGCAGCCACAGCTCAATCCGGATTTTATTGGCGCCGTCTGCGCCGATCCCCACCAAGATTCTGCACCCTGGTTCTCCTCTCCAGCTGGCCCACCCACGCACGGAACCCCGGCACACGCACCGGGGAGTTACAAGGACGGCGCACCACGCACAGGGCAATTACGGCTACAGAGACCGCCATCGTCCTCCGCCGCTGCACATGCCCGAGAAAAACGGCCGATCGCCACCCTCGGAACCTTCAGGGCTGCCCGTTCACCTGAAGCAAGCACGCAGCTCGCCACTGGATTTTTTAATGGTCTCAGCCACGGCACATAAGGGATTTCAGCCGTCAGCTGTTCCCGGGGGGCTTTAGGGTTGCTCCTGCCCTAAAGTCAACACGCCAGTCCCTCTGCTTTTATTTTTTTTTCTCTCTAACAGCCGCTCCTGTTTTCTTCATGGCCACGAGAGGAGTCAGAGACTAATTTTTCTTCTTGTGGACCTCTGCACGTTCAACGGGACAGCCCTTCGACATCGCTGACCCACAAGCAATTTTTGCGCGGCTCGGACGATTTCACTGTCCCCCTGCTGGCACTTACTACCCCCCTCCTCCCTCCCCCTCCGCCTGCAGTGAGCTTCTCCCACAGCTCGCTCCCATAGATGGATTATCGAGGTCTCGGCCCCCTGCCGTGCCCTCTGGGGGGGAGCGTGTGGCGGGTTGGTTCAACCCCCCACAACACACAGGACAGTCAGCTCTCTTCTCTTGGTTTTTCCCGCTGCACTACTGAGATGTAATGTGCCATGCATGTATTGTGATGCAATGTGCCATTCATGTATTGTGATGTAATGTGCCATTCATGTATAGTGTTCATGCGTCCTGTCCTTACTGTGACCTAGAGACAGTTCAATATGTAGATGTGCCTTGTAACCTCTTTGCCCTGCACCTGGAGCAGAGGACAGAAAATCTGCCTATTGTTATGTAGGTCTCTTAAATGCAAATATCTCATGCCTGTTCTGCAGTCCCTTTGATCAGACCAACTGCTGTGAATCTGCTTTGATGTATTGTTTGAGTTGGGTATAAATACTGCACAAGTTCTGTAACTCGCCCTCTTTCTGATTCTGCAACTGCTGCTGCAGGACACAGACATTGTGTCCTCCTCCTCTGAGAGCCGTGGGCTCGCTCCCGGCGCGCATGCACGGCGCCGGGAGCGGAGCCCGTGACGGCGGTATGATATAATAAACTCTACATAAAACCTTCACCAACGCTGTTTTATTTCATGCCGCTGCATGAGAAAGCTGACCTAAAATGCCCTAAATCACCTTATGATTTCAGCATCACTATCATGTGTGAATTTGTCGTAACTGCTGTTTTAATCAGTTCTCCACAAAACACAGTGACTGTGCCATGTGCTATAAAGCAAGATGTGCTTTAAGGAAAACTTCTATGAATCTAAAGGTTGCTTTTGGATATTGGGTAACTTTATGGGTAAACTGCTAGACTGCTGCTGTGTCCATTTTCAGATTGAAGTGGATGAAGACGGTAAGATCGTGGATGCTAAATTCAAAACATTTGGATGTGGATCAGCTATAGCTTCCAGTTCTCTAGCAACAGAGTGGGTGAAGGGGAAGACGGTATGTTAATTCACTTATAGTTATAAATGCTTTTTTTCCCTCAGTTTTATGTTCAGTATGGGCTGATTAAGCTTTTATTTTTACTCCACAGGTGGAGGCTGCCCTAAAGATCAAGAACACAGACATTGCCAAAGAACTCTGCCTTCCTCCAGTCAAGCTTCACTGCTCGAGTACGTTTAAGGTTTACGAAGAGATGGTAGCTTTTTAGGGAGGTTAGCTTATTTGCAATGCCTTTATAAACTCACCACATTAAAGTCACGAGTTACAAAGAGGAAGATGTTCAGAAAGTGTAATAGTAGTTTATTAATCTGTCTTAACCTCTCTTGGAAGGTCAACTATGAGAAAGAGGTCTCATTTATAATAGAATGGAGGAAAATATCTTGCCATGTTTTTTTCCTGCCATCATTCTACTCTTTCCACTTTCGTGTGTTAGTTTTCTCCCCTATATAATGTCTTGGTTTTAGTTCTGGATCAGCTACATAATTTGCCACATTTTAATTTGCTGTGATAGAATGTTAATGCCATGGTAGTAATAACTTCTTCATCTCTGTAATTAACAAATCTGAGTGGAGCTTTTTTCTGGCTGTACGGGACCTGCAAATATCTTCTTTCAGTCCATAAATGTTCATAATGTCTTATCAAATCACTTCGGCAGACTTTCCCGGCAGCTATTTTGGCCAAAAATTATGAGAACACACAGGGGTGTTACCAGTCACATTTAATTAAGGAACTATCAACTCTCATCCCATCTCTTTTTTTCAGTGCTTGCAGAAGATGCCATAAAAGCAGCGCTGTCAGACTACAGACGGAAACAACAAGACAAAGAGGAGGAACGGGCCAAATCCAGCAGTTAATAGGTTATTAACTGTCAACTACTGGATGTTTTTCTTAACATCATGGAAGACGCTGTAATACTATGTCAGGCCTGTCATTATTTGTAGGGGTTTTGCACTTCACTGTACTGTGTGGAACTTTTTAGATTCTCCAGCTTTAGTGACACCTTGTGGTCACAAAGGGAACTTCAGCCCATTCATCCAAGGCCTCAGCTGGGTTAATGGGAATTCTGTAGCACTTCACTTTGTAATCACAATGTATGACTTAAACCCAGGTTTGTCAAAAAAATTACACACAATACCTTCACATTCAGGCAGAAAGATGGGTTTTCATCATGAACAGAATGTTTAGCTGATGCTGATTTTGAGGTTTCATCATAGGGCCATGGAGGTTTGGATTTTTTTTCGCTTAATAATAAACACCTTCATTTAAAAACATCATTTTGTGTTTACTTGTGTTATCTTTGATATTTAAATTTGTTTGATGATCTGAAACATTTAAGTGTGACAAACAGAAAAAAATGAGAAATCGGGAAGGGGCAAACACTTTTTCACACCACTGTATACACTGCTTGGCCACAAAAAAGTCACACCCGTAATATTTCATTGGGTTTTAGCTAAACGCTTTGATTACGGCATTCACTGAAGTGTTTTTGATAAGCTCGTGCAACTTTTATTTCCATCCAGAGCTGCATTATTTTTTTCTCACCAGTATCTTGTATTGATGGTAGGAGAATTGATGATGAACCACTCAGAAATAAGGTGCTGCTCACTGCATCACTTATACCCCCTTTACACAGAAGTGGAGATCATTGAGAGATCTGGCCAGTTTTTGCTCCATCGATGATCTTCATTGATCTCCACAGTCACCACCGTCTCCTCAAAGTGTTGACTTAGTCAAAAACATGCAAGGATCTCCCAAACGATCCCAAAGATCAAAAATTGGCCCAATCTCTCAGTGATCTTCATGCTGTGTAAAGGGTCCCTTAGAGTTAAATAACCCGTCATCAGCTAAAACCTATCAATAACTGCAATAATTCAGTGGGAGTGCTACATCTTTGCTTAAATCCAGGTGGTGACTTTTGGGCCAAGCAGTGTATTACGACTGATCCTTAATTTATGGGAATTTGCACACCTGTTCAACTCTACAGTGACTTTCTACACAAATCATACAGGGATGTTAAATGAATCAGGAATACAGTATTAGGGTTTGAAACATTGTGTTGTTGTAAACATAACTATCAAAATTTAGTTGGGTCAGCTGCCAAAGTTAACAGCCACATACAAAAAGAATACGGAAAATTGTATAAATTCCATATATAAAACAATTGAAAATAATAATCTTTGAGTTGATGTCATTCTCCTGATTGGACCTCAGCTGGAGCTACTTGCTGCTGACGTATGAGAATCTTTTTCAGAATAATTAACACAGCCAGTGTTAGTACAGTTACTAATACACACAAAAGGACCAGCAGCGTGATGATCACTGGGTTGTCCTGCTGAACGAAGGGCTGAGGGATTACTGTAGGCAAGGGTGCATCTCTGTTTGTGGGAAACAAAGACGATGCTCCTTCAACTGAAGTTGTGTTTTTCTGAAGGTACCGAGCTGTAACATTGTCTCTGCACTTCTGCTCCTCCTCAGAGAAAGAATCAGTAGTTCTTGGGTGAAATGAACTGAAGGATTGAGTTTTATTTAAAGATAAACAGTCCTCATAGCTAAGAGTCTCTAATGAGTGGTGTAAGACACGAGTCTCTGGAAAATCCAGATGAACGCTTTGAGCCTGAGAAACAAGTCCAACAGTGGTGTCTTTTAATGGTTCCTGCAAGTCTGTTGGCTTTGCTGTAGGAGATCTCTCCAGCTTGGAGCTGAGATCCAGCAGGTGTGTCCTTTCGTTTGGCTTTACGACCCAAGGACAGATAGCCATGACGGACAGATTCAAAAGAAGACGCTGAGCGAGATGGACAGGCTCTCTGCACACCAAGTCTGTGGCCATCTTCAGTCTACCACTCAGCAGCCAGCGGTACAGGTACAAAATGTCACACTCACACACCCACAGGTTGTTGGTGAGGTCCACAGATCTGAGGTGGGGCAGCCTGTCAAAGGCACTCTCTGGGATTGAGCGCAGGCAGTTGCTGTTGATCTTCAGGACCTGCAGGTTGACCAGGGCGGACAGCGACGATGGGTCCAAGACAGAGATGCAGTTTGCAGAGAGGTCCAGATGGGTCAGCGATGGAGGAAGACTCACGGGGAGGCTTGTGAGCTCATTTCCCTTCAGCGACAGCATCTGCAGCTTGTTCAGACCCTGCAGCGCTCCTGGCTGGATGGCACGAATACGATTGTCCTCCAAATCCAGGCGGGTGAGGTTCACAAGCTGCCTGAGGACGCCTGAGGTGATGTAAGTGATGCGGTTCTCCTGCAGCTGTAGGGACTCCAGACTGGGAGGCAGGCCACGAGGGAAGCGGGGCAGCAGGTTATGACTGAGACTGAGCTCCTGGAGATCAGAGAAGGGCCAAAGCAGGTGGTCCACGTTACATAGCTGGTTTCTGGCCACAGACAGCGCTGAGGTACTGAGGGGGACAGAGCGAGGGAGTGACCGCAGTCCCAGAGACTCGCACAGAACTAAAAAACCTGGATGAGGGTGACAGCAGCAGCCAGGAGGACAGAGGGACATTGCAAAGCAGGTGAGAGGACAGAGGACCAGCAGGACACCACATCTGCACCAAAGCATGACTCACTGCAGGAAATAATGGGGAAAAAAAGGACTCCTTTAGAAGGAAAAAGCACTTGTCTCATTGCTGATTTACTATCTTTGCATGTTTTATAAAATGTTTGTAAGTTCTGATTAATAACTTGACTAGTTTATAAATAATGTATTAGAAATGTTTGTAGTGGATGTTTGTTCTCCACCATCAAACTGAGGTGCTTCTATTCATACATTCATGGCAGACAGATAATGGCTGGAAAAATTGGGCAGCTCCCCCAGATACTGATCGAAAGCGCCACTAGCAATCAAATTTAGTTATAATTTTGACTGCTAGAAAATGTTTTGTTTTAATGTTGTTGCTGTGACTTACATTTGTTCTTATCCCTAAGTAAACCATTCCTGAAGCCATTATGAATCCACTGACAAAGTGTGACTAAAAAGAAAAGTGGCATCAAAGAGCCAAAACTATTTGACTTACCATTCTTCTGTCTGTGTGTTATCCACTCCTCTGAAGGGACAGACAGGAGGGCTTCCCCCTGCTCTCTACATGATCCTCCGTCTCTTTAAAGATAACCACCACTGCTGAGAATTCCAGGAAGATGCTCATCAAAGTTTAATGTCCACCTTAAGGTGCTCTGTTACCTATTTATGGATCCTCTTCACTATTCAAATGGACTGAAAGATCCAATTGTTTTAGCGGCAGCAGTCAAAGAGAAAATCTGCAGTAGATATGGTGTAAGAATAAAAACAAGAAAACACAAACTAGTGTTCTGAATACCGTGTTTTTAGAGGCCACCAAAGGTCAAAGTGTAAAGGTGGTGAAGATGTTCCTGTGAGGGTGCGGTGCTGGGTGGTCCGTTTCTGTCTGTCCACCTGGAGGGCAGAGTGAAAGTGAAGGGGTAGTGTCTTCTCGAATTATTTAGCACCTCATTGAAGGGAGCGGAATCGGACCCCTGTGTAAGGCTCTAACAGGGTTTCTTGTTTCAGCAGCCAGAGGCTTACGCTTTCTCCAGAGCCGTGTTGATATGTCATGTTTGATCTTTGGCAGACTGACCCAGTTTTGATTTGGCTCAGTCTTCACTTTTCAAAACTGGAAGTGTTGGGCTTACTGTGACTTGATTTGAATCAATGTCCTTCTGATCTGTCATGAATTGCTAAATGTTGACTCAAAGGTCACGTGTGGTCATAATGAACTGGACATAATTGAAGTGGTAGTTGGGTTTGGGGTCTGTTTTTAATTCTACATTATAAAACAGATTAGGTGTGACTGATAGCAGGAGTGAATACTAACTAGTTACATTTAATTAAATAACATGTACTCCAGTATCTTTTCCCACAAAACTGTACAACTGGGAATTTTTAGTATATTTTTATTCTTACTTTAGTACATGTATAAAGAAAGCTATGTTCATGTAAGTACATTTGGCTATGTTAACTTTTGACTTCACTGATTTGAAAACTGGTCAGAAATGTGCTTAATTACACTGTAATAACTTGTTCTCGCTAGAAATGACTATTGTACATCCTCACCAGTCTTTTCATTGAATTTATATTTTTTTTACTTAAGCTCCTTCCTCCAAAGCCATGTGATGACAAGCCCAAAAAGTTGGCTCCATTTTGCTCAAAACTATATAAATAATCCAAAGCGCTTTTGGGATTCTGTTCTGAGGAGTGATGAAACAAAGCTGGAAGTTTTCAGGCCTATGGGTCAGCGGTATGTCTAGAGGAGGAAGAATGAAGCATATACTGAAAAAAAAAAACCCATGTCTACAGTGAAGCATGGCGGTGGCTCAGTGATGGTCTAGGGCTACTTGGCTTCCTCTGGCACTAAAAACCTGCATCATGTGGCAGGCAAGATGGATTCAATCAAGTATCAGGAAATCCTGGAAGAAAATGTCATGCCGTCTGAGGAAGCTGAAATTTGCGGGTCATTATTTTACTTAACCTTTATTTATACAGGGTAGTTCCATTAAGAGACAGCCTCTCTTTTTCAAGGATGCCCTATTCACACTCACACCTGGAAGCTGCCCAGTACAACCACAGACTGACCAACTCCCAACTCCACTGGAGCAGTTGGGGTTAAGGGCCTTGCTCAAGGGCAACACAGTGGGGTTAAGGAGGGTGGGGAAAAGACTGCTATATTATCTGTCCCATCCAGATCTAATCCTGCCAGATCAGGTATCGAACCCGCGACTCTCCGCTCACTAGTTCACATCCCTAACCATTAGGTTACCACTGCCCAAGGTCCTGTTGGACCTTCCAATAGGACAATGATCCCAAGCACCTCAAAGTCCACCAAGGCTCGGTTTCAGAAGAAGTCCTGGAAGATACTAGAGTGGCCATCACAGTTGCCTGGTTTGAACCCCACTGAAAATCTGGTGGAATTTGAAAAAGACGATTGCAGCACACAAACCCAAGAATTTTAGGCCCTTGAGGAATGGGCTGATTCCTGTCTGGCTATGCATCATGTTTTCAGCAGGTCATGACAGCAACAGGGTGCTCTACCAAGCACTAAAGATGTTTGTCATGAAGGGGTTGAATAATTTTGAAACTGCATAGTCATTAAAAGTGGAATCTTGTGTTGAATTTGAATAAATCACTTATAGTATTTGTGTTGAGCTATTTAAATTGTTCTTGTATGGTTTGTTTATTGCCAACAGCTGCTAGTTTGTACATTTTGCAGTGCGGGTTGAATAATTTTGATTGCAACACTATAGGAAATATACAGTATATTTACTATTGCTCTGAGTGCTACTATCCCTGTGCTGCTGCAATCCTGGAATTTCCCCATTGTGGGACTAATCGAGACCATCGAGACCATCGAGATGGTGACATCCTATAAGTACCTGGGTATTCATCTGAACAATAAACTAGACTGGTCACACAATACTGATGCACTCTACAAGAAGGGACAGCGCAGGCTGTTCCTGCTGAGGAGACTCAGGTCTTTTGGTGTACAAGGGGCGCTGCTGAAGTCATTCTATGACACGGTGGTGGCATCAGCCATCACTTTTGGAGTGGTCTGCTGGGGCAGTGGCATTACTGCAGCCGATAGGAAGAGACTGAACAAACTGATTAAGAAAGCTAGCTCTGTCCTGGGGCAGCGCCTTGATCCGATGGAGGAGATAGGAGAGAGAAGGACGGTGGCTAAACTGTCATCTCTGCTGGAGTCCGAGTTCCACCCTATGCAGGACATACTGAATGCACTGAGGAGCTCATTTAGCAGCAGACTACATCATCCCAGGTGCACAACCGAGAGGTTTCGTAGGTCCTTCCTACCAACGGCTGTCAGACTGTACAACCTAAGCAGGGCTGCTCGCAGAGATAGCAAAAAGACGTAACAAACTAATAGTTTTTTGAATGCAAAAGATGCAATAGACTTACACAATGGTCCCCTCCGGCATACAACTAGGAACTTACCGGTCGCTATGGAGGGTGAGAATATGTATGGGCACATAATCATACCATGTAGGATAACTAAGTAGACGGTTATGCTGTTTCATTCCATCTAGCAACAATGCTCTGCACTGTGTGTGTTTATATATTTACATATTTATTCCATCTAGCTACAATGCTCAGCACTGGGTGTGTTTATATATTTATATATCTACATATTATTCCATCTAGCTACATTGCTCCGCACTGTGTGTGTTTATATACTTGCATATTTATTCCACCTAGCTGCAATGCTCCGTACTGTGGGTGTTTATATATTTACATATTTATTCCATCTAGCTACAATGCTCTGCACTGTGTGTTCATATATTCATATATTTATTCCATCCAGCTACAATGCTCTGCACTGTGTGTCTGTGTGTGTGTGTATATATATATATTTTATAGTAATATGTACATATGTATATTAGCTGCTCTTGCTTGCTTGTTTTTTTTTTTTTGTTTTTTTTTCTTGCCTTCTGATTGTTGCTCTGAGTGTTGCTATCCCTGTGCTGTTGCAATCCTGGAATTTCCCCGTTGTGGGACTAATAAAGGCTTATCTTATCTTATCTTATCTTAATAAAGGCTTATCTTATCTTTATTATATAAAAAATATAAATAAATGAGCTGTCATGCTCATTGGTTCTGTGGTGCCAAAACAGTCTCAGTAGGGCCGGTCTCAGACTTAAACTGTTAAAGTTAAAAATTAGGGACTTCCGGTCTGGACACCATGGTGATAGCAGCTTAACGCTGAAGCTCCCAGACCCGATCCAGGAAAATACCTTGAAAATCAGATTTAACGGATTTTTGGAAGAGTGAAAATCAAAAAACAAAGTCATCATGCCTAAAGGAAAACAGAAGAAATCGACATTTACCAGGCCAGGACATGCATCGGCTGGAGAATCTGATCCAGATGATATCCATTCAGAAGACGAGGAGCTGAATGAAGCTAGCAACAAGGTTAGCTTAAAAATGGTACTTAAAGAATTAAGACAATTTTGCCGAGAGTGTTGGGCCAAATCTCGTGAAATCAAAGACAAAATAAAAAGGACAAACAGCAGAGTGGACCAGGCCGAGGACCGAATCATGGAAGCAGAGGAAAGAATAAAAGGGCTGGAAGATACCGTGCTGGAACTACACAAACGACAGTCAAGACTGGAGGCTAAGCTAACCGACCAAGAAGGCAGACTAAGAAGAGACAACATAAGAATTCATGGTCTGAAAGAAGGAGTTGAGGACGGTTTCACCACAATGGCGGCATGCGTGGAATCCTTACTGAGAGAGAAGTTGGATATTCCCCAAACCACCGACTTGAAGATAGAAAGGGCGCACCGTACATTAGCCCCTAGGCCGGCGGCGGAAGCGCCACCAAGATCGGTGGTGGTGAAGTTCTCCAACTCCAGAATAAAAGAAGAGGTTGTAAGACTGGCTTGGCAGAAAAAAGAATTTATGCACCAAGACAGAAAAGTTTTCGTGGAACACGACTATGCCCCGAAGGTCCTTAAAAAGCGTCGGGAATACAACGACGCTAAAAAGGTACTACGAGAGAAGAAACTGCGCTTTCAGACTCCATTTCCGGCGAAGCTGAGGGTGTTTTACGGAGATGAGACGTGTCTCTACAACTCGGCGGAAGAAGCAACCATGGATATGGCGAGAAGAGGACTCCCGGTAATGGTGTATAAACCCGCAGCAGACCCGATCAAAAGAATCAAGGCTCAATCGTGGTCCACTCAGAGACCCTCAAAATCCACGGGCCAGCAGCAGGAAACCCAACGCCAGAGCTATAAGGAAAAACTGGCCGCTTACAGGAGGGAATAACGATATTTTTAGTCAATCTGTGCATCCAACCCTCCTCCTACAAGGTAACAAACATTAAAGGAGATGCAGAATCAGCAAGTGGTAAAACATTTCATGGAACAGTCATAATATTAGAAACAAATAAGTCTTTAAAAAAAAAAACTTGTTAAAATAGAAATGTGACAATGAACCACATGATCTCTCCACACTAACAAATACTGTATTAACGTGACTGTTTGCTGTGATGGTGGTGGGAGGTTGCACACAATTTCATAGAGTATAGGCATAAAAAAAAAAAAATCATTACAAGTTCGGATTGGGATCTGAAATTCACGTTAAAAACATGGGACAACTTACAGGGCTTAGTAAGAGAGGGCCCTCAGCACGTAACGGAATCTGAGGAATTTCCCTCAGAGCCAACACACCACCAAGGCTCTTCTAAGGTCACTAAAAAGACCTCAGCTCAGGTAGATCTTTTGTCAGTTTTTTGTTTTAAAGTTTTATATACTATGTTCTTAATGTTTTTTATGTTCTTAATGTTCTTTCAGTTTCTGAGTAGCATAAAAGAGGGCCACCACACTGTTATACTAAATAAGACAGCACAATGGAGAAACAGGGTGTAACCAAAATAATCTCATGTAATGTAAAAGGGATCCTGAATCCAGTTAAAAGATCCAAGAATCTAGGCAAAATTAAAAAAGACAAAGCAGAAATAATATTTTTGCAGGAAACTCACCTAACAGACGTGGAGCACACTAAACTCAATAGACAAGGGTTTAAAATGATCTCTTCATCTTCATATAAGTCAGGGAGGAGGAGGAGAGTAGCGACATTGATCTCAACCAAAATTATATTTGACAAAAAATCAGAACACAAAGATAAAGAAGGGAGATTCAGTATGGTACTTGGGCGGCTAGAGGGAGAAGATATCACCCTGCTGAATGTATATGCACCTTCAGGGGCTAACTGGCAATTTTATAAAAATGTATTTGACCTAATGATAACTAAAGCCCAAGGTTTAGTGATATGTGGTGGAGACTTCAATCTAAGACTTAATCCATACTGGGATGCATCAGGTAATTCTCCACATCAAAATAACACTCAAAGTAGAAAAACTCGGATGCTACTAAAAGAAATGGGAATCTGTGACGTGTGGAGGGAATTCAACCCCACTGTAAAAGATTATACATTTTACTCAGCACCACATTCATCATACTCAAGGATTGACTATTTTTTATGTTTAATAGAGACACTGGAAGAGTAAAAACATGTAAAATAGGACTGATGGATCTCTCTGACCACAGTCCAATCTATATGGACTTAAGTATCCAAAAATGCACAAATAATACATTTTCTTGGAGGTTAAATTCAAATGTGCTGAAAGAACCACAGAAAGATGAATTGGAATCAGATATTCTCAGATATTTGGAAGAAAATGATAATGGAGAAGTATCCCCTTTAATACTGTGGGACGCATGCAAAGCTGTAATAAGGGGAAAGATTATCGCAAAACTGGCAATCCAAAAGAAACTGAGACAAGAAAAACTAAGTTCTAGCTAACTAACTAAGTTCTGACATTAGAGTCAGAACTTAAGAACCTAGAAAAAGAGCACAAAGACAACACTCATTCTAATGACTTGCTCAAAATTGCTGCACGGTGGTGCAGTGGTTTAGCACTGTGGCAGCACAGTTTTACCCTCGGCCGGGGGATCGCGGGGATCATGAGATCGTGGGTTCGATCCCAGCCCCCGACCAACAGTGAGCTGTGTGGAGTTTGCATGTTCTCCCCGTGTTGCGTGGGTTTACTCCGGGATTTCTCCGGTTTCCTCCCGCATACCAAAAACATGTAGGTTTAGGGCGCTCGCGCACGCAGCGACCGGCAGCCGGTGGCTTGTCACCAGACTGCAAACCGAATCTACCTACAGGTACAAATAAGTAACAAAACAAAAAAAAAAATTAAGGAAATTAAAAAACAAATAAATGAGATCTACACAATAGAAATCCAGAAGAAACTTACATTTCTGAAACAAAAATACTATGAAACAGGTAGCAAATCGGCAAAAATTACTAGCCTATAAATTGAGGAAACAACAAACGGAGAGAGCAATCTACAAAATCAGAGACCCAGTATCAAAGGAAATAAAATTTAGAATTCAGGATATTCTTAAAAGCTTTGAGAACTACTACAAGAACTTGTACTCCCTCAAAAAACATAAAAACGCATCCGAAGCATTCCTAAACACATTAAACCTTCCCCAACTTACTGAGTCACAAAATAAAACACTACTGTCAGAAATACAACCTAAAGAATTAGAAAAAGCAATTATGAAACTTAAAGCTAACAAATCCCCAGGAGCAGATGGCTATACAGCAGAGTGGTACAAAACCTTTAAACAGCAACTATCTCCGCTCCTCCTGAAAACATTTAACTATGTCCTCCACACAGGGGAAATCCCCCCTCCTGTAGAGAAGGGGTCATTGCAGTCATACCTAAACCTGAAAAGGATAAACTAGACTGCTCCAACTGCAGAACAATCAGTGTGTTAAATCAGGACTATAAGCTTTTTACCACTATCCTTGCCAAAAGGTTAGAAAATATAGTGACAGACTTAATTCATTTAGACCAAACAGGTTTTATAAGACAAAGACAGACACAAGACAACATTAGACGCACTTTACACATAATTCATCATATAAAAAAAATATAACTTTTTTTTTTTTTTTTTTTTTGTCCTGTCAGGCAGCTAGGCAAACAGAACAGGGATCTGTCACCCTACTGTTCCAAAACAGATTTACTTTGCCAAGAGGAGCCTATACAGTGCCTAACTTTGCACTGTATATTGTTGTAAACTCCTCCTGTAATAACTTTTAATACTTTATTTTAATTGTTTTACCCATGGAAGACCCAACAGGATGGGGAAGAGGGAAAGGAAGTGTGTGAAGGGGGGAAAGAAAAGGGAGGGGAACAGACAAAAAAAAAAAAAAAAGACAACTAAAACAAACAAAAGACAAACTGCTTCTTCCACCGGAGATGTCTCAACACGAGTCTGGTTTCTGCACCTGTTAAAGGAGAGACACTTGTACATGTATGTCTGTTTGCCTATACAGTATATGAGAACGCGCGCAAAATAAGTGTGTGCATGTGAGTGGTTTGTCAGGAAACATACGAGCGGAGGGCCGGTCGCAGCAGCCCTCCCCCCGAGGACCCCGAGCAGGCAAGGCAGCGCCACCAACCCCCAGCCCTGAGGTCAGCAAGCCCCAGGAAAGCCAAGCATCCACCCCCGGAGAGACGATCAAGGGAGGGCAGGCCGCCCGGCGGCCGGCGCGGTGAGCCCACGCCCCTGGACCCGCCCAACCCCCACCCCCCCAGCGGGGCCAACATCTGCCCCCGGGCCCCAGGCACCAGGAGGCCTGGTAAAAAAATATAACTTAAATGCAGCCATATTGGGATTAGATGCTGAAAAAGCATTTGATTCGGTTGACTGATCTTTCCTATATAGAATCTTATCCAGTTTCAATTTTCATAACAACTTCATTAGAACTATCCAGGCATTATATAAAAAACCAACAGCTAAAATAAGGATTAATGGTAAATTATCATCATCTTTTGAAGTGGAAAGAGGATGTCGTCAGGGCTGCCCCTTGTCTCCACTGCTCTTTGCAATCTTTATAGAACCTCTGAGCCAATGGATAAGACAGAATCAAAAAATTCAAGGTATTACACTTGGTCAGAAGGAACATAAAATAGCACTCTTTGCTGATGACATTTTAATATACCTGGGGCAGCCGGACACCTCTTTTCCAGAACTAATCTCAGTTTTTTCAGAGTATGGAGATTTATTGGGGTACGAATTAAACATGCATAAAACCCAAGTTTTAACATTCAACTATGACCCAAATCAATATTTACTAAGCAAACTCAAAACTAACTGGGAGATGGAATCTATGAAATATCTGGGGGTCAATATCCCGAAACAACTCAACAAAATTATAACACTAAACTATGATCCACTGATGGCAAAAATAAAATCTGATCTAGCAAGATGGAATATGATACCATTCTTGGGTACTGCACAAAGAATTGAAGCAGTCAAAATGAATATACTTCCACGTCTTCTATACCTTTTCCAAACAATACCGGTAGAACCTCCCAAAAAAACATGGCAAGAACTGGACAGAAGGATCTCAAGATTCATATGGCAGGGCAAGAGACCTAGAATCAGATATAGAACCCTACAGCTAAACAAAGACAAAGGTGGGCTCGCGCTGCCAAATATCAGGGACTATTTTAAAGCCGCACAAATTAAAACTTTAGTAGAGATATGTAACCCAGTCTACACTGCACAATGGAAGGAGATGGAATGCCAAATAACAAGTGACATCACCCTACAGGTGATAATAGGGAACAATGCCTTACCTAAACTTTTGAATAACACTAACCCGTGGATAGAGACCCCGCTAAAAATTTGGTTTAAGATAGTCAGAGAGAATCAAACTAAAGAACCCTATCGATTACTGCAGTGGATTGCCTATGATCAAGACTTTACTCCTAATAAAACAGACACTAGATTTAAAAAGTGGAAAGAGAACGGACTGATAAAATATTACGATTTTTTTTAAAGGGCAAATTTTAAGAAGTTTTGAAGATTTGAAAAAACAAGGTCTAATAAATCAAGAACTTTACAGGTTCTTTCAGCTTAGACACCACATAAACAATATACTTAAAAAGGAGGATTTGGAAAGGGCCCAGTCAGGTGTTCTGAAGGTCTTCTTAATGGCATATAAAGGGATCCCAGGGATCAGATACATTTCTAAAATATACCAAGGTCTTCAAGACTTAAAAGGAGACAACACATCATATATAAAAGAGAGATGGGAAAAAGAGGGGAATTTCACTTTACAACTGGAAATATGGGAAAAGCTAAATAAACAACAATGGAAAAGTACCTCATCCCTGCAGTGGAGAGAATTTGGATGGAAAAATTTGGTAAGATTTTTCAGAACACCTGCACAAAACAAATTTACTCGTAAGGGGTTGAATTGTTGGCGCTTGTGTGGTGAAGAGACTGCAAATCATTTTCATGTGTTTTGGTCATGTCCAGTTATCCACCAATATTGGACTAATGTACAGACAATATTGGGGAAAATATTCAAAATAACAGTTCCCTTTTCTTTTGTAACTTTGTATTTGGGTTTACTACCGGACTCACTGGAAAGACGAGGAGAAAAATACTTATTCACTGTTTTAATATTGGCAAGTAAATAAGCTCTAACTAAAAAATGGATGTTGAAGGACTGTCCTACACCTGAAGATTGGATTAACGTGATTCAAGACATTTACTCGATGGAAAAGTTGACATTCGCACTGAGACAGGACATGGATGGGTTCTTGAACTTTTGGCAACCCTGGAACGCATATGTGTCTTCCATTAGATCTAATCTTTGACAAATACCATTTCAATAATGGCACCTCTCTTTGTTCCAACGCTACTCAGATGCTCTTTTATTTTTATTTATTTTTTTTTTGTTCTTTTGTCTTGTTTTTTTTTTGTTTTTTTTTTCTTGTTTTGTTTTGTTTGTTTTTTGTTCTTTCTTTAATTTCTCTTTTTCTTTCACTTAAAAAAAGGGTGTTGTAATAATTATTCTTCCAATGTTGTCAAAAAACAAAAAAAAGGGAACATGTGATGAAAATGTAAACAATGCAGTGCTGTAATGACATGTATACCCTTTACAAAAACTTAAAAAAAAAAATTAGAGGGCATATAAAATCACATACCAGGTGATCTAGCATATCTGACATTTGGGTGATTAACTTAAAATCGTCACCCCAGATTCTTCTGTAGACAGACACAAGTCAAAATGACAGATTTCCAAGTTGAACATAATGTGCATGTAAGGACCCTGTGTGCAGCTATGCTGCAGGAAACCTATTGTTCTTTTTTTGTTCTGATTATTCTTCTTATTTTTTCTCCATTAAAAGTGCACGGGGAGCAAAAACAGCAATACATGGAAACTTGAAATTTTACAGTCTGATCAGATACTCTCCCCACTACTCAGAGACAAAAAAATCAAGGCACTGCGTACATAGGTGGCACTATAATTAAGTTTTATGTTTTTGCAAATGGGCAGTGCGGTGGCTAGCACTGTGGCAGCACAGCAAGAAGGTCACAAAATTGATCCCACCCTGACCATCGGTGACCCTTCTGTGTGGAGTTTGCATGTTCTCCCTGTGTCTGCATGGGTTTTCTCCACATACCTTCCACAGGCCAAAGACATGCAGCGTGGTGGCGGAGTGGTTAGCACTGTGGCAGCACAGCAATTCACCCTTGGCCGGGGGATCCTGGGTTCAGTCCCAGGCCCCGGCCAACAGTGATCTGTGTGCATGTTCTCCCCGTGTCTGCGTGGGTTCACTCCAGGATTTCTCTGGTTTCCTCCCACATGCCAAAAATATGTAAGTTAGGTTAATGGGCATCAACTGGGGATTCTAAATTGTCCTTAGGTATGAATGAGAGCATGAGTGGTTGTCTGTCTCTCTGTGTTGGCCCTGCAATGGACTGGCGATCTGTTCAGGGTATACCCTGCCCCTTGCCCAAAGACACTAGGATAGGCTCCAGCAGCGACCCAAAGAGAATTAAGTGGTAGAAGATGGATGTTTTTGCAAATATCTTGAGAACAGCTGGGCCTAGACTAAAAATTCTTTCATCAGTCTATTCACTGAAACCTTCCACTTTTTGTCAAAGGTGGCAAACTCTGAGAATGAAGTTTTCTGCACCATATTTTCAAAAATGTGCAAGTGAACTCAAAATTAACTCCACCTAGGCCATTCATCCAAATTGTTTGAAATTAAGCACAGATCATCTACAGACGTTGATAATGAAAGTTGTTAAAATTATCCAAAAATGTCAGTCTGTTTTGATTTTCTTGGCCAATCAAGTTGTAGTTTCTCCTTGACATGTAGTTTGTGGTTTAACTCCAGATATCCTGATTCAAATTTGATGAAACTTCAGACTCACAATCAGAACGGTGTTCTTCACCTAACCAGCAAATTTCATAAAATTCTGTTAATGTTCAAAAAAATCATATTTACAAAATGTCTGTCAGTTATGTTGTCTTGTCAGTGGAACTGTTTTTTTTTTTTTTGACTATGTAGTCCAAAGCAGTGGCATGGTGTAGGGGCCAAGATTCTCATCTGTCACACAGCAGCCCTGGGTTCAAACCCTTCTGGTAATGTGGCGTTCCTCCAAAGTGCAACATACCTCTTCTGTGCATTTGAAAATAATATATAGTGCACATTAACTTCAAAATGTTGTACTACTGCTGCTGGGAATCCTTTCAATTGATTATTTGTGAAAACTAAAGCAGCTGTGTGGTGTTATGGTGAGTGACTGGAAAGCAGGAGGTCATGGGTTCAAATCTTGCCAGGGAGGTCTTGTTCTTCTAAACAACAGCTGAAGTACATTATGGCTCTCATGTACATTTTAATGCCTTTAGCCACCAACAACAAAAAGCCCTGTGGTTGGCTGTTGGAACTGGGGTCATGGTCGCCATGGTTGTGGCCTTTTTGGTGTTTCTACAAGGAACAAGAAAGTTACATAGTGCTGCTTTAAAAACTAATGTGTAAGAGACCTTGGGTTTTTCAAATGCTGTTTTTCAAATGCTGTTGCAAGACCTTGAAATCCACACCTGCTTGGAACCCAATGATTGCTGCCTGTGGCTATATTCTTGTCTTGGTTTTCCTACTTACACACCCAGGGTACATTTACCACTGAAACAGAAATGTGGTTTTAAATTCTTTTATTATACATAGTTTTTTTTTTTTAAAGTTCAACAATATATCATAAAGAAAACAACCATTAGAGCAAAAATCAGAGGTTCAGTCGGAGGGAAAAGAATGAAATTAACTTGTGAGTAAAAAGCACAACCTGTATGTCATACATTTTGTTTAGAATAAACAAAATGTATGACATACAAATGTAATAAAATAAGCCTACAGATGATCATTATGCTCTTCTTTCAGTCAGATACTCACATTAATTGTAATTAAAGTTTTAAATAATGAGATCAGCATATGCTAAAAACTCAGTGGCTGAAAACTCAGGCTTTGGGCTGCTGTATTGTCTATATTTTAAAGCTGTGTAGCTTCAGTATTAAAAGGAACTGGGATTTGTTTCAGATGGCCGATGACGGACTGAGGGTCTACTCTCGCACCCAGAATAAAATTGCAATAATTTTGAATAAAGATTTCAAAAATAGTATTGTGTAGTCAGAAACAGCAGTATGCTTACTTAAAGTAACATTGAACTCTGATTTGATTAGAATATTACACTTAAAACTCATTTAATATATTTACATTAAACAAGTATGATTTAACATCTTAATTAATTTGCAACTTAGAGGTAGTTAGTAACTAATTACATTTACTCAAGAAAATGTAATCAAGGACCTTCTTCCCAAGATTGCACTTTACTGAGTAGTTCTAGTGTTCGATAGTTTTTACTACTTGACTACCTACAGTGCATTCGGCAAGTATTCACAGCGCTTCACTTTTTCCGTGTTTTATGTTACAGCCTTATTCCAAAAGGGATTAAATTCATTTTTTCCCCTCAAAATTCTACACACAATACTCCATTATGACAACGTGATTTATTTTTTTTTTAGATTTTTGCAAATTTATTAAAAATAAAAAACTAATAAATCACATGTACATAAGTATTTGCAGCCTTTGCCATGAAGCTCAAAATTGAGCTCAGGTGCATCCTGTTTCCACTGATCATCCTTGAGATGTTTCTACAGCTTAATTGGAGTCCACCTGTGGTAAATTCAGTTGACTGGACATGACTTGGAAAGGCACACACCTGTCTATATAAGGTCCCACAGTTGACAGTGCATGCCAGCGCACAAACCAAGCATGAAGTCAAAGGAATTGTCTGTAGACCTCCGAGACAGGATTGTCTCGAGGCACAAATCTGGGGAAGGGTCCAAAAAAATTTCTGCTGCTTTGAAGGTCCCAATGAGCACAGTGGCCTCCATCATCCGTAAATGAAAGAAGTTCTGAACCACCAGGACTCTTCCTAGAGCTGGCCAGCCGTCTAAACTGAGCGATCGGGAGAGAAGGGACTTAGTCAGAGAGGTGACTAAGAACCCAATAGTCACTCTGTCAGAGCTCCAGCATTCCTCTGTGGGGAGAGGAGAACCTTCCAAAAGGACAATCATCTCTGCAGCAATCCACCAGTCAGTCCTGTATGGTAGAGTGGCCAGACGGAAGCCACTCCTTAGTAAAAGGCACATGGCAGCCTGCTTGGAGTTTGTCAAAAGGCACCTGAAGGACTCTCAGACCATGAGAAACAAAATTCTCTGGTCTGATGAGACAAAGCTTGAACTCTTTGGCGTGAATGTCAGGCGTCATGTTTGGAGGAAACCAGGCACTGTTCATAACCAGGCCAATGGTGGTGGCAGTACCATGCTGTGGGGATGTTTTTCATCAGCAGGAACTCAGAGACTAGTCAGGATAGAGGGAAAGATGAATGCAGAAATGTACAGAGACATCCTGGATGAAAACCTGCTCCAGAGCGCTCTTGACCTCAGACTGGGGAGACAGTTCATCTTTCAGCAGGACAACGACCCTAAGCACACAGCCAAGATATCAAAGGAGTGGCTTCAGGACAACTCTATGAATGTCCTTGAGTGGCCCAGCCAGAGCCCAGACTTGAATTCAATTGAACATCTCTGGAGAGATCTGAAAATGGCTGTGCACCGACGCTTCCCATCCAACCTGATGGAGCTTGAGAGGTGCAAAGAGGAATGGGCCAAACTGCCCAAAGACAGGTGTGCCAAGCTTGTGGCATCATATCACAGGGTTACAAAAATAATTTTTTTGTAAGTTGACGGAGTTTTTTCAACTGATTTAAGACAATTTTGCACTGCTGAATCTGAAATTGACATCCGTTTCTGTCAATCAGGTGCTAAGTAAAAACCTGTACTTACTTAGTTCTTACTTAGTACTGTGCATATACTTACCTTTATGTAAAGGTAAGTACATGTAAATTGAATGTTATGTCATCATTGTTCAAAATTCAGAGAATTTGAAGACATGAAAAAGAATTTTGCATCATATAAAGTGAAAATACCCATACATGTAAACAAAAACGTATAAAACGTGGCCATAATTCAAAAAGTTGACCTGATTGAGCAAAAACAATGTGATTTTTGGATTCAGCACATCAAAATTCTCCTAAATCAGCTAAAAAAAAACTTAGACAATAAATTTTGTGTTGACCAATGTATTCAAAAAGACTTGAGGCTGTAATTGTTGCCAAAGGTGCATCAATAAAGTATTGAGCAAAAGCTGTGAATACTTGTGTACATGTGATTTCTTAGTTTTTTATTTTTAATAAATTTGTAAAAATCCCCAAAAAACTTTTTTTCACATTGTCATTATGGGGTGTTGTATGTAGAATTCTGAGGGGGAAAAATTAATTTAATCCATTTTGGAACAAGGCTGTAACATAACAAAATGTGGAAAAAGTGAAACGCTGTGAATACTTTCTGGATGCACTGTATATAACGAAAAAAAAATTATACACTTTTACTCAAGTATTTGGTTTTTCTCTTTGAGTTGCTTTTGATTTCACTCATTTGAAAACTGGTTAAAACTGTCTGTTTGTACTGTAGAAACTGGTTTTGGACATCTTTAGTCATTTGAGTAAATTTATCATTTTTTATATCATTGAAATCAAGAGTTAAAAACTATTATTCTTCTATTGTAGCATAAATATTTAATTTTCTACTGTTTCTTTATGATTTGTATTTCTTTTTTTGTAAACTAACACATCTTAAGAGAAAAAGCTACCAAAATGGCAAAAGTACAGCCACAAATTTATCATAAAAAATGCAAGTTTGTAAGAAAAAAAATAACTAAAAGAAAAATTGTTCAAATTTATGCAGAAAACCCCCCACACAAATTTATGGGGGGGAAAAGCTCTCTAAATTTCATAAGTATAAAATTGGAAATTTATAGGAAAAAAATGTTTAAAGTTCTGGAAAAAAAAAAAAAAGGAAAAAGTAGTACATTTATGTGAAAAGCCCACACATTTATGGAGAAAAATCACAAATTTATGAGTGGGGGGGGGAAAAAATTGTCAAGAATAAAATCTCAGCTCTCTGCCCTAACCTTTTTTAATGTAATACTTCACTGTACTCACAAAAGTAGCCCCCCCCCCCCCACCCGGTGAATATTCTTTTACCTTAGTAATTTACAGTATAGCACTTATTTTTCTTGAGTATAGTTTCTGGCTACTCATCCCACCTCTAAAAGTAGATAATAGATCAAATGCGTTATCAATATTATTAAGTTATATTCCTACAAGTCACAATGTTGAAAATACTTCATTGGTGCTGTGTGTAGATTTGTAAGTTTGGTTCTTGGAATAACATAAAAATACAACAGTATGACATGAAATAACTGCATTAAGTAAATAAATGAATGTAAATAAAAGAAGACATTTTGCTACTGTATATATCAAGTCAAGTTCACTGGCATTTCACTTTGCTTCATTTACAGTATCGAAGATTTTGTTGTTAATAACCAATAACGGCTGTCAGCTCTGAGATTTCACAGCAGGACGCAGCTGGCTGTTCAGAGTGGGCAGAATTTAAAAAACAGTAATTGACCTTTTCCAGACCACTGAGTCATTCACTGTTGATGTGAATAAAATAGATAAAGTCAGATGATTACGAGGAAACCTGTTCAGGGACACGAGTATTTCCTTTCTAGTTGTCAGACGTGGGTAAAATGGTAAATGGCATTCACTTATATAGCACTTTTATTCTCATCGCTTGATGACCAAAGCGCTTTACAAAGCTGCTATCCACCCATTCACACACTGATGGTGGCATGCTGCCTAACATGGCGCTTCCAGACCCACCAGGAGCAATTGGGGTGAAGTGTCTTGCCCAGGGACACAACGGCAGGATATCTGGGGAGAGCGGGATTCGAACCGCCAACCATGTGGTTATTGGACGACCTGCTCTACCTCCTGAGCCACTGCCATCCCCAGTAGCTAACTAGCTACATTTACTCAAACGTATGTACTTAAAGCAGAACTTTAAGTTGCAACTTTCTTGTTGTGGGCAGGAACACTGAAAAGACCACAACTATGACCTCAGTCCCAACAGCCAGTAATGGCTACTGGAAACAATAATGGATTAGATATATATGGCACTTTACATGTCAAGTGACATCTCAAAGCGCTTAGAGTGAGTCCATTATTCATTCACTCCAGACAGACATTGATAGCAAATGGCGTTCACTTATATGGTGCATTTTACTCATCTCTGGAAGACCAAAGTGCTTTACAGATCCTGCTATCCACACATTCATTCACTGATAGCGGCAGAGCAGCCATACACAAGCACTGGCCTAACCCACCAGGAGCAACTGGGGATTCAGTATCTTGCTCAAGGACACTGGCATGTAGACAGAGTGGGAATTGAACCCTTCACCCTCTGGTCAGTAGTCGGCCACACTACACCTGCGCCACTCCCGCCCGTGGTAGGTTACTTCTGAAGCCACAGCTGCCCTGGGGCAGACTAATGGAAATGTGGCTGCCAATCTACACCAACGGCCTCTCCGACCACTACCAAACATTTATACACATATGCCAGGTCATAACAGTACCCAGTGTCATGGACACAGGCGGCAAGGTGGGTAAAGTGTCTTGCCCAGAGACGCAGCAGCAGGATGACTGTAGGATTCAAACCGCCAACCCTCTGGTTACTGGGCAGCCCGCTTTACCTCCTGAGCCACTGCCACCCCACTGGTAGCTAAAGTTGTGCCCTGGTGCTTGGGAGTGAGGTCATAGTCGCCATAATTGTAGTCTTTTAATCAGTGATCCTACTAACAACATTGCTGTTGCAGACAGTGTAGGCCAGGGGTGTCCAATCATGTGCCATGGAGGGCCAAGACCCTGCAGGTTTTCTCTTCTCCCCAGTCTCTTCAGCAGGTGTTTTCACTTATCAGCAATCAGTGGGAAGAAATTCAGTGGAATCTGCTGTTGGAGACACTGGTTGGAGGTAAAGTCTGCAGGGTCTTGGCCCTCCACGGCACATGATTGGACACCCCTGGTGTAGGCTATGAGAGAAGTGGTATTCATTAATTTTGGAAGCCTTATTTTGAAGGTGAAGGTTGTATAGTGCTGCTTTAAGGCAGTTTTTCACAAAATTGTACTTCTGACATTGGAGGATTTTTTTAATCTTATTTGAGTACATTTATGAAGAAAAAACTGTACTTTTACTTTAAGGTGAACTAGACAGTATTTTCATTAAAAACAAATATTTGTTAAAATACATCAACAAAATATTTAGAAAGGTGCAGAAGTAAACTCTTTATATTCTTCAAAAAATAGATTGATTAATTTTTTTTTTTTTTTTTTTTACGGGTCTGAAATAATCACAATATTTACATCTGAGCAGTTGGATGATGAGACTCCAGTGGTTGGTAATATACGAGGGGGGGTGAAAAGTTTATAGGCTGACCATGATGCAGTGGTCAGATTTAACCAAATCTGCTTTATTTTTCAACATTTCAACATCAGTGTTGCAGCGCTTGGATCCCTGCAGTATAGAAGCTCTCTTCTTAATCCTCAAAGACAACTCCTTCTTAGTCAGTCTATGAACTTTTCAGCCCCTCCCCCTTGTGCATACATACATACATACTGTACATACATGCATGCATATATTATACACACTAGACAGGACATGGCTAACATTTTCATGGCATGCGGATGCGCCATATTCTGTAGGTAATCATAATGGTTGACAGTACCTGCAGCATTGTGATAACAGGATACAAAAACAATTGTTTGTTGTACTTACTGTAAGTAAGCTATGTATATGGAATAGGACACATACAGGCCAGTAGCCATGTCCTATCCAGTGTTTTATTTATATATCTGGTAAGGATGTCAGAGCCAACAGCATAACTAGGTTGATGTCAGGTGTCTCTACCAAGTAGTTGGGGCAAGAATAAGTGCGACACCTACTGGCCAGGAGGTCAGAATGTTGTCTCCATCACCTTTAAGGACATTTGGTTTCACTCTTTGAGTTACTTTTGATTTCACTGATTTGAAAACTGTCCAGAAATATTACTGTATATACTGTAATAAGTTATTGTTGCTGAAATTACCACTACTGCTTAGTATTACTTTGGGTGTTTGTGAATTTATAATTAGATTTCATTGAAATCAGTACTGAAATCATTGTTCCATAATGGCTTCAGGAAATATTTAATTTTTCATTGTCTACTCTTTCTTTATGTGACACATGATTTGAAATGTTAGAGAGTACATGTGGATAGTTTACATATTACTTTTTCTCAGAATAAAGACATTTTAGGACAAAAGCATCACTAAAGTCACTGGTTCATAATGGAAAAGTTGCAAATTTACCTGAAAATATCATACAGTAAATTTATTACAGAAAATTTTGAATTTATAAGAAAAAAATTAAGTCACAAAGTTATGCAAGTAAAACACTGTAAATAGAAAAATGTTACAAATATGAGGGAAAAAAATGTTAATTTATGTAAGAAAAAGGAAAAAAAGCTCTCAAACTGGCACAATTAAATTTTAACTTTTTGGAAGAGGCCAGACTAAACATTAAAAGGTAATATTGTTTTTAGTCGAGTGTAGTTTAATTACCCACCTGTGCTGATGTTTTGTGTTTTTGTATTTAAAATAAAACGTTTTTCAGTGTTTAGATTCTGATTCATTAAAGGTAAGATTTTTTTTACAAGTATGACTATGTTTTTCGCCTGAAATCATTGAGGTACTTTGTCTGTGTGACTGACTGAAATGATCCCTGCCTGCTGCGCTCAGAGCCGATAAAACCTTGGTGACACCCTAGTGGTGGGCCTTTCTCAGGTGGCAGGTGCAGACTGGCTGACTGGAGCTCTTCTGCTCCTCCTCCCTCTGCTTCACTTGCTCCTTGTGTCTGGGCTCCTCTCTCCGCTTCTCCATCTTCTCCACCTCCTCCACCTCCCTGACCTTTCTGGCCTCCTGGTGAGGCGATGACCTGACATCTCTCCCCCTCTCTCCCACCAGAGCCTTGGAGGGCATGCGTAGGTTCTTGGGGGAGGAGGCCATGCTCTGAGTCTGGACCCTCTTGACGTGGTCGACGGCATGTGGCCTCTCCGGGGACTCACTCGAGTTCTTGCGTCCACCGGCTTTGTCAGCCATGTACTTCCTGGGAGGATTGGGAGGGGGCTTGTAGGCCTCCAGCTTACGTTTGTGACTCATGGCGGAGGCACAGCAGATGATGAAGACCATGACCATAAGGAGAGAGGTTACCACGATGATGATGAGCAGATTGTCCTGTAGGAAGTCCACCACTCGAGTCAGGACGTAGTCCTTCAGGCGGATCATGGTGGTGGTGATGGTGTTGGTGAGGGTGGGGGGTCCAGTGGCAGTGAAAATGTGAGTGGGTCCTCGGGTGGAAAAGGACGTCGGAAAAAGGAGCTCTGGCTCAGCTTCATCCCCACTGCCATCCATGGATATGTTGTAGAATAAAGGACTGGAGTGACACACAGAGCAGCACAGCACCAGGGTCACACACGTCACCTGGAAAACCACGGAGGACATCATCTTCTCTTATGAGTCCTGCAACAACACCAAGAGGAGAGTTTAAATTAATGTAGAGGAACATGAAATATGGATGTCCCTCTGTTTCATCATTTTTAGAATAAACTTGAAGCAACACTATGCAAGATTTTCACCATAAAATAATGTTTCCAAAATTATTTTGATGTCATTTCCTGCATTGTTTGTAACAGCTCTGTTGTTGGTAGGAACACTGAAAGGACTACAACTATGGCGACTATGACTGTAGTCCCAACAGCCAATCACAGTGCATAACTTTAGCCACCAACAACAAAGCACTCTGTGATTGGCTGCTGCGACTGAAGTCAGTCACCATAGTTGTAGTCTTTTCAGTGCTCCTACCACTGATCTGCATAAAATATGTACAGATCGCTCACTGGCCGCCAAAGGTGAAGCCACCGGAAACTCTGTGGCCACCATATTAGTGTACCCAAAACACTCAGCAAGTCAATGGAGAATGAATGGGTTTAGTAGTAGTAAATGGTGCCACTTTTACCTCAGTAACTTCCCCAAAAAATTAACATATTTTGAACTTCTTGATATGGAGACACAGCTTATAATCCTGCGCAACCGGTGAACTATAGAAATGGAGTTGACATTATGTTTAGCGACCGTGGGACGGCTAGATAATTGGAAAAGTCAAGCTAAGGCGAGTAGTTCTGTGAGTAATGCATGCAGTACTGTAAGTGTGTTTAGGCATGTCATCATAATAATAGTCCTAATGATAGTCTTACAGTATATGAGTAAATTAAAATATCATGCAGTGCTTTAATCTTGCTATTACGTGCCTAGGCCTAATCTAATTTGCAACATATGATGACCAGCATGCTGAATAAATTAATTTAATCAGGATGCTGGTCATCATACAGTGTAAATATCTGTGAACTCTTAATTTACTTGTGATGCTGGTCATCAGTGCATAATGGTCATGATGGTGGTACACATATGATGACTGAATTATTCATAATATACTTAACAGGAATAGTGATCACCAAGGACACCTAAGGAGAACTTCTGATTCCTGATCATCTCACAGTGTTTATATCTGTGCTAAATTATTCCTGATGCTGGTTGTCAACTACTGATTACCAATCGATGCTGGATCAATTCTACATGCCGATTTTTGTTGATTACCAATAACCTTTAACTGCACCATTGCCTGGTCCCAAGTCCATGATGTGTAAGCAGGAGGGGAGGTGTCATGTTTTCTATCAGAATCCTAAAATTGAAGATAATTCTATAAGAATTAGCATTAGGCCTTAACTTTTATTCCATTTGGGCCTATTCATCACAGTGTGACAAATTATTTCAAGAAGGTTAGTCTATAGGTTATGTATAGCAAGGCCAAGATCTACATCATCACAGAAATTATGTGAGGCCTTTTTTTTCCCCTTAGATTTTTCCCTCAATTTACGTAAATAGGACCTTTGTGAAAAGGTTGTGATCCCATATTTTGCTAATTAGATTAGGCCTAGGCACTTAATAGCAAGATTAAAGTACTGCATGATATTTTAATTTACTCATAGGACTATTATTATGACGACTATCTATCTTCTATCTTCCGGCTATCAGAGAGAGCAGACGCATTCCTTCTCCTCTCCCTTCTCCTCCTCCCTTACTGATCCCAGCTTGCTGTGTCCTGTCTGTGTTTCTCACTCTTCTTCTGCTGTATCTCGACCCAAACGGAAATTATGGAATTGAGCTGGGCTTTAAATGCAATTGACACCACTTTTAAAAGAAAATCGGGCCAGGGGGAGCCCAAGTGGAGAGACTCATGGAACAATTGGAACTCATGTGTCTGTGTGATTCGATTGAAGATGTGGAAGACATCTACCCATTTGGCTTATGATCACAGGATTTTTGTTGTTTGGCTTGGAGTTTTCCTGGTGTATCGGAAATTAAAGAAGTTGGAAGAGCTGGTCAAAATGCGGACCCAGCGAAGCTCCTTCAACAATTCGACCAGCTGGGGAGCACTGATAGCGGCCGGAAGGGGGGAAACATCTCGGAGTCGCTGGGTCCCCTCCAGGGAATTTTAAAGCCTGTGAATGTAAATTGTGAAGCACAGAATCGCATGAGAGGTGAAATTTCTATGCTCTAAGTGAACTGTGCTCATCAGGCCTTGATTCGGCGTCCTTGAGAATCATTCCTCCAGGAGAAAAGATAAGGCAGAAAGGAGTTTTGGCTTGGCTTCTCTTTAACCCAAACAATTGCTGATGTGCAACAATCTGAACTCTCCAAGGACAGCCATGTGACTAACATGGAATTTTACCATCTGGCATGAACTGAAGAGAGATGGACTCTGTGGACATGTTATCTATGTTTTAGGACACTAAGGACATAACATCTAGCCGTTGCCTAAGAGACGATTTTTGTCCACCAGTAACTGATACTTACATACACACACTGGTCTCTCTCTTGCTTTGTTAATGTGTGGATCTGTATTGTCTGCTAAGTGTGCTTAGAGGGGTTTTTTTTCCTATGTGATCACAATGTTGCTCACTCGAGCCATATTTTGATAACTATGTTTTTTTCTCTCTGCCCAATGTGTCACCCCCTTCCCCCCTCCCCCTCTTTACCCCCCACTGCATGAGGCGCCTGTATGGCTGCCGCGTCATTAGGGAGCGCTTAACAATGAGCGCACCTTAGTGATAAGTAAAATTCCTTGTTTGTGTAAGCATATTTGGCAATAAAGTTGATTCTGATTCTGATTCTGATTCTGACGTGCCTAAACACACTTACAGTACTGCATGCATTACTCACAGAACTACTCGCCTTGGCTTGACTTTCCCGATTATCCAACCGTCCCACGGTCGCTAAACATAATGTCAACTCCATTTCTATATTTCACTGGTTGCGCAAGATTATAAGCTGTGTCTCCATACCTAGAAGTTCAAAATCTGTTAATTCTTTGGGAAGTTATTGAGGTAAAAGTGGCACTATTTACTACTAAACCCATTCATTCTCCATCGACTCGCTGAGTTTTTGGGTGTACTAATATGGCAGCCCGGTGGCTTCACTCAGCTCTGATAGAGGTCACAATGGGCATGAGTGATCCAGGTATTTTATACAGATCAGTGGTTCCTACTCAGAACAAGAAAGTTGCATAGTACTTAAAAAAAATTTGGACCTTCTGGAGCAGGTTGCCACCATTCACTATAAAGCAGGGGTGTCCAATCATGTGCCATGGAGGACCAATACCCTGCAGACTTTACCTCCAGCCAGTGTCTTCAGCAGCAGATTTCACTGAATTTCTTCTCACTGATTGCTGACAAGTGAAAACACCTGCTGAAGAGACTGGATAGAAGGGAAAACCGGCAGGGTCTTGGCCCTCCATGGCACATGATTGGACACCCCTGCTCTAAAGTGTTTGGTGCTTCATTTCCATTCCATTCATTATGTGATGTAGTTATCAGTATGTGTCTATCAACAAGCCACCATGACTGAGACCCAGGGTTAGTTAGTGTTTAGAGTGGTGTGTGTTCATTAAATCAGCATTCCAACCTGGTCACTGCATTTTGCAGTGGAATCCACCCCCCCCGCCATACCAAAAGGGGAGGCGTTTTTGTTGGGTCTGTACCCAGAAAAGCATAATTTTAATAAAAGTGAAAGAACATTCATAGACCTCAGTTTGCTTAATGCCAAAAAATGTATTGCACTATTATGGAAAAAGACTCATAGACCAGATGTGACTCAGTGGTTAAGACAGATGTTAACAAACCTTCCATTAGAAAGAATAACATATATACTGAAATCAAAGGAAATTGTGTTTGAGAATATATGGAGACCTTTTATTGATTATGTAAAAAATTTAAACATAACTCTTGAAGAAGAAGGTGAATGATGTGTGTGGACCTTGTAAATTCCAAACTGGTGAACATAATATGTATACTTATGTATTGGATTGTCTAGACTAAACAGAGGAGCATTGTTGAAGACTTGATTTTGTTGGTGGTTGTTGGTGTTTTTAGTGCATTTTTTTTTTTTTTGTAGTACTTTAGTGTTAGTGTTTGATTGTTTGTATCATGTTTGTTAAAAAAAAAAAAAGGTTCAATAAAGATATTGTGGAAAAAAAAAAGGGGAGGCTATTCCTGCCAACTGACACAAATGTAAATACTGACTATTAAAACTGATAAACTAATAGAGGTGGGTAATAACCCGTACGTATGTAAGTAACCTAATCACAAATTTGCACTTTACTTCATCCATCCAGCCCTCATCCACCTGGACTCAAAGAGGTTTTGAGTCCCAAGTGTCTGAGTTTTTGTATCAGGTGCTGGGGGATGATTGTGTTGAATGCTGTTCTTGGACTTCAGCTCAGCATTCAACACAACCATCCCCCAGTACCTGATACAAAAACTCAGACACTTGGGATTCAAAACCTCTCTCTGTAACTGGGTGCTGGACTTTTTCACAGGGAGGCCACAGAACGTGGGGTTGGCAGCAACACCTCCCAGACCATCACACTGAGCACAGGGGCCCCGCAAGGGTGCGTGTTCAGCCTGCTGTTCTTCACCCTTCTGACCCATGACTGCGTACCAGCCTACAACACCAACCACATCATCAAGTTTGCGGATGACATGATGGTGGTGGGCCTCATCACCAACAATGATGAGGCCAACTACAGAAATGAGGTGAGCCAACTGGTCCAGTGGTGTAAAGACAATAACCTCTTCCTGAATGTGAGAAAAACCAAGGAGACTGTGGTCAACTTCAGGAGGGCTCACACACAGCATCCCCCTCTGATCATCGATGGTGCAGCTGTGGAGAGGGTGAGCAGCACCAAGTTCTTGGGGGTGCACATCTCTGAGGACCTCTCCTGGTCCAACAACCCCCCATCACTGGTCAAGAAGGCTCAAACTTGCCTCCATTTCTTCCCCAAACTGAGGAGAGCACAAGTCCCAACCCCCATCATGTGCTCTTTCTACCAGGGCACCATTGAGAGCATCCTCACCAGCTGCATCCCTGTGTGGTATGGAAGCTGCACTGCCTCCTGCCAGAAGACACTACAACACACAATGAAAGCAGCCAGCAAGATCATCGGTGCCCCTCTGCCCCCCCTCTCAGACATCTACCTCACCTGCAGAGCCATTAACACCGCCGGCGACACCTCCCGCCCCTCACACTCCTTCTTCAGCCCCCTGCCCTCGGGGAAAAGGTACCAGAGCCTCCAGGCCCACTGCACAAGACTGTTAAATAGCTTTGTTCATCAGGCCATCAGGACCCTGAACTCTGTCCACCCCCCCCACCCCACCCCCGGACCATAATGCATTCACCCACAAACTAACTAGCTCAGCTGTTGGCACAGAAAGACTGGCACACCAAAAGTAATACATTTGCTGCTATATGTCTCTGCACTTTAACTGCAACCATTTGGACAAATGCCATACCTGCTGCTGTCTGTCTGTCATTGCAATACTGATCATGTGAAGTCCTGTTACTATCTGCACCTACACTACCACATTGAACTGCAACTACGGGTATTACATCTCTAGTTTTCTGTACAGAGGATTGCTGGGTTTCATCATTGCTAATCATTTATCTGTATTTGCGCTATGGGAGGTCTGGGTCTATCTTTTGTTGCCATTTGCACTACAGGTTGCATTACTGTACATAGACTGCTGTTGTTGTTTTTTCCAGCCTTATTCCTTTTTCTTTTTTATATTGTGTACACCACTGAAAAGAGAGAGAAACACCATTTCGGTTCTCCTGTATGTCCTGTATGTATAGTAGTATTGACAACTAAAATCTGTGAATTTTGCATCTTTGAATTGACTTTTATAAGTGTACACTACTTGAATACATTTGTGAAGAAAACTCCAACTTTGACTGAGCTTTTGAACTTTAACTTATTTGGTCATACTCTTGAGTTATTTTTGATTTTACCAGTTTGTCAGTTTTTGAAAGTTGTTGAGTTATATTAAAACATCAGCAGATCTGCTATACTCTCCATACATACACAGAAATAATCACATACACCTCCTGTTTCCTCTAAAAATTCTAAAGTAAAACTGAAATCTGACTTTGTCCAGCACAATTAAAACCTTATGGTTAATACGGCAGATCAGAAATATTGCTGTTTATAACTTGTTCTTAACCAGGAAATAAAATACCTTAGTTTATTTTATGGAAATCATGAGTTGAATTAAAATAGTTGTTATACTCTTTAATCATTTTTAAACAGAATATAGTTTGGATTTCATTAGAGAGTACAGTGGTGTGAAAAAGTGTTTGCCTCCTTCATGAGTTCTCATTTTTGAATGTTTGTCACACTTAAATATTCCAGATCATCAAACAAATTTAAATATTAGACAAAGATAACACAAGTAGGCACAAAATGCAGTTTTTAAATGAAGGTGTTTTTAAAGGAAAAAAAAATCCAAACCTACATGGCCCTGTATGAAAAAGTGACTGCCCCCTAAACCCAATAACTGGTTGGGCCACCCTTAGCAGCAACAACAGCAATCAAGCATTTGCGATAACTGGCAATGAGTCTTACAGCGCTGTGGAGGAATTTTGGCCCACTCATCTTTGCAGAATTGTTGTAATTCAGCCACATTGGAGGGTTTTTGAGCATGAACCACCTTTTTAAAGTCATGCCACAATATCTCAAACGGATTCAGGTCAGGACTTTGACTAGGCCATTCCAAAGTCTTCATTTTGCTTTTCTTAAGCCATCCAGAGGTGGACTTGCTGATGTGTTTTGGATCATTGTCCTGCTGCAGAACCCAAGTGCGCTTCAGCTTGAGGTCACGAACAGATGGCCGGACATTCTCCTTCAGGATTTTTTGGTAGACAGCAGAATTCATGCTTCCATTTACCACAGCAAGTCTTCCAGGTCTTGAAGCAGCAAAACAGCCCCAGACCATCACAGTACCACCACCATATTTTACTGTTAGTATGATGTTCCTTTTCTGAAATGCTGTTACTTTTACACTGGATGTAATGGGACACACACCTTTCAGAAAGTTCAATTTTTGTCTTGTCAGTCCACAGAGTATTTTCTCCAAAAATGTTGGGGATCATCAAGATGTTTTCTGGCAAAACTGAGACTGTGGAGAGAGGAATAATCAGGCGGAGAAGTCCAGAGCAGAACACGCTTTATTCATCTCTCTCTCCTACATTCTCTAGAATCATGAGCAGCAAAAGCATAACAGGTCACAGGCACCTCTGCTCTTATAGCATACCACCCGGTCAGCCTTCTGTGGTGCTGCATTAACATCAAAGCCCTTGCAATTCCCATTCTCTTTGTCGCTGTTCACATCAACCCACCAACCCCAGCATCAACACACAAACCCCCATGACGATTCCCCTTGTCCTTCCATCTGAGTGTAAACATACTGAGGTGGATTCCCACCCCCCCAGAACTCAGACTGAGCCTTGACCCTCATGTCCTTTGGGTTTCAGCCTATGTCCATAGCAGTAGTAGTAGATTAGTTTATTTGACAGGGACAGTGCAATAAACATAGACAATTAATCAAAGACAATCAATCTGATGTGTTGCACATAGAGTGTATAGCTATTAGCTAATTTGCAACTCTTGTCCCTGGATGAGCTTTAGAAAAAAGAATCAAGTAAAGATGGGAATAGCGGCTATAACGGGGGTCTGTGGCTTCGAGGCGCTGCTGGGCTGGAAAGGGGGGGGGCTCTTGGGGGTGCGTCCGTCTGTGGGGGGACATTGGGGGGGGGGACATCTTTAGCATGCCATTGTGACTGATCTGACGAGTCATCTACCTGGGGAGTTCTCAGTGGGGGTCGTCCGCGCCGAGGAGCTCGGGCCAACACCACCTGCTCGTCTGCTAAAATGAAAGCGGGCTTAAGCCTGTCTATACAGACTGTTTCCCTGCGTCCCCCCAAGTCTAACACAAAATGTTTCTCCCCGGGTTCCAGCACTCTGAACGGGCCATCGTAGGGCGGGCGCAAGGGGGTCCGGTGGGCATCGTGCCTGACAAAAACAAACGCCGCGTCCTTCAAGGCCTTTGACACAAAAGTGTGTGAAAAACAGTAGTGGACTGGACTGGATACCGTCCCTGCCACTGCGCTATGCGGTGAAAGCGGGGATGGATCGATGTTTGCCGCGGGGCTGTCCGGCAAAAATTCCCCTGGGAGCCGCAGCGGCTGGGAAAAAAACAGCTCTGCTGGGGAGGCTGCCAAATCCTCCTTCGGTGCTGAACGCAACCCTAGTAGAACCCACGGCAACCAGTCTACCCAATTTGCATCCGTAAGCGAAGCCCTGAGCGCTGCTTTAAGCGATCTATGGAAACGCTTGCATAACCCATTGGCCTGGGGGTTGTACGCGGTCGTGCGATGAATTGTGACACCCAGGCTCCGGGCCATGGTAGACCAGAGGTCAGAAACAAACTGCGGGTCCCGATCGGACGTGATATCCAAAGAGGTGCCGAAACGTGCCACCCATGTCGTCAAAAAAGCGCCTGCAACTTCTGCGGATGCAGTGGAAGCTAGCGGGACTGCTTCGGGCCAGCGCGTGGTGCGGCACACCACTGTCGCCACTGTCAGCCCTGCGATGGCTGGAGGGGGCCCACGAGGTCCACGTGAATGTGGTCGAACCGCTTAGCCAGGATATGGAGCAGCTCCAAGGGGGCCTTTGTGTGCTTGTGCACTTTGGCTCGCTGGCACGCTACGCAGGCTGCCGCCCAGTTTCACCTGTTTGCTCAGGCTCGGCCAGACGAACTTCGCTCCCACCATTTTGACTGACGCGCGCACTCCTGGGTGCGCCAGGGAGTGAACCGATTCAAAAACGCGGCTGCGCCAAGCACGTGGGACCACCGGGCACGGGCGGCCTGTGGAGACGTCACAGATTGGGGGGGGGGGCCGTCTTGCAGTACTCTGCTCTCCAGCCTTAACCTTGTTGGTCCAGACTGGAGCGCGTAAACGTTCGCGTTGCTGATCTGCTCAGCGGCCATGGCTGTGTAATCTTTCCCCACGTAGACTGGGGCCACTGATGCGCGCAAGAGGTAGTCCGCCACCACGTTGAGTTTACTGGCCACATGCTGAATGTCGGTCGTAAACGCTGAGATCGCGGCCAGCTGTCTCTGCTGCCGGCCCAACCATGGTTCCAAAACGTTGGCCATCGCGTACATTAGCGGTTTGTGGTCCACGAACGCAGTGAAGGTGCGCCCTTCCAGCCAGAACTGGAAGTGGCATATGGCCAAGTGGAGAGCCAGAAACTCTCTGTCGAACACGCTGTATTTACGCTCACTGTTGCGCAAAGACCTGCTTAAAAAAGGCAAGCGGCCGCCAAAACCCGGGAATGTGCTGCTCCACAACGGCCCCTATGGCCACGTCCGAGGCGTCGGTAGTGAGTACTATCCAAGCCGCCGGGTCCGGGTGCGCCAGCAGAGCGGCGTTCACCAGGGCTGTTTTAACCTCAGAAAACGCCTGCTCTCGATCAGGAGTCCAGTCGACTCTGTCCGCCGGTTTCCATTTCTTAAGCGCGGCGTACAACGGCTGCATGAGCTGGGCTGCGTGGGGGAGGAAACGGTTATAAAAGTTAACCATCTCCAAAAACTCCTGCAGCGCCCTGACTGTCTGAGGCTGGGGAAAATCTGCCACCGCGCGCACTTTGTCCGGTAAGGGTATCGCACCCTCCGTGAGATGCGGTGGCCCAAAAAATCAATTCCCGTCACCCCGAACTGGCACTTCGCCGGGTTGATTATTAATCTGTGCTCCTCCAACCTCTGGAAAACTGTCCTGAGGTGGGCTACATGTTCGTCCTCGGACACGCTGACCACAAGGATGTCGTCCAGGTAGACAAACACAAACGGCAGATTGCGCAACACCGTATCCATCGTGCGTTGGAATGTCTGCGCCGCGCCTTTTAACCCGAAAGGCATGTGTAAAAACTCAAAAAGACCAAACGGGGATATTACTGCCATTTTAAGTATGTCCTCAGCGCACACCGGGACCTGGTGGTAACCGCGGACCAGGTCTATCTTGGAAAAAATGCGTGCCCCGGTGAGGTGAACGGAAAAATCCTGAATATGGGGGATCGGGTAGCGGTCGTGCGCTGTGGCGTTGTTCAATCTGCGGAAATCTCCGCACGGTCGCCACGATCCTTCGGCTTTAGGAACCATATGTAGCGGGGATGCCCATGGGCTGTTTGAGCGTCTGATGATGCCCAACTTTTCCAAGTTGGCAAACTCCTCACGCGCTATGGCCAGTTTAGTTGCGTCCAGACAGTGAGGTCGTGCAAAAACGGGCGGCCCCGTGGTGGTAATGAAGTGCTCCACCCCGTGTTTAGTGACGGTCGCCGAAAAAGTCGGGACTGTGAGTGCTGGGAACTGGGTGAGTAGTGTGTGGAACTTACCCCCTGAAGCTGTGACGTTGGCTAGCGTTGTGGGCCCGGCTCCTCTAGCTGTACAGGGGAGAGAATCAAAAGACATTGCGTTAATCAGGCGTCTGTTAGCTACATTGACTAGTAGACCGTGTGCACACAAAAAATCAGCACCCAAAAAGGGGAAGCTGCATGCCGCTATGACGAATGTCCTTTGGTATGTATGGCCGTGCAAGGATACAGTCAGTGTCCTCTCACCAAAAGTCTTAATGTCTGAGCCGTTTGCGGCCATCAGCTCGGGGCCGCTAGTTCCCGCCAGCCGGTCAGCGTAGGACTGCAGGATGAGACTCTTTTGGGAGCCGGAGTCTACGAGGAACCGTCTCCCCGAGCGTGAGTCTGTCACATAGAGCAGCTTGCTTGCTTCACCGGCGGTCACAGCTGTTACCAACTGCCAGCCCTGGCGTTTCCCGAGCGCTTTAATTGGCATGGTGGCACGCATCGGCGTGCGTCCTCTCCAAAACGGCGGTGGTAGAAGCAGAGTGTGTCTCTCCGTTACTTCTTGGCTTCCGCTGCAGCCACCATTGTCGGCTCCTCGCCCCCGCTGGCCGTCTCGCTGGGTTCCAATGCCGCTGCGTTCACTGCGAGTGCTGTGGTGGTGAGGATAATCCGATCCGCCTCTTGCGCTAGCGCCCAGTAGTTACGCATGGCCAGCAGCAGCGAATTGGCAAGGACCTCCCTGGCCGCTGTTGGGAGGTTCCGAAGGAAAAGGTGGGCAAAGACGAAATGCCCGTCATCTGTGCCCATCAACACCAACATCTTCTCCATTAACTCGACCGCCGACCCGTCTCCCAACTCAGAGCGTATCAGGAGCCTTTCTGCTCTCTCGCAGTCTGGGCGGTCTTGAGAGCCTCGTATTTGTCGTGGGCTGGGGGCCGTTGGAGCAGGCTCGCTATCTGCTGAGTTGTGCGCATGTCCAGTGCTGCAACCACGTAGTAGTATCTGTTGTCATCCACCGTTATTCCCTGGAGCACGAACTGGGTCTCGGTGTGGAGGAACCAAGACTTCGGGTTGTGTTGCCAGAAGTCAGGGAGTTTGACCGAAACGGCGCACATGTTGCTGACACCTCCCGTCCGGGTCATCTCCGGGGTGTTCGTCTTGAGTTCCATTGTGCATCAAGGGTCACCAGTGTGGAGAGAGGAATAATCAGGCAGAGAGGTCCAGAGCAGAACAGGCTTTATTCATCTCTCTCGCCTACATTCTCTAGAATCACGAGCATCAAAAGCGTAACAGGTCACAGGTACCTCTGCTCTTATAGCATACCACTCGGTCAGCCTTCTGTGGTGCTGCATTAACATCAAAGCCCTTGCAATTCCCATTCTCTTTGTCACTGTTCACATCAACCCATCAACACACAAACCCCCATGATCATTCCCCTTGTCCTTCCGTCTGAGTGTAAATATACTGAGGTGGATTCCCACAAGACGAGCCTTTATGTTCATTTTGCTCAGCAGTGGTTTTTGTCTTGGAACTCTGCCATGCAGGCCATTTTTCCCCAGTCTCTTTCTTATGGTGGAGTCATGAACACTGACCTTAACTGAGGCAAGTGAGGCCTGCAGTTCTTTGGATGTTGTTGTGGGGTCTTTTGTGACCTCTTGGATGAGTCGTCACTGCGCTCTTGGGGTAATTTTGGTCGGCCAGCCACTCATGGGAAGGTTCACCCCTGTTCCATGTTTTCGCCATTTGTGGATAATGGCTCTCACTGTGGTTCGCTGGAGTCCCAAAGCTTTAGAAATGGCTTTATAACCTTTTCCAGACTGCTAGATCTCAATTACTTTGTTTCTCATTTGTTCCTGAATTTCTTTGGATCGCAGCATGATGTCTAGCTTTTGAGGATCCTTTGGTCGCCTTCACTTTGTCAGACAGGTCCTATTTAAGTGATTTCTTGATTGAGAACATGTGTGGCAGTAATCAGGCCTGGGTGTGGCTAGAGAAATTGAACTCAGCTTTCCAAAGATGTGATAAACCACAGTTAATTTATGGTTTAACGTGGGGAGAATCACTTTTTCACACAGGGTCATGTAGGTTTGGATTTTTTTTTACCCTTAATAATAAACACTTCCATTTAAAAACTGCATTTTGTGTTTACTTGTGTTATCTTTGTCTAATATTTAAATTTGTTTGATGATCTGAAACATTCAAGTGTGACAAACATACAAAAAAATGAGAAATCGGGAAGGGGCAAACACTTTTTCACACTGTTATGTCCGTAAAACTTGGTACAATAATGAGGCGAGTGGTGAACTGAACAGCTTCCACTAGGCAGAGAGGTGGTCAAAGAGGCTGTGCCTCTTCCGCATCAGCCTTTTATACCCCAGGTGGCAACAGAACCGGAAAGGTGGAGCCGCCAATCATATCACACAATAATACAACATATTAATCTAATAAACAACACCACACCCCCCTTCAAAAGTCCAAAACACATGCACACTAATTAGACCCTCCCAAATTTAGTGCCCGAATCACACTAACAATAAACAAGATAAGTAGGCCTATCCATGCACACACAAACAACTAAAACTAGAGGGGGACAGGTGGACTACTGTCCCACTCCCACATGGCCAGACGGATTATTCTGCCGTCTTTGTAATACTATAGTCCATAAAAGAAAGAAAAAGAAAGATTGCCGTGTTCCTACTGTAAACATAAAAATAATCCCACAAACATATATATATATATATATATATATATATATATATATATATACACAGGTTATACCCTCGAACTTGAATTCAATAAATCACTTAATCACCATATATGTCAATATACACATCAACCCCACAACCTGGGCAGCAAACACCACAGGCCCATGTGCTAAACACGTCAGACAATCACTCAGCACCATGGACAGCTCACATAGCAATTTTGTGTATTAGCCATATTGACATACTGCCTACGTAACCAGAACAATGCACACATTAATCTTTAGCAACACAGTAAAACAAACCCCCAAACATGCTAACACAAACATTATTTTTTTTCCACATGGGCAGTTAATAATGACACACCGTAAACATGTTGCCCCCTTTTAACTCATCAGTCACACTCCATGGAGTGCCTCACCGTCCTCACAAACACATCACAGCTCGTTAGGGTGTCTCTGCGTACCATCTGTCAGCTGCAGGTAACCGTCCTCCCGGACAGCCACCACCTGTAGCTGCCCCTGGTCCTCTTGTCTCCTCTGCTTCCTGTGGGCTCCTCTCAATCGGTCCTCCACTCTGGGTCTAACAAAATCAGCGACCCCCAGAGGAGCCCTGCTTGGCTTCCAGTGTTCCTGTGTGGCCCATCGTTTAACCGTGCCAGCCAGTCCTGCCCCGCTCTTTTTCATTTAGACGCCAGCGAAGCCGTTGTGACCCCCTGCTTCTCGGTACCTCCCAGTCGAACTTCAGAAGCTGAATGGGCCAGCCACTTGGCTCCATCCGCCATCACAGGCGTCCCACGGCGCCGCCCAGTTCCCTCAGCTAGGGCAACTTGGGCTCTGGCGCAGGAACTCTCCCACGACGGCGGTGGGGTTGGCCCTGTTCACATTCTAGATTACTAGGCCAAGGTTCGTCCCATATTGCATCATCTACCACTGCTGGGATTGGTTGGTCCCATAAACCGCAGCCTGACCACTTCTCACCCACGCCACTGTTGATGGAAAACCCCAGCCCATAAAGAGATTGCAGCCCATCACTTTTTCACCCATACCAGTCACCAAAAACTTCAGGCTAGTGACCACCAATGATTTATAATGGGCTGTCAGCTCTACCAAACCCACGATGGGCAGCCTCTGTCCTCCATAGCTGCATACAGGTTTCAAATGACCTCTCAACTGATGATAAGGGAAGAAACTCCTCATGGTGGGCCAACTCAACGTCGACAGCACTGTGCCCGTGTCCACCAATAATGGTACCTCCGCACTGTCCAGTTCCACCATACAATACGTACAGCCGTCAGTGTGTGGGGAAATGATGTGGATAACCGCGGGAGTTGGAGCAGGGGTGTCCATTTTGTGTCGCCATTCCCCTCTCTCGAACCTCTTACAGGCCGTGGCAAAGTGATGCAGGAGTCCACACTGGCCACAGCGTTTACCTCTTTCCGGACACTCTCTAGCCTTGAACCGGTACTTAGTGGACCCACAAGCCGAATATTTGGGTGATCCCGGGGCCGACCTCATCTTTACAGCTGCAGTGCATTCCTCTTGCTCGTTGTCTTCACTGTCCAGATCCACAGCCTGCATCATCAATTGTGAGTCATGGCAGTGTAGCGTAGCTCTCTCACCAAGGTCGTGATAACTTGTCCGCCGCTTCACACTGCTGGGCTATCTCCACAGCTGTGGCTGAAGTTAATTCACCGGAGTGTGTAAGCAATCTCGAACGAGCTGACAAACACAGCGTGTGCTCCGCCAGCTGGTCGTGGACCATTTCTTCCTCCAACTCCCCAAACTGGCAGTCTCCAGCCAGCTGCCATAGGTCTGCAACTTAGTGCTGCACCAACTTGCCAGCCCGCTAGAGGCGCTGCCGAAACTGGACCCTCCTGACGATTACGTTTGTAGGCACGTGAAAATGTCATGCCATTCACCCAACCACGTCATCAAAGCTATTGCTAGCTCCCAAAGTTGAAAGGATACATTGTCCTTCCATACCCAAATTATGGACCAAAATTGCCCTTGCTCATACCTTCTTCAGTTTGCCAATGTTTAGTGCCACCAGATAGTTCTGAAACGCAGCGAACCACCTCGTCCAAGGCACCGAAGGCTCCCCCAGAGTCTCCAAAAACAGCCGAAAAGACGATACGCCCGCATCCGCACTTTATCCTCGTCACCAAATGTTATGTCTGTAAAACGTGGCACAATTAATGACGCGAGTGGTGAACTGAACAGGACTTTATTGTATGACTCAAAGTATTACTAACAGACGCTTCTGCTTGGCAGAGAGGTGGTCAAAGAGGCTGTGCCTCTTCTGCATCAGCCTTTTATACCCCGGGTGGCGGCAGAACCAGAAAGGTGGCACCACCACCCATATCATACAATAATACAACATATTAATATAATAAACAATACCACACACACCACTGTACATGTGGATGGTTTACTTTTTTTTCCTCCCACATACACTATTTTTTTATTATTCAAAATCATAAACTGTCAAACTACTTGGTACTTGAGTAACTTTTTCAGGAGATTCTTTTTTGAATTGGATTAATTGAATTGTGCTTGAGTAATTAATATCATAGTAATACTGTTTTCACTTGAGTACAATTCCTGGCTATTCTACCTACCTTTGTAAACTAATGGTAAGAAGAGCTTTATATCTTCTTCTTCTTTCAGCTGCTTCCTTTAGCTGTCGCCACAGCAGATAATCTGCCTCCATCTCATCCTATCCCTTGCATCTTCCTCTGTAACACCAACTCTCTCCATGTCCTCCTTCACTCCGTCCAGGAATCGTCTCTGTGGTCTTCCTCTTTTCCTCCTGCCTGGCAGCTCCATCTTCAACTTCCTTTGTCCAGTATATCCAATATCCCTCCTCTGCATGTGTCCAAACCATCTCAGCCTTGCCTTATCTTACTTAGTCTCCAAACCGTTCAACCTGAGCTGTCGCTCTGATATACTCATTTCTAATCTTGTCCTTTTTAGTCACTCCCAGTGACAATCTTAGCATCTTCAACTCTGCCACCTCCAGCTCTGCCTCCTGCCTTTTTTCAGTGCCACTGTCTCCAAACCATACATCATAACAGGTCTCACTACCATCTTGTAAATCTTCCCTTTCATTCTAGCTGTTATCCTTCTGTTGCAAATCACCCCTGACACTGGTCTCCACCCACTCCAGCCTGCCTGCTCTCTCTTCTTTGCCTCTCGTGTATTTTCCATTGCTTTAAATAGTTAACCCCAGGTATTCAAACTCATCTACCTTCACTACTTCTACTCCTTGCATCCTCACCGTTACACCTGTCTCCCTCTCATTCATACACAAGTATTCTGTCTTGTTTCTAACAACTCTCATTCATCTTCCCTCTAGTACATGCCTCCACTTCTCCAGGTTCTCTTCCACCTGCTCCCTACTCTTGTTACAGATCACAATGACGTCTGCAAACATCATGGTCCACAAAGAGTCCTGCCTGACCTCATCTGTCAGCCTGTCCATCACCATAACAAACAACAAGAAGAGGCTCAGAGCTGATCCCTGATGTAATTCCACCCCCACCGTGAATCCATCTGTCACTCCTTTTGCACACCTCACCACTGTCTCACTGTCCTCATGCATGTCCTCAACCATCCTCACATACTTCTGTGCCAGTCCTGACTTCCTCATACAGTACCACATCTCACTCTCTTGGCACCATATCATATGCTTTCTGTAGATCCACAAAGACACAGTACATCTCCTTCTGACCTTCTGTTGGGGCTTCTGTGTCTATAGCAGATTAATTAGGTCAGCACAGTCAGTTCAGGTGTGCCTCATTGCTGCAGAGACAGCAGCTGAGCACACTTCACACATAGGAGTAAATGCAGGTGTGTTGGGGTTGGGCTTTCCTCACTAATCCAATCACAAGCTTTGCACACCCTTTAAAATCTGTCCAGTCAGTCTCTGCCAGATTGTTGATTTGTTTAGATCACTTACTAGCTGCTCTACTGCAGAGTTAAAGACTCTCTCAGTAATTTAGTTGTGTAGTGTAGTGATGGCCAGATGAGACTTTCTATAGGACTTGAGGCCTTTCATCAAAATGGCTCACATAGACGAGGCCTCATGTGACACTTCATTTTCTCTACTAGGCCATCTAGTGGACAAAACGCATACAACATGCAGATTTTTACAAGGGCATTATTGGTTTAATGTGGGGTTTTTTTTCCATTTCAATAAATACACTGTTTTTGTCTCTCCCAGTACATTCACCTCTGTTCTTATTGTCATGCAGGGCACAGTTGTGCCTCAGCATAATGATGTGTTATTGTTGTATCCAAGGTCCTTGAAACACAGCAGACATTTCATCATGCAAATAAAAATAAATTATAAGAATAGCCCAGCTGGGACTTGAACCCCAACTTCCCAATTGCTTTACCACTAAGCTACTACTTAGTGACAGCTAGATGAGGCTTTTTTGAAGGCTTGAGGCTTTTCATCAAAAATGTTTATATAGACGAAGCTTCATGTGAAACTTCATTTGCTCTACTAGGCCATGTAGTCAACAAAAAGTATACAACATGCAGATGTTTGCAAAGGCATTATTGGTTTAATGTGTATCTTTCCATTTCAATAAATGCATTGTCTTTTAAGAAATATCAATGACCATAAGGGAAAAAAGAAATAATAAAACTCGGGTGCGTACAGTGAATGTGCTTGTGGTACTTATCCATTTTAATTAAGAAATAATAACTTGTCAGCAGTCTTTGGACTAAGGCAATTTCTTTTTTCTTTAGATTATTTCTCCAGCTTTGTAGTATACTCTCTCAGAGCACAGAGGATGCAGGTGTGCAAAGGAAGGGTACTGCAAGTTTGTACAGTGTAGGGTAGACATGTTTCTGTCTCTCCCAATACATTCACCTCTGTCCTTATTGTCATGCAGGGTATAGTGCCTCAGCATAATGATCCAAGCTCTTTGAAACACAACAGACACTTCACCTTGCAAATAAAAATACAAGGACCTAAATGGGACTTGAACCCCAGCCTCCCAGGTGTGGGACAGCTGCTTTACCACTAAGCCATCACTTCAGTTACAATAAATAGCTGCTATTTGTGGAAAATCTATTAATGGGAGAAATGAGCTCAGACTGTTCCCAAACGGGAGACATCCGTGTTTTTGGTGCTGGCTCCATCTGAAAATTGGCTGTGACAAATCCCTTACACAGTCAAACATCGACAACACAAAACATGAGGGACAGGGATTTCCACTGTGTTTCGCTGCTCACTTTATTTCATGTTGCGTGCAAAATCAAGAATGGCTTCCTAACCCAGTCACGTGGTACGACATCAGCAATACATGCCTCAAAACGCGCTTTGCCAAATATTTCCTAGACAAGCTCAGAGCACCCTCGAAGCTCTGGAGCCTACCATCCCATTGCTAGTGTAGTGTATTTTCCCTGCTTTTCTCCCTTAGTCTGCCCAGATCCTGTTTTAGTTTTCTTCCTTGTCCTGAATTCAGCCTCAGTTATCTTCCCCTAGTTATCACCTGTGCACTCTACACGTGGGTCCTTCTCATTGAGTCTTGACACCTTCTCTGTACTTCTGCATCAACAAAGCAAACATTGCATCTGTAATATTGTGGTGACACAATAGGAGATAGCTCTCCACCCAGGACTTTGGGTTGGTGAGGGAGAAGGAGGTGACAGATGGTAATGGGGGAAGAAGTGAGAGGAGCCAGTGAATGGTGCCAGAGCACTAGGGGGTATAAAACTAGAACAAGATGTGCTTTTGCCCTCACTGTGCCAGGTGTCGATGCTTTGTGCAAAGGACAGGATGCTTTTCACACCTGAGGATGCCAGGGTGCGAAAGTATTGTATTAAGCCATGCTCTGTGACATGTATGTGGATGTGTGTACATGCTTTGTGACTCGTATGTTAATGTTTCTCACCCTGGGTGCCAAAGGCAGGAATAAAGTAGATAAAGGAGGTTGCTTTGGTACCCAGGTCAGTCTGCTCTGTTTGTTGGAGGTGAAATAAAGTTCTGTGTCATCAGTTCATGTCTCATCTGATTCCATCCTCTACATTGGTGACCTAGAGACGTGAAATGGAAAACAAACCGAGCACCACCACGGAGACACTGCTGCTGGAGTCTCCCACCGCTGCATGCACCGTTGCAGTCAGACTCCCGGACTTTTGGCTTCATGACCCGGCCACTTGGTTTATTCACATGGAAGCCCAGTTCGCCCTGTGTGGAGTCGTGGTAGGCAACACGAAGCACCATCATGTGGTGGCGTCGCTGGGCACATGGGCCACACAGCGCGCCATGAGTCTACTCTGAGTCCCGCCAGCCCAAGGAAAATACGACGCTCTCAAGCAGCTGCTGCTGTGCCATTATACCCTTTCAGATGCAGAGAGGGCAGAAAAGCTCCTCACCCGCTCGGAGCTAGGAGACAGATCGGCTGTGGACCTGATGGAGAGTATGCTTGCGTTGATGGGCATGGACAACGGAGCTTTCCTTTTCGTCCACCTCTTCCTTAGAAACCTACCGGCTTCTACGCGAGCGATCCTCACTAACTCACCGCTGCTGGCGGCCAGGGACAACCGCGCGCTGGCAGAGGAAGCAGACTGCATCATCCTGGCAAACAAGACTTTCAGCGTTCAAGCAGCGACTGTGATCTCCCGTGGAGCCCAGCGAAGTCGAGGAGCCGAGGGTGGTGGCCACGACAGACGCCTGGAGACACAGGACTGGGATGCTGTGTTTTTTATCACTGCCATTTTGGCAAGGAAGCGCAACATTGTCTGCCGGTGTTCCACTTCAAGAAGCCGGGAAACGGGACAGCCAGCGGTCAGTAGCAGCTGCGACCGCTGGCGACAGAGAAAAGCTGCTCTTCATCACAGACACACGTTCTGGGAGATGTTTTGTGGTAGACTCTGGCTCCCAGAAGAGCCTCATTTTGCCAGTCAGTGCAGACAGGCTGGCAGAAGGCTGTGGCCCGTGTTTAACGGCCGCCGACAGATCCCACATCAGGATGTTTGGAGAAAGGACAGTGACTTTATGTTCACATGGACGCAATTACCAGTGGGACTTTGTGATAGCTGCATGTTCAGTCCCCATCTTAGGTGCTGATTTTATGTGTGCCTATGGACTCCTTGTTGATGTTGCCAACAGGCATTTAGTGGACACTGTATCTTTTTTCTCCTTGCTCTGCATAGCTTAGGGAGTTGGGCCACCAACATACGCAAATGTTCTAGCTCCAGGGGGTAAGTTCCAGGGTTTGCTTTCCGAGTTCCCAGCACTCATGGTGTCCACTTTTTCCACTATGGTAACCAAGCACGGGGTCGAGCATTTTATCACCACGAAAGGTCTGCCCGTGTTTGCCTGCCCTCACCGCCTGGATGCGACTAAACAAGCCATCGCACGTGAGTTTGCTAACTTAGATCGCTGGGGCATTGTTAGGCACTCCAACTGCCCTTGGGCATCCCCGCTGCACATGGTGCCCAAGTCTGATGGGTTGTGGCAGCCATGTGGCGATTTCCGACGCTTGAACAATGCCACGGAACACGACTGTTACCCCATCCCACACATCCAGGATTTTTCCATGCACCTGGCCGGGATGTGCATTTTCTCAAAGGTGGATCTGGTCCACGATTACCACCAGGTCCTGGTGTAAGTAGAGGACGTTCCCAAAACGGCAGTAATAACTCCCTTCGGTCTTTTTGAGTTTTTACGCATGCCGTTCGGGTTAAAGGGTCCAGCACAAATTTTCCAAAGGATGATGGACGCGGTGCTCCGTGACTTGCCATTAGTTTTTGTCTACTTAGATGACACTTTGGTGGCTAGTGCGTCAGAGGAGGAGCACCTCGCCCATCTCAAACAAGTTTTCCAGCATGATTGGAAGCGCACGGGGTGATTGTTAACCCGGTGAAGTGTCAGTTCAGGCTGCCAGTAATCGACTTTTTGGGCCATTGCATCTCGCCCGAGGACACGATCCCGCTGCTGGAAAAGATATGCATAGTGTCAGATTTTCCGCGTCCGCAGACCGTGAGGGTGCTGCAGGAATTTTTGGGGATGGTCAATTTTTACAACCACTTCCTCCCCCGCGCAGCCCAGCTGCTGCAACCTCTGTATGGCACGCTTAAAAAGAAAAAACCCACAGATGGCACTGACTGGACCCCCGATCGGGTCCAGGTTTTCACAGATGCCAAAATGACGCTCGCCAATGTGGCTTTGCTGGCCCACATAGCCCCATCAGCGCGGATAGCACTCACCACAGACACATTTGAGGTCACGGTAGGAGCCGTGGTGTAGCAGTACGTCTCCAGTTCGTGGCAGCCCCTCGCCTTTTTCAGCCATACTTTGCGTGACAACGAGCGTAAGTATAGCACTTTCAACAGAGACTTGTTGGCTCTCCACTTGGCTATGCGTCATTTTCAATTCTGGCTCAAAGGTCGCGAGTTTACCGTGTTTGTCAATCACAAACCACTGACTAACACGATGTCCAAAGTCTCAGAACCGTGGTCGGCCGCCTTTTTGAGTCCGTCCACTCCCTTTCACATCCCGGTGTGCAAGCCTCAGTTAAACTGGTGGGGTCCAAATTTGTCTGGCCACGCTTACGCAGGGATGTGAAAGAATGGGCCTCAGTGTGCGTCGTGTGCCAGTGGGCTAAGGTGGACAAGCACACTAAAGCCCCCCTCAAGCTCTTTCAGATTCCAGCCAGGAGGTTCGACCACGTACATGTGGATTTAGTGGGTCCCCTTCTACTGTCGCAGGGATTCACACACCTTTTAACAACCGTGGATCACACTACGCATTGGCCAGAGGTGGTTCTGCTGAATTCCACCACATCTGCCGAGGTAGCCCGCACGTTCTTGTCAACTTGGGTCGCACGATTTGGATCCCCGTCAGACATCACTTCCGACAGGGGTCTGCAATTTGTTTCATAACTCTGGTCCGCGATGGTCGACAGCCTTGGGGTCAAAATTCACTGCACCACCGTGTACAACCCACAGGCTAATGGTTTGTGCAAGCGTTTTCACAGGTCACTTAAAGCAGTGCTCAGAGCCTCGCTAACGGATGCAAATTGGGTTGACCGCCTGCCTTGGGTCCTACTGGGGTTGCGCTCTGCACCTAAGGAAGATTTGGCAGCTTCCCCGGCAGAACTCGTTTTTTCTCAGCCGTTGCGGATCCCGTGGGAATTTTTGCCAGAGAGCCCCGCGCCTGGTACAGATCTGCCTGCGCACCTTTTTTCCGGTGTAGAGGCTAGGCTCAAAGCACCTAGAGAACGCCAAATTCATTTTCGTCAGGCACGACGCCCACAGAAACCCGCTGCGTCCGCCGTACGACGGTCCGTTCAGAGTGTTGGAAACAGGGTGAGAAACACTTTGTGTTAGACTTGGGGGGTGTAAGGAAACTGTCTGCATAGACAGGCTGAAGCCTGCTTATGTGTTGGCTCAAGCTCCCTGACGCGGGTGCCCACCTACAGTGGCTCCACAGGTTTGTGTTCCCCCTGCAGAGAATTGTTTTCACGGAACTAACTCTTTCCCCTCCCCACCCTTTCCCCCTCCAGAGACCAATCTTTCCTCTATGGGCGCTTGCTCAAGCCCAAAGGTCGAGAGGATTAGGACCCCTTCTGGGTGTTCCGGGGGGGGGGGGCTGTGCGGTCACACAATAGGAGATGGCACTCCACCCAGGACTTGGGGTTGGTGGGGGAGAAGGAGGTGATAGATGGTAATGGGGGCAGAAATGAGAGGAGCCAGTGAAGGGCGTCAGAGCGCTAGGGGGTATGAAACTAGAATAAGATGTGCCTTCGCCCCCACTGTGCCAGGTGTCGATACATTGTGCGAAGGGCAAGATGCTTTTCACACCTGAGGATGCCCGGGCACAAAAGTACTGTATTAACCCATGCTCTGTGACGTGTATGTGGATGTGTGTACATGCTTTGTGACTCGTATGTTAATGTTTCTCACCCTGGGTGCCAAAGGCGGGAATAAAGTAGATAAAGGAGGTCGCTTTGGTACTCAGGTCAGTCTGTTCTGTTTGTTGGAGGTGGAATAAAGTTCTGTGTCATCAGCTCATGTCTCGTCTGATTCCATCTTCCACAGTACTCTTGTTCATATAAAAGACTGAACAGCCTGAACACATCCCCCTCAGCATCAGCGGCCGTTTAGTGGAGAGAGTGGAGAACATCAAGTTCCTCGGAGTGCAGCTCTCGCAGGACCTGACCTGGAGCAAGAATTCCTTGGGGATCAGGAAGCGGGCCCAGCAGAGACTGCACTTCTTGAGGAAACTCAAACAGGCTTCTCTCCCCATCTGCATCCTCAGGACCTTCTACAGAGGTGTGGTGGAGAGTGTTCTGACGTACTGCATTGCTACATGGTACTCCAGCTGCAGTATGTCAGACAAAAAAGCCCTGCAGAGGATAGTTAAGGGAGCTGAGAGGGTAACTGGAGTCTCTCTCCCCTCTGTCCAAGAACTTTTTCAGAACCGTTGTAGGAGCAGGGCACTGAACATTGTCAAGGACCGTTCTCACCCTCTGAATAAACACTTTGAACTTCTGCCATCTGGCAAACGATTCCGGAGCATCAGAGGCAGAACCACCAGGCTGATTAACAGCTTCCTTCCACAAGCTGTTAGGATGCTGAACAGTTGATCCGGAATCCTCATACACACTACCGCACCTACGGACATTATGTATATTATTTGTATATTATAGTTAGTTAGTTTTTCAAGTATGTCTCAGGGATGTGTGAATGGATGTGGTGGGGTGGGGGGGTGAAGATATGTGTGAGTGTGTCTTAAATCATGTTCTTTTACTTACGTATATGGATGCCGAGAGAAACGCAATTTCATCTTGCCTGCAGTACAGTTGTATGTACAGCAATATGACAATAAAGGCTGATTTGATTTGATTTTGATTTGAAGACGATTTGACCATTTGGTCTCTTCATGTTTTCTGATGCAAAGAATGTACACAGCGTTCCAAATTATTATGCAAATAGGATTTTAGTGTCATAAACATTCAATTTTTTGTTTTTCAATTAAACTCATGGATGGTATTATGTCTCAGGGCTCTTTGGATCACATATCAATCTCAGACACCTGTCATAATTAGATTGCCAGGTGAGCCCAGTTAAAGGCAAGGCAAGGCAAGTTTATTTGTATAGCACATTTCGTTTACAAGACAATTCAAAGTGCTTTACATGAAAACATTAAAGCATTACAGCAAGTTGCAAAAGGAATACATAAGAATTTAAAAGCAAACCAAAAAGTAAATTAAAGAGAAACAAAAACAAGCTAAAATAGAACACGACAGAAATAAAATTTACAGTGCATTGTAGGAGATTAACAATTGTTCTACTGAAAGGCTGTGGCAAATAGGAGAGTTTTTAACCGTGACGGTGCTGGAACGTCACTTGTGGTAACGTATCATCACTTCCTGTTTTGCTGTCTGTCCGTGTGGTTTGCTCTCCTCACTCTCCTGAGCTTTGGGTTAGCCACTAGCTGTGGCTACTAGCTCTCCTTCCTCTCCTCCTCTGGTGTGCTCTCTCTGTCAGATGTTTAGCTACACCTCTGCCTCTTTTAGTGATAACGGTAAATGTAATAAATGTTGTCTTTTTGAGGTGCTCGAGGCGAGGTTGTCTGATTTGGAATCCCGGCTCCGCTGCATTGAAACACCGTCTGCGCCAGTTACTCTCGACGGACGTCCCCTAGCTGCAGCGGAGCTAGCTAGCACAGGCCCCATTAGCGGTCCTCCGGCTCTCCTCAGCAGCGAGGAGACTGGGTGGGTGACGGTGAGAAGGAAGCCTAGTCGCAAAGCCCCGGTACACCTCCAACCTGTTCATGTTTCTAATCGTTTTTCCCCGCTCAGCGACACACCCGCTGAGGAAAAAACTCTGATCATTGGTGACTCTGTAGTCAGAAACGTGAACCTAGAGACTCCAGCGGCCATAGTTAAATGCATTCCTGGGGCCAGAGCAGGCAACATCGAGTCAAATTTGAAAATGCTGGCTAAAAGTAACTGTAAATATTCCACAATTGTTATTCACGCTGGCATTAATGACATCCGTCTCCAGCAGTCGGAAGTAGGGATGGGCATTCGGTGAAATTTTCTTCACCGATCGTCGGGAGAATTAATGATTAATAATCGGTTAATCATTAACATTTTTAGGTACGTAACAAGGCAGGTAGACTACATTAGAACATCAGGAATCAGCACAGAGAGCCCTCTCTCTGTTCTCGTGTTGGCTCGGCTCGGGAATCTCGCAAGCTGATTGGCCGAGACGTTTCACCCCGCAAGCTGATTGGCCGAGACGTTTTACCCAGCTTCTGTCCCTGCCGAGCGGCCACCCAACAAACGAAGACCGCATTCATTGCTCTATCGCTCGTGTTACTTAGTCTAGCCGCGCAGAACTTTTTGCTGTTCTCTTGTGCCATTTTGTGCGAAATAGTCTTCCCGTCGAGCCACTACGCCGCCTCCTGCAGCTTCCCTCGACGTGTGTACACCGAATCTTCATGACCTTCTCAATAAAGTTTCTGAAAAAAAAAAAGAATCTTCACGACCGCCATTACTCAGCGCGCAACCACTGTTGGCGGTTTCTTCGCGTAATAAGGGTGTTCCATGGACCCTGTCGATGAGGTATATTTGTATACTGCATTGCAGTGATTGCAGTACACCTGGTCATTTTTTAAATTGAAATGGTCCCACGCAACACTTCGCCGTAACCGCTTCATGATTTGGCGATTGCCCTACGGAAGCCCGCATGTATCAACTGAGGCACGCCAGGGTACGGCGATGGTGTAATGTTGCCCCCTGGTGCCCAAATTTTGCCATTGCATTGTTTGAGGACGGCCGTGCACTAGGCCTAATAACGTCGGATTGTTTAAAAAAAAAAAAACGGTTTGTCGACGAAAATGAACTTCCTCGGTGAAATTCTTAATGATCAATTATCGGTTAATCGGTAAATTATGCCCATCCCTAGTCGGAAGTCACAAAACTTAATGTAGAATCGGTGTGTGACTTTGCTAAAACAATGTCGGACTCTGTAGTATTCTCTGGGACCCTCCCCAATCTGACCAGTGATGACATGTTTAGCCACTCGTCATCCTTCAACCGCTGGCTGTCTGTGTGGTGTCCTGCAAACGATGTGGGCTACATTGACAATTGGAGCTCATTTTGGGGAAAACCTGGTCTTATGAGACGAGACAGCGTCCATCCCACTTTGGATGGTGCGTCTCATTTATCTAACAATCTGGCATCATTTTTATCCAAATTTCCAAAACCTTGACAACTCAGAGTTGGGACCAGGAAGCAGAGTCGCAGTCTTACACGCCTCTCTGCAGCTCCTCTTCAACCGCCACCCCTCAACTTAGCTCCTGTCTTCCCCATCAGAGAATCATTGTCTACTCCCTCCAAAGCAAATAAAAATATAATGTATAAGCATCCCAAAGTGATTAAACAAAAAGTTGGTAAAACTCAAATTAAACATAAAGCCTCTAAATTGAAGGATCTGACCTCTGTTCCTCCTCATAATTTAAAAATTAAATGTGGTTTATTAAATATTAGGTCTCTGGACTTCCGGTTATGGCTGCCACGTGAGAAGGACACGTCTCACTCTGCTCTGCTCCTGGAGAAAAAAAATCGGCAAATAACTCTCTCATTTGGGACAGAACGTATCCCAGCGTTTGGGCGAGGATATATCGGTGAAGCCTAAGGCTGGAAAACCAGGTAGAGGAAAAAGCGAGCCGCCGAAACAGTCCAAATTAACGGACTTTCAGGTCTGTGACGCAGCAGATAAAGCTCCATATATGGCGGAGGAAGCTAACAGCGGTGCGGTATCTGCGGGAAACGGCACAGGTGCGGTGCTGGCTGCCATGAGTTCAATGAGAGCGGACTTTTCCTCTAGATTTGATGGGATTATGGCAGCGTTGGAAGGAATGAGAAAGGAATTGGGTGACTGTGTAGAACGAATGGCGCAGGTGGAGCTTCGTGTCTCTAGTGCTGAAGATGACGTGACTTGTCTTCAATTAAAGGTGCGCACTTTGGAAAAAAAAAATAAATGTCTGGAAGATAATATCCTGGATTTGGAGTCCCGGTCGAGACGGAACAACTTGAGGCTGGTGGGTCTACCGGAGGAATCCGAAGGTCGGGACTCATGTTCCTTTCTGGAAAAGTGGATTCCGGAGGCGTTGGGCAGCGCGGAGCTGCAATCAGCAGTGGTTCTGGAAAGCGCACACCGTATTGGCCCACGGAGAGATAAGGGACCACCGAGGACCCTAATTATGAAGTTTCTCAGCAACAGAGACAGGATGAAGATCTTCAACGCTGCACGAGCTAAAGGAGAGATTAAACACCAGGACCAGCAGGTGCGGTTCTACCCAGATTTGGCCACAGGAATCCAACAATTGAGGAAGCAGTTTGATCCCGTACGTAAGGAGCTGCGCAACCTTGGGATTCGTCATGGTGTAATCTATCCTGCGAGACTGTTGACCACGTATGGGGGCAGAACCCACATCTTCAAGACCCCAGAGGAGGCGCAGGAGTTCATCAAGAAGATCCAAGAAGAGACTGGTGGGAGCTAAGCATGAACAAAATATAAGGTAGAATATTTAAGCATTTGCACAGGCATCTAACTGACTTGAAGCAAATAGCAAGTTTACAAAATATAGATTGTATTATATATTAAAAAAAACAAAAAACAAAACTATGATGTACAAAGTTGCTAAAAATTTTGGAGTTGGAAAACTACAGAGGAGAGTTAATGTTACGTCATTAAAAGCAGTAGAGTTAGGGTGATTGGGAGGATGAAGAAGGAGTGGCTTTGGCTGTTCCTCGTGGGTGTGGAGCGGTCGATGGCTATATCGGGAGACGGAATTTTTCTTTTGATTTTGGGGGGATCGCCACAAATGTGGGAAGGGGGAATTTGTTTGTGTGTAGTTTGTAGGATGAATGTTCAACCACTCATTTTTTTGCTTCTCTGTTTGAGCATGTTTACACTGCAAGGTAATCCCAAACTCCCTATTGATCATAAACCAAAGCGTTAATCTTAATTTAACTTCATGGAATTGCAGAGGTCTACAAAATTTAAAAAAAACTTAAACAAGTTATGAATAAAATAAAAGACATGGGTTCAAAAATTGTGTTTTTACAAGAAACTCATCTAATAGAGGAGGATGTAAAAAGAATTAGGAGTAGATGGCAAGGAAGTGTTTTCACCTCATCATTTTCATCCCGAGCCAGGGGAGTTATGACTCTCATACATAAATCAGTCCCTTTTCAAGTGAAAAATGTAATTGGAGACAAATTTGGAAGATATGTAATCATTCAAGGATCTTTGCTATTAGAAAATATAAATTTGGTGAACTTATATGGTCCCAATATAGATGATCAAAAGTTCTTTGCTAATTTATTTCTTATCTTATCATCACTTACAGGGCAACATATAATAGCAGGGGATTTTAATTGTACATTGAATCCCGGTATAGATAGATCAACAGGACTGGACTGTACGCACAATGGATGTAGGATGACCATTAATCATTTTATGAAAGAATTGAGATTGCTAGATATATGGAGAGAAATGAAACCACAAGTTAAAGCCTACTCTTGTTATTCCAGTACCTACAAGACATTCTCACGTATTGATTATTTTTTGATTTCCACAGAATTAAGGTCCAAGATTCAAAACTGCTTTTATGATAACATCGTGATCTCTGATCATGCACCCTGCTGTCTAATATATGTAGATAAGAAATTGACAAAGGAATCAGGTAGATGGCAATTTCAGCATAAATGGCTTCAGGATGAGGAATTTGTCGAGTACATAGAAAAACAGATAGATGAGTTCTTTGACATCAATACTACACAAACATCAGCATGTGTAAAGTGGGAGGCTTTCAAAGCTTTTATTAGGGGACATATTATTAGTTATACAGGTTCAAAATCTAAGAAGACTCGAGAGGAGAGAGCCCAATTGGAACATAAAATAAAAAGTCTTCAGGAAAAAGTGAATGCAGGAAGTGATCCAAGGTTGGAGAACGAATTGCTGATTTTGAGAGCTGAATATGACAAAAAATCAGCGAATAGAGCTGCCTCGAGTCTTCTAAGATTGAAACAATCTTTTTATGAACAAGGTGAAAAATCAGGAAAATTATTGGCATGGCAGATTAAACAATTAGAATTTAAAACACCAATTACCAGTATTATAAGTAACGGACAGGTAGTTATAGATCCTTCAGAAATTAACAGAGCCTTTAGAGATTACTATGAAAAATTATATGATACCAAAAATGAATCTGATTTAACAAAACTAAATGGGTTTTTGAACGAACTATCTATACCGTGTATTCCAAATGAAAACAGGGAGATATTGGAGTCTAAAATTAGTCAAGAAGAAGTTGGGCTAGCCATTGATAATATGAAATCAGGAAAAAGTGCAGGACCAGATGGTCTTCCAGTTGACCTTTATAAAAAATTTAAGAATAAATTAATAAAACCTTTTTTGGAAATGGTTTTAGAAGCATTTCAAAATAGTAATTTACCATCATACATGAATAATGCCTTAATTATACTGTTGCCAAAACCAGGTAAGCCCTCTAATAAATGTGAAAATATGAGACCAATAAGCCTATTAAATGCCGACCTTAAGATAATCTGTAAAATTTTAGCAAGACGAATACAAGAAATTTTACCAAATATTATTAATCGAGATCAGAATGGCTTTATAAAGGGAAGACAAGGCTTCCATAATGTAAGAAGACTATTTAATATTATTTATTCTAATAAAGAAGCACCGGATACAGCTCTCCTATCACTGGACGCCGAAAAGGCCTTTGATAGAGTCGAATGGCCCTTTCTTTTTGAAGTCTTACAAAGGTTTGGACTTGGAAATAATTTCATAAAATGGGTTCAGATAATATACAATAATGCTACAGCAGAAATCCTAACAAATAACAATATTTCAAAATCAATAAAAATCAATAGAGGATGTCGACAAGGCTGTCCACTTTCACCTTTATTGTTTACTATGGCAATTGAACCTTTAGCGATGGCGATACGTTTACATTCACAAATATATGGAATTAAAGTTGGACCAACAGAACATAAAATCTCCCTGTACGCCGATGACATAATTTTGTTTATGTCGAATCTAAAAAAATCAATTCCGACCTTGTTGAATTTAATAAAGAATTTTGGGGAAATATCAGGATATAAAATAAATAAAACTAAATCTTCAATATTAATGCTAAATGAGACCCAGAGAAATTACCCAGACCCTGAAGTAAATCAATTCAACGTTGTAAATCAGTTTAAATATTTAGGAATCCAAATTGTGCCTAAGCTAGAATCAGTCGCCAGTGTCAACTATGAAGCCTTAATGACAGATATCAATGAGTTAATTCAAAGATGGATGTCACTACCAATGTCGATGATTGGGAGAATCAATATACTTAGAAGTAATATTTTACCTAAAATACTTTATTTATTTCAATACATTCCCTTACCACCACCTTTAGATTTATTCTCAAGAATTAAAAAAAAGTTAGTGGAATTTATATGGAACAACAGGAGGGCTAGATTACGTCTGTCTTTATTATATTTACCATTTGATCGTGGAAGTCTGAAATGTCCAAATTTTAGGTTGTATTATTGGTCGGCACAACTGAGGTCTATGACATATTATTTTTCATTAAATGATCTCCCTCACTGGACTGAAATGGAATCATACAATTTGCCTTTACCTCTTCCCATATTCATATACTCAGATTTGGCAAAAAAAATAACAAAAACAAGTTAAAAATCCATTTGTAAAGCATATGATCAAAATATGGTGTGAAGCTAAAAACTATTTAAAAGAACCACACTTATTGTCACAATTTAGCCCAATATGGGGTAATCAATATTTTAAACCAGGGAGAGCGGATGCTGTATTTCAAGTATGGAATTTAAAAGGGATTCAAAAGATTCAAGATTTATATTTGCCATGTGCAGATAACATAATGTCTTTTGAAGAGCTGAGGATCAAATTTAATCTTAATAGAACACATTTTTTTAAATATCTTCAACTTAGAAACTTTATTCGATCAAATCAAAATAAAGCTCTCACTCGACCTATTTATTCATCCTTGGAAAAAATGTTGATGAAAGTAGTAAAAGAAAGGGTATTATTTCAGAGTTTTATAACTCATTGACACTATCCTCAAGTGAAAACTCAAAGAAAAGATTAAACTACTGGAAAGAAGATCTGCAAAATGAAATTTCAGAGGAACAATGGGAATTGGCTTGTACAGAAGCTCAAACCAAATCAATAAATGTACGTCTTAAATTGATACATTTTAAATGGTTAATGCGGATGTATGTTACACCGGAGGAGTTAAATAGATATAACAAAAATATACCAGATACGTGCACAAAATGCATGGAAAGTAAAGGAACCCTATTTCATTGTATATGGGAATGTAGAATAATAAGAATGTTTTGGGAAGAGGTGAGGGTAACAATTGAAAAAATAATCTCAAAACAAATCATATTGAATCCTAAACTGTTTTTGTTGGGTCTGTACCCAGAAAAGCATAACTTTAATAAAAGTGAAAGAACATTCATAGACCTCAGTTTGCTTAATGCCAAAAAATGTATTGCACTACTGTGGAAAAAGACTCATAGACCAGATGTGACTCAGTGGTTAAGACAGATGTTAACAAACCTTCCACTAGAAAGAATAACATATATACTGAAATCAAAGGAAATTGTGTTTGAGAATATATGGAGACCTTTTATTGATTATGTAAAAAATTTAAACATAACTCTTGAAGAAGAAGGTGAATGATGTGTGTGGACCTTGTAAATTCCAAACTGGTGAACATAATATGTATACTTATGTAATGGATTGTCTAGGCTAAACAGAGGAGCATTGTTGAAGACTTGATTTTGTTGGTGGTTGTGGGTGTTTTTAGTGCATTTTTTTTTTTGTAGTACTTTAGTGTTAGTGTTTGATTGTTTGTGTCATGTTTGTTTAAAAAAAAAAGGTTCAATAAAGATATTGTGGGAAAAAAAATATTAGGTCTCTAACTCCCAAGTCTCTGTTAGTCCATGATCTGTTAATTGATCATCAGATTGATTTAATATCCCTTACAGAGACTTGGTTAGGGCAAGAGGATTATGTTGGTTTAAATGAATCAACTCCCTCTGGTTATTTAAACTGTCAAAATCCCAGAAGTTCTGGTCGTGGAGGAGGAGTAGCAACAATTTACCATTCCAAACTATTAATTAATGTAAAGCAAAAAACATGTCATAATTCCTTTGAGGGCCTGGTCCTCAGTACTGGGCACTTTAGCAATTTTAGGTTAAACCCAATTTTATTTGCCATAGTTTATCATCCTCCATCAACCTACTCAGAATTTTTATCTGAATTTGCTGATTTCTTAGCTGATTTAGTGCTGAAATCAGATAGAATAATTATAGTAGGAGACTTTAATATAAGATAAGATAAGATAAGATAAGCCTTTATTAGTCCCACAATGGGGAAATTCCAGGATTGCAACAGCACAGGGATAGCAACACTCAGAGCAACAATCAGAAGGCAAGAAAAAACAACATCTAGTAAACATATGTCCATATTACTATAAATATATATATATATAGACACACAGTGCAGAGCATTATGGTTGGTTGGTGAATGTGCAGCAGAAAGTCTAAGCTCTCTCTCCGCGGATGCAGCGGGCCAGCTGGAAGTCTTTGGGCATGATGGTGACCCCCTTAGCGAAGAAGAGACCCACCAAGTGGGCCTCGCTGGTCTCCTGCAGAGCCATGACGGCGAAGCTCAGGAAACGCAGGACGGTCTTGAAGTCCTGAGCGATCTCCCTCACCAGGCGCTGGACGGGCAGCTTACGGATGAGCAGCTCCGTGGATTTCTGGCAGCGACAGATCTCTCTCAGAGCCATGGGCCTGTGACGGCGAGGCCTCTTCACTCTGCCGGTGGCTGGAGCGCCTCTCCGAGCAGCCCTGGTGGCTAGCTGTCTCCTGGGGGGCTTCTTCCTCCAGTAGATTTTACGGGCGGTCTGCTTGGTTCTTGCCATCACTCTTTATTATTCTGTCTTATATTTCTTGCACGCCGCCTAAACTCCAGCCCGGCACCCGCGTCGTTTTCGCTACAGCTCCCGGTATGTCGAGTTTCCCATTAGCACCGGGCGGCGGCCAAGTGCTAGCTAGCACTAGCTCCTCCCCGCTGTAGCGTCTCCCGCTGCAAACTGTGGCTCCGTCCGCCGACCCGGGAGACCCCCGGGGCGATCCGTGCGTCCGTGATATATATACAGAGTGAAAGGTGTAGAAAGAAGAAGGAAGATAAAAAAAAAAAAGGCTGTTGCAACAGGCAGCCTACTCGTGTGGCGCCACTGGTCCGGCGGAACCGGAACCGAAAAAAAAAAGTTATATACATAAATACATTATACATATAAATATACATGTAGATGTAGATAGTGACTGCCTTAATGTGGCATTTAATTCAATATTAGACTCGATTGGGTTTTCTCAGAAAGTAGGAAATTCTACTCATTATCTCCACCATACGTTGGACCTTGTTCTGACATATGGCATAGAAATAGAAAATCTTGTAGTGTCTCCTCATAACCCTGTACTGTCAGACCATTGTCTGTTAACCTTTGATTTTACTATTTCTGACTATTTGGCTCCTAACAAAAAATATTATTACAGTAGATGCCTCTCAGATGATGCTGTTACCAAATTTATGCAGATTGTTTCCTCTATGCCATGTGTCAACACAACGGAAATAAGCTATAGACATCTTGCTCCTTCTGTAACTGATAACATGGTGGATAGTGTTACAGCTTCTCTGCATCAGACTCTTGACTTGGTGGCCCTCTTAAAAAAGAAAAAGTCTAATCAGAGATTTCTAACTCCTTGGTTCAACACAGAAACTCATAGCTTAAAACAGAAGACTCATCAATTAGAAAGAAAATGGCGTTCCACTAATTTAGATGAAATCTATTTAGCTTGGAGAAATCATCTTTTAATTTATAAAAAATCTCTTAGAAAAGCTAGAACGAGTTATTATTCTGCATTAATAGAAGAGAACAAGAATAATCCCAGGTTTCTTTTCAGCACTGTAGCCAGGTTGACAAAGAGTCAGGACTCTGTCAATCCTAGCATTCCCTTAGAGCTTACTAGTCAGGACTTTATGAACTTCTTCAATAATAAAATTTCATCCATCAGAGATAAAATCAATCAGATTCTTCCCACAGTTAACTTAAATACAGTAACTACTACAACTCCTTCAATTGTTGTCTGTCTTGATGAGTTTACTCCAATCGATCTTTGTGAGTTAGACAAAATAGTTTCCTCATCCAAACCTTCAACTTGTCTTTTAGACCCTATTCCTACCAGGTTATTTAAAGAAGTCTTCCCACTTATTGGTAGCTTTATTCTTCATATAATCAATTCTTCATTAACTTTAGGCCATGTACCACAGGCTTTTAAAACGGCTGTATTTAAACCCTTACTCAAAAAGCCAACGCTAGATCCAGGAGCTTTAGCTAACTATAGACCAATCTCTAATCTCCCTTTCATTTCAAAAATCTTAGAAAGAGTTGTTGCTACGCAATTATTTGACCACCTGCAGGGAAATGGTTTACTTGAAGAGTTTCAATCTGGGTTTAGAATCCATCATAGTACTGAAACAGCCTTAGCGAAGGTCACTAACGACCTCCTCATCGCATCTGATAATGGACTTGTTTCTGTACTTGTCCTTTTAGACCTTAGTGCAGCTTTTGATACTATTGATCATAATATCCTACTTGATAGATTAAAACAGTATGTTGGACTTAATGGAACTTCGTTGCAGTGGTTTAGATCTTATTTATCCGATAGGTTCCAGTTTGTTCATGTCAGTAATGAGTTTTCTTTCAACTCAAAGCTTAGTCATGGAGTTCCACAGGGATCTGTGCTAGGCCCTACTCTTTTTAGTTTATATATGCTTCCGTTAGGCAACATTATTAGAAAGCACTTTATACATTTTCATTGTTATGCAGATGATACACAATTATACCTGTCAATGAAGCCAGATGATAGTAATCAATTAGCCAAGTTGGAAGCCTGTCTTAAGGAAATCAAAGCTTGGATGACTTGTAATTTCCTGCTATTAAATTCAGATAAGACTGAAGTCATTCTTGTTGGTCCAAAAAACCTTAGAAATACCTTTCCAAATCAAACTTTCAGTTTGGATGCAGTTACTCTTTCTCTTAATAGCTCTGTGAGGAACCTTTGAATTATTTTTGATCAAGATCTCTCCTTCAATTCACATATTAAATTTGTTTCTAAGACTGCCTTCTATCATTTGCGTAATATTGCCAAGATTAGGAGCATCTTGTCTCAGAGTGATGGTGAGAAACTGATCCACGCTTTTGTTAGCTCGAGATTAGATTATTGTAATTCTTTATTATCAGGCTGTCCTAAATCATCTTTAAAAAGTCTTCAACTGATCCAAAATGCTGCAGCAAGAGTTTTAATAAAGAGTTTTTTTTTTTTTTTTTTTTTTTTTGTTTTTTTTTTTTTTTTTCTCTCGGCGCCACACGAGTCGGCTGCCTTTTGCAACAGCGGCTCGATTCCGAGTCTTTTTCCCTTCCTCTCTCTTTTGATCCGTCTTTTTTTTTCACCCCACTTATATCACGGACACACAGATCGTCCTAAATGTCTCCTGAGCCGGTGGACGGAGCCACTGTCTATAGCAGGATACGATACAGCAGAGAACAGCTGCTAGCATTCAACCGCCACCCGGTCCCATTGGAAATACTCGACATACCGAGAGAACTGAGGCGAAAACGCCGCGGCTGCCGGGCTGGAGTAAGGCGGAGGACAAAAAATATAAGGTACAGACCCTCCCTTCCATCTGTTGTCATGGGAAATGTACGGTCGATACTGGGAAAGTTAGATGAGCTAGCGGCTATCTCCCGTTATGATAGCACATACCGGGAGTGCTCTCTCCTTTTGTTTACTGAGACGTGGCTAACTGAACTAGCAGCAGATGCTAACATTGAGCTGGAGGGTTTTCACATGATACGAGCTGACCGAACACCAGACAGTGGCAAGGCTAGGGGCGGTGGAGTGATCATGTATGTTAACAACAACTGGTGCAGACCGGGACATATCACTGTTAAACAACGACACTGCAGCAAAGACATTGAGTTGCTAGCTGTTAGCATGAGGCCTACATATCTCCCGAGAGAACACTCACACGTGATCTGCATTGTTGTTTATGCAAATCCGACGGCGAACGCTGGGACAGCACGTGACGTCATCCATTCAGTAACCAGCAGGCTGCAGACAGAACACCCAGATGCTCTTCTCCTCATCTCAGGCGATTTCAACCAGTAAATATACAGGGAACAGACATCGAGATGGTGACATCCTATAAGTACCTGGGTATTCATCTGAACAATAAACTAGACTGGTCACACAATACTGATGCACTCTACAAGAAGGGACAGCGCAGGCTGTTCCTGCTGAGGAGACTCAGGTCTTTTGGTGTACAAGGGGCGCTGCTGAAGTCATTCTATGACACGGTGGTGGCATCAGCCATCACTTTTGGAGTGGTCTGCTGGGGCAGTGGCATTACTGCAGCCGATAGGAAGAGACTGAACAAACTGATTAAGAAAGCTAGCTCTGTCCTGGGGCAGCGCCTTGATCCGATGGAGGAGATAGGAGAGAGAAGGACGGTGGCTAAACTGTCATCTCTGCTGGAGTCCGAGTTCCACCCTATGCAGGACATACTGAATGCACTGAGGAGCTCATTTAGCAGCAGACTACATCATCCCAGGTGCACAACCGAGAGGTTTCGTAGGTCCTTCCTACCAACGGCTGTCAGACTGTACAACCTAAGCAGGGCTGCTCGCAGAGATAGCAAAAAAGACGTAACAAACTAATAGTTTTTTGAATGCAGAAGATGCAATAGACTTACACAGTGGTCCTCTCCGGCATACAACTAGGAGCATGCCGGTCGCTATGGAGGGTGAGAGTGTGTATGGGCACATAATCATACCATGCAGGATAGCTGGGTAGACGGTTATGCTGTTTCATTCCATCTAGCGGCAATGCTCTGCACTGTGTGTGTTTATATATTTGCATATTTGTTCCGTCTAGCTGCAATGCTCCGTACTGTGGGTGTTTATATATTTATATATCTACATGTTATTCCATCTAGCTACATTGCTCCGCACTGTGTGTGTTTATATACTTGCATATTTATTCCACCTAGCTGCAATGCTCCGTACTGTGGGTGTTTATATATTTACATATTTATTCCATCTAGCTACAATGCTCTGCACTGTGTGTTCATATATTCATATATTTATTCCATCCAGCTACAATGCTCTGCACTGTGTGTCTGTGTGTGTGTGTATATATATATATTTTATAGTAATACGTACATATGTTTATTAGCTGCTCTTGCTTGCTTGTTTTTTTTTCTTGCCTTCTGATTGTTGCTCTGAGTGTTGCTATCCCTGTGCTGTTGCAATCCTGGAATTTCCCCGTTGTGGGACTAATAAAGGCTTATCTTATCTTATCTTATCTTATCTTATCTTATCTTATCTTAATAGGTACTAGAAAGAGAGATCATATCTCTCCGGTTCTGGCCTCCCTTCATTGGCTTCCCATAGAGTTTAGAATTAAGTTTAAAGTCCTTCTTCTTACTTACAAAGCTCTAAACAATCAGGCTCCTTTTTATTTAAAAGATCTGATACTACCGTATTATCCTAACAGAGCACTATGCTCCCAAAATGCAGGATTACTTGTAATACCTAGAATCTCCAAAAGTACAATGGGAGGCAGCGCCTTCAGTTATCAAGCTCCTCTCCTGTGGAACCAGCTGCCAATCTGGATTCGGGAGTCAGACTCAATCTCTGTTTTTAAGAATAGGGCTAAAACCTACCTTTTTGATATAGCCTACAATTAGGGAGGGATCATGTGTTTCTGAACCCTCCCTTAGTTATGCTGCTAATAGGTTTAGTCAGCCAGGGGACCTCCAATAATGCACTGGGCCTCACTCCTTTCTTCACTCTCAATGAAATATTTTTTTTTGCTGGTCATTAACATCTGTTTGTTCTCTCCCATAGATTGAGTCCCCATCGTGCTGTTTGCTCTCTACATGTCTGTTCTTTTCATCTTCTCTATCCCCTCACCCCCCAGCCAGTCGCAGCAGATGACTGCCCCTCCCTGAGCCTGGTTCTGCTGGAGGTTTCTTCCTGTTAAAAGGGAGTTTTTCCTCTCCACCGTCGCCAAGTGCTTGCTCACAGGGGATCGCCTGATTGCTGGGGTCTTTCTGCAACTGTGGGGGTCCCCCCTACAGTTGAAAGTGCTATGAAATGACTGTTGTGAAATGGCGCTATATAAATAAAGTTGAATTGAACTGAATTGAATTGAACCTGGATTTAAAGTAGTTGAGAGTTTCAGCAGCCTTGATGCTTTCTGGGAGTTTGTTCCATATGTGAGGGGCATAAAAACTAAATGCTGCCTCACCATGTTTGGTTCTAACTCTGGGCACAGATAGTAGACCTGACCCTGATGATCTGAGGGCTCTGGGTGGTTCATAATGGACTAGTAGATCTGAAATGTATTTTGGCCCTAAACCATTCAGAGCTTTATAAACCAACAGCAGTATTTTGAAATCTATTCTTTGACAAACAGGAAACCAGTGTAAAGATTGGAGAACTGGAGTTACAGTATATGATCTACTTTCTTGGTCTTAGTGAGGACACGAGCTGCAGCATTCTAAACCAACTGCAGCTGTCTGATGAACTTAAAGGAAAACTACTTAAGGATGTTCCACATTATTAAGCATACCACAGATTTCAAGCAATATGGAAAAGAAAAATGATCTCTCTGCTGCCGAAAAGCATCAGAGCCTTGGACAAGGTATGAAAACATTATATATTTCACAAAAACTTAAGCGTGATCATCGTACTGTGAAGAAATTTGTGGCTGATTCAGAACACAGATGGGTTCGTGCAGATAAAGGCATAATGAGGAAGGTTCCTCCCATACAAATTCATCGTATTAAGAGAGTAGCTACTAAAATGCCATTACAAAGCAGCAAACAGGTATTTGCTGCTGGTGCCTCTGGAGTCCCACAGACTTCAAGGTGTTGGATCCTCCAGAGGCTTGCAGTTGTGCATAAACCTACTATTCGGCCACCCTGTCATGTCCGCTGCATAAATGTGCAGCAAACAAATTAATTGGTATGAGCCCAATATGCAGGTGAACGTGTTTATTAAGAGAAAGGGAAAACACAAAATACACAATATGTTCAATGGAAAAACAGTCTAATACACAAGGTGAAGGATGACCGAGCACAGTTGGCAGGACGAGGAGCCCCCACGCACTCCCAGACAGGACTGGCCAGTGGATAGGAAGGGCAAAAATGAGAAAGACTTACAAGGGTGTTGGAGCACAGCTGGCTCTGGAAAACAACACCTGAGCAATGCAAAGAAAAAGGGAAACCAACAGCTCCAAGACATCAAAGTAAACCCAGTGTAGAGTAGACTTGTATAAATTCCTGACTAAAGACTAGTCACGATTGACTGACATTGCCACACTGAGTGCACCACCCGACAAGCATAAGTATCCAGAGAGCTAATGATGTCAAGTGGATGCAGAAGTGTGGCAGAGCAGGTGCATGATTGACTGTGAGTCAGAATGGATGTGTGTGTGTATGTGTGTGCATGTGTGTGTAAGCGTAAGTGTGTGTATATGCATGTATGAAGGAGTGTGCTTGAGTGCGTGCAGGTGTGTAAATGAGTATGTAGAAAACAAGAAGGAAGACAAATAATAATAATATACAACAGGTGACAGTGTTAACTGGTGGTTGCCTGGCAGGGAGGAGGAGGCGTTTGCTATAGGCTGACAGGGAGCTAGGCTCAGGCTCCAATAACTGCCAGCTGGAATAATTATCAAATAATCAGGAACTAGAGCCACAATCACGGAACTCAGCCCCGTCCGTGACAGAGCCCCCCCAAGGCGTGGAATCCAGACACCCACCGTACCATCAAAACATAAGAGAAAAACCTGCCCTCCCCACCCAGAAAACCATCACCACTTATCAGGGTGGGAGGTGGGGGGAAACGGGTCAGGAGGGAACAAACCAGAAACGATACACAAAACAATACAAGAAACAAAATCCCCAACCAAAAACCTAGGACTACCCCCCCCCCCAAGACCCAAGAGTCCCAGTGTTCATGGGGCCGACCCAAGTCCCAGGGCCCACAGACAGCCAAGCAAACTAGTCCAGGTGGCCAAGCAAAGTCCAACACCAGCCGGACCGCCAGGTAAGGTGAGTCGGGTGGCCTGCCTTGGAAAAAAAGGCCACCTAACCCAATGGCACAGTCTATCAGGTGGCTGGCCAGAGTTCTTCAGCCACCAAGCCAGACAAGACGGGCCAGGTGGCGGACCCAACATAGGGAGACCCAGTCCTTCGGGCGGCCGGCCCGCATAGTTGAGCCACCAGGACTGGAGGGGTGAACGAGGGGGCAGCCTACCCACTGGGAGGCTTAAAGGTGGGTGGCCGGACCAGGAAAGGGGAACACCAGCAGCTACTGGTGGCAGGACCTGGTGGACCACAGCGGTACCCAGCAGAAGGGGGAGGAACACCCAGCAGGCCCTCCGGAAGGAACAAGGAGACCCCGGTGACCTCAAACTGGCTGGCTGCACCCTCGGTGGTCCCGGCTTGGGACAGGAACTCAGCTGCACCCTCAGTGGACCCAGGCTGGGCCATGGCTGCACCCGCGGTGGTCCCGGCCTGGGACAACATTGCACCAGCGGTGGCCCCAGCCTGGGACCTCATTGCTCCCACGGTGAGCCCCGGTTGGGCCTGTGCTGCACCCACGGAGGATCCTGACCGGGCCATGGTTGCACCCACAGTGGAACCCAGCTGGGCCCCTGCTGACCCCAATGCCACATTGACCATGGGCCAACCAACGAGCACCCATGCTAGGAGGCGATCAATCATGGGCACCCTGGGCTGGAACTGAGTACCCCTGACGACCTCCTCAGCAGGAACCCTGGTGACCTCCAGCGGCAAGCCTGGATCCACAGACTCATCTGATGATGATGGACTCTCTCCAGCGACCCTGAAAGAGGACTCGGACAGAGAGGAGGAAGGGTCAGGGTCGCCGGCAGCGGCGGAGCCCAGCAAGGCAAGCTCAGGCGCAGCATGCGGCTGCAGCTGGCTCTCCTTGCCTATAGCTAGGCAAAAATGCTCTATTATGGAAAGGACAAAGACAAAAGAGAGCACTTGCCTTAGCTCAAGTTCCACCGCCGTCCAGGACTCCAACGATCCAGGCGATGTTCCTATGGGCTTGGCCTCCTGGAGGTTCAGCTCAGGTGCTGACACTGCTGCAGTGGCCTCCACAGCAGGCGTGATGGTAACAGCAGTCTCTATAGCCCCAGCCATCGTGACCCATGCTGGTGACTCCTCCGGCGTGGCGGCTGGGGTCTGGCTCACCGTTGCTGCGGGGGAAGGATCCTCCCGGACCTCTGGCTTCTTCTGGTCCTGGTGGTACAGCTCGGGCGCCAGCGTATATTCAGGAGAGAAAGGAGAGAGCATGGAGAGGGCTGGTGAGCCATTCTTAACAGCAGCAGGTGGGGAGAACTCTGGGGACTTCTTTCCCCGAGTCTCCCTACTGGGAATCAGGAAAGACATCTCATTGTTTATAGGGATTGAATGAAAACACACTTGCCTGTTCACCCAGGCTTGGATGTTGCCTGCTGCTGCGATTCGAGAGTCGTCCTCCTTCTGCGCAACAAGGGTGGTATTGGGCCCCTCAATAAATTGTTTGGGAACCGCCCCTCTCGCCACAGGAACAGGAGCTGCCGGTGAAGAAATCAAATGCACCTTTACCGTCTGAAGATGCACCGAAGGAGGGAGGTCTCACAGCGGCAGTGGAGGAAGATTTGGCAGACAGGACTGCCCATGAATGAAGATCTGCTGTGGAGATAGCTGAGTTTGGTGTAAGGAGAAAGGCAGTCAAAGGGACTGGTTTATTCCTCCGGGAAACCGGAACAGAACAACGTCGTTTTGGTGAAGCAGAAATGGTCTTGGTTTGAGCGGGAACGGCCTTTGAGGACTGGCGAGGAGCAGAGACAGCCGAGCCCCGGGAGCACTCCTCCTTTGGCGCGAGCCCGGGTTTTTTCAGGGACTTCCTCACCCTTCCACCATTGTCGCGTCACAGCGACATCAGGAAAATCCTCTCAACTCCCTCTGAGTACTTCGAGAGCTGAGGGCATCAGCGAGCTTCAGCCTCCTCCAGATCCAGGTACCATATCACATCCTCTGGGATGGAATAAGTGCGTGCCATGGAAATTAGCCCGTCAATTTCCATTAGGGCTCGGCAGCACTCCCACTCAAGATGCATGGGGTAGCTCCGTCCAACCACATCCATAACGAGTTTCAACCAGGTGAGTGTAAACACACACACGAAAGATAAAAAAATGACACGTCACTCCACCACTGGGCTCTTTGTTGGTGGTGATGTACTGTCATGTCCGCTGCGTAAATGCACAGCAGACAAATGAATTGATACAAGCCCAATATGCAGGTGAAGTGAACGTGTTTATTAAGAGAAAGGGAAAACACAAAATACACAATATGTTCAATGGAAGAACAGTCTAATACACAAGGTGACGGATGACCGAGCACAGTTGGCAGGACGAGGAGCCCCCATGCGCTCCCAGACGGGACTGGCCAGTGGATAGGAAGGGCAAAAATGAGAAAGACTTACAAGGGCATTGGAGCACAGCTGGCTCTGGAAAACAACACCTGAGCAATGCAAAGAAAAAGGGGAACCAACGGCTCCAGGACATCAACGTAAACCCAGTGTAGAGTAGACTTGTATAAATTCCTGACTAAAGACTAGTCACGATTGACTGACATCGCCACACTGAGTGCACCACCCGACAAGCATAAGTATCCAGAGAGCTAATGATGTCAAGTGGATGCAGGAGTGTGGCAGAGAAGGTGCATGAGTGGCTATGAGTCAGAATGGATGTGTGTGTATGTGTGTGCATGTGTGTGTAAGCGTAAGTGTGTGTATATGCATGTATGAAGGAGTGTGCTTGAGTGCGTGCAGGTGTGTAAATGAGTATGTAGAAAACAAGAAGGAGGACAAATAATAATAATATACAACAGGTGACAGTGTTAATTGGTGGATGCCTGGCAGGGAGGAGGAGGCGTTTGTTATAGGCTGACAGAGAACCAGGCTCAGGCTCCAATAACTGCCAGCTGGAATAATTATCAAATAATCAGGAACTAGAACCACAATCATGGAACTCAGCCCCGTCCATGACAGAGCCCCCCCAAGGGGTGGAAACCAGACACCCACCGTACCATCAAAACATAAGAGAAAAACCTGCCCCCCCCCCCTCCACCCAGAAAACCATCACCACTTACCAGGGTGGGAGGTGGGGGAAAACAGGTCAGAAGGGAACAAACCAGAAACGATACACAAAACAATACAAGAAACGAAATCCCCAACCCAAAATCTAGGACTAGCACCCCCCCCCCCCGATCCCCAAGACCCAAGAGTCTCAAAGTTCATGGCGCCGACCCAAGTCCCAGGGCTGACAGGGAACCAGGCTCAGGCTCCAATAACTGCCAGCTGGAATAATTATCACATAATCAGGAACTAGAGCCACAATCACAGAACGGGGCTGAGGAATCAGCCCTGCCCATGACACACCCCTAACCAATGCTCACAAACAGAAACGGTTGCAGTGGGCCCAGAAATACATGAAGGCTAATTTTCAAACAGTCTTGGGGCGGCTGTGGCGCAGGTGTAGTGTGGCTGATTACTGATTGGAGGGTCAGGGGTTCTATTCCCGCTCAGATTGCAGTCTGCATGTCAAAGTGTCCTTGAGCAAGACACTGAACCCCCAGTTGCTCCTGGTGGGTCAGGCCAGTGCCGGTGCATGGCGGCTCTGCCGCCATCAGTGCGTAAATTTGTGTGTGAATGGGTGGATAGCAGGATCTGTAAAGCGCTTTGGTCATCTGGAGATAAGAAAAAAAGCACTATATAAGTGAATGCCATTTACCATTTGTTTACTGATGAGTGCCCTGGATGGTCCAGATGGATGGAGCAGTGGATGGTTGGTGGATGGCCACCATATCCCAACAAGGCTATGACGTCAGAAAGGAGGTGGCCGAGTCATGTTTTGGGCCAGAATCATGGGGAGAGAGATGATAGGCCTCTTTAGGGTTCCTGAAGGTGTGAAAACGACCTCGACAAAGTATATAGTTTCTGACTGACCACTTTCTTCCATGGTGCAAAAAGAAGAACCATGACTTCCATAGCAAAATTATCTTCATGCATGACAATGCACCATCTCATGCTGCAAAGAATACCTTTGTGTCATTCCTGCTATGGGCATAAAAGGAGAGAAACTCATGATGTGGTCCCCATCCTTCCCTGACCTCAACCCTGTTGAGAACCTTTTAAGCATCCTCAAGCAAGAGATCTATATGGGTGAGAGGCAGTTCACATCAAAACAGCAGCTATGGGAGGCTATTCTGACATCTTGCAAAGAAATTCAAGCAAAAACTCTCCAAAAACTCACAAGTTCAATGGATGCAAGAATTGTGAAGGTTATATCAAAGAAGGGGTCCTATGTTAGCACGTAACTTGGCCTGTTGTGATGTTTTTGATTGAAATAGCTTTTGATTTCAGTAAATATGACCTCCTAATGCTGCAAATTCAACAAAACACCATTTTCAGCTCTTTACAACCAATAAAATGTTTTGAAACTCTGTTGTGCATAATAATTTGGAACAGTGCATTTTGAGTTTTTTGATTTTTGCAAAAAAAAAATAATTATCATTGGGAGGTTTGTTCAATAAAATTTGAGTTACGTTGAATGAATGAATGAATGAATGAATGAATTTATTTATTTCGGACAGTACATTACAGGTTAAAAGAAACTGTATAATATAACAACAAGGTCAAATTAGACAAAGACTCCTTCTACTATACAATTCCACATGAGTTATCCGAAATGGGTGATGGCTGAAGCCGCAGCTTATATTGCCCACCCATATTCCATCCAAGAATTCAAAGGAGAAAAAAGAGAAAACAAGACAAGAGCGATTACAATTTAAAACAAGGCTAAGACAAAATATGACTGAGAGAAAAAGAAAACTGAGCTAGTCTAAGTTAAGCGGTTACTATTCAAAAACAAATCTAAGACATAGTGTCACAGAGAAAAAAGAAAAACTAAGCTATAACACAACACAGGCTGGAAATGTCAATCCTTATGTGAGTTTACATGTCGTCTTGTAAATATGTTTGGAGTATTTCTTACGGTTGATGACTTGATAATTATACTGACTGTCATTTGCATCGACTGTTTAGAAAAATCAGAGACAAATATAATTTGCATAATAATGTGGAACACGGTGTACATGCATCAAATGCAGTGTTGGGAGTAACACATTACTGTAATGCTACTACTTTTGCAGTAACATGCTGTGTAATGAAATTACTGTTTAAAAATTCAGTAATACATTACAGTTACTGAAATTTGATCAGACGCATTACTCATTTTATTAATATGGATAGATATTTTAGCACAAATAAATGAATATACAAACTGACCCTACGTAGCTGAGACAAGCTGTCAGTCGATGTGACCTGTTGCAAAGAACCTGAGTCTTCACTACTGCGCGGAGGAAAAAATGAAGCTGCTTTTGTTTTTGTGGAAATAGATTATTTTTCCTTTGTTGCGGTTAAAGACAAAAGCATATTGGTGGGTTGTAAACTAAGTGCCGGCTGAGAACTACTGCAACCTTCAGAAGCGCCTGAAAACAACAACAAGCTCCGACAAAGCTAGTGCTAAGTAACAGCTGACTATGTGTAGATCTACAGTATTCTGAACAGCCACAGCTGGATGTAAAGTGGAAATACTCTTGTCTCAACATCCACGGCTGGATTTCAAGCACAGGTATGCATCTGGACAGCTTGTGACCCAGCAATAAGTAAACTGATTGATTGCCAGATATGTACTTACAGACTGAAGATGTGATATAAACAGTGACTTTCCATCAGACAGCTCAGACTGTGAGCCACTGAAGTTAAAGCACATTTACTTGCTACCTGGATAAAGATTATTCAAAAATGGATTTTGATGTCCAAAAGGAATTTAAGGGACTGGATAATGTCTCACAGCAGACATTTGGACTGTGGATAATGGACATTTTCTTTGGACCACTGCACATCTGATTAAATCCATATCATAAAGGTAGGATAAACATGGACAGCTTTATGCAGTGTTGCCAACTCACTTTTTTGAAGTGAGTCTCACTCTTTTTCTCTCTCCAAAATAAGGAAATTACTGGTAATTTCGTGTTGATTTTCTTCAGATTTTTCCCACAATAAGAGCTCTCAAAACAGGATAAAGCAGACTGAACATGTTCTAAAAACTCTGTCTGAAACAGTCTGTCTTCAGCCTGACATTAATAAGCCTGTAATGTAATTCATTAATTAAACTAGAGGGTACTCAGAGAGCGCATACCTCTGCCAAGGCTCCGTCCCTCCCTCCCTTTGTTCTCCCCTCCGTCTCTTTGTCCGTCCATATCGCCATCTATCTGTACATTGCGAGATGGGGCCTAGGCGGAGGTATGCACTCACAGATCACCTCCAACGTCTCATGAGTTCATCTTTGGGCCAAGGGCCACCTCTGGTGAAAATTTCATCCAAATCTATCCAGTGGTTATGGAGTACTGTTGCTAACACTCTGTGAGAAGATAAGAGCCTTGGCGGAGGTATGCACTTTGAGATGATCACCAAAATCTAATCATGTGTTCAGTGTGCCACTACACACCTTTCCTTAAAATCTGAATGCAAGGCGCTATATAAACGCAATCTATTATTATTATTATTATTATTATTATTATTATTATTATTATCAGAAAGAGAAACAACAGCAAAAATAATATGACTACATTATAATAATACTAATACTAATAATAATAACAAGACTGTCATAATTGTATTGATCATACATTGGGGCTGGGCAATTCCACCTGAAATCAACATCATGGTTTATTGAAGCTTTCTGGTTCAGTTTTCAGGTTTTCTTTCCTCCTCTCTTCTCCATTACAGTTTACTGACAAGGTTCATAATTATTAAGCAATATTACACAACAGTGCAGTATCATACCATTTTTTTTTGCAGTTATCAACTACAAATTCACATTGTTTGATGCAGCAAAGTTCAGCCTCCACCTCCTCCACTGTCACCTCCTGTTCTCATCTTCCTGTACCGGTGTCCTATGTCCCACACTTCCTTAATTGTGATTGGCTGCTTAGAAAGTTTTGACATTGATGAATAACTCAACACACAGCCATTAATGTCTAAACTGCTGGCAACAAAAGTGAGTACACCCCTAAGTGAAAATGTCCAAGTTGTGCCCAAAGTGTCAATATTTTGTGTGGCCACCATTATTTTCTAACATTGTCTTAACTCTCTTGGGCATGGAGTTCACTAGAGCTTCACAGGTTGCCACTGGAATCCTCTTCCACTCCTCCATGATGACATCACGGAGCTGATGGATGTTAGAGACCTTGCGCTCCTCCACCTTCCGTTTGAGAATGCCCCACAGATGCTCAATAGGGTTTAGGTCTGGAGACATGCTTGACCAGTCCATCACCTTTACCCTCAGTTTCTTTAGCAAGGCAGTGATCATCTTGGAGGTGTGTTTGGGGTCGTTATCATGTTGGAATACTGCCCTGCGGCACAGTTCCCAAAGGGAGGGGATTATGCTCTGCTTCAGTATGTCACAGTACATGTTGGCATTCAAGGTTCCCTCAATGAACTGTAGCTCCCCAGTGCCGGCAGCACTTATGCAGCCCCAAACAATGACACTCTTACCACCATGCTTGACTGTAGGCAAAACACACTTGTCTTTGTACTCCTCACCTGGTTGCCACCACACACACTTGACACCATCTGAACCACATATGTTTATCTTTGTCTCATCAGACCACAGGACCTGGTTCCAGTAATCCATGTCCTTACTCTGCTTGTCTTCAGCAAACTGTTTGCGGGCTTTCTTATGCATCATCTTTAAAAGGGGCTTCCTTCTGGGACGACAGCCATGCAGACAAATTTGATGCAATATGCTGCGTATGGTCTGAGCACTGACAGGCTGCCCCCCATCCTCCCCTTCAACCTCTGCAGCAATGCTGGCAGCACTCATACGTCTATTTTCAAAAGACAACCTCTGGATAGGACGCTGAGCACATGCACTCAACTTCTTTGGTCGACCATGGCAAGGCCTGTTCTGAGTGGAACCTGTCTTGTTAAACCACTGTATGGTCTAGACCACTGTGCTGCAACTCAGTTTCAGGGTATTGGCAATCTTCTTATAGCCAAGGCCATCTTTATATAGAACAACAATTGTTTTTTTCCAGATCCTCAGAGAGTTCTTTGCCATGAGGTGCCATGTTGAACTTCTAGTGACCAGTATGAAAAAGTGTGAGAGCGACAACTCCAAATTTAACACACCTGCTCCCCATTTACACCTGAGACCTTGCAACACTAACGAGTCACATGTCACCGGGGAGGGAAAATGGCTAATTGGGCACAATTTGGACATTTTCACTAGGGGTGTACTCACTTTTGTTGCCAGCGGTTTAGACATTAATGGCTGTGTGTTGAGTTATTTTGAGGGGACAACAAATTTACACAGTTATACAAGCTTTACACTGACTACTTTACATTGTATCAAAGTGTCTTATCTTCAGTGTTGTCCCATGAAAAGATATAATAAAATGTTTACAAAAATATGAGGGGTGTACTCACTCTTGTGAGATACTGTACATTCACACCTAGGGCCACTTTAGAGTCTCCAGTTAACCTAACTTGCATGTTTTTGGTCTCTGTGAGGGTAAACCCACACAGACACGGGAAAAGCATGAAAACTCCACACAGAAGGGTCACTGATGGTCAGGGGGTGGAATCAAACCCACGACCTTCTTACTGTGCTGCCACAGCACTAACCCCTACTCCACCAAGCTGCCCTGAAAATTTCATCAAAATCCATTCATAGCTTTTCGAGTTATGTTGCTAACAGACAAACCAACCAACCAATCAACAGACAACCCAAGCAATGCCACTAAAAGCATTACCTCTGTCCTCCCTTGGTGGAGGTAACTACCTTGCTATGTGTGCAAGATGATTTAAGTATGCATTTAGAAGTAACATGAAAGTTACTTTTCCAAGTAATTAATTACTTTAATCATGCAGTAATTGGTGAAGTAACGCGATTACTTTTGAAAACTAGAAAAGCACTCATAGAGCGCATACCTCCGCCAAGGCTCCTTCCGTTTCTCATGAGCGACCTCCAAAATGTAATGGGTTTGTGTGTAGGCCTATAGCCACTTGTGGTGAAAACTGCATCAAAGTCTGTCCATCAGTTTTGGAGTACTGTTGCTAACACACTGTGAGACGATAAGAGCCTTGGCTGAGGTATGCATTCTCAGATCATCGCCAAAATATAATGGGTTCCTCTGTAGCCCAAGAACCACCTCTGGCGAAAATTTCATTTCAATCTAATCATCTGTTCCCCGTGCCATTACACACCTTTCCTGAAAATTTCATCAAAATCCTTTCATAACTTTTTGAGTTATGTTGGTAAAAGACAGACAGACAAACCCCGGTAAAAACATTACCTCCTTGGTGGAGGTAATAAGTAACTAGTAACTGTAATTAGTTACTATTTTTAGTAACTTGCCCAACATGTCACACTGTGACCCAAAGTTGATTCTTAATTACAACTCCTTTCTTTTCCTGTTTGGGGTCGTCACAGTGGATCATCTACCGCCATCTTATGGAAGTCTCATTTGTGATGGTCCACGTGTTGATTTGGCAAAGATTTTATGCCTAATGCAACCCCCGCTTTACCCGGGTTTATGTTCCCCCTGTGGCTGGGTAACCAACTATGCTTTCCCATTTCTATATTATGCTGTGAATGTGTATCTGTGTGAATGTGAACAGGGCATCCTTGAAAAAGAGAGGGTGCCTCTCATTGGGCCTTCCCTGTGTAAATAAAGGTTAAATTTAAAGAAAGTATGGTCTTTGATATGACCCAGCTGGGGCATGAACCCCACAGCCTACCAGCTGGAGGCAGATGCTCTACCACTAGGCCCACCACTCCATTGTTAAGAAAGAAGCATCAGTTACCCTTAATTTGCCATTAACAATAATAAATCAGTTTATGGCTGGATATTGGTATTGTAAATTGTATTGCGTACTGAGCAGTGCATCTAAACATTACACTGAGCATAAACATTGGGTAGCACAGCTGAATACTGCTGCTTCACAGGAAGACAGTCTGGAATTGTTCTCGTCATGCTGCATGGGTTTTTTTTTCCCCACCCAGGTGTTCCGCTTTCCTCCTGTAACCTAAAAACAAACATCCTGTTGGTGCTTTGCATGGCAGTAGCTACTCCAGTTTTAAATATGATTAACAATGTACAGATAGGAGAAACAGAAGCATAATTTTGTTCTACAGTGCATGATTTGCTGTGCATAGACTGAAGAACAAAGTTGTCTTTCTTCTTTCTACTTGGATGAATATTCTAAAGTCATGTCTGGTGTCAGTAACAAATATAATTGCACATAATAATCAAAGACTAAATTCAGTAACCCCAGCTTGCAATGTATTGGGTGGATGTTTACCTTTAATCAGCTGTTTCTATATGTTTAGCCTGCCCCTCTAACTAAACATTTACTGTACTATAGGCTACCTAAAATGTAACTGTCATGTACCCGCCTTGACTCAGGTTTCTCATTTTCTGCCTCTCCCTGTCTTGCTCTGGGTCTATTTTAGCTGACAGCAGAGCAGCCATTACTTATTTGGGGTGGAGACAGTGAGTTTGGAGCTGAAAGCCTTATAATTTGTAAGGCAGATGGAGGCCACCCATCCACCACACCAAAGTCAGGAGGAAGCTGTATTCCAAAGGGAGCAGAGAGGCGTGGGAGACTTGCAGCTGTGGCCTCTATATTTACACCAGGCACCAGCTGCAGATATTTCTGCTTCCAGGAACGCTACAGTACAACTAACTGAATAAACCTCCTAACCCAATGTTATGCTTCTCTTTTGTCCCCGTTCCTTCTGCTGTGTCTTCATACTGAAGTGAGTGTTAAACAGTGGAAACCAGTGAGTCTGTTAACATTTCAAAGTAATTACACAGTGCTAAGTTGTAAAGACAAGCCCCCTTTCCCTGTGTGGTCAAACATACAGAATACTCCGCTGGACCACATGGAGGTTGGGCCTTCATCCTTGGATATACAGCTATAAAACTACCCTGCCCTTTGAATCCCCACAATTACAGCTAAAATTACATTTTCTCTATTTTACAAAGGGCTGATGGTACCTTCTGATGAAGGCCATGCATCACATTTACATTCATTCATTCATTCATTCATCTTCTTCCGCTTAATCCTTTTCGGGTTGCAGGGGGGCTGGAGCCTATCCCAGCATCTTTGGGTGAGAGGCAGGGTACACCCTGGACAGATCGCCAGTCCATCGCAGGGCCAACACAGAGAGACAGACAACCATTCACTCTCACAGTCATACCTAAGGACAATTTAGAATCCCCAGTTTGATGCCAATTAACCTAACTTGCATGTTTTTGGCATGTGGGAGGAAATCGGCGAAATCCCGGAGTAAACCCACGCAGACACGGGGAGAACATGCAAACTCCACACAGATCACTGTTGGTCGGGGGCTGGGATCGAACCCAGGATCCCCCAGCCAAGGGTGAGTTGCTGTGCTGCCGCAGTGCTAACCACTCCTCCACCGTGCCGCCCCATCACATTTACATTTAAACTAATTCAAGGCACCTGTCTTAGAAAACATTTTAAAAACTAGATCTTTGAATTGTTCTTTTACAAAGGCACTGCCATTACAGTATGCATGAAAGGACATTATGACTATTCTGGATGTGATGGACATCATTACCTCTGCTAAGGAGGTAATCGGGGTGGTTTCTGTTAGCAGAATTACATAAAAACTATTCAGTGGAATTTGAGGAAATCTTCACCAGAGGTGGCCCTTGGGTGGTGGATGAACCAATTCAATTTTGGAGGTGATCCATGAGCGCACATCTCGACCAAGGCACACTGTGATGTACAGATGGACATCACAGGATAGATTAGAAAACTAGCGGACACTTTTGGAGTGTCCGCCAGTTTTCTCATGTAGTGTGTTGTACTTTTAGAAATGCCAGCTTTTAGATTGTTTTATCTTATTAGATCTAAAAACATATTCTTACATCAGAGACATACAGACATTTTGAGGGGTTGTTGCTATAACGTTAAACAAGGGCAAAATTACAAGCTAAAAAGTTTGAATTTAAAAGACAAAAGTGATAAATTAATGAGAAAAATTGCAAATTTATGAGGAAGGGTCATATGTACAATTACAATCACTGCAAATGTATAAGAAAACAAGAAATGCATGAAATACATTAAATTCATTAGGAAAAGGTTTTTTTTTTTCAGAAAGGATCACAAAATTACAAGAAAAAGGAACATGTAAAAGAAAATACATATCCTCATTCTAAAAAACTACCAATGGAAAGGCATATGGAGAAAATGTTGCGAAGATGAAAGACAAATTCAAGACCACACAAAAAAAATGTGGAAAAAGTTTTTAATTACAAGAAACAAAGAAAAATAATTTCAAACATGAACACCCCCCATAGCCAGTTTTATTAGAATGCTCCAAAAATTCACTAAAAAAAAAAAAATCAAAATTTTCAAGGAAAAAAAAAACATGAAAATTTCAGGGGAAAAAAAGTCTCAAATGTTAAAACAAATATAAGAATAGAGTCTCAAAGTTACATTAAACAAAATCTGAAAAAAATGAGAAAAAACCTGTATAAAGTGAAACATTTTTTGGGGAAAAAGTCACAATTTTCCCCTCTCTGTAAGGGCAGCTTACACAAAGATAGCAAATGGGCTGTTACCCTGGCAACAATAGCCCGTACCTGTGCACATCCTTGTTTTATAACATTAGGTCAAGAGCACTTAAATTATTTTAATGAATTTTTGCTTACCAGTATATTCTAAAACTGTTGGGTAGTTACATATGTACAGGAACACCTGTACACCACATATGTATGTGTGATGAAACTGAAAATGAATTGTAATTATGGCCCAAATAAACACCTAGGAGAGGCTAAATGTAGGGATTTTCTGCTTAGGTTAACCTGAAGGCCAATGTGGTTGACCATGGAGCAGCTTGATTTTTTTCCCAGGCTCAAATAGATTAACTGTATATCTAAAATATATATATGAAGGGAGGTAAGGGTGTGTCTGTGTGTGTGAAGTATAGTGAGTTGTTGAATAGAGCAACAAGGAATTAAACAGAAAAAAAGGGTTTTCAAAGGTATGTAGTTAAACAGTAGGGCTACAGCACAGATATTACAAAATACTGACAAACAGTACAATCAACCAATGCATTGATGAATTACTAGAGCAAATTTTCATTTTAAGCACCACTATTTAATAGCAAGAAAATATTTAATATAATCCAAGTAGATAAAAATATATATATATATATATAAATGTATACTTACAGGGTGTGTTGCCTTTGCCAGTCTTCACAGTAGCACAATGCAGAAGAATGCAGGATGAAGGAAAAATGAGAACAGAGCAGCAGTGCATTAGCTCTCCCTGCTACCTTATACTCAGTTTTTTCCAAATGAGCTCTAAAAAATCTGAGCTGGAAATTGATGGCCAACCCTTTCATTTTCAGCTTCTCCTCCCTCTTTCTGAAACTGGCAACAGGCTTTCATCCTCATAGGTTTATGGAGGATCCTTAAAGAACAAAACCTTCTAACTCTACTGTTATTGTTAGAAAAAGTTGGAAAAATAATATTTCATACTACAAAGCAAAATGTAAATGTGTTCCACTTGAATAATATTTCATTGTAATGAAACTGTTTAGCAGTCTGAGTTCATGCATTTGAACTTTGACTAACAGGTACAACTGAAGCCTTTTTGTTTGACTATGACAATCAGATGTTGTATTTGGCGTATCACTAATGTTTTTTAGTAAATGAGTATTTCTGTACTTGGTGGAGCAACTTCTCCGCCTCCCAAGGAGTCCTCTCTAATTAAATACCCACTGATTACAGCCTGTTTCTGCAGGGCACACAGGACTGGTGCAGGGAGAAAGCACCCTTTCCAGCCTATATAGAGAGGGAACATACAACTTCAGAATTTTTTTCTATTTTATACATGTATATATAGTTTAAACTATCACTGAGTTTACCTGTACCTTGCTTTTTATGCAGAGATCAAGAGGATTCTCATGGTTTGAAAAGTCGGGGAGCTAGATCTACAACTGTGAGACAGCTTGCTGCATCACTGCCATAGGGCGGGGCGGGGGGGGAATAGAAGTTTCAGTTAGTACTTGTGTCACAGCCTCACTTAGACTGTGGTTTCTGTTCATAGCTGTCATTTTTCACTTGACTTTTGGATCTAAAATATTATGGAGGTGGCTGACACATTACTTGAAACCATAAGTTATAACCCTAACCCACAGAAATGTGGAAAAGTATTTTTGGAATGTTCTGAGATAAATTACTCACAAAAAGTTAGGGATATTTGACTTGTGGGTGAAGTTTCAGGATGCACCTAAAATGCATTATAACCTTTACAGGTGAACTTAATTTGACCTTCTCTAAGCTTTTGAATGCACATGTCCAACTGTTCAGTGTTTCAGTACTTTTTGCATAACTTACTGTTCCCTAACAAGGTGCTTAACGGCAAAATGCACAACAGGTGTTTGATCCATGAATTGACCAATAAAATTTTCTGGTTCAATTAGAATTGGTATTTAAACAAGCCTCTTCATCATGCTGTTCACATTTTGACATCATGAGACCAAGACGACACCTAACAATTGATCAACAGTACCTCGCCATTGTGAGGCTTTAAACAGGATGTTCTCAGAGGGAAGTGGCCACTGAGCTTAGAGTGTCACAGAGTGTCATCAGCAGGTTGTAACAGACAGACTGGAAGAGTCACAGAAAGGCACAGACGTGGACATCCTTTGGCCACATCCCACGCTGATGACCATCATTGTGAACAGTGCCCTGTGGAACCGGATGACGAATGCCACTCAACTCCAGGCACATTTAAGGGAGGTGAGAGGCACCCAAGGGTCATGTCAGACCATTCAAAACCGTTTACATCAGCATGGTCTGTGTGCTTGATGACTTGCAAGGGTACCTGACCACACCACAGGGCACAGGTGTCACCGTCTTGCATGGGCCAGGGAGCATTTACGCTGGACAAGAGACCAGTGGGCCTCAGTGCTGTTCTCTAATTAAAATCAATTCATGCTGAGCAGAAATGATGGCCGCCAATGATGTTGGAGACGTCAAGGAGAGCGCTATGCATCATCCACTATTGTCACCAGACGAGCCTTTGGTGGTGGTGGTGGTGGTGTTATAGTCTGGGCGGGTGTGTCTAGTCCAGGCATGGGCAAACAACAGCCTGTGGGCTGTATACAGCCCTTTGAGCTTTTCAGACCAGCCCACCAAACACTGATACATAACACTGGTCAACACCAAATTTATTGTCTAAGTTTTTTTAGCTGATTTAGGACAAATTTGATGTGATGAATTCAAAAATCACGTTGGTTTTGTTCAATCAGGTCAACTTTGTGAACTATGGCCACATGTTTTCTTACGTTTTTGTTTACATGTACGGGTATTTTCGCTTTACATGATGCAAAATTCTTTTTTATTTCTTGAAATTCTCTGAATTTTGAACAATGATGACATAACATTCAATTTACATGTACATACCTTTATCAATGTCTACTAGTCAATTTACAGTACACCTGTACAACTGCTGTACAACTGCTTATTACTTAACATAAAAACCTGACCTGATCGAGAGAAACAGATGTCATTTTCGGATTCAGCGGTGCAAAATTATCTTAAATCAGATGAAAAAACACAGACAACTTACAATAAAATTATTTTTGTTATGTTGTGTAAATATCCAAATTTGTGTAAAGACCACATTAATTTTGCCTTTTTCCTGCAATACTCAGGTTTTCCACTAGATGGTGCACTCCAGACACCACCTTTGCTGGAGTCTGGTCTAGCACATTTGTGCCACCTATAGGGGTGTGATAAAACTGCAGATGGCAGTTATGCGCATGCTTTAAACATTTGGTTATACAGTAGACGCTAATGAAGGATGCAGCTGCTTGACCGCTGGCCTTGGCGTAGGTTGATGCATCACAGACGTGAAAAGTATAAAGACAGCTTAACAATGAGTGGACCAAAGAAAAGAAAAGTTGAAAGTGAGTGCCAAGTGTTTAGTAAGGAGTGGACAGCTCAACCGTCACTTTTCCACCAAGCATGCTAACTACGCTAGCAACCAATCAACGCAAGGAGGGGAGGCTACTGCTCAGAGGTTGGCAGCCAATAGAGGGGATGCATTGGAACAGAATTCTTGGCAGTTACAGGACAGTTACCATAGCAACACAGCACTGAGTGGCAATCACATGTGGCAGCTTTATTTTTATGTTGCAAAACATAAAATTCACGCAATATTTAGTCACAGCAGTGCACAGAGTACTTTAATTTAGATGTTAACTAGTGCATGCCCATAGAAAGCAAGTATTCTTGTCTGAAACAGGTAGCCCAATAAGGCTTTACAGGCCCAAATATAGGCTGTGTTTGAAAGTGGAATACAAAGAGGTGTAGCCTATGTGTATGTATGTAGGCAATCACACATGTTAGACTTTGACAAATATAAAAGGGACTGAACACTAAGATTTATTTGATTGTGTGAATATTAATTACAGAATTATTGAAAATGAATGGGACATCCAATATTACCTGCTGTTTAAGAACCCATTTATTTGTTTGTCAGACTTATTTGTTGATCTTTTTATGAGTTATATTCATAAGTGTTGTATCTTGCACTTTGGGGAATGGGAGTTGTTCAGTCATCATAATTGTTTTAGTTTATATGTGTAGTTTACAGTGTATCGTCAATAAACTCATGCAGTACTATAACAGGACACATTTACAAATATTTGAGACCCATTGTAGTGCATCATTTTATATTTTAGCAATGTTATAAGTACAAAACACCCAACATTATTATACACAGCAGAATGACCCGTTTGGCTGCAACTGTTGCATCAGTGTTGCCCATTTTTTCAGTAAATAAAAAATGATTTATTTTGTTATTTGGGCGGTTTTTGTCACGGTCGTCATTTAGTCAAAGCGTGCATATGTGTTTGCATATCATATGAAATTGATCTGGCTATCCCGCTCCACAGTCATGGTGGTTTTATTATTAACTTTTAATTTTAAGATAGCCGTGCACCAGGATAAGTGCTATGTTGAAACTGTGGTGCCGCAAAAGACAACAGTGGGACACAGGTGAAGCAGCAGCTGAGACTGCCGTTAATTGGGCAGGCTGGGCTTGGCTCCCTGGCAAGGACTGCGGTAAACCGGTCTGGCTGCTGTCCTCCCCCGCCCGCACACTTCGTGTTCTTCACATATCGATGGCCGAAACGCAAAACTTCCTACCTGAAAAATGTACTTTTTTGAGAAAACTAAAAAAAAAAAAACATTTTGTTTTCTTGCAGAATGCTATGCTATTTTTTTTTTTCATCAGAATAGTTTTCTTTCACAATAAAAGGCGGGACTGTCTTGCAGATATGAGCAGCTTTCGTTGTTCTCATCATCCAAAGTGAAATCCGCAAATCAGAAAATAGGGCTGTCTACACATCCGGGTACTTTCATGGGAACACACTCACCACAAGAGCGTGGAGGTAAAAAAAAAACCCGGCAGTTTACCATTGAAACAATATGGCATATCAATATTATGATGAGGTTTCACCGCAAGATCGGATCAGATATGATCAAAAACTTTAAATATATGATCTCAAAAGGTAGTCAATATCATCTACCAGTCAGTAAGTGGAAGAATGATCCAACAGAGTGGTCAGAAACAATATTTATTGATATTTGTAATGACGAATAGATGCACAAGCTTGGCTGTGCATTGGCGGAACACTCTAATAATAGAAAATAAATTGTACCTGCTGTGGAAATTCCCAAAAAGCTGTCGTGTTTAGGTTTGCAAAATTTATCCACTGAAGCTCACTGATGTCTGGAAATTAGGACAACAGAGGCTGGAGCTCCACTGAACTGGAACTTTATTACAGTGTATGATAATGGCATATGGCCATAGTTCAAAAAGTTGACCTGATTGAACAAAACCAATGTGATTTTTGGATTTATCACATCAAAATTGTCCTAAATCAGCTAAAAAAAACTTAGACAATAAATTTGGTGTTGACCAGTGTTATGTATCAGTGTTTGGCGGGCCGGAATGAAAAGCCCAAAGGGCTGTATACAGCCCACAGGCTGTTGTTTGCCCATGCCTGGACTAGACACACCCGCCCAGACTATAACACCACCACCACCACCAAAGGCTCGTCTGGTGACAACAGTGGATGATGCATAGCGCTCTCCTTGACGTCTCCAACATCATTGGCGGCCATCATTTCTGCTCAGCATGAATCGATTGTAATCAGAGAACAGCACTGAGGCCCACTGGTCTCTTGTCCAGCGTAAATGCTCCCTGGCCCATGCAAGACGGTGACACCCGTGCCCTGTGGTGTGGTCAGGTACCCTTGCAAGTCATCAAGCACACAGACCATGCTGATGTAAACGATTCTGAATGGTCTGACGTGACACTTGGGTGCCTCTCACCTCCCTTAAATGTACCTGGAGTTGAGTGGCATTCGTCATCAGGTTCCACAGGGCACTGTTCACAATGATGGTCATCAGCGTGGGATGTGGCCAAAGGATGTCCATGTCTGTGCCTTTCTGTGACCCTTCCAGTCTGTCTGTTACAACCTGCTGATGACACTCTGTGACACTCTAAGCTCAATGGCCACTTCCCTCTGAGAACATCCTGTTTGAAGCCTCGCAATGGCGAGGTACTGTTGATCAATTGTTAGGTGTCATCTTGGTCTCATGATGTCAAAATGTGAACAGCATGATGAAGAGGCTTGTTTAAATACTAATTCTAATTGAACCAGAAAATTTATTGGTCAATTCATGGATCAAACACCTGTTGTGAATTTTGTCGTTAAGCACCTTGTTAGGGAACAGTAAGTTACGCAAAAAGTGTGAGATATGTAAGATGAACACACACCTCCAGGTAGCGTCTCTGCCCCGCCCTATATAAAGCCGGGTCGGCCATCTTATTGCTCTCTCTTGCCTGAGCTTAGCTGGTGAGCTGTCAGTAGCTGTCAGTGTGAGTTAAGCTAAACAAAGCTGTGTTCCCAGTTACCTCGCCTCTTCTGTTCAGCTGGTAATATCAGACATAACAGTATCTATCTATAAATGCAACAAATCTCTGTTTGTGTGTGTGTGTGTTCCTCAGATATCTCCCAAACTGTTACACTGATTATAGCCTAAACTAGTCACACACTAATACAGGCTCTGCGCTGTTTGGAGGCCTGGCGCCAAAAGACCCAGTCTCCCGCCGTTAGTTCCCTCTTGTTGTCACAGCGTCCCCATGTCCGCAACATGCCTGATGTCAACATGGCCCTACACAGCATCTACCCCTCCCCTCCTTGGAAAAGCTTAGAACAGCATGTAAAATTCCTTTAAGGCATTACATTCACAACAGCTTCTTCTCTGTCTGTTTTTTTTTTTTTATTTTTGCTGACACAGAACCTGGGCCGCCGGGTAGACCACCGGCAGACCCTGCACGACAGCATGGATTATTCTGCCACCGTGGACCAGTCGTGCTCTACTTAACACATTAAAACAGAGTCACTGTTTTGGTTTGAGTTCAAGGGGGCTTCTGGCAAGCCCGTGGTGGGCGCAGCCCTGGAGGCGCTGCGGCCGACCTGGATGCCATCTTGATCCATTGACCATCTGGAAAGTGATTGGCCCCAACTGCGCGGCGATCTGCCTCGGCAGGGATAGGAACATCTACTGGCTGTCTAGGCATTCAGATCGGCCCCAAACCCAATCGAGCACTGTAGGGGCGAGCTGTTCAGCTGCACTCGGTGCTGCTGCTCTTTCGTCCCTGATGCTGATTGCTGCTGTGGCGGCGTGACTCTCATGCAGGTGGCAGAACGTGCCCCCGGTTGGCGTTGTCCCGCTGGATCCTGCTGGGCCACAAACTCTCTATCCCGCAGCACTCCGGCGGCTCCTTGCTGCTAAAACCGGGTGCAGATAAAGGATGAGTCCAGTTTCTGCCCTTTCTCCTCACTGCTCTCACCTTGCGGTGTCAAGCTCGGATCAGCTATATCCCCGTCCGGGTGTGCTGCGCTCCCAACATCAGCGTTCCCACAGAGCCTCCGGAGAACAAACACTGGGAGGATTCTTGACCCGTAGCGAACCGCCAGCAATACGGTCCCTACTATGCTGATGTGTGTGTGCCTGTAGCCATACAGTCTCACTGGATTCTCCTCAACAGGATGGTTGGAACAGAATTTCTCTACTGTAACCCAGTTCATCACTGACCTCACAGTGGCGGCGTCCCACAGCAACGGTAAGCCAATGTCGTCCAACCTCACCGTGTGCCACCTGTGCACCGCCCCTCTGGAGCCCACTACGTGGATGGTGATTCTAGGTGGTTCTTTAGGGCTGGGTGGCTGGTCTGATGTCTGTCGTGGCAAATGGCAGACCTTGGTGAAGTGATTAAGTTTGCCGCAGCGTCTGCATTGTTGTCCTCTTGCCGGGCAGATATGCGCTTTCTCTCGGTGCGTCAGAGAGCCACATTTACCGCATGGATGATGTTTCACAGCACTCACCCTGGCATCCTCCTGGAAGGGCGCGGCAAGGTTGGACTCCACTTCTGCATTAACCGCTTGCACCAATGGGCAAGCTCTTCTAGCTGTGATTCCAGCTTGTCAGCCACCTCAAGCTGGAGTGTCACCTCCACCACCTTTGCCAACGTTGGGCTGTTTGGTGTGCTCCACCAGCTGGTCCCGCACCATCTCGTCCTCCAAATAGCCAAACTCACATGTGCTCGCCAGACAGCAGAGGTCCGCAACGTACCGTTGGGCTGGTTCACCCACCCACTGTTGGCGCTGACAGAACCGAATTCTCTTCACCAGCACACTCTCTGGTGTCCAGCCAGCAGTGCAATGCAGTCTTCGTATGTGTCTGCCTGTTCCAGAGTCTTAAATATCCGCTGTCCCTCAGCATCCAGGCTGTACAGCAGGATTGCTTGCATCCTCAGCTTTCCATGTCTGCCCAGGTTCGCAGCCTCCGTGCAACTGCAGAACAACTCGAACCATATGAAAAGGCAGCCCACAATATACTCCTTCGGTAATCTCTCCTGGCCAATGTGAATCTAAAAAACTTGTATTCTGATTGCTATCACCATCTTTCATAAGATGGTGATGGCTACATGAGCCAATTGCCCAACATTTTGACATTTTCTTTGTTTAAATTTAGCTAACATTGCCATAGAAATGCATTGAAATCATCGTTTGTTGATACCTCACCGTGCCGTTATTGCACGTTCATGAGATCGGTGACTTAAACATAGACAGCCCTATCCTGCAGATAGGAGGTTTTGCATTTCAGCCATCGAAATGCAGAATTATTCTTTAGAGCTATGCAATCACGGCAACATTATAGTATAATTTTTTTTTAAGCATTAAATCGTCAGTATTCTCTTTTTCTGGACAAATTTGTCGCTTTTCACTTCCTTGCTTTGTTTACGGAATGCTCTGGTGACTGGTCGTGGTGCTGCATATTATTCAATCAGTACGGAGTCAATCCGAAACCCTGCCCACACTTTTAGAAGCCAGAGCATGAAGAAACTGAGAGGTGGCTAAACTTTTATTGATAAAAATTATATATTTTCAGGCAGCGCGGTGGCGGAGTGGTTAGCACTGTGGCAGCACAGCAACTCACCCTTGGCCAGGGGATCCTGGGTTCGATCCCAGCCCCCGACCAACAGTGATCTGTGTGGAGTTTGCATGTTCTCCCCGTGTCTGCGTGGGTTTACACCGGGATTTCTCCAGTTTCCTCCCACATGCCCAAAACATGCAAGTTAGGTTAAATGGCATCAAACTGGGGACTCTAAATTGTCCTTAGGTATGACTGTGAGAATGAATGATTGTCTGTCTCTCTGTGTTGGCCCTGCGATGGACTGGCGATCTGTCCAGGGTGTACCCTGCCTCTCGCCCAAAGATGCCAGGATAAGCTCCAGCCCCCCGCGACCCGAAAAGGATTAAGCGGAAGCAGATGGATGGATGGATGGATGGAGGGATGGATGGATGGATGGATACATATTTTCACTGAGTGACTCCATACTCAGGGATGCACACCCTCGTAACCTCAGCAAAGCGTTTATAAAATCTGAGGCCAGTCTGACGAACAGTTTGGGAGATAACACACACACAAACAGAGATTTGTTGCATTTATAGATAGATACTGTAATGTCTGATATTACCTACTGAACAAAAGAGGCGAGATAACTGGGAACACAGCTTTGTTTAGCTTAACTCACACTGACAGCTATTGACAGCTCACCAGCTAAGCTCAGGCAAGAGAGAGCAATAAGATGGCCAACCCGGCTTTATATAGGGCAGGGCAGAGACGCTACCTGGAGGTGCATGTTCATCTTACATATCTCACACTCTCCCCCCCCCCCCCAAAAAAAAGTCCAAAACCACTCACTCAATTAAGATCCTCCCTAATTTAGGACCTGAATCACGCACTAATAAACAAAAACTAATGTCTCTAAATGGCCTAAAGCATTCACACAGCAAAACCTAAAATAGGGAGGATGGGTGGGCTGCCGTCCTGCCCATATGGCAAGGTGGATTATTCTGCCACCTGCTGGGGTTAATTAATATTCCAATAATATCTAAAATTGCATGACGTGCTCCTAAACTAGAACAACAGGAAAAAAAACCCAAAACAAATAATCCCTTATAACATTTTTTTAAACAACAACACCAACACAACAACAAAAGAACTTCAATATATACTATGTACAACCCAAGTGTTCCAGTAAAAAGGACAGAACTGGTATGGGGGCCAAGGGCACCCTCTCAGCCGATGCGCCCCTGGAAACAGCCGGTCTTCGTGGTGATGGCTGGCCCTCCGGACGCTGAAGCTGCTCCTCCTCTCCATCGACTTCGTCCCACGTCCAGCCTCGTTTCCTGAGGCCTCCTCCTGGACACACCGAAGCTGGTTTGCGTGCCACACTGAGCCATCAGAGAGCCTGAAGTGTGCTGCATCCAGTCTGGCCACTATACGCAGAGGCTCCCAGTGGTCCTGGGGTTGATGTCTGGCCCATCTTCACTGCGGGCGCTCCTCACCTTGCACCCAGACCCAATACAGGACCCTCAACAGGGCCCGGCTCAGCTTGAGGCGTTGTTGCCGAGCCAGCCGCTCCCTCGTGCTCATCAGTCTTGTCCCGACCTCTTCCAATGCTGGTGTAACATGTGCCATCGTAGCCACAGACCTTCTGTCTCATTGTGGCCAGACTCCGGAGACATCTGGGGCTAACCCATTGGTGCCACTCGCCGGCGCAGGTGCCTTGTCGTCCCACTCGGTACTCCCCTCGACCGTTTCCCCGAGCGGCAGCACTGAAACCTTCCTGCGCTGGCCCTGAGCAAAATTGGTCCCGTTTGACTGCCATGGCGTCCGATAGTTCTTCCTCCCATGCCACATCTTCATCAGGCACCAGAATCAGGAGGTTCCACTGGCCACAGCTCGACCACTCCTCCACAGCGTCGTCTTTGATGGCAAAACCCAGTCCGTAAAATAAATCACAGCCCATGATGTTATCGCCCCATGCTGTCACGTGGAATGTGAAGTCGAGCACCGTCGCAGACTTGTACCGAGCAGTCAGCTCCAAAGTTTCAACTGTGTCCAGCCTTCCACCTCCATAACCGTACAACGATGCTGGGTTGCCTCTAACTCTGTGGTGGGGAAAAAACCTCTTCACTGTGGCCCAATTCGGCAGTGAACCCTCCGCTCCCATGTAAGTCAACAGCGGCACCTCCACGTCGTCCAGCCTTACTGTGCAAAACGTGTACCTGTTTGTGTCTGGGGACACCATGTAGATGGTTGTCTGGAGTGGGCAGAGTGATTTCTTCCGTGGGCTCTCCAGTTTAACTTCACGGCAGATCCTGGCAAAATGGTCCAAGCAACCACATCTGTTACACCGTGCTCCTCTTGCCGGGCAGTCCTTAGCCTTTTTCCAGTGCGTCTTAGACCCACAACCCATACAGAGGGACTTTCCCAGGGCCAACCCCTGGCTCGTAGCATTGGCTTCCATCTCCTCGCCGACCCAGCTGTCTTCGCTGTCCAGGTCTGTGGCATTTGCTGCGACATGAGGCTCTAGCGGCTGCTGTGACTGGCTCCTTGTTTGCTCTAGAGCTAGCTTGTCTGCAGCTTCCATTTGGAGCACTAGCTTGATGGCTCTAGCTAACGTGAGCTCATTTGGTGCCGTAAGTAGCCTAGCTTGCAATGTCGTGCTACAGGTATGCTCTGCCAGCTGGTCACGAATCATTTCCTCCTCCAAGGCTCCAAAACGTCACTTGCTAGCAAGCTGTCTTAAATTGGTAACAAACTGCCGGACGGGTTCACCTACTTGTTGACGTCGCTGCCGAAAACGGATCCTCTGGACCATCACATTATCCGGGGTGTTGAAATGGCTAGCTAGCAGCTCTGCTACCTCTTGTAGGTGTCCGCAGCACCGAGCGTTTGCAGGATCCGCTGGCCCTCTATGCCCAAATTGTGCACCAATAGCGCCCAGGCTCTCTGCTTGTCGAGCTCCCCGAGACCCAGCACGGCAACAAAATTCTGAAAGGCCACATACCACCTAGGCCAGGGCACCAGCCGTTCTCCGGGCACCTTGAGGAAAAGACGGATAGGGGCCATGCACGCCTCCATGGTTTTAATCCAACGTCCCCAATGTTATGTCTGATATTACCTTCTTCTTCTTTTAGATTTGATTGGTGGTTGGCAACCAGCTTACAGATGCATTACCGCCACTGACTTGATTATCATCACTCTACATCTTTGTATAAGGAGTTCTTATAAGGAGTTTTGAACAACTCCTTATGTGTGAAAAAATTATCCATCCTTGAACTGCTGAACAAAAGAGGCGAGGCGACTGGGAACCAGCTGTATTTAGCTTAACTCACACTGACAGCTATTGACAGCTTGCCGGCTAAGCTCAGGCGAGAGAGAGCAATAAGATGGCCAATCTGGCCTTATATAGGGTGGGGCAGAGGCGCCACTTGGAGGTGCGTGTCCACCTTACATATCTCACAGATACCACACCATTTACTTGACAGTAGTGATGTGTGGGTAAAGACCAAGGAGCACATGGTAAGTGAAAAACTGGCTGATTCAGAGCCTTTAATTATTATGCCTCGGTGAAAACGGAGGCATACAGTAATTACTAAGTGCATCTGTTTGTGGCTGTGTGTGTGTATCTGTCCATCTCTGTTTTAGCTCGCCCGGTCAAAATTAAGTGGAATTAAAGACTTGTATCACTGTATCACCATATTTTCTCAACTTTCAATTTTCCAGAATTTCAAAATAACGCTTTGTTTTTGAAATAAACACAAAAATAGCTCACCGTTACGTCAATGGAACGGTACTGCACATGCGCCCAGAAACTCCCGCCAGAGTAAAGTACTCAGCAATCCTCCAATACTGAGTGACCAAATGTCCGTCTTTTTGTCCATCTGTTTTCTTCTTCTGCCACTAAACAGCAAAAGCTCCTGTTTGTCTTGATTGTCATTGTATTCATTAGTGATGGGTCCGGCAACACCAATGCGTCGGCGCATGCGTCGAGCTCATAGAGCAAAACCCTGTGTCGGTGCGTGTCGGTGCGTATCACTTTAAGAAAGTCACGTGACGCTAGCACGGCGAAACACTGACACGCTAGCGTTTATAAGGAAGTGCATCTGTCAACGGGATGCATTTGCCCTAAGACTCTCTTATGTGTTGCGGACGGTCCTTGTGCAAATTTATCACAAATTATGGAGCACGAGCAGCCTCAAGGAAAAAGAAAGATTTCCGCCGTGTGGGACCATTTTGATCTGATATCGGAAAATAAGGTATTTAAAAATAGTATTTTTAAAATACTATTTTCTTTGTTTTAATTTCCTTGTTGTTTCATCCTGTTCCTCTCAGAGTTTCCACTTGATCTATCTGAATTCAAATTCATTTGAAAGTGACTCTTAGTTTACTCTTCATATTTTCTGCAGGCTAAATGTCGCATTTGTTCAACAGAGCTGTCATATTTAAACAAAAGTGCCTCCTCAATGCTGAGACATTATAGGGCCGGGCGTGAAAATTAAGTCCCAGATACACCCAGGATAGACTCAGGTATACAGCCCTTCTACTACTTACTCACAGTTGCTTTATTGATAATTAATTCCTATTAATTTATTCTTTACTTCATTTTTAACCATCAAGCTTCCAGGAAGCAGATGCTGGATGAAGCTGTGCTCAATTTCATCGTGAAGGACTGCCAGCCCCTCAGCATTGTGGAGAGTGAAGGGTTCAGGGAACTGGTTCAGGCCCTTCAGCCCTCATATGTCTTGCCAACCAGAAAGGTTTGTGGAAATTATCTAAAGTAGTAGTTGATATATCCAATTTATTTAATCTGTGGGACACATATGTGGGTTTCATATGCTTCATGTGTATATTACTGTATGCTTCACGTCTCAGATGAACAAAAGGACTGATCCTCCTAGACATAACAGGAGGATGTGAAATGTGGCCTTTGGTATGCAAAGAGATGGCCTGGGGGATTTCCTGGCCGCCAGTGGCTTTAGGTGGAGATGATAAGACCTGAAAGAAGACGCATTGCGACTCGGGATTAAAATACAATGTGACTGTGTGCTTTGATGTCCTGGGGTATGTGCCTCGATGGGATCACCTCGATGAGATCACCACCTTATCGTGGTGGGGCACTTTGAGCGTCTCCATGACCCCTAGAGCTATGTCGGCCGGAGTCTCGTACTCCTGGCAGGGTCACCCAAGCCGAACAGGTCAAAGGGTAGAGGCCAGACTAAGAGTGATCCCAAAGATGAAGACCTCAACGGTAGAGCAGGCAGAAGCTAGAAGTAACGATAAACACCACAATGGCTGTAATTGCGGACAAAGGCTAAGGGAGCACACCCTGACAAAAAGCAAGCTGGTGGTGGCACGCTTTGAGGCGGTTTCCCAAAAATCTGGATTCCGGCAGCCTCCTGCAGTTGTGAGAAGATGCCTGTCGTCTAGGGTCTCCCTTGCCACTGGAACCATCTTCTCTACAATCAAGGTAGTGGCATCGGGAAAAGCGCACCCCCCATGCCACTCTAAAAACCATCACTGCGCAGGTATCTTCTTTACCTGAGTTTCCGACCTCTAAAGTCTGGCGGCGATGGAGCATCCAGTAACGGGGGCAGGTTTGAATGAGCTGGAAGCTTCTAGCTGGAACTCTGCACGTCAGCGGCACAGGACAACGGTCGTTAGCAGTTGGGATTGAGTGGCAGCTGCTTCCGGCAGACTCCTGTGCGTCTGAGCAGCCCTATTTAGGGACCGCACTGCTCACCCCAACTGGGGAAAGGCCTAGAAAAGGTGGCCTAAACATTGCCCACTCAGCACAGCACCCGGATAGGAAACCGCACCTGTCGGGACATTCCACTATGTGGTCGAAAAATAAAAACAATACCATTTAGAATTGCAGCATGGAACATAAGGACACTCCTGGATGCCAGTCCGGACAGACCACAGCGCAGAACAGCACTCGTTGCCAGCGAGCTAAAGCGTTACAATGTGGATGTGGCAGCACTCAGTGAGACACGACTCCTCGAGGAAGGCTCACTCAATGAAGTAGGAGAGGGTTATACATTCTTTTGGAAAGGATACCCCATTGGCGGTCAACTCCTTCATGGAGTTGGTTTTGCAATCAAGAACAGCCTCCTGCACAAGCTCACAGAATCACCAGGGGGTGTCAGTGAAAGGCTCATGACTCTTCGTATCCCCCTTGCAAAATGCAGGTATGTCACTTTGGTAAGTGCCTATGCACCAACTCTGTCATCGAACGCTGAAGAGAAGGACCGCTTCTACCAGGCACTCGATGACATCCTCAGTCACATCCCGAAGGGTGACAAAATCATGCTGCTTGGTGATTTCAACGCAAGAGTCGGAAAGAACTTGCAAAACTGGAATGGTGTGATCGGTGCCCATGGCATTGGAAAAGTCAACCCCAATGGCATGAGACTTCTTAGTCTCTGTGCAGAACATGATCTTACCATTACTAACACAATCTTCCAACAAAAGAACAAATATAAGGCATCCTGGATGCATCCCAGGTCCAAACATTGGCACCTGATCGACTATGTGATCGTGAGGAGGGCTGACCTCAAGGACGTGCTCATCACAAGAGCTATGCGAGGGGCAGACTGCTGGACCGACCACCGCATGATTCTGTCAAAGGTCAGAATGCATGTTAGGCCCCTAGCTCACCACGGTGGCCCAAAGAGGAAAACACTCCACTGTGCCAGACTCTCCAGCAGCGACATCTGTGACAACTTCCGTCACTCCCTAGCTGAGAGGCTGGCAGGTATTGAACAACTGATCATCTCAGAGTCTGGGATGGATGAGAAGTGGACCGCTCTATCTACCATTCTCTTTGACACTGCAGCCCAAGCCATCGGTTTCAAAACCAAGAAACATCAGGACTGGTTTGACCAGAATGCTGGAGAGATCTCCACCCTCCTGGACAGAATGCACAGGGCACACAGAGCCACCTTGAACAACCCACAATCCCAATTCCATAAGAAGCAATGGCAAGCCCTTCGTTCTGAGGTCCAAACAACTCTCAGGAAACTGCAAGATGAGTGGTGGATCTCAAAGGCCAACGAAATCCAGACTCATGCTGATCCAGACTCACGAAATCCAGACTCACGATATGCACAGTTTCTATGATGCAGTCAAAACCATCTACGGCCCCAGAAACTGCTCCCTGGCACCTGTGAGATCTGTTGATGGCTCTTCTTTAATCAAGGATCAGGCCATGATAGTGGAGCGGTGGGCTGAGCATTTTAACACCGTGCTTAACCAGCCCACCTCAGTGGACCCAACTGTCATTGCAGAGCTCCCTGAACATCCTACCATGCCAGATCTCGACCTCCCCCCAACCTTCAAAGAAATCCTGCAAGCAGTAAAAACCCTGAAAAACAATAAATCCCCTGGACCTGATGGCATCCCAGCTGAACTTCTCAAGGAAGGAGGCTACCTCTGTACTCGGACATTGTATCTCTATATCTCAGAGGTGTGGAGACGAGAGTGTGTCCCACAACAGTGGAAAGACAGCAACATTGTGACCATCTACAAGAACAAAGGAGACAAAGCCATCTGCTCCAATAGTAGGGGTATCTCTCTGTTGGCTACTGCTGGAAAGGTCCTTGCCAAGGTCATGCTCCGCAGACTCATCTCTGCAATATCAGAGCGGGTCACCCCAGAGTCACAGTGTGGTTTTCGGAAGGACAGGGGAACAGTTGACATGATCTTTGTGACGCGTCAGCTCCAAGAGAAATGTCGGGAGCAGCATAAGGACCTGTTCATTGCCTTTGTCGACCTGTCAAAGGCATTTGACACAGTGAACAGGGAACTACTGTGGCAAGTCCTAAAGAGATTTGGGTGTCCACCCAAGTTTCTCACAATCCTTGCGCAGTTCCATTCTGGGATGATGGCCCGAGTGGTAGTGGGAAGGCACAGCTCAGAACCTTTTGGAGTGCAAACCGGAGTGAGGCAAGGCTGTGTGCTGGCCCCAGTTCTCTTCAACATCTTCCTTGTCTGTGTAACAACTCTGCTACGTAGGAGGGTGGAGAAACAAGCTGGAGTTACCATTGACTTCAGGCTTGATGGTAACCTGTTTAACATCAGGAGGCTACAGGCAACTTCCAAACTGACATCAGAGACCATCATTGAGCTACAGTACGCCGATGACTGTGCCCTGGTTGCTCATACACCAGACGCTCTACAAAACATCCTCTCGGCAGCTGTAACTGCATACACCAGAATGGGACTGACAATCAACACCCAGAAGACAGAGGTACTCTGTCAGTCCAGTACCGACCCCCCACAAAACCCAATAACCCTCACAGCAGCAGGGCAACAGCTGCTCACAGTGCCCACATTCAAATACCTGGGGAGCATAATGTCTGACACCTGCTCAATGGATGACGAGATCCAGAACCGCCTCAAGCAAGCATCAGCATCTTTTGGTCGTCTAAGGAGAAGGGTTCTTCAGAACAGCAATCTCAAACTCCACACCAAAGTGCTGGTCTACAGAGCTGTATGTATCACCACCTTACTATATGGATGTGAGGCATGGACTATTTACAGCCGCCATCTGAGAAGCTTAGAGACCTTCCATATAAGATGTCTCCAGAAGATCCTTGGCATCACTTGGAAGGACAGAGTGCCGCACACAGAAGTGCTGGAGAGAGCTGGCAGCTGTAGCGTGGAGTCCATCATGGCCCAGCATCAACTCAGGTGGTTGGGGCATGTCATCCGGATGCCCAGCCACAGACTCCCACGCAGAATCCTGTATGGTCAGTTACACCGTGGCCAACGCAGCGCTGGTGGGCAGAAGAAGCGCTTCAAAGATCAAATGAAGTCCATCCTGAAGAGATGTCAGATCAACCCCTCTTCACTGGAGGAACTCGCTTCCTGCCGAGACATCTAGCGCTTCCACTCCTCACAGGGAGTGGATTATATGGAGGAACAGCGCACACAACACCGGACAGCAAAGCGTGCAAAGAGGCATGCTCGCCAAGTCCCCCCTGCTCCCCCCAGCACCTCCTTCACATGCCTGGTCTGTAACCGAATCTGCAGATCCAGGATCAGACTATTCAAACACCAGCAGACTCACAAATAAAGAAGATGGTCATCATCGAATCGATGGACTACCAGAGAGAGAGGGGTATAAAAGGACGAATGTATGGGGGTTTCATTCTCTTTTCTGTGTTGGATGATGTTGGAGAATGTGAATAAACCTGACTCGTGAGATAAACTCAGCCTCGTCATTTCTACATTCTCCACACTGGTGACCCTAAGACGTATCATGAGTGGAAGAAATTCCCCCGAACCAGCCGAAGCAGGAGCTCCCAGCCAGGTGTATGCCACTACCGTCCAGCTACCGGACTTTTGGCGAGACAACCCGTGCTCCTGGTTCCTCTTGGTCAAAGCACAGTTCGCCCTCCGGGGGATAACGGTAGATGAGACGAAATTCTACCATGTAATCGCCAAGCTCGACAACCGCACGGCTCGACATGTGCAGAGTCTTTTGCTGAAGCCACCGGCCGACGACAAATACGGCGCTTTGAAGGCTGCGCTCATCCAGCACTTTACTCTCTCAGCCCAGGAGAGAGCGGAGAGACTACTGGCTCTGAACGACTTGGGAGACGGCACGCCTGTTGACCTGATGGAGGACATGCTGAGGTTGAGGGGCTCAGATGGCGACGACTTCCTCTTCACCCACATATTCCTGAGAACCCTACCGTCAGAGACGAGAGCGACCCTGGCCGGTTCGCCGTTGTCGGCCCAGCGGGACTTCCACACGCTGGCCCAGGAGGCGCACTGGATTCTCAACGCCAGCAAACGGCGCACGTCCACCGCAGCAGCGATGGAGTGCAGCGCGACGGGCGGAGACAGCGAGGGGCCAGAGACGGCGGTAGCAGACCCACCGACAACGGCAGGGGCGGGGGCCAAGGATCGCGGAGGAGACACCCTCTGTTTCTACCATCGTCGCTTTGCAGAGAAGGCACGCAAATGTATACCACCGTGCCATTTCAAGCGTTCGGGAAACGCCAAGACCGGGGGTCGGTAGCAGCTGCGGCCCTCGGAGAGGAGAACAAGCTGCTCTACTTGAAGGATGTGAGCTCGGGGAGGCATTTCCTCGTGGACACAGGCTCCCAGCTGAGTTTCATCACACCTTCCTCCGCTGACCGGCTGGCGCCCTCCGGTGGTCCCGGGGTGTCAGCAGCGAACGGCTTGGCGATTAAGACCTTTGGTGAGAGGACTCTGCTTCTGTCCCTACACGGCCGTACATTTGAATGGACTTTTGTCATAGCTGCAGTCAATTTCAATATGTTAGGGGCTGATTTTCTGTGCTCACATGGTTTGTTGGTCGATCTTGCTAACAGGCGCCTGGTTAATGCACTCTCTTTTTATTCTATTCCCTGTACAGCTCGAGTGGCCCCGCCAACAGCACAAGCCAACGTCACAGCTGCAAGTGGTAAGTTCCACACACTGCTCACTCAGTTCCCAACACTCACGGTCCCAACATTCTCGGTGATCGTGGCTAAACACGGGGTGGAACATTTTGTTACTACCACTGGACCGCCCGTTTTTGCAAAAGCTCGGCGCTTGGATCCAGCTAAACTGACCATAGCGCGCGAGGAGTTCGCCAACCTGGAAAAGTTGGGCATCATCAGGCGTTCGAAAAGCCCATGGGCTTCGCCGCTCCACATGGTCCCGAAAGCTGATGACTCGTGGCGACCTTGCGGTGATTTTCGCAGGTTGAATAACGCTACGGCTCAGGACCGCTACCCAATCCCGCATATCCAAGATTTTTCAATTCATTTGGCGGGGGCGCGCATTTTTTCTAAGATAGACTTGGTACGCGGTTACCACCAGGTCCCAGTACACGCTGAGGACATACCCAAAACAGTGGTAATAATTCCATTCGGGCTATTCGAGTTTTTGCGCATGCTGTTTGGGCTTAAAGGCGCGGCGCAGATGTTCCAACGCATGATGGACGCGGTGTTGCGCGATCTCCCCTTCATGTTAGTCTACCTGGACGACATATTGGTAGCCAGCGCCTCCGAAGACGAACACGAAAAATACCTCACAGCAGTTTTCCGGAGGTTGGGAGAGCACGGGTTAATAATCAACCCAGCCAAGTGTCAGTTCGGGGTGACGCAGATTGATTTTTTGGGGCATCGCGTCTCTCCAGAAGGAGCGGTTCCTCTGCCTGACAAAGTGCGCGCAGTAACAAATTTTCCCCAGCCACAAATGGTCAAAGCGTTACAGGAGTTTTTGGGGATGGTGAATTTTTATAACCGTTTCCTCCCCCGCGCAGCGCAGCTCATGCAACCTTTGTATGCTGCACTAAAAAAACAAAAACCCACAAATAAAATCGTATGGTCTCCGGAGCGAGAGCGCGCATTCTCGGAAGTCAAAACAGCCCTGGCAAACGCTGCGTTATTAGCACATCCGGTCCCAACGGCCCGCATAGCGCTCACTACTGACGCGTCAGATGTGACCATAGGAGCGGCTGTGGAGCAGTATGTAGCCGGAGCTTGGCAACCGCTCGCCTTTTTCAGCAGGACCTTGCGCGATAGTGAACGAAAATACAGCGCATTCGACTGGGAGTTGTTAGCTCTCCACTTGGCCATTCGCCACTTCCAGTTCTGGCTGGAGGGAAGCCGTTTCACCGCGTTCGTTGACCACAAGCCGTTGACTTTCGCGATGGCCAAGGTTTCCGAACCGTGGTCGGGCCGGCAGCAAAGACAGCTGGCCGCGATCTCAGAGTTTACTACCAATATGAATGTGGCAGGTAAACTTAATGTAGTGGCAGACTGCCTCTCGCGCGCCGTGGCGGCTCCGGCCCGCGTAGGGGTAGATTTTGCAGCCATGGCCGCGGACCGGGTTAGCGACGCGGAAGTGCGCGCGGCCCCAGTCCGCGTAGGGATAGATTATGCAGCCATGGCCGCGGACCAGGTTAGCGACGCGGACGTGCGCACGCTCCAGTCTGGACCAACAGGGTTAAGGCTGGAGAACAGGGTGCTGCAAGACGGTATGCCCCCCCCAATCTGCGATGTCTCCACTGGGCGACCTCGTCCTGTGGTTCCGGCCGCGTGGCACCGCCGCGTTTTCGACTCGATCCATTCTCTGGCGCACCCGGGAGTGCGCGCGTCGGTCAAAATGGTGGGAGAGAAATTTGTATGGCCGAGCCTGCGCAAACAAGTTAGAGAGTGGGCGGCAGCCTGCATGGCTTGTCAATGAGCCAAGGTACACAGACACACGAAAGCTCCCTTGGAGCCGTTTCACATCCCGGCTAAGAGGTTTGATCACGTTCACATGGACCTCGTAGGCCCCCTCCCGCCCTCACAGGGGTGCACACATCTTCTGACAATGGTTGACCGCACCACGCGCTGGCCGGAAGTGGTCCCTCTGTCGACAACCACAGCCGAGGAGGTGGCGTGCGCGTTTTTAACGGCATGGGTAGCGCGTTTTGGAGTTCCGTCAGATATTACGTCCGACAGAGGTCCTCAATTTGTCTCCGAACTTTGGTCAGCGATGGCCCGCAGCCTGGGGGCAACGATCCACCGCACGACCGCGTACAACCCGCAGGCTAACGGGTTATGCAAGCGTTTTCACAGGTCATTGAAGGCGGCCCTCAGAGCGTCGCTTACGGATGCAAATTGGGTGGACAGGCTACCATGGGTTTTATTGGGGTTGCGTTCTGCACCTAAAGAGGATTTAGAAGCCTCCCCGGCTGAACTAGTTTTCGCACAGCCACTTCGGCTACCCGGGGAATTTCTTCCAGATAATCCTGTGCCAGAGTGCTCCCCAGCTCAGCGGTTGCAGAGTAGCACGGAAGCGAGCACGCTGCCTGGCCCCATTCACCACAGTTTTCCGCGCGTTTTTGTGCCTAAGGCTTTAAAAAATGCGGAGTTTGTTTTTGTCAGACATGACGCCCATCGCCCACCTTTGCGACCACCTTATGATGGACCATTTAGAGTGCTGGAAACAGGAGATAAGCACTTTTTGCTAGATTTGGGGGGCAGAAAGGAAATGATTGGCATAAACAGGCTTAAACCCGCTTTTGTGGTGACTGACGAAGATGTGCAGTTGGCTAGGGCTCCTCGGCACAGCAGACCCCCTAGGGAGCATTCCCCAGAGCTCCCACAGGGATTGACTAACAGTTCTCATTCTCAGACAGCAGTTCCCCAGCAGGAGGGCGCCGCGGGGGTGGTAAAGCCCGCTTACAGCAGATACGGGAGAAGACTGAGACCCAAGCAGCATGTGGACTGATGTGTGTGATTTTACCGTGACATGCAGACTGTTAATATGTTGTTCCATCTTAGACGTTTGGGGGGGGGGGTCATGTGGGACACATGTGGGTTTCATATGCTTCATATGTATATTACTGTATGCTTCACGTCTCAGATGAACAAAAGGACTGATCCTCCTAGAGATAACAGGAGGATGTGAGATGTGGCCTTTGGTATGCAAAGAGATGGCCTGGGGGATTTCCTGGCCGCCAGTGGCTTTAGGTGGAGATGATAAGACCTGAAAGAAGACGCATTGTGACTCGGGATTAAAATACAATGTGACTGTGTGCTTTGATGTCCTGGGGTATAAAAGGACGAATGTATGGGGGTTTCATTCTCTTTTCTGTGTTGGATGATGTTGGAGAATATGAATAAACCTGACTCGTGAGATAAACTCAGCCTCGTCATTTCTACATTCTCCACAAATCTTTAATTTAAATATATGGATTTTCTTTTAGTTTGACTTGGTGTAATTTTCAGACCATCAAACAAATGGTGGCCAAAAAGTACGAGGAGGAACGGGAACGAGTGAAAATGCAAGTACAGCAAGCTGTGGCAGTGAGTACAACAGCTGACATGTGGACATCTGTGAACATGGAGGCTTACTTGGTTCTTACCTGTCACTACATTAATGAGAATTTGCAGTTGTGTACGTCTGTGTTGGGTGTGCAGTACTTTCCACAAAGTCACACTGCTGACAATTTGGCCCAAGTCAAAAGGGGCATGATGGAGGACTGGGCCATAACCAATAAAGTGTTTTGTGACCGACGCAGCACGAAATATGACTGCATCCACTAGACAGCTCCAAACTCGGCTCTCAATTTGCATTGCACATAGTCTCAATTTAGGCGGGACCATCTTCACAACAGCTGTCTGCACCCACTTCAGCCATGTTATTCAGCATTATTTGTTTGTTGTTTGGAAATCATGTACTAAAATGCCATTTTGTTGTTTTTTAGATAACCTTTGGCAACATCTCAACATCGAAGTGGGCAGGCAGACCAAAAGTGCCACAGCTGATGCCATCCAGGAGGTGCAGAGATACCTGGCAGAAGGCAATATTGCCAGGTCCCAGGATCCTATGAGATACTGGGACAACCAAAAGACCATCTATCCAAACCTCTTTCAGCTTGCCTTACAATTTCTCTGCACTCCAGCCTCATCTGTGCCGTGTGAGCGGGTGTTTTCTACAGCTGGAGAAGTTGTATCAAAAAAGCATAACAGACTCGATTTCAAAACGTTGGAAAAGCTTTTTTGTTTTTAATGAAAATTTGTAAAAAAAAAAAAATCCCAGTCCACAAGCATCTTCATTCACAACACGTTCACTTAGATTTTCACGTTATGATACATGTTCACATTATTTATTGACTGTATCTAAAAATATCAACGATATTTGAAATTAAAATGAAGATATGAAATAATACAATATAAAATACAATGACTTAAATTATATACTGCTCAAAAAAATAAAGGGAACACTAAACATCCTAGATTTGAATGAAATATTCATATTAAATACTTTGTTCTTTACATAGTTGAATGTGCTGACAACAAAATCACACAACAGCATGTGAAATTGATTGTCAATCAGTGTTGCTTCCTAAGTGGACAGTTTGAGGGACAGTGTTCCCTTTATTTTTTTGGAGCAGTATATTGTATATACTAGGTCATCAAATCAGTGTCAGTTGAGTCTGTCAACTAGGTTGCCTGTAGGGATTTTTAAGGTCCAGCAGGTGTCAGTATTCAGTGACACAGTATCAACACAGTATCAATACAGTTTTGCAATGTGTCGAAACGCCTCATGACGCCTCATGGACCCATCACTAGTTCACGTACCTCCATCACTTCTGCCATTTAAAACGTCTGCCATCATCCTCCTCTTTGTGTTTGGATTGCAGTTGTTCAAATCAGGTTGGTGGCTCTTGGCTGCCGCCAACAGTATGGGCATGTGAACTGCAGATTATTTTCACTGCGCATGCATGTACTCCAAAACTACTGGATGGATTTGGATGAAATTTTTTATCAGAGGTGGTCTTTGGTCTAGAGAGGAACCCATAGCATTTTGGTGATGATCCAAGAATGTTTACCTCCACCAAGGCTCTGGGACTGAGGCATCAGCACCTTGGTGCTGTCATTTAATTCTTTGCCAATTATTCAAGATAGAATGATAAGATTAGCTCTCCACAATGCAAGCATGTACTCGGTGTACTGCTGTGACTCAATATTGTGTGTATTTTCTGTGTTTTACTGTATACATCCTAATGCTGCCATTCATTTTTGCCACTCAAGTGTTTTTTAACTGACATGAGTTCTGTTTTCTCCGGTTTCCTCCCACATGCCAAAAACATGCAAGTTAGGTTAACTGGCATCAGAACTGGGGATTCTAAATTGTCCTTAGGTATGACTGTGAGAGTGAATGATTGTCTGTCTCTCTGTGTTGGCCCTGCGATGGACTGTCGATCTGTCCAGGGTGTACCCTGGCTCTCGCCCAAAAGATGCTGGGATAGGCTCCAGCCCCCCCGCGACCCAAAAAGGATTAAGCGGAAGAAGATGAATGAATGAATCAATGAATGAGTGCTGTTTGGTGACATCATATGCATACCCTCTCTGCAAAATACTTTTCTTTGACAAGCTACAATTCAAGATTCAAGCACCAAGACATGTTATTTGCTGGCATTCAAATTAGCAAAAGGCAGCAAGCCTTGGTTTTGTGATTTTGCTTTTGCTGTGGACATATTGGTACACATGAATGAGCTGAACGTAAAGCTACAAGGGAAAGATCAGTTTGTGCACATGTACAGTAATGTAAAAAAGTGCTTGCCCCCTTCCTGATTTATCATTTTCTTGTATGTTTGTCACACTTAAATATTTCAGATCATCAAACAAATTTAAATATTAGACAAAGATAACACAAGTAAACACAAAATGCAGTTTTTAAATGAAGGTGTTTATTAAGGGTAAAAAAAAAATCCAAACCTACATGGCCCTGTGTGAAAAAGTGATCCCCCCCCCCCAGTTAAAACATAAATTAACTGGTTTTATCACATCTTTGGAAAGATGAGTTCAGTTTCTCTAGCCACACCCAGGCCTGATTACTGCCACACCTGTTGTCAATCAAGAAATCACTTAAATAGGACCTGCCTGACAAAGCAGACCAAAAGATCCTCAAAAGCTAGACATCATGCTGCAATCCAAAGAAATTCAGGAACAGATGAGGACAGTTTGGATTTTTTCCCCCCTTAATCAGAATCAGAATCAGATTTATTGCCATTGTTCATGTAGTACACAAACTAGGAATTTGTCTCGGTGCAATGCTGCAACATTAAACATGATAAAATAAAAGAAATAAACTATACATGCAATAAAGTGTAGAATAAGAGTGAGTAATACTAGTCAGCAGTTTAAATATATTAGCGAGCAGCAGATAATGTGGAGAACCATATAGTGCAGTCGGTAATGCAGGAAGAAAACAGTGATTGACATGAGTCTGGTTGATCTGCTGTACATAGTGCACGAGAGTCAATAAGTCACTTAGTGTTCAGCAGTCTGATGGCAGAGGGGAAGAAGCTGTTCATGTGACGGGAGGTTTTAGTCTGGATGGACCGAAGTCTTCTACCTGAGGGGAGAGGGGCAAACAGTACGTGACCAGGGTGTGAGGGATCGGCTATGATCCGGCCAGCACGCCTCCGGGTCCTGGAGATGTACAGATCCTGGAGAGGTGGGAGCTTGCAGCCGATCACCTTCTCAGCAGTGCGCACGACGCGCTGCAGCCTTAGTCTGTCCCTGGCAGTGGCTCCTGCGTACCACACGGTTATGGAGGTGGTGAGGATGGACTCGATGATGGCTGTGTAGAACTGCACTAACATCTTGGTGGGTAGCTTGAGCTTCCTCAGCTGCCGCAGGAAGAACATCCTCTGCTGGGCCTTTTTGATGAGGGAGCTGATGGTCGGCTCCCACTTGAGGTCCCTGGTGATGGTGGTGCCTAGGAAGCGGAAGGAATCAGCAGTGGTGATGGAAGAGCCTGTGAGGGTGAGGGGGGGCAGGGGGGTTGTGACTTTCCTGAAGTCCACAATCATCTCCACTGTCTTCAGAGTGTTCAGCTGCAGGTTGTTGTTGTTGCACCAGGACGCCAGCTGGGCCACCTCTCTCCTGTAGGCGGACTTGTCGCCATTGGAGATGAGCCCGATGAGGGTGGTGTCGTCCGCAAACTTGAAAAAAAAAAGTTTGCCCACTCCTGGTCTAGTCAGTACAGAACTACCCTACACCTTGTGAATGGTACAGTGACAAGCCGATACTACCTGAATAACATCATTAATCCAGTCATTGTGCCCCTGCATGAACAACACAGGCCTAATTTCATCTTCATAGAAGACAATGCTCCAGCTCATTGAGGTCACATCATTAGGGAACAGCTGCTGGAGGCTGGGGTACCTCAAATGGAGTGGCCTGCACTTTCTCCAGACCTGAATCCCATAGAAAACCTATGGGATCAGCTGAGTCACCATGTAGAGGCTCGTAACCCTGCATCCCACAGCCTCAATGACCTGAGGGCTGCCCTTCAAGAAGAGTGGAATGCCTGCCTCAGCAGACAATAAGTTGACTTGTGAACAGCATGAGACGTTGTCAGGCTGTAACTGATGCTCAAGGGCACATTAAGTTATTGACATTGACATTTTTTGTTGTGGTATACCCACCACCGTTATTGGCTTTTGTTTCAATAAACTGAGATGAGGAAATCACCATTGCATGTTTCTACTTAAATGCCCTACTTTCATGATATATCACCACTGTAGTGTGAACTTTTTACATTTTCCATAAATTTCACCCGAAAACCAAATACCCCTAACCTTTTGTTAGTGTATATTATTCAAAACCAGAGCAGCTCATTCTGGCCCGATGAAAACAGTGACAGCACCTAGATCTCCTGACCTTTGATAATGGCCACAACCTGGATGCAGACCCATCTGAGGATCATTGTGGAAAAAACAAAACCAGAATTTTCCCCCTCAAATCATAAACCCCTCCATATCATATTACACAACTGAACAAAGTGCATTTGAAGCACCAATCCTAAGCATTTTCTTTTCATGTAAATTTGTAACTTTTTCTCATTTACATTTCCAGCTTACTTGTAAATGAAATCTTATTAAATTTAAATCTTAAATAAAATCTCATTGCATCTTAAATTTGAAACTTTCTTGGAAACTGCAGTTTTCTCTCAAATCCACTACTTTTAAATCTACATCTTTTTTTGAATTTTCTTGTGAATTTACATCTTTTTTCCTCAACTGCAGCTTTTTCTTCTAAACCTGCATTCCCTCCCCAAACTTGACATTTTTCTTGTAAATTTGAAGCCCCTCCCCCAATAAGCACTTTTTTCCTCGTCAATTTGTGACTGACTATATCACTCTGGAGAAAATGTTCTGTTCATTGTGTCTGCCCCCCTCCCAACAGGGAAAAGAAATATCTGGCCATGCAGCATGTTGGCATTATTCTGGACCTCCACTCCAATGGAAGACCTGGACCTTTCACAAAAAAAGTTTGAATACCACTGCTCTAAAGCATTTTCAAAGACATCATTTAACAAATCAATAAAATGACAAGCCCATTTTATAAATCTTTATTATAACTTTTTCTTATGATCAATGTTTATACTTGAAGCAAGAATAATGAACAAAAAATGCTGAGCAGATCTTCACATGAGGCTTTCATCCTAGATGATATGACAGAGGCTCTGCTTTTCTCATGATGCATTATGGCAAGGTGCAAGGAACACAAACAAGAGGAAACATTTAAAACCCACCTCCCATACCAAATACCCTCTTTAACACAACCACAAAACAAATGGGAAAAAAATACAGATATATGGTCATGTTATTTACACAACTTTCACTCACTTTCTAGACTTTAATTTTACAAACATACGCACATCTATCCCTCAACTGTCCAGCCTACAGCGCCCCTCTGGATCACTATCATCTACTACTCAAAACTCAACCTTCACACAGATGGTGCTAAAAGAATCCAGGGTGGCAGTCTAGTTTACAAGACACAGCAGTGTGACCCACGTCAGCCCCACATCTGTAGGTTTACCGTGACTCCTGCTCACTGCTCACATTTCATCTTTAATCTAGTGTGACTGCAATTTTCAGTTTGACATCATCGTAGTCTTATACCCGTAATGAGATGGAGAAGTCAAAATGTCAACGGCACAATGTGTCCGATTAGTGACGCTGCCTGGTGTATTGTGGGATGGGCTGGCAGGACTTCTTGATGTCAGACAGCACCTCAGGAGCAGTGTCCCGTGAACACTGTTTTCAATTTAGCACCTCCAATTTGTTTCAAATCCAGGCACCACTCGACTCCTCCATTTACTATACAAATCTACTCAGAACAGCTCTCTATGCAAACACTTCCAGGCTTACCTTTATGGCACTTTCAGGTCTTTACAGTGGTAACATTTATTCAAGGCAAAATAAACAGAACCATTACCCGTCTTAGCTTCCCACTGGGGAAAATAAAAATAAAAGATTTTTTTTTTTAAAAAAATGGATTATATTGCAGGAAAAAAAACCCCAAAAAAACCAAAGAATCAAAGGTTTCCATATTTGAGATAACTACACTGAACTGGGGCATCTGAGAAATATCCAAAATGTGGAGGTGACTGAAGGATACAAGCATAGCTGGAAGAAGAAATATGCTAAAATTAAACACTTTAGAGATAACTCAATATAACACTTCTAAATTAGAAACGAGCACTGGACCTTGTACTGTTAGCCTATTTAATGAGAAACAAGTTGGTAACTACAGTGATGTGAACCCAAAATGGTATTGCCCTGGTACACAATCCTCGGTGTGATGATGGTTTGATATAGTCATGTGTATGTGCGATTATTTGACCAAAAAAAAAAAAAAACCACTACGTTCTAACTACCACCTGTGTGTGAGGCAATTCCCATGGATAAACACCGAGGTTTTATGAGAGAATAGATTACAAAAAATCAAAACTGTGTTCTTCTGCAGATTTGGTCTTTCCATGGGCAGCACATGAAGTACAACAATAACCATCCCAGCCAATGAGCTTTGTGGAATGTGTAATTTTCTTGAGTAAGTGCTGAGTGCATGTTATTGAAGCACGCTTTAAAGGAATGCATGTTTACATGGACTATCGTGTCCACAGTCAGAAGTGCAAAGCAACAGAAAAGAAGAAATCATAGAAACTGGCAATGATAGGTGCAGATCCAACATGGACAGCAGGAATTTGACATCTACAGTATGTAGATGAAACGTTTCTAAATGTATGGGTGAGACTATATTCCTTTCAAAACTATCCAATTTATTCAACTCTTAAACCTGATGATCCATTAATGATGAAATAATTATTCCTCCTTGCATAATCCTGCACCAACTTTTTGGGTTCGGCTCTTAAATATTCTCAAAGAAAACACTGTTAAGGAGGTGTAAACCAGAGTCCAGATTTGGCAACATTATAAATTTGGGAAATGCAAACATGAAAAATGGACCAAAAAATGGAGATCTACTCAAAATATGAAGATATGCATAAATGGGCACTGCTGACTCAGGAGTTTTGTGGTCATTATGTTATCCTAAAGTGAAAAAAAATCATAAGACCTTTTTATACAAGAAGATACAATTAAAAAAAAACTGCCACAGAATAAAAAGGAAGATTCCTTTGCCACCAAAAACAAGAGTATTTCCATGCGTCTTTATTCCAACTGTGTTAAAATTAGGGTTGGGGACTGAATAAGAAAAAAGTTCATCTGGAATGTTGCTAGGCAGCACTCAGACGATGCACTGTCATCGAGATAGGCAGTGACTGTCCCTGCCCACCCCCCAGCCAATGGCGCATCCTGAATTACAGCAGGTCAAGTAAAAGGTTCTTAAATGGCAATTTTGGACATCTGCTCTTCAAGATGGCTGATTCGCTTTTCCTGGCTGCTGATCAGGTCTTTCAGGGATTTGATTTCTTTCAAGAGCTCCTCCACATTTGCTTCAGATTTCTGTACAAGACAGGAAATGCAAGTTGGACATTTTGAGTAACCCTCTAACTGCTATTATCACATTGCTGAGAAGCAAAACTCACATCACATCTAAATTCATGTCAAACTGAGTTCTGAGGTTTTAAAGGAAGGTGATGTTTTAAAACAGTACGGCAATCCACATTCAAAACTGTGGAGAGTGTTTCCCCACCCCCCTGACAGAGTCAAATTCAAGCAAGGACTGAAAACTTACACAAACTTACACAACGCCCCCTCTACTTCCACATATGGGACATTCAATCGGAAAAAATCTCCACTGAAATGAATGGCAAGAGCAAAATTATCTTTTAACCCTGATCAAATTTTGCCACGAGTTACAGATATGTTTGTCAATTTAAAAGATCATTTTTCACATAATTCAAGTTGTCGGTTGTCATATAATAAAAGAGTAATTATTCATCTCAAACAGGTTCATTTTGTCTTCTTAATGATAAACTGACCTTGTTCTTCTATTAAGACAAAGTAAAGAGATGTTTCATACCTTTGACATGTTTCGACTGTCATCTGCATTCTTCAGAAAGTGTCGTATGACGTCCATAATGTGTCACATCAGCTTTTTTAACCTTTCTGTAGGCGTGACCGAGTCTGGCAGGTCGGTCATGCCCCCCGCCGTGCGATGGTCTCTGGAGGACAGAGTCCCAGGTGTGCGAGAGCATGAAGGCTCCATCATCTTGGTTCATGGTGTTCTCGGCTCGCTTCCTGATGTCAATTGCTTCTTTGATACAGTATTTGTGTTTGTTGTCCTCTGATCCAATTATTTTTGCGTTGTTCCAGTCCATGATGTGTTTGTTTATCTTGCAGTGGTCTGATATTGCTAATTTGAGGTTTTCCTGTTCTGCCCACAACACCATAAACCGAGATAATGGAGCCTTCACGCTCTTGTACACCTGGGACTTTCTCCTCCCGAGACCATCGCCCGGCGGGGGGCGTGACCGACCTGGCAGATCTGTCAAATCTGTCAGGTCGATCACGCCTATGGAAAGGAAAAAACAGCTGATGTGACACATCACGGATGTCAGACAACGCTTTCTGAAGAAGACTGCAGGTGATAGTCGAAACCTGTCAAAGGTATGAAACATCTCTTTACTTTGTCTTAACAGAAGAACAAGATCAGTTTAGAGTAATATTTAGTCTTTGTGAAGACGCTTAATGGACTACATCCCCCATCATCCCACTTGACCAAACACGATCATGGCAGTTCCCCTCTCAAAATTCATCTCCCATCTTCTAACCGATGAAACAAGGATCCAAAGAGGAGGAAAAACACAAATATATTGTATTTTGAGATCTGGAGCTAATCCACAGGACTGTTGGTTACTTCCCCCTGGGTGTTCTTTGAGAATAATGGCGTAAATTATGTGTGTTTGTAGTCTTTTAATTTATGTATTTACACAACTTTATACCCAACAGTTAAGACAACCTACACCATTCTTTACGTGGAAAATTATCTTTTAAATTGACAAACATATGTGTAACTTGTGGCAAAATTCAATCGGGATCAAAAGATAATTTTGCTCTTGCCATTCATTTCAATGGAGAATTTTTCTTCTTTAAGGTCCCATATACAGAAGTAGAGGGGGTATGACTTAGGCTCTCTATAACAAGGGTGAGCAAACCCTACCTAGCATTCAGATTTCAAAGGTTCATAAAGGTGCTTAAACGGCTGCTAGTGTTCATTACTTGGCAAACCAAAAAGAACTTTAGTGACATGTGTTATAACCTTTTGCAAAAGCTTACGTTTCTCCACAAACATTTACTCCTGTTTGCGGAAACAAATTCTCAAGAAAAATTGTTGTGACCTTAAAAACTGTTTGCAAAAAGTTTCACAACCTTTTATCAACCCTGACAAAACCCAAAAGTCTTAACAGTCAGCATTCACTGCTCTGTGAGATACTAGCTTAGGTTGTTCTGATGATATATATGTTGCTATATTTTAAAAAAGTAGTCCAGACAACATTAAAAAAAAACAGACAGTCAAAGATGGAGTAACTCATTCTGGCCTGACAAAATCACTCCAGGAGTGCTCAGATTTCGTCACGGCTGACCTTGATCTCAATCACAGCCTAGATACAGACCTATCTAGGAGCTTAAAGTCAAGGTGAGTGGCCTAGGAGGAGTAATGTTTTTGTGAAATCATAAAAGCCCAGATCTCTACCATACCTGTGTATATACGTGTTATTTTTATTTCAGACGTACGTTTAATCATAAGATAAGCCTTTATTAGTCCCACAATGGGGAAATTCCAGGATTGCAACAGCACAGGGATAGCAACACTCAGAGCAACAATCAGAAGGCAAGAGGAAAAAAAAAAACAAGAGCAGCAAGTATACATATATACATACACACACATACTGTATATATATATATATATATATACAGACAGTGCGGAGCATTGTAGCTAGATGGGATAAATATATGAGTATATAAACACAGTGCGGAGCATTGTAGCTGGATGGAATAAATATATGAGTATATAAACACAGTGCGGAGCATTGTAGCTAGATGGAATAAATATGTAAATATATAAACACACACAGTGCGGAGCATTGTAGCTAGATGGAATAATATGTAGAGATATAAACACAGTGCGGAGCATTGTAGCTAGATGGAATAAATATGTAGATATATAAACACACAGTGCGAAGCATTGTAGCTAGATGGAATGAAACAGCACAACTGTCTACTTAGTTATCCTACATGGTATGATTATGTACCCATACATATTCTCACCCTCCATAGCGACCGGTATTTTCCTAGTTGTATGCCGGAGGGGACCATTGTGTAAGTCTATTGCATCTTTTGCATTCAAAACTATTAGGTTGTCACGTCTTTTTTCTGTCCCTGCGAGCAGCCTTGCTTAGGTTGTACAGTCTGACAGCCGTAGGTAGGAAGGACCTGCGAAACCTCTCGGTTGTGCACCTAGGATGATGTAGTCTGCTGCTAAATGAGCTCCTCAGTGCATTCAGTATGTCCTGCATAGGGTGGAACTCGGACTCCAGCAGAGATGACAGTTTAGCCACCATCCTTCTCTCTCCTATCTCCTCCACTGGGTCAAGGCGCTGCCCCAGGACAGAGCTAGCTTTCTTGATCAGTTTGTTCAGTCTCTTCCTATCGGCTGCTGTAATGCCACTGCCCCAGCAGACCACTCCAAAAGTGATGGCTGATGCCACCACCATGTCATAGAATGTCTTCAGCAGCGCCCCTTGTACACCAAAAGACCTGAGTCTCCTCAGCAGGAACAGCCTGCGCTGTCCCTTCTTGTAGAGTGCGTCAGTATTGTGTGACCAGTCTAGTTTATTGTTCAGATGAACACCCAGGTACTTATAGGATGTCACCATCTCGATGTCTGTTCCCTGTATATTTACTGGTGCTGTGAGGGGTTGTCCTTGCCTGCGGCAGTCCACCACCAGCTCCTTAGTTTTCCTCACGTTGATCTGGAGGCAGTTCCGATGGCACCAGTCCACGAAGTCCTGGATAAGCCCTCTGTACTCAGCTTCATCTCCGTTGGAGATGAGGCCAACGATCGCAGAGTCATCAGAGAACTTCTGTAGATGGCAGTGTGTTGTGTTGTGTGAGAAGTCCGCAGTATAAAGGGTGAACAGGAAGGGAGCCAAAACCGTTCCCTGGGGGGCCCCCGTGCTACCGATGATCGTGTCGGACACACAGTCCCGGGTTCTCACAAACTGAGGCCGGTTTGTGAGGTAGTCCAGGATCCATGATGACAGGTGCTAGTCCACCCCTGCACACAGCAGCTTGTCCTTCAGGATCATCGGTTGGATGGTGTTGAAAGCACTGGAGAAGTCAAAGAACATGATCCTCACTGCATTCCCGGGCTTCTCCAGGTGGGACAGAGAACGGTGAAGGAGGAAGATCACCGCATCCTCCACCCCAATGCCATGCTGGTAGGCGAACTGGAGTGGATCCATCGTTGGTCCCACCAGGGGGCGGAGGTGAGCAAGGAGCAGTCTCTCCAGGGTCTTCATCATGTGGGACGTCAAGGCCACTGGTCTGTAGCTGTTCAGATCTTTGGGGCGGGAAGTCTTTGGTACAGATACCACACAAGATGTTTTCCACAACTGTGGTGCCCTCCCCAGCTTCAGGCTCAGATTGAAGATGTGCTCCACAATCCCACACAGCTGGTCTGCACAGGACTTGAGGAGCTTTGCGCTGATGCCGTCCGGTCCTGACGCCTTCCTCACCTTGATCTTCCTCAGCTCCGTCCTCACCTGGGTCTTAGTGAGGGTCAGGTTGGGGGGCTGTGTGTTGGGAGTGGGGGGGTGTTGGTGGAGTGGGGAGTGGGCAGCAGGACTTGATGTCTTTAGAGGCAGCAGTGGTTGTTGTGCAGTCAGGGGGGAGGGCGGTTGGTCAAACCTACTGAAAAACAGATTCAGATTGTTCGCCCACTCCCTGCCCCCCGTGGCCTGGGGGGAGGTATTCTGGAGCCCAGAGATGGTTTTAAGGTTTCTCCAGACCCCGCTGATGTCACTCTGTTGCAGCTTGTCCTCCATCTTCTTCCTGAAGCTGTCCTTGCCTTCTCTGATCTTTCTCCTCAGCTCCCTCTGTACGGACTTCAGCATCTCCCTGTTCCCCGACCTGAAGATCCTCTTCTTCTCTCTCAGAAGTGTTTTTATCTCAGGGTTTGTTGTTTGAGCAACACCGTATGGTCTTGGTGGGAACGGTGTTGTCCACACAGAAGCTGATGGCACACCGTGATGGTGTGAGTGAGGCCATCGATGTCCTCACCATGTGGATCGCAGAGCTGCTCCCAGGCGGTGGTTTCAAAACAGCCCTTTAGAGTGTCCATTGCTTCCTCAGACCATAACTTCACTGTGCACATGTATTCTGGAACTGTGTTTTATCAAATCCTTCTCTCTTACTTTGTACAGTAGCCTGGTGGAGCACCCACAATTTTGTTGTACTGTACAACTGTACAATGACAATAAAGCCTATTCTATACTGTTCTGACCTTTGACAATGACCTTGATCTCAACCTGGATGCAGGCCTACCTGAGGGTCATTGTGAATGAGTTTCAAGGTAACTGCCTAGGAGTAGTATCAATTCCCGTGAAGTGTGGATGGACGGACGCCACATCATCACATTAGCTCTCTTTGGCTTTACCAGAATGAGCTAAACTTCTCAGGGCAGTTGGTAACTTTGCAAAGGAATATCCAGGCTGTAACTTTGTTGTTGGAGAAGCCAGTTTTTCAACTTAACATTTATCTAATCTCTGACAATTTTACATATTTTTATGGTTTATAAAATACATTTTTACAGATAGCTCATTTAATTTGTTAATTTAGCAGTCAGTCTCCTATAGAACATTCATGAAGCGCATGCTAGGGAACCTTGAAGTGCTTGCTAGCCCCATCATAACCTTACATTAAAGATTTTCACTGAAAGGTTATGCTATCCCCCTCCTGATAAATTGAGAGCTTGCAAGGTTTCTATCCCCAAAAGAGCTCACCGGCCACTTTATTAGGTACACCTGTCCAACTGCTCGTTAACACTTAATTTCTAATCAGCCAATCACATGGCGGCAACTCAGTGCATTTAGGCATGTAGACATGGTCAAGACAATCTCCTGCAGTTCAAACCGAGCATCAGTATGGGGAAAAAAGGTGATTTGAGTGACTTTGAACGTGGCATGGTTGTTGGTGCCAAAAGGGCTGGTCTGAGTATTTCAGAAACTGCTGATCTACTGGGATTTTCATGCACAACCATCTCTAGGGTTTACAGAGAATGGTCCGAAAAAGAAAAAATATCCAGTGAGCGGCAGTTCTGTGGGCGGAAATGCCTTGTTGATGCCAGAGGTCAGAGGAGAATGGCCAGACTGGTTCGAGCTGATAGAAAGGCAACAGTGACTCAAATAACCACCCGTTACAACCAAGGTAGGCAGAAGAGCATCTCTGAACGCACAGTACGTCGAACTTTGAGGCAGATGGGCTACAGCAGCAGAAGACCACGCCGGGTGCCACTCCTTTCAGCTAAGAACAGGAAACTGAGGCTACAATTTGCACAAGCTCATCGAAATTGGACAATAGAAGATTGGAAAAACGTTGCCTGGTCTGATGAGTCTCGATTTCTGCTGCGACATTCGGATGGTAGGGTCAGAATTTGGCGTCAACAACATGAAAGCATGGATCCATCCTGCCTTGTATCAATGGTTCAGGCTGGTGGTGGTGGTGTAATGGTGTGGGGAATATTTTCTTGGCACTCTTTGGGCCCCTTGGTACCAATTGAGCATCGTTGCAACGCTACAGCCTACCTGAGTATTGTTGCTGACCATATCCATCCCTTTATGACCACAATGTACCCAACTTCTGATGGCTACTTTCAGCAGGATAATGCGCCATGTCATAAAGCTGGAATCATCTCAGACTGGTTTCTTGAACATGACAATGAGTTCACTGTACTCAAATGGCCTCCACAGTCACCAGATCTCAATCCAATAGAGCATCTTTGGGATGTGGTGGAACGGGAGATTCGCATCATGGATGTGCAGCCGACAAATCTGCGCCAACTGTGTGATGGCATCATGTCAATATGGACCAAACTCTCTGAGGAATGCTTCCAGCACCTTGTTGAATCTATGCCACGAAGAATTGAGGCAGTTCTGAAGGCAAAAGGGGGTCCAACCCGTTACTAGCATGGTGTACCTAATAAAGTGGCCGGTGAGTGTAGTTTACAATTATTTCAAAAATGCCAACACCAGGTGGAAGCAGTGAGCCAAATAGTGCCTGGATAGATCACTACATGCTGCAGAGACCTGTGACAGTCATAACACCCTGTAGGTGAAATGGTAGTATTACAGTTGTAGTAGATTAGTTTATTTGATGGACATCTGGACTGGTGTCACGTGAAAATTTAATACAGATATCATCTCAAATGCTATTTATTGATATCTTTGGTCATAACTGTTGTTTCAACCCTTTTTTCCCGCAAAATTTTCAAGTCGAAAAATACTACCAGCTGCCAGTGGTAACCCTCAGCCAATCTTTGTTGTTAAGATGTAGTTTATATGGCATTTCGACCTTGACTTTACGACCCCAAAAGCATAATAATGATAGTTCAGGATCACAGGGTGAACCTGTGTACAAAGTTTGGTGACCCTACCCATTACTCATTCTATAGTAATAGGGTATAGGGAAAGCTAACCATGACCTTCGACCCCAAACCTATAGTCAGAGGTCAAGGCGTTAGGTTGAACCTGTGTACCAAGTTTGGTGATCCTAGCTTTACTTGTTTTATAGTAATAGTGCAAAGGGAATGGTAATATGTGGGGGTGGGGGCTATTATATTCTTCAAAAGTTTCACAATTAAAACAAAGTGCAAATGAAAATAAAAGCTATTCAGTGTTTTACCGTATTAGAATAAAAATTACTGATAAAATTCTATAATGACCTAATTTTTAAAACTCTCTCCAAAATTATGAGCAAGGAGAAATTCTGGATGATAATTTAACAAAAAAGCCAAGAAGAAAAGGAAATATGACGAGGCTTAACTTGCTCTTGGATTCATTGTGGGTGTGAAGGGGCAGAGAAATAGCTTTGTGTGTTGGTGGGCTTGATGATCATCTGCCTCCACAAAATCAGGGTGAAAAGAAGTTTAAGAGCCACTGGTATAAATGAATCCTGCTCTGTAGGCTGGCACCTTACCCAGTGAGCTATGACCCCTCTGTGGATCGCCACCTTATTGTGGTGGAAGGGTGTGAGTGCCCAAACAATCCCAGGAGCTATGTTGTCTGGGGAAACATGCCTCTGATAGGGTCTCCCAAGGCAAACTGGTCCTGGGTGAAGGGCCAGACTGAGTGGTCCAGTGGATCTCCATGAAAAACGTTACATCAAAGACCCAGTGTACATGGGTCCACCCTCCAGCAGGCTCACAACCTGCAGGGGGATCATGAGGATCATGGTACTATGTGAATTGGGTGGAAGTCAAGGCTACTCTGCCTGGTCTGAGGCCCTCGCGACCCGGTTCCCCAGTTAAGCGGTAGAAGATGGATGGATGGCATAAATGAACCAAAAAAAAAAAAAAAAAAGATTAAAGTGACCACAGTCTCTGAACTTTTATTGCAGACATGGGATTGAAACTGTGTAGGTGCTTCAGTTGTGGCCTTTAGAATGAAGCCTCCAAGCTTTGCATCTTTTTCTGCACAATTAGAAGGAAAGCCTGAGCTTCATTGAGGCTTCACCTGTCATCACTACTAAGGAGCTGTAGCAATTATTCTTGTTTAAAAGCAGCCTACTTTGTACATTTACTGCTGTTTATAGTTGATTAATGCAGTCTCAGCATGCAACACATACCTTACAACATGTACTCCGGAGAACACTGTTCCCTCTATATCTCTGGCTCACTCACTCTCTCTTGCTTGACCACTCCTACAGAGTAGCAGCTAGGTTTCGATTAGAGCTTCCTCTGCTGGTGGACGCTTTAATTGCATTTAAGAATTCAGTTCCAAATACAGTCAAACGTGATATAAATAAAATGATTTTTGGAAATGGCCAGGCGGGCTGCAGTGAATGAATGCGGGGGCCACATGTGGACTGCCAGTTGCCCATCCCTGCCCCAGATCAATTTTGTTACCGTATCATCAGACCTGCAACCATACAGTGCATCCGGAAAGTATTCACAGCGCTTCACTTTTTCCACATTTTGCTATGTTACAGCCTTATTCCAAAATGGATTAAATTCATTGTTTTCCACAAAATTCTACATACAATATTGTATAATGACAATGTAAAAAAAGGTTTGCGATTTTTGCAAATTTATTAAAAATAGAAAACTAAGAAATCACATGTATATAAGTATCCACAGCCTTTGCAGTGAAGCTCAAAATTGAGCTCAGGTGCATCCTGTTTCCACTGATCATCCTTGAGATGTTTCTACAGCTTAATTGAAGTCCACCTGTGGTAAATTCAGTTGACTGGACATGATTTGGAAAGGCACACACCTGTCTATATAAGTTCCCACAGTTGACAGTGCATGTCAGAGCACAAACCAAGCATGAAGTCAAAGGAATTGTTTGTAGACCTCAGACAGGATTGTCTCAAGACACAAATTGTGGAAAGGGTACAGAGAAATTTCTGCTGCTTTGAAGGTCTCAATGAGCACAGTGGCCTCCATCATCTGTAAATGAAAGAAGTTTGGAACCACCACGACATGGCACCACGACAAGGGGCGGCTGTGGTGCAGGTGTAGTGTGACCGACTACTGATAGGAGGTCATGGGTTCGATTCCCTCTCTGTCTGCAGTCTGCATGTCGAAGTGTCCTTGAGCAAGACACTGAACCCCCAGTTGCTCCTGGTGGCCAGGCTAGCACCTGTGTGTCTATGGCGGCTCTGCCGCCATCAGTGTGTAATTGTGTGCGTGAATGGGTGGATAGCAGGATCTGTAAAGCGCTTTGGTCATCCAGAGATGAGAAAAAGCGCTATATAAGTGAACACCATTTACAACTCTTCCCAGAGCTGGCCAGCCGTCTAAACTGAGCGATTAGGGAGAAGGGCCTTAGTCAGGGAGGTGACCAAGAACCTGATGGTCACTCTGTCAGAGCTCCAGCATTCCTCTGTGGAGAGAGGAAAACATTCCAGAAGGACAACCATCTCTGCAGCAATCCACCAATCAGGCCTGTATGGTAGAGTGGCCAGACGGAAGCCACTCCTTAGTAAAAGGCACATGGCAGCCCGCCTGGAGTTTGCCAAAAGGCACCTGAAGGACTCTCAGACCACGAGAAACAAAATTCTCTGGTCTGATGAGACAAAGATTGAACTCTTTGATGTGAATGCCAGGCATCATGTTTGGAGGAAACCAGGCACTGCTCATCACCAGGCCAATACCATCCCTACAGTGAAGCATGGTAAATGGTAAATGGCATTCACTTATATAGCGCTTTTATTCTCATCTCTTGATGACCAAAGCGCTTTACAGATCCTGCAATCCACCCATTCACACACACATTCACACACTGATGGTGGCATGCTGCCTAACATGGCGCTTCCAGACCCACCAGGAGCAATTGGGGTAAAGTGTCTTGCCCAGGGACACAACGGCAGGATATCTGGGGAGAGCGGGATTTGAACCGCCAACCATGTGGTTATTGGACAACCTGCTCTACCCTCCTGAGCCACTGCCGTGGCAGTGTCATGCTAAGGGGATGTTTTATAGCAGCATGAACTGGGAGACTGGTCAGGATAGAGGGAAAGATGAATACAGCAATGTACAGAGACATCTCGGATGAAAACCTGCTCCAGAGCGCTCTCGACCTCAGATTGGGGCGAAGGTTCATCTTTTAGCAGGACAATGACCCTAAGCACACAGCCAAGATATCAAAGGAGTGGCTTCAGGACAACTCTGTGAATGCCCTTGAGTGGCCCAGCCAGAGCCCAGACTTGAATCCAATTGAATATCTCTGGAGGGATCTGAAAATGGCTGTGCACCAACGCTTCCCATCCAACCTGATGGAGCTTGAGAGGTGCTGCAAAGAGGAGTGGGCAAAACTGCCCAAACACACATGTGCCAAGCTTGAGGCATCATATTCAAAAAGACTTGAGGCTGTAATTGCTGCCAAAGGTGCATCAACAAAGCACTGAGCAAAGGTTGTGAATATTTATGTACATGTGATATTATGTTATGTACATGTTCTTTCTTTTCCATTTTTAATAAATTTGCAAAAATCTAAAAAAAAAAAAAAAAAAAACTCAACTTTTTTCATGTTGTCATTATGGGGCATTGTGTGTAGAATTTTGAAGGAAAAAAATGAATTTATTCCATTTTGGAATAAGGCTATAACATAAAATGTGGAAAAAGTGAAGCGCTGTGATTACTTTCCGGATGCACTGTATGTGTTGGACACTCTGGTAAAGAGAGGTGCAAGGCTGTCAATTGATCACCACCTGGTGGTGAGTTGGAGCAGATGGCAGAGGAGGATGCTATTAAGGACTGGTCGACCCAAACGTATAGTGAGGGTGTACTGGGAACGTCTGGCTGAGGCAACTGTCCAAGAGGTCTTCAACTCCCACCTCCGGAAGAACTTCAACCACATTCCGAGAGAGTCTGGAGACATGAAGTCTGAATGGGCCATGCTCTCCACCTCCATTGCTGAAGCAGCTGCCTAGAGCTGTGGCTGCAAGGTTGTTGGTGCACCTCGTTGTGGCAACCCCCGAACCAAATAATGGACACCACTGGTAAAGGGGCCTATGAAGCTGAAAGAGGAGTTCTATCAAGCTTGGTTGGCTTGTGGGACTCCCAAAGCAGTTGAGGTGTACTGGCAGGCCAAGCAGACTGCAGCTCATGTGATTTCTAAAGCAAAAACTCAGGCGTGGGATGAGTTCGATGAGGCCATGAAACAAGACTTTCAGTCAGCCTCAAAGACATTCTGGCAAACTGCCTGGTGGCTCAGAAGGGGGAAGTAGCTCCCTGTCCACACTGTATGGTGTGGATGGAGAGCTGCTGACTTCGAATGGGAATATCATCAGGTGGTGGAAGGACCACTTCAAGGATTTCCTCAATCCTGCTGACACGCCTTCCATAGAGGAAGCAGAACTTGAGGACAAGGGAGATGACTCGCCCATCACAGGGGTTGAGGTAGCTGAAGTGGTTAAAAAAAAAAAAAAAAACCTCTTTGGCGGCTGGGCTCCAGGGGTGGATGAGATTCACCCCGAGTACCTCAAGGTTCTCGAAGTTGTGGAGCTGTCATGGTTGACACGCCTCTGCAACACTGCATGGAGGTCGGGGACAGCACCCTTGGCATGGCAAAATGGGGTGGTGATTCTCATCTTCAAGAAGGGGGACTGGAGGGTGTGTTCCAATTTTAGGGGGATCACATTCCTCAGCCTCCCTGGGAAAGTCTATTGCCAGGGTACTGGAGAGGACAGTCCGGCTGTTGGTCAAACCTTGGATTCAGGAGGAGCAATGTGGTTTTTATCTTGGTCATGGCCAATCGGACCAACTCTCTAAACTTGAGAATCCTCAAGGGTTCGTGGGAGTTTGCCTAACCAGTCTACGTGTGTTTTGTGGACTTGGAGAAAGCTTTCGACCGCGTCCCTTGTGGTTTCTTGTGGGAGGTGCTTCGGGAATATGGGGTATCAAGTTTGTTGCTACGAGCTATCCGGTCCCCATATGACCGTTGCAAGAGTTTGGTTTGTATTACCAACACTCAGTCGAGCTCGTTTCCAGTCAAAGCTGGACTCCGCCAAGGCTGCCCTTTGTCATCAATTTTGTTTATAATTTTTATGGATAGGCTTTCTAGGCATAATCAAGGAATGGAGGGTGCCATGTTTGGTGATGACAGGATCTTGTCTCTGCTGTTTGCAGATGATGTCCTGCTGGCTTCATCGAGCAATGACCTACAGGTCTTACTGGAGTGGTTTGCTACTGAGAGTGAAGCGGTTGGGATAAGAATCAACACCTTCGAGTCCGAGTCCATGATCTTCAGCTGGAAAAGGGTGGATTGTCCTCTCCAGGTTGGGTACAAGGTCCTGCCCCAAGTGGAGGAGTTCATGTATGCTGGGGTCTTTATTCACAAGCGAGGGGAGAATGGAGCAGGAGATTGAAATGTTAAGATGTTGTACCAGTCTGTTGTGGTGAAGAGGGAACTGAGCTTTATGGCAAAGCTGTGGATTTACTGATCAATCTACGTTCCTACCCTCACCTATGGTCATGAGCTTTGGGTAATAACCGCAAGTATAAAACCATGGATACAAGCGGCTGAAATGAGCTTTCTCTGTAGGATTACTGGACTCACCCTTAGAGACAGAGTGAGGGACTCCGTTATCTGGGAGAGGCTCAATATGGAGCCGCTGCTCCTCCACATCAAAAGGGGCCAGCTGAGGTGGTTTGGGCATCTGATCAGGATGCCTCCTGGACGCCTCCCACTTGAGGTGTTTTGGGCACGTCCCCCTCGGAGGAGACCACGGGTAAGACCCAGAACACACTGGAGAGACCATCTCCCAGCTGGGCTTGGAGCACCTTGGTATCCTCTCTGAAGAGCTTGAGCAGGTGGCTGGGGAGAGGGAAGTCTGGGCTTCTTTGCCTTAACTGCTGCCTCCGTGACCTGGACCTCCAGAAAAGCGGCAGAAGATGGATGGATGGAATGACAGAGATTTCATTGTTCTTGAGATGCGGTTTACATACAGTGGTGTGAAAAAGTGTTTGCCGTCTTCCTGATTTCTCAGTTTTTTGTATGTTTGTCACACTTAAAGGTTTCAAATCATCAAATAAATTTAAATATTAGACAAAGATAGCACAAGTAAACACAAAATGCAGTTTTTAAAATGAAGGTGCTTATTATTAAGGGAAAAAAATCCAAACCTACATGGCCCTTTGCGAAAACGTGATTGCCCCTAAACCTAATAACTGGTTGGGCCACCCTTAGCAGCAGCAACTGCAATCAAGCGTTTGCAATAACTGGCAATGAGTCTTTAACAGCGCTGTGGAGGAATTTTGGCCCACTCATCTTTGCAAAATTGTTGTAATTCAGCCACATTGGAGGGTTGTTGAGCATGAACTGCCTTTTTAAGGTCATGCCACAGCATCTCAATCGGATTCAGGTCAGGACTTTGACTAGGCCACTCCAAAGTCTTCATTTTGTTTTTCTTAAGCCTTTCAGAGGTGGACTTCCTGGTGTGTTTTGGATCATTGTCCTGCTGCAGAACACAAGTGCGCTTCAGCTTGAGGTCATGAACAGATGGCCGGACATTCTCCTTCAGGATTTTTTGGTAGACAGCAGAATTCATGGTTCCACTTACCACAGCAAGTCTTCCAGGTCCTGAAGCAGCAAAACAGCCCCAGACCATCACACTACCACCACCATATTTTACTCTTGGTATGATGTTCCTTTTCTGAAATGCTGTTACTTTTACGCTGGATGTAATGGGACACACACCTTCCAAAAAATTCAACTTTTGTCTCGTTAGTCCACAGAGTATTTTCCCAAAGGTCTTGGGGATCATCAAGATGTTTTCTGGCAAAACTGACACGAGTCTTTATGTTCTTTTTGCTCAGCAGTGGTTTTCGTCTTGGAAGTCTGCCATGCAGTCCATTTTTGCCCAGTCTCTTTCTTATGGTGGAGTCATGAACACTGGCCTTAACTGAGGCAAGTGAGGCCTGCAGTTCTTTGGATGTTGTCGTGGGGTCTTTTGCAATTTCTTGGATGAGTTGTCGCTACGCTCTTGGGGTAATTTTGGTCGGCCGGTCATTCCTGGGAAGGTTCACCACTGTTCCATGTTTTCGCCATTTGTGGATAATGGCTTTCACTGTGGTTCACTGGAGTCCCAAAGCTTTAGAAATGGCTTTAAAACCTTTTCCAGACTGATAGATCTCAATTACTTTGTTTCTCATTTGTTCCTGAATTTCTTTGGATTGCAGCATGATGTGCATGGCTGCACAATATGGCTGCACGGTGGCGCAGTGGTTTAGCACTGTGGCAGCACAGTTTTACCCTTGGCCGGGGGATCGCAGGGATCATGAGATCGTGGGTTCGATTCCAGCCCCCGACCAACAGTGAGCTGTGTGGAGTTTGCATGTTCTCCCCGTGTTGCGTGGGTTTACTCTGGGATTTCTCCGGTTTCCTCCCGCATACCAAAAACATGTAGGTTTAGGGCGCTCACGCACGCAGCGACCAGCAGCCAGTGGCTTGTCACCAGACTGCAAACCAAATCTACCTACGGGTACAAATAAGTAACAAAAAAAAAAAAAAAAAAAAAAATGATGTCTAGCTTTTAAGGATCTTTTGGTCTACTTCACTTTGTCAGGCAGGTCCTATTTAAGTGATTTCTTGACTGACAACAGGTGTGGCAGTAATCACGCCTGGGTGTGGCTAGAGAAACTGAACTCAGATTTCCAAAGATGTGATAAACCAGTTAAATTATGTTTTAACGGGGGATCACTTTTTCCACGCAGGGCCACATAGGTTTGGATTTTTTTTTCCTCTTAATAATAAACACTATTTAAAAACTGCATTGTGTGTACTTGTGTTATCTTTGTCTAATATTTAAATTTGTTTGATGATCTGAAAAATTTAAGTGTGACAAACGCACAAAAAAAAAAGAGAAATCAGGAAGGGGGCAAACACTTTTTCACACCACTGTAAGCACTTTGACCGTTGACCATTTGACCCCAAACCCACAGTTGCAGGTCAGGGTCCCAAGGTGAACCTGTATACCAAGTTTGGTGACTGTAGTTTTACTCTTTCTATAGTAAAAGGGCATAGGGAATGCTAACCTTGACCTTTGACCTTTTGACCACAAACCCACAGTCAGAGGTCAAAGTCTAAGCCGTCCAACATTTGCCTTAGATATGATGATATCTACTTGAAAAGGCTACATCATTTGTAGTTATCACATTTACAAGATTTAGGGAAAAACTGACCTCGGACCTTGACCTAAAGGTCAGAGGTCACTGAAATTCAAACAACATTTCTCTCTCTATCACGTTCATAAGGTAGGTGTTGAAGCTGCCGCCCATTCACCTGTTGAGGTGATAATACCCCTTTATAAAGCCTTTTAGAGGCTGAGGTGTAACAAACACTACACACATCTCCTTTAACTTGCTTTGTTATCCCAATGTTGTCCGATTCAAAACCAAAAAATTTCTTTGGCAAAAAACAGAAGTAGCCAAGCACACATTTTGACTCTGGAGTCAAAAACGCCATCAGCAGGTTCTGAGTGCATCTGTGCTGGTACTCAGTTACCTTTTCCCTGCACTGGAGCCCAGTGGGCTGTGATCACAGATCTGAAGTGCAGAAACGCATATGGGCTGGGACATGGGCTGTCTTGTGGGTGAGATGTGGAAAGATGCCCTGTAGCAGCCACACACAGTAGCAGCAGAACCCTCAGTTTGTGGGTCAGAAACTGAAATGAACCACCTCATGGACCAAAGTAAGCAAAACTGCCTTGATCAGTACACATACAATTTGTGTAGCAAATACTATGGCCCCTAAAACAAAAAGGAAGGTAGCATTAGGTGTGATAAATTTGTTTTTTCTATTTTTCATTCTTGCTTTTGTTTCCATTTCTATTTGTCGTCTTTGTGTGGCATTAAGGTTCACTATGATGCCTCTTACTCCCTTTGATATAAAACAGTTTTTTTTCCTCTAAATAAAGCATCACAGATTTGTCTTCCCAAGAGAACTTGAGAATGTCAGGCACACACAAACTCACGAGTATGGCTTTTTTAAAAGTTGCAATATCAAACTGCATGTACAGTACATAATGTAGCAGTTTGTGCCAGTGAGTTCATACCACAAACATGGATGGTATCATTACCACCATCATATTCCTAGAGCTCACCATCACCAGAAACTTGGTAGAACACAGACTCAAATTCCTCTCTGTTTCTGCATTTCTCATTGGAGTTGATCATATTTTGTCCTGATACGTCTTGAAAACTTTTTTCTTTCTAAAACATTGGTTCTAAAGAGTAGCTGTTTGTGTAGCGAGGAGCTGTTAAACCATCTCACATGTGCAGCCTGTTTGGTGTAGTTTTCCCTCAGGATAGAACACAGCTCAATGTGAGCTACCCAAAGATGTCAGATTGTGATCTTTTCAACAGACAGAGGAAGTAAAATGATAGCCTAATGACAGCCCTCAATGTCTGGTAATGTATACGGATTAGTAAGGCTATGAAATAATGTACAGGTTAAACTGAAATTTAGAAGAAATTTAAATTTTTTCCCCCCATTTAATCTCTTAAAACGCTACAAAAAGTTCTAAAACAGTTCTTTATTATCCAATTTTGAGTTAGAGTTAACTATTAATAACATTATGAAGCACTGAACCACTTAAAAAGAGCATACTTACATTTGAAGAATTTCCAGAGGCAGACTTGATGCAAGAGCTTGAGTTTTCAGTGTTCTTGGAGACCTTGCTGTCCAAAATGTTCTTTCTGACCACCTTGAACTCACGGTTCTTGCTTGGCACATAGCCATTCTTGAGTGAGATGAGGACAGGGTCTCCACTCTTGCCCTCAAACCACTCCTCAGCCTCAAGGGCGGGGTCTGGTCCAGCTGTATCTGGGTACAAGTCGTCCTGGAACAGGTCCGACTGATGGGTGGGAACAGAGCAATAAGGTGATGAAAACTCTAACATGTGCACTACACAACAAGGGCTTGCTTTTCTGCCGATGACTCAACGAGCAGATCAGACGTCTAATGAGCGTAAACAAAGATCAAACTCACCTTTCTAGGAACGGTCATCACAATTGGCTCACACTTCCGTTCATGCAGTTTGAAGAACCTGCCAATTCACAAATTCAAACCATTTATTCCAGTTGCCACCAAAGGATTTATTCATGGTTAAATTCTGCCTCCCAGTGGTAAAGATACATTTTACAATGGCGCTTTAAAATTTATCAGATTTAAAACCTCTGACTCATTGTTGCCTGTTGTACTTTCACATTTGGTGGACCTCTTTGTTTACTTGTAGATTTCAACACTGGCACATTTTATAAGTTTACTTCCATTTTATCTTCAAATTCTAAACTCAAAAAAGTGCTGGCAGTTATAGATTAGCTGTCAGAAGCCAAAGATCCAGACAGAATAAAGGAAGAAGGCGTTCAAGTGTTTTCCTTCATGTCTTAAACCAACTTCAAAATAGTCCGAATCTTAAGGAGTTGGTCTCCTTAGATTTATTCAAATGGATTATAAATCAACTGAAGACAAACATTTAGTTGTAGTCGTTTTACCAATCTTGCCTATTTTTGAACTTTTATTTTTACATCTTTCTTGACTGCTTTAATAATTCATTTTACTAGTCCAAGCTTACCTTGCAATTTCACACTTATTGACATCAAGGCCCCTTTTGGGCATGTAGCCCATGCCCCTCTGAGGTTCCTTGGTGACAAAGCTGTTGAGGAAGTGAACATATGGAGCTTCCTCTGTAATTTCAAAATAACGGATGCTGCTGTCCCCCTGTCAAAAAAAGAGTCACATTTAGATTTTAGCTGCTTGTTGTTTTGAAGCAAAATTTAACCGTTTGGTAAAAGAGAGCTCACCTTCCCACAGAGGTAAACAACATTGGTGTCTGGGTCATAGAAGGGCAAAAGCACTCCATTACTGGTGTCCATCTCATTAACAGTCATGGGCTCCTCCATATTTGCCTTATGAAAAAACGATTATGATCAGAGTTTTGTTAAAAAAAAAAAAAAAAGTTATGACATTTGGCAAATGTTTTATTTATGCTTCAGACCACAGTGAAAAGCTTGAGATCATAAAGGTCTGTTGAGGGACAGCTTTATAGGGTCAATTTAAAGACTATATATTTCACATGAAACCATTTCAGAGCATAATGACTGAATACAGGAACCTCACTTGGTCCCTAAGAAGCAGCTTACCGTGTTCCAGAGGGCCAACTGTCTCTCACTCATACGACTGAACCCGGTGGTGAGGATGTTGCCATCAGAGAGGAAGATTGCCCTCGTGGGTCGGGCACCCTCATGCGCCTTCTCTTTCTCCTGTGAAAAATAATTTAAAACTATTACTACGTCAGCCATTTGATATGTTCTTCTGACATCAGAGCTAGCTGCACAACACAGAACCAAGCAGCTTATGAGTTGCTCCTGGTGGGTCAGGCCAGTGATATACTACAAAGCTTGTTCAACTAACCCAGATTTTCTTTATGTTTCTTAAAGTTACTTAAAGATAAAGCCTCAACTCTAAGTCAGTGGTAATAGGTATCAGAAAGGTAATTTGCAACTTTCTCGGCTTTCTGCTTCAGACTGTGCACATTCAGAGGAAAGGGGCATTTTATGGGTCATGCTCACATATGGACAGGTATGAACCAATGGAGTACTGCCTACTTCATTCAGGAATAAGGATATAAGATTACAAAATAGTACAGTAAGGAAATAGCTACACACACAAACTCATAGTTGTGCTGCAAATAAGGAAACAAACGCCTTTCAAAAATGCTTAAACTTGCAAACTCCTAACAAAATAAAAAGCCCACATTTCAGTTTTTCTAATGTAACAGCTGTGCATTTGAAATATTTACTTAATTTGAATATATTTTTTTTAAATACAAGAGCACCCCACACAGTACATTATATGGCCATCTATAGCCATTAGCGATGATGCATTGTTAGCACACCAACAACCGGAAAATTGATTATAAATTCATGATACACTACAGTGTAAATCTGTAATAAAACTAATAATTATGTAAGCGCAAGGACTTTTGGCAAAGCAAACAATCTACAATTCAAAGTGGAACAAATTTAGAGAAAATATCAGAAAATCATTTAACCTCCTACTATATGAACATATGCAACACATGCACAAACGTGTTAAAAAGTCCTAGCTTGAAAACTGTGGGAGGAGTTAGCTGGACAACCCACATATCCTATGTTGAAATTGCACTGAATAAATGACAGTTCTAAAATCTGTAATTTTCACAAAAATTATCAAAAATACTAGTAATATGCACATCTTTAATACATGTACAAACACTGTGAAATAAAAAGTAGCTTGAAAACTGTGGGGGGAGTTCGCCAGACAAGTCATATGGACATACATCATCAAACCAGAATAAGTCCTTTGGAGACAGGCGTATAACACACACAAAACACCACAAAAAAATAATTAAGCAGCCTTCAAATTACAATTGGCGAGCTGCAGGCTTACAGGTTAACACTTCAACAACAATCCATGCCTTTTTCATCAATACGTCAATCTATACACAGTAGTTCAATCAGTCCCTCAAGGATTTTGCGGAATGTTATGATTGCTGTGGCCCAAAAAGCCTGAATTCATGAGAGCTTTTTAAAAAGCTGTGATGTTTTGAGAGTTGTTTTTTTTTTTGCACTAGAAGTTGTGGGAAGAATTACAAATTTTAAGGCAAAGGCTTTTTTCCATAGTTTACTGCAATGATATAACACCACAAGAAAAGCACAGAATTGTCAGAAATTTCCTAATAAACAGTGATTTGTAAATAAAACAGAAACTTCTGCTATACAGAGAAATTCTTTTGTGCAACAGCAAATACAAACTTTAACACAATATCCATTACAACAGCTAAATTGCATTGAATGCATGTTAACGAGTATAGATTTGGAAATTATTGGCAGCACCTTCATTTGAAAACTCCCCGACCGCAGTGGTCCCCAACCACTCACTGAGTGCAGAGAAAAAAGAAAATTTATTCTGTTGCTCTGTGTTGTCTATCGAAGTCTGTGCTTTTCTGGAAAAAAAAAAAAACTGCATATTTTCCCGTTTCCTTGCCTGACTCCTGCCAGTCTGTCTATCTGCTGCATCTTGACACACAGTCGTAACGGGAGGAGGGGCTCTTCTTGGGGAAGGTGCATTGGTCTGTGTCCAGACCAGAGATTCTCAGCTTTAAAGCTCATTGACAAGATGTAGTAATGATTTCACCTCTAAAGATGTATAAAATGTTCAAACACTGGCTGTAGTGTTAGATTTGTTCGTTTGTTTGCTTATGTGTGCTCCCGCGAAGGGGTAATTTTTCGGGCAGGCGGACCTTTTTCAACACAAACCCAGCACTTCGTACATGTGGTCAGGATGGAGACGTCCACTAGGATGCCAGGGGAGATGGAGGAAGGGACAGTGTGCAAAAACTTGTGGATGTGTTTTTTGTTTTTTTAAATCACAGTTTGTTTGTTTTTTATGTGTTCCATTAATACTCACTGTAAACATGGAAGTGTGCACAGTGCAGCAACACATCTGACTGGTTAGACTGAGCATTTGAGCACCACTTAGGGACAAATTTGATTGGTGAAATCGGCGGAAGTTGACGAGGACTGGCCAAAATTGCAGTGAAGTTGTGGTGACAGGGCAAAGTTGCAAGGTCGCACAAAAGACACGATGGTGGCTTGATCTTGTGCGAATTGGCGTGATCGCAACATCGTGAAATCCTGGAGGGACTGGTTCAATGGTTGCTGCTCTCTGTCCTCTGGTTGCAAAATGCCCATGACATTTCACATAATTAGACATTTTTGTCATACTGTATATGCACTGAATACTTTATTATATAATACAAGATGAGATGCTGTGTGTGTGTGTGTGTGTGTGTGTGTGTGTGTGTGTGTGTGTGTGTGTGTGTGTGTCCATCCAGTGACATGCAAGACTTTTTTTTTGGGGGGGGGGGGTCCACTGTCACAGAAAAAAAAGAGGAGCAGAGGTGCACGTTAATGTGAGGTGAACCAGAAACCGGAATGCACGAACAATCAGAGCAGAGATAATCAGGGAGACTGCCCTGCGCAGACCTGTCTCCCACAGGAGCTGGAGACGGCTAGAGGGCTGCTGCAGAGTCTGTTACAATGAGTGAAAAAATGCTGTTACAAGAAACCTCTCACTCTCAGCCACTGTGGCATTTGTGTAATTGTGGAACACACAGTTGTCTGCTGCAGCATCGAAATTAAGAACAGCCTTCTGATTCATTTCCACGGTATTGCTGTGATGTGGTGACAGCAACACTTCATCGCACGCTAATCCACATTGTCCTATTCAAATGTCCGCTGAGGTGAGGTGGCTAATGACCCCATGTCACTTGCAGGATCATTTAGCTTGAGTCAAATACAGTGCATCCGGAAAGTATTCATATATAAATATAAATAAATAAATTTAAATTAATATAAATAAATAAAATTTATTATATAAATTTATTTATATAAATAAATAAATATAAATATATATATTCATATATTTATTCCATCCAGCTACAATGCTCTGCACTGTGTGTCTGTGTGTGTGTGTGTGTATATATATATATATTTTATAGTAATATGTACATATGTATATTAGCTGCTCTTGCTTGCTTGCTTTTTTTCTTGCCTTCTGATTGTTGCTCTGAGTGTTGCTAACCCTGTGCTGTTGCAATCCTGGAATTTCCCCGTTGTGGGACTAATAAAGGCTTATCTTATCTTATCTTATTCACAGCATTCACTTTTTCCACATTTTATTATGTTACGGCCTTATTCCAAAAGGGATCAAATTCATTTTTTCCCCTCAAAATTCTACACACAATACCCCATAATGACAATGTCAAAAAAGTTTTTGGGAGATTTTTGAAAATTTATTAAAAATAAAAAACTAAGAAATCACATGTACATAAGTATTCACAGCCTTTGCTCAATACTTTGTTGATGCACCTTTGGCAGCAATTACAGCCTCAAGTCTTTTTGAATATGATGCCACAAGATTGGCACACCTATTTTTGGGCAGTTTTGCCCATCCCTCTTTGCAGCACCTCTCAAGCTCCATCAGGTTGGATGGGAAGCATCGATGCACAGCAATCTTCAGATCTCTCGAGAGATGTTTAATTGGGTTCAAGTATGGGCTCTGGCTGGGCCACTCAAGGACATTCACTGAGTTGCCCTGAAGCCACTCCTTTGATATCTTGGCTGTGTGCTAAGGGTCGTTGTCCTGCTGAAAGACGAACTGTCGCCCCAGTCTGAGGTCAAGAGCACTCTGGAGCAGGTTTTCATCCAGGATGTCTCTGTACATTGCTGCATTCATCTCTCCCTCTACCCTGACTAGTCTCCCAGTTCCTGCTGCTAAAAAACATCCCCACAGCATGATGCTGCTACCAACTTTGGCCTGGTTATGAGCAGTGCCTGGTTTCCTCCAAACAAGACGCCTGGCATTCACACCGAAGAGTTCAATCTTTGTCTCATCAGACCAGAGAATTTTGTTTCTCACGGTCAGAGTCCTTCAGATGCCTTTTGACAAACTCCAGGTGGGTTACTGTGTGCCTTTTACTAAGGAGTGGCTTCCATTTGGCCACTCTACCATACAGGCCTGATTGATGGATTGCTGCAGAGATGGCTGTCCTTCTGGAAGGTTCTCCACTCTCCACAGAGGAACGCTGGAGCTCTGACAGAGTGACCATCAGGTTCTTGGTCACCTCCCTGACTAAGGCCTTTCTCCCCGATCGCTCAGTTTAGACGGCCGGCCAGCTCTAGGAAGAGTCCTGGTGGTTACGAACTTCTTCCATTGACGGATGATGGAGGCCACTGTGCTCAATGGGACCTTCAAAGCAGCAAAAATTATTCTGTACCCTTCCCCAGATTTGTGCATCGAGACAATTCTGTCTCAGAGGTCTGCAGACACTTCCTCTGACTTCATGCTTGGTTTGTGCTCTGACATGCACTGTCAACTGTGGGACCTTATATAGACAGGTGTGTGCCTTTCCAAATCATGTCCAGTCAACTGAATTTAGCACAGATGGACTCCAATTAAGTTGTAGAAACATCTCAAGGATGATCAGTGGAAACAGGATGCACCTGAGCTCAATTTTGAGCTTCATGGTAAAGGCTGTGAATACTTATGTACATGTGATTTCTTAGTTTTTTATCTTTAATAAATTTGCAAAAATCTCAAAAAAACATTTTTCATGTTGTCATTATGGGGTGTTGTGTGTAGAATTTTGAGGACAAAAATGAATTTAATCCCTTTTGGAATAAGGCTGTAACATAAAATGTGAAAAAAGTGAACGCTGTGAATACTTTCTGGCTGCACTGTAGTACGGGTAACCTTATTCAGACAACAGGAGGAGTCCAAATCATGCTGGGTTTGCCTGGATTGCTGGGGTACTCTGAAAAGTGTTTTAGTCTAACATCACCCTTTAACAAGAGGTACAAAATGCTTCTTTTTGCCGAAACAAAGTAAATTCCATAGTAGTTATTTAGTGTTATCTATGATAAATACCACCGGAGTGGTGGCTCAGTTGGTAGAGCATCCGCCCCACACCCGGGAGGCAGGGGTTCAAATCCCGGCCGGGTCATACCAAAGACCACATAAAAATGGTGCTTTCTGCCTTCTAGCGTGGTGCTCCGCATAATGGAATGGGGAAAGTAAAGTTACACACAGAGCTACCAGAGGACTGACCCCCCACTGTAGCTTCCACTACTTACAGTAGCTGTGTGGCCTAGGGTCAGAGAAACGGAGATAGGCGCCGCCCATATACGCCTTCATGGTGTGAAGGGATTAACTAACTAACTATGATAAATACCAATAATCATTTGTATCTTATCTCATTTTTAGCCACAATATCAAACACACAAAAAAAACCCTTAAAAGTAAATAAACACAAATAATGAAATCGGCTACAGTTACTTTAATGGAAAAAAAAAACAAAAACCAATACACCAACATTCTTGTGCCACTAAGGCCACCGGATCTAATTTAAAGGGGTCAATGACTGCAGTTTTTCCACATTTTAACAGCTCACTCATGTCTTAAAGGAAACCTGTACTGGTTGTGGTAGAAATTTACTGCCTATGCATTAATCTGATGAGTAACCAAGGATCATATGTTTTATAAGTGTCTCAATATATGAATTGTTCTTATATCCATATATGAACCTTTTTATATACTGCCTGTTGTAACCTTTTTAGGGTATAAGCTACATTAACAAGCTGTTTGATATGTCTGTTATGTTTTGTGCTCCAGGATGAAGTTTAATGTCACACTGACCTGCTAAGGTCTTCATGCTCTCACTCTCACTCCCCCCTCCTTTCTCTTCCCTCCTGTGCCTTATCATCCCAGAGTCTTTTTCTTTTTTTAATGATGGTCATATAAAGTACCTGTTTTACTCTGTGGGACAGAGAGCTGACTTTTTTCCTTTTCTCCATTTCTCTTATTGCTGGCAACAATAAAAGACTATTAACCCACAGATCCGTCTAACTATTTATCCCAGGACCTTTAAAGTGTTTAGATAAAATTTGGTTACATGGTCATTACAACAACATGAATCCTGCTTTAGGTATTACTTATAAACCAAAAATGAGTTTATTCAGTCAAAATAACCCCCTAGCGTCAGTATACTGAATAATTTTATCCCATGAAAACCACTCAGTCAAAGCCAAGAGGGAGCAGCCATCGCCAGCCAGAGGTGACATACAGTCGTTTCTGGCTTTACTACGGAAGAGTAACATGTTTACTGCGGAGGAGTAAAAGCATTCTGCAGATGCTCAGTGGGCTGGAATCAGAGTTGAAAATGGCACAAAGTCTGCACAAACCGTCCTTGGAAATGGCCTTATTGATGGCATGATCCGCAGATACCTCCGGGGACCAGCAGCTAAAGGGGACCTGACGAACAGGCAAGTTCCCAGTCAAGTAACTTCAGAACATGTTGAATAAATCTTGATATACTAGAATTTTATTTCATTAAATTATATGGTAGATTTGCTTGTACATGGTTGTAAAAAATTACATAAAATTCTGATGTTAAAACTTTGTTGACTGCTATACTACTGCCCACTCAATCGCACAAAGCACCACCAGTGCTGAAACTGGCCATGGAGGAGGCAAGATGTCGCTGACCAAGAATGACAGAGCAGTGACTTGAAACTCACGCGTATTTGAGAAGGAATCATGACCAAAATTACTGGATGGAACCACTAGTATCATATTTGATCCTCTGAAATAGCTTTTGATTAAAATTCAGTGCAGGTACCCTTTAATGAAGTGTTTGTGACCCATTTTGTTCACATTTTCTTTATTTTTTAATTATTGAAGAAAATTTGTTTTTTATTTTTCCTGGCTTTCTTGAAACACTCCAATTTACAGCCTGTCACTTTAAGAAACATCCTTCAACTATTCAACTCCACCCTCCCCTCTTATGTCAGTTAGCCATTAGCTGAGTAGCTTCTAGCCTCCTTCTAGCTTGGATGAGCAGCACTGGTTCACTGATCCACAGTCATTTGTGTATCTTGTGTCACTCTGGCCCATCTCCCAACAACCTCGCCAGGATGCCACAACAAACTGCCAGCACCACGCGCCGGGCGACCCACCGATCGCCGCAACCCAAGGCTGCTGGTCAAGCAGAGCTGCCGAGCCATGAGATGTCAAAGGGCAATGTCTTGCTCCGTGGTACTCCGCTCCTCTCCCATAGCCAGCTGGGGGATGCCCCGTCATGAAGTGGGTCCCCTACATTACCTGTGAAAGTACAGCAGAGTTGTGGAGCCCCAGAGGATGGTGGGGGAGATGGCCATGAGAGCCAGCAGCTCCAGGCAGCAGCCTCGGGTCGCAGCGTAGGTGGTTGCTGACGACCTGCTGCAGAATCACAGTGAAACCACTAGGAGATGGGCCGGAGTGACACGAGATACGAGGGGGGGCTGAAAAGTTCATAGGCTGACTAAGACGGAGTTATGCTTGTAGGTGCTGAGCCAGTAGTATTTGTGCTTCAGTGGCCGAGGAACAAGTGGGCAGAGCAGAGCTGAGAGTGAGAACTGTCAAGCGTATGGGTACAATAAACCACATGTGGTCAGATTTGACCACTGCATCATGGTCAGCCAATGAACTTTTCAGCCTTCCCCCACTTGTATATTGTGGACTTTGGACCGGTGAACCAGGTGGTAACAGGGATGGCTGTAAGGGTGACTAAGATCTGAAGAAAATAATATAAGCCACGGTTGGTTCGAGCTTCCTGGTACCAGTGTTAGCTTGGGAGCTAATACCTCAAGGTCTAATAGGCTACCTTTAGCACCACTTCTATCTACAGTGGTGTGAAAAAGTGTTTGCCCCTTCCTGATTTCTCATTTTTTCCTATATTTGACACACTTAAATGTTTCAGATCATCAAACAAATTTAAATATTAGACAAAGATAACACAAGTAAACACAAAATGCAGTTTTTAAATGAAGGTGTTTATTATTAAGGGAAAAAAGTTCCAAACCTACATGGCCTTGTGTGAAAAAAGTGATTGCCCCCTAAACTGGTTGGGCCACCCTGAGCAGCAACAACTGCAATCATGCATTTGTGATAACTGGCAATGAGTCTTTTACAGCACTGTAGAGGAATTTTGGCCCATTCATCTTTGCACAGTTATTGTAATTCAGTCACATTGGAGGGTTTTCGAGCATGAACCCCCTTTTTAAGGTCATGCCACAGCATCTCAATCGAATTCAGGTCAGGACTTTGACTAGGCCACTCCAAAGTCTTCATTTTGTTTTTCTTAAGCCATTCAGAGATGGACTTCCTGGTGTGTTTTGGATCATTGTCCTGCTGCAGAACACAAGTGCGCTTCAGCTTGAGGTCACGAACAGATGGCCGGACATTCTCCTTCAGGATTTTTTGATAGACGGCAGAATTCATAGTTCCATCTACCACAGCAAGTCTTCCAGGTCCTGAAGCAGCAAAACAGCCCCAGACCATCACACTACCACCACCATATTTTACTGTTGGTGTGATGTTCCTTTTCTGAAATGCTATGTTACTTTTATGCCAGACGTAATGGGACACACACCTTCCAAAAAGTTCAACTTTTGTCTCTTCAGTCCAGAGTATTTTCCCAAAAGTCTTGGGGATCATCAAGATGTTTTCTGGCAAAACTGAGATGAGCCTTTATGTTCTTTTTGCTCAGCAGTGGTTTTCGTCTTAGAACTCTGCCATGCAGGCCATTTTTGCCCAGTCTCTTTCTTATGGTGGAGTCATGAACACTGACCTTAACTGAGGCAAGTGAGGCCTGCAGTTCTTTGGATGTTGTTGTGGGGTCTTTTGCGACCTCTTGGATGAGTCGTCGCTGCGCTCTTGGGGTAATTTTGGTTGGCCGGCCACTCCTGAGAAGGTTCACCACTGTTCCATGTTTTTGCCATTTGTGGATAATGGCTCTCACTGGTTCACTGGAGTCCCAAAGCTTTAGAAATGGCTTTATAACCTTTCCCAGACTGATAGATCTCAATTACTTTGTTTCTAATTTGTTCCTAAATTTCTTTGGATTGTAGCATAATATTTAGCTTTTGAGGATCTTTTGGTCAACTTCATTTTGTCAGGCAGGTCCTATTTAAGTGATTTCTTGATTGAGAACAGGTGTGGCAGTAATCAGGCCTGGGTGTGGCTAGAGAAATTGAACTGTGCTTTCCAAAGATGTGATAAACCACAGTTAATTTATGTTTTAATGGGGGGGGTTTCAATCACTTTTTCCCATGGAGGGCCATGTAGTTTTGGATTTTTATTTTTATTTTTTTTACCCTTAATAATAAACACCTTCATTTAAAAACTGCATTTTGTGTTTACTTGTGTTATCTTTGTCTAATATTTAAATTTGTTTGATGAAATGAAACATTTAAGTGTGACAAACATACAAAAAAAAAGAGAAATCAGGAAGGGGGGCAAACACTTTTTCACACCACTGTACGTGACAAGACAGCTAGGCGGGCCAATAACAGAGCAGTGGGCGGATCTCAAGGATGGCGGTGGGTTGGCATTGTCTAAACATGATGTATGCAATTTAGGCGGAATATTCAAAAACATTTCTCGCGTCTCAGAGAAAAATGAGATAAAGGCTGTGTTTAAGGGAATTGACAGTTTTGAATTTATTTATTTTTTTGATAATTAGGCAACCAGTAGACTCACTTCAGACAGTTGAACCCACAAACACCCTTTTTCAGTCAATGACCCCTTTAAGCCCTTAAATTTGCAAAATGGCATCTCGGATGTGACAATATACTTATCAGCCTAGTCTAGTAGTTATATACCAGAAGGAAAAACTTGGTACTTCCTTGGCCAAGTTTGGTGTTGATGTCTGCGGTCATTTTTCTTTTGGAGTACAGAAAAACAGACATATTTAAAAGCTACCACAGGTGTGGGTAGTAATGTAATGATGAACATTGGTCAAGGACATTGAAATACTTTAAGTTGTTCCTCCATTTGTTCTGAATGCTCTGGTAATCTGACTTTTGAATGTCTATAATATATCCCTAATTATTGTCTGATACAACAGTTTCTCCAAGTTTTTATTTTGCTCCAGAAGCTGTAATGGACCTGTCGAAGAAATATGTACAGTCAGTAAATGTGGTGTTATTTTATAGATGTTGAGCTTTGTTACCAAAGTGATGTTTCTCAATTAAAGCCAAAACTGCTTGATAAGAGTAAATCTAGCTGCAGCTGAACTCAGTCTTTATAATTCAAACCATCTTCCTACTTTAAACCCATTCCATTGCACTTTGATGATTATGCACCTCTCATTATACACTACCGTTCAAAAGTTTGGGGTCACCCAGACAATTATTTTGTGTTTTCCATGAAAAGTCACACTTATTTACCACCATGAGTTGTAAAATGAATAAAAAATATAGTCAAGACATTGACAAGGTTAGAAATAATGATTTGTATTTAATAATTTTTTCCTTCAAACTTTGCTTTCGTCAAAGAATCCTCCATTTGCAGCAATTACAGCATTGCAGACCTAACATGATTGCACAAGGGTTTTCTAATCATCCATTAGCCTTCTGACGCAATGAGCAAACACATTGCACCATTAGAACACTGGAGTGATAGTTGCTGGAAATGGGCCTCTATACACCTATGTAGATATTGCACCAAAAACCAGACATTTGCAGCTAGAATAGTCATTTACCACATTAGCAATGTATAGAGTGTATTTCTGATTAGTTTAAAGTTATCTTCATTGAAAAAAAGTGCTTTTCTTTCAAAAATAAGGAAATTTCTAAGTGACCCCAAACTTTTGAACGGTAGTGTATATTAAAGAAAATGTAAAAACACTTAAAACTACTTACAGCAACAATCATCTCCTTGCGGGGGTCAATGACACGGATGGACTTGTCCTTGCAGGCAGTGCAGATCAGGCTACCGTTGCGGTTCCAGCACACGTTGTAAATGAGGTCAGGATGCAGGTCCTCAAGGGTGATCACAGCCTCTCCTGTGCCCACGTTCCAAATGATGATCTGGTTGTCACAACCTGAAGACAAAGTGAGGTGACAGTGAAGCTGACAGCAACATTTTTTTTTGTTTCTTGAAAATTTGTGACAGAAGGTAAATAAGAGCACCATAAATGGTACATTACAGTGCATCTATAGGCATTATCAATAGTGCATAAGTGGCACACCTTCAAAGTGATTACAAACTCAGGATTCAATATATTCTAGTTCTGTAATAAAACTAATAACCATGTAATTGCAAGGAGTTTAAGAAAGAAAATCTACAACTCAAAGTGGAATAAATGTGATAAAATACCAGAAAATCATTTAACCCCCTTCAACAGGGGTGTCCAATCATGTGCCATGGAGGGCCAAGACCCAGCAGGCTTTACCTCCAACCAGTGTCTTCAACAGCAGATTCCACTGAATTTTTTCCCACTGACCGCTGATCAGTGAAAACACCTGCTGAAGAGACTGAGTAGAGGAAAAAACCTACAGGGTCTTGGCCTCCATGGCACATGGTTGGACACCCCTGCCCTACAATTTGCACATCTCCAATACACGTACAAACACTGTGTGAAATGACAATGTCATAGTTTGAAAACTGTAGGAGGAGGTAGGTTCGAAAGGAGCCAATTGAGATGATTTGGGCATCTCATCAGAATGCCTCTTGGACGCCTCCCACTTGAGGTGTTCTGGGCATGTCCCACTGGGAGGAGACTCCAGGGCAGACCCAGGACAAGCGGGAGAGGCTATGTCTCCAGGCTGGCCTGGGAATGTCTTGGTATTCTCTCTGAAGAGCTGGAGCAGGTGGCTGGGGAAGAGGTAAGTCTGGGTTACTCTGCTTGAACTGCTGCCTCCCCGACCTGGACCCCCCAGAAAAGTGGTAGAAGATAGATGGATGGATGGAAAAGGTAGGCAGACAACCTCAGATGAACGGCAGGACAGATTTCATTCCATCATATGTCCTAGAGACAAGCGTATTTTAAAAAAAAGTAATGGCTACAGCTCTTACCTGCACTAAGTAGGACATTGCGTGCTGTTGGATGCCACGTGATAATACCAACACGCTTAGAGTGGCCCTCCAGTACCACCACTGGCTCAGACATTGAAGAGACAAGGCCGTTCTCAGGAATTTGCCATACCTGTGGAAGCAAACAAAAAAGTTCAGGAAGTCAGGATCAGATAAAGTGAAACCAGGCTCTGAATCTGTTAGAACAACAAGGCTGCATTACTGAATAAAGAGCAAGAGACAGTTACCCGGAGGATCCACAGGGTGGCAGCTGTGACCAACATTTATAGTATGTGGCACAGTGAGAGGGACACATGGTCCAGTTTACACAAAACCTTTAAATCCTCATCTTCCTTGGTTCTGAATCACAGTTGGGTACCTTTTTGCTACAATAAGGGGAAATAATGCAAAACATGAACTCGCTCGTCTTTTATTATTAACTTTTGTAAACATCTGTTGATGTTTTAAATGTAAAAATTTAATGAATAAAATAAAATATTGATGCAAAATATTAGTTTTACAATTAATGAAACATTTGTAAATAAATTAACCAAATACCAAAATAATAAATCTCTGTAAAAAATTAGGACCAGTCTAAATCTCGGAAACCTCTGATCAAGAACAAGATTAATTTATTGTATCTACGTGATTTATTAACTTATTTTTAGTATTAGTATTGTGTTGCTGTAAAAAATAAACTTGTTTTCTTGGATTATTCAAGGTCTAAAGACACCACATTATTTTTTATTTTGAACAGTGTAGTTTTCTACAAATTAATAATCTAAAAAAGGCTTGTCATTTTACTCAAACATAAATTTTAAAAATCAGAGGTCTCCATTTATGTAAATGTTACTAATTTTCCCCCCAATGCTGTTCATCAAGTAGAATAGAAATTCATATTTAGAATATGTATCAAACCTGTCTTCTCAACAGCTAAATACAGCCATATATCCACTACTATTAAAAACAACAGATCAGAATTGGATATGTGTTTGCTAAATCTTTCTTATTGTAGCAGTGAGGTTTACATTTGTATGACTAGCACATTGCCCGTAGAATGCAAGTATTCTTGTCTGAAAACGGGTATCCCAATCAGGCATTACAGGCCCAAATGTAGGCTGTGTTTGAGAGTAGAATACAAAGAGGTGAACCCTATACGTCGGCAATTACATGTTAGACTTTGACAAAAGGGAGTAAATGGCACTAAGAGTTATTTGATTGTGTGAATATTAATTACAGAGTACCTAAATATTGAAAATGAATGGGACATCAGATATTAGCGACTGTTTCAGATCCCTTGTTTATTTGTTTGTCAGATCACTTAATTGTGTGATCTTTTATCACTTATATTCAAGATAGTGGTGTATGGAGTGTCAGAGAGGGATAGTACCTCTGACAGGGCAACAGTCGAACCTCCGGGTGGTCGGTCCGCTTTGGTTCCCACTTGGCACTCAACTCTAACCTGTGGCTCCAAATAGCTGTTTGCATGCAACAGTGGCCACACACCAGAAAACCGCTTCGACTGGCGGGCAAAACCAGGTGAGGGTAGCTGACAGGTTTGAAACCCTCGGTGAGGTAGGGCTTGTCTACCTACACATGCGTAGACTGGACCTGGTGGACTACGTGGAGGAAACCACCAGATTGGCTCAACGGGCAGGAAGGCAGACCCAGCAAAGCGTTGTGGAGCGCATCTAGGGCACAGTGAGACACGTAGGACACTGCTTACCATCCACTGCATCCTAACCTATCTCCAGCTGTCTTGACTACGTCTTGTCACTGGATCCAGATAGGCTGCGACAAGAGAGTGAGGCTGACGACCCTGCGCAACTCTTCCTCACTGAAATTCACACGCAGGCGGTCCAGGGCACAGGGTCGCTCTCTACTGGACCAAAGCAGCAGTGGAGTTCGGCAGCCCCCTGGGTGTCTTGAGCAGTCCTCTTTAGGATTCACTCTGCTCACCTCCATGGCCTGAGGAAGGGGCTAGAAAAGGTGCCCTAAACATAGCCTGCTTCGCTACACCCTGGCCAGCAAGCCGCGGCTGGTGGTGATCCCACCCTAGCGGTCAAAATTTTCAGAAGCAATCAACTAAGGTGACATCATTCACCATTGGCACTTGGAATGTGCGCACGCTCATGGACAGCTCCAAAGCGGACAGACCTGAGAGACGGACAGCACTTGTCACAAGAGAACTTAACAGGTACAGCATCCACATTGCAAGTCTAAGCAAGTCCAGGTTTGCAGACGAAGGTCAGCTGACAGAAGTCAAAGCCGGCTACACCTTCTTCTGGAGCAGCCGAGGCAGCAAAGAATGCCATGAAGCAGGAGTGGGTTTTACGATCAGATCCAATCTGATCAGCAAGCTTACCAGCCTCCCCAAAGGAACCAACGACTGCCTCACTGCGGCTCCCCCTCCGAGGAAAACGTCATGCCACATTCAGTGCATATGCCCCCATCATGACGAACCCAGATGAGATCAAAGACAAGTTTTACGAGGACTTAGAGACTCTCATTGAAGGCGTACCGAAGGAGGACAAACTCATTGTTCTTGGAGACTTTAACGCCAGAGTTGGTACAGACTACCAGACATGGGAGGGAGTCCTTGGGAGAAATCGAGTTGGAAAGTGCAACAGCAACCGTCTTCTCCTGCTGAAGACGTACACCTCTCATGGCCTTCTGATCAACAATACCATCAATATTCATATATTTATTCCATCCAGCTACAATGCTCTGCACTGTGTGTCTGTGTGTGTGTGTGTGTGTGTATATATATATTTTATAGTAATATGTACATATGTATATTAGCTGCTCTTGCTTGCTTGTTTTTTTTTTGTTTTTTTTTCTTGCCTTCTGATTGTTGCTCTGAGTGTTGCTATCCCTGTGCTGTTGCAATCCTGGAATTTCCCCGTTGTGGGACTAATAAAGGCTTATCTTATCTTATCTTATCTACCGCTTCCCTAATCGCAATAAGACCTCCTGGATGCATCCACGCAGCAAGCATTGGCATCTGATCGATTACATCATTGTGAGAAGGAGAGACAGGCAGGAAGTTAGAGTGACGAAGGCAATGTGTGCCGCAGACTGCTGGATGGATCACAGACTCATTCTCTCAAAACTCAACATGCACATCCAGCCCAAACGGCATCCACAGGGAAAGAAAAGGCAAACAAGCGACCCAAGTGTCAGCAAGCTCGCACTCTGTGCGACAGAACCTCAGTGAGGACCTGGACAGCAAGTTTAGTCAGCTCGACCTAGGGGCGTATGGAGCAGAAGACTGGGCAGCTTTCAGAGACATGGTGTACAACAACCTCACTCACTCATCTGGGCCAGAGCACACACAAACACCAAGATTGGTTCAATGAAAACGATGAGTACATGCAAAAGCTGCTTGACCAGAAGCGTGAAGCCCACAGCGTGTACCAGCAAGACAGCAGATCTGCCTCTAAGAAGGCAACCTTCAACTCCATCAAAAGAAAGGTGCAGGCAAAGCTCAGAGAGATGCAGGACTTCTGGCTCAGCAAAAAGGTAGATGAAATATAGCAGTACGCTGACAGCAACAACTCCAAACGCTTCTAAGATGCCCTTAAGACCATCTACGGGCCTCAGTCTTCTGGAACATCACCACTGCTCAGTGCTGACAGGTCCACTCTCTTCACCGACAAGAACGCAATCCTGAAAAGATGGGCAGAACACTTCAGCAGCATCTTGAACAGACCTTCGTCCATCAATGCAGAAGCCATCACTCGCATGCCCCAAGTAGAGGTGAACACGTCTCTGGCAGAACCTCCAACGGAATCAGAAGTCCAAAAGCGATCAAACTCCTTTCGAACGGCAAAGCACCAGGCTCTGACTCCATCCCAGCTGAAATCTACAAGGCAGGAGGACCAGTTCTAATACAGACCACCAAGCTCTTTCAGACAATGTGGGAGCAAGAAGTTATCCCCCAGGAGCTAAATGACACCTCCATTGTCCATCTCTACAAGAGAAAAGGAAACAAGCAGTCCTGCGACAACCACCGTGGGATCTCTCTCCTCACCATCGCCGGCAAGATCCTCACAAGAGTCCTTCTCAACCGCCTCATTCAGCACATGGAAGGCGGTCACCTGCTGGAGAGCCAGTGTGGCTTCAGAGAAGGTCGTGGAACTGCTGACCTGATCTTTGCCGCACACCAACTTCAGGAGAAGTGTCAAGAGCAGAACAGGGACCTCTACACAACATCTGTAGATCTAACCAAGGCTTTTGATAAGTCAGTCTCGAGTGGCTGTGGAAGATCATGGCGACGTTTGGCTGCCCGGACAAGTACATCAGCATGGTGTGCCAGTTCCATGACGGCATGCTTGCTCGAGTACTGGACGATGGAGACTCCTCTGAAGCTTTCCCAGTCACCAACGGGGTCAAGCAGGGCTGTGTACTCGTGCCCACACTTTTTAGCATGATGTTCATAGCCATGCTGTCTGGTGCCTTTTGCGACGATGAAGAAAGTGCCATCAGGATCACAGGATGGATGGCAGGCTCTTCAACTTGCGGAGGCTCCAAGCCAAACTCAAGGTGGAAGAGGACTCGGTGCGTGACTTCCTGCTTGCAGATGACTGCGCACCCAACGCCGCTACAGAGGCCCAGATGCAGTAGAGCATGAACTGCTTCTTCACTGCTTGCGACAACTTTGGGCTCACAATCAGTACGAAGAAAACCAAGGTCCTGCACCAACCCGCACTGCAGAAGACTTGCGTGGAACCAGCCATCACTGTCAACGGGGTGACCATCAAGGCTGTTGACAAGTTCATGTACCTCGGCAGCAAACTCTCCAGGTCTGTCAACATCGACGACGAGGTCGATTCGCGCATTGCCAAGGCAAATAAAAGCTCAGCATTTGGATGGCTACATGCAACAGTGTGGGAAAGGAGAGGCATCAGGCTGATCACAAAACTGAAGGTGTACAAGGCAGTTGTCTTCCCTACTGTACACCTGGACAGTCTATGAGCATCATGCCAGAAAGCTAAACCGCTTCCACCTGAACTGCCTCAGAAAGCTCCTGAAGATCACCTGGCAGGTCAAAATCCCTGACACGGAGGTCCTCTCCCGAGCTGAGTTGCCTAGCATACACACCCTGCTCCAGAGAGCCCAGATTAGGTAGGCTGGCCACCTTGTTTGTATGCCTGACTCACACCTAACAGACTGTTCTACGGTGAACTAGCAGAGGGCAAGCGCTCACAAGGTGGTCAAAAGAAGCGCTACAAAGACACTCAAAGTGCTGATGACACGTTTTTGACTTCCTCTAATTTTTCAACACATAATACAATATGACGAAATAGGTTGGTCTGTGCAGTTCTAAGTCCAACAGGCTTTTTTTCACGCAAATATCCGACGTTTTCATGAGCGCCACGTCACCCACTGCGTCAGTGGCTGGAAACCCCCCCGCCCCCGGCAATGTTGTAACGTCATCGACGGAACACAGCGCTTGGCTGCCCTTTGTACACAGGATGGAAGCGGTTGAAAACATCTGACGATGGTTCCAGCACATGTAGTCTGGAATTGGTTTGTGTTGTCCAATCTTCAGACGATTATAGTTCCAAAGAATGGGATGACAATGAAGATATCTGGGGGCATCAAACCATATAGGTTTGAGCCATGCCAAGCGGGCATTGTGCCTAGCGAGTCAGACTCAATGACAGTCAGCTGTTCATGTTCTGTATGCATCATCTGCCATGTTGTCAGCCAGCCAATATTGCCAACACTATTACGACGTGTTAGCCACTCCACACAGCCGTGGTTCTGTTGCGCCCCTTGTAGCGATGTCGGCTCTGGGGCGCAACCGTGGTTAATAAGTCTCCTCTCCATGTTCGCTGGGCGAGGTCGGCCCCAAACGCCTACTGTTTGTGTTTCTGTGTATTTCTGTAAGTCTTCACCTTTTGCAATTAGTCTTTATGTTCAATATATGTGCTGTGGTGAATCCTACGCGTAAATCCTCATGTAAATCCTCGTTATTTACGCGTAAATCCTCCCTCTCCGTGCACTCTTATGCAGGGCATGAAGAGGGAGCATGAAATAATGATGATTTACATGCAGCGTTCACCACAGCACATTTAATATAGAACGACAGACAATTCCCAAAAAGGTGAAGACGTACAAAAAACACAAACACCCTTACTGATGGCGTTCGGGGGCCGGCATCGCCAAGCAAATGAATGAGAGGAGCCGTATTAGCCCCAGGTGCGCCCCAGAGCAGACATCACTTCAAGGACACACGAGAACCATGGCTAACATGGAGTGACTAACACATCATGAGAGTGATGAAAATACTGGCAGACAAACAGCACAGATGACTGGCAAACGGCCGTGAAGTACACGCACTGCTGGTGATGGTGTGATGGGAAGCACCTGGGCAAGGACCGGGAAACATGATCAGCGGGAGGGGAATCAACTGGTGATAATGACGGGGGGGACGTGGCCAGACTGGCGAGAGTCAGCATGCGATCAGAGAAAGTAGGTCAAAGCTGCGCATAAATCCATTAATTCTTCCCCTCCTCGTGTGCTCCTCCTGCATAAAAGCGCACAAGGAGTGCACGAGGAGACTTATGACAGTTGGAGCTGAAACGTGTGATGTGGTCTTTCACGCCTGCTGTTTATCTAAGCCTGCAACACAACGCGAAGGCACAGCTGTAAAATTAAAACAAGAAATCAGAGAAACTGTGAGCTACAAAGCTGCTGTCACTCCAGTCAACAATACCGGAGTCCGTTCTGTCGCTTACGTCATGGGGGTGCCACCCTTAATTCGGTGGGCGGCACCACAGTTCAGTCAGCAGTTGCGGTTTTTTGATGATAACTAGTTTATGCAGGCGTGGTTGTAAATATTATATTGATCATCGACAATGACTTTTGGGTTTACACAACCTCCTAAAAAATGTCAAAAACGTGTCATCAGCACTTTAAGGCCTCCCTGAAGAGCTCTGACATCAGTCCTGACACCTGGGAGACCCTAGCGATAGACCAACCAGACTGGCGTAGCCGTACCAGGAGCTGAACAGGATTGCCAAGGCCCAGAGAAAACATGAGCTTCACAAGTCCAGAGCCGCCCCTGTATCTTCTGCCTGCACAGCCCACCTGTCCCCGACCTGTGGCAGAGCCTTCTATGCCTTCATCAAACTGATCAGCCACACCCGGACACACCGCACCCAGTCCTCTTCCCTGTGATGTCCTTGGTCATCATCGAGAATGACAGACGAACAACAATATTCAAGATAATAGTGTATCTTGCACTTTGGGGAATGGGTGTTGTTCAGTCACCATTATAGTTATTTTACATTGTATCGCTGTTCAGTGATGGAGTTCAGTGTAATATTCAATTTATTTTGTTCTGTGTATCATCAAGAAACTTGTGCAGTACTGTAACAGGACACGTTCAAATATTTGAGACCCACTGTAGTGCATGATTTCATATTTTAGCAATATTTTGTTATTAAAAGTTTTTTTTTTTTTTAAAGCTTTAATGCTAAGATTGAGGCGGTGCTTATATTGTCGCACTGGAGCGATACTGAGGCCAAATAATGATATGAACGTTGAGGGCGTGACTAGCAACAATGTGAGCGCCATGGCTCTATTGTAAGCAGTTTGTTTTTTTTTTTAATCAATACGATAAGATTATTATCATTATTGCGCCTAAACAATCGCATTTTTGATCCTCTCAACATTTACAAAATGCTCCCCCCCCCGAACACACCTCAGACCCAGTGAAAAATTTTATAAACTGGAAAAAATATGTGCTCCATGCTGAAAGTTTTCAGACGTATCCAGCATATGGTTGATACGTCCTGCATTCGTGGAGCAAAGGCTGTAGGGAAGTTATGAGTTCGTTTACACATGTTAGTTGCCAGCGACTCAGTTATTCAAAAGTCGAAATACGTCAAAATTAATATCTAGCATACCCCAAATTACTTCTAACATATGAATAACACTCTTTGAACCTGGGTAACTTACTGAACAGGTTTCTAATTTGGAGCTACCCTATGGCATATTTGGAGCATTGGTTCATATGAAAAACCCGTACAGAACAACAGTGGTGGGTATACCACAACAAAGTCACAAGTCATCACAAGATGCTCAAAGGCACAAGTCATGTGCCCTTGAGCATCAATTACAGCTTGACAATGACATCTCATGTTGTTCACAAGTCAACTTATTGTCTGCTGAGGCATGGCATTCCACTCTTCTTGAAGGGCAGCCCTCAGGTCACTGAGGTTGTGGGGTTCAGGGTTACCAGCCTCTACATGGCGACTCAGCTGATCCCATAGGTTTTCTATGGGATTCAAGTCTGGAGAAAGTGCAGGCCACTCCATTTGAGGTACCCCAGCCTCCAGCAGCTGTTCCCTAATGATGCAACCTCGATGAGCTGGAGCACTGTCGTCCATGAAGATGAAATTGGGCCAGTGTTGTTCATGCAGGAGCACAATGACTGGATTAATGATGTTATTCAAGTAGTATCAGCTTGTCACTGTACCATTCACAAGGTGAAGGGCAGGTTTGTATGGACTAGACACACCTGCCCAGAGTGTAATGCCACCACAACAGTGACTGATGCATAGCGCTCTCCTTGACATCTCCAACATCGTTGGCAGCCATCATTTCTGCTCAACATGAATTGACTTTCATCACAGAACAGCACTGAGGCCCACTGGTCCCTTGTCCAGCGTAAATGCAAAACAATGTCTGTGCCTGGTGTGGTCAGGTACTCTTGCAGGTCGTCCAGCACGCAGACCACGCTGATTTAAATGATTTTGAATGGTCTGGTGTGATACTTGGGTGCCTCTCACCTCCCTTCAATGTGCCTGGAGTTGAGTGGCATTCATCATCCAGTTCCACAGGGCACTGCTCACAATGAAGCGGTCATCAGCGTGGGATGTGGCCAAAGGACATCCACTTCTATGCCTTTCTGTGACTCTTCCAGTCTCTGTATCTTTGTTGCAACCTGATGATGACATTCTGTGACACTAAGCGCAGTGGCCACTGCCCTCTGAGAACATCCTGTTTGAAGCCTCACAATGGCGAGGTACTGTTGATCAATTGTGAGATGTTGTCTTGGTTTCATGATGTCAAAATGTGAACAGCATGATGAAGAAGATTGTTTAAATACCAATTCTAACTGAACCAGAAAATTTATTTATCGATTCATGGATCAAACACCTGTTGTGAAGCATCTTGTTGGATAACAGCAAGTTATGCAACAAGTACTGGAACACCGAACAGATGGGCATGTGCATTCAAAAGGTTATAGAAGCTCAAATTAAGTTCACCTGGAAAGGTTATAGTGCATTTTAGGTGCATCCTGAAACTTCACCCAAAAGTCAAATATCCCTAACTTTTCATGAGTAGTGCAAGGTGTGTGTGTGTGTGTGTGTGTGTGTGTGTGTGTGTGTGTGTGTGTGTGTGTGTGTGTGTGTGTGTGTGTGTGAGTGTGATAATTAATAAAAGATCGATCCATGCATTTAGGGATCAGTGCATCGTCAGTGTCAAGTATCGCAATCCATCACTGAATCGATTTTTGTCCCACCCCTCATGATGAGACACTGAATAGTTTGTTTTAATGTTATCCACATTTTCATTTTAATCATGAATTTACAGGAGGGGTATTGCCTATGAGGAAATTTTCAAAACTGAGGTATTGTTATTTTCATATTCTGTATTGAAAGACCTTCAAAATGATATTTAATTTGTAGGAATTGGGCAGAAATGGACCAGCAACAAGCCGATTTTGTTTATATCTTGGCTGGTTTGAAAACTCGCATTCAATTGGCTCTGGGTTAAGTCTTCTGGAAAAACGTGTATTATTAGAAAGTAGGAGTTCCAAGCTTTACAATGATACCAGGCACTGACAGGGGTTTTCCCAGGACTTGCCGCCAGCAAACAAAGAACCACAATTTATGACTTCTAGTGCCTGTAGCTCCTATTTACCCAGTGTGCATTCTGACTCATTTTGTCAGCATGGGTCACATATAAGATCAATATAAAAATACATAAAAACAAGCATAAGCATACACACATACAGTCCACACAATGCACACATACAATCATACATTACTGCCATTGCACAGTCCCTTTATACATGGAATGTATAATGGATGAGTCGCTGTAGTGCAGCTGTAATATGACAACTCTGCTTACAGAGCAGTGTTTCCTCTACCATTATAATGGGGGGTGGGGGGTGGACACCCCCCCCCCCCCCACAACGGACCCTCCTTCCCCAGGGTGTCAAGTTAATTTTATTTCATTTTATTTTTCTATATAGCACCAAATCACAACAGAAACCATTTTAAGATGCATTCACTATAGAACAAGTCTTTACCTTGTCCTTTCATTAAACAAACTAAACATTTTTATGTTACATTACAGTCACTTGCCACTAAAGAATGGCATGTAAAATCAGCAGTTGTCACAGAGAGCATGTCCAATTTTATGTAGTTTTTAATATTATGTGGACTAAGTCTACATTTTTTATTCAGAATCTGTTGCTGAAGTTTAATATTAGCCAGTGCACACACTTTTCTTTTGTAGTAGCCTTAATATTTATTTTTCTGAGTTTATTTTGTTGTTAAAGTTTAACATGCAACAGATTAGATGACAAATAAATCAAATCCTTGAGGAATATGACTGGCATTTTTTAACCTCTTGCACTCCGTTGTACCACGGGCGGGCAAGTCTCTGCGTCCTAGAGCGTACTAGGACGCATGATGGAGATTGTGATGTAGGTGGTGTATGGCGTCCAAGCGCGCACTGAAAATAAAAGCTGCAGACACAGCCGCGAACAGATTAGTTCATCTGATTGACCTCTCATTCGACTAATAAGAGCCTTGAATTGGGTTTCTGAAACCTTGAAGAACCAATGACTGAAAACCTCGCAAGAAGGACCCGCCTACCAACGCAGCGAGCCAATTGAAGCACAGAAGTTCGCTGAGCTGTTTTGTCTAAAGCTGGGTGAAGACAGACTGCTTCAGCAGCCACAGGCAGTGCTTTTTTTTTTTTTTTTTTTTTTTTTTTTTTTAATTCCAGCAGAGTTTAGGATTCTCTTATATGGTCATCATAGACCGACGGAGGCCGACGATGAAGGTTGTAAATCATTTGCCAAAACCGCAATCATGGAATTATGTTTTGACCGGGTCGCGAGACCAGAACCACGAGCGGATCAGCGTCGCGTTCGTCTGACAATGAGGAATAGAAGTTCGCCAGAACAATGTGGCTGTGAAGAGGTAAGGTGTTACAAGCCAAATTATTTTTTATCCCTGAAAATTGTAATCAAAAATGACTTTTGACCGATTGGTAAATTACAACTGTGCGGTGCACGATGTCCCAAGTGCGTGCGCCGCGTTACACGGTTCGTTCGCCGCCTCCAGACCGTGAACGCCCCCCTCCCCTCCGCTACGATTCTGTAGCGGGGGTGGGGGAGCCGCGGTGACGGCGCTGCTGTGGCCACATCGCCACATCCGAGTGTAATCCGTCATGTAGCAATGGCCGATCTCCATCCTCTGTAGCGGGGGGGAGAACAACCCCCCCCCCCCACACACACACACACACACACACAGCCCTGAGTGTCACCTTTCATTAGAGCCCAAAATGAAGCTTCTACATTGAATCATTCAAAAGTTACAGACGTTTTTCCAAACTGTGCCATTTGGCACAATTTGGCACAGTTCCAAAACGCCGGGAACTACCTGAGAACAAAGCTGTGTAATATATTCATTTTTTGTGGTATTGTTACAAAATTTGGACCTCAGCTGGATAACACTTGGTTCTACATTTCTGTTGCATTTTCCAGCCTGGATCTGAAGCTGTGTGTTATCTGCAAGCATTTGTATCCAAAAAAACACCCAGGCCAAATTTATTTTCTTCAAGTTCACTATGTTTAGATGACTGTAACTCAGTGGCCGGAGCACTTAGAGAGATCTTTTTTTTTTTTTTTGCCAAAAAATTCAAAGTGTTTTCTTTTAAATGAGACCAACCCCATGGGGCTGCACGGTGGCGCAGTGGTTTAGCACTGTGGCAGCACAGTTTTACCCTCGGCCGGGGGACCGCGGGGATCATGAGATCGTGGGTTCGATCCCAGCCCCCGACCAACAGTGAGCTGTGTGGAGTTTGCATGTTCTCCCCGTGTTGCGCGGGTTTACTCCGGGATTTCTCCGGTTTCCTCCCGCACACCAAAAACATGTAGGTTTAGGGCGCTCGCGCACGCAGCGACCAGCAGCCGGTGGCTTGTCACCAGACTGCAAACCAAGTCTACCTACGGGTACAAATAAGTAACAAAAAAAAAAAAAAACCATGAAGATGCTGCAAAGGGTTAAAGAACAGCTTTTGATTTAATTTGGGCACGTTAATTTTTGGCGTTTTTAGGGAAATTGACCGGAATGCAAGGGGTTAATTCAATATATCAAACAATAACTGGATTTTTATGTCGGACCATAATGTATCAAGGGAAGTTCAAATTCTTATTGTTTATCAATTAATCATTAATCGCTTGATTAATTAATGAATTAATTGACAACTTGCATCTTTAATATTAACAAAGTTAGAGTATTCCTGATACAAGTTGCAGCATTAGGTCTCTTAAGATTTTTTTTTTTCCTCGCAAGTAAAATAGCTATTACAATGGTAATTTCCCTGACTGAATTGGGATTGGATCGAACCTGAATTGAATCGATTCAGAACCCCAAGAATCTGAATCAAATAGATACTGGAAATTAGTGATGGTTCCCAGCCCTAGTTATTTATCTTATTTACACAACAGCAGCTCATTTCTCTCTCTTCTCCTCTGCGTTATGGTATGATGCAGCAGGGTGGAATTCCGCTGCCCCTAACATGCGCTCGCACACTAGGGCTGCAATGACATTGATCATAAAAATTTGTCGACGCAGATTTTTATTGTCGACGAATTGTTTAATTTTAAAGTTTATATGGATGCTGCGGAAATGTTCAGTTTAACTGTTCCAGCGAAGAAGGAGAGGAGTGCATCATGGCAACACAGAAGAGAGAAAATCACAGAGAAGAGACCAAAACTTTCCAAAGTATGGGAACGTTTTACCAAAAATAAACAAATGAAACAAGTTAAATGCAAACTCTATAAAGCACAGTTGTCATCATCACATCAGCACTACAGTGACACATCTATCCTCCACCTCCTCCCTCCACTCTGTCCGCCAGCTCGGCCGCCTGTCAGCGGGTCTCTGCTTTGCTCCGTCCCGGTGATGACTGAAGTTGGGCCACTTACAAACACTGCACCGGTAAGGTTAGTGAGTAAATTTAGCGCTTCTTATTTTCAATGAGGGACTGTCTTCAGACACATGCTAGCAGTCATTAAACTGCTAGCATGTGCTACTTACACTACCGTTCAAAGGTTTGGGGTCACCTCAGAAAATTTTGTGTTTTCCATGAAAAGTCACACTTTTATTTACCACCATGAGTTGTAAAATGAATAGAAAATATAGTCAAGACATTGACAAGGTTAGAAATAATGATTTGTATTTGAAATAATTTTTTCCTTCAAACTTTGCTTTCGTCAAAGAATCCTCCATTTGCAGCAATTACAGCATTGTAGACCTAACATGATTGCACAAGGGTTTTCTAATCCTCCATTAGCCTTTTGACGCAATGAGCAAACACACTGTACCATTAGAACACTGGAGTGATAGTTGCTGGAAATGGACCTCTATACACCTATGTAGTTACTGCACCAAAAACCAGACATTTGCAGCTACAATAGTCATTTAACACATTAGCAATGTATAGAGTGTATTTCTGATTAGTTTAAAGTTATCTTCATTGAAAAAAAGTGCTTTTCTTTCAAAAATAAGGAAATTTCTAAGTGACCCCTAACTTTTGAACGGTAGTGTGTTAGTTTACCTGTCTGACAATAATTTCTCTTGGACGATGGCTGTTGACGGCTGAGCCGTTTCAATTCTGTAACCCTAGGGAAAACACTGCAGAGTCTACATTCAACTCGTTTCATTTATTTATTTTCGGTAAAATCTTCCCCATACTTTGGAAAGTTTGGGCCTTCTCCATGATTTTCTCTCCATGTCACCATGATGCGTTCCTCTCCTTCATTGGAACAGTTAAACTGAACATTTCCGTGGCATGCATATGAACTTTAAAATTAAACGATGCGTCAACAATAAAAATCTGCATCAACAAATTTTTATGATCAACATTGATGTCGTCAACTAATTGTTGCAGCCCTAGGTACACTATGCTTATCTATAAAATTCAAAAGGTTAATTACTGTGTCTGATATGCTGAATAAAATATAAACAACATATTCTTTAATGATTTATTGTACCAACTGCATTTTTATTTTATTTTATTTATTTTTTTTACTACAGACAATAGCATTTTTTTAATGGTTCAACAAGTTCTGTACTGTATAGTGTGTACTAGGTGCTGGTGCATCTCAGTAAATTAAAATGTCCTGATTTATAATTTATTTTAAAAACTGTAACCAATATCAAATTTATTTAAAAAGGTATGAATTATTTCACTTTGTGTAATAAATACATCAACGTTCATCTTTTTTTTTTTAGTTGTATTACAAAAAATTAACTTTCACAGTGTTCTAATTTACTGAGATGCACTAGTAGACCGTTTTAACAGGAAAATAAATTGAAAGCTGCTTCACCTGTTACATGTTAAATGTTATCACAGTACCCTGGCAATCCAGGGAAAGCCAGTAGACCAGTCCTCCTGTCTGATGATAGGGTTATACATGCTATATGACCCTGAAAGCGATGTGGGTCCTTGACCACCCACCTCACCTCTGTGGACATTTGACTAGGACAATGCAGATAAACACACAATGAAGTAGGTGTCACCGTTACCACATCACAGCACAGAGAGTGGAAATGAATCAAAAGACCGTTATTATTACCTCCACCAACGGAGGAGGTAATGTTTTTGCTGCCGTCAGTCCGACTGTCAGCAACATTACTCCAAAAGCTATGCATGGATTTTGATGAAATTTTCACGAAAGGTGTGTAATGGAACGGGGAACAAATTAGAGTTTGGTGGTGATTCGGATCACGATCTGGATCCAGGAATTTTTTGAAAATTATATTATATATTAATATTGCGCTTTTCATGGACTTCCTCTTTAAGACGTGTCCACAGAGTTGTGTGTGGCCACGCACCTCCACAACCCAGAAGCAGTGCACTCTTACCAAACACTGCGGGAAAAAGTAAAATGACTTGGAACGAAAAGGAATGTGGTCTCCATCCACATAGTATGTGATTACTGACATAATTTAATCTGAAGACGCCAAGAAAAAGCTAGCAAAGTGTGCAGTTTAACATGGGGTTTGGAGTGTGTGCGGACGTAACTCTGGCCAGCAGACAAGGATGTTGTTGTGATCCACACGGTATGTAAACACAGTAACTTCAGCGCTGGACAATGTTTAATTTTTTTTTGTGAAATCACAAAAGGTCTTCTCTGTTACGCTCATTTACTATGCACTGCAGTGATATGATATCGCACCTTTGTTCAATATTGCTTAATAATTATGAACCTTGTCAGTAAACTGTAAGGGAGAGGAGAAAAAAAAAAAAAAAAAGAGCAAAAACTGACCTGAAAGATTCAATAAACCATGATGCTGATTTAAGGTGGAATTGCCCAGCCCCAATGTATGGTCAATACAATTATGACAGTCTTGTTATTATAATGTAGTCATAATGACTATATTATAGTCATATTGTTTTTGCTGTTGTTTCTCTGTCTATTAGCAGGATCACGTAAAAACATATTGATGGATTTGGATGACATTTTCACCAGAGGTGGCCCTTGGCCTAAAGATGAACTCAGATGTTGGAGGTGATCCATGAGTGCATACCTCCGCCAAGGCCCTATCTCGCAATGTACAGATGGATGGCAATATAGATGGCCAAAGGGACAGAGGGGAGGACAAAGGAAGGGAGAGACGGAGCCTTGGCAGAGGTACGCGCTCTCTGAGTGCCCTCTAGTTCTGATTATATTATTTCGAAGCTGCAGCACTTTGTGTGCCACAATTACACAAATTCACAAATATCACAGCAGCTGAGTGAAAGGTTCATTTTAAGAGTATTTTTACCCACTTACTCTCCTGGAGTCTGCAGTGGCTCTCTGACGGTCTATGGCCATTGTGAAGCCATCGCCAGCCTGTCCCATTAGTCCAAGCCAGGCTCCTCTGCTGCTATGTGTTGAGATGTTATCCTAGTGGTAACTTGGGTTTGGTCTGCTTTCCCGACTAGCGGTGGGTTGAAGGCAGCAGGAATGGGATTTTATGCTCGTGTAGTCTTTTTCTGTGTTCTGGTCCCTTTCCACGCCCTGCTGATGTGAAACTCTTCAGGGTGTTCCCAGTCACTTTTTTTTAATCTTGTGCATCAACTGTAATTAATGCCCAGCTTAATGCCAAGCTGCATTACCTCATGCACAGTTTTCTCTCATGTGCACACCCTTGCCCTTTGGCCAGTGCAAATGCCATCTTCTAAACAACCCATCATGATCACAGTTAACATTTGGATCATGCTTTGGACTGGATTATCCAAAATGCACCTCTGAATAATTAAACCGGCCTCTTGATGCTTTTCATCAGGTGCAAAATTTGTTTCTGTGCTGCTGTTGACTCAGGAGGTAGAGCGGGGTCGTCCAATAACCAGAAGGTTGGCGGTTCGAATCTCGCTCTCCCCAGTCATCCTGTTGTTGTGTCCCTGGGCAAGACACTTAACCCACCTTGCCTCCAGTGTCCATGGCACTGGATATGAATGTGTATAAATGTTCAGTAGTGGTCAGAGAGGCCGTTGGTGTGGATTTGCAGCCACATTTCTGTCATTCTGCCCCAAGGAAGCTGTAGCTATAGTAGTAGCTTACCACTATCAATGTCTGTCTGGAGTGAATGAATAATGGACTCACTGGAAGTGCTTTGAGATGTCACTTTACACGTAAAGTGCCATATAAATCCAATCCATTATTATTACAAAATAGACTTGGACATACCCATAAATGCACTCTGTGCCTTATGGCATATTCACACCTGAAAGTCTGCACCAAAATCATTGTAATCATTTGGTCTGGTGAAGTTTGGTTTCACAATGCTATTTACTCTCTCAAGCAGACCAAACAATTTTATGTAATGTACTGACGTCCTGTTGTCATGACGACGTTTATGTAGTTAGCACAGGTGCTGCAGCTAGTAAGTATGCTACTCACCCCAGAGGTGTTTTCTGCAGCTCTGGACACATCAGCAACCACACTAAGTCGAAACTGGTTCAGACTCCATCATATTAGTTTGTGAACTAGGACTGTGCGATATGACCAAAATTTCATATCACGATATAAGTAATATTACTTGACAATAATGAGATATATACAGTGGATATAAAAAGTCTACACACCCCTGTTCAAATGCCAAGTTTTTGTGATGTAAAAAAATGAGACCAAGATAAATTATTTTAAATCTTTTCCACCATTAATGTGACCTATAACCTGTACAACCCAATTGAAAAAGACATTGAAATCTTTTACGTGGAAAAATAATAATAAAAAATCTTACAATAACCTGTTTGCATATATATGCACACCCTTAAACTAATACTTTGTTGCAGTACCTTTGACTTTTATTACAGCACTCAGTCTTTTTGGGTAGGAGTCTATCAGCGTGGCACATCTTGATGTGGCAATATTTGCCCATTCGTCTTTGCAAAAACGCTCCAAATCTGTCAGATTGTGAGGGCATCTGCTGTGTACAACCCTCTTCAGATCACCCCTCAGATATTCGATTGGATTTAGGTCTGGACTCTGGTTGGGCCATTCCAAAATTTTAATCTTCTTCTGGTGAAGCCATTCTTTTGTTGATTTAGATGTGCGCTTTGGGTCATTGTCATGCTGAAAGATGAAGTTCCTCTTCATCTTCAGCTTTCTAGCAGAAGCCTGAAGATTTTGTGCCAACACTGACTGGTATTTGGAACTGTTCATAATTCCCTCCACTATGACTAAGACCCCAGTTCCAGCTCAAGAAAAACAGCCCCAAAGCATGATGCTGCCACCACCATGCTTCACTGTAGGTATAGTGTTCTCTATCATCTACGGATAATACAAATGGTAACAAAAGAGCCCAGAACAACCTCTAAACACATTCATGGTGAACTCCAAGGTCAAGGTACATCAATGTCAGATGGCACCATCTGTCGTTGTTTGAGCCAAAGTGGACTTCATGGGAGACGACCAAGGAGGCTACCACTGTTGAAAACGAATCATAAAAAAGCCAGACTGGAGTTTGCCAAACTGCATGTTAACAAGCCACAAAGCTTCTGGGAGAATGTCCTACGGACACACAAGACAAGACTGGAACTTTTTGGAAAGGCACATCAGCGCTATGTTCACAGACACAAAAATGAAGTATACCAAGAAAAGAACACTGTCCCTACTGTGAAACATGGAGGAGGTTCTGTTATGTTCTGGGGCTGCTTTGCTGCATCTGGCACAGGGTATCTTGAATCTGTGCAGGGTACAATGAAATCTCAAGACTATCAAGGTATTCTAGAGAAACATGTGCTGCCCAGTGTCAAACAGCTTAATCTCAGTCGCAGGTCATGGGTCTTGCAACAGGATAATGACCCAAAACACACAGCTAAAAACACCCAAGAATGGTTAAGAGCAAAACATTGGACTATTCTAAAGTGGTCTTCTATGAGCCCTGATCTAAATCCTATTGCACATCTGTGGAAGGAGCTGAAACATGCCGTCTGGAGAAGGCACCCTTCAAACCTGAGACAACTGGAGCAGTTTGCTCATGGCTGCACGGTGGCGCAGTGGTTAGCACCGCGGCAGCACAGTTTACCCTCGGCCGGGGGATCGCGGGGATCAGGAGATCGTGGGTTCGATCCCTGCCCCCGGCCAACAGTGATCTGTGTGGAGTTTGCATGTTTGCGTGGGTTTACTCCGGGATTTCTCCGGTTTCCTCCCACATGTCAAAAACATGCAGGTTAGGGAGTTAAGGGGCGCTTGCGCACGCAGCGACCGGCAGCTGGTGGCTTGTCACCGGACTGCAGAACAAATCTACCTACGGGTACAAAATAAGTCAAAAAAAAAAAAAAAAAAAATGAGGAGTGGGCCAAAATACCTGCTGAGAGGTGCACAAGTCTCATTGACAGTTACAGAAATCGTTTGATTGCAGTGATTGCCTCAAAAGGTTGTGCAACAAAATATTAAGTTAAGGGTACCATCATTTTTGTCCTGGCCTGTTTCATGAGTTTGTTTTTTAAAATAATTCTGTTGAACCACAATTCAAAAGCATTGTCTGATTTTCATTGGTTAATTTTCATAGAATTTTTATTTATTACCACTTTTGTCAGATTCAAGTTATTTCTGTGACCATTGTGGGTTTTTCTTTCATTAACTGAGGGGTACCAACAATTTTGTCCACGTCTGTACCTCCAATCAAAAACAAGGTTAGAGGACTATCCTCTCTGACACAGCACGGTGGGGAAAAAGACCTACATCCCTGGCTGGCACAGAAGTAGTGGCAAAACATTGGCCTGCAGTTAGCTGCTGTGGCGCACTGCGGGGGAGAGGCATGGCGGTGACAAGTAGAAATGGGTATGTCTCTTAAATCCCAATATAAACAATAGTTTTATATGAAACGGTAGACACTTTTCATCACGTAACTGATATATATCGTCATATCACACAGCCCTATTGTGAACCATTTTAGTGAGGCTAGAATATAATCTTCATTAAAAAAAAAGGACGTTTGGCCTTCTCTTCAGCAGTGATAATCTTCAAGCTGGCATTGCTCCTCCAATCTTTCACATACTCTGTCACATCCCCTTCCAAAATATCTGAAATATGGGTCTCTTAGTGGCATAAATAGTCAATTAAAATAATAAAAATGCAGAAACTTATACAATTTACCTTTACCTCTTCCCTTATTCATACACTCTGACTCGGCTAAAAAATTACAGAAACAAGTTAAAAATCCATTTGTAAAGCATATGATCAAAATATGGTGTGAAACCAAAAAATATTTAAAAGAACCACACTTAATGTCACAATTTAGCCCAGTATGGGGTAATCAATATTTTACACCAGGGAGAGCGGATGCTGTATTTAAAGTATGGAATTTAAAAGGGATTCAAAAGATTCAAGACTTTTATTTGTCACGTTCAGATAACAATGTCTTTTGAAGAACTGAGGATCAAATTTAATCTTAATAGAACACATTTTTTAAAATATCTTCAGCTTAGGAATTTTATTCGATCAAATCAAAATAATGCTCTCACCCGACCTACTTATTCATCCTTGGAAAAAATTTTGACGAAAGATAGTAAGAGAAAGGGTATTATTTCAGAGTTTTATAACTCATTGACACTATCCTCAAGTGAAAACTCACAGAAAAGACTGAATTATTGTAAAGAAGACCTGCAAACTGAAATTTCAGAGGAACAATGGGAATTGGCTTGTACAGAAGCTCAAACCAAATCAATAAATGTACGTCTTAAATTGATACATTTTAAAGGGTTAATGCGGATGTATGTTACACCAGTGGAGTTAAATAGATATAACAAAAACATACCAGATACGTGCACAAAATGTATGGAAAGTAAAGGAACCCTATTTCATTGTTTATGGGAATGTAGAAAAATTAGAATGTTTTGGGAAGAGGTGAGGGTAACAATAGAAAAAATAATTTCAAAACAATTCATATTGAACTCTAAACTGTTTTTGTTGGGTCTGTATCCAGAAAAGCATAACTTTAATAAGAGTGAAAGAGCATTCATAGACCTCAGTTTGCTTAATGCCAAAAAAATGTATTGCACTACTGTGGAAAAAGCCAATTTGAAATTTGTAAATTCCAAATTGGTGAATGTATAATATGTATACTTATGTAATGGATTACCTATGCTAAACAGAGGAGCATTGTTGATGACTTGCCTTTGTTAATGGTTGTTGGTGGGGGGTTTTTTTTGGGTTTTTTTCCACAATATCTTTATTGAACCTTTTTTTTTTTTTAACAAACATGATACAAACAATCAAACACTAACACTAAAGTACTACAAAAAAAAAAAATGCACTAAAAACACCAACAACCACCAACAAAATCAAGTCTTCAACAATGCTCCTCTGTTTAGTCTAGACAATCCAATACATAAGTATACATATTATGTTCACCAGTTTGGAATTTACAAGGTCCACACACATCATTCACCTTCTTCTTCAAGAGTTATGTTTAAATTTTTTACATAATCAATAAAAGGTCTCCATATATTCTCAAACACAATTTCCTTTGATTTCAGTATATATGTTATTCTTTCTAATGGAAGGTTTGTTAACATCTGTCTTAACCACTGAGTCACATCTGGTCTATGAGTCTTTTTCCATAATAGTGCAATACATTTTTTGGCATTAAGCAAACTGAGGTCTATGAATGTTCTTTCACTTTTATTAAAATTATGCTTTTCTGGGTACAGACCCAACAAAAACAGTTTAGGATTCAATATGATTTGTTTTGAGATTATTTTTTCAATTGTTACCCTCACCTCTTCCCAAAACATTCTTATTAATCTACATTCCCATAAACAATGAAATAGGGTTCCTTTACTTTCCATGCATTTTGTGCATGTATCTGGTATATTTTTGTTATATCTATTTCACTCCTCCAGTGTAACATACATCCGCATTAACCATTTGAAATGTATCAATTTAAGGCGTACATTTATTGATTTGGTTTGAGCTTCTGTACAAGCCAATTCCCATTGTTCCTCTGAAATTTCAATTTGCAGATCTTCTTTCCAGTAGTTTAATCTTTTCAGTGAATTTTCACTTGAAGATAGTGTCAATGAGTTATAAAACTCTGAAATAATACCCTTTCTTTTACTATCTTTCATCATCATTTTTTCCAAGGATGAATAAATAGGTCGAGTGAGAGCTTTATTTTGATTTGATCGAATAAAGTTTCTAAGTTGAAGATATTTAAAAAAATGTGTTCTATTGAGATTAAATTTGATCCTCAGCTCTTCAAAAGACATTATGTTGTCTGCACATGGCAAATATAAATCCTGAATCTTTTGTATCCCTTTTAAATTCCATACTTTAAATACAGCGTCCGCTCTCCCTGGTTTAAAATATTGATTACCCCATATTGGACTAAATTGTGACAATAACTGTGGTTCTTTTAAATAGTTTTTAGCTTCACACCATATTTTGATCATATGCTTTACAAATGGATTTTTAACTTGTTTTTGTAATTTTTTTGCCGAGTCTGAGTATATGAATATGGGAAGAGGTAAAGGTAAATTGTATGATTCCATTTCAGTCCAGTGAGGGAGATCATTTGATGAAAAATAATATGTCATAGACCTCAGTTGTGCCGACCAATAATACAACATAAAATTTGGACATTTCAGACCTCCACGATCAAATGGTAAATATAATAAAGACAAACGTAATCTAGCCCTCCTGTTGTTCCATATAAATTCCACTAACTTTTTTTTTATTCTTGAGAATAGATCTAAAGGTGGTGATAAGGGAATGTATTGAAATAAATAAAGTATTTTAGGTAAAATATTTCTTTTAAGTATATTGATTCTCCCGATCATCGACATTGGTAGTGACATCCATCTCTGAGTTAACTCATTGATATCTGACATTAAGGCTTCATAGTTGACACTGGCGACTGATTCTAGCTTAGGCATAATTTGGATTCCTAAATATTTAAACTGATTTACAACATTGAATTGATTTACCTCAGGGGCTGGGTAATTTCTCTGGGTCTCATTTAGCATTAATATTGAAGATTTAGTTTTATTTATTTTATATCCTGATATTTCCCCAAAATTCTTTATTAAATTCAACAAGGTTGGAATTGATTTTTTTAGATTCGACATAAACAAAATTATATCATCGGCGTACAGGGAGATTTTATGTTCTGTTGGTCCAACTTTAATTCCATATATTTGTGAATGTAAACGTATCGCTATCGCTAAAGGTTCAATTGCCATAGTAAACAGTAAAGGTGAAAGTGGACAGCCTTGTCGACATCCTCTATTGATTTTTATTGGTTTTGAAATATTATTTGTTAGGATTTCTGCTGTAGCATTATTGTATATTATTTGAACCCATTTTATGAAATTATTTCCAAGTCCAAACCTTTGTAGGACTTCAAAAAGAAAGGGCCATTCAACTCTATCAAAGGCCTTTTCGGCGTCCAATGATAGGAGAGCTGTATCCGGTGCTTCTTTATTAAAATAAATAATATTAAATAGTCTTCTTACATTATGGAAGCCTTGTCTACCCTTTATAAAGCCATTCTGATCTCGATTAATAATATTTGGTAAAATTTCTTGTATTCGTCTTGCTAAAATTTTACAGATTATCTTAAGGTCGGCGTTTAATAGGCTTATTGGTCTCATATTTTCACATTTATTAGAGGGCTTACCTGGTTTTGGCAGCAGTATAATTAAGGCATTATTTATGTATGATGGTAAATTATTATTTTGAAATGCTTCTAAAACCATTTCCAAAAAAGGTTTTATTAATTTATTCTTAAATTTTTTATAAAGGTCAACTGGAAGACCATCTGGTCCTGCACTTTTTCCTGATTTCATATTATCAATGGCTAGCCCAACTTCTTCTTGACTAATTTTAGACTCCAATATCTCCCTGTTTTCATTTGGAATACACGGTATAGATAGTTCGTTCAAAAACCCATTTAGTTTTGTTAAATCAGGTTCATTTTTGGTATCATATAATTTTTCATAGTAATCTCTAAAGGCTCTATTAATTTCTAAAGGATCTATAACTACCTGTCCGTTACTTATAATACTGGTAATTGGTGTTTTAATTTCCAATTGTTTAATCTGCCATGCTAATAATTTTCCTGATTTTTCACCTTGTTCATAAAAAGATTGTTTCAATCTTAGAAGACTCGAGGCAGCTCTATTCGCTGATTTTTTGTCGTATTCAGCTCTCAAAATCAGTAATTCATTCTCCAACCTTGGGTCACTTCCTGCATACACTTTTTCCTGAAGACTTTTTATTTTATGTTCCAATTTAGCTCTCTCCTCTCGAGTCTTCTTAGATTTTGATCCTGTATAACTAATAATATGTCCCCTAATAAAAGCTTTGAAAGCCTCCCACTTTACACATGCTGATGTTTGTGTAGTATTGATGTCAAAGAACTCGTCTATCTGTTTTTCTATATACTTGACAAATTCCTCATCCTGAAGCCATTTATGCTGAAATTGCCATCTACCTGATTCCTTTGTCAATTTTTTATCTACATATATTAGACAACAGGGTGCATGATCAGAGATCACAATGTTATCATAAAAGCAGTTTTGAATCTTGGACCTTAATTCTGTGGAAATCAAAAAATAATCAATACGTGAGAATGTCTTGTAGGTACTGGAATAACAAGAATAGGCTTTAACTTGTGGTTTCATTTCTCTCCATATATCTAACAATCTCAATTCTTTCATAAAATGATTAATAGTCATCCTACATCCAATGTGCGTACAATCCAGTCCTGTTGATCTATCCACACCTGGATTCAATGTACAATTAAAATCCCCTGCTATTATATGTTGCCCTGTAAGTGATGATAAGATGAGAAATAAATTAGCAAAGAACTTCTGATCATCTATATTGGGACCATATAAGTTCATAAGATTTATATTTTGGTTGTTGGTGTTTTTAAGTACATTTTTTTTAATTTTATTTTTAAATTACTTTAGTGTTAGTGTTTGATTGTTTGTTAAAAAAAGGTTCAATAAAAAAATATTGTGGAAAAAAAAATGCAGAAACTTACCAATTAAAATCTGTCTCTCTTCCTTTCTCCAAGTCATATCACGGCTAATTTCCCTTCTTACTGGTTGCCTTAAATTCCTGTGTTTGGTCCAAAATTCCAAACCTTTCTGAAAATTGCTTTCACACTCTAAATGAACCGGACCAAGCTTCAATTTGATCCTGACAGACTACCTTTTTTTGCCTGACCAAATTTCAGCTCTTGGGTCCAGATCGTGGCCTCGGGAAGCTTTCACACTTAAATTTTGGTCTGAACCCAATGGGTTAGGTGTGAAAGACCCCTTAGAGAAAAGACTGTTGACAAGCGAGAGAGCAAACGAGAGAGAGAGAAAGATAGCTTTATTGTCTGTTCCAGTCGGTGACAGAAATTCTTCTTTGACATGACTACAACAATATAACACATTCAGCACTCTCAAAAACATGTTCAAACTCACAAGATATGGCCCCTCATCTCACAAAATGAAAAAGTGTGTATTTCATTTATATTCTTACAGTTATTAGAACAAGTATGATTTAATATGTGAGGCTTGTTCGAACCTTGTTATTGCCTTTAAGCCCTCTCTCTGCAGATTATAGATATGCAGCATTGCTGTGTATTGATTAGATAGTTTCCAGTGTAGGTCTGCATAGGCTGCATCTTCAGTTCTGACTACACCCATAACAATACATGTTGCAACAGGCTTTTTTAAAATTAGTAATGAGTTCTCTCTTTTGTATTCTCATATGACAATTGTAAACACTATAGTCACTTAAATTATTCAAAATTATTTTTTTTTTTTCAACGATGCAGCTCAGTGTGTGTGATTTAAAGACAATCAATTACACTGAAGACAGTTTAGTGCTGGCTGTGTTCATGCCCACCGTTTACTTTGTAATTTAAATCATATTATTCAGGGATGGCAACAGGAAATTCTGATTTCAGCTGAAATCTAATTTGGTCGATTGACTTACGGGGGGGCCGGGGGGGCGCAGCCCCCCTGAAGCTGGGAGGTTTTCAGTAAAACAGAAGTAATTTAGACTGAAAAAAACGATTAAAAAAATGAAATACTAGACTTAGATAAATCATTAAATTTAATGAAAAGTTAACTTACTTTTTCTTCAATGTTGTCTCACTGTCTTTAGTCCAACATATTTAACAGTTCTATTAGAGTTTTTTACACTATTTACACTGGTCACCAAGTCACTTCTAATGTGAAACTTTCTTCCTTTTGGCAGCAAGCTGTGTCAGCCTCTGAACTTTGAACTTCATCTCCTTTTCTGGTTTCTTCAGAAACTGTCCGAGTGTTTCTGTTACCTCATTGAACTTTGAGCCAATTTTCACCTTTACTGTCACTTCGCTCCTCGAAGCTCCTGGGTTTTTATGATTTTTAAGTACCAGAACTGTGCTTACATGACATAAAACAAACAGCTGAATGCCACTTATTACTGTATAATATTGACTTATGTTCCAAGAAGATAGCATTCCTAAACTAGAAAAGCACTCAGAGCGCATCCCTCCCCCAAGGCTCCTTCCGTTTGTCATGGATCAACTCCAAAATGTAATGGTTTTGTGTGTAGGCCTATAGCCACTTGTGGTGAAAATTGCATCAAAGTCTGTCCATCAGTTTTGGAGTATTGTTGCTAACACACTGTGAGAAGATAAGCGCCTTGGCTGAGGTATGCATTCTCAGATCATCACCAAAATATAATGGGTTCCTCTCTAGCCCAAGAACCACCTCTGGTGAAAATTTTATCCAAATCCATCCAGTAGTTTTTGTGTAATCCTGCTGCACAAATACAAAAAAGCCCTTGGTGGAGGTATGCACTCTCAGATCATCACCAAAATCTAATCATCTGTTTCCCGTGCCATTGCACACCTTTCCTGAAAATTTCATGAAAATCCGTCCATCACTTTTCCTTGCTAACAAACAGACAGACAGACAGACAAACCAACGCCGATGAAAACATAACCTCCTTGGCGGAGGTAAATATTCCAACAAGCATTATCCATCACATGCTTTAACACTTGATCAAATCAAAATCAGTTAATTTTATCTATTCCATAATAGAAATAAAATTCCAACATACCATTACTTTTTATAATTTCAGCATTCATTTCAGATCACCAGTTTCAATCTCCATTGAGTCTTGAGCAGCTCATTTTCCTCCCCCGCGCAGCCCAGCTCATACAGCCTTGTACGCTACACTCAAACGGAAACCAGCGGACAGAGTCGACTGGACTCCTGAACGGGAGCAGGCGTTCTGAGGTTAAAACAGCGCTCATTACCCACGTCTCGGACATGGGCATAGCGGCCGTCGTGGAGCAATGCGTTGCCGGTTCTTGGCAGCCGTTCACCTTTTTTTTAAGCAGGTCTTTGCACGACAGTGAGCGTAAATACGGCGTGTTCGACAGAACATGGCTCTCTACCTGGCATACGCCACTTCCGGTTCTGGCTGAAAGGGCACACTTTAACTGCGTTGGTGGACCACAAGCCGCTAACGTACTTAACGTACATATAATATAAAAATAAAGCGGAATTCGGTGAATTACCGGAAAAATCACATCCCTGAGAACAAGCCGAAATGAATTTTTGACAAAGCATACGAGCCATTTGATTGGTCCAATCGTTTGCAACTATCCAATTGCAGGGCTGTTTACAATACAGCAGTAGCTTGAGTACATCCGGGTTATCGTGAGACTTCGGGGAAGCGCTGAGCGCGTATGTTTTTTTTTTCCCAAACTTTATTGAGAACAAGGTAAAGGTACAAAATTATGACATAGATGATAAAATCGGCGGAAATCCGCGGATCGGCGGAAAATTGCCATCCCTGATTATTTCATTCAAAGATTCAAAGATATTTTTTTTCAAAGATTCAAAGGTTTTTATTTGTCAATACTTCTATACATACAGGACACACAGGAGAGCTGAAATGCTGTTTCTCTCTCTCTTAGTGGTGTGCGCAATATACAACAAGGAATAAGGGTGAAAAACAATAACAGCAGTCTATGTACAGTAATGCTTCCCGTAGTGCAAATAAAGATAATAAAAATAAAACCCAGCAATCCCATAGTGCAAGTAAAGATTAACGATAAAACCCAGCAATTTTACATACAGAAAAAGTAGAGCTGTAATACCCATAATTGTAAGTTCAATGCAGTAGTGTAGGTGCAGACAGTGACAGATTGGACTGCACACGATCAATACTGCAATACCGAGACAGCAGCAGGTATGGCATTTGTGCAAATGGCTGCAGTAAGGTGCAGATACATACAGCAATAGATGTATTACTGTTGGTGTGCCAAGTCTTTCTGTGCAAACAGCTGAGGTAGTTATTGTGTAGGTGAGTGTGTTATGGTCCAGGGGTTGGTGGGGGTGGGAAGTGGGCAGAGTTCAGGGTGCTGATGGCCTGGTGACCAAAGCTGTTTAGCAGTTTTGTTTAGCGGGGCTGGAGGCTCCAGTACCTTTTCCCTGAGGGCAGGGGGCTGAAGAGGAAGTGTGAGAGGTGGGAGGTGTCACCTGCAATGTTGATGGCTCTGCGGGTGAGGTGGGTGTGGTAGATGTCCGAGAGGACAAAGGTTATGACAAAGGTTTCACAGCCTAATTACACAAAATATACAAGTACCTGGCCAAGACCAAGGTGCATCCCAATTCACCCCTTCACCCTACCCCTCCATTTTGCCCATTCACCGTGAATGTGCAAAACAGAGGGGTAGGGCTAAGGGGTAGGGTGAAGGGGTGAATTGGAATGTACATTTAATCTAGCATGAGTCTATTAAGGGTTGTGAACTTTACAGATAAAATGCTATAAAGGAGAAACCATCAATGGTTCCTATTGCTAGACGCTTCTATTTCTGTAAATATGGAAAAATATAGCATCGATTTAGCATGGCGATAACAGGAAGTGGCCATTATCTTTACAGGCAGAGAACTATAGACCAAATAAGGACACAGGGAGGAAAGTAAAACTACAGTCTCTTAGAAAAGTGACCTCAGCTCAATCATTCCCAAGGTCTGATTCCTGCTATATACGTCACCCAAATCTAATCCAGAGGGTGAGGCCTGCTTCAATTTATGAGTAACAACATAAATTGTTTCACAGTAGGAGGATGTAGTCTCTTGTCACTTGCCTGAGTTCAGGTGTAATAGGTGAGGAAAAGCTTACCATCACAGTGCAGTCCTCGGAGCTGCTGGCAATAACCTGGTCATTGTGAGGACACCAGTCAATGTCTAACACTGGGCCTGTGTGACCATTGACTGCGGGGTAGGATTTGTCAATGCGGCCCACCTGTAAAGACAAAGATAAAAACACAGAGTAATGGGATTAACCTTAGTCTGGTCCTTAAAGAACATTATGCATGCTGCATTATGCGAGTGAGCAGAGCATGTTTTGAAATAGGAGGATTGCAGTATAATCCCAAATAATACCTACGAGCTTACATAGAAACGCACAAACAACAACTAATAAAGAGCCTCAAAGGATTAATGTTACATTTAATAAATAAATCAAGTAATGAGAGAGTCAAGAGGAACGATATTTTTTTAGCCAAAGCACATATGGGCAATAAACCAAAATTACCAGGATGCTCATTAAAATAAATCCTTCATGACAAAATCTTCAAATTTAGAAAATGGATATTTGATTCATAAAATCACTTGAGCCAAACAGAAAATAATGTATCAGAGCAAAACATGTACAGCAATTAGGTTAAAACAATCTAGTCCACAAAACTCCAAGCTAAGCATGCAATGTTTAAAGAGTCTTGTTATGACTCAATATAAAGAACAAACCTTTCTGCCTAAAGCCAGAGGATAATCAGCGCAAGTCTGTCACAACTGCCCAGCAAAAAAGAGACAGACACAAGCTAAGATTAGATTTAGCTGCAGCTGGTCAAACCAGAGTAATTACCTGAAGTTACCAGTAGTAACGTCATAATGTAGATGCATGCCAAATCAATTACTGCGCTTTACATAATCAACTTATAAAATTCACAAAATAGGAGGATACTTTTTTCCGTGACAAGCATACACTCAAATGATCTTCAGTTGTATGTACATCATAGCAAAGTGCAGCTGGATTTGAACTCTGAGGCAGAACCAGGATATGTTTACACGGTGAGATGATTTGGTAAGCCTTTGCTTCAGTGGGTTGACTGTTTATGACACACCCTTGTTGGCACAGACCGTGTACCACCATAGGCTACAAAGATGATGTCACATAATGTTGAAGAAGTCCTGCTCCAGCCCCATTTAAAAAGCACAACTGTTTTCTTAATTCATTGGCGTCACTATGCCCACAGCTATTCTAGCATTACACCTGGAATATAAACTACAGTACACTAGCTTTGGAAAACTACCTCTAAGAACTGTATATTTTGCCACGAGCATGGTGTACAATCAAAACCAAACCACCCTTATTAATTTAAAAGAAGGTAAGCTTGAGTGTGTGATGTACTAAATGGTCTGACAAATTTCCTCAGTGGATTTAGGATGACAGTGCAGTTGAAATAAATCAAGAAGGTAAATGACTTTTATGAAAGAACTGAGATTGCTAGATATATGGAGAGAAATGAAACCACAAGTTAAAGCCTACTCTTGTTATTCTAATACCTACAAGACATTCTCACGTATTGACTATTTTTTGATCTCCACAGAATTAAGGTCCAAGATTCAAAACTGTTTCTATGATAACATTGTGATATCTGACCATGCACCCTGCTGTCTAATATATGTAGATAAGAAATTGACAAAGGATCCAGGTAGGTGGCAATTTCAGCATAAATGGCTTCAGGATGAGGAATTTGTTAAGTACATAGAAAAACAGATAGATGAGTTCTTTGATATCAATACTACACAAACATCAGCATGTACAAAGTGGGAGGCTTTCAAAGCTTTTATTAGGGGGCATATTATTAGTTAAACAGGTACAAAATCTAAGAAGACTCGAGAGGAGAGAGTCCAATTGGAACATAAAATAAAAATTCTTCAAGAAAAAGTGAATGCAGGAAGTGACCCAAAGTTAGAGAACGAATTACTGATTCTGAGAGCTGAATATGACAAAAAAAAAAAAAAATCAGCAAATAGAGCTGCCTCGAGTCCTCTAAGATTGAAGCAATCGTTTTATGAACAAGGTGAAAAATCAGGGAAATTATTGGCATGGCAAATTAAACAATTAGAATTTAAAACACCAATTACCAGTATTATAAGTAACGGACAGCCAGTTGTAGATCCTTTAGAAATTAACAGTGCCTTTAGAGATTATTATGAAAAACTATATGATACAAAAAATGAAACTGACTTAACAAAACTAAATGGGTTTTTGGACGGATTATGTATACCGTGTATTCCAAATGAAAACGGAGATACTGGAGTCTAAAATTAGTCAAGAAGAAGTTGGGCTAGCCATTGATAATATGAAATCAGGAAAAAGTGCAGGACCAGATGGTCTTCCAGTTGACCTCTATAAAAAAAAATTAAGAATAAATTAATAAAACCACTTTTGGAAATGGTTTTAGAAGCATTTCAAAATAGTAATTTACCACCATACATGAATAATGCCTTAATTATACTGTTGCCAAAACCAGGTAAACCCTCTAATAAATGTGAAAACATCAGACCAATAAGCCTATTAAATGCTGACCTTAAGATAATCTGTAAAATTTTAGCAAGACGACTACAAGAAATACTACCAAATATTATTAACCGAGATCAGAATGGCTTTATAAAGAGAAGACAAGGCTTCCATAATGTAAGAAGACTATTTAATATTATCTATTCTAATAAAGAAGCACCGGATACAGCTCTATCATTGGACGCCGAAAAGGCCTTTGATAGGGTCGAATGGCCCTTTCTTTTTGAAGTCCAACAAAGGTTTGGACTTGGAAATAATTTCATAAAATGGGTTCAGATAATATACAATAATGCTACAGTAGAAATCCTAACAAACAGCAATATCTCAAAATCAATAAATATCAATAAAGGATGTCGACAAGGCTGTCCACTTTCACCTTTACCGTTTACTATGGCAATTGAACCTTTAGCGATGGCAGTACGTTTACATCCACAAATACAGTATATGGAATTAAAGTAGGACCAACAGAACATAAAATCTCCCTGTATGCCGATGACATAATTTTGTTTATGTCGAATCTTAAAAAAAATCAATTCCGACCTTGTTGAATTTAATAAAGAATTTTGGGGAAATATCAGGATATAAAATAAGTAAAACTAAATCTTCAATATTAATGCTAAATGAGACCCAGAGAAATCACCCAGCTCCTAAGGTAAAGCAATTCAATGTTGTAAATCAGTTTAAATATTTAGGAATTCAAATTGTGCCTATGCTAGAATCAGTCGCCAGTGCCAACTATGAAGCCTTAATGACAGACATTAATGAGTTACTTCAGAGATGGATGTCACTACCAATGTCGATGATTGGGAGAATTAATATACTTAAAAGTAATATCTTACCCAAAAAAATACTTTATTTCAATACATTCCTTTACCACCACCTTCAGATCTATTCTCAAGAATTAAAAAAAAGTTAGTGGAATTTATATGGAACAATAGGAAGGCTAGATTACGTCTGTCCTTACTATATTTACCATTTGATCATGGAGGTCTGAAATGTCCAAACTTTATGTTGTATTACTGGCCAGCACAACTGAGGTCTATGACATATTATTTTTCATCAAATGATCTCCCTTACTGGACTGAAATGGAATCATACAATTTACCTTTACCTCTTCCCATATTCATATACTCAGACTCGGCAAAAAAATACAGAAACAAGTTAAAAATCCATTTGTAAAGCATATGATCAAAATATGGTGTGAAACCAAAAAATATTTAAAAGAACCACACTTACTGTCACAATTTAGCCCAATATGGGGTAATCAATATTTTACACCAGGGAGAGAGGATGCTGTATTTGAAGTATGGAATTTAAAAGGGATTCAAAAGATTCAAGACTTATATTTGTCATGTTCAGATAACATAATGTCTTTTGAAGAACTGAGGATCAAATTTAATCTTAATAGAACACATTTTTTTAAATATCTTCAGCTTAGGAACTTTATTCGATCAAATCAAAATAATGCTCTCATCCGACCTACTTATTCATCCTTGGAAAAAATTTTGACAAAAGATAGTAAGAGAAAGGGTATTATTTCAGAGTTTTATAACTCACTGACATTATCCTCAAGTGAAAACTCACAGAAAAGACTGAATTATTGGAAAGAAGACCTGCAAACTGAAATTTCAGAGGAACAATGGGAATTGGCTTTTACAGAAGCTCAAACCAAATCAATAAATGTACGTCTTAAATTGATACATTTTAAATGGTTAATGCGGATGTATGTTACACCGGTGGAGTTAAATAGATATAACAAAAACATACTAGATACGTGCACAAAATGTATGGAAAGTAAAGGAACCCTATTTCATTGTTTATGGGAATGTAGAAAAATTAGAATGTTTTGGGAAGAGGTGAGGGTAACAATTGAAAAAATAATTTCAAAACAAATCATATTGAATCCTAAATCGTTTTTGTTGGGTCTGTATCCAGAAAAACATAACTTTAATAAGAGTGAAAAAGCATTCATAGACCTCAGTTTGTTCAATGTCAAAAAATGTATTGCACTATTGTGGAAAAAGACTCATAGACCAGATGTGACTTAGTGGTTAAGACAGATGTTAACAAACCTTCCACTAGAAAGAATAACATACATATTGAAATCAAAGGAAATTGTGTTTGAGAATATATGGAGACCTTTCATTGATTATGTTACAGGAGTGGTGGCTCAGTTGGTAGAGCATCCGCCCCACACCCGGGAGGCAGGGGTTCAAATCCCGGCCGGGTCATGCCAAAGACCATATATAGTGGGGCAAAAAAGTATTTAGTCAGCCACCAATTGTGCAAGTTCTCCCACTTAAAAGATGAGAGGTTTCCAATTTTCATCATAGGTATACAGTGATCCCTCGCTACTTCGCGCTTCACCTTTCGCGCCCTCAGTGCATCGCGGATTTTTCAAAAATATTCATCAAAAATTCAAAATTGAGAAATAATGGGCGGGCGCTAGCAGAAGGCAGGGAGACTACATTAGACCATCAGGTGTCAACACGGAGAGCCGCACAACTCTCTGTTCGCTGTTGTCGTGTTGGCTGGGCTCGGAAATCTCGCAAGCTGATTGGCCGAGACGTTTCACCCCGCAAGCTGATTGGCCGAGACGTCTCACCCACCTCCTCTCCCTGCCGAGCACCCATGAAGGGAAGGAAGACCGCATTCATTGCTTTTGATCGCTCGTGTTACTTAGTCTCGCCGCGTGGAACTTTTTGCTGTTCTCTTGTGCCATTTTGTGCGAAATAGTCTTCCCGTCGAGCCACTACGCCGCCTCCTGCAGCTTCAGCTCTATCGGAAGCTGCCCTCGATGATCCTGCGCCTCCAGCACCTCACGATGAGGCGTCACCTGAGGAGCAGTAAAGCTCTCATTAACCTGTGCAGTAAATCATTTTCATCTTGAGTTACGTATCTTGTTATAAGAATAAAAGAGTTCTAAAAACATATTTATGTACACTTTGTTTACATCTACGTATGTATGTACACCTACACACACACACACGTATCATATGAGAGTGAGAGAATGAACGTACGTATTGTTTATGGATGACGTCACTGGGGTGACGCTACTTCGCGGTTTTTCACTTTTCGCGGTCGGTTCTGGAACCCATTAACCGCGATAAGTGAGGGATCACTGTACCTCAACTATAAGAGACAAAATGAAAAAAAAAAATCCAGAAAATCACATTGAAGGATTTTTAATGAATTAATTGGTAAATTCCTTGGTAAAATAAGTATTTGGTCACCTACAAACAAGCAAGATCTCTGGCTCTCACAGACCTGTAACTTCTTCTTTAAGAGGCTCCTCTGGCCTCCACTCGTTACCTGTATTAATGGCACCTGTTTGAACTCGTTATCAGTATAAAAGACAACTGTCCACAACCTCAAACAGTCAGACTCCAAACTCCACTATGGCCAAGACCAAAGAGCTGTTAAAGGACACCAGAAACAAAACTGTAGACCTGCACCAGGCTGGGAAGACTGAATCTGCAATAGGTAAGCAGCTTGGTGTGAAGAAATCAACTGTGGGAGCAATTATTAGAAAATGGAAGACATACAAGACCACTGATAATCTCCCTCGATCTGGGGTTCCACACAAGATCTCACCCCGTGAGGTCAAAATGATCACGAGAACAGTGAGCAACCAGAACCACACGGGGGGACCTAGTGAATGCCCTGCAGAGAGCTGGGACCAAAGTAACAAAGGCTACATCAGTCACACACTATGCCGCCAGGGACTAAAATCCTGCAGTGCCAGATGTGTCCCCCTGCTTAAGCCAGTACATGTCCAGGCCCGTCTGAAGTTTGCTAGAGAGCATTTGGATGATCCAGAAGAGGATTGGGAGAATGTCATATGGTCAGATGAAACCAAAATAGAACTTTTTGGTAAAAACTCAACTTGTCGTGTTTGAAGGAGAAAGGACACCATACCTACTGTGAAGCATGGGGGTGAAAACATCATACTTTGGGGCTGTTTTTCTGCAAAGGGACCAAGACGACTGATCCGTGTAAAGGAAAGAATGAATGGGGCCATGTATCGTGAGATTTTGAGTAAAAACCTCCTTCCATCAGCAAGGGCATTGAAGATGAAACGTAGCTGGGTCTTTCAGCATGACAATGATCCCAAACACACTGCCCGGGCAACGAAGGAGTGGCTTCTTAAGAAGCATTCCAAGGTCCTGGAGTGGCCTAGCCAGTCTCCAGATCTCAACCCCATAGAAAATCTTTGGAGGGAGTTGAAAGTCCGTGTTGCCCAGCGACAGCCCCAAAACATCACTGCTCTAGAGGAGATCTGCATGGAGGAATGGGCCAAAATACCAGCAACAGTGTGTGAAAACCTTGTGAAGACTTACAGAAAACGTTTGACCTCTGTCATTGCCAGCAAAGGGTATATAACAAAGTATTGAGATGAACTTTTTTTATTGACCAAATACTTATTTTACCAAGGAATTTACCAATTAATTCATTAAAAACCCTTCCATGTGATTTTCTGGATTTTTTTTTCTCATTTTGTCTCTCATAGTTGAGATATACCTATGATGAAGATTGGAGACCTCTCTCATCTTTTAAGTGGGAGAACTTGCACAATTGGTGGCTGACTAAATACTTTTTTCCCCCACTGTAAAAGTGGAACTTCCTGCCATCCAGCTTGGTGCTCAGCAATAAAAATGGAATGGAGGAAGGAACTCTGTGGCGGCGCCTTGCATGGCAGCGGCCCTCTGATTCTGCACTTGGGGTGTGTGTGATTAACACAGTAGATAGGTAAAGCACAACCTCGTTCTGCTGTACATGATTGGTTGTACGGTTGAATGAAAATAAGGGTGATTTAAATTTAAAGAATTTAAACATCTTTTGAAGAAGAAGGTGAATGATGTGTGTGGACCTTGTAAATTCCAAACTGGTGAATGTATAATATGTATACTTATGTAATGGATTGCCTAGACTAAACAGAGGAGCATTGTTGAAGACCTGCCTTTGTTAGTGGTTGTTGGTGTTTTTAGTACTTTTTTTTTTTTAAATTACTTCAGTGTTTGATTTTTTTTAAATTTTTTTTTTTTTACAAACATAACACAAACAAAGGTTCAATAAAAAATATTGTGGGAAAAAAAGAAGGTATTACCATCTACAGTCGCTGCATTTGGTACAACTACTACAGCGTGATAAGGCTATACTTTTCTATATTTCATTTATTACTAAAAGCTACAACTTGCAAAATAAATATTCCATTATAAATTTTATGAATTTGCCTAGTCTGTTTAGTTGGGTGCTTGTTAATCTGGCTTTTTCTCATTTTGCAGCATTTCACAACTCCTTAACCAATCGTAGATGTGGGCAAACTGATCTACTGGTTAATAACAGCAGTAGGTCATAACACAAGTTTCAGTTTTATTTGTAGTCAAACTGGTAGAGTGAAGTTCAGTCAGTGAAATCCTTGTTAGGGGTCAGAATCAGGACAACTACTGTAATTAGAGTTACAGTTTCAAAATACAGACAAAAAGAGCTCAAGTTCTACCTTGAGAATTTTTTTTTTTTTTTTTTTTTTTTTTTTAAAGTCATCAGTTTTTCTTTGGCTCAACTATGCAGCTCCATGTAACAGAAGGTATGGTTATTAAATGTACTTTTGAGAAGTGACCACATCAAATAATTTAAGTGGCTGCTTTCGTAAGCATTTCTTTATGTACACATTCCTCGTTTTGTCCCAAACATAAGATAAACCTTTATTAGTCCCACAAGGGGAAAATTACAGGAACAAACAGCCAACCAAAGGTACTTCAAACCTGTTGAAGTCCTAATATGGATACTTGTTATCTTAAGGGGTCTAGGCTGATGCAAAAATTTACTGCGTCAATACAGGGTTCAACTGGCTGCACATATAAATACAGCAAATACGGTATCTCTCTACAAATTTGGACCGTGACACATACTGTAACTCCAAGCTCAATGATCAAAGTCCAGTGCAGGCGTGTCGTACTGGCGGGGGGGGGGGGGGGGGGGGAGTAATCACAAGATCTTTGGTAAACCTAACCCTCGACTATTTAACACACCCTGAAATGTACTCTGAAGCTCAGTCAACATAAAACAGACTTCGACACTTCTGCCAATAGGTTTCTCTGAGCCGAAATCCGGTATCCAGTGACACTTCTATTATGAAACTGTGGACCTCTCATATTTACTGTAGTCTTATATTGCCGTTTAGCAGTTCTATATAGATTAAAGCTGAGTTAAACATATTCCTGAACATGATTTCCGGAAGGCAGTAGGAACACGAACTAAAGCAGCAAGGACAGACTGATGACCAGGTGCAGCAACAGAAATTTCATAAACAAGTCTGAACGAAACAGTAAACTTCACTGCAGTAAATCTGCAGTTCACAGCCATTTGTACTTGTATTATTGCTATGCAACATATTTTCCAGAAGATATCAACCAGAACTAGAAAAGCACTCAGAGCGCATACCTCCGCCAAGGCTCCTTCCGTTTCTCACGGATCACCTCCAAAATGTAATGGGTTTGTGTGTGGGCCTATAGCCACTTGTGGTGAAAATTGCATCAAAGTCTGTCCATCAGTTTTGGAGTATTGTTGCTAACACACAGTGAGAAGATAAGAGCCTTGACCGAGGTATGCATTCTCAGATCATCACCAAAATATAATGGGTTCCTCTGTAAAAATTTCATCCAAATCCATGCAGTAGATTGTGTAATCCTGCTGCACAAATAAAAACAAAGCCCTTGGTGGAGGTATGCGCACTCAGATCATCACCAAAATCTAATCATCTGTTCCCTGTGCCATTACACACCTTTCCTGAAAATTGGTAACAGACAGACAGACAAACCCCGGTAAAAACATTACCTCCTTGGCGGAGGTAATAAATGGTCAGCTTTAAGTCAATTTCAACGTTTTATGAGAGGATTTAAGTGCAACTCAGACAAATTAAAAAGAGGATTTAACATACAGTGGTGTGAAAAAATGTTTGCCCCCTTCCTGATTTCTCATTTATTGTATGATTGTCACACTTAAAGGTTTCAGATAAACCAATTTAAATATTAGACAAAGGTAACAAGTAATCACAAAATGCAGTTTTTAAATGAAGGCATTTATTATTAAGGGTAAAAAAAATATCCAAACCTACATGGCCTTGTGTGAAAAAGTGATTGCCCCCTGTTAAAACATAAATTAACTGTGGTTTATCACATCTTCGGAAAGTTGAGTTCAATTTCTCAAGCCACACCCAGGCCCAATTACTGCCACACCTGTTCTCAAGCAAGAAATTACTTAAATAGGACCTGCCTGACAAAATGAAGTTGACCAAAAGATCCTCAAAAGCTAGACATCATGCTGTGATCCAAAGAAATTCAGGAACAAATGAGAAAAAGTAATTGAGATCTAGCAGTCTGGAAAAGGTTTTAAAGCCATTTCTAAAGCTTTGGGACTCCAATGAACTACAGTGAGAGCCGTTATCCACAAATGGCGAAAACATGGAACAGTGGTGAACCTTCTCAGGAGTTGCCAGCAGACCAAAATTACCCCAAGATCGCAGCGATGACTCATCCAAGAGGTCACACAAAAGACCCCACAACAACATCCAAAGAACTGCAGGCCTGACTTGCCTCAGTTAAGGTCAGTGTTCATGATTCCACCATAAGAAAGAGACTGGGCAAAAATGGCCTGCATGGCAGACTTCCAAGATGAAAACCACTGCTGAGCAAAAACAACATAAAGGCTCGTTTCAGTTTTGCCAGAAAACATCTTGATGATCCCCAAGACTTTTGGGAAAATACTCTGAACTGACAAGACAGAAGGTGAACTTTTTGGAAGGTGTGTGTCCCATTACATTCGGCATAAAAGTAACAGCATTTCAGAAAAGGAACATTATACCAGCAGTAAAATATGGTGGTGACAGTGTGATGGTCTGCGGCTGTTTTGATGCTTCAGGACCTGGAAGATTTGCTGTGGTAAATGGAACCGTGAATTCTGCTGTCTACTAAAAAATCCTGAAGGAGAATGTCCGGCCATCTATTCGTGACCTCAAGCTGAAGCGCACTTGGGTTCTGCAGTAGGACAATGATCTAAAACACACCAGCAAGTCCACCTCTGAATGGCTTAAGAAAAACAAAATAAAGACTTTGGAGTGGCCTAGTCAAAGTCCTGACCTGAATCCAATTGAGATGCTGTGGTAAGACCTTAAAAAGATGGTTCATGCTCAAAAACCCTCCAGTGTGGCTAAATTACAACAATTCTGCAAAGACGAGTGGGCCAAAATTCCTCCACAGCACTGTAAAAGCCTCACTGCCAAACACTTTATTGTAGTTGTTGTTGCTGCTCAGGGTGGCCCAACCAATTATTAGGTTTAGGGGCAATCACTTTTTCACACAGGGTCATGTAGGTTTGGATTTTTTTTACTCTTAATAATAAACACCTTCATTTGAAAACTGCATTTTGTGTTTACTTGAGTTATCTTTGTCTAATATGTAAATTTGTTTGATGATGTATTTGATTGTGTGAATATTAATTACAGAATAATTGAAAATGAATGGGACATCCAATATTAGCCACTGTTTAATTAACCACTTGCACTCCGGTCAATTTTCCTAAAAATGCCAAAAAATAACGTGCCCAAAGTAAATCGAAAGCTGTTCTTCAACCCTTTGCAGCATCTTCATGGGGTTGGTCTCATTTAAAAGAAAACACTTTGAATTTTTTGGCAAAAAAAACATAATCTCTCTACGTGCTCCGGCCACTGAGTTACAGTCATCTAAACATACTGAACTTGAAGAAAAAAAATTTGGACACACTGTTTTTTTGGATACAAATGCTTGTAAATAACACACAGCTGTCCGATCCGGCTGGAAAATGCAACAGAAATGTAGAACCAAGTGTTATCCAGCTGAGATCCAAATTTGGTAACAATACCACAAAAAATGAATATTTTACACAGCTTTGTTCTCAGGCTGTTCCCAGGTGTTTTGGAACTGTGCCAAATTGTGCCAAATGGCACAGTTTGGAAAAATGTCTAACTTTTGAATGATTCAATGTAGAAGCTTCATTTTAGGCTCAAAGGAAAGGTTACACTCAGGGCTGTGTCTGTGTGTGGGGGGGTCGTCCCCCCTCCCCCCGCTATCAAGGACAGAGTTCGGCCCTCGTTACATGACAGATTACACTCATTGCATGTTTCCACAGCAACGCTGTCACAGCGGCTCCCCCCCCTCGCTACTGTGTGTGTGTGGGGGGGGGGTTGTCCCCCCCCCCCGCTCGCTACAGAGGATGGACTTTAGCCATCGCTACACAACGGATTAGCCTTATGTGGTGATGTAGGACAGCAGTGCAGTCACCGCGGCTCCCCCCCCCTCGCTGCAGAAGAATAGCGGGGGGGGGGGGGGGCGTTCACAGCCTGTACACTGCGAGCAACCCCTTGTACCGCGGCGCACGAACTTCAGACTTCGTGAACCGCACAGCTGTAATTTACTGATCGGTCAAAAGTCATTTTGGATTACAATTTTCAGGGATAGAGAATAATTTCGCTTATAACACCTTACCTCTTCACAGCGGAGTCTTGGCGAACTTGTCTTCCTCATTGTCAGACGAACGCGACGCTGGTCCGCTCTGGTTCTGGTCTCGCGACTCGATCAAAACATAATTCCATTATTGCGGTTTTGTGCTTCCATGATTGCGGTTTTTGGCGAACGATTTTTCAAAACAAATAACAGTAGTAATTAAAAAAAGACTAGCGAAGGCGTGTGTTTCACTCAGCCTTCGTCGTCAGCCTCCGTCGGTCTATAATGACCATGGAAGAAATCATAACATCTACTCTGCTGGAACCAATACAAAATAAGCACCGCCTGTGGCCGAACATGCCGATCCACGAATGGCACTCCCTGTCACACAGGTTGCATTTGTGGATGGTCTCCATGCTGCTGGGTCTGTGGAGCTCTTCCTGTGTCCTTTTTTGATCTGCTGCAGCAGCCAGTCTTCACCCAGCCTTAAAAAAAAAACAGCTCACGAACTTCTCTGCTTCAGTTGGCTCACTGCATTCAAAGCATTGGGAGGTGGGTCCTCCTTCCTAGGTTTTCATTCATTGGCTCTTCATGGTTTCAGAAACCCAATTCAAGGCTCTTATTAGTCGAATGAGAGGTCAATCAGATGAACTAATCTGTTCGCTGCTGTGTTTGCAGATTTTTTTTTCAGTGGCGCTTGGAGGCCACACCACCACCATCAATATCCTTATCATGCGTCATGCGCACGAGGGCGCTCTCGTGCGCCCTCGGACGCAGAGACTTGCCCGCCCGCGGAACAACGGAGTGCAAGTGGTTAAGAACCGCTCATTTATTTTTTTGTCAGATCACTTATCTGATTCTTTTATGACTTATATTCATAATAGTGCATCTTGCAATTTGGGGAATGGGAGTTGTTCAGTCACCATTGTAATTTAGTTTATATGTGTAGTTTATCATCTATCGTCAATAAATTGTCTAAACTGTCATCTCTGCTGGAGTCCGAGTTCCACCCTATGCAGGACATACTGAATGCACTGAGGAGCTCATTTAGCAGCAGACTACATCATCCCAGGTGCACAACCGAGAGGTTTCGCAGGTCCTTCCTACCAACGGCTGTCAGACTGTACAACCTAAGCAGAGCTGCTCGCAGAGATAGCAAAAAGACGTAACAAACTAATAGTTTTTTGAATGCAAAGATGCAATAGACTTACACAATGGTCCCCTCCGGCATACAACTAGGAAAATACCGGTCGCTATGGAGAGTGAGAATATGTATGGGCACATAATCGTACCATGTAGGATAACTAAGTAGACGGTTGTGCTGTTTCATCCCATCTAGCAACAATGCTCTGCACCGTGTGTATTTATATATTTACATATTTATTCCATCTAGCTACAATGCTCCGCACTGGGTGTGTTTATATTTATATATCTATATATTTATTCCATCTAGCTACAATGCTCCGCACTGTGTGTTTATATATCTACATATTATTCCATCTAGCTGCAATGCTCCGTACTGTGGGTGTTTATACATTTACATATTTATTCCATCTAGCTACAATGCTCCGCACTGTGTGTTTACATATTCATATATTTATTCCATCCAGCTACAATGCTCTGCACTGTGTGTCTGTGTGTGTGTATATATATATTTTATAGTAATATGTACATATGTATATTAGCTGCTCTTGCTTGCTTGTTTTTTTTTTCTTGCCTTCTGATTGTTGCTCTGAGTGTTGCTATCCCTGTGCTGTTGCAATCCTGGAATTTCCCCGTTGTGGGACTAATAAAGGCTTATCTTATCTTAAATTCATGCAGTACTATAACAGGACACATTTACCAATATTTGAGACCCACTGCAGTGCATTGTTTTATATTTTAGCAATATTATAAGTACAAAACACCGAACATTATTTTTTTTGTATTTGTATCTTGCATACTTTATTGATCCCCAGAGGGAAATTCAGGGCATCCATGGTATGGTGCCAATTCCCCCCCCCCCCCCCCACACACACAGAGCAGAATGACCTGTTTGGCTGCAACTGTTGCAGTGCTGCCCATTTGTCTGTAAATAATTAAATAAAAATGATTTATTTGGTTATTTGGTTATTTTTGCGTCTTCTTGTCGTTTAGTCAAAGCATGCATACAGTGGGGCAAAAAGTATTTAGTCAGCCACCAATTGTGCAAGTTCTCCCACTTAAAAGATGAGAGGTCTCCAATTTTCATCATAGGTATACCTCAACTATGAGAGACAAAATGAGAAAAAAAAAATCCAGAAAATCACATTGAAGGATTTTTAAAGAATTTATTTGCAAATTATGGTGGAAAATAAATATTTGGTCACCTACAAACAAGCAAGATTTCTGGCTCTCACAGACCTGTAACTTCTTCTTTAAGAGGCTCCTCTGGCCTCCACTCGTTACCTGTATTAATGGCACCTGTTTGAACTCGTTATCAGTATAAAAGACACCTGTCCACAACCTCTAACAGTCAGACTCCAAACTCCACTATGGCCAAGACCAAAGAGCTGTCAAAGGACACCAGAAACAAAATTGTATACCTGCACCAGGCTGGGAAGACTGAATCTGCAATAGGTAAGCCGCTTGGTGTGAAGAAATCAACTGTGGGAGCAATTATTAGAAAATGGAAGCCATACAAGACCACTGATAATCTCCCTCGATCTGGGGCTCCAATCAAGATCTCACCCCGTGGGGTCAAAATGATCACGAGTACGGTGAGCAAAAATCCCAGAACCACACGGGGGGGGGGGGGGGACCTAGTGAATGACCTGCAGAGAGCTGGGACCAAAGTAACAAAGGCTACCATCAGTAACACACTACGCCACCAGGGAATCAAATCCTGCAGTGCCAGACGTGTCCCCCTGCTTAAGCCAGTACATGTCCAGGCCCGTCTGAAGTTTGCTAGAGAGCATTTGGATGATCCAGAAGAGGACTGGGAAAATGTCATATGGTCAGATGAAACCAAAATAGAACTTTTTGGTAAAAACTCAACTTGTCGTGTTTGGAGGAGAAAGAACACCATACCTACTGTGAAGCATGGGGGTGGAAACATCATGCTTTGGGGCTGTTTTTCTGCAAAGGGACCAGGACGACTGATCCGTGTAAAGAAAAGAATGAATGGGGCCATGTATCGTGAGATTTTGAGTAAAAACCTCCTTCCATCAGCAAGGGCATTGAAGATGAACCGTGGCTGGGTCTTTCAGCAGGACAATGATCCCAAACACACCGCCTGGGCAACGAAGGAGTGGCTTCCTAAGAAGCATTTCAAGGTTCTGGAGTGGCCTAGCCAGTCTCCAGATCTCAACCCCATAGAAAATCTTTGGAGGGAGTTGAAAGTCCGTGTTGCCCAGCGACAGCCCCAAAACATCACTGCTCTAGAGGAGATCTGCATGGAGGAATGGGCCAAAATACCAGCAACAGTGTGTGAAAACCTTGTGAAGACTTACAGAAAACGTGTGACCTCTGTTATATACCCTTTGTTGGCAATGACAAAGTATTGAGATGAACTTTTGTTATTGACCAAATACTTATTTTCCACCATAATTTGCAAATAAATTCTTTAAAAATCAGACAATGTGATTTTCTGGATTTTTTTTCCCTCATTTTGTCTCTCATAGTTGAGGTATACCTATGATGAAAACTGGAGACCTCTCTCATCTTTTAAGTGGGAGAACTCGCACAATTGGTGGCTGACTAAATACTTTTTTACCCCACTGTATGTGTCCACATATGATATGCAGTTGATCTGGCCATTCCGCTCCACAATCATGTCGGTATTAAGTTTTTAATTTTTAGATACTTTAGATATTTTTTTTTGTTGCGGCGCTCAGCGCTGAAAAAAGTTAAACTTTTCAGACTGCAGCTGAGCTTGTCAATGTCAGACCTTTCTAAGCAGCCAGTCAGAATTAAGGAAGGGCGGGACATAGGATGCCAGTACAGTCTCTACTGAGACTCCTGTTTTCAGTGTCATCATATTTTGCATCCAGAGCTGCTACCAATGCTAGAATACATTTCCTGTCCATTGGTATTTAGAGACTGCTATTAAAAAATAAGTAGAAATTCTGACCATAAGAAAAGCAGAAGTGCTGAGAAAGCACTGAAAAAAATAAAAAAACAACAACAACCAAAAAAAAAAAAAAAAACGCTCAGGACAGTCGGGCAACAAAAAAACGCCTTTGGTGGACACGCAGCCTAAATCTTCAGTATTATCTTTTTCTAGTCAAATTTGTTGTTTTTCACTTCCTTGTTTTATCCAGGGAACACTGTGGTGACTGACAGGTCATGATGTTGCATATTATCTAATCAGCATGGTTGTGATGCTGTGTGTTGTCCAATCAGCATGGCCATGATGCCGCGTACTAACTTTTGATAAAAATTACATATTTTGACTGAGCAACTCCATACTTGGGGATGCACACCCTCGTAACCTCAGCAAAACACGTATAAAATCTCTGGTCAGTCTGAGGAACAGTTCAAGAGATATGCGTGGAACACACAGACAGACGCACACACAGATTTCGAGCATTTATAGATAGATTAACAGGAACTGGACTGTCAATTATAGAGTTGCTCATTCCAGCCTGATGACACCATCACAAGAGAACCCAGATCTCCTGACTCTTGACCCTGATCAGGAGCTTAACCGAGATGCAGACCCACCTGAGGATCACTATGGACGAGTTTGGTGAGCATCAGGGCAATTGCCTAGGAAGAGTAGCGATTCCTGTGAAATGTGGACCAACAGACAGAGGCAGCACCAAGGCCTTAGCACCTTGAGACTTCACCCAAATGAGCTTAAAAAAAAAACTTTGGTAAAGCAATTTGTTATAGTCTTTTTATATTTGTGATCATATTAACTAGGGATGGGCAACTTTGGTGGTAGTGAGGACCACAAAATTTTTTCCTCACTTCCCGAGGGCCAGATTTTACATGTAAACCCTCCGTGGGGTGGTGGAGTTATTTTCTTCAAAGTCAAAATTTTCACAATTAAAACTGAAAATGACAATAAAAGCTGCTCAGTGTTTTATCATATTAGAATTAAAATTACTGATAAAATTATATCATGACATAATTTTTAAAACTCCATCAAAATGATGAGCAAAGAAATTCTGGACAATAATTAACAAAAAAGCCAAGAAGAAAAGGAAATACAATGAGCTTGCTCTTGGATTCATTGAGTGGCAGAGAAATAGCTCTGTGTGTGTGTGTGTGTGTGTGTGTGTGTGTGTGTGTGTGTGTGTGTGTGTGTGCTTGGTAATTGGCTGGCTCCCCAAAATAGGGAATTTTAAAAAAAAAACAAAAAAACGTTTAAGAGCCACTGGTATAAATGGGAACAAAAAAAATAAACATCAGCAGATTAAAATGACCACAGTCTCTGAACTTTTATTGCTGACATGGGATTGAAAGTGTCAGTGCTTCAGCCATGCTCTTTAGAATGAAACCACAAAGTTTTGAATCTTTTTCTGTACAATTAGAAGGAAAACCTCATTGCAGCTTCACCTGCCCATCACTACTGAGGAGCTGTAGCATTTTTTTCTTGTTTCAAAGCAGCCTGCTTTGTACATTTCCTGCTGTTTACAGCCTATTAATGGGGTCTCAGCATGCAGGACATACCGTACAACACATACTCCGGTGTACACTGCTCCCTCTATCTCTGTGGCTCCCTCACTCGACCAGTCGCACAGAGCGGCACCTAGGTTTCAATTAGCGCTCCCTCTGTTGGCGGATTCTATAATTGCCTTTAAGAATGCAGTTCCAAATATGGTCAAACGTGATATAAATAGTTGATTTTTGGAAATGGAACTGGCGGGCTGCAATGAATGAGAGCAGGCCACCAGTTGCCCATCTCTGATGTAAACCATAAAGAATGACAAAACCACAAAAAGCCCTTCATCCTAACTGCATCACTTAAGTCTTACCATTTGTTGTGAAAGAAAGAAACAAACTCATATCACTCATTTTGAGCGATATAGAACTTCATGAGCCAAAAATTGTCTGTTTTAAAGTGACATAACCAACAGTGTGTGTTAGATCTGTAACAGATGTTGTGGTTTTATAAACTCCAAAAAGGAGAAGAAGGTGATCTGGGAATGTCCAACCACAAATGCACAATAAACTTGCATATGCAAACCATATGGAATACAATGAAGATAATGAAAATCCAACACTGTAAACAAAAAAGCATGCTTGATGAATGAAGGCAAATTGTGAATGAAACAAGTGGTTATATCACTGATGAACCTTTTTGTATGAACTGCACAAATGTATCCATTACGGAGCACACTTTCACCATGGTGTCTTGTTTCTAATCACTTTGCTACAAAGGAAGGCATGTACGTTTATTCATTTAAAGGCCTAGTTCTCAGTATCACGCATCTGAGCAACTCTAGGTTAAAACCAATTTTATTTGGTGCAGTTTACCATCCTCCCACTACTTACTCTGAGTTTTTATATGAATCCACAGATTTCTTATCTGATTTAGTGCTTCAAATGGATTGAATAATTATAGTTGGGGACCTTTGATGTACATGTACAGTGCCATGAAAGTATTTTCCCTCTTGTTAATTTCTTATATTTCAGGCATACAGTATTTGTCACACAAATGTCTCAGATCAAACAAATGTTAGTATTAGGAAAAGATAACCTGAGTAAATAAAAAAAAAATGCTGTTTATAAGTGATTATTTAATTTATTAAGGGGAAAAAAGCTATCCAAATCTACCTGGCCCGATGTGAAAAAGTAATTGCTCCCCTTGTTACATCATGAATTAACTGTGATTAATCACATTTTTTGGAAAGCTGAGTTCAATTTCACTAGCCACACCCAGGCCTGATTACTGCCAGACCTGGTGAATCAGGACATCACCTACTGTAAACAGAACCTGTCTGACAAAGTAGGCTCAAAGACTTCAAAAAGAAACATCATGCTACGATCTAAAGAGATTTAACAATAGATGAGGAACAAAAACCCAGAACAACATCGAAAAAAAAAAAATACAGGCGTCACTTGCTTCAGTTTGAACACTTTTCCATGATTCAACAATAAGAAAGAGACTGGGCAAAAACGGCATCCATGGGAGAGTTCCAAGGCAAAAACCACTGCTGACCAAAAAGTACAAAAAGGCTCATCTCTGGGCATTATTGGACCTTCCACCAACATGACAATGATCCCAAGCATACCTCAAAGTCCACCAAGGCTTAGTTTCATAAGTATTACTGGAAGATACTTGAGTGGCCATCACAGCCACCTGACTTGAACCCCACTGAAAAATCTCTGGTGGAATTTGAAAAAGGCGGTTGCAGCACGCAAACCCAAGAATATTAGTAAACTGTCTTTGCCCCTTTGATGTCTTTGCCCATGAGGAATGGGCTAAGATTCCTAGAATGCTTCCACAAGCTGGTGTCTGGCTAGGCTACGTATCCACCAAACACGTTTTTTCAGCTGTGGGTGACTATTTTCTATTCATTCTCTATGTAGTCCAGCATCTACGGTGATGAGCGCCCTCGGCACTGAAATGCTCTCAGCGGTGGCCGCTTTTTGTCGCGGCGCTCAGAGTTGAAAAAATGTCAACTTTTCAGACTGCAGTTGAGCTCGTCAATGTCAGGCCTTTCTAAGCAGACAATCAAAATAAAGAAGAGCAGGACATAGGATGCCGGTACAGTCTGTACTCAGACTCCAGTTTTCCGTGTCATCATATTTTGCATCCAGAGCTGCTACCAATGCTGGAATACATTTCTTGTCCATTGTTATCTAAAGACTGCTACTAAAAAATAAGTAGAAAGTCTGACCATAGGAAAAGTGGAAGCACTGAGCTGTGACAAGCTGTTGCTGGGATACAGGGCACAGACTTTTTTTTCCCCCAGAGCGCAGTGCACAAATGCTGAAAAAAAGACGTTCAGGGCAGTTGGGTGACAAAAAAAAAAAAAAAAAAAAAAAACACCTTTGGTGGACACACAGCCTTATGCATCATGTTTGCAGCAGGTCATAACAACAGAAGGGTGCTCTAGTAAGTACTAAAGAATGCTTGTCATGAAGGGGATGAATAATTTTGAAACTTCAGTAGTCATTAAAAGTGGCATGTGTCAGATTTGGAGAAACCACTTGTATTAGTTGTGTTGAGTTATTTAAATTGTTCTTGCTTGAATCGTTGAGCTGCTAGTTTGTACAATTTGCAGTGGGGGTTGATTGATTTTGATTGCAATTGTATGCAATGTAAAAAAAATAGATATGGTTACAATAAACACTTCCATTGTGGTTTTTCATATTTCTCAAGCATGAAGGGGGAAAAAAGATTTTTTTTGTAACAAGACCTAAAGTTTTCAGGGTCTAGCCACACAGCTCAGTAGAGCAGTGAACACATATCTGACATCACATACTCACTAAACCATCTCCAAGGAAACCGGTTTACAAATACAGTGGTGTGAAAAAGTGTTGGCGCCCTTTCTGATTTCTCTTTTTGTTGTATGTTTGTCACACTTAAATGTTTCAGATCAAACAAATTTAAATATTAGACAAAGATAACACAAGTAAACACAAAATGCAGTTTTTAAACGAAGGTGTTTATTATTAAGGATAAAAAAAAATCCAAACCTACATGGCCCTGTGTGAAAAAGTGATTGCCCCCAGTTAAAACATAAATAACTAGTTTATCACATCTTTGGAAAGCTGAGTTCAATTTCTCTAGCCATACCCAGGCCTGCTTACTGCCACACCTGTTCTCAATCAAGAAATCACTTCAACAGTACCTGCCTGACAAAGTGAAGTAGACCAAAAGATCCTCAAAAGCTAGACATTATGCTGCAATTTAAAGAAATTCAGAAACAAATGAGAAACAAAGTAACTGAGGTTATAAAGCCCTTTCTAAAGCTTTGGGACTTCAGCGAACCACAATGAGAGCCATTATCCACGAACAGTGAAAACATAGAACAGTGGTGAACCTTCCCTGGAGTGGCCGGCAGACCAAAATTACCCCAAGAGCGCAGCGACAACTCAACCAAGAGGTCACAAAAGACCCCACAACAACATCCAAAGAACTGCAGGCCTCACTTGCCTCAGTTAAGGTCAGTGTTCATGACTCCACCATAAGAAAGAGACTGGGCAAAAATGGACTGCATGGCAGAGTTCCAAGACAGAAACCACTGCTGAGCAAAAACAACATAAAGGCTCGTCTCAGTTTTGCCAGAAAACATCTTGATGATCCCCAAGACTTTTTGGAAAATACTCTGGACTAACGAGACAAAAGTTGAACTTTTTAGAAGGTGTGTGTCCCATTACAGCTGGTGTAAAAGTAACAGCATTTCAGAAAAGGAACATCATACCAACAGTAAAATATGGTGGTGGTAGTGTGCTGGTCTGAGGCTGTTTTGCTGCTTCAGGACCTGGAAGACTTGCTGTGGTAAATGGAACCATGAATTCTGCCGTCTACCAAAAAATCCTGAAGGAGAATGTCCAGCCATCTGTTCGTGACCTCAAGCTGAAGCGCACTCGTGTTCTGCAGCAGGACAATGATTCAAAACACACCAGCAAGTCCTCCTCTGAATGGCTTAACCATTTGAGTGTGTCTGTTGCCGAATTGCAACATAACCCCTAGTGGTCAAGAGTGGTAAACATTTTTTGTCAATAAAATAGTTGAGATTTCCAAGGCTATAACTTGAAAGTGGTAAGAGATGATGGCTTACTGTCAAATAGAAAGTTGTAAAATATGACCCAAAGTTTCAGATAGGAGTGATTTTACGCATCTAATTAGCATAATGCCGCGGCAGCTACAGTACATTGAATTACATAACTCAGTCAAAAGCGGACTTTGGACATATTTACACAAAGAATGGTTCAGTCTTTTGACACCGTTTTTTGTACAGGGGGACGTTATCTTATCTTTAAAGTATATGAACAAGACATCAGTACAATATTAAAAAAAAAATTCATCACTTACTGGTGGCTAAGGGACTCGCTCGTTGCCGTGGTCACTGTGTTTTTGTCCATCATGGTCGTTACTTTGTGTTCTGTCGGTCATTTACGCTCTCTACCACATCTACAAAGTCTTATGATTATCCATCCATCCATCTTCTTCCGCATAATCCTTTATGGGGCACGGGGGGGGGCGGAGCCTATCCCAGCATCTTTGGGCGAGAGGCAGGGTACACCTTGGACAGATCGCCAGTCCATCACAGGGCCAACACAGAGAGACAGACAACCATTCACTCTCACATTCATAACTAAGGACAATTTAGAATCCACAGTTTTATTGAAATGGGTAGCATTTGACAGTCAGTTTGAACTGGCAAAACAAGATAGGGGATACAAAAATCTGGTGAACAAGGGAATCACAGCATGGGGCAATATCGGAAAAAAAGATCTCGGGAGCTTTGTAAATATCAGGAGAAAATTTAAATTAGAAAGATCGGAATTTTTCAGATATCTGCAGATGAGAGATTACTATATGAAGAAGATTAGGCATAACCTCCAAACAGATGTGAACGAGATTATACAACTTATTTTAAGCTCATATGCAGGAAATAAAAAGAATTATTTCAAAACTATATCAGAAACTTATGACAAACAATCATACAAGTAACTATATAAAGGAGAAATGGGAGAAAGAGCTCAATTTAAACATAACAGAAGAAAGCTGGCAGGAAATATGGAAAACACAACACACATCAACAAATTCAAGGGCATGGAGGGAATTTGGATGGAAAAACCTGATTCGCTTTTTCATTACACCACAGATTCAAGGAAAATATACAAATACCCAATCTTTATGCTGGAGGGGATGTGGGGCTCAAAATGCAGACCACTCACATATGTTTTGGAAATGCTACAAAATATCATCATTTTGGAAATCTATGCATGTGACAATACAGAGGATATTAGGATATAATATACCAATGAACTGTAACCTGATGTACTTATGTGATCTTAAAAAAGACAATGTTATACAGGCTGAGGACAGATATCTAGTTAAAATCTTGTTGATTGCATGTAAAAAAACTATCACAAAAAAATGGCGATCAGAAGTTCTTCCTGACCAAGAACAATGGACTGACATTGTTGAGGACATACGTATGATGGAAAAACTAACATATCGACGAAGAATGCAAGAAGGAATATGGGAGAAAAAATGGCGGAAATGGACACACTACAAAGTGCAACAACGAGGCAGAAATTGAAAGAATAACCAAAGACACTGAAAGAACCAGAAGAATTAAGAGATGGAAACTAAAAACTTGATGCTCCAACATTTGCCCCCCCCCCCTTTTATTTTATTTTATTTTATTTTTTTTTATTTATTTATTTTTTTTCCCTACCCTAACCCCTTTGTTTTTAAGATAAGATAAGATAAGATAAGATAAGCCTTTATTAGTCCCACAACGGGGAAATTCCAGGATTGCAACAGCACAGGGATAGCAACACTCAGAGCAACAATCAGAAGGCAAGAAAAAAAACAAGCAAGCAAGAGCAGCTAATATACATATGTACATATTACTATAAAATATATATATACACACACACACACACACACAGACACACAGTGCAGAGCATTGTAGCTGGATGGAATAAATATATGAATATATGAACACACAGTGCAGAGCATTGTAGCTAGATGGAATAAATATGTAAATATATAAACACCCACAGTACGGAGCATTGCAGCTAGGTGGAATAAATATGCAAGTATATAAACACACACAATGCGGAGCAATGTAGCTAGATGGAATAATATGTAGATATATAAAAACACAGTGCGGAGCATTGTAGCTAGATGGAATAAATATATAGATATATAAATATAAACACACCCAGTGCTGAGCATTGTAGCTAGATGGAATAAATATATAGATATATAAATATAAACACACCCAGTGCAGAGCATTGTAGCTAGATGGAATAAATATGTAAATATACAGTATAAACACACACAGTGCAGAGCATTGTTGCTAGGTGGGATGAAACAGCATAACCGTCTATTTAGTTATCCTACATGGTATGATTATGTGCCCATACATATTCTCACCCTCCATAGCGACCGGTATGTTCCTAGTTGTATGCCGGAGAGGACCATTGTGTAAGTCTATTGCATCTTTTGCATTCAAAAAACTATTAGTTTGTTACATCTTTTTGCTATCTCTGCGAGCAGCCCTGCTTAGGTTGTACAGTCTGACAGCCGTTGGTAGGAAGGACCTACGAAACCTCTCGGTTGTGCACCTGGGATGATGTAGTCTGCTGCTAAATGAGCTCCTCAGTGCATCCAGTATGTCCTGCATAGGGTGGAACTCGGACTCCAGCAGAGATGACAGTTTAGCCACCGTCCTTCTCTCTCCTATCTCCTCCATCGGATCAAGGCGTTGCCCCAGGACAGAGCTAGCTTTCTTAATCAGTTTGTTCAGTCTCTTCCTATCGGCTGCAGTAATGCCACTGCCCCAGCAGACCACTCCAAAAGTGATGGCTGATGCCACCACCGTGTCATAGAATGACTTCAGCAGCGCCCCTTGTACACCAAAAGACCTGAGTCTCCTCAGCAGGAACAGCCTGCGCTGTCCCTTCTTGTAGAGTGCGTCAGTATTGTGTGACCAGTCTAGTTTATTGTTCAGATGAATACCCAGGTACTTGTAGGATGTCACCATCTCGATGTCTGTTCCCTGTATATTTACTGGTGCTGTGAGGGGCTGCCCATGCCTGCGGCAGTCCACCACCAGCTCCTTAGTTTTCCTCGCGTTGATCTGGAGGCAGTTCCGATGGCACCAGTCCACAAAGTCCTGGATAAGCCCTCTGTACTCAGCTTCATCTCCGCTGGAGATGAGACCAACGATCGCAGAGTCATCAGAGAACTTCTGTAGATGGCAATGTGTTGTGTTGTGTGAGAAGTCCGCAGTATAAAGAGTGAACAGGAAGGGAGCCAGCACCGTTCCCTGGGGGGCCCCCGTGCTACTGATGATCGTGTCGGAAACACAGTCCCGGGTTCTCACAAACTGAGGCCGGTTCGTGAGGTAGTCCAGGATCCATGATGACAGGTGCTGGTCCACCCCTGCGCGCAGCAGTTTGTCCTTCAGGATCATCGGTTGGATGGTGTTGAAAGCACTGGAGAAGTCAAAGAACATGATCCTCACCATATTCCCGGGCTTCTCCAGGTGGGACAGAGAACGGTGAAGGAGGAAGATCACCGCATCCTCCACCCCAATGCCATGCTGGTAGGCGAACTGGAGTGGATCCATCGCTGGTTCCACCAGGGGGCGGAGATGAGCAAGGAGCAGTCTCTCCAGGGTCTTCATCAAGTGGGACGTCAAGGCCACCGGTCTGAAGCTGTTCAGGTCTTTGGGGTGGGAAGTTTTTGGTACAGGTACCACACAAGATGTTTTCCACAGCTGTGGTACCCTCCCCAGTTTCAGGCTCATGTTGAAGATATATGTCACAATCCCACACAGCTGGTCTGCACAGGACTTGAGGAGCTTTGCGCTGATGCCGTCCGGTCCCGACGCCTTCCTCGCCTTGATCTTCCTCAGCTCCGTCCTCACCTGGGTCTTGGTCAGGGTCAGGATGGGGGGCTGTGTGTTGGGAGTGGGGGGGGTGTCGGTGGAGTGGGGAGTGGGTAGCAGGACTTGATTTCTTAGAGGCAGCAGTGGTTGTTGTGCAGACAGGGGGGAGGGCGGTTGGTCAAATCTATTGAAAAACAGATTCAGGTTGTTCGCCCACTCCCTGCCCCCCGTGGCCTGGGGGGAGGTATTCTGGAGCCCCGAGATGGTTTTGAGGTTTCTCCAGACCCCGCTGATGTCGCTCTGTTGCAGCTTGTCCTCCATCTTCTTCCTGAAGCTGTCCTTGCCTTCTCTGATCTTTCTCCTCAGCTCCCTCTGTACGGACTTCAGCATCTCCCTGTTCCCCGACCTGAAGATCCTCTTCTTCTCTCTCAGAAGTGTTTTTATCTCAGGGTTGATCCAGGGTTTGTTGTTTGAGTGACACCGTATGGTCTTGGTGGGAACGGATTTGTCCACACAGAAGCTGAGGTAGCCCGTGAAGGTGTGAATGAGGCCATCGATGTCCTCACCATGTGGATCGCAGAGCTGCTTCCAGGCAGTGGCTTCAAAACAGTCCTTTAGAGTGTCCATTGTCTCCTCAGACCATAACTCCACAGTGTGCATGGCCGGAGGTTGTCTGTGCACTAGGGGTTTGTACACCGGTCGGAGATGAACCAAGTTGTGATCCGATCTCCCGAGTGGGGGGAGTTGTGATGAGGTGTACGCCTCCTTAGTGTTTGCGTAGAACAAATCCAGTGTTTTATTGTCTCTAGTGTGGCATGTGACATACTGGGTGAAAGTGGGCAGAATGGGAGACAGTGAAACGTGGTTGAAATCGCCTGAGATGAGGAGAAGAGCATCTGGGTGTTCTGTCTGCAGCCTGCTGGTTACTGAATGGATGACGTCACGCGCTGTCCCAGCGTTCGCCGTCGGATTTGCATAAACAACAATGCAGATCACGTGTGAGTGTTCTCTCGGGAGATATGTAGGCCTCATGCTAACAGCTAGCAACTCAATGTCTTTGCTGCAGTGTCGTTGTTTAACAGTGATATGTCCCGGTCTGCACCAGTTGTTGTTAACATACATTATCACTCCACCGCCCCTAGTTTTGCCACTCTCTGGTGTTCGGTCAGCTCGTATCATGTGAAAACCCTCCAGCTCAATGTTAGCATCTGCTGCTAGTTCAGTTAGCCACGTCTCAGTAAACAAAAGGAGAGAGCACTCCCGGTAAGTGCTATCATAACGGGAGATAGCCGCTAGCTCATCTAACTTTCCCAGTATCGACCGTACATTTCCCATGACAACAGATGGAAGGGAGGGTCTGTACCTTATATTTTTTGTCCTCCGCCTTACTCCAGCCCGGCAGCCGTGGCGTTTTCGCCTCAGTTCTCTCGGTATGTCGAGTTTTTCCAGTGGGACCGGGTGGCGGTTAAATGCTAGCAGCTCTTCCCTGTTGTATCGAATCCTGCTATAAACAGTGGCTCCGTCCACCGGCTCAGGAGACATTTGGGACGATCTGTGTGTCCGTGATATAAGTGGGGTGAAAAAAAAAAAAAAAAAAAAAAAAAAAAAGTGATCAAAAGAGAGAGGAAGGGAAAAAAAAACTCGGAATCGAGCCGCTGTTGCAAAAGGCAGCCGACTGGTGTGGCGCCGAGAGATGAAATCAGAATGTATTTTTAAATGTAGAATGTGATCTGAATGCATTATATATGATGAAAAATGAATAAAAATCTAAGTTACAAAAAGAATCCACAGTTTTGATGCCAATTAACTTAACTTGCATGTTTTTGGCATGTGAGAGGAAACCAGAGAAATCCCGGAGTAAACCCACACAGACACGAGGAGAACATGCAAACTCCACATAGATCACCGTTAGTCGGGGGCTGGGATTGAACCCAGGATCCCACATAAATTTTACTTGTATCCCGCGGCTACTTTCCGTGTACGAAGCCGTCTAAGTGACTGTGCACGATGATGGACGGCAGCCGTATTAGCTTTCTGGGCTAAAAGGATGAAAACAGGAAAAGGAAATGAGGCATTCTTCTTCTTTGGTGTATTACGTGTCATCCATTGAGTCCTCCAACGCGTGTCTGCCACCTTCTGAAACTGGCAGATCAGTACAAATCCTCAGTGGAGCCGGGGATGTCAGAGTGAGATGTCAGGCACAGCGCCACGCTCTGCCACTAGGGGCACACAAAATCTCACACTCAAAGGGTTAAGAAAAACAAAATGAAGACTTTGGAGTGGCCTAGTCAAAGTCCTGGCCTGAATCCGATTGAGATGCTGTGGCATAACCTTAAAAAGGCAGTTCATGCTTGAAAACTCCCCAATGTGGCTGAATTACAACAATTCTGCAAAGATGAGTGAGCCAGAATTCCACCACAGCGCTATAAAAAACTCACTGCCGGTTATCACAAACGCTTGATTGCAGTTGTTGCTGCTAAGGGTGGCCCAACTAGTTATTAGGTTTAGGGGGCAATCACTTTTTCCCCACAGAGCCATGTAGGTTTGGATTTTTTCCCCCTCTTAATAATAAACACCTTCATTTAAAAACAGCATTTTGTGTTTACTTGTGGTTGGGTTTTTTTTGTCTAATATTCAAATTTTGTTTGATCTGAAACATTTAAGAGTGACAAGCATACAAAAAGACAACAAATCAGCAAGGGGGCAAACACTTTTTCACAGCACTGTATATACATATATTGTTTCATCTGGGGGGGGGAAAAAACCATTACGCTAGCATAAAAACACACCTTATTACAGTCTCAGTGCAACTGAATACCTTACATGTCCATAACTGCACTAGACATTTGAATCCTTTCAAAGGAATGTCTGAGGCCCAAAAACAACCAGTTGCATAGCAACAAGCAAAACTGCAGAAAATGGGGGTGAATCACACAGGAATAGATACAAAGTGCAACACTAAAACACAAATGTATGAAAGGCATTCCCTCAAGGCAAAGAGGACATTCTTTTCTTTCACACTACAGGCCTGCACACTTCCTTACAGCTCCACATGTGATTCACACATGCACTCTACTAAAAGGTCTTCTATGCATGCTGTCCAGCGCTGCTGAAGACTCCATGGAAATTTCCACTTTTGCCAGTCTTTACGCCTGATGGTTGAGATAAACAGCTGAGGCAGTAGTGACAACACTGCTGTTTCACCCAGAACATTTACAACCTTTGAATGATACGGCCAGAATAATACAAATCATTTTCAAACATATGTATATCTGAGCTATATCCCACTGAAAAAAAAAAAATCAACTGGAAATACACTACATACATAAAGATATGAAACTGAGTGTTTACACACTCAAGTTTGTTTGCTTTTGCCAGAATATGTGATAAGTGATATTTTGCCAATTTTTTTCCCTTTAGTTTGTTTCCTTTTCACAGAAAAAAAAAAAAAATCCAATTAGAACAAAATACGTCACTTTACACAACACTGTTATTTGCACTTATTGGTCTGATGTTTTAGTTGGAGAAACAAGTGAAACCAGGAAGCTGTTGCCCAGAAGTGTAACCAGAGTTACACGGAAATCTGTGAAACATCAGAATGTGTGAATGCATATAGTCACGTTCCACTGTCTGCATGTACGTATATGGTCAAAAAAATAATAGATGTGTGTAGATTAATGCAAGATGAGGGCAGAGCTCCCCAAAATGGTTATTTTAATGAGTGAATTAATTATGTAGGGTGAAGTGATAAGGTGCCAGATTCTGATGGTTGCATACTTTGATGAATCAGAACAACTCCATTTTATTCACAGAACTGCACTGTTCAATGTACTCCTGACAAAGCTTTTTAGCCTTGTTGCAGCATTGCGCGGCAGATCTCTCCATCCCTTCCCCTAGCTGTGCAGTAAAGAGCGCATGCATGTAATCATTCCTCCTCAAGACTACACTTGTGCACAGTTTGTCCTGCAGTATTTCTTGGGCATTCAAATGAAAGAAATTACAATCTAGTCATAATCTCATGCCCTCAAATCATGCGCTTCATTGCTTTTGGTCCTGTAGTTTGGGCCCCCTGAAGCACATTAAAGTGAACTGAAACAGACTAAAGCCTGTAGGTGTGAAAGCAACTTTAATTGACTTGTCAGTTTTAAAGGCATTTTAAAGGGGTCATTGACTGCACTTTTTCCACATTTTAATAGCTCACACATGTCTTAAGTGTTTGTGACATACTTTGTTCACATTTTCTTTAATTTTTTTAATTATTGAAGCAAATTTGTATTTTTCCTGGCTTTCATGTGTAGCGTTGAGCAGGGACACCAGAAATATGGAGGGGTGAACCCTTCAATTCTGGGAATTATTAATAATTATTGACCAAGTCAATACTTATTAATAATCCTTGTAATATCTCGTTTGTAATAGTACGTGGGGCGCCACCCGAGGTTAAAGAAACGTGAGAACTCTATTAAGAACCAACTTAACTTAGGAATCTGGTAATTAATAAGTTAAGTATTAATTTAGAATTTGATGAACATGATTTGATCAGTCTCACAATCTGGAAGCCAGGTCCTTGACACCGAGAGTTAAGAATAGTAGAGAAAAAGAAATGACAATCTTCTAGCTTTAGTGACCCTGTTTTATTAAAACATCAGAGCCCTGACACAAACCATAAGAATTCAAGTTCAACAGAATAAGACATGACAATCATCAGGTTCTTGATAGTAGAAGTATGAAATATGAAAACACCATACACGTTAGATCACCACATTATCATCATGGTTAAGCTCTGGTACTTAAAAGATTAGCTCTGTACAGTTACTCTCTGAAGATAAGGAAAACTTACGCAGTTCTACTGAAAAAGTAGTGACAAAAATTAAGGGTGTAGAATTTGGATTCTGATGTATTAAAAGGAAAAAGGGGGGAGAGGGAGGATGTGCAGAACCAGAAGTGTATCTGAGGCAAGCACCGTCTAGATTTGACCGACAGTGCTTACAGCTGCTTTTCTGATGGGGACAAATTTAAACCAGCTTGACTGCCACAACAGATGAAGAAAAGAAGAAAGAGAGAGAAAGAGTGAGAGAGCAAAAGAGAGAGAGAGAGAGAGAGAGCGAGAGAGCGAGACACTAATGGGATACGTAGTCCGGGTAATGGTCATTTCAGGCCAAGGGAATGTGTCCTCCTTGAGGCCTCGTTGGGATTCTGGCCCACAGAATCCAGATAGACTCATTCCTAGGTCACTCGGGGAAAAGGCTGGCACTCTGGTCGGCTGCTTCAGAGAGAGAGGGGAGACCCAGTCTTGGATTTCAATAAGCTGATATGCTGGAAGGGACAGCTGGTCTGGATACAACGCTGGGATGCATGTTCTCCCACTGGTAGGACAGACTAAGTTCTACAAAAAAAAAAAAAAAAAAAAAAAAAAAAAAACAAAAGGCAACAACAATTCCTCTCGTCTTGCTGTTAACGAGTGTTGCTAAAGCCCCTTTTCCACTAGTACCCACTCAGCCCTACTCTGCTCGACTCGCTTTGTAGCCTTTTCCATTAGTACCAGGTACTAGGTACTTTTTTAGTACCGACTCGAGGCCAGGGTACAGCCGCGCTAAGTCAGGCCGAAAATGTGACGTCAACAGACTGCAGGCCACTGATTGGTCAGGGCGTAATGTCATTAAAGTGTCCTCTTCTGCAGAATCTCCAAACCGCCATTTGCAAAAGTTCACGGAGTAAACACGGTCACCGAGTAAACATGATATTAATAGAGATGGCATTGCAGGTTTCGCGGAAATCTATACCGTGGTCCAACGAAGAGGTGCGGCGTTTTCTGTGCTTGATGGCAGATAGTATCCAGAGCGACCCCGCAATGAAACAGATGGCAGCCCAGCATAGAACTGGACTACGGACAAGCTGAAATGTTGCAAGTTTAATGTTGCAGCATTGCACCGAGACAAATTCCTAGTTTGTGTACTACATGAACAATGGCAATAAATCTGATTCTGATTCTGAAGATGAAAGTGAGAGAACCATCAATGGTGAGTGATTTGTGATTGTGCATCTTTTCGCTTATTTATCCTGTTGGTGGTAAGCTCACTTTTGAGCAATACAACGCCGTCCCGTTCTGGCTAACGAGTGTTAGCTAGTAGCTAGATAGCTAGTAGCCAACTCTGCTGATTCGCGCTTGCTTTGTCCAAAGTATTCGCTTGTGAGAGCAAAACGATGAAATATGTTAATCCTGGTTAAAGTCCTGGTTTGTGTACGTGTTGCACTTTGGTGCTGTGCATCAAGTTGTGTGTAATTTCTTTCTAGAATGCGTTTCCACATGCCAGGGGTCCGCATCCCTCAGCATGTTGTGTTTATAGTTTGGATACAGGTCAAAAGGACCGCAGGATACAAAATCTCAACATATTCAAGTGAATTTCAAACCAGTGATTTGTAAAGTCATTCATATAATTTTCTAAAGCCTCATAATAGACCCACATTCCTACTCTGTGGATTTTCAAAAAAAAAAAGTGTTGGAACAGTGTTGTCGTGCTGTTTCTGTTCCACCATAAATCCTCGGATTGAAAATGTACTTGTACATGTACAGAGTGGATCCTGGGGTGCTCGCTTGTCAGGGAAACGAAGCATTTTTGTCACATCCCACCACTATTTCTCTAATACAGGTGCATCTCAAAGAATTAGAATATCATGAAAAAGTTCAATATTTTTGGTCACTCATTTCAGAAAGTGAAATCCATATATTATATAGATTCATTACACAGACAGTGATATAGTTCAAGGGTTTATTTTAATTTTGATGATTATGGTTTATAGCCCCTGAAAACCCCAAATTCAGTTTCTCAAAAAATTAGAATATTACATAAAATTAATTTTAAAAAATAGTTCTTAAATACAAATGTTGGCCGTTGAAATGTTGGTTAACATGGGCTGTAAGCCATAATCATCAAAATTAAATAAACACTTGCAATATATCACTGTCTGTGTAATGAATCTAAACATGGGTTTCACTTTCTGAAATGAGACAAAAAATATTGAACTTTTTCATGATATTCTAATTTTTTGAGATGTACCTGTATATGTTTTGAACTTGCTTTAACTAACCACCATCCATTTCTGTCTTTTGTCAAGGCAAGAGGAAAGGAAAAGCAGCCACCCCACAACAGACCTTGCCACTGTGGAAAGTACTGAGATCCTTTGCTTTTATAGATAAAGTGCCAAAACTAAAGTAGCACAATTTCCACTTAATATAAAAGGGATTGAACTGAGATTTATTTGACTGTGTGAATATTAATTACAGAATAATTGAAAATGAATGGCACATCAACTGAAAAATAAAACGCATATTAATGTATTTATTTTTTTTGTCAGCTCTCTTGTGTGATCCTTTGGTGAGTTATATTCATAACTGTATGTTGCACTTTGGGGAATGGGAGTTGTTCAGTCATCAATATAATTTAGTTTATATGTGTAGTTTATAGTCTATCATCAATAAACTCATGCAGTATTATAACAGCAGGACAAATTACAAATATTTGAGACCTATTGTAGTGCTTCCTTTCATATTTTAGCAATACAAGTACAAAACACCGCCCACACTTGAAGCCAGGGTAAGATGAGACACAGCGGTGCCAGAGCGGTGGCTACTGACTGAGCGACTCCACACTCGGTGATCTACACACTCAGTTAAAGTACTATATTCCATTCAACTGAATGTATTAATTCATTCTGATTGGTGAGGCCACAGTAAAAACAAATGATTTTAAACATAACCCAGCCCTTGTAAAATCTACTTCACTGAAGCGCAGCTACATGAAAATTGTGGTTAAATACAACAACAAAGCACTATGTCACATTCCACCACTGGCTTTTAGCAACAAGTGTATTTCCCATATATGTTTTAAACTTGCTTTAATAATCCACGACCCATTTCTGTCTTTCGTCTAGTCAAGAGGAAAACGATCCACCCCAAACCAGGCCATGCGTCACTACAGAGATGCAGGCTGAAGATCTGCTGAACTGGGAGCAGCTTGAGTGGCACGTCCAGCTGCTTCTCAGTGAGGCAGCGTGGCTGGCGTGTGTGACCCACTCTAAGTTGTTTTTTGTTTTTTTTTACCGTTTGAATTTTGCACATTCTGAATAATCTGGAATTTGCTGCAGATTGTAATAAACAATTTAGTGACTTATGTGTTTGCATCATGATTTTCTATTTCGTCTGTTAAGACACCAGTGGGGGGAAAAAAAAAAATCAACAGTACAAACCATTTATCAGAAACTTTGAAAATAATGGCTCATTTTTAAGAAAAAGTAACCAAAACAATTATTTTATTTACTGAAGACTGTATTATTGGATGTGCCAGTGCAGAAGACACGGCACACTTTAGTGATAGTACCAGTGTATGGAGGAATTCTGGGCCATATTATCATCTGTATTTTCTCATAATGGGTTAGGGCATACAAGTTGGATTAATTGGCATCAAAACTGGGGATTCTAAATTGTCCTTAGGTATGACAGAGTGAATGGTTGTCTATCTCTGTGTTGGCCCTGCGATGGACTGGCGATCTGTCCAGGGTGTACCCTGCCTCTCGCCCAAAGATGCTGGGATAGGCTCCAGCCCCCCCTACGCCCCGAAAAGGATTAAGCGGAAGAAGATGGATGGATGGGTTAGGGCAGGGGTGTCCAATCATGTGCCATGGAGGGCCAAGACCCTGCAGGCTTTACCTCCAACCAGTGTCTTCAACAGCAGACTCCACTGACTGCTGATCAGTGAGAACACCTGCTGAAGAGACTGGGTAGAAGAGAGAATCTGCAGGGTCTTGGCCCTCCATGGCACATGATTGGACACCCCTAGTTAGGGTTTAATGGGGTTTAACATTTTAACACAAACTACTTTATGGTTCATAATTCTGTTGACAGACTTACACCAAACCAAAAGTGATTTCTCAAACTGCTGGATTGTGCTTAGACAGCTTGTCCAATCTTTTAGTATTTAATTTGTCACTTGGTGGTAACATTCACATATAAAACAAAAGATCTGCCAAAATTCCAAAGGTTTATTGTCAAAATTCCCAGTGCAATACTACATGAATACATGTATAGTACATTGCTGATGCAGAGAATATATATTTCTACAGTATCTACATGTATCTAGTAAATCAAGTATTTTCCATGTAACTTTGTGACTGCATTATTTTAATTGCTTTTAATCCAAGATCAAGTTTGTTTTGGCCTAAAATGCATCACAATTGTCAAATATATCTTATTATACCTAACTCAGTACTGTTTACCTTTTGAAAATATATTATGTGGCTAATATAACCCCATAACTACAACCTGGCGATCAAGTTGTGTCAGCTGAACAGTTTTTGCCATGACACCACCACAGACTGGAGGGCTGCTGGAGCAGGTACATGACATGATGTCTTAACAGTCTGTCCATGATTTTCATGCAGATCAGAACAGTTTGTTGCACAAGAAGCTAAACGTTTCTACAGACATTCTTAAGTTCTATAGCCACTGATAATTTGCGAAGCTGGGGTGAGAGGCTGTCTTGAACGCCCAGACAGACGGTTTGAAGCGGTAATTTTCCCACAACGGAGCCATCTGAAACACACACACACACACACAAAGAGCATACATATTTTAGTACCTAGTAGCGATAACCTGCAGACATTACAACGTAGTATGGCGGACTTAAAGCAAACTAGCATTAGCAATCATTAGCTTACCATCATATGTGATCTAGTTCGCATCCTCATGTCTTCCGCTCTGTGGCTTCCTAAACACTCCAGTACTTTTCCAGAGTGTTTCGTCTCGCTGCCTGTCCCCTTCTGTGGTGGTCCTTTTTGGCTTTTACAGTGACAAAAAGCCAGAGACCGAGGAGTCGCCTTGTACAGCCGCCATGTTATGTTTTGCTTGGGTCACGTGTTTTACGTCATGGGAATGTGGCGCCACCTTGCTGTAAAAAAATCCCACCCATCCCAGGCGTACCCAGCTGTAATGGAAACAGAAGCGAACAGAGTAGAGTACAGCAGAGTAGGGCTGAGTGGGTACTAGTGGAAAAGGGCCATAAATCTCTGAGTCCACTGGGTACTGATTCCGCTACACTTGAAACGCTTTGGTTTAAAGCCTATCACTTTAAGAAAAATCCTTCCCTGGTCAAAGATCGAGGAGTTGAGGGGGAAGATGTGTTAGGAGCGAGAGAGAGAAAAAAGGAAAGGTAGAAGTGCGGAGGTGAGAGTAGGAACGTTAAATGTAGGGACTATGACTGGTAAAGGCAGCAAGTTGGCTGATATGATGGAGAGAAGAAAGGTAGACATACTGTGTGTTCAAGAAACCAGATGGAAGGGAAGCAAGGCTAGGAGCATTGAAGGGGGATTTAAACTGTTCTACTACAGCGTAGATAGGAAGAGAAATGGAGTAGGAATAATGTTGAAGGAAGTGCATGTGAAGAATGTTCAGGAGGTAAAGGAGTCAGACAGAATCATGAGTTTGAAGCTGGAAGTGAAAGGTGTGATGTTGAATGTTGTCAGTGCATATGCCCCACAAGTTGGATGTCCGGTAGAAGAGTCTGAGGAATTCTGGAGTAAGTTGGATGAAGTGGTAGAGAGTGTTCCCAGTGGGGAGAGAGTAGTGCCAGTGTAGTAGTAGTGCCAGTCCCAGCCACTGGAGCCATAACAGAAATGGGGGCTCGTCCAGGATTGGACACCTACACCACTTCCTTAAAGGGGGAGGATTTCTCTTACGGCCCCAGTGGCTGGGACAAGGCCAGAATAGCCTATTTCTGTTTCACCCCACTTTCTGGGCCAAGGCCAGAACTGCCTAGTTCAGCCTGGGATCATTTAGGTCTGTCTCGGCCCCTATGCCAAGGTGTACAAACCTAGTCACTTTCACCATTTTTCTAGGCAAGGTAGACATTCACCTGGTCTCTTCTGGTCACAGCAAGGAATACCTCCACCTCATGTCCCAGGCTGGGAATTGAACTCATAACACCAGGATCGCAACCACCTCCTGCTCTACCACTGATCCAAAGAGGAATTCCTCCCTAGCAACTTGGCTAGCAGTGGAGGTACACCCTGATGGTGTCATGATCTGCACCACTGACTAATCCCCCATGGAGGGAGCCGTCACATATGGTCTTAAGGAGAGAAATGTGGAAGGACAGATGGTTGTGGATTTTGCTAAAGGATGGAAATGGCTGTGGTGAACACATACTTCCAAGAAGAGAGTGAAACATAGTGTGACTTACAAGTCTGGAGGAAGGTGCATACAGGTGGACTACATCTTATGCAGAAGGCGAAATCTGAAAGAGACAGGGGACTGTAAGGTGGTGGCAGGGGAGAATGTAGTTAGACAGCATTGGATGATAGTCTGTAGGATGACTTTGCAACGCAAGAGGAAGAAAACAGTGAAGGCAGAGCCAAAGATTAAGTGGGGGAAGTTACAGAAGGAAGAAGGTCGCACAGAGTTCAGGAAGGAATTGATACAGGCTCTGGGTGGTAGGGAAGAATTACCAGATGACTGGGAAAGTACAGCAAAAGTATTGAGGGAAACGGGTAGAAAGGTATGTGGTGTATCCAGTGGACTGAGGAAGAGGGACAAGGAGACTTGGTGGTGGAATGAGGAGGTACAGGAAAATCTCCAAAGGAAGAGGTTAGCAAAGAAAAAGCGGGATAGTCAGGGTGTTGAAGAAAGTAGACTGGTATTTTGAATCTAGGCGCAAGGCAAAGAGAGGGGGCAAAGGAAAAGGATAAGGCACATACACTACCATTCAAAAGTTTGGGGTCACTTAGAAATTTCCTTATTTTTGAAAGAAAAGCACTTTTTTTCAATGAAGATAACTTTAAACTAATCAGAAATACACTCTGTACATTGCTATGTGGTAAATGACTATTCTAGCTGCAAATGTCTGGTTTTTGGTGCAATATCTAGATAGGTGTATAGAGGCCCATTTCCAGCAACTATCACTCCAGTGTTCTAATGGTACAATGTGTTTGCTCATTGCGTCAGAAGGCTAATGGATGATTAGAAAACCCTTGTGCAATCATGTTAGGTCTGCAATGCTGTAATTGCTGCAAATGGAGGATTCTTTGACGAAAGCAAAGTTTGAAGGAAAAAATTATTTCAAATACAAATTATTTCTAACCTTGTCAATGTCTTGACTATATTTTCTATTCATTTTACAACTCATGGTGGTAAAAAAGTGTGACTTTTCATGGAAAACACAAAATTGTCTGGGTGACCCCAAACTTTTGAACGGTAGTGTACTAAGCTGCATGAGAGGCTGGACACTAAGGAAGGAGAAAGGGACTTGTATCGATTAGCTAGATAGAGAGAATGAGCTGGAAAGGATGCGCAGCAGGTTAGGTTGATTAAGGACAGAAATGGTAATGTACTAACAAATGATGAGATTGTGTTGAGAAGGTGGAAGAGAGCACTTTGAAGAGCTGATGAATAAAGAAAATGAGAGAGGAGGATGGATGAAGGAAAGATGGTGAACAAGGAAGTCCTGAGGATTATCAAGGCGGAAGTGAGGGGAGCTTTGAAGAGGATGAAGAATGGAAAGGCGGTTAGTCCAGATGACATACTTGTGGAGGTATGGAGATGTTTAGGAGAGATGGCAGTGGACTTTTAAACCAGATTGCTTAACACAGTCTTGGAGAGTGAGACGATGCCCGAGGAATGGAGAAGAAGTGTTTTGGTACCAATTTTCAAGAATAAAGGTGATACTCAGAACTGTAGTAACTACAGAGCAATAAAGTTGATCAGCCACACTACGAAGATATGGGAATTATTGAAGCCAGGTTAAGAGGAGAGGTGACAATCAGTGAGCAGCAGTATGGTTTCATGCCAAGAAAGACTACAACAGATGCAATGTTTGCTCTCAGAGTGCTGATGGAGAAGTATAGAGAAGGTCAGAAGGAGTTGCAGTGTGTCTTTGTGCATCTAGAGAAAACATATGGTAGGGTACCAAGAGAAGAAGTGTGGTGCTGTATGAGGAAGTCAGGAGTGGCAGAGAAGTATGTGAAGGTGGTGCAGGATATGAGAACAGTGAGACGGTAGTGAAGTGCGCTGTAGGAGTGACGGATGGATTCAAGGTGGGGGTGGGATTACATCAAGGATCAGCACTGAGCCCCTTCTTGTTTGCCATGGTGATGGACAGGGTGACAGACGAGGTCAGGCAGGAGTCTCCGTGGACCATGATGTTTGCAGACATCACTGATCTCCAGTGAAAGTAGGGAGCAGGTGGAAGAGAACCTGGAGAGGTGGAGGTATGCTCTAGAGAGAAGAGGGATGAAAGTCAGTAGAAGCAAGACAGAATAAATGAGTGTGAATGAGAGGGAGGCAGATGCAACGGTGAAGATGCAAGGAGTAGCAGTAATGAAAGTAGATGAGTTTAAATACCTGGGGTCAACCATCCAAAGCAATGGAAAATGTACAAGAGAGGTGAAGAAGAGGATGCAGGCAGGGTGGAGTGGGTGGAGATGAGTGTCAGGGGTGATTTGTGACAGGAATGTAGCAGCAAGAGTGAAAGGGAAGATTTACAAGACGGTAGTCAGACCTGCTTTGATGTATGGTTTGGAGACGGTAGTGACGACAAAAAAAAAACAAAAAACAGGAGGTGTAGCTGGAGGTGGCAGAGTTCAAGATGCTAAGATTTACATTGGGAGTGAGTAGGATGGACAAGATTAGAAATGAGTATATCAGAGGGACAGCTCACGCTAAGCGGTTTGGAGCCAAAGTAAGAGAAGCAAGGCTGAGATGGTTTGGACATGTGCAGAGGAGGGATAGTGGATATATTGGACAAAGGATACTGAAGATGGAGCTGCTGCCAGGGGGAAAAGAGGAAGACCACAGAGAACATTCATGGATGTAGTAAAGGACAACATGGAGAGGGTTAGTGTTACAGAGGAAGATGCAAGGGATAGGGTGAGATGGAGACAGATGATCCGCTGTGGCAATCCCTAAAGGGAACAGCCGAAAGAAGAAGAAGAACACCAAGAAAAATCCTTCAACTGTTCAACTCCGCCCTCCCTCTTACATCAGTTAGCCATTAGCTGACTAGCTTCTAGCATCCTAGCTCGGATGAGCGGCGCCGGTTCACTGATCCACAGACGATGATGTATCTCGCATCACTCTGGCCCACCTCCAAATAATTTTGCCGTATGGCCCGGGACCCGATACTGCTGGCCGAACCCAGGTGGAGCTTACTGAGCCTAGCTGCCGAGCCACAGGATCTCAAGGACAGTGTCTCACTCTGCAGGACACTGCTCTGCTCGCATAGCCAGCTGGGGGACGCCCCGTCATGAGGTGGCTCCCCTACACTGTCCACAAGAGCAGTGTGGTGTCTGCTGGCAATTTGCTGTGGAATCGCAGTGAAATTATTGGGAGCTGGGCTGGAGTAATGTGAGGTATATTGTCGACTGTGGACTGGTGAACCAGATGGTAACATGGATGGCTACTGGGGTGACTAAGATCTGAGGAAAATGACGTAAGCCATGCTCGGTGCGAGCCTCCTGGTAGCAGTGTTAACTGGGGGTTAATAGGCTAACTTTAGCACCCCTTCCATCTACATGACAGACAGCAAGGCAAGCCAATAATGGAGCAGTGGGCGGGTTGGCTTTATCAAATCATGATGTATATGATTTACCTGTAAGAGTCAAAAACGTTTCTAGCATTTCTGGGAGAGGAAAAACAAGATAAAGACTGTGTGTTTTTAAGAGAATTCACTGTTTTGATTTTTTATATATATATATATATATATGTATATATATAATTATGTGACCAATGGACACATTTCAGACAGTTAAAACCTAAAAACACACCATTTTTCAGTCAATGACCCTTTAAAATTCTATAACTCCTTCAATCAACACTGTTCAAATACTTCTGCAGTAACAAATACCCCCCCCCTTCTCCTTTAGTTTGTGTTTGTACTGTATATTCTGTTTTTTAATCACTTTATTTCTCCAAACTGGTTTCAGGAGACAACTGTCCCACCCTGAGCTAGTTTTCCTGGAGGTTTCTTCCTGGCAAAAGAGAGTTTTTCCTCTCTGTAATTGCCAAATACTTACTCATGAAGGTTCACCTGGATATTAATGTCTTCTTTGTAACAGTTTTTTTTTAACCTCAATTATATAATTGCCTGGAGACCAGTGATTGTGGAAACTGCCTCAATATAAATAATTTTTTGTAAGTTGTCTGTGTTTTTTCAACTGATTTGAGACAATTTTGCACCGCTGAATCTGAAAATGACATCAGTTTCTCTTGATCAGGTGCTAAGTAAAAACCTGTACTTACTTAGTACTGTGCATGTACTTACCTTTATATAAAGGTAAGTACATGTAAATTGAATGTTACATCATCATTGTTCAAAATTCTGAGAATTTCAAGACAAAGAATTTTGCATCATATAAAGTGAAAATACCCGTACATGTAAACAAAAATGTATAAAACAACATGTGGCCATATTTCAAAAAGTTGACCTGATTGAGCAAAACCAGTGTGATTTTTGGATTCAGCACATCAAAATTGTCCTTAATCAGCTAAAAAAAAAAACTTACACAATAAATTTGGTGTTGACCAGTGTAATAATACATTTAATAGAAAGTATTTGACAACTTTCTTGCTTTTATTGTGAAAGTTCAGTTTTTATTTATCAAGTTTGTTTTCTGCAGCCAGAAGCATCATTTATTTTAAAACGGTCATTGACTGAACTTTTCTACATTTTAACAGCTGGCACATGTCTTAATTAAATGTTTGTGACATATTTTGTTCACATTTTCTTTAATTTTTTTAATTATTGAAGTAAATTTGTTTTGTATTTTTCCTGGCTTTCTTGAAGCGCTCCAATTTAAAGCCTGTCACTTTAAGAACCATCCGTCACCTACTCAACTCCGCCCTCTCTCATGTCAGTTAGCCAATAGCTGACTAGCTTATAGCATCCTAGCTCAGATGAGCGGCTCTGGTTCACAGTCGATTGTTTACCTTGCATCATTCCGGCCCATCTCCCAAAAATTATGCCGTGATTCCACAACAAATCACTAGCACCGTGCACCAGACAGGTCCCCCGATCGCTCTATGGGACTCTGCTCTGGAGTCACACGGAGCCCCGGAGGATGGTGGGGGAGCTGTCTTCCGAGTTATTTAGCAGTGGGTTCTCTAAGAACATGTGTCTGATTGGGGATGGGTAGCTGCCTTCTGGTCATCCCCCAGCCCAGTCGCAAGAGCCGCTCCATCACTGGCCGATGCCAGCTACCCTAGGCCAACCAGAGATCCGCAGCACTACAGTATCACTATGTCTAGGCAGGATTCTGATTTAGAGGTGTTCAATTACCCACAGATGGTAGCTTCGCACCAGTGGCTACTCAGCCAAGCACATGCACCTGTTGCAACAACACATCATCAGTAGGGTAAAACTCACCTGTCTCACGACGGTCTAATCCCAGCTCACGTTTCCTATTATTGGGTGAACAATTCAATGCTTAGTGAATTCTGCTTCACAATGACAGAAGAGCCGACATCCAAGGATCAAAAAGTGGTGTCGCTATGAATGCCTCAACGCCACAAGCCAGTTATCCCTGTGGTAATTTTTCTGACACCTCCAGCTTAAAACCCAAAAAGTCAGAAGGGTCATGAGGCCCCATTTTCATGGTCTGTATTCATACTGAAAATCAAGATCAAGTGAGCTTTTGCCCTTATGCTCCACGGGAAGTTTCTGTCCTCCCTGAGCTCATTAGGACACCTGCGTTACAGTGGGCATCCTGGTCCTAGTGTTAGTTTGGGGGCTAATAGGCTACCTTTAGCCACCCCCTTCCATCTACATGACAGACAGCTAGGCGGGCCAATAACAGAGCAGTGTGGGGGGGGGGTCTTTTAGGACAGCGGTGTGTTGGCTTTTTCTAAACTTGAAGTATACAATTTATTCAAAAACGTTTCTGGTGTTTCTTGGGAGAGAAAAACAAGATTAAGGCTGTGTGTTTAAGCAAATTAACTTGAAAACTTTAGGATCATTATGTAACCAGTAGACTCATTTCAGACAGTTAAAGCGTATAAACACACCATTTTTCAGTCAATGACCCCTTTAAATTTCTTCCACTGGCACAGAGTTCGGCCCTGCGGTGGACTGGCGATTTGTCCAAGGTGTACCCTGCCTCTCGCCCAAAGACGCTGGGATAGGCTCCAGCTGACCAGACCCGAAAAGGATTAAGCGGTAGAAGATGCATGGATGGATGGATAGATAGCATAGAGTTCACGATCATGAAATGCATCCTGTTAAGATGAAGCAGCTATAGCTAACACTAAATTAATAGGCAAATTTGTTTTTAGCAGGACGCAACTGAGGGAAAAGTTGCTGTTGATATGTTCTATGATGGAGAGCACAAACAAGAGATGCTCATATCAACTGACTTTTGCGGCATTATTCATGGTCAAAAAGCACATACAGTGGGGCAAAAAAGTATTTAGTCAGCCACCAATTGTGCAAGTTCTCCCACTTAAAAGATGAGCGAGGTGGACTTCCGGTCTGGACGCCATGGCGACTGCAGCTTAACGCTGAAGCTCTCAGACCCAATCCAAGAAAATACCTTGAAAATCAAACTTAACGGATTTTTGGAGGAGTGAAAATCAAAAGACAAAATCATCATGTCTAAAGGAAAACAGAAGAAACTGAAATTTTCCAGGCCAGGACACGTATCGGCCGGAGAATCTGAACTGGAAGATCTCCGTTCAGAAGACGAGGAACTGGTTGTAGCTAACAAAAAGGTTAGCTTGAAATCGCTATTTGAAGAGCTACGACGATTTCGCCGAGAGGTTTCGGCCGAATTTCGTGAATTCAAAGACGAATTAAAAAGGACAAACAGCAGAGTGGACCAGGCCGAGAACCGAATCTTGGAAGCAGAGGAACGAATGAAAGTGCTCGAAGATTCTGTGCTGGACCTACGCAAAAGACAAGCATCTATAGAGGCTAAGCTAACCGACCAAGAAGGAAGACAGAGAAGAGACAATATAAGAATTTATGGTCTGATAGAAGGAGCCGAAAACGGTTTTAACTCAATGGCAGAATGCGTGGAATCTTTACTAAAGCCCCATTTCCACCAGTATCACCTTGGCTTTACTTTTTTTTTTTTTTTTTTTTTTTTTTACTTGTTTCGGTTTTTCGCCATTTCCACCCAAGTCCTCACGGTTTAACCGTTACGATTTTCGTGCCTGTTCAGAGGCAGGGTACAGCCGAGCGAAAAGCGAGGTGTGAATTGACGTCAATCGACTGCTAAACGCTGATTGGTCAGGGCGTAACGTCACCAAACGCGTCCGTTTTGTTTTCTGTTGAAGCTACACGACCGCCATTTGTAATTTCAGTGAGTAACTGCGGTGACTGGATTCACAATTGTGTTCTCATATAACGATGTCCACGCGCAAGTTTATTCCATGAACAAACGAGGAGGTGCGGACTTTTCTGTCCCTCGTAGCCGATGACTACATCCAGAGCGAGTTAGATGGGGCAACTCGCAATGAAAAAATATACCAGGAAGTGTCCGGCCTGCTAATGGCAGAGAATTTGGACTCGACACGGCCACGGAATTGGAAAACGGTGACGGTGAGTGTTGTTTTGTTATTGTCCGTCTTCTTGCCTTTCGGTCAAAAGCGCACTTTATTTAAGCAATAAAGAAAGTTGTTTGATTGTGGGCAATTGTGGTGATGGCTAGCCCGCTAATAGCTAGCTACCTCTGTACCTTGCTGCTACCTCGCATCAAGCTGCTGAATCGCGCTTTTATTTCAGTATTCACGTGAACAAAACGCTGACATAAGCTTATTGTATTCTGGTTAAAAAGTTTTGTTTGCGGTACATGTTGCACTTTGTGAGCTTTATTGTGTGTTTTTTCCTTCTATACACAGTTTTCAAATCCCTTGGGGTCCGCCTCACTGGACTGCCCCGGCATCTCCCGGTCAAGTGCTGGTAAGGCACAACAAACTGAAAATTACCACCCGGTTGTTTTTATATGCGATTGTCATTTTCTATAGACGCATAATAAGGAATTTAAAATGTCTTTCTACGTTTATAAAAATACTAGATTCAGGGGTGTTCATAGCCACAGTGGCCCAGTGTTATAGGTGTGCTGGTGGTGGAAATACTGTTGTATTTTCACAAAAAAAAAAAAGGAGCACATGTACCGACTTCAAATCAAAATGCTTGATTGAAATTCTTCAAGTCAGCTAACACTATTAACCCATTCTGATTTATGAGGCCACAGTACAAAGAAATTCTTTTAAAAATAACCCATTAAATCAAAATACTTTTTACAATTAATCCTTTTTGAAATGAAGGGGGGCCTAACCACATCACCACAGAAGTTGCATATAGTCCACTCTACTGAGGGGCAACAACATGACAGTTGAGCTTAAATACAGCAACGAAGCATCCCACCACAGGCTTCCAACAGTTTAATTCCATAATATTTTTTCTGACATGTTTTGATCCGGTGTTATCTAAATACAATGACTTCTGTCTTTCATATAGGCAAGCTGAAAAGGTCCAACAACATTGCAGACCTTGCATCACTGATGGCCCAGAATCATGCTGAGGAGATGCGGATCCATGAAAGGATGCTCGAACAGCATCAACGGCAGCACGAACAGCGCGAAAGACACCTGCAGTTAGCCGCATTAAGAAGGGATGAGCTGACAGAGACGGCTTCCTTCCACGGAGCCTTCCTAAACCATTTTGGCAGTCTGGTCGAAGTACTGAAAGCTCCCCATTTGTTAACATGTTTTGGGAATATTTGTAATGTAATAAAATGTTAGTCTTTTGGATAAAAGTGTGGTTTGTATATTATAACACTGGATGATAAAGGCGAATAATTACATACACATTCCATTGCCTCATATGACCCTAATCCTGCTGTTCAGCCATAAAGGTGTCAAGATTTTTAATGGTAATGTAATCGTTATTGTTAAATTTAATAAATATTACCACTGCTGTATCCATTGCTCTACATTGGGCACAGTTTTTAAGTAAAATTGTAAGCAGTTGCACAGGTGTAATTTACATTCAGCAGTAGACACTGATAAAGGTAAAAGTCGAATTAGGTAAAAGGTAAGTACATGTGAATTGAATGTTATATCGGCATTCCAAATTCTGAGAATTCCAATAAATTATAAGCAGTCTAGTATAATATAAAGCGAAAATACCCATACATGTAAACCCAAATATAACATTTCCGATGTTGTAAACGTTGACATGTATATGATAAACCTATGCTATTGTGATTCAATAGATCCATAGTGATCTTTGGTTTGAAAAAGAAAATTATAATTTGGTGTTGGGCAGTGTGACAATGTCACAGTATTTAGTAGGATTAAAAAAAGTTTCATCATAAAATTTCTAGGTTCATTGGCAATTCCATCAAACCAAAAGTGAGTTGTCTAGCTGCAGCATTTTTTTTTTTTTGAGTCATTTCTACGTTGTTTTAGTGTGTAATTAGCCACCACTGAACAGATAACCCTTATAAAGAACAATAGATGGGAAAAATGATACTCAAATGATACACAATGGGCCTAGATTTGGATTGGCTTTTTTATAATATCAATTATTTGGTAAGTTAAAGTTAACTGGAAGTATAACAAGGTTCCAAATATAATTCCAAGGTCAATTGGCAATTCCATCAAATCAAAAGTGAGTTGTCTAGCTGCAGCATTTTCTTTGCAGTCATTTTCTACGTTGTTTTAGTGTGTAATTAGCCACCACTGAACAGATAACCCTTATAAAGAATAATAGATGGGAAAAATGATACTCAAATGATACACAATGGGCCTAGATTTGGATTGGCTTTTTTATAATATTATCAATTATTTGGTAAGTTAAAGTTAACTGGAAGTATAACAAGTTTCCAAATATAATTCCAAGGTCAATTGGCAATTCCATCAAACCAAAAGTGAGTTGTCTAGCTGCAGCATTTTCTTTGCAGTCATTTTCTACGTTGTTTTAGTGTGTAATTAGCCACCACTGAACAGATAACCCTTATAAATAACAATAGATTGTACAATGATACTCAAATGATACACAATACAAAAAATGGGCCTAGATTTGGATTGGCTTTTTTATAATATTTTTAATTATTTTGTAAGTTAAAGTTAACTGGAAGTATAACAAGTTTCCACATATAATTCCAAGGTCAATTGGCAATTCCATCAAACCAAAAGTGCGTTGTCTAGCTGCTGCTTTTTTTGGGAAGTCAGTTTATCATCAGTGTATCATTATTACACAATACACATAATGGGTCTAGATTTGGATTGGCTTTTTTATAATATTATAAATTATTTGGTAAGTTAAAGGGGTTTAGGATTAAGCTTCTGCATTATTTTAAATTACCCCGGTGTTTCAGCATTTAATTAACCGTCTGTTAACATTTAACCGTTTTGAACAACAGAGGCGACGTAGTTTAAAAGTGCACAACATTTTATTTAAAAAACACGTTTGACATATGTATGCACATGAACAGTGAACAAATGAAATGATCTCTGAATGATCTCTGCTTCATATGCAGCTGCTTCAGATTCCTCCTGGGCAACCGCTATTCTCCTCTCCTGCTCCAACGTGTGTTGTCTCAATCCACGTCGTCTTCTCCTGTAAAATTCTCTTGTCTCGTTAAAGATATTCATTGTGTTAAAAACCGTGGAAATCCTCCGCTCGTAATCCGCTATTTTTTTCTGTGTTGTTGAGGAGTCGGTCGCGTCCTTTACTACGTCAGCAGTGTAGCGCCACCTCGATCTCGCCCACCCCAGCAACACTCTGCTTTCCGCGGTTGTGATGGAGGCGCAGCCGCGGGAGAAACAAGTAGTAAAGAAAAGAGTAGCGCAGAACTATATAGTGGAAATGTGGCTTAAGAGAGAAATTGGATATTCCACAAACCACCGACTTGAAGATAGAAAAGGCACATCGTTCATTAGCCGCTAAGCCAGCGGCGGAAGCGCCCCCACGTTCGGTGTTGGTAAGATTTTCCAATTTCAAAATAAAACAAGAGGTTGTAAGACTGGCTTGGCAGAAAAAAGGATTTATGCACCAGAAGAGAAAAGTCTTCGTGGAACACGATTACGCCCCGGAGGTCCTTAAAAAGCGCAGGGAATACAATGACGCCAAAAAGGTATTACGTGAGAAGAAACTGCGCTTTCAGACGCCATTTCCTGCGAAATTAAGGGTCTTCTACGGCGAAGAAACATGTCTCTATAATTCGGCGGAAGAAGCAACAGCTGACATGGCAAGAAGAGGGCTCCCGGTAACAGTATTTAAACCCGCAGCAGACCCGAGTGAGAAGATCAAAGCTCAAACATGGACAACACAGAGACCTTCAAAATCCACGGGCCAGCAGCGGGAAACCCAGCGCCAGAGCGTCGCGGATAAACTGGCCGTTTTCAGGTTGGAATAGCGACCATTTTTTTTTTTTGAGTCAATCTGCACATCCAACCCCCCTCATACAAGGTAACAAACATTAAAGGAGATGCGTATTCAGCATGTGGTAAAACATTTCATGGAACAGTCATAATATTTGAAACAAATAAGTCTTTTTAATTAAAAAAAAAAAAAACTTGTTAAAATAGAAATGTGACAATAATCCACATGTTCCCCCCACACTAACAAATACTGTTTTTGCGTGAATCTTTGCTGTGATGGGGGTGGGAGGGTGCACACAATTTCACAGGGTATAGGCATAAAGGGGAAAAAAAAAAAAAGAAATCATTACAAGTTCGGATTGGGTTCTGAAACTCACGTTAAAAGCATGGGACAACTTACAGGGGTAAGAGAGGGCCCTCAACATGTAACAGAGTTTGAGGAATTTCCCTCAGAGCCTACACTCCATCAAGGCTCTTCCAGGGTCTTTAAAAAGACCTCAGCTCAGGAAGTTCTTTTGACAGTTTTTTGTTTTAAAGTTTTATACACTATGTTCTTAATGTTTTTCTTGTTCTTAATGTTTTTCAGTTTCTGAGTAGCACAAAAGAGGGCCACCACACAGTTATACTAAACAAAATAACAATGGAGAAACAGGGTGTAACCAAAATAATTTCATATAATGTAAAAGGAATCCTGAATCCAGTTAAAAGATCCAAGATTCTAGGCAAAATGAAAAAAGACAAAGCAGGAATAATATTTTTACAAGAAACCCACCTAACAGACGTGGAGCACACCAAACTCAGTAGACAAGGGTTTAAAATGATCTCTTCATCTTCATATAAGTCAGGGAGGAGGAGGGGAGTAGCGACATTGATATCTACCAACATTACATTTGAAAAAAAATCAGAACACAAAGATAAAGAAGGGAGATACAGTTTGGTAACTGGGCGGCTAGAGGGAGAAGATATCACCCTGCTGAATGTGTATGCACCCCCAGGGGCTAACTGGAAATTTTATAAAAATGTATTTGACCTAATGATAACTAAAGCTCAAGGTTTAGTAATATGTGGTGGGGACTTCAATCTTAGACTGAATCCATAATGGGATGCTTCTGGTAATTCTCCACATCAAAATAACACCCAAAGCAGGAAGACTCGGATGCTACTAAAAGAAATGGGAATCTGTGATGTGTGGAGGGAACTCAACCCCAGTGTAAAAGACTATACATTTTACTCAACTCCACATTCATCTTACTCAAGGATTGACTATTTTTTTTATGTTTAATAGAGACATTGGAAGAGTAGAAACATGTAAAATAGGACTGATGGATCTCTCTGACCACAGTCCGATCTACATGGACTTAAATATCCAAAAATACACAAATAATACATTTTCTTGGAGGTTAAATTCAAATGTCCTGAAAGGACCATTGAAAGATGAATTGGAATCAGATATTCTCAGATATTTGGAAGAAAACGATAATGGAGAAGTATCCCCTTTAATACTGTGGGATGCATGCAAAGCTGTAATAAGAGGAAAGATTATTGCAAAACTGGCAACCCAAAAGAAACTAAGACAAGAAAAACTATCCACATTAGAGAGTCAGAACTTAAGAACCTAGAAAAAGAACACAAAGGCAACACTCATTCTACTGACTCGCTCAAGATTAAGGAAATTAAAAACCAAATAAATGAGATCTTCACAATAGAAATCCAGAAGAAACTTACATTTTTGAAACAAAAATACTATGAAGCAGACAGTAAATCGGCAAAATTGCTAGCCTATAAATTGAGGAAACAACAAACAGAAAGAGCAATCTACAAAATCAGAGACCCAGTATCAAAGGAAATATAATTCAGAATTCAGGATATTCTTAAAAGCTTCGAGAATTACTATAAGAACTTATACTCCCACAAAAAACATAAAAATGCATCCGAGGCATTCCTAAACACATTAAACCTTCCCCAACTTCCGGAGTCACAAAATAAAACACTACTGTCAGAAATACAACCTAAAGAATTGGAAAAAGCAATTATGAAACTTAAAGCTAACAAATCCCCAGGAGCAGATGGCTATACAGCAGAGTGGTACAAAACCTTTAAACAGCAACTATCTCCTCTCCTCCTGAAAACATTTAATTATGTCCTCCACACAGGGGAAATCCCCCCCTCCTGGAGAGAAGGGGTCATTGCAGTCATACCTAAACCTGAAAAGGATAAACTAGAGTGCTCCAACTACAGACCAATCAGTGTATTAAATCAGGACTATAAGCTTTTTACCATTATCCTTGCCAAAAGGTTAGAAAATATACTGACAGACCTAATTCATTTAGACCAAACAGGTTTTATAAGACAAAGACAGACACAAGACAACATTAGACGCACTGCTCTTCTCCCTCTACTCCAACGACTGCACCTCAGAGGACCCTTCGGTGAAGCTCCTGAAGTTTGCGGACGACACCACAGTCATCGGTTTGATCCGGGATGATGATGAGTCTGCATACAGGCGGGAGGTGGAGCAGCTGATCCTCTGGTGCAGCCAGAACCATCTTGAACTTAACCCAGCCAAAACGGTGGAGATGACTGTGGATTTCAGGCGACACCCCCCTTCATTCCCCCCACTCACCATCCTCAACAGCACAGTGTCCACTGTGGACTCCTTCAAGTTTCTGGGTACCACAATCTCCCGGAACCTGAAGTGGTCCTCCCATATTGACACTGTCCGGAAAAAGGCCCAGCAGAGGTTGTTTTTTCTGCGTCAGCTCAAGAAGTTTGATTTGCCTCAGGAGCTGCTGGTTGTCTTCTACACCGCCATCATCCAATCTGTCCTCTGCTTTTCCATCACTGTCTGGTTTGGATCTGCCACTAAACAGGACAAGACCAGACTGCAGCGGATCATTAAGTCTGCGGAGAGGATCATTGGTACCAACCTATCCTCCATTGAGAACTTATATCGGTCCATAACCAGGAAACGGGCGGGAAACATCTGTGCTGACCCATCACATCCCGGCCACAAACTGTTTGAACTTCTATCTTCTGGTCGTCGTTACAGATCACTGAAGGTCAAAACCACCCGTCACAGGAACAGTTTCTTTCCTCAAGCCATCACTCTGATGAACTCCTAACATTCACCTAGTCCTACCTGTTGCTGTACTCATGACTTTTCATCCATTATTACATTGCACATAACTCTCACACTGCTTTTTACTTCATTCACATTATATCACTGAATCTGAGTCCACATTGAAATACTGTGTGATTGTATATTTTTTCATATATTTCTGCAAAGTGTGGTTAGTCCGAGTAAATAACTGCATATATTCCTGTATATATTTGCATCCTTTTATAGAAACGTGGACAGACTGTAATTTACTGTACATACTCTGGTTGTCATTGAATCCTTATTTAAATCCTTCACCTGAACAACGAGAGCAAGTTTTTCGCCAAAGTCAAATTCCTTGTATGTGTTGTGCATACTTGGCCAATAAAGCTGATTCTGATTCTGATTCTGACTTAACACATAATTCATCATATAAAAAAATATAACTTAAATGCAGTCATATTGGGATTAGATGCTGAAAAAGCATTCGATTCGGTTGACTGGTCTTTTCTATATAGAATCTTATCCAGTTTCAATTTTCATAACAACTTCATTAGAACTATACAGGCATTATATAAAAAGCCAACAGCTAAAATAAGGATTAACGGTAATTTATCATCATCTTTTGAGCTGGAAAGAGGATGTCGTCAGGGCTGCCCCCTGTCTCCACTGCTCTTTGCAATCTTCATAGAACCTCTGAGCCAATGGATAAGACAAAATCAAAAAATTCAAGGTATTACACTTGGTCAGAAGGAACATAAAATAGCACTCTTTGCTGATGACATTTTAATATACCTAGGGCAGCCGGACACTTCTTTACCAGAACTAACCTCAGTTTTTTCAGAGTATGGAGATTTATCGGGGTACAAATTAAACATGTATAAAACCCAAGTTTTAACATTCAACTATGACCCAAATCATTATTCACTAAGCAAACTCAAAACTAACTGGGAGTCGGAATCTATGAAATATCTGGGGGTCAATATCCCGAAACAACTCAACAAAATTATATCACTAAACTATGATCCACTGGTGACAAAAATAAAATCTGACCTAGCAAGATGGAATATGATACCATTCTTGGGTACTGCACAAAGAATTGAAGCAGTCAAAATGAATATACTTCCACGTCTTCTATACCTTTTCCAAACAATACCGGTAGAACCTCCCAAAAAAACATGGCAGGAGCTGGACAGAAGGATCTCAAGATTCATATGGCAGGGCAAGAGACCTAGAATCAGATAAAGAACCTTACAGCTAAACAAAGACAAAGGTGGGCTCGCGCTGCCAAATATCAGGGACTACTTTAAAGCCGCACAAATTAAAACTTTAGTAGAGATATGTAACCCAGTCTACACTGCACAATGGAAGGAGATCGAATGCCAAATAACAAGTGACATCCCCCTACAGGCGTTAATAGGGAACAATGCCTTACCTAAACTTTTGAATAACACTAACCCATGGATAGAGACCCCGCTAAAAATTTGGTTTAAGATAGTCAGAGAGAATCAAACTAAAGAGCCCTATCGACTTCTGCAATGGATTGCCTATGATCAAGACTTTACTCCTAATAAAACAGACACTAGATTTAAAAAGTGGAAGGAGAAAGGGCTGATAAAATATTACGATTTTTATAAAGGGCAAATTTTAATAAGTTTTGAAGATTTGAAAAAACAAGGTCTAATAAATCAAGACCTTTACAAGTTCTTCCAGCTTAGACACCACATAAACAATATACTTAAAAAGGAGGATTTGGAAAGGGCCCAGTCAGGTGTTCTGAAGGTCTTCTTAATGGCATATAAAGGGATCCCAGGGATCAGATACATTTCTAAAATATACCAAGGTCTTCAAGACTTAAAAGGAGACAACACATCATATATAAAAGAGAGATGGGAAAATGAGGGGAATTTCACTTTACAACTGGAAATATGGGAAAAGCTAAATAAACAGCAATGGAAAAGTACCTCATCCCTGCAGTGGAGAGAATTTGGATGGAAAAACTTGGTAAGATTTTTCAGAACACCTGCACAAAACAAATTTACCCATAAGGGATTGAACTGTTTGCGCTTGTGTGGTGAAAAGACTGCAAATCATTTTCATGTGTTTTGGTCATGCCCAGTTATCCACCAATATTGGACCAATGTACAGACAATATTGGGGAAAATATTTAAAATAACAGTTCCCTTTTCTTTTGTAACTTTGTATTTGGGCCTACTACCGGAGTCACTGGAAAGACGAGGAGAAAAATACTTATTCAATGTTTTAATATTGGCAAGTAAAAAAGCTAACTAAAAAATGGATGTTGAAGGACTGTCCTACACCTGAAGATTGGATTAACGTGATCCAAGACATTTACTCGATGGAAAAGTTGACATTCGCACTAAGACAGGACATGGATGGGTTCATGAACTTTTGGCAACCCTGTATCGCATATGTGTCTTCCATTAGATCTAATCTTTGACAAATACCATTTTAATAATGGTTCCGCTCTTTGTTCCAACGCTACTCAGATGCTCTTTTACCTTTACTTATTTTTACTTTTTGTTTGTTTTTTGCTGTTTTGTTTGTTTTTTTATTTTTTTTAATTCTCTTTAATTTCACTTTTTCTTTCACTTTAAAAAAAAAAAAGGGGGGGTTGTAATAATTATTCTTCCAATGTTATCAGGTATCAGAAAATAAGGGTACATGTGATGAAAATGTAAACAATGCATTGCTGTAACGACCTGTATACCCTTTACAAAAACTTAAATTAAAAAAAAAAAAAAAAGATGAGCGAGGTCTCCAGTTTTCATCATAGGTATACCTCAACTACGAGAGACAAAATGATAAAAAAAAAAAAATCCAGAAAATCACATTGAAGGATTTTTAAATGAATTAATTGGTAAATTCCTCGGTAAAATAAGTATTTGGTCACCTACAAACAAGCAAGATTTCTGGCTCTCACAGACCTGTAACTTCTTCTTTAAGAGGCTCCTCTGTCCTCCACTCGTTACCTGTATTAATGGCACCTGTTTGAACTCGTTATCAGTATAAAAGACACCTGTCCACAACCTCAAACAGTCAGACTCCAAACTCCACTATGGCCAAGACCAAAGAGCTGTCAAAGGACACCAGAAACAAAATTGTAGACCTGCACCAGGCTGGGAAGACTGAATCTGCAATAGGTAAGCAGCTTGGTGTGAAGAAATCAACTGTGGGAGCAATTATTAGAAAATGGAAGACATACAAGACCACTGATAATCTCCCTCGATCTGGGGCTCCACGCAAGATCTCACCCTGTAGGGTCAAAATGATCACGAGAACGGTGAGCAAAAATCCCAGAACCACACGGGGGGACCTAGTGAATGACCTGCAGTGAGCTGGGACCAAAGTAACAAAGGCTACATCAGAAACACACTACGCCGCCAGGGACTCAAATCCTGCAGTACCAGATGTGTCCCCCTGCTTAAGCCAGTACATGTCCAGGCCCGTCTGAAGTTTGCTAGAGAGCATTTGGATGATCCAGAAGAGGACTGGGAGAATGTCATATGGTCAGATGAAACCAAAATAGAACTTTTTGGTAAAAACTCAACTTGTTGTGTTTGGAGGAGAAAGAACACCATACCTACTGTGAAGCATGGGGGTGGAAACATCATGCTTTGGGGCTGTTTTTCTGCAAAGGGACCAGGACGACTGATCCGTGTAAAGGAAAGAATGAATGGGGCCATGTATCGTGAGATTTTGAGTGAAAACCTCCTTCCATCAGCAAGGGCACTGAAGATGAAACATGGCTGGGTCTTTCAGCAGGACAATGATCCCAAACACACCGCCCGGGCAATGAAGGAGTGGCTTTGTAAGAAGCATTTCAAGGTCCTGGAGTGGCCTAGCCAGTCTCCAGATCTCAACCCCATAGAAAATCTTTGGAGGGAGTTGAAAGTCCGTGTTGCCCAGCGACAGCCCCAAAACATCACTGATCTAGAGGAGATCTGCATGGAGGAATGGGCCAAAATACCAGCAACAGTGTGTGAAAACCTTGTGAAGACTTACAGAAAACGTTTGACCTCTGTCATTTCCAACAAAGGGTATATAACAAAGTATTGAGATGAACTTTTGCTATTGACCAAATACTTATTTTACCAAGGAATTTACCAATTCATTAAAAATCCTTCAATGTGATTTTCTGGATTTTTTTTCCCCTCATTTTGTCTCTCATAGTTGAGGTATACCTATGATGAAAATTGGAGACCTCTCTCATCTTTTAAGTGGGAGAACTTGAACAATTGGTGGCTGACTAAATACTTTTTTGCCCCACTGTAGTTAACTTACCAAAGTGATATTTTTTTTTGTTACCTCTGCCAAGGGAGTAGATAATGCTTTTGCCGGCATTGGTTGGTTGGTCTGTCTTTTAGCAACATTACTCCAAAAGTTATCAACGGATTTTGATGAAATTTTAAGAAAAGGTGTGTAATGGCACGGGGAATAGATGATTACATTTTGGTGGTGATCCAGATCCCGATCTGGATCCAGGAATTTTTTGAAAGTTATTTTATATATTACTATGGCGCTTTTCATGGACTGCCCCTTTAAGATGTGTCCATCGAGTTACATGCATGGCCACACCACAGGGCCATGCACCTCCACAACCCAGAAGCCAAACACTGCAGAAAAAGTAAAACGGCTTGGAACGAAAAATGTGGTCTTCCTCCACATAGTATGTGATGATTGACATCATTTCATCTGAAGACGCCAAGAAAAAGCAAACAAAGTGTGCAGTTTAAGACGGGGTTTGGAGTGCGTGCGGACGTAACTCCGGCCAGCAGACAAGGATGTCGTTGCAGCCACATGACCCACACGGTATGTAAACACAGTAAACTTCAGAACTGGACAATGTTTAATTTTTCTGTTTGAAATCACAATAGGCCTGTTCTGTTACGCTCGTTTACTACGTACCGCAGTGATATGATACCGCACTGTTGTGATATGATATCGCACTGTTGTGTAATATTACTTAAAAATTATGAACCTTGTCAGTAATCTGTAAGGGAGAAGAGAGGAGGAAAAAAAAAATTAAAACTGACCTGAAAGATTCAATAAACCATGATGTTGATTTAAGGTGGAATTGCCCAGCCCCAATGTACAGTCAGTACAATTTTATGCAACAGTTAGTTCCGACCGAGCAATTTGACTGGACAATAGGGATTCCAGGAGTTACTATAATGCACGATAACTGCACTCCAATTTCACTGGATATGCATCACTCCACTTCAAAGGTGTTCTAGTAACCGTTAATTACTAATAGTAATTGTCTATCAACTCTCTGACAATTGCAATACTGTTTTGGATACCTTAATTTCCACAGTGAAGTGCTGTTTGACAAGAAATTATAAATCCATGACCTGGAAGTCCCACCCTTTTGCAAAGGTCTACCTCCATCTACCCTGGTCATTTTAAGCTCATTAAGCAATTTCACATTTGTTTAAAAAAAAAAAAAAAAAAAAATAGGCAGTACTAGAGTTTGATTTATTGTTTCAGTTAACAAATCACAATACCTTTGTGGTGATGGACTCTTTGTTTCATCTGAAAATGGGAAGAAAAGTGAGCAAAATGTGCTAAATCACTAGCATGCTAACTACTAGCTACCAGCTATCTACTGGTGGTTCTGGTGACCGGTACTGGATACGTTTTGACCTGGGATTTTCTGAAGTACCAACTTAACAGGTATGTTTATAAACCCATTACTTTTGCACTTGACAATATTTAATTTGTTTACATGTATGGAAGCAGAAGAAAAAGCAGAAGACATCTCTATTGTCATTCAGTCTATATAGCCAATCATGTACAGTACAACGACATTACGTTTCTCCGATCTACATTGTGAATCACATCTAGAATCAGGGGGCGCTGCTGCCATGCAAGGTGCCACCACAAACAACTTCTCCTTCCCCCATTCTATTACGCTGAACACCAAACTAGAAGGCGGGAAGTACCATTTTTCATATGGTCTTTAGTATGACCCAGCCGGGACTTGAACCCCCAACCTCCCGGTTGTGGGGCGGATGCTCCATCAACTAGGCCACCACTCCGGTGGTGGTCTATGATAATAGACATCTTCATGCTGACTGAGATGTTCAGCAGCAGTTACTAGACATTTAGAAGGGACTATTTTTTCTCAGCTGTGCAAAATGGCTGGTTAAACAAGCAAATCATAATATTTTGTCCAGTACTGCTGTCATTTAATGAAAGTACCAAAGTGCTGATGCCTCGATGCCAGAGCCTTGGTGGAGGTATGCTTTCTCAGCTCATCACCAAAACATTATGGGTTTCCTCTCTAGCCCAAGAACTACCTCTGGTAAAAATTTCATCCAAATCCATCAAGTAGCTGGAGTTTTCTTGCAAACACACTGTGAGAAGATAAGAGCCTTGGTGGAGGTATGTGTTCTCAGATCATCACCAAAATGTAACCAAGGACCATCTCTGGTGAAAATTTCATCCAAATCCATGCAGTAGTTTTGAAGTACTCACATGCACAGTGAAAATAATCTGCAGTTCACATGCCTGTAGTGTCGGCAGCAGCCAAGAGCCACCAAACTGATTTGAACAGCTGCAATCCAAACACAAAGAAGAGCACGGTGGCAGACGTTTTAAATGGCAGAAGCGATGGAGGTACGCGAATACAATGACAATCAAGACGAACAGGAGCTTTTGCTGTTTAGTGGCAGAGGAAGAAAACAGACGTGCAAAAAGACAGACATTTGTTCACCCAGAATTTGTGGATTGCTCAATACTTCCCTCTGGCAGGAGTTTCCGGACGCATGCACAGTTCACTGAATATTGGAACTTGTAGTTTTCAGTGAGTTTTTTATCAAGTTTCACCTCATCCTTCCTCTGCAAAAGTAAACAGCAAAACCAGAGTGGAAACAATCGATGTTGTAGAAGAGCTTGAAATGAGGCGATTTGATATATAAACCAAAGTTTATTTATCAGCTCTCCTAACAAGTCTCATTCAGTGCAGAGGTGGTAGAAGGAAAAGAGGCCGAATATCTCCGGCTCACTGACTTTATACTTGCACATAACAAAAGACATGCATAACAAAGGCTGACATCCCTCATTATCTTAATCCCCCCATTGTCTTGGTATTTCCTCTCCTCGCCCAGGGGGTGAGGGTAGCTCCTCCGGTCTCCACCGCAGTGTCTGGGAACGTCTTTGTTCTTCACTTGGCGGTTGAGAGCCTTTGTCCTTTCAGAGGTGTGAAGTTGCTTTACATATGTAATTACCAAACATTTCCACATGCTTCAACATATGTAGGTTATGGAATATATGATTAATATAGACCACAGATGTGATGAATAAATGGTGTAGTTGTTGAATACAGTGCATCCGGAAAGTATTACCAACGCTTCACTTTTCCCACATTTTGTTACAGCCTTATTGCTAAATTTGATTAAGTTCATTTTTTCCCCCTCAAAATTCTACACACAATACCCCATACTGATAACGTGAAAAAAGTTTGAGATTTTTGCAAATTTATTAAAATAAAAAACTAAGAAATCACATGTACACAAGTATTCACAGCCTTTGCCATGAAGCTCAAAATTGAGCTCAGGTGCATCCCGTTTCCACTGATCATCCTTGAGATGTTTCTACAGCTTAAATGGAGTCCACCTGTGGTAAATTCAGTTGATTGGACATGATTTGGAAAGGCACACACCTGTCTATATAAGGTCTCACAGTTGACAGTGCATGTTAGAGCACAAACCAAGCATGAAGTCAAAGGAATTGTTTGTAGACCTCCGAGACAGGACTGTCTCGAGGCACAAATCTGAGGAAGGGTACAAAAAAATGTCTGCTGCTTTGAAGGTCTCAATGAGCACAGTGGCTTCCATCATTTATAAATGGAAGAAGTTCTGAACCACCAGGACTCTTCCGAGAACTGGCCAGCCGTCTAAACTGAGCGATCGGGGGAGAAGGGCCTTAGTCATGGAGGTGACCAAGAACCCGATGGTCAGTCTGTCAGAGCTCCAGTGTTCCTCCATGGAGAGAGGAGAACTTTCCAGAAGGACAACCGTCTCTGCAGCAATCCACCAATCAGGCCTGTATGGTAGAGTGGCCAGACGAAAGTCACTCCTTAGTAAAAGGCACATGGCAGCCAGCCTGGAGCTTACCAAAAGGCACCTGAAGGACTCTCAGATCATGAGAAACAAAGTTCTCTGGTCTGAAGAAACAAAGATTTAACTCTTTGGTGTGAATGCCAGGCATCATGTTTGGAGGAAACCAGGCACCGCTCATAACCAGGCCAATGATGGTGGCAGCATCATGCTGTGGGGATGTTTTTCAGTGGCAGGAACTGGGAGACTAGTCAGGATAGATAGATGAATGCAGCAATGTACAGAGACATCGTGGATGAAAACCTCCTCTAGAGTGCTCTTGACCTCAGACTGGGGTGATGGTTTATCTTTCAGCAGCACAACAACCCTAAGCACACAGCTAAGATATCAAAGGAATGGCTTCAGGACAACTGTGAATATCTTTGAGTGGCCCAGCCAGAGCCCAGACTTGAATCCAATTGAACATCTCTGGAGAGATCTGAAAATGGCTGTGCACCAACACTTCCCATCCAACCTGATGGAGCTTGAAAGGTGCTGCAAAGAGGAATGGGCCAAACTGCCCAAAGATAGGTGTGCCAAGCTTGTGGTATCATGTTCAAAAAGACTTGAGGCTGTAATTGCTGCCAAAGGTGCATCAAAGTAATGAGTAAAGGCTGTGAATACTTGCGTAAAAATCTAAAAACTTTTTTTCGTGTTGTCATTATGGGGTATTGTGTGTAAAATTTTGAGGGAAAAAATGAATTGAATTCATTTTGGAAGAAGGCTCTAACATAAAATGTGAAAAAAGTGAAGCGCTGTGAATACTTTCCGGATCCACTGTATGCATTTTGGGGTTTTTTTCTTCAGTAACCGCTATTTTACAACAGCTCAGCTCAATGTGCTGTTAAACAGTCACACTGCAGCATAGTTACTGCCCCGGCATAGTTATTACAATACCTTTTCCATCGGCTCCATTGACGTCAGGAGCGTTAAATTTGTGTTTAAAAACAAAGCCTTATCTCAGAATTCTGGCAAATTACAAGTTGAGAAAATATGGCGATACAATGATACAAGCCTTTAGTTGCACTTAATTCCGACTGGGCGAGCAGAAAAGCTGGTAACAGAGACACACACACACACACACACACTGATTATCGTATGCCTCCTTCACCGAGGCATAAAATTGTGCTTGTGGAACTGTTGGATAAAAGCAATATTACACTCAAGTTTGTTATGGAATCATGAATATACTAACTCTGGGTGTGATACTCTTGTGCCCTCTGCGTAGGCATCCAACATCGAATGAACTCATTTGATGTTGGGAGGTGATCCGTGAGTGCATACCTCCACCAAGGCCCTATCTCGCAATGTACAGATGGATGGCAATATGAACGGACAAAGGGACAGAGGGGAGGACAAAAGAAGGAAGGGATGGAGCCTTGCCAGAGGTATGCGCTCTCTGAGTGCCCTCTAGTTAGTCATATTTTATTAATCCCAAAGAGAAATTCAAGGGCATCCACCTGAATGAGGCAGCCATGGTGCAGCCCCAATCCTTTCACGATTCACACATGCAATCACATCTTGGGCCACTTTAGAGTCTCCAATCAACCCAACTTTCATGTTTTTGGAATGTGGGAGGAAACCGGAGCACCCGGAGTAAACCCACACAAGCATAGTAAGAACATGCAAACTTCACACTGTAGCGGACTCAAGCTGGATTGAATGCTGAAATGCCCTCATAAACCCCAAGTGCTCCATTTATGAACTCAAGATTGTCTATGCATCCAAGTTTCACCCTTACAGAATCCCAACAGCTCCTGGGTGCATTCCGAAGGTGCACCCGCCTTCCCCCTTTCCTTTCTCTCTCTCCACACAGATTTCTACACATTGGTGCTATCTGGGATGGGGGGGGACTTTTCACGGAGACTTAGTTTTACGACTGCAGCCACCCAGCTGTGGCCCCACTGAAGAACAGAAGGGTTCCTGAGAAGCTTTCCTGACTTTATTGCATTATCGGTTGCTATAAATGTTTTATTTCTGTATGCTTTTCTTAATTATGAATCCTCGTAGATCAGAAAATTCAGGTAGAGGTATTTTTAATAATGTGTGCGTAGTTGTGATAATTGTCTCTCAGAATTTGGTTTGGACCATTTGCCTTTCCTCCATCTGAAGCAAGCTAATTTGCACAATAAGGACACTGCATCGGGAAGGGCAAGCACAGAGCTCACCCAAGGGGTAAAGAGTTAGTCAGGCAACTTCCTGATTGGCTGACCACTCAGAACCACCCTGTGGGCATGTGTCAGTGCACTCAATCACATTTTTCAACCCAGATCGTTCTCTTTTACTTGCCTGTTTCTAGAGAGGGAGGTTGCCTCTCTCCCCCTCTTCTCAGAGCCCCCCCTCACCCCCAAGTCTCCCATTCAGCTCTAAGTTTTGACTCAAGGCAGTGCTTGAAGCTTCTTTGAATGTTTTTAACCACCTAAAACTTTGATATCTTTTGGATTTTTCTTTAAGCTTCAGCATTTTTTCCTAGGAATCCACAACTTGTGGAAGTAATCTTCAATTTTTATCTTTAAAGCAAACCAAACTTTGATTTTTCCCTAACTTTAATTTTTCTGTAAGTCAAGCGTGATCACATTTTTTAGAGCTTAATCCATTTTTAAGGCTTTCTTCTGGCTGTAGCCTGACTGCCAATTGCTGTCCTAGAACAGAAATCCACTGTCCCACAGCCACCTCCAGCAGACGAAAGCTCCGGGCCTGAACTGGTCCCCACCTCACAGAGGATCCCTCGGTCGAGACCTCAGGCACAGAACAGCACTCCCTGCTGTTCTGTGGTCCTCCCGACCACTGCCGCAAAGACTCATCTCCAACCCAGGTTGGACCAAAGGAGGGCTACCCAGAGCGATTTCTCCGCGCCCGTGACCCTCTCTGGGACTTGACAATTCTGTTTGTTCCGGTCTGAGTCTCTTGGGAACCACGCCACTCCAAGAAAGTAAGGCAGCTAACAGCATTAGCTTCAAGGAAAGCCACAACTTTTTCTGTAACTACCGTTTCTTTTTGAGCATAAGGTAAAGTTAATCTGTTTTTCTTTTTCACAACATTTTTCCAAATTCCTTTTTCATTAACTTTGCATTACACTCAACTCTGAGTGTGTCTGTCGCCGAATTGCGACATAACCTCTAGTGGTCAAGAGTGGTAAATATTTTTTGTCAATAAAATTGTTCAGATTTCCAAGACTATAACTTGAAAGTGTCACGAGATAATGGCTTACTGTCAATTAGAAAGATGTAAAATATGATCCAAAGTTTCAGACAGGAATAAATTTATGCCTCTAATTTGCATAATGTCGTGGCACCGCTTTAAATTCCATAACTCAGTCAAAACTGGACTTTGGACGTATTTACACAAAGAATTGTTCAGTCTTGACACCGTTTTTTGTACAGAGGTACCTCATCATCTTATCTTCATAGTATATGAACTAGAAATCAGTACAATATAAAAAAAAAAATTTTTAAAAATCCTCACCAGCAGCTAAGGGGAATCGCTCGCTGCCATGGTCGCTGCGTTTTCACCCATCGTGGTCATTATTTTGCGTTCTGTCGGTCATTAATGCTCTCTCCCACATCTACAAAGTCTTATGATTATCCCACATAAATTTCGCTTGTATCCTGTGGCTATTTTCCAGGTACAAAGCCGACTAAGTGATTGTGCACGATGACGGACGGCAGCCACATTAGCCTTCTGGGCTAAAATGCTACAAACAGGAAAAGGAAATGATGAGTTCTTCTTTGGTGTATTACATGTCATCCATTGAGTCCTCCAACGGATGTCTGCCACCTTCTGAAACTGGCAGATCAGTACAAACCAGTACAAATCCCCAATACAGCCGATCATGTCAGAGTGAGATGACAGGCGCAGCGCCACGCTCTGCCACTAGGGGCATGCAAAATCTCACACTCAAAAGGTTAATTTTTGTCACTATTCTCATTTCACTAAATCCCTATTCAAACACATGATCTCACTTCACCCTTATTCCACATATGCAAGACCTGTAAATATGTATACTGCTCAAAAAAATAAAGGGAACCCTTTGAAAACACATCAGATTTTAATGGGAAAAAATAAGCTGGATATCGAAATTGTGGCAGGCTAGTCCAGCTTACTCAGATTAAAGGAACACTTTAATTTAAATACTGCCATTTCTTCATGTATGCAAAATTACCATTGTTCATGCCATTTTTGGTTATTTTCCCATTTTACAAGTTATACAGATGTCTATTGTCATTTTGGTTCTTCTTTAATAAACTTAGAAACCTCTTTGTAACCCAGTTGAGAAAATGACCTTTTTTCCTCACATTTCATTTGTATTAATGCAATTGAGTGATTTTATTTTGAAAAATGGTTATTTTGGGAAGAGGAAGTGTGATCCCCGTTATCCAACTTTTAAAATCCTGTTTCATGGTCGCGTTGGGTGATCTTGATCCTTTCATTCGTTAAGAGCGATATTAGCCCCGCCTCTGAGCAGAGTGCCGAGGCGCGCCCCTGGGTTCCGGTCTTTTGCGCTCTGAGAACGAACGAGAGAGGCTGGGGACGGTCCGTGTAAAAACCTGTGGGTCTTCTTGGTGAGTTCATTTAGAAAGGTGCTACAAATAAATCTAAACACTGTCCAAATGCTAATTTGAAACCTTTATTGTCTTAAGTTGATGGGAGCATGAGCTTGAGAGGCCGTGAGGCTGTGACTTTTGCTGTGCTCACGCTGATACCTCATCTTGGTGAGTGAAAACCGAGTGTGTACTAAACAAAGCATGCTAACGCCATGCTAATGTTAGCATTATGCTAATGCTAATTGCGAGTGGATTTTTTCCTGTTTAAAAGCAATGAAAAGGCCATTTTTGTTTCTGTATGGTTTTTCTAAATGTGATTTCAGTTCACAACAGTATGCTGAAGTACTTTTAGTTCTTTTGCACTATTTCTGTCAAATGTAATGTGTAGTTTGATGCTAAAAGCACATTTTGTTGGTTTCCTATGTAAATTCATAGGTTATGCTAAACCCAGTAGCTCAGACAAGGTTTTACTGATTTTAAAAGGGAATATTGGAAGTAATGGGACCGTATATTGCCTGGTTATGGGATAAATTAATTGCATTTCATTTCATGATTTACAAAGAAAAGGTTAAAAAGATTAATCATGATTTCATGGTTAAATGATGTAGAGATAAAAAGAGAAATTCATTTAATTGGTTACATGAGAAAAAAAGAAGTATTTCATGTACTACCAGAGAGATTTTGAGAAAAGAAAACATGCATGTAAGATGTGAAATGTGAAATGTAAGATATTACTATATTACTGGATTGTAACAATAGTAATATGAGAGAAGAATTTAAACACTAAGCTATAGTGTTATATGAGAAGAGATTGGAAAATGAATTACTCCAGCTGTAAACAATAATACCATTATTGTTGTGCAGGCTAGGTTTTTTTGGTTGCCGATTAAGAATCTTCTGGATCCTGGATTCTCTCTGAATGGAGATGGCGAGCCTGACCCGAGATCTGAACCAAGACCTGAACCGAGACTGAACCGAGATCTGAACCAAAATCTCGATTGAAGAACATCCTTCCTCTCTCCAGTGCACAAAATTCAAAGTGGTAACAACTCAAGCCGCCGCTTTAAAAGAGGAAAAGAAACCTGAGTCTGGAAATACAAGATACCTTGACTGGTCAAACGAATAAAACAAAAAGACAAACACTGAACTCAGTAAGACATTTTTTGGGGTTTTATTTCATGCCGGCCGTTGTTATATTTGTAAATTGTTTGTATATTTTGTTCCCTTTATCTTTAAACAATACAGCCATGAATTGCTCATTTCTTGCCTCCAGCTATTTCATTCCACACTCATTTTAATTCCCTATTGTAATCCTTACGAACCTAGCAACTGGTCTACACTTAATAAATTCTTTTACCTAATTAACGTAAGGCAAGGGTTACATCTTCATCAGTGTACTCTCTATCCAGACCCTAGAACCACAGCATCAAGAAAGGACACCCAGATTGTGAGACTGATCAAATATTGCTAATTAAATTATTAATGCTTATTAATTGCCAAATTCTTAAGCTTAATTATTCATAGTTTCCACCTCTAGTAAAAAGTGGATGGTTCCCCATCCAGTGTTACAAGGTAACGCAATAACTATTAATTCCAGTTATTATTAATAATCACATTCATATAATTGTAGTATCCAACGCTATGTATCAATAGTGTGCCCATGTGATGCAACAACACAGATGGGCCCTGTTGGCTGGTAGATTTGAACCCAAGACCATTTTACTGTGTGGCAGTAGTGCCAACTACTACACCAGCATGCTGCCTTTCTTGACTTTTTTTTAAATACATTTTTCGTTGTACTTCAGCATTTGGCATCCATCTAAATTAAGAGGCCCTTACATGAACATACATCAGGGAAAATATTACACCTTCACTGGAATGAGCTAAAAACTGAACTAAAGCTAACCTACTAATGGATCACTCCACGAAATGTTTATTCAGTTTGGCTGGTGATTACTGCAGACCACCAACAGAGAAAACAACGTTTGTAGTGCATATTATGCAATTAGGTTTGCGCATGCACTTTGATGCATTCAGAGTAATACCCCTAATAAAAATATCATACTAGTTGTCTTGTCTTTGATCATATACCCTCTGAGTAACTGTCTCTGCTCAGCATCTCCACATCCAATGTCTCCCCAGTGATTCCTTTGACACAGGGCAGCAGCTGCAGATAAACTGATCAAATAAATGGTACATAAATGAGCAGATATTTTTAAAGATATTTAGAACATATGGAAAGTAGTGGGACCAGTTATTAATGGCTGTAGATGTCTTAATTCTCCGACATAAAACAAATTAAAAAAAATATATATAGCGCTTTTTCTAATATTTCCAGCTAAAATATTTGATGCTCATGTGGCTGGAACACCATAATATTTGACAGTTCAGGAATGACACTAATTATCAAAATTAAATAATCAGTTGAATATGGCACTTGGATACAGTGGGTGACTCTAAAAGAAACAACATCCGACTTCAACCCAGTTCCTTCATCTTAGCTGCTCTTCATAGTTTATCCTATCCAAGAATTCACATGTGTACCGACACTGCATGAGGCAGCCAATAGCAGGACAGGGAGGAAATGGTCTTGGAAGGCTGTCAGGCAGGGAGCAGTGGATGACCATATATGGTAAAATCTGCAGTCAGCAGGACTGAGCGGCAGAAGCAGCAAAAATGGAGGCAACAGAGCCTTGAGGAGGTCTTGGATCACAAACTGTCCAAAGTTTTGGGAGAGACTGACCATCAATGCACACCTAGAGAATGTCTGCATAAGCTACTAGAAACAAAATGGTGTTGGAGCTGATAAAACATTTCATGGAATAAACACTCAGGGTTAATAAACCCACAGTTTGAGCACTGGATGTGCACTGAAGACCAAAATCCAAATCAAAGAAAGTTCACATTTGATTATCTTTTTTGTACAGTGACAGAGATTTCCCAATAACCAAATATAAAATGAACAATACATTTTGATGGTTTCCATTCTCTTATGTGGTGGGGCAAGAGGAATAAGCAGAATATTTTCACTTACTTTCTAGCTGCTATATTCACTCCCACAACTTCCTTCATATGGAAATTAACAGGCATTCAGCTAAGAATGAGAAAGGAGCAGATTGAAAGCATGAGGAAAGGGGATGACATGTGCTGAGCTGGACATCTGATCCCTTTCTCTATAGATCCCTGTATTCTGTCAGGACGAAGCAACAATACTCATGGCTGTGCTGAGTCAGGCGGCCTGCTGCACTAACCCACATCCCAGTGACTCACACAGTCACCCCCATGACTTCAAAACTCAAAATAATGCTCAGACCTCAGGTCCGATCAAAACCAACATACATTCCTGAGCACTGCTCTGAAAGAAGAGACTAGAATATAGAAACAGTAAGACTAGAATGTTTTGTTCCAATTGCATGATTTGCATTGTCATAGTTGCATACGGTTTAGGAAGTGGGAAGGAACATCATCACTTCCTCCCCCCAGCCAACATGTGATGCAGACAAAGGGCAGTACAGGGACTGAGTCTAGGACAAAGGCCCTGAGCAGCTGGCTGGCTGCAGATGCTGAGAGCAACACAGCGCAGGTAGATGGGTCAGCTGGACAGATGCACCCTCAAATTAGCGATGGAAGCGTTGATATTTATGGGACGTGTGACCTTGCATGGCTTGAAATGGTCAGTCTTATCCATAAAGAACTAAGACAAGGAAAAAAGATATGGTTATTTTAACCTTTATTTATTCAGCCTGGAAGTCGCCCAGCATGACCACAGACTGACCTCTGGCCACTGAGCAGTTGGGGTTAAGGGCCTTGCTCAAGAGGACCACAGTGGGGTGAATGAGGATGGGGGAAGCACTGCTTTATCATTTGTCTCACCCAGATCTGAAAGTTCTCAGTCCAGGGATTGAACCAGTGACCCCCCCCCCCCCCCCCCCCAGTCACAAGTTCACATCTCTAACCATGAGGCCACCACTGCCTTGGTTAATGACTATCCACAGAAAAGCAGGCTGATTTTTTATGAAGTGCAGTTTAACTTTTTTCTTTTTTTAACCTCCGGACTGGTTGTAAGAAATGTTCAAATGCAGAGATCAACTATTAGCAATCCACTGCACAGCATTCTAGTCACGCCTTTTACAAGAACAGGCCTGTCCCACTTTTGAGACCTGCATTGCCAGCTGAGGCTATACTGAGACTTCCAGACGGACTGACTTCTTAGGTGAAATAAAAATTAATTCAAGCAAACTCATTTGAGCAAGGAAACATTTCAAAGACTGTTATACAAGAAATTTACCTATGCCAAAATTTAAAGTGTAATGTCTATACAAAGATAAAATGATAAAATATAACATACAAAATAAGCTCCCTAAATTTAGGGTATTTAAAATATAAAAATTTACTTTATAATTCTATTACAGTAGAACCAAACTTTGATGTAGAAAATGTTACACAAGTTACAAAATGCCAATTATCTTAAATGATATTTTTAGAGATTAGCTTGATTTTTAAAGATATATTTAAGATTCAAAAACAACAAACTGTATTGTGTTAATTCAGTATATAAATTCAATTGAGATTGAAAATTTGTATCTTGCCATCAACCATCATATTTTTTCTGAAGTTAGGTCCCATGTAGCGGAAGTAAAGGTGCAAGACTTAGGGGGATTCCACATTTAACCTGTTTGGTCAGGACTTTTCAGTTTGGCTCGGACCAAAATTTTGGGTGTAAAAGTCCCCCCAAACCATGGTCTGGACCAAAGAGCTGAAATTTTGTTCGGCAAAAAGAGGTGGTCTCGGTCCAGATCAAACTGAAGCTTGGTTTGGTTTGTTCACTGTAAGAAAGCAATTTTCAGAAAAGTGCAGATTTTCAGACCAAACATAGGAAGTTAAGGCAGCCAACTAGAGGGGAAATGAGTCATGCTATGACTTCGAGACAGGAAGAGACCCAGATTTTAAATTTAAAAATGGTCTGTTAGCAGCATAAATAGTCAATTAAAATAAAAATCATAAAAATGCAGAAACTTGCCTGATATTTTCAGAGGGGATGTGACAGAGTAGTGAAAGACTGGAGGACCAATGCCAGCTGAAAACCATCATGGCTGATGAGAAGGACAAATGTAATACCTGGATAATATTCTAGCCTCACTAAACTAGTTCACCGATGAATATGATGTCTGAACCAGTTTCCACTCAAAGTGTGGTTACTAATGTGTCCAGAGCTGCAGAAAAAGCCTGAACAGTGAGTAATACGCTTGTTAACTGCACCATCTGTGCCAACTACATAAACATCATCATGACAACGAGAGTTACGTAAAGTTGTTTGGTCCACTTGGATAAAGAGTGGTGTGAAACCAAACCTAACTGGACCAAATGTATACACTGTAACAAAAGAAACACTTTAGTCCGGACTTTGGTGCAGACTTTCATGTGTGAAAACGCCTTGAGACTCTATACCAGGGGCCACCAACTAAAAGTGCAAGAGGTCCGATAAGTCGGTCCTCCTTCCCAGTTGAGGTTCGAATTAGGGCTGGGGATCTTTAGGCACCTCACGATACAATTATGATTCAGCATCTCTGATTTGATTCTAAAATGATTCTCGATGCATTTTTTGTATGTTTTTCAGGATTTTTTTCCTCTCACTGCGAGGCAGCTTGGTATTTTTAAAGCCAAGTGTTTGCAATGACCCATGAATTTACTTCAAACATCTTTTGATAAAAGAAATGGAAGAGAAATGTGACAAGTCACATGGACAAATTTATCTGAAAATGTGCTTTTAAGAACTGTCATCTTTTCATGGATATTCCTTAAGACCACAGCTGTCTCCAGCAGGTCAATATCATTTGCTTTTACACAATTTATTAAGCAGATGTTTTAGCCATTTTTAGTTCTGTATTTTTAAACAAACAAACAAAAAAAATTCTTTGCTCAATTTCAAATGAAACGTAATAATTTAATCATAATAATACAGGGGAACACTAAATGTGTTTTTGACTCCAAATAAATTGCTCTAAGATTCTAAATTCTACAACTTGAATCCTAAAAATGGAAAGTTTTACAGGAAAAACTAAATTACATACATTTTAAAAGATTAATTTTACAAAACAAAATTTCACAAAAATCTGCCTCTACTACATTTTCAGTATGAAAAAAAAAAACAAACAAAACATTTAAGATAAGATAAGATAAGATAAGCCTTTATTAGTCCCACAACAGGGAAATTCCAGGATTGCAACAGCACAGGGATAGCAACACTCAGAGCAACAATCAGAAGGCAAGAAAAAAAAAAAAAAACAAGCAAGCCAGAGCAGCTAATATACATATGTACATATTACTATAAAATATATATATATACACACACACACACACAGACACACAGTGCAGAGCATTGTAGCTGGATGGAATAAATATATGAACACACAGTGCAGAGCTTTGTAGCTAGATGGAATAAATATGTAAATATATAAACACCCACAGTACGGAGCATTGCAGCTAGGTGGAATAAATATGCAAGTATATAAACACACAGTGCGGAGCAATGTAGCTAGATGGAATAATATGTAGATATATAAAAACACAGTGCGGAGCATTGTAGCTAGATGGAATAAATATATAGATATATAAATATAAACACACCCAGTGCTGAGCATTGTAGCTAGATGGAATAAATATGTAAATATATAAACACACACAGTGCAGAGCATTGTTGCTAGGTGGGATGAAACAACATAACCGTCTACTTAGTTATCCTACATGGTATGATTATGTGCCCATACATATTCTCACCCTCCATAGCGACCGGTATGTTCCTAGTTGTATGCCGGAGAGGACCATTGTGTAAGTCTATTGCATCTTTTGCATTCAAAAAAACAAAAAAAAACAAAACAAAAAAAAACACTATTAGTTTGTTACGTCTTTTTGCTATCTCTGCGAGCAGCCCTGCTTAGGTTGTACAGTCTGACAGCCGTTGGTAGGAAGGACCTACGAAACCTCTCGGTTGTGCACCTGGGATGATGTAGTCTGCTGCTAAATGAGCTCCTCAGTGCATCCAGTATGTCCTGCATAGGGTGGAACTCGGACTCCAGCAGAGATGACAGTTTAGCCACCGTCCTTCTCTCTCCTATCTCCTCCATCGGATCAAGGCGCTGCCCCAGGACAGAGCTAGCTTTCTTAATCAGTTTGTTCAGTCTCTTCCTATCGGCTGCAGTAATGCCACTGCCCCAGCAGACCACTCCAAAAGTGATGGCTGATGCCACCACCGTGTCATAGAATGACTTCAGCAGCGCCCCTTGTACACCAAAAGACCTGAGTCTCCTCAGCAGGAACAGCCTGCGCTGTCCCTTCTTGTAGAGTGCGTCAGTATTGTGTGACCAGTCTAGTTTATTGTTCAGATGAATACCCAGGTACTTATAGGATGTCACCATCTCGATGTCTGTTCCCTGTATATTTACTGGTGCTGTGAGGGGCTGCCCATGCCTGCGGCAGTCCACCACCAGCTCCTTAGTTTTCCTCGCGTTGATCTGGAGGCAGTTCCGATGGCACCAGTCCACAAAGTCCTGGATAAGCCCTCTGTACTCAGCTTCATCTCCGTTGGAGATGAGACCAACGATCGCAGAGTCATCAGAGAACTTCTGTAGATGGCAGTGTGTTGTGTTGTGTGAGAAGTCCGCAGTATAAAGAGTGAACAGGAAGGGAGCCAGCACCATTCCCTGGGGGGCCCCCGTGCTACTGATGATCGTGTCGGAAACACAGTCCCGGGTTCTCACAAACTGAGGCCGGTTCGTGAGGTAGTCCAGGATCCATGATGACAGGTGCTGGTCCACCCCTGCGCGCAGCAGCTTGTCCTTCAGGATCATCGGTTGGATGGTGTTGAAAGCACTGGAGAAGTCAAAGAACATGATCCTCACCATATTCCCGGGCTTCTCCAGGTGGGACAGAGAACGGTGAAGGAGGAAGATCACCGCATCCTCCACCCCAATGCCATGCTGGTAGGCGAACTGGAGTGGATCCATCGCTGGTTCCACCAGGGGGCGGAGATGAGCAAGGAGCAGTCTCTCCAGGGTCTTCATCAAGTGGGACGTCAAGGCCACCGGTCTGTAGCTGTTCAGGTCCTTGGGGTGGGAAGTTTTTGGTACAGGTACCACACAAGATGTTTTCCACAGCTGTGGTACCCTCCCCAGTTTCAGGCTCATGTTGAAGATATACGTCACAATCCCACACAGCTGGTCTGCACAGGACTTGAGGAGCTTTGCGCTGATGCCGTCCGGTCCCGACGCCTTCCTTGCCTTGATCTTCCTCGGCTCCGTCCTCACCTGGGTCTTGGTCAGGGTCAGGGTCATTTCAAACTGTAAGCCTAAAAAAGGGATTAATTCCACAGTAAAGAATTCCTTTGGACATTTTTTTTTAGGTCAATGTTTTCATCTTTTTAACCTCGTCTGGGTAACACTGTCACAGGGAGCGAGGAGGTGAATGTGTGTGGAACTTTTCATGTTCAGTAACACACAGAGCAAATTATTGTTTTGATAACAGAGGGTCGTGGAAATTACCTCCATAAACAACGTCGTGCTGGCCCAACAGGGATGCTGTCCCAGGAAGGTGTGGAGGAGCCATGGGATCCTTCCATAAACAAACCCCTGGGTGGACCTATACCATCGCAGGCAGCCAGAGTGGCGGTGGACACAATTTCACAGCAACGTTTCATTCTGCAGGTTACACCGGGAAGGAAGCGTGGCTGTCCGCCCGCTGTATCCCACGGAGAACGTCCAAGGTCCCTTGCTATAAAATGTCCGGGCGGTGGCCGCAGATACAGCACTTGAGTTCTGCTTTTTTGCTTGGTTAAAACAAAGCAGTATAATTTTTTTTTTTTTTTTTTAAATTATAGTAAAAAGCTTCGGAGTCCAGACGGAGGACTCTCAAGGTCTGGATCCGGACCGGAGTCCACCAGTTGGTGACCCCTACTCTATACCATCAGAAACCTGACTTCAGGGGGTGTGTCCTTCCATAATTTCCGATGACTGACTGGGAAAATCTCACCTACAACAACTACTCCTGGAATGGACCATTAGCCACTACAAAAGATGCCAACTTCTTAACTTTGGCCCAAACTCTGTATTTACAGGAGAAATGTCTGTTAGACATGTCCAGTGACTGGTGGCAGCTAGTTAGGGTTTGCTGCCGTTTTGTGACCAAGTTGGTCCTGGTGAGTCAGGCCAGCACCTTGCATGGCAATTCCACTACCATCAGTGTGTGAATGGGTAGATGGCCCAATCTGTAAAGTGCTTTGGTCATTAAGGGATGGGGGGGGGGGGGGGTAAGCGCTGTAAGTGAATGCCATTTACCATAACTGTGGTGCAAGTGTTGCACAGGAGGTCTGGCCATTGTAAGTGCAAAAATGACAATTTAGTCGTGCATCACATGCTTGCCATGTATGCATACTCCCACCAAATTTCAAAATTCACTGGAAGTTCGTGTGACATTCGTTTAATATTTGTACGACATACACAAATGTGCCAATTCAGTGTAATTCCAAATGAAAATGGTCACTAATATGCATATTTGTTGTAAGATTTTTTTTTTCCCCGGTCTTTAGTCATGAGCTGCTGCAGCCCAGTGAGATACATGCTTGGTACAGTACAGGCTCATTTATTTCACTTTGTTTTTGGTCAAAGTTGAAGTTTGCCTGTGTTGTTGGAGCATATGAGAATTGCACATGTTTTTAGAGCTTTCCTTGTTGGAGCATCCATGAACTCCACAGATTTATGCATCTTTTCTTGGGATTTCTGCCATCCATCCGTCCATCTTCTACCGCTTTTCCAGAGGTCCGGGTCGCGGAGGCAGCAGTTCAAGCAGAGAAGCCCAGACTTCCCTCTGAATTTTTGCCAAATGCGATATAAAATAAAAAAGGAAAAATAATAAAAACAAACTGCAGTGTTGTAAGGACAACTCTCAAATGAGCACATACCTTGGGAAGCGGTCACTGCGCTAATAATGGTTTGCTGGATTGTCTATAATAAATTTTTACACACACACACACACTCTCACACGCGCGCGCGCACAACTGATAGCCGATCCCTAGAACTAACTGTGCCTTTTAGGTCACAACTTTTTCCATAACGCCAACTTGTAAAAGTGGCTAGATTTAAAAAAAAAAACAAAACAAAACACACACACACACGTCAAAAGTATCCTGTCTATACCCAACAATATAACTCTTAAAAAAAAACAAGGTTCACATTTCAGCTCCAGTGCCTCAATGGTTGTTGAATTGAGGAAAGAACCTGAGAGACTTGTTTGTCAAGGCTGTAAGACTTCATGTGGGATATGTGAGAATCAAGGAGAGCTTTTTGTTTGTGTCACTGAGGAAACTGCCTGGAGGTTTCTCTGCACATAAGGCACCCACAACTTTTTAATTCAGCAGTGAAAGCAGACTTTGTTCACAATCAGTACACACACCATTACTGTACTTGTTGTTTTAAATTGGGACTGAAGGTGAATGCAACATTATGTAGCACTGTAATCCAAGACAAATCTCCCCTGTGGGACAATAAAGTTTATTTTGATTCTGATACTTGGACATGGCATGCAAAAGGAAACAGTTAAGCATGGACACACACACACTGGGCAGGAGGAGTGTGAAACCAGTCAAGCTCGCAGCCCACCTCCAGCGCAACTTCTCTATTGAATGAGGTGATGAGAGGTGTAAGCTGTGTAATGACAGACCCAAGAAATCTGTCCTCGATGCCAGAGAGAACTCATGACATGGTAGAGAAGTGATGTACACCAATTACAGGCACAGGGTAGATCTGTCAACAGTATTGCTGCACTCATGTCACTATCAACTATAAAAACCACTCAAGAATTCTCTGAAGGAAGTGTCAGAGCCGGCTTATAAATTTAGTCTGCCCTATATTGCACTTAAGTTTAATCCAATTATGACCGGTTAAAACCAAAGGAAGGCATGGAAAGATCCAAGTTAACTTGTATACAGCCAATCCACAAGTAAATTTGAAATGATCCCCCCCCCCCCCATATGGAGGCAAGGACCAGTCGCCTTTTTACTTCAGGATTTTAGAATAGCTTACATTTTACATAAGAAGCTTGTGAGATAGAGATCATTGATAACAATCCCCAGGTACACTGAATGCAGAGTACATAGTCCTGCTTAAAAGGGCTATAGTAAATCAGGAAAAAAAAAAAAAAATATATATATATATATATATATATATATATATACTGTATATACACACAGTATATAATTTTTTAACATGAAATACAAGCTTATACTCTAAAAATACAAATGCATTCAAGTGGGGTTACACTGTAAAATCAAACATTTTACACATTCGTCTTCATCAGTCTGTTCTGACACTCTGTCCAAGCACAACAGAGTAGGTAACACACCATCGGATTAAAGGCAACACACAGCAAACTTACTTTGTGAAGCGGGAGAACAAGGAAGGCTCCACCACCACTGGCCTCAATAATTATGGCAACAAACTTGGGATTGACTGCACAGAAGGAGCTGTCCCATGTGACCCTTGAAACTCTGATATCATCGTAGCACTGGTCATTCTTTGCCGCCTGACCAAAGACGTGACGGAATTTGCTCTGCCGTACAATTTTTCGTTGCATATCTGTGAAAAATGCAAAAAAAAGAATTGATAAATGCTAGAGCTCATTTTGAATACATATGTTGATCATTATACATTATGTCATATCAATTTTGTGGAGACTAAACTTTAAAATAAAGCCTCACAAACAGCCAATACATTTTCAAAAAAAAAGCTATTCATTAAATCTTGTGCTAGATCCACAGATCTTATTTGGATCCACAGCAAATTCTACACACTGATAAATACCCACTTCCCATATACAGTTGAAACCAGAAGTTTACATACACTGCATAAAAAAGACACACAACCACCCCCCCCACCACCAAAATTATTTTTATTTGTTAAATAATTTCTTCAAAGTCAGAAGTCCACATACATTTCCTTAGTATTTGGTAGCATTGCCTTTAAATTGTATAACTTGGGTCAAACATTTTGGGTATCCTTCCACAGACTTCTCACAATAGTTTGATGGAATTTTGGCCTGTTTCTCCCGACAGAACTGGTGTAACCGAGTCAGGTTTGTAGGCCGTCCTGCCCACACACGTCTTTTCAGCTCTACCCACAAATTTTCTATGGGACTGAAATCAGAGCTTTGTGATGGCCAAAACACTGACTTTGTACCCAAGGATGAACCGGACCTGTGATCGTCCAAAATTCTCTTCCTGATATCTTGGCTGATTTCTTTTGATTTTCCCATGATGTCAAACAAGGAAGCAGGGTGTATGTGGTGTGATTTAAAATACATCCACAGGTGTGCCTCCAATTAACTCAAATGTCAATCTGTCAGAAGCTTCCAAAGTCATGATCCACTACAAATGGGCTCTTCCTTGGCCCATCTCTCTATCAAATCTCAATGGAATCGGGTCAACAGTTTGATAATTCTTTTAACAGGCAAACAGACAAGACAAATGCCACTGAAAAGATTACGTGCTTGGCAGAAGTAAATATTGACACCTGCAAAAGCTATTGGTCAAATTCTTATGTCAAACATCAGCACCAGCCCTGAATTCCACTGGTGCGTAACTAGTAATATGGTAAATGGTGCTGGTCAATCAAATTGATCACAACATTTTGAGGGAAAAAAGGATGCTGACAATGATAAACGTAGGCTCAAAAATTTTCATCATGTGGCCCATCACACAGCACATAGGCTTGATGGAACTCCAGCACAATAGCATGTCAGTCAATGTTATCCACTCTTCACCAAAAAAGTAAACAATACCAATGCAAGATGAAATGTTGGGCAATCAGGATGTCCCAGTGATTGAAGCAGAGAAGGAAAATGGGTCAACTGCTCAGGGATAGATAACACTAAAGAAGCAGCACATGTCGTCAAAATTGTGAAACTGGTTTTATTAACCTTGTGTGCTGGAACATTAGCGGGCACACTGTGGCCGGCTTCATGCATCTCCGCGCTGACAGAATGTGCCCAAGAGCCCAGTTGAAGTGGTGGACCAGACCACTCCAACAGGAAAGATGGCACAGGATATCCATCCAAGACACAATGAAGCAGTTCCCTGCATCCAATGTCTCCTCATCCAGGGGACCAAGCCCATGCTGTAGGTTTTTGAGAATTACTGATCACCAACACTCCTGCTCCTGTCTGAAAATCAATTTTCAATCAGTTTCATCAGAATCTACCACAGCTGCAGCTGGGACTGTCGCCAGTTGTTGTCAGGCTGAATGCCAACGGTATATTTAAAATATACCGTTGCACGGGGCTGCACAGTGGCGCAGTGGTTAGCACTGCGGCAGCACAGTTTACCCTTGGCCGGGGGATCGTGGGATCGATCCCAGCCCCCGACCAACAGTGATCTGTGTGGAGTTTGCATGTTCTCCCCGTGTCTGTGTGGGTTTACCCCGGGATTTCTCTGGTTTCCTCCCACATGCCAAAAACATGCAGGTTAAGTTAATTGGAGACTCTAAAGTGGCCCTAGGTGTGAATGTGTGTGTGAATGGTTAAGGGATAGCGCCGTATCGTGGCTGCTTCATCCATCCAGGGCTGCACGGCGGCGCAGTGGTTTAGCACTGTGGCAGCACAGTTTTACCCTCGGCCGGGGGATCGCGGGGATCATGAGATCGTGGGTTCGATCCCAGCTCCCGACCAACAGTGAGCTGTGTGGAGTTTGCATGTTCTCCCCGTGTTGCGTGGGTTTACTCCGGGATTTCTCCGATTTCCTCCCGCATACCAAAAACATGTAGGTTTAGGGCGCTCGCGCACGCAGCGACCAGCAGCCGGTGGCTTGTCACCAGACTGCAAACCAAATCTACCTACGGGTACAAATAAGTAACCAAAAAAAAAAAAAAATCCAGGTGGTGGATGACCCTCAATTTCCCCTCTGGGGATCAATAAAGTATACTAAATCTAAAAAAAAAAAAATATAATTTAAAACTTGAAGAGTTCATATTGGTTAGCACTTACTTAGTAAAATGGTGGACCGTATTTCCACTCAAATTTCCCTGAAAGTACCAATTAGGAGCTTGGTTTTTCTGGGTTGGTATGATGGAATTCCGTAGACTTGTAAGCATTTTGTCAGATGGTTTTCAACCTCAGACAGTCAACACACCATAACCCTTACCCATTACAGACATTTTTTTAAACTGGCTGCATCTCATAAAAGACAGGAAAATCCCACATCACACTCAGTTTAGCATCTCAAGAGGACAGTGATGTACCAAAAATTATTCACTTATTGTTTTTAAACAGATTACTGCCAAGTTGTTTGACCTCAGCTCTCACCAATCCAATCATCAAATATCTGAAATAATCCATTTTAACTTTGAAAGAGCCGCTTCAAAAAAATAAATAAAGGTAAAAGATACTCAAAAAATAAAAACAAAAAACAAAAAACAAAACAGGCCTTTGTACCTGGTTCTGCCACCATCTTCACCAAGACAATTTGCTAGCATACAGGAGAATTTTGGAAAACATGAAGCTCTTAAGTGTTTTTGATCACCTTTATTTTTCTTGATAAAGTCTATGTTAACCACTTGCACTCCGTTGTTCCGCGGGCGGGCAAGTCTCTGCGTCCTAGGACGCATGAGGGCGCACAAGAGCGCACTCGTGCGCGCTCAGACGCATAACGCATGATATACTGATGATGGTGCAGATGGAGATGGTGCTGGCCTCCAAGCGCCACTGGGAAAAAAATGCTGCAGACGCAGAACAGATTAGTTCATCTGATTGACCTCTCATTCGACTAATAAGAGCTTTGAATTGGGTTTCTGAAACCATGAAGAGCCAATGAAAGAAAACCTAGGAAGGAGGACCCGCCTCCCAACGCTTTGAATGGAGTGAGCCAATTGAAGCAGAGAAGTTCGTGAGCTGTTTTTTTTTAAGGCTGGGTGAAGACTGGCTGCTGGAGCGGATCAAAAAAGGACACAGGAAGAGCTCCACAGACCCAGCAGCATGGAGACCATCCACAAATGCAACCTGTGTGACAGGGAGTGCCATTCGTGGATCGGCATGTTCGGCCACAGGCGGTGCTTATTTTGTATTGGTTCCAGCAGAGTAGATGTTGAGATTTCTTCCATGGTCATTATAGACCGACGGAGGCTGACCACGAAGGCTGAGTGACACACACGCCTTCGCCAGTCTTTTTTTAATTACTACTGTTATTTGTTTTGAAAAATCCTTCGCCAAAAACCGCAATCATGGAAGCACAAAACCGCAATAATGGAATTATGTTTTGATCGAGTCGTGAGACCAGAACCAGAGCGGATCAGCGTCGCGTTCGTCTGACAATGAGGAAGACAAGTTCGCTAAGACTCTGCTGTGAAGAGGTAAGGTGTTATAAGCTAAATTATTCTCTATCCCTGAAAATTGTAATCCAAAATGACTTTTGACCGATCGGTAAATTACAGCTGTGCGGTTCACGAAGTCTGAAGTTCGTGCGCCGCGGTACAAGGGGTTGCTCGCAGTGTACAGGCTGTGAACGCCCCCCCACCCCCGCTATTCTTCTGCAGCGAGGGGGGGGGCGCGATGATTGCACTGCTGTCCCACATCACCACATGAGGCTAATCCGTTGTGTAGCAATGGCTGAAGTCCCTCCTCTGTAGCGAGCAGGGGGGGGACCCCCCCCACACACACACAGTAGCGAGGGGGGGGGGGAAGCCGCTGTGACAGCGTTGCTGTGGAAACATACAACGAGTGTAATCTGTCATGTAGCGAGGGCCGAACTCTGTCCTTGGTAGCGGGGGGGGGGGGGGGGGGGGGCAAACCCCCCCCCCCCCCCCCCCACACACACACACACAGACACAGCCCTGAGTGTGACCTTTCCTTTGAGCCTAAAATGAAGCTTCTACATTGAATCATTCAAAAGTTAGACGTTTTTCCAAACTGTGCCATTTGCCACAATTTGGCACAGTTCCAAAACGCCTGGGAACAGCCTGAGAACAAAGCTGTGTAAAATATTCATTTTTTGTGGTATTGTTACCAAATTTGGATCTCAGCTGGATAACACTTGGTTCTACATTTCTGTTGCATTTTCCAGCCGGATCGGACAGCTGTGTGTTATTTACAAGCATTTGTATCCAAAAAAAACAGTGTCCAAATTTTTTTTCTTCAAGTTCAGTATGTTTAGATGACTGTAACTCAGTGGCCGGAGCACGTAGAGAGATTATGTTTTTTTTGCCAAAAAATTCAAAGTGTTTTCTTTTAAATGAGACCAACCCCATGAAGATGCTGCAAAGGGTTGAAGAACAGCTTTCAATTTAGTTTGGGCACGTTATTTTTTGGCATTTTTAGGAAAATTGCCCAGAGTGCAAGTGGTTAACGTTTTCCCAGTCTGAATCACCAAAGCGAAAACAACACAGGACCGAACATGTTGAGGGTGGTGTGTGAGAATAACTTTGAAAATGGAGACAGAATGAAATGTGAAGGATGATTATAAGTTTCAAACATTTGTGTAGCATACTGCTGACAGGATAAAAATCATACAGCAGTGTCAAAACTGCTGAACTCTTAAAACAAGTATACAAAAAACAAAATAGAGGGCACTTTGAGTTTATACCTCTGCCAAGGACCCATCTCTCAGAATGATGGTGTTTTTGTCCATCAGTAGGATTACCCAAAAACTACTGAACAGATCTGATGAAATTTTTACCAGTGGTGGCCCACTTGGTTACAGATTAGGGGTGGGAAAAAAATCATTTTTCGATGCAGACGTGAACGATTCTGAATCGATGCACAAATGGCAAAATTCTGATTCTGAAATGTGTATTTATAATGTAATTTTATGTGGCCAGAACAAAAAAAAAAAAAAGCAGAACCTTAAACGTGGAAGTTGGTGCCCACCCGGACAGTCTTTCGCGTGACGCACAACACTGAAGAGAGACTGCTTATTTTATTTGGATCGGGTTGCTAAGGCATCGCTTTCATGCCGTCTGTATATACAAATGAAAAAAGCAGACTCTTCAATGCAGAAGTTGGCACCCTGACGGTATTTGTCGTGCCATGTAAATATGTTCAGATCTGTGGTTGCGGCACTCAACACTGGCACAAAACTCCTCATTTTATTTAATTATGGGTGTTCAGATCAGTTTGCTGGAGCATTGCTGTCAACCTACATGGACATGTGGACTGTAAATTACAGTCAATGCACATGTGTGAAACGCGGCTGTGGCGAGCAGGTTCTGTTTGCCACAGCGAGACCAAAACATGGAAAGACCAGCAGGTAAGAATGTTTCCATTTTTCATTAGAAGTGTGTATAATATTTCTTTCACAAAGGAAAAAAGTCAGAGCACACTTAAATTCACAGCCTTTTTTGATGTTAAGACGAACACAGCACTTCTGTGTCTGACTCTGAAGAAGACAAGAGTGTTTGAAACATTATTATTTATTATGCATTTGATAAATGTACTTGGCATCTTTCACTCACTGCCACATGTGAATTAGAACAGTTAAAAAGGACATAGCAAATAAACTCTGGCAACAATCATACATATGTACATGTAAAGTTAATAACTATGCAATGTCCCCCAAAATTAAATAAAATAAATGTTAAAATAAGTAATAAGTCTACGAGCTAAGAAGACTGAGGAGGATGTAGTGTGTATCCGGAAAGTATTCACAGTGCTTCACTTTTTCCACATTTTATGTTACAGCCTTATTCCAAAATGGATTAAATTCATTTTTCCCCTCAAAATTCTACACACAATATCCCATAATGACAATGTGAAAAAAAATTGAGATTTTTGCAAATTTATTAAAAATAAAAAACTAAGAAACCACGTGTGAATTAAGTATTCACAGCCTTTGCTCAATACTTTGTTGATGCACCTTTGGCAGCAATTACAGCCTCAAGTCTTTCTGAACATGACACCACAAGCTTGACACACCTATCTTTCGGCAGTTTGGCCCATTCCTCTTTGCAGCACCTCTCAAGCTCCATCAGGTTGGATGGGAAGTGTTGGTGCACAGCCATTTTCAGATCTCTCCAGAGATGTTCAATTGGATTCAAGTCTGGGCTCTGGCTGGGCCACTCAAGGATATTCACAGAGTTGTCCTGAAGCCACTCCTTTGATATCTTAGCTGTGTGCTTAGAGTTGTTGTGCTGCTGAAAGATGAACCATCACCCCAGTCTGAGGTCAAGAGCACTCTAGAGGAGATTTTCATCCAGGATGTCTCTGTACATTGCTGCATTCATCTTTCCCTCTATCCTGACTAGTCTCCCAGTTCCTGCCACTGAAAAAACATCCCCACAGCATGATGCTGCCACCACCATGCTTCACTTTAGGGATGGTATTGGCCTGGTGATGAGCGGTGCCTGGTTTCCTCCAAACATAATGCCTGGCATTCACGCCATAGAGTACCAGCTTTGTCTCATCAGACCAGAGAATTTTATTTCTTATGGTCTGAAAGTCCTTCAGGTGCCTTTTCGCAAACTCCAGGCTGGCTGCCACGTCTGCCACTCTACCATACAGGCCTGATTGGTGGATTGCTGCAGAGACGGTTGTCCTTCTGGAAGGTTCTCTTCTCTCCACAGAGGAATGCTGGAGCTCTGACAGAGTGACCATCGGGTTCTTGGTCACCTCCCTGGCTAAGGCCTTTCTCCCAGGATCGCTCAGTTTAGACAGCCAGCCAGCTCTCGGAAGAGTCCTGGTGGTTCTGAGGCCACTGTGCCCATCGGGACCTTCAAAGCAGCAGAAGTTTTTTGTACCCTTCCCCAGATTTGTGCCTCGAGACAATCCTGTCTCAGAGGTCTACAGACAATTCCTTTGACTTCATGCTTGGTTTGTGCTCTGACATGCACTGGTCAACTGTGGGACCTTACATAGACAGGTGTGTGCCTTTCCAAATCATGTTCAATCAACTGAATTTACCACAGGTGGACTCCAATTAAGTTGTAGAAGAATCTCAAGGATGAACAGTGGAAACAGGATGCATCTGAGCTCAATTTTGAGCTTCATGGCAAAGACTGTGAATACTTATGTACATGTGATCTTAGTTTTTTATTTTTAATAAGTTTGCAAAAATCTCAAAAAAAAAAAAAAAACTTTCACATCGTCGTTATTGGGTATTGTGTGTAGAATTTTGAGGAAAAAATGAATTTAATCCATTTTGGAACTAGAGGGCACTCAGACAGCGCATACCTCCGCCAAAGCTCTGTCCCCCCTCCCTTCGTCCTCCCCTTCACCCCTTTGTCCGTCCATATCGCCATCCATCTGTTTGTTGCGAGATGGGGCCTTGGCAGAGGTATGCACTCACGGATCACCTCCAACATCTAATGAGTTCATCTTTGGGCCAAAGGCCACCTCTAGTGAAAATTATATCCAAATCCATCCAGTAGTTTTGGAGTACTGTTGCCACCACTCTGTGAGAAGATAAGAGCCTTGACAGAGGTCTGCATTTTGAGATGATCATCAAAATCTAATCATGTGTTCAGTGCGCCATTACACACCTTTCTTGAAAATTTGAATGAAAGGAGCTATGTAAATGCAATCCATTATTATTAACAGACAGAGAAATGACAGCAAAAACAATATGACTACATTGTATGACTACATACATTACATTTCTTCCCACTGATTGCTGATCAGTGAAAGCGCCTGCTGGGGAGACTGGGTGGAGGTGGAACCTGCAGGGTCTTGGCCCTCCATGGAATGAGTTTGACACCCCTGATCTAGCTACATTGCTCCGCACTGTGTGTGTTTATATACTTGCATATTTATTCCACCTAGCTGCAATGCTCCGTACTGTGGGTGTTTATATATTTACATATTTATTCCATCTAGCTACAATGCTCTGCACTGTGTGTTCATATATTCATATATTTATTCCATCCAGCTACAATGCTCTGCACTGTGTGTCTGTGTGTGTGTGTGTATATATATATATTTTATAGTAATACGTACATATGTATATTAGCTGCTCTTGCTTGCTTGTTTTTTTTCTTGCCTTCTGATTGTTGCTCTGAGTGTTGCTATCCCTGTGCTGTTGCAATCCTGGAATTTCCCCGTTGTGGGACTAATAAAGGCTTATCTTATCTTATCTTACATTATACCACTACATAATAACAAGACTGTCATGATTTTATTGGCCATACATTGGGGCTGGGCAATTCCACCTTAAATCAACATCATGGTTTATTGACTCTTTCAGGTCAGTTTCCCCCCCCCCCCCTTCTCCCTTACAGTTTACTGACAAGGTTCATAATCATTAAGCAATATTACACAACAGTGCAGTATCATACCATTTTTTTTGCAGTTATCAACTACAAATTCACATAGTATCCATATTATCCACCGCAACAAACTTGTAAGAAATATGACCATGACAAAGGGACAAACGCTCACCTGGCACGCCGACAGATGCGGACATGTTCCTCCAAGCGTTTGCTTTCAAATTTTGATCAGGATATCCTTTTAGTGCCAGATCAAAGAGTACCAGGTTGTTTGATGCAGCACAGTTCAGCCTCTCTGAAATGGTTGAAAACCCCCAGTAATGTTATTTTTATTAATCTGTTTATTTATTCATTTTTATTTTATTATTTTTTTTATTTTTTCTAGTAATTTATTTTTATTTCAATTTATGTTGCATTTTTGCCTTTTTGTCACTTGTCTCTCTTTGCTGTCTGGTATTCTGTATGCGTTCAATTGCTCAACTTTGTCATTTCTGTGTTGCATATTGTTATTAATTTTTTAAAGTTCAGCCTCTCCACTGTCCGTCACCTACTGTTGTTGTCTTGCTGTACCAGCGTCCTATGTCCCACCTTTCCTCAATTCTAATGGGCTGCTTAGAAACATCTGACACTGATGAGCGCAGCTGTACAGTAGTTGAACTTTTTACAGCCCTGAGTGCCACGACAAAAACCGGCCACCGCTCAAAGCGTTTCAGCACCGAAGGTGCTCAGCGCTGTCAACGCTGGACTACATAGAGAATGAACAGAAAATAGTCGCCCACAGCAGAAAAACTGAGTTTGGTGGACACACCCCCAATACTTTTTCTGCAGTGTTTGGCTTCCAGGTTGCTGAGGCACGTGGTCCTATGACATGACCACACTCATAACTGAGTGGACATGTCTTAAAGGGGTAGTACATGAAAAGCGTCAGATTAATATATGAAATATTCAAAAAATTCCTGCAATCCACATCGGGATTCAAATCACCACCAAAATCTAAACAACTGTTCCCTGTGCCATTACACATATTTGTTGAAAATTTCATCAAAACCCGTTAATGACTTTGAGTCATGTTGCTAAAAGACAAACCAATCAACAGACAAACCAACGCCACTAAAAACACTACCTCCATCCTCCCTTGGCAGAGGTAATAAGGCTGTAACATAAAATATGGAAAAAGTGAAGAGCTGTGAATACTTTCCAGATGCACTGTATGTGTATTCGTCTTAGCGCCAATAAAGACTGTGAAAATCTGACAGTGTGCGCCAGACTCTTTTCGTCTGTGATTTTGATGTCCTTAAGTTGACAACCACCTACAACAGCTAGCTTCTTTGGAACAAAGTGCAGAAAGCCATTTTTCTAATATTTACGTGCTAGGGGAGAAAAAAATGCATCGTCATTGGCTCGAATCCTGAGGTGCCTAAAGATTCCCACCCCTAACACTTATATATGCATTTAATAAATTAGATATTTATTTCCTATTTTAAATAATTGACACTTGTTTCAATGAAAGTTTTTCCATTTCCAATTATAAAGAATTCATCATATATTTGTGTAATTAAGTGTATTTATTTATTTATTTCAGTCTGCTGACCATCAATACTCGCACAGTGGGAGGAAAAAAAAAATCCACACTAGAAAAAAAAAAAAAAAAAGAAAAAAAAAAAGGAGGAGGAGATGCATTGAGAATTGTAATCAGCTCGAATCGGAGGCCGCTGAATCGTAATCGGCTCGAATCTTGCCTAAAGATTTCCACCCCTACTACAGATGAAGCCATTAGATTTTGGAGATGATCAGGGTCAGGATGCAAATTCTGGATCATTTTTTCCTCACTTTCTTTAACATTGTGATTTAGGGCCCCAGCGGAGGTATGCGCTCATGGTATGTAAAGAAACAGAAGGCAATCAGAGAGCGCATACCTCTGCCAAGGCCCTACATTGCAATGTTAAAAAAAGTGAAAAAGTGATCTAGAATCTACATCCTGACCCAGATCATCTCCAAAATCTAATGGGCTCATCCTTGGCATAAGGGCCACCTCTGGTGAAAATTTAATCAAAATCCATCAAGTAGTTTTTGTGTAATCCTGTTAACAAAGAGATGGAAAACTGAACCACAAGGAAAATATTACCTCCTTGGTGGAAGTAAATATTAAAACAAGGCTAGTTTCAGTGTTACTCAAAAATCCAAACATAGGCAAAACCTTCAAATTGAAACAGGTAAAAAAAATTTAATCAATTGTTATTCTAAGTTTGAAGGTGCCTTCACACCAAACGCAAATGGGTGAATTTTTTGTGCCGCACGATTACATTATAACTCTAAGTAAACACACGAATAGACATGAATTTACCATCCGAGTGAGATGCAGACAGGCGAAGATGCCTTTATAACTGCTGCAGCAGTGTTCAACCTACAGCAGAAATCCCCAAAATAATGTCATGCTTAGGTTTACATTATCCAAAGGGAGGCTCACCTGAAAAAGTTGTCCCTGTCTCCAAATTTCACAAGATGATGGCTGTTTCCGTTGCTAGCTTGCTAGCCTTGTTAGCACGTCCGTGGCAGGAATCCGTGAGTAAATAACTCCGACATCCCGATTCAGCTGAAGAACTCCCGGCCCTTCTGTCTCCAGGTGAGTGTCCGTCTCATTTTTAAACTAGTTTACTCTCCAATGTTGATACTTTTACTCTGGTCACAGCAGAATCTCAAAGCTAGCACTATCTCTCGGACGTGAACATGCGAATGCACAGTTTCGCGTGTGTTTGCCTCTTTCCATTGACTTTGTATGCATACGCGCCACCCATTCGCATTTGCTGTGAAGGCACCTTGAGACTAATTTTCTTCAACCTTGCCTCGAGTTATCCGTTAAGAGTGCATTTGTGTTTGAAACCAAACTCAGAACTACAATTTTAAAGTTTCTCCAAATCTTGACATTAGAACTATGCTTTGAAGGTAAACAACAGACACTCCAGCATGAAGCTTAAAGTTGATACCACGTCTCTGGCAGTTAAGAATTCACAGTTTTTCCAATGGAAAAATGACATAACAGTTATAAGTTGTTCCTTCTGCAAATGTGATGGTAAATTGGAGCAACACCTGATGGTTTTTTTGTAAGAGGCAACGCCTACACCGTTTCCTTCAGGTAAATGCAACAAAACCTTGTTGGGGAAAAAAATACGTCAGAACAAGTTACACAAGTTTTGTCTTGCTTATATCAGTCTGACAATATTCTGCATGTTTTCAGACATTTACTCAACCGTGGTTCTATTTAAAGGTGCACTGTGTAGAATTTTGGATAATCTTTTAGCAAAAATTAAGATAATCTTCTATAAACATGTTTTCAGTCATGTATAATCATAAATGATAAAAATCTGTTTGCTTTTTGTTACCTTAGAATAAACCGTTTATATCTACATGGTGCTGGACCTGCACCTCCATGGAGATCTCCATTTTGCACCGCCATGTTTCTACAGTAGCTCAGAATGGACAAATAGCACTGTACCAAGCTTCACCCAAGTGGCCCTAAAGTGCTGTTTGAGAGAAATCCCACTAAGACTGGTAGAAGAATGTGGAAGATCCTTTTTTTTTTTTTTTTTTTTTTTTTTTTTTTTTTTTTTTTTGAGACTGTCATAAATATGAGAAATCGGGATGAACATGGACAACAAAAAAAACATCAGTTAACACTGGTATGGCTTTTTCTACATGGACATCAGTGATGGAGATCAAAGATCTATGCTGAAGTTTAACCTTTCCTCCTCAACAGTAATGTTGATCTAACCATCACCTGTTACCCACGTAAGCATACATAATGAACGCAGTTTGATGGTAGATCGTTACATAGTGTGATGGGCACAGGCATAATTATTTCAACTTTTGAAAAAATATTGAGATGCAAAAACCTGGTGTAGTTGCTGAGATCAACCCACAGCTGCTGCTAATTTTTACTAATTACTATTAGAGTGTGAGCTCAAGCCTAAATGGAGAAAAAAGTGACTGTGCATGTTCATGATAATTTTTCTTATTGACTTTCAGGCCAATGTAAATATATGCAATTTAAATAAACTAGTGCGTACCTGTGCATGCCTGTGCGTGCCCATAGAAAGCAAGTGTAAGCAAACATTTCTGCATGGCCGTAGAAAGTTACTGTTACCATGGCAACAGCAACCATGGTGAAACTTGCGTTGGATCTTTGACGTCACCACTCATTCATTGATGTCTGCCTTTGATCTGTGATGCCTGCCTTTGATGTTTGGTAATGTCATAGTGAGTGCTATGATCATGAGTAATGCCTGTCTTTGATTTGTGATGTCATAGCGAGGTCTATGATCGTGAGTGCAAACTGACTTTGATGTCAAAGGAAGTCCTATGATGTTTTAGCAAGTGCTACTATGATCGTGACATCATGACAGAGATTTCTTGAATTCTATAAAGAGTGATATTCCTTGTCTCCAGGGCATGGGTCCCAGGCCACATCCTTGCTTTAAGTTGGGATTTTCTGTATTTCACCTTATTATCATTATCCTGGGTTGCTATTATTCTTATTCTTCTGTCTTGCATATTTCTTTCTTCATTGGTCTTGCTCTTAGTTTGTTTATCAGCACTGTTCTTATTATTATCGACATTATCATTATTGCCTTGGTGTTGTGTCACCTCTGGTCCCCTGTGTGCGATTATCTGTGCAGCCCCGCCCATCCCGTTTTGTGTAACCATGCCCTGCCATCTGTGTTTGCCCCTGCTTGTTACTGTTCTGTGTTATGTTGATTACGTGTGGGTTTTTTTGTTTTTTTTTTTGTTTTTTTAGCGAGTGCTGCGGTCTGTATGACGTCATCTAGACATCCTTCAGAGATCATAGGACCAGCAGCCTTACGGTTTATCTGATGTCATATAGACATCATGTAAACGGTCCTCTGATTGCAAACATCACAGGTACCTCATAGGACATCATGCAGACATCCTAGGAACATCATAGGTGGCCTATGATGGTGACACACACTGACAGATTTCTTGAATATAGAGTGGGGCAATACAGTGGGGCAAAAAAGTATTTAGCCACCAATTGTGCAAGTTCTCCCACTTAAAAGATGAGAGAGGTCTCCAATTTTCATCATAGGTATACCTCAACTATGAGAGACAAAATGAGAAAAAAAAATCCAGAAAATCACATTGTCTGATTTTTAAAGAATTTATTTGCAAATTATGGTGGAAAATAAGTATTTGGTCAATAACAAAAGTTCATCTCAATACTTTGTTATATACCCTTTGTTGGCAATGACAGAGGTCAAACGTTTTCTGTAAGTCTTCACAAGGTTTTCACACACTGTTGCTGGTATTTTGGCACATTCCTCCATGCAGATCTCCTCTAGAGCAGTGATGTTTTGGGGCTGTCGCTGGGCAACATGCACTTTCAACTCCCTCCAAAGATTTTCTATGGGGTTGAGATCTGGAGACTGGCTAGGCCACTCCAGGACCTTGAAATACTTCTTACGAAGCCACTCTTTCGTTGCCCGGGCGGTGTGTTTGGGATCATTGTCATGCTGAAAGACCCAGCCACGTTTCATCTTCAATGCCCTTGCTGATGGAAAGAGTTTTTCACTCAAAATCTCACGATACATGGCCCCATTCATTCTTTCCTTTACACGGATCAGTCGTCCTGGTCCCTTTGCAGAAAAACAGCCCCAAAGCATGATGTTTCCATCCCCATGCTTCACAGTAGGTATGGTGTTCTTTGGATGCAACTCAGCATTCTTTCTCCTCCAAACATGACAAGTTGCGTTTTTACCAAAAAGTTCTATTTTGGTTTCATCTGACCATATGACATTCTCCCAGTCCTCTTCTGGATCATCCAAATGCTCTCTAGCAAACTTCAGACGGGCCTGGACATGTACTGGCTTAAGCAGGGGGACATGTCTGGCACTGCAGGATTTGAGTCCATGGCGGCATAGTGTGTTACTGATGGTAGCCTTTGTTACTTTGGTCCCAGCTCTCTGCAGGTCATTCACTAGGTCCCCCCGTGTGGTTCTGGGATTTTTGCTCACCGTTCGTGATCATTTTGACCCCACGGGGTGAGATCTTGCGTGAAGCCCCAGATCGAGGGAGATTATCAGTGGTCTTGTATGTCTTCCATTTTCTAATAATTGCTCCCACAGTTGATTTCTTCACATCAAGCTGCTTACCTATTGCAGATTCAGTCTTCCCAGCCTGGTGCAGGTATGCAATTTTGTTTCTGGTGTCCTTTGACAGCTCTTTGGTCTTGGCCATAGTGAAGTTTGGAGTCTGACTGTTTGAGGTTGTGGACAGGTGTCTTTTATACTGATACCAGTATTAATGGCACCTGTTTGAGCTCGTTAACGAGTGGAGGACAGACAAGCCTCTTAAAGAAGAAGTTACAGGTCTGTGAGAGCCAGAAATCTTGCTTGTTTGTAGGTGACCAAATACTTATTTTCCACCATAATTTGCAAATAAATTCTTTAAAAGTCAGACAATGTGATTTTCTGGATTTTTTTCCTCATTTTGTCTCCCATAGTTGAGGTATACCTATGATGAAAATTGGAGACCTCTCTCATCTTTTAAGTGGGAGAACTTGCACAATTGGTGGCTGACTAAATACTTTTTTGCCCCACTGTAGATAAATAAATTAGAATATGTTTTCTAATTAGAATGTTTTCCTCATAACGAAAAACAGACACACAGAAAGACAGACATATATGGAGTGTGTGGCAGTAATGCACCTGTAAGCTGGTTGCTAACCGCCAATCAAATCTAAAAGAAGAAAAATTTGAAATCACAACTCCTAGTTGGAGGGACAGGTGAGACCCTCTGTCATTCCATAAGAAACAGAAATTCAGGTTTCTTCAGCAAAGGGAACAACTAATCTTTTCAATACTTATTGTCTTTATGTTTTTTAAAATATTATTTCTCGACTTCCGGGAAGATGGCGGAGAGACATAACGCTTAAACAGAGAGCTCTCCCTAGCCGGATTAAAAATCATCGGTAAATGGCCAACTCGACATAAGAAGAAATGAAGGCCAAGAAGACAAGGTAAAAGAGAAACAGACGGCTAGGAGAGGTTTAAGTGATATTTGTTGGACATTTCTAGACTAATGACTATTTCTTGGATAGTAAATACAGGTCTAGGGAGGGCCCTACACTCGGTGAGGACAATCCCTCCACCCACCAACAGGGACCAGTGGGCAGAAGAAAGGCCCAAAGTACGGAGGTCGAGATTTTTTAATGTGTTTTTATATAAATATGTGTTATTTTTGTTGTTAAAGGGGCTAGGAGCACAAGTTAAAAAAATGGAAAAACATGATTATGGGTAAAAATCTTAAGATAATAACACTAAACGTGAATGGTCTGAACTCACCTGTTAAAAGGGAAAGAATAATAAGAAAATTCAAGAAAGAAAAAGCCGAAATTATATTTATGCAAGAGACACATTTGAGCAAGACAGAACATGTGAAACTAAAGAGATTTGGCTATAAGAACTCCTACTACAGTTCATTTAAGGGAGGAACTAAAAGGGGGGTTATGATACTAATCTCAAATAAAATACAATTTGAATGTGAACAGGAAATCCAGGATAAAGAAGGCAGGTATGTAATAATAAAGGGTAGCATAGATGGAATGCAGATCACATTAGTGAACATCTATGCCCCACCAGAAAGTGACAAGGGTTTTTTTCAACATCTGTTTGATCTCATAGCAACACACAGTGAAGGAGTCCTAATTTGTGGAGGAGACTTAAATGCTGTCATGGATCATGAAATTGATACAACAAGTGTTAAGAAGACAAAAAAACATGTAACAAAATTCATAAGAACCTCACTGGCAGAAATGGGTATGGTAGACATTTGGAGGGACCTGCACCCACTCGAAAAAGACTATACACATTATTGAGCAGTCCATAAAGTACACTCTAGAATAGATTACTTCCTTATGAATGAAGATGACAGACACAGGGTGAGAAATTGTTGGATTGGAGGGGCAGAAATATCAGATCATAATCCTATATACATGGAAATAAATTTAAACAATAGAAAACGACAAACAACATGGAAACTTAATGTAGGACTGTTAAATGATGATAAAATGAAAGAAAGAATAAAAGTAAACATAAATGAATATATCCAAGAGAATGACAATGAAGAAGTGGACCCAACAATACTATGGGATGCACTAAAAGCCGTGTTAAGAGGTAAATTAATTGTTGAAACAGGAAAAGCAAATAAGACTAAACTGGAAGCGTATGAACAAAGATGTGAGAGACTGAGGGAATTAGAACATAAACATCAAAGCACAAATGACCCAAAAATATATCAAGAAATTAAAGAAGAAAAAATAAAGATAAAAGAAACACAAATGGATGAAATTGAAAGGAAAAATAGATATCTAAAGCAAAAATATTATGAAACGGGACCAAAAGCCACAAAACTGCTGGCAAAACGGTTAAGAAAACAACAAACAATGAATAATGTATATAAGATTAAAGACCCCACCACAAATAAAACCACAGTTAATCCAGAAAACATCGAAGAAATATTCCATAATTTCTACCAAGAACTATACTCGCAACCTGAAGAAACAAATACTAAAGATATTAAAAAATTTCTATGCACATTGGACTTGCCATCAATAGGAAATCAACAAAATGAAAAGCTAACAGCAGAAATAACAACACAAGAGATTAGAGATGTGATTAAGTCACTTAAAAACAGTAAATCACCAGGTAGTGATGGATACCCCTCTGAGTTTTATAAACTGTTTATAGAAGAACTCATGCCACAGCTTCTAAAGTCATTTAATTGGACGTTGAACAACAACAAAATACCTCCATCATGGAACGAAGCCATTATTTCAGTCATTTTAAAGCCAGGGAAAGATAAAGAACAATGCGGAAACTATAGGCCAATCTCTTTATTAAATGTGGATTATAAAATATATACAACAATTATATGTAAACGAATAAAGACATTCTTGACGGAATTGATAGAAGACGATCAAACTGGTTTCATAGAGGGATGCCAAACACATGACAATATCAGGAGAACAATACATATAATTAATCAAATACATAAAGAAAAGAAAAGCGCAGTAATAATGAGTTTAGACGCAGAAAAAGCATTTGACAGGGTTAACTGGAAATTCCTATATAGTGTGCTGGAACGCTTTGGATTTAACGAAAAATCAGTATAATGCATAAGGACACTGTATCAAGAACCTGTGGCAAGAATCAAGATAAACGGTAGCTTAACAGACAAAGTAAATATACAAAGATCAACTAGGCAGGGATGACTTCCGGTTATGGCTGCCACGTAGGACGGACGTGTCTCGCTCTGCTCTGCTCCTGGAAAAAAAAAAAAAATCGGCAAATAACTCTCTCATTTGGGACAGAACGTATCCCAGCATTTGGGCGAAGATATGTCGGCGAAGCCTAAGGCTGGAAAACCAGGAAAAGGAAAAAGCGAGCCGCCGAAACAGTCCAAATTAACGGACTTTCAGGTCTGTGACGCAGTAAACAAAACTCCATATATGGCGGAGGAGGCTGGCAACGCTGCGATATCTGCGGGGAATGGCGCAGATGCGCTGATGGCTGCCATGAGTTCAATGAGAGCGGACTTTTCCTCTAGATTTGATGGGATTATGACAGCGTTGGAAGGAATAAGAAAGGAATTGGGTGACTGTGTAGAACGAACGGCGCAGATGGAGCTCCGTCTCGCTAGTGCTGAAGATGACGTCACCCGTCTTCAATTAAAGGTGCGCACTTTGGAAAAAAAAATAAATCTCTGGAAGATAATATTTTGGATTTGGAATCTCGGTCGAGACAGAATAATTTGAGGCTGGTGGGTCTTCCAGAGGAATCAGAAGGTCGGGACGTATGTTCCTTTCTGGAAAAGTGGATTCCGGAGGTGCTGGGCAGCGAGGAGTTGCAATCAGCAGTGGTTCTGGAAAAAGCACATCGTATTGGCCCACGGAGAGATAAGGGACCGCCGAGGACCTTAATTATGAAGTTTCTTAGCAACAGAGACAGGATGAAGATCTTCAACGCTGCACGAGCTAAAAAAGGAGAGATTAAACACCAGGACCAGCAGGTGCGGTTCTACCCAGATTTGGCCACAGGAATCCAGCAATTGAGGAAGCAGTTTGATCCCGTACGTAAGGAGCTGCGCAACCTTGGGATTCGTCATGGTGTAATCTATCCTGCGAGACTGCTGACCACGTATGAGGGCAGAACCCACATCTTCAAGACCCCAGAGGAGGCGCAGGAGTTCATCAAGAAGATCAAAGAAGAAGAAGAGACTGGTGGGAGCTAAGCATGAACAAAATATAAGGTAGAATAATTAAGCATTTGCACAGGCATCTGACTGACTTGAAGTAAATAGTAAGTTTACAAAATATAGATTGTATTATATATTAAAAAAACAAAACAAAAACAAAAACAAAAAAAAAACTATGATGTACAAAGTTGTTAAAAATTTTGGAGTTAAGTTGGAAAACTACAGAGGAGAGTTAATGTTACGTCATTAAAAGCAGTAGAGTTAGGGTGATTGGGAGGATGAAGAAGGAGTGGCTTAGGCTGTTCCCCGTGGGTGTGGAACGGTCGATGGCTATATCGGGAGACAGAATTTTTCTTTTGATTTTGGGGGGTTTGCCACAAGTGTGGGAAGGGGAAATTTGTTTGTGTGTAGTTTGTAGGATGAATGTTCAACCACTCATGTTTTTGCTTCTCTGTATGAGCATGTTTACACTGCAAGGTAATCCCAAACTCTCTATTGATCATGGACCAAAGTGTTAATCTTAATTTAACTTCATGGAATTGCAGAGGTCTACAAAATTTAAAAAAACTTAAACAAGTTATGAATAAAATAAAGGACATGGGTTCAAGAATTGTGTTTTTACAAGAAACTCATCTGATAGAGGAGGATGTTAAAAGAATTAGGAGTAGATGGCAGGGAAGTGTATTCACCTCTTCATTTTCATCCCGAGCCAGGGGAGTTATGACTCTCATACATAAATCAGTTCCTTTTCAAGTGAAAAATGTAATTGGAGACAAATTTGGAAGATATGTAATCATTCAAGGTTCTTTGCTATTAGAAAATATAAATCTTGTGAACTTATATGGTCCCAATATAGATGATCAGAAGTTCTTTGCTAATTTATTTCTCATCTTATCATCACTTACAGGGCAACATATAATAGCAGGGGATTTTAATTGTACATTGAATCCAGGTGTGGATAGATCAACAGGACTGGATTGTACGCACATTGGATGTAGGATGACTATTAATCATTTTATGAAAGAATTGAGATTGTTAGATATATGGAGAGAAATGAAACCACAAGTTAAAGCCTATTCTTGTTATTCCAGTACCTACAAGACATTCTCACGTATTGATTATTTTTTGATTTCCACAGAATTAAGGTCCAAGATTCAAAACTGCTTTTATGATAACATCGTGATCTCTGATCATGCACCCTGTTGTCTAATATATGTAGATAAAAAATTGACAAAGGAATCAGGTAGATGGCAATTTCAGCATAAATGGCTTCAGGATGAGGAATTTGTCAAGTATATAGAAAAACAGATAGACGAGTTCTTTGACATCAATACTACACAAACATCAGCATGTGTAAAGTGGGAGGCTTTCAAAGCTTTTATTAGGGGACATATTATTAGTTATACAGGATCAAAATCTAAGAAGACTCGAGAGGAGAGAGCTAAATTGGAACATAAAATAAAAAGTCTTCAGGAAAAAGTGTATGCAGGAAGTGTCGGGAGAATCAATATACTTAAAAGTAATATTTTACCTAAAATATTTTATTTATTTCAATACATTCCCTTATCACCACCTTTAGATCTATTCTCAAGAATAAAAAAAAGTTAGTGGAATTTATATGGAACAACAGGAGGGCTAGATTACGTCTGTCTTTATTATATTTACCATTTGATCGTGGAGGTCTGAAATGTCCAAATTTTATGTTGTATTATTGGTCGGCACAACTGAGGTCTATGACATATTATTTTTCATCAAATGATCTCCCTCACTGGACTGAAATGGAATCATACAATTTACCTTTACCTCTTCCCATATTCATATACTCAGATTCGGCAAAAAAATTACAAAAACAAGTTAAAAATCCATTTGTAAAGCATATGATCAAAATATGGTGTGAAGCTAAAAACTATTTAAAAGAACCACAGTTATTGTCACAATTTAGTCCAATATGGGGTAATCAATATTTTAAACCAGGGAGAGCGGACGCTGTATTTAAAGTATGGAATTTAAAAGGGATACAAAAGATTCAGGATTTATATTTGCCATGTGCAGACAACATAATGTCTTTTGAAGAGCTGAGGATCAAATTTAATCTCAATAGAACACATTTTTTTAAATATCTTCAACTTAGAAACTTTATTCGATCAAATCAAAATAAAGCTCTCACTCGACCTATTTATTCATCCTTGGAAAAAATGATGATGAAAGATAGTAAAAGAAAGGGTATTATTTCAGAGTTTTATAACTCATTGACACTATCTTCAAGTGAAAATTCACTGAAAAGATTAAACTACTGGAAAGAAGATCTGCAAATTGAAATTTCGGAGGAACAATGGGAATTGGCTTGTACAGAAGCTCAAACCAAATCAATAAATGCACGCCTTAAATTGATACATTTCAAATGGTTAATGCGGATGTATGTTACACCGGAGGAGTTAAATAGATATAACAAAAATATACCAGATACATGCACAAAATGCATGGAAAGTAAAGGAACCCTATTTCATTGTTTATGGGAATGTAGATTAATAAGAATGTTTTGGGAAGAGGTGAGGGTAACAATTGAAAAAATAATCTCAAAACAAATCATACTGAATCCTAAACTGTTTTTGTTGGGTCTGTACCCAGAAAAGCATAATTTTAATAAAAGTGAAAGAACATTCATAGACCTCAGTTTGCTTAATGCCAAAAAATGTATTGCACTATTATGGAAAAAGACTCATAGACCAGATGTGACTCAGTGGTTAAGACAGATGTTAACAAACCTTCCATTAGAAAGAATAACATATATACTGAAATCAAAGGAAATTGTGTTTGAGAATATATGGAGACCTTTTATTGATTATGTAAAAAATTTAAACATAACTCTTGAAGAAGAAGGTGAATGATGTGTGTGGACCTTGTAAATTCCAAACTGGTGAACATAATATGTATACTTATGTATTGGATTGTCTAGACTAAACAGAGGAGCATTGTTGAAGACTTGATTTTGTTGGTGGTTGTTGGTGTTTTTAGTGCATTTTTTTTTTTTTTGTAGTACTTTAGCGTTAGTGTTTGATTGTTTGTATTATGTTTGCTAAAAAAAAAAAAAAGGTTCAATAAAGATATTGTGGAAAAAAAACTAGGCAGGGATGCTGCTTATCGCCCACCTTGTTTGCTCTGTTCATAGAGCCACTGGCTCAAGCGATATGACAAAATAAGAAATTAAAAGGTGTAACAATAAAGGGGGCGGAACACAAGATTGGGCTATTTGCAGACGATATTATAGTTTACCTTGAACAACCAGATGAATCAATAATGGAAATGATGAACTTGATAGAAAATTTTGGAAAATTATCAGGATACAAGATAAACATAACAAAAACACAAATACTGACATTCCACTATAACCCTCTAAGCCAGATAACTGATAAGATCAAACTAAACTGGAAACAAAAAGAAATAAAATACCTTGGAGTGAACATACCTAAAGATCTAAGCAAAATCTATAAAGCAAACTATGATAGGTTGGAACAAGAAATAAAAAGATATTGATAGATGGTCAATCTTAAATATGGATCTGAACTCAAAAATTGAGACAGTCAAAATCAGCATACAACCTAGATTACTTTACCTCTTCCAGGCTATACCAACAGAGATTCCAGATGCCCAATTCTCAAAGTGGGACAGGATGATATCGAGATTTGTTTGGGGAGGTAAAAAACCAAGAGTGAAATATAAAACTCTCCAGTTACCAAAAGAGAAAGGAGGCATGGGCCTACCGAGTCTAAAGGAATATTACTACTCAGCACAAATAAGATATATCATATGTTGGTGCGACGAGGGATATGAGGCAAAATGGAAAGAAATGGAAAAGGAAATTGAGGGACTCCCAGTACAAAGCATAATAGGAGATAAAGATGCATATAAGCAAATCAAACAAATAGACCCAATCACTAAATTTACTTTAGAACTGTGGTATAAAATAGTACAAAAGTATAATATAAAGGAAGACATAAAACTATTGAAATGGGTAGCATTTGACAGTCAGTTTGAACCGGCAAAACAAGATAGGGGATACAAAAATCTGGTGAACAAGGGAATCACAGCATGGGGCAATATCGGAAAAAAAGATCTCGGGAGCTTTGTAAACATCAGGAGAAAATTTAAACTAGAAAGATCGGAATTCTTCAGATATCTGCAGATGAGAGACTATTATATGAAGAAGATTAGGCATAACCTCCAAACAGATGTGAGCGAGATTATACAATTCATTTTAAGCTCATATACAGGAAATAAAACAAGAATTATTTCAAAGCTATATCAGAAACTTATGGCAAACAATCATTCAAGTAACTATATAAAGGAGAAATGGGAGAAAGAGCTCAATTTAAACATAACAGAAGAAAGCTGGCAGGAAATATGGAAAACACAACACACGTCAACAAATTCGAGAACATGGAGGGAATTTGGATGGAAAAACCTGATTCGCTTTTTCATTACACCACAGATTCAAGGAAAGTATACAAATACCCAATCTATATGCTGGAGGGGATGTGGGGCTCAAAATGCAGACCACTCGCATATGTTTTGGAAATGCTGCAAAATCTCATCATTCTGGAAATCTATACATGTGACAATACAGAGGATATTAGGATATAATATACCAATGAACTGTAACTTGATGTACCTATGTGATCTTAAAAGAGACAATGTTATACAGGCTGAGGACAGATATCTAGTTAAAATCTTGTTGATTGCATGTAAAAAAACAATCACAAAAAAATGGCGATCAGAAGTTCTTCCTGACCAAGAGCAATGGACTGACATTATTGAGGACATACGTATGATGGAAAAACTAACATATCGACAAAGAATGCAAGAAGGACTATGGGAAAAAAAATGGCGGAAATGGACACACTACAAAGTGCAACAACGAGACAGATATTGAAAGAATAACCAAAGACGCTGGAAAAACCAGAAGAATTAAGAGATGGAAACTAAAAACTTGATGCTCCAACATTTGTCCCCCCCCCTTTTTTTTTTTTTTTTTTCTCCTTTTTCTTTTTTACTCTAGCCCCTTTGTTTTTTTTAAATGTAGACTGTGATCTGAATGCAATATATATAATGAAAAATGAATAAAAATCTTAAGTTACAAAAAAAAAAATATTATTTCTCAAGCTTTTAGGACATGAACATTTTGGTGGAGGACATACAGGAAAATCTTACGACCCATTTAGTTTTTATTAATGTCTAACTTTGTCCCTAACAGAACAGACTGGGCAGAAGGATCATTTTACCTTTTCGTATAGTGCTGATGAAGAACAACTTTGAAGAGTCTCCCCCAACAGGTTTTTTTTTTTTTTTTTTTTTTTTTTTTTTTAAATAAGGCGTGTTATCTGCTTTTCCCTTATCTGCAATTCCTCTTTGATATGCGTTGGTTATAGTTTTAATGTAGATGTTGTCTACACAGAATGGATGAAATGCTGAAGAATACACCATCTACAGAAGAGCTCCCAGTTGTGGACTAGTAGGCTGTGGAGGACCTTCCAGCTCCAGAAGACAGTCCTGATCAGCTCTTGCTGTTGTCACTGGCCCTCAGCAGGCCGTTTCTGAAGAGGACGAGGAATGCTTAAGACAACCGTCCACATTTTAGATTAAAAAAAAAATTTGGCCACCCCACATTTTTTTTTTTTTTTTTTTAAATGAAATGATGTAAATACTGTCTCTGTAGATTATGTGAAAAGTTGCACACTCCTAAGCCACTCCTTAGTAAAAGGCACATGGCAGCCCACCTGGAGTTTGTCAAAAGGCACCTGAAGGACTCTCAGATCATGAGAAATAAAATTCTATGGTTTGATGAGAAAGACGGAACTTTTTGGCATGAATGCCAAGCGTCATGTTTGGAGGAAACCAGGCACCACTCATAAAGCCAAATATCCCTAATTTTTTGTGAGTAGTGTATTCAGAAAATGTAAAAACTGATGCCGTTTCAATAAAATAATTATATATATTTATACAATGATTTAGTAACAGTACTGCAGTTATTCTGACAGTAACTTGGTAAATTTCAATAATAGATACAACAGCATTGTTACATGTAGACCATGGAGTGGCTGCGAAAATATCACTGTTTTTAAGGTCCGTTTTGTTAATATCAACCAGCTCATTATACATAAATATGTTACCTACACAGCTCCATCATTATCAGCTTCTCTCTGATGATCTGTCAACCCTGCCCTGCACTGGGAGGAAAAATGAAGTCACCCCATAATGTGATCCTAACTTTTATTTATCGTTAATGTTATCATTTGTTATTGGTATAAACAACCAGTAACTAACCTGAGCTATGATTTAGCTACCACAGTATAAAATAAGCACTGTTTTCTTAGACAGTACTATATAACGAAAATATAATAACTGTCGTTTTAATTTTTTTTAAAAATGGCATCTACAGTGTTTTAATATTCACCTAGAGTGTAGTCGTCACTGGAAAGAAGGCTCCTGGATCCAGTAACAGCCAAAGACATGTTGGCCGATTTGTGTTTGCAAGAGTTTTGGAACATCGTGGCCACCATCCTCAACTAACAGTCATTGGAATTCAGAGATTGCAACAATCTCCAAATTGACCACTAGATGTCACTGTTAAACTCCACAGTGCACCTTTAATGGTGAGCATTTGCATTGTATCCTCTTATGCAACTGTCAGAGTGACTTACTTAAGGTATACATACGTATACTGTCAGGTGTGTCCAAACACAGCCAATGCAGGCAGATACCTATACATTCAATTACAATAAGTTACCTTAAATAATGGTAACTTCAAATTAGGGCTGTGTGATATAAAAAAAAAAAAAGTCATATCATGATATGTCATCTTCTTCTAGATTTGATTGGCGGTTGGCAACCAGCTTACAGGTACATTACCGCCACGTACTATACTCTAAATCATCACTGCATCTCTTCACAATATACATTTCCTGTAAATTCTACAGTTTAGATAGTCACATAAAAAGGACTTTTTTTTCCATGTACCATTTTCCCCCTCATAATTTTGCAGTGTTGTTATAAAACAGCTTTGTAATGTGCATTTGAGACTTGATTATCATAAATTTCAGGTTTTTCTTCTAAATCATATACGAATAGAAAGTAAACATCAATAAGTTAAATATTTCCTGAGCCAGAGGAGAATAGCAAAAAACAAAAAAATATGTCTGAAAATGAGAAAATTACCCATGGCTGTCATCTACAGACATAAATTAGCTGTTTGTTTAGATCAATGAAAATTTAAGTGTAGACCTGCAGCCTCAAGACTGCTATTCTGGCCTCATTCAACCTGGTTGCTTCTTAGTAAAAATATTTCAGATTGGTCATGATCTGAAAATCAAAGACACAAAGGTAATGTAATAAAATACATCTGATGAATTCAACTTTATTCAATATCACTACTTGACCAATTAAAATGGTCAGAAATCAAATAAACTAGTACATACCCGTGCATGCCCATAGAAACCAAGTACAAGCAAGCATTTCTGCATGCCCGTAGAAAGCAGGTGTAAGCACGGGCGTAAGCAACCACATCAGCACTTGTTCAGTGATGCCTGCCTTTGATCGGTAATGGTGTCATAGCGACTCCTATGATCTTTGTTGATGTGTGCCATCAACAAAGATCATGTACGATGCCTGTATTTGATCTGTGATGATGTCATAGGGAGTCCAATGATCTTTGATGTGATCGCAAGTCCCATGATCGTTCAGTGATGCCTACCTTTGATATCTGATGATGTCATAGGGAGTCCTATGATCGTGAGTGATGTCTGCCTTTGATCTTTGAAGATGTCATAGTGACTCCTATGATCTTTTAGCAAGTTCTATGATCGTGACAGAGATATCTTGAATAATATACAGAACGAAGTATAAGCCAGTATTTCTGCATGCTCGTTGCTGAAGGGTGTCCTCCTGTGTGACGCGGCTGTGTTGTTCACAGTCATATGCTGGTGAAGGGTGTCCTCTTGTCTCAGACAGGTGCGATGTACTGCTGGAACCTCAGGTGTTTCATCTTCATGGCATCTTTTCTGACATGCAGCAGTTGTCATTAATGACAACTGAGTTTCAAACTCATTCCATGGAGGGCCAAGACCCTGCAGGTTTTATTTCCACCCAGTCTCTTCAGCAGGTGTTTTTACTGATCAGCAATCAGTGGGAAGAAATTCAGAGAAATTACCTGTTGAAGACACTGGGTGGAGGTAAAACCTGCAGGGTCTTGGCCCTCCATGGAATGAGTTTGACACCTGTGGACCTCAGGTGTCAATAATATTGCTTTCCATCTGGTGGGTCTTCTTCTTCATTGAGACCACTGGTTGAGGAATAGGTGCGTCGTAATTCCAGTTCATGGACAGGATCATGAAAATCATAAAGACACATGGTATAGGACGTCCTATGATGTTCAGGCAGCGATCATATGACATCATAAAGACATGTCCTATGCACATAGACAGACAAATCTATGTGTGACATCATGAAGACAAATCGTCCTATGATCTCTGTGGTCTATGACATTATGAAGACACATTTGTCGTCCTATGATGCCTGAAGTTCATAGGACATCCTATGATGTTCGGGCAGAGATCATAGGCCGTCCTATGATGTCCTAGGAAGCAGATTTCTTGCTTTTATAGTGATGATAATTACATTAAGAGCCAATTTGCTCCTCCGACCCATTTCAATTTATTCTTTATTTTGCGTGTATGTGTCACCATCATGCACTTTTGCAGCTTTAATAAAAAAATTTCAGACAAAACTAAGAAACTCAGCAGTAATTTAAATCAAAGAAAGAGATGGTCTGCTACATGTTTCCAGTTAGCACAACTTAGCATCATCATTTAGCATTTTATAATTAGGCATGGTGTTAACGTTACTTACCTCCTATTAAAAAAACAAGGTTAGCGAACTATCCTCTCTGATGCAGTATGATGAAACACAGTCCCACATTCCTGGCAAACAGGAGTAGCAGCTATCTGAACAGTTTGGAGTTAGCATTAGCAACCACAGGACTGAAGCCTAGCCAGCCACCCACCACACCTATTCCGCTGTGCACAGTTGCGCATTGCAGAGGAGAGACGGGGCGCTGACAAGTAGTGGTGAGGTAGGAGCTTTAATGAATAAACGTGAGTATGTGCATTTTAAATACAATATAAACAACAGAGTATTCTATGAAATGACAGACATTTTTATATCGTCATATCGCACAGCCCTACTTCAAATGTTTAACTTTTAACTTGAGCTTTTATGTCACTACAAGGGGCATTCCAAGTATTTACTCAATGCAGGCTTCAAGTTTCTGAATAACTTGGGTTTATATTTGATAGGGTTCCACAGACTACTTATTTAAATGTTTAAGTTATTCTGGGTTTATAATGCAATGAGTTATCACCAGGGAATCAGTTGCTAACAAGAGAACATGCAAGAAAATCACAGCAAAGGGTCAGTTTATCAGGGGTATTTTACATCTTCCACATCAAACAGGCTGGCCAGGGCCAACCAAAAAAATCTTAAGGGATGCACAATAGAAAAGAAAAAAAAGCTTTAAAAGTTTAACACTGTGTGTCACAGCTGCTTATATTTCAAGAATTATCCATCCATCCATTCATCTTCTTCCACTTAATCCTTTTCGGGTCGCGGGGAGCTGGAGCCTATCCCAGCATCTTTGGGCGAGAGGCAGGGTTCACCCTGGACAGATCGCCATTCCATCGCAGGGCCAACACAGAGAGACAGACAACCATTCACTCTCACAGTCATACTTAAGAACAATTTAGAATCCTTTTGAAAATTTAGTATTACTGGATCTCCCTTTTAATCAGGAATTTGATTTTTTTTAAAGCTTGAGGCAAAACCCAAGGCTCTAAGAACAAGTTAATCAACAGGGAAACAGTTTTTAACTTTAAATGGGGGAAAAAAAAAAAAGCTAGGTCGTCAGTGGAGTAAGCAGCAAATCAGATCTTGTTTCAGTACCATTGTTTAAACAAATGTTGGTTGGGCTGTTCAGGCAAAACTGTAGGTCAAAGATCACTGGGTGGGGTTGCAATTTATAATGCAACACTGGCTCTTGAAGAATAAACCATGCTGTGTGGTGGCAATTATCCTTACAATTCATTTCAGTGTGACAGAACAATTTCTTATTAAATGAGTCATTGCTATTGCTTCATTTAACAAGTGTTTCTATCAACATACAATGTACCAGTAATAGACAAACATATCGGACTCAGAAGACCTGTAACAAGTCCAATCTGGCAAAAAAAAAAATTTAAAAAAAATACAGCTCTTAAGACTTTTCTTGTTAAATCTCGAGTCTTTCTGACACAACTTAAACAATAGCAAGTACAATAGTAAGTGCTGGTAATGTATAAAACTGGAACAGTATCACTGTGGCCCAAATATCTAATTTGAAAAAAAAGGAAAAAAAAAAAAAGAGCGAGAGCGAGAAAGAGAGCGAGAGAGAGAGCACACTACAGCAATATTTGGGATAGGATAATGACTGTCCTTTCTACAGAACTTGAGCCAATTAAGATGGACCAATCCCATGTTTAGAATGTTTAGAAGCGGTATATCCAACAATGAGAACCTGTATATGGCACTATTTTACCCAATCCTAAACTGTTCCGCCTTTAGCATGTCAGGTGTCAGCAGCACCTCACTGGCTACAAGAACAGGAGAATATGCAATACGAGGAAGCTAGTGGCAACGCCTCAGTAGCTTGTAGTATTGGACAGCACTCACTAATTTCAGTAGCCTCATTTCCACTACAGGAACCAATTTTGTAGGAACTTCCCCTGTGGTGGATGTCTCCACTACAGGAACCTCCCAGATAGGGAAAGTTTTCAGGAACTTGAAGCGGCCAAAGCCCGACTCTGGTCAGGGGTAGGTACCTCAGAGCAGACCCAAAAACTGCTGGATGGTGTTTAGGGTTGAATCAATGCTGATTGGATAAAAGTCAGCCTCATGACATATACAAAATGGAAAGAAATCTGACAAACCAAATCTGACCAGAAGAAAAGATAATAGTGAAGATCTAATGCTTAAAAATATATGACATAATGCTGCCGTGATTGCAGAGGGTAGACCGATTGTGGCATATGTGGCCATGCAGCATGAGCTTTGGGAGGATACAAACTAGGGCTGGGCGATAAATCGAATTAATTCGATTAATTCGCCTTTTTAAAAGTTGACGATTTGAAAATTTGCTAAATCGTAAAATCGAGGTGACCTTAAATAAATAAAATACGGGTTCTTCTTCTGCCTTTTATGACTTGAGCATTGGCGTATGCTTCCGCCTCTTGTCTCCTTCCGCCTAAGCACTCATGCTCCGGCCATGGCGGACACAGCACAACCCGAAGAGTTGGTAGAGAGAAAAGGGACTCATATTACCTCGATTATATGGAAGTGGTTCGGCTTTGACAAGACCGACGCAGAGCAAACTGCAGTCCTGTGCAAGGTTTGCAGAAAAACTGTGAAAACGAAGAGCAGCTGCAGCACAACTAACCTCTATCAGCACCTCCGGCAGAGGCACCCTAAAGAATGGGAGGAGTGCTCGCAGCTACGGGAGTGCAGCATGGCTAGCACTAGCCAAAGCAAACAAGGTCACGCCGCGAAGAAACAACAAACTTTAGCCGCATTATTTTCTAGTGTCGTGCCATACGGTAAGTCAGGGGCACGGTGGAAGCAGATGACTGAAGCCGTTGCTGTTCATTTAGGGATGGATATGGCGCCTATTTACACCGTAGAGAAGCCTGGCTTTCTCCACATGCTAAAAGTTTGGGATCCAAAATACCAACCCCCGAGTCGTAAATACTTTGCGGAGGTTGCACTACCAAAACTGTACAACGAAACACGACAAGCGCTTTATGAAAAGCTGGACACAGTTTTATTTTTTTCTGCTACTACAGACCTTTGGTCCAGTCGATCTCTTCAACCGTACTTGAGTTTAACAGTGCATTATATCGACGAGAACTGGAGTTTGAACAGCTGCTGTTTACAAACCACCTACTTTCCTGAAGATCACACTGGAGAGCTCATTGCACGGGGGCTCAAGAACTCCTTGGCACTGTGGAAGTTGGATGAGGAGAAAATGGTGTGTATGACTACTGACAGTGGCACAAATATGATGAAGGCCCTGAAGCGAAACCAGTGGACCCACCTCAGCTGCTTTGGACATAGGCTCCACAACGCAATAGGCAAGTAAAATGCAATGTGCACCATCATTTAAAATACAACATAAATCTATACTATTAAAATTTAAAGCAACACCTACTAAACATTATCAGGCATAATATTACTTGTTTAATTTACAGGGTTTTTTTTAAAATTTATTTTCTCCTATAATACCACTTTTTTTAAGCGGTGGTATATTCTTGATTCATTTACTACAACCACATACAAATTTATGTAATATTGCATTAATAACAATATTTTTATTGACATTACGATACATCAGCAAGGAGTTGTTGATATTTTGTATACTCTAGTAATGCTAAGCGTATTAATCATTCTTTTTCTTTACAGAGAATGCTTGTAAGGATGCTCGCATCGAACGTGCCGTAGGAGTCTGCAAGAAAGTCATCAGTGCCTTCTCCTTTAGTTGGAAGAAGCGGAGAGACATGGCAGTGGTGCAAGCAGAACTTGGCCTCCCTGAACATCAGCTCATCTCAGAATCACCTACAAGATGGGGATCACGTCAGCAGATGATCGAGCGTATACTGGAGCAGGAGAAGGCAATTGGACAAATCTTGGGTGCAGATAAGAAAACAAGGCACTTAGTGCCAACCTGGCAGGACATTGATGTTTTAGAGTCAGTAAATAAAGCCATAAAGCCATTACACGACTTTACTGATGCATTGTCTGGTGAGACATATGTGAGCATCTCTTTCATAAAACCAACCCTTCATCTGTTTAACAACAGTTTGCTGAAGTCGGATGATGATGATACTGAGCTCACAAAACAAATCAAAACAGATGTGCTGAAATATCTTAACCAAAAATACAGTGATCAAACCACACAAGACCTCATTGACCTTGCCTCACTACTAGATCCCAGGTTCCGCACAACTTACATTGAGCCAGACAAGATTGCAAAACTAAGAGAGAGAACCATTGCAGAACTCTGTTCCACCATGCATTACAGAGGCATACCAGTTACTCATGCTGCAGATAAAGACAAATTTGAGAGTCAGGTTGTTGAACCCCCAACAAAGATGAAGAAATCCCTCAGCAGCTTCTTTAAAAAGACTCCAGTTGAGGCTGAAACAAAGACCTATGAAGCTAAAGTTAAGGGTGAGCTGTCAGCATACTTGCTGGCACCTGAAACTGATGCAGATTCAGACCCACTTACATGGTGGAAACAGCATGAAACACATTTTCCCAGACTTAGTAAACTGGCAAAAAAGTACCTCTCAATACCCACAACAAGTGCCCCATCTGAAAGGGTATTTAGTACAGGGGGAAACATTGTAACGTGCACTAGAGCTTGTCTTAAGCCAGAGTCAGTTGACAGGCTTGTTTTTCTTGCAAGAAATCTAAGAGTTTAAAGCAATCAAAGCTGATGCAGTGTTTATGCACAGTATAAATAGGTGATGCTTCAAAGGTAAAACATATCCAAAGTTTATGAAGTTGGTGCTGCTTAAGTTCCTTTTTTTGCACAAGAGGCAGTATTTCACATGTTTACAAGAACTAGTTTCATTGTAGTTTTAAGATATTAGTTTTTGACTTTGACAGTTGATTGTGACCTTCCAGCAAATTATGCACTTTTTTGCACATGGTTCATGTTATTAATGTTTAAGTTTACATTTTTTCTTTTTATTCTAAAATATGTATAACATATTTATTTGCAGAATTGTAGCAAAAGTTGAGCCGTCATTTGTGTGACATATGAAGTGTTTGAGCTTTCGCCTATAATCCAAACAAGCTTTGTCAGCAACACTGACATGTTTGTAGAATATTTTTGTTTGCACAAGATTTATTTTTTAATAAATCAAGCTCCTTTTGAAATACATGTGTGTTGAGTTAATTGATTAAAATCGATTAATATCGTAATCGTCCAAGATGACCAAAAAAATCGAGATTTTATTTTTTGGCCACATCGCCCAGCCCTAATACAAACATTACAGCGGAGGGGGATAATACCGGCCACAACAGTTTGTTAGGATGTGAGTAGGGCTGGGTGATAAAACGATAATTATTGCAAAATAACTTTTCCTCGATACAGATATAAAATATGGTCGATGGAACTCGTTTGTTCCATGTTTTGTCGGACAACATGAAAAGCCAATGAAAATGAGAACACACCGCACCAAACCAATCCTGTGGTTGGAAGACAGTCACTTTTGATTGACGCACACAACAGCGTATGCAAGTAAGTGCACAGCAGATTATTTTTCCTTTCTCGCTGTTAAGGACAAAAGCATACTGGTGTGTTGTAAGCTACAGTGCATCCGTAAAGTATTCACAGCGCTTCACTTTTTCCACATTTTGTTATGTTACAGCATTATTCCAAAAGGGATTAAATTCATTTTTCCCTCAAAATTCTACACATAATTTATAATGACAACATGAAAAAAAGTTGAGATTTTTGCAAAATTTAATAAAAAAAAAACTAGGAAATCACATGTACATAAGTATTCACAACCTTTGCCATGAAGCTCAAAATTGAGCTCAGGTGCATCCTGTTTCCACTGATCATCCTTGAGATGTTTCTACAGCTTAATTGGAGTCCACCTGTGGTAAATTCAGTTGACTGGACATGATTTGGAAAGGCACACACCTGTCTATATAAGGTCTCAGTTGACAGTGCATGTCAGAGCACAAACCAAGCATGAAGTCAAAGGAATTGTCTGTAGACCTCCGAGACAATATTGTCTTGAGGCACAAATCTGTTGAAGGCTACAGAAAAATTTCTGCTGCTTTGAAAGTCCCAATGAGCACAGTGGCCTCTATCATCCGTAAATGGAAGAAGTTCAGAACCACCAGGACTCTTCCTAGAGCTGGCCAGCAGTCTAAACTGAGCCATCGGGGGAGAAGGGCCTTATTCAGGGAGGTGACCAAGAACCCGATGGTCACTCTGTCAAAGCTCTAGCATTGCTCTGTGAAGAGAGGAGAACCTTCCAGAAGAACAACCATCTCTGCAGCAATCTACCAATCAGGCCTGTATGGTAGAGTGACCAGATGGAAGCCACTCCTTAGTAAAAGGCACATGGCAGCCAGCCTGGAGATTGCCAAAAGGCACCTGAAGGACTCTCAGACCATGAGAAACAAAATTCTCTGGTCTGATGAGACAAAGATTGAACTCTTTGGTGTGAATGCCAGGCGTCATGTTTGGAGGAAACCAGGCACCACTCATAACCACACCAATGTTGGTAGCAGCATCATGCTGTGGGGACGTTTTTCAGTGGCAGGAACTGGGAGACTAGTCAGGATAGAGGGAAAGATGAATGCAGCAATGTACAGAGACATCCTGGATGAAAACCTGCTCCAGAGTGCTCTTGACCTCAGATTGGGACGATGGTTTATCTTTCAGCAGGACAACAACCCTAAGCACACAGCTAAGATATCAAAGGAATGGCTTCAGGACAACTCAGTGAATGTCCGTGAGTGGCCCAGCCAGAGCCCAGACTTGAATCCAATTGAACATCTCTGGACAGATCTGAAAATGGCTGTGTACCGATGCTTCCATCCAACCTGATGGAGCTTGAGAGGTGCTGCAAAGAAGAATGGGTGAACCTCCCCAAAGATAGGTGTACCAAGCTTGTGGCATCATATTCAAAAAGACTTGAGGCTGTAATTGCTGCCAAAGGTGCATCAACAAAGTATTGAGCAAAGGCTGTCAATACTTATGTACATGTGATTTCTTAGTTTATTTTTAATAAATCTGCAAAAATCTAAAAAAAAACAAAACTTTTTTTCATGTTATTATGGGGTGTTGTGTGTAGAAGTTTGAGGGAAAAAATCAATTTAATCCCTTTTGGAATAAGGCTGTAACATAAAATGTGGAAAAAGTGAAACGCTGTGAATACTTTGCGGATGCACTGTAAGTGCCAATCGAGTCCTGCAATTTTCAGAAGTGCCTGATTAAACAGTAACAAGTTCTGACAAAGCTAGTGCTAAGGAAAGGCTAGCTATGCTACCAGCTAACACCGTGAAGTGGATCTACACGGAACACCCACGGCTGGATTTCAAACATGGGTATGCATCTGGACAGTTTGTGACCCAGTAAAAATTAAACCGACTGACTGCCAGACATGTGCTTAAAGACTGAAGACATGATATAAACAGTCACTTTACCGGAGTGGTGGCCTAGAGGTAGAGCATCCGCCCTACAACCGGGAGGCCTGGGTTCAAATCCCGGCCGGGTCATGCCAAAGACCATGTAAAAGTGGAATTTCCTGCTGTCCAGCTTGGTGCTCACCAATAGTGGAACGGAGGAAAGAAAACATTGGTTATGCAGCCACTGTGAGTGCACAAGCCAAGTGTTCCCCCTGCGCCAGTCCCAAGCCCAGATAAAATGGGCAGGGTTGCGTCAGGAAGGGCATCTGGCGTGAAAACTCAGCTTCAAATGAAAGACTCCAACCTACACTACATAGAAAAGGGAGTTTAAATGACCAGTAAGTAAGTAAATAAGTGTTTTCCTTCAGACAGCTGAGACTGTGATCCACTGGAGTTAAAACGCATTTACCTGCTACCTGGATAAAGCCAATTCAATATTGGATTTTGATATCCCAAAAACATTTGAGGGACTGCCTGGATTCATGTCTTTGTCACAGCAGACATTTGGACTGTAGATAATGTTTTCGTTGGATCACTGCACATCGGATTAATCCATTACCATAAAAGGTAAGATAAACATGGACGGTTCTATGTCCCATACACGGACACCATGTTCAGTTACACCAACATAAAAACAAATGTCTGAAGTTCTGTCTGAAGCAGTCCGTTTTCAGCCTGCCATTAATAAGCCTGTAATGTAATCCAGTAATTAAATTATCTTGCCATGTGTGCAAGATGATTTTAAGTATGCATTTAAAAAGTAATGTGAAAGTTATTTTTCCAAGTAATGAATTACTTAAATCATGCAGTAAAGGTATTGGTAAAGTAACTCAATTACTTTTGAAAAGAACTAGTAACTAATTAGTTACTAATTTTTAGTAACTTGCCCAACACTGCTTAGAAGTAAAAAGGAACCTTTAAGCTTGACAGAAAGTGATTTGATTTATATTGCAATACGTGGAGGGGCTGAAAAGTTCATCGTGGTCAAATTTGACCAAATATGGTTTATTTTTCAACCGCAAGGATCCAAACGCTGCAACACCGATAGAAGTAGTGTGTGGACCGAAAGGGAGACTATGTTGAAAAATAAATGTCATTTGGTCAAATTTGACCACTATCAACTTTTCAGCCCCCCCATATATCGATCAATATGAACATTTTTTTTTATCGTGACTGAATTTCTTTCATGTCGCCAGCCCCTAGATGTGAGCCAACAGGAGACAGACTCCCCGCTGTTGAGTCTCCCGGTATACTCGCACAGCTATGCCATATAATGCCTAAAAATTAATTAGCTTAATACTGCTATTGTGGAGAGGGAACGCCCAGACAGATTGTATACCATATGCAGCCACACATGCATCGGGGTAGCACGAACACAGTGTAGAGACGAGGCATAGAACCGGTGGCTTGGGCTGTCCATAGCCGGAAAGTGATCAACACACTGCTGGCCATCTAAGCATCGGCATAATTTATGGGGGGGGGGGGGGGGGAACCCCCAAAAATCAAATCCAGCCAATATACCCCCCCCCAGTAATCATCATAATTATGATTAATAAAAAATATCTACAAGCGAGTATAAAGAAGTTGTTGTTGTTTTCATTTGCAAGCAACGAAAAGCAACATTTCTAATAATCAGACAATGCATCTCCCCCCTGCTGCAGACTTGGTATTGCCCAACCGGTCCTTGCGCCTTCGGAGCTGGGAGTCAGTTGTAAGGGCGGCTCCAGCAGGTGGAGATGCTCATCTAGAATGCATTGAGCTCACAAGTGAGAGAAAGTGAGAAGAGCTCCCACAAGGGCAACAAACCATTTTCAATTGGTTGTCAAATCCAAGAACAAAATACTCTATCCAAAATGAGGTAAATATCATATGACTGATTGAGCTAGTGACATGTTGTCTGAAGTTAGCTGGTTGCTAGTTTGCTAATATGAGTTAAAGGTATCGGAGCACACCACAGAATAAATGTGCTGCCTGGTAGAATTTAGCTGATCTGAGAAATGATTAGCTTTTCTCATGCAAATTTGGTCTTTACATTGTATTAATCATTCCTGAAACGTGATCAGAATGGATTTGTTCTTCAGCTGTTGGAGTGAAATTTATGTGTTTGAGCATTCATCAAAATGTTAGCAGCTCCAAACACTTATCAAGTACAAACAAAATCTACTCCGACTACCGGTCCTTAAATATAAATGTGTTTACATATTGCTCATCATCCCCAAGAAATTCAAGTTGACCTTAAACTGTTCTGTATTTTTAAAATGTCAGAATCTTGAAAATTATAAAATTCAATTAAAAGGCAAGTTTACTACTTTCGATTATAGACCCAAGTCACTCTGAAGGCTATTCTTACATATTCACGTTAAATGAAATTCATTATTTTTTCCTGCAGATCATTTTCACATCTTCCATCCACTGTTAAAATACCACAACTGCACAAAGGAGTATCTAAACAAACATATATATATATATATAAAATAACTTGGAGTTATTTTTTTTTTTTTTAATTTAAGTTTTTGTAAAGGGTATACAGGTCGTTACAGCAATGCAGTGTTTACATTTTCATCACATGTTCCCTTATTTTCTGATATCTGACAACACTGGAAGATTAATTCTTACAACACCCCTTTTTTTTTTTTTTTTTAAAGTGAAAGAAAAAGTGAAATTAAAGAGAAAAAAAAACAAAAAACAAATAACAAAAAAAAACAAACCAGTAAAAAACAAACAAAAAGAAAAAGTAAGTAAATAAAGATAAGAGCATCTGAGTAGCATTGGAACAAAGAGCGGAACCATTATTGAAATGGTATTTGTCAAAGATTAGATCTAATGGAAGACACATATGTGGTCCAGGGTTGCCAAAAGTTCATGAACCCATCCATGTCCTGTCTCAGTGCGAATGTCAACTTTTCCATCGAGTAAATGTCTTGGATCACGTTAGTCCAATCTTCAGGTGTAGGACAGTCCTTCAACATCCATTTTTTAGTTAGAGCTTTTTTGCTTGCCAATATTAAAACATTGAATAAGTATTTTTCTCCTCGTCTTTCCAGTGAGTCCGGTAGTAAACCCAAATACAAAGTTACAAAAGAAAAGGGAACTGTAATTTTGAATATTTTCCCCAATATTGTCTGTACCTTGGTCCAATATTGGTGGATAACTGGGCATGACCAAAACACATGAAAATGATTTGCATTCTTTTCACCACACAAGCGCCAACAGTTCAATCCCTTATGGGTAAATTTGTTTTGTGCAGGTGTTCTGAAAAATCTTGCCAAGTTTTTCCATCCAAATTCTCTCCACTGCAGGGATGAGGTACTTTTCCATTGCTGTTTATTTAGCTTTTCCCATATTTCCAGTTGTAAAGTGAAATTCCCCTCTTTTTCCCATCTCTCTTTTATATAAGATGTGTTGTCTCCTTTTAAGTCTTGAAGACCTTGGTATATTTTAGAAATGTATCTGATCCCTGGGATCCCTTTATATGCCATTAAGAAGACCTTCAGAACACCTGATTGGGCCCTTTCCAAAACCTCCTTTTTAAGTATATTGTTTATGTGGTGTCTAAGCTGAAAGAACCTGTAAAGGTCTTGATTTATTAGGCCTTGTTTTTTCAAATCTTCAAAACTTCTTAAGATTTGCCCTTTAAAAAAATCGTAATATTTTATCAGCCCTTTCTCCTTCCACTTTTTAAATCTGGTGTCTGTTTTATTAGGAGTAAAGTCCTGATCATAGGCGATCCATTGCAGAAGTCGATAGGGCTCTTTAGTTTGATTCTCTCTGACTATCTTAAACCAAATTTTTAGCGGGGTCTCTATCCACGGGTTAGTGTTATTCAAAAGCTTAGGTAAGGCATTGTTCCCTATTATCGCCTGTAGGGGGATGTCACTTGTTATTTGGCATTCGATCTCCTTCCATTGTGCAGTGTAGACTGGGTTACATATCTCTACTAAAGTTTTAATTTGTGCGGCTTTAAAGTAGTCCCTGATATTTGGCAGCGCGAGCCCACCTTTGTCTTTGTTTAGCTGTAGGGTTCTATATCTGATTCTAGGTCTCTTGCCCTGCCATATGAATCTTGAGATCGTTCTGTCCAGCTCCTGCCATGTTTTTTTGGGAGGTTCTACCGGTATTGTTTGGAAAAGGTATAGAAGACGTGGAAGTATATTCATTTTGACTGCTTCAATTCTTTGTGCAGTACCCAAGAATGGTATCATATTCCATCTTGCTAGGTCAGATTTTATTTTTGTCACCAGTGGATCATAGTTTAGTGATATAATTTTATTGAGTTTTTTCGGGATATTGACCCCCAGATATTTCATAGATTCCGACTCCCAGTTAGTTTTGAGTTTGCTTAGTGAATAATGATTTGGGTCATAGTTGAATGTTAAAACTTGGGTTTTATGCATATTTAATTTGTACCCCGATAAATCTCCATACTCTGAAAAAACTGAGGTTAGTTCTGGTAAAGAAGTGTCCGGCTGCCCTAGGTATATTAAAATGTCATCAGCAAAGAGTGCTATTTTATGTTCCTTCTGACCAAGTGTAATACCTTGAATTTTTTGGTTTTGTCTTATCCATTGGCTCAGAGGTTCTATGAAGATTGCAAAGAGCAGTGGAGACAGGGGGCAGCCCTGACGACATCCTCTTTCCAGTTCAAAAGATGATGATAAATTACCGTTAATCCTTATTTTAGCTGTTGGTTTTTTATATAATGCCTGTATAGTTCTAATGAAGTTGTTATGAAAATTGAAACTGGATAAGAATCTATATAGAAAAGACCAGTCAACCGAATCGAATGCTTTTTCAGCATCTAATCCCAATATGACTGCATTTAAGTTATATTTTTTTATATGATGAATTATGTGTAAAGTGCGTCGAATGTTGTCTTGTGTCTGTCTTTGTCTTATAAAACCTGTTTGGTCTAAATGAATTAGGTCTGTCAGTATATTTTCTAACCTTTTGGCAAGGATAATGGTAAAAAGCTTATAGTCCTGATTTAGTACACTGATTGGTCTGTAGTTGGAGCACTCTAGTTTATCCTTTTCAGGTTTAGGTATAACTGCAATGACCCCTTCTCTCCAGGAGGGGGGATTTCCCCTGTGTGGAGGACATAATTAAATGTTTTCAGGAGGAGAGGAGATAGTTGCTGTTTAAAGGTTTTGTACCACTCTGCTGTATAGCCATCAGCTCCTGGGGATTTGTTAGCTTTAAGTTTCATAATTGCTTTTTCCAATTCTTTAGGATGTATTTCTGACAGTAGTGTTTTATTTTGTGACTCCGTAAGCTGGGGAAGGTTTAATGTGTTTAGAAATGCCTCGGATGCGTTTATGTTTTTTGTGGGGGTATAAGTTCTTATAGTAATTCTCGAAGTTTTTAAGAATATCCTGAATTCTGAATTTTATTTCCTTTGATACTGGGTCTCTGATTTTGTAGATTGCTCTTTCTGTTTGATGTTTCCTCAATTTATAGGCTAGCAATTTTGCCGATTTACTGCCTGCTTCATAGTATTTTTGTTTCAGAAATGTAAGTTTCTTCTGGATTTCTATTGTGTAGATCTCATTTATTTGGTTTTTAATTTCCTTAATCTTGAGCGAGTCAGTAGAATGAGTGTTGCCTTTGTGTTCTTTTTCTAGGTTCCTAAGTTCTGACTCTAATGTGGATAGTTTTTCTTGTCTTAGTTTCTTTTGGGTTGCCAGTTTTGCAATAATCTTTCCTCTTATTACAGCTTTACATGCATCCCACAGTATTAAAGGGGATACTTCTCCATTATCGTTATCTTCCAAATATCTGAGAATATCTGATTCCAATTCATCTTTCAATGGTCCTTTCAGGACATTTGAATTTAACCTCCAAGAAAATGTATTATTTGTGTATTTTTGGATATTTAAGTCCATGTAGATCGGACTGTGGTCGGAGGGATCCATCAGTCCTATTTTACATGTTTTTACTCTTCCAATGTCTCTATTAAACATAAAAAAATAGTCAATCCTTGAGTAAGATGAATGTGGAGTTGAGTAAAATGCATAGTCTTTTACACTGGGGTTGAGTTCCCTCCACACGTCACAGATTCCCAATTCTTTTAGTAGCATCCGAGTCTTCCTGTTTTGGGTGTTATTTTGATGTGGGGAATTACCAGAAGCATCCCAGTATGGATTCAGTCTAAGATTGAAGTCCCCACCACATATCACTAAACCTTGAGCTTTAGTTATCATTAGGTCGAATACATTTTTATAAAATTTCCAGTTAGCCCCTGGGGGAGCATACACATTCAGCAGGGTGATATCTTCTCCCTCTAGCCGCCCAGTTACCAAACTGTATCTCCCTTCTTTATCTTTGTGTTCTGATTTTTTTTCAAATGTAATTTTGGTTGATATCAATGTCGCTACTCCCCTCCTCCTCCCTGATTTATATGAAGATGAAGAGATCATTTTAAACCCTCGTCTACTGAGTTTATTGTGTTCCACGTCTGTTAGGTGGGTTTCTTGTAAAAGTATTATTCCTGCTTTGTCTTTTTTCATTTTGCCTAGAATCTTGGATCTTTTAACTGGATTCAGGATTCCTTTTACATTATATGAAATTATTTTGGTTACACCCTGTTTCTCCATTGTGTTGTTTTGTTTAGTATAACTGTGTGGTGGCCCTCTTTTGTGCTACTCAGAAACTGAAAGAACATTAAAAACAAGAAAAACATTAAGAACATAGTGTAAAAAACTTTAAAACAAAAAGCTGTCATAAGAACTTCCTGAGCTGAGGTCTTTTTAAAGACCCTGTAAGAGCCTTGATGGAGTGAAGGCTCTGAGGGAAATTCCTCAAACTCTGTTACGTGTTGAGGGCCCTCTCTTACCCCTGAAAGTAGTCCCATGCTTTTAACGTGAGTTTCAGAACCCAATCCAAACTTGTAATGATTTTTTTTTTTTCTCCTTTTATGCCTAAACCCTGTGAAATTGTGTGCACCCTCCCACCCCCATCACATCAAACATTCACGCAAAAACAGTATTTGTTAGTATGAGGAGAACATGTGGATTATTGTCACATTTCTATTTTAACAAGTTTTTTTTTTTTTTTTTTTTTTTTATTACAAAGACTTATTTGTTTCAAATAATATGATTGTTCCATGAAATGTTTTACCACATGCTGAATATGCATCTCCTTTAATGTTTGTTACCTTGTATGAGGGGGGTTGGATGTGCGGATTGATTCAAGAGAAAAGAAAAAAAAAAAAAAAAAAAAGGTTGCTATTCCAACCTGAAAACGGATAGTTTATCCGCGACGCTCTGGTGCTGGGTTTCCCGCTGCTGGTCCGTGGATTTTGAGGGTCTTTGTGTTGTCCATGTTTGCGCTTTGATCTTCCCACTCGGGTCTGCTGCGGGTTTAAATACCGTTACCGGGAGCCCTCTTTTCGCCATGTCAGCTGTTGCTTCTTCCGCCGAATTATAGAGACATGTTTCATCGCCGTAGAAGACCCTTAACTTCGCAGGAAATGGTGTCTGAAAGCGCAATTTCTTCTCTCTTAACACCTTTTTCGCGTCATTGTATTCCCTGCGCTTTTTAAGGACCTCCGGGGCGTAATCGTGTTCCACGTAGACTTTTCTCTCCTGGTGCATAAATCCTTTTTTCTGCCAGGCCAGTCTTACAACCTCTTGTTTTATTTTGAAATTGGAAAATCTTACCAACACCGAACGTGGGGGCGCTTCCGCCGCCGGCCTAGCAGCTAATGAACGATGTGCCTTTTCTATCTTCAAGTCGGTGGTTTGTGGAATATCCAATTTCTCTCTTAGTAAGGATTCCACGCATTCTGCCATTGAGTTAAAACCATTTTCGGTTCCTTCTATCAGACCATGAATTCTTATGTTGTCTCTTCTTTGTTTTCCTTCTTGGTCGGTTAGCTTAGCCTCTATAGCTGCTTGTCTTTTGCGTAGGTCTAGCACAGAATCTTCGAGCACTTTTATTCGATCCTCTGTTTCCAAGATTCGGTTCTCGGCCTGGTCCACTCTGCTGTTTGTCCTTTTCAATTCTTCTCTGAATTCCCGAAATTCGGCCGTAACATCTCGGCGAAATCGTCGTAGCTCCTCAAATAGTGATTTCAGGCTAACCCTTTTGTTAGCTATCACCGGTTCCTCGTCTTCTGAACGGAGATCTTCCAGTTCAGATTCTCCGGCCGATACGTGTCCTGGCCTGGAGAATTTCAGTTTCTTCTGTTTTCCTTTAGACATGATGATTTTGTCTTTTGATTTTCACTCCTCCAAAAATCCGTTAAGTTTGATTTTCAAGGTGTTATCCTGGATTGGGTCTGAGAGCTTCAGTGTTAAGCTGCAGTCGCCATGGCGTCCAGACCGGAAGTCCCACAAAATGCCAACTTGGAGTTATTTTTGATCAGGATTTGTCCTTCAATTCACATATTAAATTTGTTTCTAAGACTGCCTTCTATCATTTGCGTAATATTTCCAAGATTAGGAGCATCTTGTCTCAGAGTGATGCTGAGAAGCTGATCCACGCTTTTGTTAGCTCGAGATTAGATTATTGTAATTCTTTATTATCAGGCTGTCCTAAAACATCTTTAAAAAGTCTTCAGCTGATCCAAAATGCTGCAGCAAGAGTTTTAACAAGTACTAGAAAGAGAGATCATATCTCTCCGGTTCTGGCCTCCCTTCAATGGCTTCCCATAGAGTTTAGAATTAAGTTTAAAATCCTTCTTCTTACTTACAAAGCTCTAAACAATCAGGCTCCTTTTTATTTAAAAGATCTGATACTACCGTATCATCCTAACAGAGCACTACGCTCCCAAAATGCAGGATTACTTGTAATACCTAGAATCTCCAAAAGTACAATGGGAGGCAGAGCCTTCAGTTATCAAGCTCCTCTCCTGTGGAATCAGCTGCCAATCTGGATTTGGGAGTCAGACTCGATCTCTGTTTTTAAGAATAGGGCTAAAACCTACCTTTTTGATATAGCCTACAATTAGGGAGGGATCATGTGTTTCTGAACCCTCCCTTAGTTATGCTGCTAATAGGTTTAGTCAGCCGGGGGACCTCCAGTAATGCACTGGGCCTCACTCCTTTCCTCACCCTCTAATATTTTTTTTTTTGCTGGTCATTAACATTTGTTTGTTCTCTCCCATAGATTGAGTCCCCATCGTGCTGTTTGCTCTCTACATGTCTGTTCTTTTCTTCTTCTCTATCCCCTCACCCCCCAGCCAGTAGCAGCAGATGACTGCCCCTCCCTGAGCCTGGTTCTGCTGGAGGTTTCTTCCTGTTAAAAGGGAGTTTTTCCTCTCCACCGTCGCCAAGTGCTTGCTCACAGGGGATCGCCTGATTGCTGGGGTCTTTCTGCAACTGTGGGGGTCCCCCCTACAGTTGATAGTGCTATGAGATGACTGTTGTTGTGAAATGGCGCTATATAAATAAAGTTGAATTGAATATAAGAAATAAACACCGGACTTCCGGTCTGGACACCATGGTGATAGCAGCTTAACGCTGAAGCTCCCAGACCCGATCCAGGAAAATACCTTGAAAATCAGATTTAACGGATTTTTGGAAGAGTGAAAATCAAAAGACAAAGTCATTATGCCTAAAGGAAAACAGAAGAAATCGACATTTACCAGGCCAAGACACACATCGGATGGAGAATCTGATCCGGAGGATATCCTTTCAGAAGAGGAGGAGCTGAATGAAGCTAGCAACAAGGTTAGCTTAAAAATGGTACTTAAAGAATTAAGACAATTTCGCCGAGAGTGTTGGGCCGAATTTCGTGAAATTAAAGACGAAATAAAAAGGACAAACAGCAGAGTGGATGAGGCTGAGGACCGAAACTTGGAAGCAGAGGAAAGAATAAAAGGGCTGGAAGAAACCGTGCTTGAACTACACAAACGACAGTCAAGACTGGAGGCTAAGCTAACCGACCAAGAAGGAAGACTAAGAAGAGACAACATAAGAATTCATGGTCTGAAAGGAGTCGTCGAGGACGGTTTCACCACAATGGCGGCATGCGTGGAATCCTTACTGAGAGAGAAGTTGGAAATTCCCAAAAACCACCGACTTGAAGATAGAAAGGGCGCACCATACATTAGCCCCTAGGCCAGCGGCGGAAGCGCCACCAAGATCGGTGGTGGTGAAGTTCTCCAACTCCAGAATAAAAGAAGAGGTTGTAAGACTGGCTTGGCAGAAAAAAGGATTTATGCACCAAGAGAGAAAAGTTTTCGTGGAGCACGACTACGCCCCGGAGATCCTTAAAAAGCGTTGGGAATACAACGACGCTAAAAAGGTACTACGAGAGACAAAACTGCGCTTTCAGACTCCATTTCCGGCGAAGCTGAGGGTGTTTTACGGAGAGGAGACGTGTCTCTACAACTCGGCGGAAGAAGCAACCACGGATATGGCGAGAAGAGGACTCCCGGTAACTGTGTATAAACCCGCAGCAGACCCGATCGAAAGAATCAAGGCTCAAACGTGGTCCACACAGAGACCCTCAAAATCCACGGGCCAGCAGCGGGAAACCCAGCGCCAGAGCTATAAGGAAAAACTGACCGTTTCAGGAGGGAATAACAATATTTTTAATCAATTTGTGCATCAAACCCCCCTCCTACAGGTAACAAACATTAAAGGAGATGCAGAATCAGCAAGTGGTAAAACATTTCATGGAACAGACATAATATTCAAAACAAATAAGTCTTTTTTTTTTTTTTTTTTTTTTTAAAAACTTGTTAAAATAGAAATGTGACAATGAACCACATGATCTCTCCACACTAACAAATACTGTATTAACGTGACTGTTTGCTGTGATGGTGGTGGGAGGTTGTGCACAATTTCAGAGGTATAGGCATTAAAAAAAAATAAATAAATGAAATAAAATCATACAAGTTCGGATTGGGATCTGAAATTCACGTTAAAAACACGGGACGATTTCCGGTCTGGACGCCATGGCGACTGCAGCTAACACTGAAGCTCCTCAGACCCAATCCAGGATAACACCTTGAAAATCAAACTTTACGATTTTTGGAGGAGTGAAAATCAAAAGACAAAATCATCATGTCTAAAGGAAAACAGAAGAAACTGAAATTCTCCAGGCCAGGACACGGTATCGGCCGGAGAATCTGAACTGGAAGATCTCCGTTCAGAAGACGAGGAACTGTGAGGAGCTAACAAAAGGGGCTAGCCTGAAATCACTATTTGAGGAGCTACGACGATTTCGCCTGAGAAAGTTACGGCCGAATTTCGGGAAGTCAGAGAAGAATTGAAAAAGGACAAACAGCAGAGTGGACCAGGCCGAGAACCGAATCGTGGAAACAGAAGATCGAGATAAAAGTGCTCGAAGATTCTGTGCTGGACCTACGCAAAAGACAAGCACTATAGAGGCTAAGCTAACCGACAAGAAGGAAAACAAAGAAGAGACATAAGGGAATTCATGGTCTGATAGAAGGAACCGAAAATGGTTTTAACTCAATGGCAGAATGCGTGGAATCCTTACTAGAGAGAAATTGGATATTCCACAAACCACCGACTTGAAGATAGAAAAGGCACATCGTTCATTAGCCGCTAGGCCGGCGGCGGAAGCGCCCCCTCCGTTCGGTGTTGGTAAGATTTTTCCAATTTCAAAATAAAACAAGAGGTTGTAAGACTGGCTGTGGCAGAAAAAAGGATTTATGCACCAGGAGAGAAAAGTCTACGTGGAACACGATTACGCCCCGGAGGTCCTTAAAAAGCGCAGGGAATACAATGACGCGAAAAAGGTGTTAAGAGAGAAGAAATTGCGCTTTCAGACACCATTTCCTGCGAAGTTAAGGGTCTTCTACGGCGATGAAACGTGTCTCTATAATTCGGCGGAAGAAGCAACAGCTGACATGGCGAAAAGAGGGCTCCCGGTAACGGTATTTAAACCCGCAGCAGACCCGAGTGAGAAGATCAAAGCGCAAACATGGACAACACAAAGGACCCTCAAAATCCACGGACCAGCAGCGGGAAACCCAGCACCAGAGCGTCGCGGATAAACTATCCGTTTTCAGGTTGGAATAGCGACCTTTTTTTTTTTTTTTTTCTTTTCTCTTGAATCAATCCGCACATCCAACCCCCCTCATACAAGGTAACAAACTTTAAAGGAGATGCATATTCAGCATGTGGTAAAACATTTCATGGAACAATCATATTATTTGAAACAAATAAATCTTTGTAATACAAAAAAAAAAAAAACTTGTTAAAATAGAATGTGACAATAATCCACATGTTCTCCTCATACTAACAAATACTGTTTTTGCGTGAATGTTTGATGTGATGGGGGTGGGAGGGTGCACACAATTTCACAGGGTTTAGGCATAAAAGGAAAAAAAAAAATCATTACAAGTTTGGATTGGGTTCTGAAACTCACGTTAAAAGCATGGGACTACTTTCAGTGGTAAGAGAGGGCCCTCAACACGTAACAGAGTTTGAGGAATTTCCCTCAGGGCCTTCACTCCATCAAGGCTCTTACAGGGTCTTTAAAAAGACCTCAGCTCAGGAAGTTCTTATGACAGCTTTTTGTTTTAAAGTTTTTTACACTATGTTCTTAATGTTTTTCTTGTTTTTAATGTTCTTTCAGTTTCTGAGTAGCACAAAAGAGGGCCACCACACAGTTATACTAAACAAAACAACACAATGGAGAAACAGGGTGTAACCAAAATAATTTCATATAATGTAAAAGGAGATCCTGAATCCAGTTAAAAGATCCAAGATTCTAGGCAAAATGAAAAAAGACAAAGCAGGAATAATATTTTTACAAGAAACCCACCTAACAGACGTGGGAACACAATAAACTCAGTAGACAAGGGTTTAAAATGATCTCTTCATCTTCATATAAATCAGGGAGGAGGAGGGGGAGTAGCGACATTGATATCAACCAAAATTACATTTGAAAAAAAATCAGAACACAAAGATAAAGAAGGGAGATACAGTTTGGTAACTGGGCGGCTAGAGGGAGAAGATATCACCCTGCTGAATGTGTATGCTCCCCCAGGGGCTAACTGGAAATTTTATAAAAATGTATTCGACCTAATGATACTAAAGCTCAAGGTTTAGTGATATGTGGTGGGGACTTCAATCTTAGACTGAATCCATACTGGGATGCTTCTGGTAATTACCACATCAAAATAACACCCAAAACAGGAAGACTCGGATGCTACTAAAAGAATTGGGAATCTGTGACGTGTGGAGGGAACTCAACCCCAGTGTAAAAGACTATACATTTTACTCAACTCCACATTCATCTTACTCAAGGATTGACTATTTTTTTATGTTTAATAGAGACATTGGAAGAGTAAAAAACATGTAAAATAGGACTGATGGATCTCTCCGACCACAGTCCGATCTACATGGACTTAAATATCCAAAAATACACAAATAATACATTTTCTTGGAGGTTAAATTCAAATGTCCTGAAAGGACCATTGAAAGATGAATTGGAATCAGATATTCTCAGATATTTGGAAGATAACGATAATGGAGAAGTATCCCCTTTAATACTGTGTATGCATGCAAAGCTGTAATAAGAGGAAAGATTATTGCAAAACTGGCAACCCAAAAGAAACTAAGACAAGAAAAACTATCCACATTAGAGTCAGAACTTAGGAACCTAGAAAAAGAACACAAAGGCAACACTCATTCTACTGACTCGCTCAAGATTAAGGAAATTAAAAAACCAAATAAATGAGATCTACACAATAGAAATCCAGAAGAACTTACATTTCTGAAACAAAAATACTATGAAGCAGGCAGTAAATCGGCAAAATGCTAGCCTATAAATTGAGGAAACATCAAACAGAAAGAGCAATCTACAAAATCAGAGACCCAGTATCAAAGGAAATAAAATTCAGAATTCAGGATATTCTTAAAAACTTCGAGAATTACTATAAGAACTTATACTCCCACAAAAAACATAAAAACGCATCCGAGGCATTCCTAAACACATTAAACCTTCCCCAACTTACGGAGTCACAAAAATAAAACACTACTGTCAGAAATACATCCTAAAGAATTGGAAAAAGCAATTATGAAACTTAAAGCTAACAAAATCCCCAGGAGCTGATGGCTATACAGCAGAGTGGTACAAAACCTTTAAACAGCAACTATCTCCTCTCCTCCTGAAAACATTAATTATGTCCTCCACACAGGGGAAATCCCCCCCTCCTGGAGAGAAGGGGTCATTGCAGTTATACCTAAACCTGAAAAGGATAAACTAGAGTGCTCCAACTACAGACCAATCAGTGTACTAAATCAGGACTATAAGCTTTTTACCATTATCCTTGCCAAAAGGTTAGAAAATATACTGACAGACCTAATTCATTTAGACCAAACAGGTTTTATAAGACAAAGACAGACACAAGACAACATTCGACGCACTTTACACACAATTCATATAAAAAAATATAACTTAAATGCAGCCATATTGGAATTAGATGCTGAAAAAGCATTTGATTCGGTTGACTGGTCTTTCCTATACAGAATCTTATCCAGTTTCAATTTTCATAACAACTTCATTAGAACTATCCAGGCACTATATAAAAAACCAACAGCTAAAATAAGGATTAACGGTAAATTATCATCATCTTTTGAACTGGAAGAGGATGTCGTCAGGGCTGCACCCTTGTCTCCACTGCTCTTTGCAATCTTCATAGAACCTCTGAGCCAATGGGATAAGACAGAATCAAAAAATTCAAGGCATTACACTTGGGTCAGAAGGAACATAAAATAGCACTCTTTGCTGATGAATATTTTAATATACCTGGGGGCAAGCCGACAACCTCTTTTCCAGAACTATCTCAGTTTTTTCAGAGTATGGAGATTTATCGGGTACGAATTAAACATGCATAAAACGCAAGTTTTAACATTCAACTATGACCCAAATCAATATTTACTAAGGCAAACTCAAAACTAACTGGGAGATGAATCTAATGAAATATCTGGGGGTCAATATCCCGAAACAACTCAACCAATTATAACACTACACTATATCCACTGATGGCAAAAATAAAATCGATCTAGCAAGATGGAATATGATACCATTCTTGGGTACCGCACAAAGAATTGAAGCAGTCAAAATGAATATACTTCCACGTCTTCTATACCTTTTCCAAACAATACCGGTAGAACCTCCCAAAAAACATGGCAAGAACTGGACAGAAGGATCTCAAGATTCATATGTCAGGGCAAGAGACCTCGAATCAGATATAGAACCTTACAGCTAAACAAAGAAAAGGTGGCTCGCGCTGGCCAAATATCAGGGACTATTTTAAAGCCGCACAAATTAAAACTTTAGTAGAGATATGTAACCCAGTCTACACTGCACAATGGAAGGAGATGGAATGCCAAATAACAAGTGACATCACCCTACAGGCGAGAATAGGGAACAATACCTTACCTAAACTTCTGAATAACACTAACCCATGGATAGAGACCCCACTAAAAATTTGGTTTAGAGTAGCAGAGAGAATCAAACTCAAGAACCCTATCGATTACTGCAATGGATTGGCCTATGATCAAGACTTTACTCCTAATAAAACAGACACTAGGTTTAAATAGTGGAAAGAGAACGGACTGATAAAATATTACGATTTTTTAAAGGGCAAATTTTAAGAAGTTTTGAAGATTTGAAAAAACAAGGGTTTAATAAATCAAGACCTTTACAGGTTCTTTCAGCTTAGACACCACATAAACAAAATACTTAAAAAGGAGGATTTGAAAGGGCCCAGTCAGGTGTTCTGAAGGTCTTCTTAATGGCATATAAAGGGATCCCAGGGATCAGATACATTTCTAAAATATACAAGGTCTTCAAGACTTAAAAGGAGACAACACACATCATATTAAAAGAAAGATGGGAAAAAAGAGGGGAATTTCACTTTACAACTGGAAATATGGGAAAGTTTAAATAAACAGCAATGGAAAAGTACCTCATCCCTGCTGTGGAGAGAATTTGGATGGAAAAATTTGTAAGATTTTCAGAACACCTGCACAAAAACAAATTTACTCGTAAGGGGTTGAATTGTTGGCGCTTGTGGGTGATGAGACTGCAAATCATTTTCATGCGTTTGGTCATGTCCAGTTATCCACCATATGGACCATTGCACAGACAATATTGGGTGAAAATATTCAAAAATAACAGTTCCCTTTTCTTTTGTAACTTTGTAATTTGGGTTTACTACCGGAATCACTGGAAAGACGAGGAGAAAATACTTATTCACTGTTTTAATATTGGCAAGTAAAAAAGCTCAAACAAAAAAATGGATGTTGAAGGACTGTCCTACACCTGAAGATTGGATTAACAGGATTCAAGACATTTATATCGATGGGAAAAGTTGACATTCGCACTGAGACAGGACTGGATGGGTTCTTGAACTTTTGCCAACCCTGTATCGCATATGTGTCTTCCATTAGATCTAATCTTTGACAAATACCATTTCAATAATGGGGCACCTCTCCTTTGTTCCAATGCTACTCAGATACTCTCTCATTTTTTTCCTCTCTTTTGTTTGTTTGTTTTTTTTTCCCTTTTAATTTCTCTTTTTCTTTCACTTAAAAAGGGTGTTGTAATAATTATTCTTCCATTTGTTGTCAAAAAAACAAAAAAAGGGAACATGTGATGAAAATGTAAACAATGCAATGCTGTAATGACATGTATAACCCTTTACAAAAACGTAAAAAAAAACTACCAAAACAAAAACCTGAAAAAAAAGGAATAAACACCAAATAGATGAAACGAAAGAAGAGATTCATTTCACACTCCAAACTTTATGAACTTTTTTACATAATGTGTTAAAATGAGTTCAAGAGCACTACAATACCAGCACTATTGATTTATTTTATTTAATTATTGAGCTGAAAATCAAATTTCGAGTTTCCGTTTCCACTTTATTTAATCACAAGACAGCATTACACCAATTAGGCAGTGACCAACACAGACAGTTAATGGCTTATTATCCCTGTACAGCGATTTAGCACCTAGTATAACAAGATTCATCACCTTAACACTGTACCTTTTGAGTTTGTTGGTGTGAAGCAGACGGACAGAGACGAAAATTCAATATCGCTAATTCTTAATCTCAAATTGTTGTCTGAGACGAGCTAAGTCGAAACCGCACATGTTTTGGTGTCAACAAATGTCGAATAAGGTGACAATGCGCTCTTGAAGTAACGCTGTTTGTGCAAGCTGTCTGACCCAGCCAAGCGATCAGCGCTAGAAGATGGCCACTGACTGTGTGACGTCACCACCCGGCAAACACACGCACACGTCGGACGGCGCCAGTGCTGTGATTTGCTCATGCAACACTTGATGTTACATCTTAAAATCGGCGATTACGGATATTTCTCGGAATACTTGTGGATTACAGAAATAGATTATTTAGTGAGATTAGGATTTCAGGAATCGAATTAATATGGTTTGGCGTTGTGTTGTCTACAGGTGCGATGGTATACCTGCTGTGTTTTGCTTCATGCAACACTTGATGTTTACGTTTTAAAAATCGGCAATTACGGATATTTCTCGGATTACCAAATATTTTCATGATCATAAGAACGGTTAGGGGGAAAAAACATGCTGAAGAAAGACAGTTTAACTCACCGGTTACTTATATTGGAAGTCCATCCTCCTGTGTTTTTTAGAAGCAAAGTTCTCAATTACAGAGACATACAGTGTTCCCTATTGCTTCAGCTTCTGTTTAAAGCAGCTCCAGGAAATAGTACCCAGGTTTGTCAGTCTTTCTTGTCCACATATATTTTGCAGGTGTCATGGCTCGCCGCTCTCAGGCATCTGCCTCAGCTGCGCGCACACCTGCACCTCGTTAGCGCCCTACATGTCAGTAGACATTTCGTTTACAGCGATTTCGAGAATAAGATGCAATTTGCAAAATAGAGTGGTGATAAAGAAAACGGGCTTATTCCACTATATATCCTATCGATTCCCAAGTCTGACTGAGACAAGTGTCAGTGATCAGTGGCGTGAAAAGCAAGGGGTGATCTACCGATGCAATCAGCTGTCAGAAAACGAGAAGTAAACAGGGTAAGTTTGGATTTTTAATATTCACAGCAAATGTTTACTAAACATTTTAAATGAATTCCAAGCAATGGATGATTTTCAAAATCAAACATGTAAAAGTAAGAAGAAATTACCAACGACCGTTCAGCTTTCAATTTTTAGGGAAGCAACATATTTGCTAGAAAAATAAATATAAGCCTAAGATTGTAAGAGAAATGTGCTTTTATAAAAATGGAACCCCAATTTTCTACCATAAAAATGGTGCCATTATAACTGTGAAATGTTATTTATTGGAATATAATAACTGCTATATCTGGAAACTAGTTATTTTCTTAATCTGTAGTGATACTCCATTGATTTTTGTATTTCTTTGTATATTTCTGCTGTGTTTTCAAACGTTCATACAAAGGTGGTATAGTATGTAATATTTCTTTTCAAATTGAGAAGAATTTAGTGTGTTCAAATTATTCAAATGTATATGACATGCGACTTTGATGAATGCTGAACTATGAGAATTATAACATTGACATGAACATTAATAAACTCAATATATGATTTACACAACTTATTTACATATCATTGTTCACAAATCTAATCTTGGTAGGCAAAAATCCCTTGTAGTGATCAGATGGGATGTTTTCTCTGATGAGGCTCACTGCACAGGCAGGCAACATAACCCACACTTCGTTTCCCACAAATAAGGCTGAATACCCCCCTCAGCACCACCCAAAACTACTTCATCATCCGATTCTTCATTTTCAATGTCATCATTTATATTGAGTCGTCAAACTCGAGAAAATAATCGCTGTCCAAATCACTTTGTTCTCGTTCTGCCATTTTCTATTGCTGTTGTGACAGTCACCAATGCCCCGCACCTATCGAGAGATGGCGGTACTTGCAGCCTCACTAAGTGAAGGCTGAGCTATGAGCAAATAAGGTCATTTATGGAAGCTGGTGACACATATTAAATCGCGGGAATAGACAGAATAGAATATTTTCATACAATCTGCTGATTGGTTCATACAATCTCACTTCCCGCTCTTCAAGGGAGAGTAGAACGCTTCTCTCTTTTCTCTCTGCTCTAGCTCCCCACTTCCCTAACTAACTGGATCCCAGCTTGCTGTTTGTCTGTCTGCGTCTACTGCTGATTATCGAAAGAAATTATGGGAATTGATAACTGGGCTTCGAACGCAATTGACACTATTTTTTCAACAAGGAACAGTGCTCCGGGGGGAAGCTGTTTGCCCCGCAGGGACGGCTCCAGCGGGCTATTTACGGGTGACAAGTGTTTGGAGGATCTTGTGCCTGAGTAATCTCTCTATCGAAGATATTGAAGATTTGTACAGTATATCTTCGTAATAATGGTGAACTGGGATCGTTCTGATTGGAACTGGGATTGTCCCTGGTGTACCGCAAATTGCTGAAGATGGATACAACCTATCAAAATGCTGGCCACGCGAGGTGCATCCATCAAATTGGAAAAAATGGAGGAGACTTTGATAGCGACAAATGGAGAACTGTTTCGGAAGGTGGATTACATCATGGTTACGCTTAAGTCTATCCACGACGGACTCAAAGCCCCGCAATGAAGGATTAAGCACTGAATCTGCAGAGAAAATAAAGTTCTTTCTCTGTGATCAGTCTATTTGGCTCAATTTCCCTTACAAAAATCCTCCTGATAATCCCCAGTCTTTGTTTTTCAAAACACTGAGCACACGGCCTCTGGACAGTAGCTGCTTGGGACAATTGCCAAGGACAATTGCTGCAGCCAGACAAAACATCTTCTGCCAAAGTGTCCTTGTGCTCATATTGATACAACATTGCTTCAACACTACATCCACACTGACCCAGAAACTGACAAGATAACATTCACTGCTCTCCTTGTGTCCTGTGAACTCTGGTCTTGAATGTGCATCGTGGGCTTTTTTTGTCCTTGTAATCATAATATTGATTACTTATGGTCAATATTCTGAATTCAATGATTTTTTTTGCTCCTTCCTATTGTATGATTTCTTATCTGTACCATCCTGTCGGCAGGCGCGTCCCCGATGCAGCCGTGTCACTGGAAATGCAGGTTCATTTTCTGTGTCAAGTCAAATTCTCTCGTATGTTATCAGTGATCTGTTAATGTACTTGGCAATAAATCTTTTTCTGATTCTGAAAAAAATGTCACTGTCCGTCTGCTTTAAGGGTTCATTTGCAATAAAGGGAGCACTAAAAAAAATTAATAAATAAGAAGTTGCAATGCTTCTTCCAGCATTTGTCACTACCTCCAGCCTGTTGCTTTTCCTGTATGGTCACTTCAGCACTGAGTGTGTGTGTGTGTGTGTGTGTGTGTGTGTGTGTGTGTGTGTGTGTGTGTGTGTGTGTGTACTAAAAGCATATTATAAACCCATTTAAAGTTAAAGCTGTCCTCACTACCAACTTTTGGGGCTCCAAATATTCAGTCCCTTTTTTTCTCCCTTAGTAAACTTCAGTGTTTTATGTAGCACTGTGACATTTCCAATGTCACTTTTTCGTGTGTGCAACTTTTTTGTCAGTTTACAGCGTTTCTTGTAACACAGACATTTTTTCTTACACATCTGTCTACTTTTTGTATAAAAATGCAGTATTTCCCCCATGTCGTTTTCCCCTTATTCACAGTTTCTCACAAAAATGTAGCATTTTTCTCAAATTTGTCACGGAAAATAAGCCTTTTTCCTTACATATTTGCAAAATCATTTACATTTCTGATTTTTTTATATCATTTTTTTTTGACTATCATCACATTGTTTTTTTCTTGTGAATTTATACCATTTTCTCCTAAATTTGCATGCTTTTTCTGGTAAATTTGGTAAAGCTAAATTTGTTAGTTACCTTTTTGTTGGATGGGGGCGGGGGGGAATACCTGAATCCTAAATTTGAAAACTGAATGTCATTGTAAATCTTTGGTGCCTCTGGTAGGGTCACCCAAGATAAACTGGTCCTGGGTGAAGGGCCAGACTAAGAACGATCCAACAGACTCTCATAATGAATGTTAGAACAAGGATTCAGTGTACCCCTACTGGTATGGGGTTACCAGGGCCCCACCCTGGAGCCAGACCTGGGGGAGGGGCTCGATGGCTAACACCTGGTGGCCAGGTTTCTGCCCATGGGACTCGTCCGGGCTCACCCTGAAGGAGTTACATGGGTCTGCCCCCCAGTGGGCTCACCACCTGCAGGAGGGACCATGGGGGTCCGGTGCTATGTGGATCAGGTAGTGGTCAAAAGCAGAGACCTTGGCGGTCTGATCCCAGGTTTCCTAAACTGGCTTTTGGGACGTGGAATGTCACCTCTCTGGTGGGGAAGGAGTCTGAGCTGGTGCATGAGGTTGAGAGATATTGACTAGATATAATCAGCCTCACCTCAACACACAGTTCTGGTACCAGTCTCCTGGAGAGGGGCTGGAGCTTGGCCTACTCTGGAGTTTCCCCGGGCGAGAGGGGATGAGCAGGAGTGGGTATTCTTGTATCCTCCTCACCTTGGTGCCTCTATATTGGAGTTTTCCCCAGTGGATGAAAGGGCTGTTTCACTGCATCTTTGGGTTGGGAAACCGGTCCTGACCATCATTTGTGTCCATGCACCAAATGATGGTTCAGAGTACCCACCCGTTTTGGAGTCTCTGACTGGGGTGTTGGAGTGTGCTCCTCTTGTAGACTCCATTGTCCTACTGGGGAACTTCAATGCACACGTGGGCAATGACAGTGAAACCTGGAGGGGGGTGATTGGGAGGAATGGCCTGCACGATCTGAACTTGAGTGGTGTTCAGTTATTGGACTTCTGTGCTAACCACAGTTTGTCCATAACAAACACTACGTTCAAGCATAAAAGTGTCCACATGTGCACCTGGCACCAGAACACCCTAGGTCACAGGTCAATGATCGATTTTGTTATTGTGTCATCAGACCTGCAACTGTATGTCTTGGACGCTCTGCACCTCTCTCTACACTCTTAGAGAGAGGTGCAGAGCTGTCAACTGATCACCACATGGTGGTGAGTTGGATCCGGTGGCAGGGGAGGATGCCATTCAGACTTGGTAGACCCAAACGCATAGTGAGGGTGTGCTGGGAATGTCTGGCTGAGGCCTCTGTCCGGGAGGTCTTCAACTCCCACCTCCGGAAGAACTTCAACCACATTCCAAGGGAGTCTGGAGACATGGAGTCTGAATGGGCCATGTTCTCCACCTCCACTGTTGAAGTGGCTGCTCAGAGCTGTGGCCACAAGGCCGTCAGTGCATCTCGTGCTGGCAACCCCCGAACCAAGTGGTGGATACCAGTGGTGGTGGGGGGCATTAAGCTGAAGGAGGAGTCTTATTGAGTTTGGTTGGCTTGTGGGACTCCCGAAGCAGCTGAGGTGCACCGGCAGGCCAAGCGGAGTGCAGCTCGGGTGGTTGCTGAAGCAAAAACTCGGGTGTGGGAGAAGCTCAGTGAGGCTATGGAACAAGACTTTCGGTCAGCCTTGAAGAGATTCTGGGAAACTGTCCAGTGGCTCAGGAGGGGGAAGCAGCTCCTTGTCCACACTGTGTATGGTGCAGATGGAGTGTTGCTGACTTCGACTGGGGTTATTGTCAGGCGATGGAAGGAATACTTCAAAGATCTCCTCAATCCCACTGACACACCTTCCACAGAGGAAGCAGGGCTTGTGAGACAAGGGGGACGACTCACCCATCACAGGGGCTGAGGTTGCCAAGGTGGTTAAAAAGCTCCTTGGTGGCCATGCCCCAGGGGTGGACAAGATTCGCCCTGAGTACCTCAAGGCCCTGGATGTAGTAGGGCTGTCATGGTTGACACGCCTCTGCAACATTGTGTGGAGGTCGGGGACAGTGCCTTTGGCATGGCAAAACGGGGTGGTGGTTCCCCTCTTCAAGAAAGGAGACTGGAGGGTGTGCTTCAACTTTAGATGGATCACACTCCTCAGCCTTCCTGGGAAGGTCTATGCCAAGGTACTGGAGAGGAGAGTCCAGCCGTTGGTTGAACCTCGGATTCAGGAGGAGCAATGAGGTTTTCGTCCTGGCTGTGGTACATCGGACCAACTCTTTACCCTCTCGAGAATCCTCAAGGGTTCGTTGGAGTTTGCCCAACCAGTTTACATGCATTTTGTGGACTTTGAGAAGGCATTCGACTGTGTCCCTCGTGGTTTTTTGTGAGGGGTGCTTCGGGAGTATGGGGTATTGGGCTTGTTGTTACAAGCTATCCAGTCTCTATACGACTGTTGTGAGAGTTTGGTTCGTATTGCCAACACTCTGTCGGACTCATTCCCAGTGAGAACTGGACTCCACCAAGGCTGCCCTTTGTCACCGATGCTGTTCATAATTTTTATGGACAGGATGTTTAGGCGCAGCCAAGGATTGGAGGGTGTCGTGCTTGGTGACCACAGGATCTCATCTCTGTTGTTTGCAGATGATGTTGTCCTGTTGGCTTCATCCAGCAATGACCTACAGGTCTTACTGGGATGGTTTGCCACCAAGTGTGAAGTGGCTGGGATGAGAATCAGCGCCCCCTACCACCAATGGACAGGAAGTTGCCATAACTCACATATGGAATGTCCGATTGGTGCAAAACTTTTATTTATATGTAAAAATATGGTGCGGTGGCACAGTGGCTAGCACTGCGGCAGCACAGCAACTCACCCTTGGCCATGGGATCCCTGGTTCGATCCCAGCCCCTGACCAACAGTGATCTGTGTGGAGTTTGCATGTTCTCCCCGTGTCTGCGTGGATTTACTCTGGGAGTTCTCCGGTTTCCTCCCACAGGCCAAAAACATGCAGGTTAGGTTAATTGGAGACTCTAAAGTGGCCCTAGGCATGAATGTGTGTGTGTGAGAATGGTAAAGGGATAGCGCCGTACCGTGGCTGCTTCATCCATCCAGGTGGATGCCCTCAATCCCCCGCCCCCCAGGGATCAATAAAGTATACAAAAAAATACTCGTCAGACCCAGAAAAGATTTTTGTAATGATAACAAACAGCTATAGCGCCCCCTAAGGGAAAAAAAAAACAAAACACAAAGCTTTGTAACTCAGGCACACTTTGTCCAAATTCAACCAAATTTTGTGCGGTGCACCAGTAGCCTACATTGAATCTTTGTATAATGAAAAATGACATATAGCTATAGCGCCCCCTAGCAGAAAAAACAAAGCCTTATAACTCTGAAATACTTAGTCCAAATTCAACCAAATTTTGTGTGGTGCATGGTTAACCAACACTGAACCTTTCTATAATGAACAATTACACATAGCTCTAGTGCCCCCTAGCAGAAAAACAAAGCTTAACAAAGCATTTTTGAAACTCAAGTTTTCAAGAAATAAAAAAAGCAGTTACTAACCTAAGCCTACTTTTTCATTTAACAGTATTTTATTGCAAATCAGTTGAAGTAATTTTTAAAAAAAATATAACTCCCCAAAATATCAACACACTGTACTCTACGTTCAAGCTTATCTCAGCATATTTTGCAGTGCAGCGGACTTTTTTCCTGAGATTAATGGGTTCTGTACTGAACTGAGAGCCAAATGTGAATTGAAAATCGTTTTGAATCGAAAAATAGATTCTGAATTGAATCGTGTGACTTCTAAAAGTCACAGCCTTAGTTAAGACAGGTGATAATGGGGAAATTTTATTTCTTATTGTAATGATTTTTTTTGAGAAGAAAGATACAAATTTTTCGCATAGCTCTGTGGATGGCTCGACAAAGATGGGGGGGCATCTAAGGCACGGCTATTGATATCAAAAAGCATTCTGGAATTATGCCGTTTTTTTTCTGTAATTTCTGAAAAATATCTTTCTTGTACATTTTTAATTTCAGAGTTATTTTTTTCATTAATACTTTTAAATTTTCAAAGTGAACAGTCAGTTCTGAAGCCTGCCATCTCTGCTCAGTTTTTCCGACAGATTCTCTTCAATGAATGAATATCCTCATTCAACCAGGGCTGAACAGTTTTGGGGCTTTTTTGGTTTAAAAGGTGCAATTCTATTTAAAATGGGGAAATATGTGCTGTTAAAATCATTTAAGATATTTATGTTCATTGAAGAGAAAATCTGGAAATCAGAAGAAGCAAATTTTTTGCAGAACAAGTTAGCAGAACTGGAATAAAAAAATTTGAGAGCATGTCAGACCATCAGGTCTTTTGGACAAAATAGACAGTGGTGTTAATTAAAATACATTTATGATCAGAAACCCCCATCTCAATGCCGTACTCATGCGGTACTACAACAGGAAACGTTTACAGATATTTTAAGACCCATTCTAGTGCATCCTTTTATATTTTATCAATATTATAAGTGCAAAACACCCAACATTATTACACACAGCAGAATGACCCATTTGGCTGCAACCGTTTCATCAATGTTGGCCATTTGTCTGTAAATATTTAAATAAAAATGATTTATTTCGTTATTTGTGCATTTTTATATCTTGTTTGGTCACGGTCGTCGTTTAGTCAAAGCATGCATACAGTGGATATAAAAAGTCTACACACCCCTGTTCAAATGCCAGGGTTTTGTGATGTAAAAAAATGAGACCAAGATAAATCATTTCAAAACTTTTTTCACCATTAATGTGACCTATAACCTGTACAACCCAATTGAAAAACAAACTGAAATCTTTTAAGGGGAAAAATAAAAGCTTACAATAACCTGTTTGCATAAGTATGCACACCCTTAAACTAATACTTTGTTACAGTACCTTTGGGTTTTATTACAGCACTCAGTCTTTGGGTAGGAGTCCATCAGCGTGGCACATCTTGATACGGCAATATTTGCCTACTGTTCTTGGCAAAAATGCTCCAAATCTGTCAGATTGCAAGGGCATCTCCTGTGCACAGCCCTCTTCAGATCACCCCACAGATGTTCAATCGGATTCAGGTCTGGACTCTGGCCGGGCCATTGCAAAACCGTGATCTTCTGGTGAAGCCATTCTTTTGTTGATTTAGATGTGTGCTTTGGGTCACTGTGGTGCTGAAAGATGAAGTTCCTCTTCATCTTCAGCTTCAGCTTTCTAGCAGGAGCTTAAAGGTTTTGTGCCAACACTGACTGGTATTTGGGACTGTTCATAATTCCCTCCACCTTGACTAAGGCCCCAGTTCCAGCTGAAGAAAAACAGCCCTAAAGCATGATGCTTCCACCACCATGCTTCACTGTAGGTATGGTGTTCTTTTGGTGATGAGCAGTGCTGTGTTTGGGCCATATATACCTTTTGGAATTATGGCCAAAAAGTTCAACCTTGGTTTCACTGGACAATAACACATTTTCCCACATGCGTTTGGGAGATTTCAAATGTGTTTTTGCAAAATGTAGCCAGGCTTGAATGTTTTTCTTCATAAGATAAGGCTTGCATCTTGCTATCCTACCCCATAGCCCAGACATATGAAGAAGACAGGAGATTGTTGTCACTCGTACAACAGCCAGTACTTGCCAGAAATTCCTGCAGCTCCTTCAATGTTGCTGTCCGCCTCTTAGTAGCCTCCCTGACCAGTTTTCTTCTCATCTTTTCATCAATTTTGGAGACGTCCAGTACTTGGTAACGTCACTATTGTGCCATATTTTCTCCACTTGACTGTCTTCACTGTGTTCCATGGTATATTTAATACCTTGGAAATTCTTTTGTACCCTTCCCCTGACTGATACCTTTGAACAATGAGTTCCCTCTGATGCTTTGGAAGCTCTCTGCGGACCATGGCTTGTGCTGTACGATGTGACTACAAAAATGTCAGGAAAAGCCTACTAGAACAGCTGAACTTTATTTGGGGTTAATCAGAGGCACTTTAAATGGTGGCAGGTGTGTGCTGGCTCCCATTTCACATGAGTCTGAATGTGACTGGTTAATTCTGAACACAGCCACATCCCCAGTTATAACAGGGAGTGCATATTTATGCAACCACATTATTGTAAGTTTTTTTATTTTTCCCCTTAAAAGATTTCAGTTTGTTTTTCAATTGGGTTGTACAGGTTATAGGTCACATTAATGGGCGAAAAGTTTTGAAATGATTTATCTTGGTCTCACTTTTTTTAGATCACAAAAACCTGGCATTTGAACAGGGATGTGTAGACTTTTTATATCCACTGTATGTGTCCGCAAATGATATGCAATTGATCTGGCCATTCCACTCCACAATCATGGCGATATTATTAAGTTTTTAATTTCTAGATACTCGGTGGGAGGGGGGACTCGTGGTCCTGCAAAGGACTAGGGCTGAAACAATTAGTTGACGTTGTCGATAACGTCGACAATAAAAATTTGTCAACAAATCATTTAATTATAAAGTTTATATGCATGCCGCGGTAATGTAACTGCAATGCATGACCGGAACTGCTGAGGGCAGTAGCGTCTCTGTTGTCTGGCATGCGTGAACAATGTCTAGCGAAGAAGAAGAGGAGCACATTTATGGCTCTGAATATGGCGGATGTCGAAATGGATAAAAAAAAAAAGCAGACCCAAACTTTTTGACGTTTGGGAACATTTTACAGAAGACAAAAAAACAAAACAAGTAAAATGCAGATTTTGCAAGGCAGACCTTTCTTACCATGGCAGCACTACAGTGATGCATGATGTTACCGACTTTGCCTGCCCCTTTAAAAAAGTGGACATCTCTGCAGACCCACAGTGTGTACGTCCTTACACAGTTACGCTGTGTTGCGTTTTGTTTTGGCGGTTGTTACAGAGTTTAAGCACGAAGTGGCTGTATGTGTCTCTCAATGCAGAACAAGGAGAATAAAGACCCACTGTTGTGGAGTTATTAACGTGTGCTCCGTGTCTAACTGGCTGCAGAACCTACCTAGAGCAAAGCCTGTTACCAGCTAACGAGCCAGGCTAAAATATGGACATTTTAGCTTTAATTCATAGGAAGTCCATACTATGGTTAGGAACTGCCAAGCTGTGAAGGTCAAGAAAGTAACAATGAGGATCTGAAACAGCAGCGCCCAGGAACTGCGACATTACCGTCTGCAAGGGTAAGTTTTAGCGAGTAAAGAAAGTTACTGCCACTCATTTTCAATGGCCAACTGTCTCAAGCTTTAGAAAAATGACAATACTGTTAGTATGTGCTGTTAATGTTAGCTTACCTGTTTGACAATAAGCTCTCTGGTTGCTAAGGGTTGAGCTGTCATGGCTAACGTGTTGAATGCAGTAAATGAATTACAGGAGCCGCCATCGCTTTTTCATCTTTGTTAATATTAGCCCTCATTCTGAATAGTAGTTACAATGTGTTACACTGTGTCCAGCTGAGACAAAATGGCATTTAAATTCCTCCCGCCCACGGGAGAGGGAACGTTCAGAGGTATTAAGCAGCGGCTGAGGTAAAATATGCACTACTAGACTAGAGCCCCAACAAAAAGCAGAGATGGCGGACATGAGAAAAATAAACGTGATTAGTTGGGGGGGGGGGGGGTTGTTAGATTAGTTGACTACTAAAATAATCTTTAGTTGCAGCCCTACAAAGGACAGTGGTACCACACAGGTAAAGCAGCAGTAGGGACTCCTGTCTACCACTGACCGGGCAGGCTGAGCGTGCCTCCCCGTGAAGGATCATGGTCCACCCGGTCGGACATCAGTATTGGAGAAGCGTCAGCTGAACCTGCAAGGATCCTTCGCAGGGAGCGAAGTCCAGCTGCTTCGTCCATGTGCCACCGCTGTCCTTTGCGGCGGCACCACGGACCCCCCCCCCCCCCCAAAAAAGGGCAGGGTACACCCTGGAGAGATCACTATTCCATCGCAGGGCCAAAAATTCCAAACCATAGGAAGCCAAAGGTACTCAGTTCTACAGAAGCGTCAACTGAGCAAGGAAAAAGTGAATAATTGTTAATTACTTTACTAGAAGATTTACACCTCAAATCAATGAGTGAAATTAGCTTTTTTTTTTCCCCTAATACTACACGCAAGCTAAACCAACACTGACCCCGGTTACATGGTCAAACTGATTATTGGGAATAAACTGATAATGGCAATGATCAGTTTTGTTGCGTTTGCATGCACTGAATAAATGGATTATTGGAGGGTAAACCACTTGAGTTAATGACCCCAGTTATATGGCTTTTATCAGATTATTCTGTTTACATGGCCACTTGAATAATCGGATAACCAGAAATCCAATCATAACCGGTTTATTCGTGTGCATGTAAACATGGTCATTGTTTTGGGTAGCATAGCCCTGTAACTTCAATATTACATCTTTAGTTGTCAGTGTAAATGTTAATTATCATCAACTGCTAATCAGGTTGAGTCCAGCATTCATTGTACCTGCTGCTAATTAAAATGTCAATATTTCATTTCAGTACTGTAACATGTCTATAGCAGCAGACTTACTGTAACACAGAGGAGGGATTTGATCTTGCAGTGTTTCAAATCAAAAATCTTGTTGAAGGAAGTTCACTTAATTGATATTCCCAGAGTGTGGACTGGAGCAGGAAGTACAGTTTTAGTTTGTGGATCAGAATGCAGCTTAGGATCAATGAAGCATTTGAGGTTAATGCCTACTCAACATTTATGTATTAATGAATTATTGGATGACAAGAAAACCTTTACAGTCAATGGTGTGCAGACTTGGGAATATTTGTATAAACATGTGCAGTCATGGCTCGACCTTAGTGTAAGGAGGTATTTACTTCTGCCCATCCCTGCCACATGCAGTTATGTTCACACATTACAATTAAAGCACGAGTCACCCTATTCTGTCAACAGCCATTTGTGCTCAACTTGTTTTTCATTGACAGGACGAGTGCACAATATTATCAGTAAAATATCACTACACCAGCGCAGTAGAAAACACGTTTTTGTTTACAGATGCATCACAAAACTAAACTGCCAATTTCCAACAAAAATACTTCCTATGATGGTTCTGCCAGTCTAGAGGTGCACCAATGTATCAAGTCAGTATGATTCAATTTTTGCGTCGCTGAAATTTTAAACTTTTGTGATACAGGAAAGAAAAGACTGCTCCAAGGAGGAAAGGAGAGAGTAATCGCCACCACAAGTTAAACAGACTTCCAGAAATGTCAGTTATCGATATCAGGAATTGTAATTTCACAATTAGTACTTTCCTAAGTGAAACCACAAGACATGGCTGTTGTGGACAATACAAAATACAAATGTTTGTAAAAAAAAATTTAAAAAAAACTACCCAAGTACAGTACATGTAGGGAACTAAAACTGTCCTTGATGCTCTGTTTTATAGTGTGTTTGTGAATAAGGTATGACATAACAAGAAAATCCCAACCATAAATCAGGATGAGCTGATGTGAGACAGGGAGGGGCAGAAGCATTAGAGCAGCATTATGACAAAGCTTGAACCTCTTTATAAACAGTTATATGTAGAAAATGGCTGTATATTTTGTGGTAATCTACACAGTACAATAGCATGCCGCTTCGCATCCACATCAAACATACCTGCACAACTCTACACTATTATGAGGTTGATCAATTTATTGTTATCCCTTATTAACTAGGGCCAATCGACTGCTTAGCATTGATTAACTTAAATATCTTTGTCATTATGTAAGTATCTTCAGTGTTTCCTCTGGCTTAAAGACCATGGCATGGTGGCAACATTTTTCCCCCGGGGGGAAGGGGGGAGGTAAACATACCGGAATATGCTAATTTTATACTATTTATTTCTTTTTAAAATTTTACACAGTAACGTTGCATATGGAACTTACCATTTGAAGTATTGTACAACCGAGGCTTGAAAATTGGGCCAGCTGGGGTCTCACCCAGACATCCTGCATTTAGACTTTAGTGGTGTTATCCTTCTCTCCTTCCTCTGCCTGAACACTTCCCTCTCCTTGGCTCCTCTCTTCCGTCTCATCTTGCCCTCTCTGAGCTCTGTCTAATTCAGGTTCTCTCTCTGTCTATGGTGGTGTACAAACAGGTTAGAAAATATCAAGTGTCATGTTTTGTCCTGCAGGATTTTTGTCATTTACATAAATGACAAAAATGTGTATTTTTGTATTTTTATTCTAGTGTTTCTTTTTTTCCATTGAGAGAGTAGGGAAGGGAAAGAAACATTCATAATAGTAATTTACTCATGCATACTTAACCCCTTGCACTCTGGTCAATTTCCCTAAAAATGCCAAAAAATAACGTACCCAAAGTAAATCAAAAGCTGTTCTTCAACCCTTTGCAGCATCTTCATGGGGTTGGTCTCATTTAAAAGAAAACACTGAATTTTTTGGCAAAACAGTCATAATCTCTCTAAGTGCTCCTGCCACTGAGTAACAGTCATCTAAACATACTGAACTTGAAGAAAATAAATTTCGCCTGGGTGTTTTTTTGGATACAAATGCTTGCAAATAACACAGCTGTCAGATCCGGGCTGGAAAATGCAACAAATGTAGAACCAAGTGTTATCCAGCTGAGGTCAAAATTTTGTAACAATACCACAAAAAATGAATATATTACACAGCTTTTTTTTTTAGGTTGTTCCCAGGCATTTTTGAACTGTGCCAAATTGTGCCAAATGGCACAGTTTGGAAAAACGTCTAACTTTTGAATGATTCAATATAGAAGCTTCATCTTGGGCTCTAATGAAAGGTGACACTCAGGGCTGTGTGTGCGTGTGCGTGGGGGGGGGGGTTGTTTATTCATTCATTCATGAATGAACAAATAAGCCCCCACACACAAAGAAGCATGCCACGTAAAAAATGTGTGGCTTTTTTTTTTTTTTTTTTAGAAGATAACAACTCCCACCCCCACTACAGAGGACGGACATCGCCCATCGTCACATAACGGAACAGTCATGTGGTGATGTGGCGACCGCGGCGCACAGTCCCCGCGCACAGTTGTACTAAAATATCTGCAATATATCTGCAATCCGCTACAGAAGAGTAGCGGGGGGGGGGGGGGGCACGAACTGTGTACCGCGGCGCACGGACTTCGGGCGCCGCGGTCTACTACGCACAGTTGTAATTTACCGATCGGTCAAAAGTCATTTTTGATTACAATTTTCAGGGATAAAGAATAATTTAGCTTATAACACTTACCTGTCCACAACAGCAGTGTCGCTGGCGAACTTCTCTTCCTCATTGTCAGACGAACATGACGCTGATCCGCTTCTTACGGACTCGTGGTTCTGGTCACGCGACCCGGTCAAACCATAATTCCATTATTGCGGTTTTGCGCTTCCATGATTGCGGTTTTGGCGAACGATTTTTCAAAACAAATAAGAACAGTAGTAAGAAAAAAAGACTGGCGAACGCGTGTGTGTCACCCAGCATTCGTCGTCGGCCTCCGTCGGTCTATGATGACCATGGAAGAGAATCCTAAACGTCTACTCTGCTGGGACAGCACCGCCTGTGGCTGAACAGGCAGATGCGCTAATGGCAGTCCCTGTCACACAGGTCGCACTTGTGGGTGGTCTCCGTGCTGCTGGGTCTGTGGCGGTTCTTCCTGCGGGTCCTTTTTTCATCTGCTGCAGCAGTCAGTCTCTCTTCACCCAGCCTTGCACAAAACAGATTTTGCAAGGGACGCACGCTTCAGAACTTCTATGCTTCAATTGGCTCGCTGCATTTGCAGCCGTTGGTAGACGGGTCCTTCTTGCTAGGTTTTCAGTCACTGGTTCTTCAAGGTTTCAGAAACCCAATTCAAGGCTCTTATTAGTCGAATGAGAGGTCAATCACATCTAAACCAATCAAAGCACTCCTTTGGCTTTCTGTTCGCGGCTGTGTCTGTAGTGGAAGAATGGAAATGCAGCTTTTTTTTCCCAGTGCGCACTAGGACGCACAGTGAGGGCACCCTCGTGCGCTCTAGGACGCAGAGACGTGTCCGCCCGCGGTACACCGGCGTGCAAGTGGTTAAATTATATGATCAGGTGGGTAACCAGAAATTCTACTCATGTAAAAGCAGTGCTTTGAAATTAATAATTAAAAGTAGACAACCAAAAATTTCTAATTGAGTTAAGGGTACAAAGAGCACCAACTTAAAAACTTGAGTAATGACTTCAGTCTTGAAGGTTTGAGGTTTTTAAAAATTTATAACAATTTTCTTATAGTTTTCTACTTTTCTCTGTAAATCTATCTAAAATTGAAATCATGTTCCTCAAATTTGTAATTTCCTCTTGTAAAAATTGACTTTTCTTGCACATTTGAAACCATCATAAATTTGTGGATTGTTTTATGACTAGTTTTTTCTGTTTATTTTAAATAAAATTACTGGGGGGGGGGGGTTAGATAAATTTGAAACAGACTGTGGTAATTTTTTCTTCTTTTTTTTTACTTTTTCCTTATAACAATTTGTATTTTTGACCATAACTTTGCAGTCAGAACAGAACAATAATTTAACTCTGATTACAAAGAAAAAATATTAATAAAATTCTATTTAATGAAATAAATTAACTTAAATGGCCAAGGATGCCATTATTTCTGTTATAATATTTCTATACATTTATAGTTTGGGGTTTTGTTTTGTTTTTTAGAAATCTCATCATCCAGACAGCAGGAAAAACCTCCCTTATTTTGAAATCAAATGTTGACACGTTTAGTTTGTCTGAAGGCTGCTGACGGATTAAAGTCATTGACTTCATGAATTTCGGTCATCTTAACCTGCCAGGTACATAATAGGGAACTGTAGCGGACTCTAAAGACATAATTCACCACAATATGTGTTCATGTACAGAATGATCTGTTTAGGCAGTTATAGTTGTGCGCTCAGGCTTTCTCATCAGGCACCTCTCTAGGCAGCCACTGAAGGACCTCAGTTTAGAGCTAGCATTTTCAGCTGTTGCTTTTTGTCACTGCCGCTGGAGAATAAAAACGGCATGCCTGCTCATGCGAGAAAAGAGAGAAATTGTCAGTCTCTTCATTCCTGCAATTCCTACAGAACACAATATTGTAGTGGCTGGTGAAATATATCCTCAGCAATTCACCAGTCCCCATTGCCTTTCCCTTCATATGAAGCCGGCTGTATATGAATTATAACCACATCTCTTAGCCAAGCGACTCTTCCATTATTGCCCCCGTTTCAAGCGGGTTAAAACCATGATGAACGCCAGTGCTTACATACCTCTTATGATTTTTTTCCACGTTTAAAGTACTTTAATAAACTCATGTTTCTGTTGGACAGTCACGCTTAGCAAGACACGTTTGCTGACTGACTGGAAAACATGTGAGCGGGGCGCTTCTAAACTCCGCACAGATGATAGCCACGTGCGTTGTTCGTGTGTGCGCGCTTGGGGAAAGTCATTGCTTCATATATTTTTCTTAATAAATTCATATCACCTTGGGGCGGCGGTAAAATTTCTGGCGCGGCAGGCCGCCACCGAGAAATGTTACCAGAGGAAACCCTGATCTTTCTGATTTAGAGGTCAATACTGTTACAGGGGGTTCCACAAGCTTCTAAATACAAAAGATTTTTTTCTGCATGAACTGCACATTTGCACCTTAAATTCTTCAGATAATGTACATATGTCAATAAACGTTTTCTTGGATTTTCAGTAATCATTTTTCTTACAAAAAAAAAAATCTATAGCTCATCTTGAAAATGTAAATTTATATTAAAGTGACATTATTACAGACACAGACTAAACAAAAATGCTGAAGTTATGAGAGGATGCTGTGTTCATTTTAAAAAGAAAGGCCATTAGATACTGTCCAGCTGCAAGCCAAGCCTGACGCAACTAAATGGGTAACTTTGGCCATATCACACCCTCCTTAATATTTGTTAAAGGGGCAGTCTATGCAGAATTTTTTTGTACATCTGTGACTGAAGATGCTTGATCACGAATTATTGCTATGCCTTTATTACTTTGAGAATGGAGTCCAGTGACTCAGAATATTTGATTGACGAGTGCACTGTGTCAAAACAATACAAAATGTTATTACAGTTATGGTCGCCATGGATTGTGAAAAAAAAAAAAAGACAATAGAAAACAATCCTATGGTGGTGCCTCTACTTTGTATTGCAATATGAACTCGAGTCATTTATAGTGATGACCTTTTGCCCCTCTCTACAGGCCCAAACTCTACCCAATGAGCAGTAACAGGTTCAGTCCAGGTAAACCTAACATGAAGAAAAGCTTGCGTCAACACAAAAGATCACACCAAGTTTAATTAAAAACACAATGGCTGATGAAGATGAACAAATGTTTTTTTCCTTGAAGTTTGGCAAATTCATGATGTTTTTCCACACAAACGGTAGTTCTGTGGGCTGTTGGGTCTATTAACAGCCCTTGAGTATAATTTGTTTATTTTTGTTTTTCATGTGTCAAAGACAAAGCAATCTATTTTATAATCTGCTCAATCTTATTTTAAAGTTTCTGTCAGATCAGATGCAAGTTACATGCTTTTATTTCAAAAATGTACTTGTGGTTTTGTCAATGTTTTTAGTCTAGTCCCTTCACAGTCTGACCGTGACAGGTGCCAAGTCCTGTCATTTGGAAATCAAGGTTCCAGAGTCTGGAGGAAAAGTGGAGCCGGCACAGAATCCAAGTTGTTTGAGGTCCAATGTGAAGTTTCCACAGCCAGTGATGATTTGAGGAGCCATGTCATCTGCTGGTGTTGGTCCACTGTGTTTTATCAAATCCAAAGTCAGTGCAGCCATCTACCAGGAAATTTTAGAGCATTTCATGATTCCCTCTGTCGACAAGCTTTATGGAGATGCCGATTTAATTTTCCGGCAGGACTGGACACCTGCCCACACTGCCAAAAGTACCAAAACCTGGTTTAATGACCATGGTATCACTGTGCTTGACTGGTCAGCAATATGGCCTGACCTAAACCCCATGTACTGTCAAGAAGAAGATGAGAGACATCAGACCCAACAATGCAGATGAGCTGAAGGCCACTATCAAAGCAACCTGGGCTTCCATAACACCTCAGCAGTGCCACAGGCTGACCACCTCCATGCCACACCACAATGATGCAGTAATTCTTGCAAAAGGAGCCCTGGCCAAGTATTTAGTGTGTATATGGACACACTTTTCAGTTAGCCAACATTTCTATTAACATTTGTTTATTATTATTTTTATGTGATATTCAAATTTTTTGAGAAATTGAATTCTGAGTTTTCATTAGCTATAAGCAATAACCACCAAAATTAAAAGAAATAAACACTTGGAAATATAGCATTCTGGGTGTAATGAATCTATGGGTTTTATTTTTTGAATTTAATTACATACAATTAACTTTTTGATGACACTCTAAATTAATGAGACGCACCTGTATACTGAAGAACACAATGTTCATTTTGTAAATTATGGTCAAATGCACGCTGGTTTCACAACAGCATGATACAACAGTGGCTGCATCATTTTATACACAGTCTGCAAACAAATCAGTCTGATAAATGGGAACCTAATATGCCTGCAATCTAGCAGTGTTAAGAGTACCTTGTGTATATTCTAGTTACTGTATTGACCCATTGTTTAGACACAGGTCATTACTGACCAATCCTTTCAAACACTTTGCTAACATACTAAAACCCACCCCACCATCAATGATGTGGACTCAGTGCTCTTCACAAACTGGTTGCCTTTTGCCACCAAGACAACATGCGAAGCCACCTAAATCCCCTTCCTGTAACTGAGGCCACAGACCACTATTGTAATCAGACTCCAGCTACATTCCAACGTTTTTTTGCAACGAGATAACGTGCCGTTTTCTAACCCCTCTCTGACCTCAAGTTACAGTGCACATGCTACATTCAGTTAACTACTACACATTACATGCTGGTGATTCAAGGAATGAGACTGTATTCTTTTGCCGACACTAAAGTGACACAGAATCAATTACCAGATTCCTCACTCACTCTCAGTTACACTTCCAATTACTTCATCTCAAGAAATTAAAATCAGCAAAATCAAATTTCTTTGATTGGCACACAAGAACTAATACATGCGTCATTAAAAGTCTATATAGTTTGTTTATTACAACACTGACCGGGCCTTTAACTGTAGGCCAGAATAAATCTTATGCCCGACTCTTTATCACTTTCAGCCCTGTGAGACTTAAAGAACCAAATCCTAAACTTCTAATCCTACTTAGGAGTCAAGGTTTAAGAGGGACCACTTTAAAGTCCAATAAGATTCTCCCCACAAGATGAAAAGCTGATGTTTGCGTTTCTGTGTAGGGTTATTGAGCATGCAAAATAATATGTCAAAATCTTGTCATTTATAAAAAAAAAAAAAAAAAAAAATCAGTCTACAAAGCACATCCTTTCCTCTTTCTGACCATCTACTTCCCCTTTCTACTGGTCCATTTTAAGAGATGTCCTTCATTGTGAAGGAAAAAAACAAGAACAACGGAAGATACTGTATAAGACTGAATACATATTTTTAAGACTATAAAACATTTAAACTAGTGCTGTCAAACCTTAAATCACAATTGATCGCATGATTCCTGCAAATTATTTTACACATTTTTATGCAAGGTGAATATACTTTAAATTGATTTTTCCAAGTTTTTAGTACTACTAGTGCAAACCTGTGCATGGCCATAGAAAGCAAGTGTAAGCAAGCATTCTGCATGGCAACAGTAACCATGGTAAAACCTGCCTTTGATCTTTGATGTCACCACTCATTCAGTGATGACTGCCTTTGATCTGTGATGTCATATGTCATAGCAAGTCCTACAACAGTGAGTGATGCCTGCCTTTGATCTCATAGAGAGTCCTATGGTCTATATGACGTCATACAGACATCATAGGAACGTCACAGGCGATCCTATGATCTTCTAGTGAGTCCCATGGTCGTGACAGACAAGACAGAAATTTCTTGAATTATATACAGTATATAGAGCGATGAATAGCATTGTAATAAATCTGAATAGGGATGTCGGTAAGACCAAGTTTTAGCCATCACAAATCATTTGGAGTTAAAAAAAACAAAACAATGTTAACACCACCAGAATAAATCTCAAGAAACAAGAAACATTCATTTTGTTAAGAACACAAGAATCCACCAGCAAGAACACAAAGTCTCATCTGTTACTTTCAAACTGATCTATGCATTTCCTTAAAATCTCTTGACAGAATGATGTCTGTGAAATTCGTGACTACTGAGATTAACATCGTGCACAGACAGGACTGGGCACAACGTGAGGTATGCAAGACCTGTCAAAGAATGCAGTCTTTGATGCAGAGACCACGTTGTTGAGCAACACCTTTTCACAGGACGCTGACTATTCCAGAAGAGGGACTGTCAAGTGTCTGTCTACCATTTAACTATTTCTTGTTGGATATTTACATTTTACAGATCCATTAAAAAAAAAAAAAAAAAAAAAAAAAAAAAACAGTGCCACTATTAAACAATATCACAAGATTTTACAGACCTTGATTTAGGAATAGCTGGGTTCCAAACGTCATATTACTCAAAAGTATTAAAATACATAAGGTTAACAGAGGAGCGCCCTACTGCAAATGATAAGAACAAGTACTCCCTCACATCCCATGTCTCGTTTTTCTCCGCTTCCTGCCTGACCCACTTCCTCTCTCAGCCCAGCCATGGGAAGACGCTTCACAAAACCTTGCACTGCAGCACCACAGGCAGCGGTTGATGTGTCTGGAATGGTTAACAAGTCCGAATACAGCTGTACAACTGTAGCATTTTTGACCTCGTGGTCACCAGTCAGCCTTTCACCAGTTTTGCAAACCAAGCAAGATTCTCAGAGGGGAAACTCCTAGCGCCCCACAGCCAACTACACATGGGGAATGAGTAACCTAGTTTGAGACGGGGGCCAAATATGCAAGTCATGCTGCTTTAAGGTACCCTAACAACAACATCTACTAACTACTACCCTACAAACTGCTACAGCAGGGGTGTCCAACCATGTGCCATGGAGAGCCAAGACCCTGCAGGTTTTCTCTTCTACCCAGTCTCTTCAGCAGGTGTTTTCACTTATCAGCAATCAGTGGGAAGAAGTTCACAGAAATCTGCTGTTGAAGACACTGGTTGGAGGTAAAACCTGCAGGGTCTTGGCTCTCCATGGCACATGGTTGGACACCCCTGTGCTACAGTGTCATTAACAAGCCAATGACCCAAAGCACCTACACATCTGGGACACTGAATAAAGTATAACCAAGAGAGCCTCGGTCTTTACGTCTCTACAACCTTAAGCTTTTGATACATTTTTCATAAGGGTATGCAGTTTGAAAATTCACACTGGTTAAGGTCAGCTAATAATGCGTGTGTCAGCACAAGAGCCAACTTGTCACAAGCGACTGCGTCAGTAAATTTTTCCACAAACAAATGCAAATTAGTCTGTGGATCTAGTTACTCCAATAGAAGTATTTTGTGCAACTGTAGTACAGACAAGACATTGCAGCCAAAGAAGGAAAACTACACATGGCAGGGATCACACATTTCAATAATATGTTGTATGTAGAATAGTTGAAGCGCAACTACAAGTGTTAGGCAGCAGAACGTCAACACTGATAAAGACAAGTTTTTTGCAGTTAGACTGGTCTGTCCCATAAAGATTCTTCACAATTCTTCACGTTAAAGCGCTACAACGTTTCTAATGCCACGACCCGTTTCCCATTCACACACCATATCACTCCGATAATGGGTCAATCTGATCCCAGCATCTGGACAAACGCTGCAGATGAACGTCTAAATTTATGGAAATCTTTATAATCGGAACCCATGTTCAGTTTGACGCCAGCCCTGAATGCCAGGGCGCGGTTAAGCTGCCTGCATCTCCGTCTATGTGGAGCTACCGTTTTGGAGATAAGTTTTCCTACCGCACCGTGGTTAGCTACCCCACCCCAGCACCCCATTTTACCTCTATAACTACCCAACAAATCCACATAGAATCAAAATGAACAAAAATGCCTGGCTAGGATGAGCAGTTCATTTCGCCATCGGTTAAAACCTCGAGGACAAAAATCAATTAATGTACAGTGGGGGCTAATGCTAGCCTAAAAAAAAAAAAAAACAGTTCCCTTAACAGACTGTCCCGATTCATTTTAGCTAGCCCTGCACTTTGGTGTCTGGAACGCTGCAGCTAGGTGAATCAACGGATTTAAGAGAGGGGGGACACATGCAGAGGTTCTAAACAGTCCTCCAAATCTTTATCCTACCTTCTGAGAGGAAACTGAAGTATTCTTGAAATGATATAACACACAATCCGATATTCCACCCAGTTGAATCCTCCCTCAGCCGGACCCGCTGCTGCGCTGACAGGAGCTGCTCTGCGAACTGGGTCCCTTCTCGCCGCAAGCCCCGCCCCTCACACTGGTTTGGCGAGTTTTGTTTGACCGGGCCAACATTGAGGGACAGCAGAAACAGCCAATCACAGCAACCTTTTGGATCCGGACCCACAATATGCTCCTCCCACTTCATTTTAGACGCTTTGAAAACGCTCTTTGGCAGTGACGTGCAATTCAATTTTAAATTTTTGATTTAGATGTTTGAACACCTTACAAAGAAACAACGACCCAATTGAAGAATTTCAAAAATTAAACAATATTACACCATAATTTGCGAAAGAATAAACAGTTTTCCTCAACTATATTGCTTCCCATCATTGTAAATCGTTCTTTGATGCGGTTCAGTTTGTCTATTGTTAAAAAATAATCATCTTCCTTACAATAAGATACAATACCACAACAATGAGACCAACTATGCGCATGAGAAAGTTGATAAGCGCTTAAATCAAACTGACATACTTCAAACATCTGTAATCATAAACTAGTATGGCGTGTCAGTGTATCACTTGTACATATTTATGCAATATTCTAGATATCACCTTTAATCTTAAAAATGCAAATTTTCTTTATGTACACCATGTACCCAGACTGTGTAGACCCACAAGATGGAGCCATTTTGCCAAGCCACATCGTCCTGACAGAAGACAGCTGCAGTTCATCATCCTGTTTCCTTATTCATCTTCTTCCATCTTATAAATAAGGGTTACTGAGTGTGTGGTTACTCTCAAAGGCCAATATTTCTACGCTCCAGGAAAGCAGACTTCATTTATTAATTGTTCTCCGAGTTATATTCCTCACATTCTTCTACACAGCCTAAAACATGACTATTTGATGTTGGATTAAAAACCTGTTAAGCAATTTGTAGTTCAGTTCTTATCATTGGGGACAATCACAGACCTAAATTTATTCTGAAGAATGACACTGACCCACTAAAAATGCTGTCAGAGTAATCCTGTACCATCTTCTGAGGCAATAAAAACAACAAATCCTTCTTTAGATGATCTGGAATAACAGCAAGAGATGTGGGATAAAAGCCATAAGAAAGTCAAAATCAAAAAGATATTCTAAGTCCTCCAAGAGCCACAGAACAGTCTCACCTTTAAAACCTCTGCACAAGTGGACTAAAGACACCTCACCACGTTTCTTAAAACAATATGGTATGTGTTACATAAAGTTGTATTTCTATGTTCTTACCTTTTCTCAGTGATGACTTCCTCTCCAGTGGCTTGTCTGGGGATTTTGGATTCGAGTCAAAAGCTGCCTTCATCTGTGCCACCTTCACAGATTGGCCCTGCTCATCACACTTCACTTCTGCTGGCTTTGGCCTCTCCTGCTGCAGCAGCTTTTCATGCAGCTGAACCGTCTCCTTTATGAGATCCGAGACGGGCCTGGGTCTGGGAGAGCAGTGGGATTTGTCTCTCTCCAAGACGCAATCATTCCTTTCCTTGACAGGTTTTTTATGTATTCGTTCTGGGGTCATATTTACTGAGTTGAGGGTTTCCTGAAGATTCACCTTTGTGCTCCCTGAAACCTGACGGGTTTCCTCTGAAATTACTGATCCGCCTGTATCCAAGGCTGAGGTAGCATCTGCAGCCGGTGCAGCAGTGCTCACAAGAAATTCTTCACTCGTCAGTGGCTGAGTGTTAGGGTCAGATAACCATGGATCGGATTGGTTCTCAGTGTCACTCTTTATCAGCAGAGGAGGTCTCAAAGAACCCATATCTGTTCTTTCATCAGCAGGAAGAAGACTCAAGTCTGGGATTTGTCCATCAGTTTTTGTAGGTCGGGGCACCGCATCAAACGCTGAGAAGGCTGCAGATTTCTCAGAGGTCAAGCCTTTCCCTTCACTTGAGATTCTCTCCTGTGCAACAGTTGATTGTGATTTGCCTGTGTATAGACCTTGAGAGCGACACATCTTCATTCTTATCGCCAGATCTTCTTTGTTTGAAGCATCTGTTGAGTTAATGTTTTCAGCTCTGGAATAACCTGAGCCCTCAGTCACTCCAGACTGAAAAAGTAAATCCGAGGCCACACTGGAAGGCACAACTGTCCGATTCATGTTTAGGCCTTTGTTATGGTGATCTTTTGCTGCAAGGTTTGATGGTTTGTTTTTCATGTATGTGGAGGAGGATGATATCCCTTTTGGGTCATATTCAGAACATTTCATTTGATTTTCCCTATTATTCAGGTCAACTTCTTTTATTATGGAAAGTGATGGAGTTGCCTCCATCTTGTTTCGCTTCAGCAGCTTCTCCAGAATTGAGCTGGGTTCACTGAAGTCTGGATCAGATTTCGAGGGGATGCTCTGACGTATGTATGCAGCCCTTTCGTCACTAGTGTCAGTGGCCTCTGATTTTGCTGAAGAGTAGTCCTTCAAAACTTTTTCTGTTGCATTATTTCCTCTTCTGTCATTCAGAGGTCTACAGTAAATTTCATCGCCCATATCTAATAAAGACTCCTTCTGCTGGCTGTTTTTCAAAGGATGCTGGGGTTGAGCAGGAGGCGGTCCCTTCCTTTCAGTCAAGTGGCCCACTGTTCCTGCACAGAGCTTAATATCCTCATTCTCAACCTTAACCATCGTGGCCTCTTTTAGATCTTGAACAAGCCGTGACTTATTTCCTGTATGAATGCCACGTCCTCTGATCTTCAGTAACTCTTTGCACTGTCCAGGGTTGTGAAAGGAGCTTGCATCCTTCAAGTTTTCATCTTTGTTCTCCTCAGCTTGATTATCCATCTTGAATCTCAGGGATGCTTGAATCTGCTCCTCAAATGTCCTGTCCTCTCTTTTGATTTGATTGAATAGCTTGTGTGATCTTACACGCTCCTCAGTTCTCAAACTCCACTTATAGTCCTTGTCCGTTTCATGTGGAAGCAGTGGAGCAGTCCTGCCTCCTCCTCTTCGTCCTTCCTCCTTTCCTGCAGCCCCTCCCTGTCTCACCTCCTGTGCACCAAGATGGCTCTCCCGCATGTACTTCTCACTTGAAGGTGTTGGCTCCTTGCTGGAGCCCTCACTCAGATCCTGAGAGTCTGGCTCTATTAACTTCACCCCAGTGTGAGCAGCCTCCTCCTCACATGAGCCGTCTCCCTTGATGACATCACCTGCATGGCTGCCAACACCTTCAGACTCATGGCACTGCCTCATCTCAGGTTGTTCAATGGAGGCTTGTTCTCCATCTTCCACTTTGTCCAAGTTCTGTCCCATGCTGGTCTGTGGAGAAGAACATGGTGTTAAATTCACTAAGGAGAAAATAATTTAAATGATGTCATGTTTGGATTTACTCATACAGATAATTTACTTGAACATCCCCTGTTTAAATTTATTTGTCTGTCTTTTGGGGTCACTACAGTGTATCATCACCTTATTTCGCAATGATTTGCATGTCGATTTGGCAAGAATTTTTACTCCAGATGCCCTTCCTATTTATCCAGGCTTGGGAGTAGATTGGCATGTGTGCCCCCCCCCCCCCCCCCCCGTGGCTGGGTAACCAACTTTCATTCCCCCATTCCATTATGCTGAGCACCAAGCTAGAAGGTGGCAAGTACCATTTTTATATGGTCTTTGGTATGACCCAGCCAAGGATTGAACCCATGACTTCTTGGTTGTGGGGTGAATGCTCTACCTCTAGGCCAACACTCCGGTCGAACATCTCTTGTTTGAATGTTACAATAATAAAAACTAAAGAAGCAAATAAAGACGGCTACACCAAACAAGAAAAGCAGCCTGCAATAGGGAGTGCACAGAATTTGGATTTAGTCTTAGGAAAAAACTGACAATGATTCATAGTCACACAAGTCATTTTCATAATTGTCAATAATTGAGGACCTTGCTGTCGTATCCTAACTTCTGAACACCATTTACTTTCGGTGTCCACACCAACTCAATTTTTAAGTCTACTTTAAAAAGATACAAAATTAAATATACTTCATACAAAAAATAAAATAAAAAAAAAAAATCCTGCACCTTGTCTTAATGATTCATTACACAACATAAAAATATTTTTTTTGTAAGTTGTCTGTGTTTTTTCAACCCATTTAAGACAATTTTGCACCGCTGAATCCGAAAATGACATCCGTTTCTCTTGATCAGGTCAAGTTTTTATGCCAAGTTGTAAGCAGTTGTACAGTTGTACTGTAAATTGTATAGTAGACACTGATAAAGGTAAGTACATGAAAATTGAACGTTGCATCATCATTGTTCAAAATTCAGAGAATTTCAAGAAATAAAAAAGAATTTTGCATCATATAAAGTGAAAATACCCGTACGTGTAAAGAAAAACAAACAACATATGGCCATAGTTCAAAAAGTTGACCTGATTGAGCAAAACCAATGTGATTTTTGGATTCAGCACATCAAAATTGTCCTAAATCAGCTAAAAAAAACTTAGACAATAAATCTGGTGTTGACCAGTGTTATCTCTGCAAAGTTGCCAATGTAATCTGTGTGGTTTGTTTGTTTACATGATTACACACAAAAAAAAAAAAAAAAAAACTGCTCAAAGGATTCTGATGAAATTTTCACAAGAGGCAGCCCCTAGGCTATGGAAGAACCCGGTACATTTTGGAGGTGATCCATATGCTCATACCTCCACCAAGGCCCTATCTTGCAATGTATGTATGGAAAGATGGAAGGAGAGAGGGAAGAGAACAGACGAAGCCTTGGCGGAGATATGTGCCCTCTGAGTGCCCTCAAAGAAAAGACTTCTACAGGAAACAAACAAAAAACTTTACAACAATTCATATTCTCAAAGTGCTATACAGTCTCATCCATCAATCTAGTTTAATCACCGATCCTAGAATCATGGTGAACCGCAGCCTGCCCCACCCGCAACAGTATAACCTGTACAGTTTTCCAATCCATAACAAGGAGACAGACAAAACCACAGACACATACATTCACATCTACTGAATGGCCATTAATGAAATATTTGGACTCAGGGAGAAACTGCAGCATCCATTCATCCATCTTCTTCCGCTTAATCCTTTGCGGATCGCAGGGGGTTCTGGAGCCTATCCCAGCATCTTCGGGCGAGAGGCAGGGTACACCCTGGACAGACAGCCAGTCCATCGCAGGGCCAACACAGAGACAGACAACCATTCACTCTCACAAACATACCCAAGGACAATTTAGAATCCCCAGTTTGATGCCAATTAACCTAACTTGCATGTTTTTGGCATGTGGGAGGAAACCAGAGACATCCCAGAGTAAACCCACACAGATACAGGGAGAACATGCAAACTCCACACAGATCACTGCTGGTCGGGGGCTGGGATCAAACCCAGGATCCCCCCGGCCAAGGGTGAGTTGCTGTGCTGCCACAGCAGCCAGGTAAAAATCAAGCAGGGGACATGGAGAACATGCAACACTCCAACATTCATTTGAGCACAGAACCTTCCAGCTGCACATTGGTAATGCATGACTGTATAAATATCAACCATGTTCAACATATACAGTGGGGTAAAAAAGTATTTTGTCAGCCACCAATTGTGCAAGTTCTCCCACTTAAAAGATGAGAGGTCTCCAATTTTCATCATAGGTATACCTCAACTATGAGAGACAAAAGGAGAAAAAAAATCCAGAAAATCACATTGTCTGATTTTTAAAGAATTTATTTGCAAATTATGGTGGAAAATAAGTATTTGGTCAGCTACAAACAAGCAAGATTTCTGGCTCTCCAGAAAACTGGAGACCTCTCTCATCTTTTAAGTGGGAGAACTTGCACAATTGGTGGCTGACTAAATACTTTTTTGCCCCACTGTATATACAATAAATCACTGTATAGCAATACATTTATGCCCAAGAAACACTAATAATAAATACAACAGGGTCTCAGTGATTTACTCAAGGTATCTTAGACATTCACCCATGAACAAATGTGAGTTTCAGGCATTTAATTTTTTTTAAGCTCGTTTTGTAGCCACACATGTGACTTACTTAATGCCTTACATAATGCCTCACCTTAGATAAGAACAAGTGCAGAGTTTCCTTGGGGATAACAGGAAGCTGTGAAAGTGTAATCTTTGATATGCGAGAGACGGCTTGGAGGAGCCTTTGTGTGCCAAGAGACTGCTTGGAGGATCCTTTGGGGCCAAAGACTGAGGGGGATGCTAAGGGATTTATGAGGAAATGCAATGTGACCTTTTATGTGAATGCATTGTGACCTTTTGATATGCAGAAGGACCTGAGTATATAAGTGAAGAGTTCTGTGTGAGAGGTCCTCTTTTCTACTATGCTCATGAGAGAGAATGTGTAATAAACTGATTGAGACCAACTTGCCTCATCATTTACACATTCTACACTGGTGACCCAAGACGAAGCATGCAACACGAAGAGAATTCCCCGGAGCCAGCCTCGTTGGGAGCCCCCAGCCAAGCGTATGCCGTTACAGTCCAGCTACCGGATTTTTGGCAGCACAACCCATGCTCCTGGTTCCACCTGGTTGAGGCGCAGTTCGCCCTCCGGGGGATATCGGTGGATGACACGAAATTCTACCATGTGGTCGCAAAGCTCGATAACCACACGGCTCAACATGTGGAGAGCCGTCTGGAGCAGCCACCACCCAGCGACAAATACGGCGCGTTGAAGGCTGCACTCATCCAGCACTACACTCACTCGGTTGAGGAGAGAGCAGAGAGACTCCTGGCGCTGACCGAGTTGGGAGATGGTACGCCCATTGACTTGATGGAGAAGATGTTGAGGTTGAGAGGCTCGGACGATGACCACTTCATCTTTACCCACCTCTTCCTCAGGACCCTGCCGTCAGCGACAAGAGCGGCCCTGGCCAGTTCGCCATTGTTGGCCCAGCGGGACTACCGTGTGCTGGCCCGGGAGGCGCATCGGATTGTCAACGCCAGCAGAGAGCGCCCTGGCCAGTTCGCCATTGTTGGCCCAGCGGGACTACCGTGTGCTGGCCCGGGAGGCGCATCGGATTGTCAACGCCAGCAGAGAGCGCGCGGCCACGGCGGCAGCGACGGAGCTCGGCGCGACGGCCGGAGATGGTGGGGAGCCAAGGACAGCGGTAACGGAACCTGTGACGACAGCGGCGGCGGCAGGGGCCAAGGAACACGGAGGAGATACCCTTTGTTTCTACCACCGCCGCTTTGCAGAGAGGGCACGCAAATGTATATCACTGTGCCAGTTCAAGCACTCGGGAAAACGCCAAGACCGGGGGTCGGTAGCAGCCGCGGCCCTCGGGGAGGAGAACAAGCTGCTCTACTTGACGGACGCACGCTCGGGGAGGCATTTCCTTGTGGACACTGGCGCCCAGTTGAGTTTCATCATGCCGTCCTACGCCGACCGGCTGGCAGGATCCGGCAGCCCCGAGATGGCAGCAGCAAACGGCTCGGAGATTAAGACCTTTGGTGAGAGGACTCTGCTTCTGTCTCTGCACGGCCGTACATTTGAGTGGACTTTTGTCATAGCAGCATTAAATTTCAATATATTGGGGGCTGATTTTTTGTGCTCACATGGGTTGTTGGTTGATGTCGCTAACAGGCGCCTGGTTAATGCACTTTCTTTTGATTCTATCCCCTGTACAGCTCGAGCGTCCCGGCCAACAGCACAAGCCAACGTCACAGCCGCAAGCAGTAAGTTCCACACACTGCTCACTGAGTTCCCAGCACTCACGGTCCCGACATTTTTGGCAGCCGTCGCTAAACACGGGGTGGAACATTTTATTACCACCACCGGGCCGCCCGTTTTTGCAAAACCTCGGCGCTTGGATACAGCTAAACTGGCCATAGCGCGCGAGGAGTTCGCCAACCTGGAGAGGTTGGGCATCATCAGGCGTTCAAACAGCCCATGGGCTTCCCCACTACACATGGTCCCTAAAGCTGACGGTTCGTGGCGACCTTGTGGGGATTTCCGCAGGTTGAACAACGCCACAGCGCACGACCGCTACCCAATCCCTCACATCCAAGATTTTTTCCATTCATTTGGCAGGAGCGAGCGTTTTTCTAAAATAGACTTGGTCCGCGGTTACCACCAAGTCCCAGTGCGCGCTGAAGACATACCCAAAACAGCAGTGATAACTCCGTTTGGTCTATTCGAGTTTTTGTGCATGCCATTCGGGTTTAAAGGGGCTGCGCAGACGTTCCAACGCATGATGGATGCGGTGCTGCGCGATCTCCCTTTCGTATTCATCTACCTGGACGACATTTTGGTAGCCAGCGCGTCCGAAGACGAACACGAAACCCACCTCACGGCGGTTTTCCAGAGGTTGGGAGAGCACAGTTTAATAATCAACCTAGCGAAGTGTCAGTTTGGGGTGACGCAGATTGATTTTTTGGGGCACCATGTCTCTCCAGAAGGAGCGGTCCCGCTGCCTGACAAAGTGCACGCGGTAGCAGATTTTCCCCGACCACAAACGGTCAGGGCGTTACAGGAGTTTTTGGGAATGGTGAATTTTTATAACCGTTTCCTCCCCCGCACAGCGCAGCTCATGCAACCACTGTACGCCACTCTCAAAAAGCAGAAACCCGCGAATAAGATCGAAGGGTCCCCGGAATGAGAGCGGGCGTTCTCGGAAGTCAAGGCAGCCCTGGCAAACGCTGCATTGCTGGCACATCCAGACCCAATGGCCCGCATAGCGCTCACTACTGACGCGTCAGATGTGGCCATAGGGGCGGTCGTGGAGCAGCGTGTAGCCGGCGCTTGGCAACCGCTCGCCTTTTTCAGCAGGACTTTGCGCGATAGTGAACGTAAATACAGCGCGTTTGACAGGGAGTTGCTGGCTCTCCACTTGGCTATTCGCCACTTCCAGTTCTGGCTGGAAGGGTGCTGTTTCACCGCGTTCGTTGACCACAAGCCACTAACATTCGCGATGGCCAAGGTTTCAGAACCTTGGTCGGGCCGGCAGCAGAGACAGCTGGCCGCGCTCTCAGAGTTTACTACCGACATTCAGCATGTCTCGGGTAAACTGAATGTAGTGGCAGACTGCCTCTCATGCGCCGTGGCGGCCCCGGTCCGCGTCGGGATAGATTACGCAGCCATGGCTGCGGAGCAGGTTAGTGATGCGGATGTGCGCGCGCTCCAGTCTGGACCAACAGGGTTAAGGCTGGAGAGCAGGGTGCTGCAAGACGGTATGCCCCCCCTAATCTGCAATGTCTCCACGGGGCGACTGCGTCCCGTGGTACCGGCCGCATGGCGCCGCCGCGTTTTTGACTCGGTTCATTCTTTAGCGCACCCGGGAGTGCGCGCGTCAGTCAAGATGGTACGAGAGAAATTTGTGTGGCCGAGTCTTCGCAAACAGGTGAAAGAGTGGGCAGCAGCCTGCATGGCGTGCCAACGAGCCAAAGTACACAGACACACGAGGGCTCCCTTGGAGCCGTTTCACATCCCGGCTAAGAGGTTCGACCATGTTCACGTGGACCTCGTGGGCCCCCTCCCGCCATCACAGCAGTGCACGCACCTTCTGACAATGGTGGACCGCACCACGCGCTGGCCGGAGGTGGTTCCACTGGCGTCAACCACAGCCGAGGAGGTAGCGCGCGTTTTTAACAGCATGGGTGGCGCGTTTTGGAGTCCCGTCGGACATTACGTCCGACAGAGGCCCTCAATTTGTTTCCGAACTTTGGTCAGCAATGGCCCACAGCCTAGGTGTCACAATTCACCGCACAATCACGTACAATCCTCAGGCTAATGGGTTATGCGAACGTTTTCATAGGTCATTGAAAGCGGCTCTCAGGGCGTCACTGACGGATGCAAATTGGGTAGACAAGCTACTGTGCGTTTTATTAGGGTTGCGTTCTGCGCCTAAAGAAGACTTAGAAGCTTCCCCAGCTGAACTCGTTTTCACGCAGCCACTTCGGCTGCCCGGGGAGTTTCTCCCGGATAATCCTGCGCCAGGCAGCTCCCCATCTCAGCTGTTGCAGCGTAGCATTGACACAGGCACGCTGCCGGGCCCCGTTCATCACAGTTTTCCGCGCGTTTTTGTGCCTAAAACTTTGAAAAACGCGGAGTTTGTTTTTGTCAGACATGACGCGCATCGACCCCCACTGCGACCACCTTATGATGGGCCGTTCAGAGTGTTGGAAACAGGGGACAAGAATTTTTTGCTAGATTTGGGGGGGGTAGGAGGGAAAAGGTTGGCATAAACAGACTCAAACCCGCTTTTGTGGTGGCGGACGAGCAAGTGCTGTTGGCAAGGGCCCCTCGGCGCGGAAGACCCCCACGGGGTGCTTCCCAGAGTAGAATTTCCCCAGAACACCTACAGGGACAGACAAAAGGTTTTCACCCCCAGACAGCAGCTCCCCAGCATGACAGCGCTGCGGAGGCAGAGAATCCTGGTTACAGCAGATACGGGAGAAGACTGAAGCCCAAGCAGCATGTGGATTGATGTGTAATGATTCTATCACAGCATGCAGAATGTTATTCTTTTGTTCGATCTAAAATGTTTGGGGGGGGGGTGTAGCCACACATGTGACTTACTTAATGCCTCACATCTTAGATAAGAACAAGTGCAGAGTTTCCTTGGGGATAACAGGAAGCTGTGAAAGTATAATCTTTGATATGCGAGAGACGGCTTGGAGGAGCCTTTGGGGCCAAAGACTGAGGGGGATGCTAAGGGATTTATGAGGAAATGCAATGTGACCTTTTATGTGAATGCATTGTGACCTTTTGATATGCAGAAGGACCTGAGTATATAAGTGAAGAGTTCTGTGTGAGAGGTCCTCTTTTCTACTATGCTCATGAGAGAGAATGTGTAATAAACTGACTGAGACCAACTTGCCTCATTTACACATTCTACAGTTTTTTTTTTCTTCTGCACTGACTTATCACTCATATAAGGTGAATTGGCCAAATTTAAGAAATACACATATTTAAACTGCTGATGACAGACAGTGAACAGGAACACTAATTGGAAAAAAATGTGTGTTAGTACTGAAGGTTAAGCCAAGTTCATGTTAGATTTTTTTAAACCTCTTATCAATCCGGTGTCCCGTCTGTGGGACGTTTTACATTGGCTGGAATGGTAAGGGATCTATTTTCTAATTTAATTTAGAGGGCACTGCAAATCAGCCACCCATAACGTTTGCATTCCCTCATTTTATGATGACAAATTAAAGAATAGTGTTTTAACAGTGTTCTAAATTAACGTAACTGGTGTGTTTTTAGCAAATTTCTCTAAAAGAGCAATATTCTGTGCTGTCCACTAGCGCCGTTTTTTCATGTTGAAGACAACTTTGTGTTGGCAGCATGAGGGCATGCGTTGTGAATGTAGATGGAGAAATTAGCCGCAGTTGTTTTAACAGGATATCTGAATTCCACCGCTGACCAGACAAGCTTTTCCATGACTTTGTCTAATTGTTTAATGAGCTTTCACCCAGTAAACTGCAGCAGCAAGCTGAGAAGATGGTGAGGAACAATGAACAATGAAGTGGACCATGAGCCCGTTTGCCGTCTGCAGCCTCATCCCCCATCCGCGCCACAGCATATGACTGCTGCTGTCTTATCAGCTGACGGGCCTAATCCACGCTGGCCAGACACGCGGCGGAGGGAGTGCATGTTATCACACAGCAATGGTGGCAGACCCGCTGGAGAGGCCGGGATGATAATGGCTCTTAAAAGTGCACGATGTGGGCGTTTTCCTTCAGTTTGAAGGAGTCGGAACGTAACCTTCGCATTCGTGGATTAACATGCGTGCGTCAGCCAGTGTGGGGAACTCCTGCCTTCAAGCCATTTCTAGTACAACTGCTCCATTATCCTGCTTCATCCTTGCAGAACAGACAAACCTGATCACTTGATCTCCATGTGCTCCGCTTCCCCAACACACTTCGGCATAGCCACAAAAATTCAAACTAGCAACAGCTTACAAACATCAGGGGGGGAAACGACAACTTATCACACCTAACAGCAGACCAACAAGCAAACACACATGTAACTCATGACATCTTAATGCCACTACAATGTGATGGGTATAATATTGTATATAGTGCAGCTGATACTTACCAGTTAGAAGCTGCAGCCAAGGTGATCCTCTCTTATGACTGGCAGAGTATGCTTTGTGGGTTGTTTGGTGATGATCAGCTCTTCCCCAAATGCACAGACAACAGAAGCTCTGTCCATGTGATGTCACAGCACATGTGACTGATATAATTAGGAGATTCCCAGACTTGGAGATGCACTTTTTTTGCTGTGTTGAGTGTTCGCCACACCCTCATTAGCATGAGTCTACCACACCTGCATTCAACCAGTGATCCACTCTCCTTTGTTGTTTAGTAGATTGCATTACTTTATCCAGATTTTTTTTTTAAATCCTCCAGTTTCCTGACATATTTTTAGTTTCCTTGTTTCTCCTTGTATTTCCCTCCCCCCATTTCTGCATTTTGCTACTCATACTCAGTCAACTTGCCTGTATATGAGTACTTATTGAATACTTTACACTGTTCTGCATCATGCATCTGGATCCTCCTCAATGTTGTTCACTTTAGGCTTTTGCATGATAAGAAAGATTGTAACAGCAAGCCCTCAATAGTCGTGAAGCTAGGTGGGTAGTACTGTAGTCTTCTTTCAGCTGCTTCCTTTAGGGGTCACCACAGTGCTGCCTCCATCTCACCCTATCCCTTGTATCTCCCTCTGTAACATCAACCCTCTCCATGTCCTCCTTCACTACATCTATGAATCTTCTCAGTGGTCTCCCTCTTTTCCTCCTGCCTGGCAGCTCCATCTTTCAACATCCTTTGTCCAGTATATCCACTATCCCTCCTCTGCACATGGTAAATGGTAAATGGCACTCACTTATATAGCGCTTTTATTCTCATCTCTTGATGACCAAAGCGCTTTACAGATCCTGCTATCCACCCATTCACACACTGATGGCAGCATGCTACCTAACATGGCGCTTCCAGACCCACCAGGAGCAATTGGGGCTGAAGTGTCTTGCCCAGGGACACAACGGCAGGATATCCGGGGAGAGCGGGATTCAAACCGCCAACCATGTGGTTATTGGACGACCTGCTCTACCTCCTGAGCCACTGCCGCCCCCATGTCCAACGTCACGACAGCACTTATTGTAACGTGCAGTGTGGTGACACCAACTTCCTGTCGCGTCACCACACTGCCCTATATAGCGAGACGAGCCACCATGGCACTTCCTCTTGTGCCGGATGCCCACGGCAGGTGCTTGCCATGTACCGCTGTTCTTAATCATCAATAAAGCTGTGTACAATGCTACCACCATCTCTGCCTCATTCATCACCAGGTTTGCATACATACACTACTCACAAAAAGTTAGGGATATTCGGCTTTTGGGTAAAATTTCAGGATGCACCTAAAATGCACTATAACTTTTACAGGTGAACTTAATTTGACCTTCTCTAACCTTTTGAATGCACAGGTCCAACTGTTCAGTATTTCAGTACTTTTCACATAACTTGCTGTTCTCTAACAAGGTGCTTAACTGCAAAATTCACAACAGGTGTTTGATCCATGAATCGACCAATACATTTTCTGATTCAATTAGAATTGGTATTTAAACAGTCCTCTTCATCATGCTGTTCACATTTTGACATCATGAGACCAAGACGACACCTCACAGTTGATCAACAGTAAATTGCCAATGTGAGGCTTCAAACAGGATGTTCTCAGAGGAAAGTGGCCACTGAGCTTAGAGTGTCACAGAGTGTCATCAGCAGATTTCAAGAGAACTACACAGAGACTGGAAGAGTCACAGAAAGGCATAGAAGTGGACGTCCTTTAGCCACATCCCACGCTGATGACAGCTTCATTGTGAACAGTGCCCTGCAGAACCGGATGATGAATGCCACTCAACTCCAGGCACATTTAAGGGAGGTGAGAGGCGCCCAAGTGTCATGTCAGACCATTTGAAACCGTTTACATCTGCGTGGTCTGCATGCTAGATGACCTGCAATGGTACCTGGCCACATCATCAGGCACAGGCGTCATTGTTTGCATGGGTCAGGGAGCATTTACCCTGGACAAGGGACCAGTGGGCCTCAGTGCTGTTCTCTGATGAAAGTTGATTCACAAATGATAGCCGCCAACAATGTTAGAGACATCAAGGAGAGCGCTATGCATCAGTCACTGTTGTCACCATGTTACAGTCTGGGCAGGTGTGTCTAGTCAATACAGAACTGCCCTACACCTTGTGAATGGCACAGTGACAAGCCGATACTACCTGAATAACAACATTAATCCAGTCATTGTGCCCCTGCATGAACAACACAGGCCTAATTTCATCTTCATGGATGACAATGCTCCAGCTCATTGAGGTCACATGATTTGGGAATGGCTGCTGAAGGCTGGGGTACCTCAAATGGAGTGGCCTGCACTTTCTCCAGACCTGAATCCCATAGAAAACCTATGGGATCAGTTGAGTCACCTTGTAGAGGCTCGTAACCCTGCACCCTACAACCTCAATGATCTGAGGGCCGCCCTTCAAGAAGAGTGTAATGCCATGCCTCAGCAGACAATAAGTAGACTTGTGAACAGCATGAGACGTTGTTGTCAAGCTGTAATTGATGCTCAAGGGCACATGACAAGTTACTGAGACATTGAGATTTTTTGTTGTGGTATACCCACCACTGTTGTTGGCTTTTGTTTCAATAAATTGTTTGAGATGAGGAAATCACAGTTGCATGCTTCTACTTAAATGCTTTACTTTCATGATATTATATCAAGGTAGTGTGAACTTTTTACATTTTCCATAAATTTCACCCGAAAGCCAAATATCCCTAACTTTTTGTGAGTAGTGTAACATTTGGCAACAGAGGATTAACTCATGGAGGCGTGCATGACACCACTCCACCCCTTCCTCGAGCTCCTGGGTGAACCGCAGGTGCCTTGGCCATGCTGGTTCGAGGCTTTTCAGACCTACATCACCAAGCTGGACCTCGTGAAGCTCAATAAGGTGAGGGCGCGTGTGCTTCTCGTCCACAACCTGCGTATCGAAGGCCAGCAAGTCCTATGGACGCTCGGCGCCTCAGACTCACTTGAGGATGTCGTGGAGCTGCTAGCTAACCATTTCCACACTCCAGACAGCGTGACTGTACGGAGAATTTGTTTTTGCCAGCGACACCAACATGTAGGTGAGCCCATCCACCAATTTGTCGTTGACTTAAAGCAGCTAGCTTGCGAGTGCTGTTTTGGACAGCTCGAAGATGAAATGGTTCGTGACCAGCTAGCGGCGTACACATGCAACGCTGCATTGCGGGCTAGGCTACTTACGGTGCTGAATGACTTAACATTAGCCAGAGCTGTCGAGCTAGCTCTCCAGTTGGAGGCCGCAGATAAGCTAACTTTGCAGCTAACCTGGTGCCAGTCACAGAGGCCGCTGGAGCCACCTGCCACAGCAAATGTTGTGGACTCGAAAAGCGAGGATAGCTTGGATGACGATGTTACGGAAGCCAATGCTGCCAGCCGAAGGTTTGCTCTGGGAAACCCACTGTGCAAGGGTTGTGGGTCTGCATGCACCGCAATAAGGCGAAGGAATGCCAAGCAAGAGAAAAACGTTGTAGCAGATGTGGACGTTTGAACCATTATGTCAGAGTGTGCTGCTTATCTAAGCCGGAGAGCCCACGGAAGAATTCACTCCACCCGCCCCAGCACTAACGGGTACACATATTGCTCAGTGGAGTTGGATGGAGTGGAAATTCCACTGTTGCTCGACACGGTGGCGGTGCGGCCGATGCTGAACTGAGCCACGCTGAAGAAGTTCTTTCCCCACTACAGGATAAAGAGTAACCCGGAGCAGTTGTATGGCTATGGAGGTAGCAGGCTGTGCACGGTTGGAAGTTTGGAGTTAAAAATGGTAAATGGTAAATGGCATTCACTTATATAGCGCTTTTATTCTCATCTCTTGATGACCAAAGCGCTTTACAGATCCTGCAATCCACCCATTCACACACACATTCACACACTGATGGTGGCATGCTGCCTAACATGGCGCTTCCAGACCCACCAGGAGCAATTGGGGTAAAGTGTCTTGCCCAGGGACACAACGGCAGGATATCTGGGGAGAGCGGGATTTGAACCGCCAACCATGTGGTTATTGGACAACCTGCTCTACCTCCTGAGCCACTGCCGTCCCCGGCCGTTAATGGTTCGTTACAAGTCTGCAAAGATGGTTGACTTCATGTTCCAAGTGGCGGTGCGCGGCAATAACATCATGGGCTGTGACCTGTTCTACGGACTGGGTTTCACCATTAAAGACAGTGCTGGGAATGAATGGTCGGGTTGTGGCCACTGGAACCCACCGGTTACGGAGGTCAGAGAGGACATTGTGTGGGACGAAGGGTTATAGGACACTCTAGTGGTCAAGCAGGGCCAGTTCCACTCAGGTTCGGCGCGGGAGGGTCTCAGTGCCGGCGCTTGGGACATGGTAGAGGGGGGTACCGAGCATGGCGGTGAGGCGCCCGCGCTGGCGAGTGACACCATGCTAGCCCCAGATGCCTCTGGAACTTGGCCGCAGTGGGATGGGGGTCTGCAGCTACGACGGTGACCGCTATGACATTTTTAGAAGAGGATGGGGCCAAACCGGAAGCACGGAGTTACTGCATGCTCAGCAGCAGCACACCAGGCCAAGCAGGGCCCCACTTAGGGTTATGAACTTGGTTCGGGTTCAGGGTGACGAACGATCACGGTGAAGATGGGCCAGATGACAGACAGAAAAACATCAAGCACATCTGCGGATAGTGGCGAAGCTGGGCACAGCGTACTTCCAGTTGTCTGACGGCTCGTCGAGGCATGCCAATCAGCTTCGGCATGTCCAGGAGGATGTTCCAGGTGGCGACAGGAGTCGGTGATGGCGGTGTGGGATTCAGGCTCCATCGTCCAGAAGATCAGCCATCGCTCTGGGAGCCTGCTGCTTCCAGGGGCACGCCTGCTGAGGGGCTGCCCTGGGCCCCCCATACTGGTTCCACCTTTCCCACCCAAGTGACTGTGCTGTAACAGTTTGTTAATAGTTCTGTTGTTGTTACGGGGTTTATCGTGTTAGTTTAGGAGCACGGCAGATGTTTTAGTTTAAATAAAGGACTTTTAGTTTATTCCAGTGGCAGAATAATCCACCGTGCCATGCAGGTTGTGTGGTAGTCCACCCACCAACTCTATTTTAGGTTGTTTTGTGTGAATGTACTAGACCTTAGTTTTCATTATTTTAGAGTGTGATTCGTGTTCTATATTGGGGTGGCTTCGAATTTTATGTGTGGTTTTGGACTTTGTAAAGGGGGGGAAGAATGTCATGACAGCACTTATTGTGAAGTGCAGTGTGGTGACACCGACTTCCTGTTGCATCACCGCACTGCCCTATATAGCGGGCGAGCCACCATGGCACTTCCTCTTGTGCTGGATGCCCACATCAGGTGCTTGCCATGTACCGCTGTTCCTAATCATCAATAAAGCTGTGTTCGACACTACCACCATCTCTGCCTCATTCATCACCAGGTTTGCATACATAGCATTCAAACCATATCGGCCTTGCCTCTCGTACCTTGTCTCCAAACCACTCAACCTCAGCCATCCCTCTGACATACTCATTTCTAATCTTGTCCCTCCTTCTCACTCCCCATGAAAATCTTAGCATCTTCAATGCTGTCACCTCCAGCTCCAGCTTGTCTTTTTGCCATCTCCAAACCATACATCATAGTAGGTTTCACTACCATATTGTAAATTTTCCCTTTCACTCTTGCTGCGATCCTGTAACAAATCACTCCTGACACTCGTCTCCACCCACTCCACCCTGCCTGCACTCTCTTCTTCACCTCTTGTGCATTTTCCATTGCTTTGGATGGTTGAGCCCAGGTATTTAAACTCATCTACTTTCACTACCTCTACTCCTTCCATCTTCACCATTACACCTGCCTCCATCTCATTCACACTTATGTATTCCATCTTGCTTCTACTAACTTTCATTCCTCTTCTTTCCAGAGCATACCACCTGCTTCCTACTCTCACTACAGATCACAATGTCATCTGCAAACATCATGGTCCATGGAGACTCCTGCCTGACCTCATCTGCCAGCCTGTCCATCACCATGCAGGTGATGGCAAACAAGAAGGGGCTCAGAGTCGGTATGTCATCTGGACCAACTGCCTTTCCATTCTTCATCCTCTTCAAAGCTGCCAGTCTCTTCCGCCTCCCAAAGAGAGCAGACGCTTTTTCCTTCTCTCCTGCTCTGACTTTTCATCTCCTTCCTCCTCTAACTAACTGGATCCCAGCTTGCTATCGTCTGTCTGCGTGTCTCTACTGCTGATTATCGAACGAAATTATGGATTTAATAAGCTGGGCTTTGAACGCAATTGACACTATTTTTTCAACGAGGAAAAGTGCCCGGGGGGAGGTTGTTTGCCCCGCAGGAACGGCTGCTGCGGGCTATTTGAGGGACACAAGTAATTGGAAACTCTTGTGCCTCTTTGATCTTTCCATCGAAGATGTCGAAGATTTGTACTTCTTCGTAGTAATGGTCATCGGGATCATTCTGATTGGATCTGGGATTGTCCTGGTGTACCGTAAATTGATGAAGATGGACATAGCCTATCAAAATGCTGGCCAGGCGAGGCTTAACCATCAAATTGAAAAAATGGAGAGGACTCTGACAGCGGCAAATGGAGAACTGTCTAGGAAAATGGATTACATCATGATTACGCTGAGAGCCGTCCATGAAGGATTCAACGTCCAGCACTGAAGGATTAAGTACTGAATCTGTAAGAGGATATAAAGTTTCTTTCTCTGGGATCAGTACTATTCGACTAATCTGACCCCCCTACACAAGTCCTCCAGATTATCTGCAGTTTGTTGTTTTTGTTTTTAAAACATTTGAGCTGCATTGACTCCATGGACAGTCAGCTGCATGGCTCAAGGACAAATGCCAGCAGCTAAGACAAAACATTTCCTGCCAAAGAGACTTTGTTGTTCTTAACTGATACAAACACCTACACTCAACACTACACCCACACTGACTCAAAAACTGATGAAAAAGATCACTCACTCACTGCTCTCTTTGTGTCCTTGTGTACATTCTTGTCTGCTAACTGTGCATTGAGGGCTTTTTTTCTTGTAATCATAATATTGATCATATATGACCGGTATTCTGACAATCAATGGTTTTTTGCTCTTTCCTATTGTGTTATCCTTTTCCTCCCTATGCATCCTGTACCCCATCTGTTGACAGGCGCGTTCTTCAGATGCTGCCACGTCACCGGAAATGCAGGTCGTTTTCTGTGTCGTCAAATCCCTCATATGTTATCAGTTGTTTACTGTTAATGTACTTGGCAATAAATCTTTTCTGAGTTCTGAGTTCTTCTGCCTTGCTAATCCTTGGGACTTCCTTGTTCACCATTTTTACTTCATCCATCCTCCTCTCTCTCATTTTATTTATTCATCAGCTCTCCACAGTACTCCTTCCACCTGAACACACGCTTTTCATTTGTTAGTACATTACCATTTCTGTCCTTAATCAACCTAACCTGCTGCACATCCTTTACAGCTCGATCTTTCTGTCTAGCCAATCGATACGTCATTTTCTCCTTCCTTAGTGTTTAGCCTCTCCTACAACTCACTATATGCCTTTTCCTTTAAAATCAAAGGAAGATGAGGAATCCTCCCCAGCTGTAAGCTATAAGTGTAAAATACACTGTCAACATAAAATTGGTGATTTTTTTCCCCATCACCATGGAACTGCAGGTTAACAGTATTGTTCCAGAACCACAGGTTGGAGACCACATCTCCCTTGTTACTATATTCCTGCATTTAAAGTTTTTTGATGGTGAATGTGCTAAAACTGTGATTCTGTACACTTAAAAAAAAATACAAGTAGTTGCACCTTGTATTCATTTGAATCACAGGGCAGTAAGGCTCACAAGAAATGCAGATCCCAACTCAGTGGATGAATGTAATAAATGCCCCATTTCTGTCTTAACTCTGCATGCCAGTGTTAGGAGCTGCACAGTTTTACTATCCTCCCCATCATTATTAGCTCTGCAACCTTGTTAAGTAGAGGATTTAAAAAATGGTTGCAACTGGAATGATAGTAAACAAGTCTCCTGTCCAGTAGTATGAGAAATAATCTCAATGAGAGCTCAGACCACATCTTTTGTTTCTCCTGGTCTCTATAGTGATGTCCAAAACAGGATGTCCTTAGATAATAAAACAAACGAAGAGGTGCGGTGGCCAAGAATTCACTGGGAAGAAGAGGAGGAAAAGGGGCTGGTCCACACCCAGACTGTAGACTGAAGGCTACTGTGCTGACAGACAGGCTCCCAGTGTCTCTGACAGCTGAAGTTTTTTGTGTTTTTAGAGTGCAATAGGTCATTTTTCAATGTGGTCTAGACAGAAACCAATCTGTCTTTAATTTATGATCATTTGCTTTTTTAAGTGCCATTATACGCCACTGTTCCTGGTAATTATTTACTTTAAATACCACTATGTGTAATATCAAAATCACTTCACACAAAACCAGGATTAATTAAAAAAAACAAAAAACAGATATATTTCTCACAACATGGCATTGTGTATCCACGATCTGCCAATGGAGTAAAATCATATAAACGGAGAGGAACAGCCCTGACAACTTTGGTAATTCACTGATGTCATACAAACAGTAACGGGAAGCCAAATGTTATATAACCTGGCTGTTAGAAAACGGTTCCTTTGCCAAAGCATACAGATGGGGCACAGTGATGTATTGTCAGTACACACTCCATCCAGCCACTGCACTTACATTTAGCCATGCCAAAATACCTCTGCAAAAAATATATATAACTCATGCCTTTACTGCATGGCCAAAAATAATTGTAAACATTCACCACTATGAGTTTTAACTAAATTCTAACAAAATGATCAGACTGTTCATGACAGAGTAGTTCATTCTGACCAGATAAACACCCCGAGGTCACCAGAATTCTCATGAAATGTGGACAGACGGACACACAGCTTTCAACAGAATGAGCTCAAAATTAAATAAACATCAACTGTAAATTATGAAAAGTTTTTAATTTCCATAATTAACACATACAGTACATTATTTTTTTAACCAACATAAAAAGTGCAATATGCATCCAAACTACAGCAATGTACAGTACAAAAATTACTGCATACTTAAATATAAAAAAGGAAATGGTTACAAAACTGAAGTAACCTATAGTGATCCTGTCATCGTCAGCGTGACAAAAGCTTTAAAACTCATTGATATGATATGAGCATAAAAGCTTAACAGCTATGAGCCTGAAGACTTCACTGAGTCTCTTTTGTTCCTCCCAACGGTGCAAAAAAGATGTGACAGCATTTAAATACGTACAAGATTGATTTTATGATTCACATGTTTTGTACAGCGTTCATGGTGTGTCCAATTTTTTTTAGACAGCCAAACAGAACTTTGGTCTTTCACATTATACAAAGCAAAAATAAGCTAAAAAATGTTGGCAACCCTTAAAAATGACTTTAAGGTGAAGAATGCTTGGGATTTATGTTATGGGTTTATAATCAGATAATTTTAACATGGGAAGAAACACCACAGCTGTAAGATTTGGCCACAAACACCATCGGTTCCTGTCACACACTGCATGTGAAGAATGACTTCTAACTATCCGGCGTGACTCAGTCTGCTCTCCCAAGATGAGGGTACGTGTGTTGTAGGGAATGATGAGGTCAATAACATTACTCCAATGTTATTTTGGAAGCTAGCTTGATGTGTATCAGTATTCACTCATTAAAAAAGCAGTGCAAAGGAACAACAAACTCAGAAATGTTTCCGTTTTGTTTGTTGAGAACAGTGAACATGCCTCTGGCAATGCTTCCATCCAGTCCACTCACTCAAAGATTCAAACATCATTAATGCATTAACATATTTCCCCACTTTAACTTGACATCAGCAAATGAACTGAATTAAACCCTTTTCTGGCATTTATCTGTGCAAGAGATCCATGAACGCAACATGAGGTAACCATTAACTTTACAACTCTCGAACATCTAAAACATAAACTGTAAACAACTCTACATGTATTCAACATTTGTCTTTCTGTCAAGCTCTTTCAGGAGGACACAAGCTCATCCATTCAGGCTAAAATAATGAAAAAGTGCCAATGGACACCAAGTTAAAGGTTATGGAGCACATTGTACCATCTCACTCTGCAGCTTTACACACAGCTCTGTGCCTCTGGTCTCAGGGGTAAGGCACTTGTTTGTCCATGAATCAAAAACTTAGAGGTGAACTGATGGCTTTACACACTTGTCAGACACAGCAATAAGACTTCCATCACTGAACAGCAGTTTGGGAAACAATGTGGCAAAGGAGAATCTATTTCTTACAACAGCACTTGGCATTATTTTTGTTATCATTTGATTCCTCAGTGTTAAGTCCTCTTTCTTCAGAATCTGTCCAACTTTCTCTAGCCCTGGCGGGTGACACATTTGCAGAGAATACACCAGAGCTACTAATTTTGATTTGTCAGCTTCTTGGTTCATTTGTGAGTGCTCCTTCTGGAGTGTTCAGCTCTTTGTGGGGTCGGGAAGGAGCAGAGGTGGTGGAGAAGTCCCAGTCCAGGCCAGGGTCTGGTTCTGGGGAGAGCGAGAGGAGTAGCAGTGTTCCCACATCTGAGGAGCAGGCTGAGCACAAGTCCTCAGAGGAGAGGTTCAGGCTGCCCAACTTGGCCAGCGAGTTGGACCGCTTCAGCCTGGAGGGCACAGTCAGGCCTGCCAGCCGCATGCGGGTCTCAATCTCCTGTGCTCTCTGGCGAACCAGACCGGGCTTACCTCTGACGCTGCGCAGGCTATCACTGCTGGAGCTGCGTGTCAGGGTGGAGCCATGTGGTGAGGAGGTGGGTGTGAGCAGGCCTGACCCCACCACCCCCAACAGGGTTTCATTGGTCAGCGGCACAACCAGTGGCTCTAACCGCACTTGGCATGGTGTTGAAGAGTTAGTTAAGTCACCAGGGAACTCCTCCTCTTCCTCAGAGGGAAACTGACTCTTTCTGGACCTTTGGCATATGTGCAAAGGCTTCAGAGAGGGAAGGCCCTCCTTGGACAAACCTGAAAGTCTCTCTAATCTCTCAGCACGACGGCGGACTAGCCCAGATCGACAAAGCTGTAAAAGGGTCTCCTGCTGCTGACCAATGTAGCAGGCCACTGCAGGTTTGTCTTCCTCCAAATCCATTCTCATCAGCTTGGGGAGCGCTTCTGAGGTGCCATCAGCAGACAGGCTCTTATCAGTCTTCACTTCAGGAAAATCACAATTGTCCTCAAGCTCCAGTAACTGTGAGAACTCTCCTGGCTGCTCCACTCTGCCGAGTGGAGCTGTGGGTGGAGAGGCAGCACAGTTGGCACAGGTACAGAGGGGGCCACAGGGGCACGGCAGTCCCTCTGAAGACATGAGGCCTTCAGATGAGGTATGGGACTTTGCAAATGAAGCACTTAGGACTTCAGGGAGACTGGGGGTAAGGCAAAGCTTAGAAACATTAGTTGGAGAATCTTCTTTCTGGCTGGACTTGGTCTGGTCCCAAGATGACAGTGAAGAAGCATCAGGTAGAAAAAGACTTGAAGATGATTTTTCCTGCATAAAATAGGGTGAAAAAGTCAGATAGGTAACAATTTATTTTGGCAAAATTACAGCATTTTCATTCAAAAATGTGCTGTAATTATTTTTCTTAAACTTACATTGAAGCTATGTAGATTTTCCATGTGATTGTTGTTATTGGAGTTTTCGTTGAGCATTGCCAGATCCATCCCGTTACCCTCCACCTCTACCTCTTGTGTTTCACCACCACCTCCTCCATCATCTGGCTGCATCAGTACCTCCATCTCTGCCTCCTCTTTCTGCACTTCCTCCTCATCCTCTTCCTCCACAGTGCTGAATTCCAGCCTTAGGCGCAGCTCCTCCAGGGGCTCGGGACCACGACCGCAGGTTTGGGCGGCAGTTCCTTCAGCAGTGGGCCCAAAGTGGGGGAGAGGCAAGCCTTCACGCCCATTGAAGGCCTCATCATCTAGCAGAGCATCTCTCTCCACATCCTCAATTTCAATAAATACCTTTTCCATGCCGAAAAGAGGAGGCCCGCGCACGGGGGTTGATGGTTCACTGTCCAGAGCTGAGTCGGACAGTCGGCGGAAGTAGTAGTTGTTGTAGGCTGGGTCAATCTCCAAGGCTACAGTCCTGCATGGTGAGTAGCATGTTGCACCTTTATCAGACAGCGCTCCTGCACAGCAGGGAGACATCCCTGACTCAGGAGTCAGGGTGCCTCCCTCCTCGCTTCCACAACACTGAGCCAACCCCTGCTGGCCCTCTGCCATCTCACAGTCTGTGTCTGGCTGCCACAACTTGTTGTGCCGCTGTTTACTAGAAACAAGAAAGTGTGTATAAGGCTAGCAGAAAAATAGATCAATTCAGATATGCAAACATGCATTAAGTCTGTACCTGGCATCCAAAATACCCTCGTACTCTGCCAGCTGTCTCATGAAAGCCGGGTTTGGTCGCGTGATGCTCCTCTTTTGCTTGACAAAGTTGTAAGCTTTCTCCAGGGACCAGCCATACTCCTTCATGGCGTAAGCTATAACAGTGGAGGCCGACCGACTGACACCCATCTTGCAGTGAACAAGACACTTGGAGTTGTTCTTTCTGTCGGCAAGAATTAGGATTGCATAAATAAGAAAAATAATCAGAGGACTTTCCAAATTCAAGTTAGCAGAGGCATAAAAGATTCATCTACCACCACACTGACATTTTACATTTAATACTCCACAATTGTTAAATTTAAATGGATGCACTCTAGATAATATTCAAAATGTTTTACAGACATTTATTAACATTTTAAAATACTTTTATTGCATAACCTTGACTAAACAATCAGCTGTTTAGATGTTTTCTTTATGCATTCAATCTGATGGAAAAATTCTATGTTATACTGAGTCACATGAGTTTTTATGAATATGAATATGCATTTTTCTTTATAAAGCTTAATGTGTATATCTAGGAAATCCTGTTACCATATGTGGAGTTGTTGAGTAGTGGAAAAAAGAGATTGAAGGATGCTGATGTGACTGTGAACATTCAGTTCTATCACTGACCGTTCAGCTTATCACAAGTGTTTTCTGCATGGACCGAACAGATACAAGCTCAGTCATGAATGAAATAATCAAGAGTCTCAGCAAACTTTATCAATTGACTCATGAATGAACTATCAAGTGACCTCACCCCGACGGCCCCTTGGATATATATAACCAGAATCACTCTGTTAGTTAAGCCAATGCACTGCAGCAGTCTGTGAAAGCTGTACTCTGTATTGTCTTCCGCTGTTCAGGGCATATTAAATTTGCTGAAACTTTAATCCTGCCTGATTTTTGATAAGAAATTTTTCCAACACAATCACAGCTACTTTCTCATTTACTAATTTACTATCAAGCTCTCTAGATTTATTTTTTTCTGCTGTTCTGCTGCTCATTTAGTCACACTCCCTTCATCTGATCCTCTTTTAAGGGTACTTGAGGATAATAGCATAGAAGATATTTATAAACTGTTTTCTAGCACTGAATCCAAATCCCTGGGCTTCTTAGTTGTGTAAAAGAAACTGTACAGAAGTCTGGGACAATCAGAGATGTTTAGTAGTGATAAAAATGGTCAGCTGGTTTCAGGGCTATCAGACAATAAACAACAGGCAAGACTACAAAAACTAGATTTAGGGTGTGCCCTCACTGGTGTCAGGTGATTGATTGTTCTGTGCAAAGTTCTTCTCCGTCAGCAAGGGGCCTGCATTGGTCGCACTCACACTGCTTTTGTTAGCACGGTACCCAGACTTCCTTAAGGAGTCCCTTACAATAGAAGCGTTGCTTCTTCACCTTACTCCAACAACATCTGCATTTGTTTCATTCCCTGACTCCCTCTACCAACTGTTCCAAAGCTGGGGAAATGTTCCGTTATGCAGAACAGTAGGGAGCGATTACACTTATCAAGCATTCCAGACATTAGGGGTCAAACTTCGGTCAGCACAAAATGGGTACTACATTGTAAGTCCACCCTTATACTGCAGACTGAGCCTTGATTTTTAATGTATAAAACTTGATTTCTATTCACCTGCATGGGGCATATTCCATGGTTGCAAAAGTAAGTCAAATAGTATAGCAGTCTGTGAGAAGATGACTTGGCAAAGAAAACACTTTCCTGATCAGTTCATGGTTTCAAATACTTGTCGTGTTATTACCAAAAAAATGTATGAATATAGTAGATAACAGTAATTAAGTACCTGATGCTTTAGTTTCATGTTAGGTCATTAAACAAACGTCTTGTACTGCTCTGTCTTTGTTAATATATGAGTTTTGTGTAGTTAACATGTTGTTTAGTTTTTTCTGTTTTAAAAGGCTATCTACAATACATGTGGGTATTGTAAATTAGCTTAGACTTTAAACCAAGTACTGTGTGTCATAGTTACCTGTCACACAAACAAATACAAAGCTATTCAGGTCGTGTTTTATGTCATTTAGCAGTCCCTCCAGGATTTTGCGGGATGTTTTTATGATTGTTGCAGCCCAAAAAGCCTGAATTCACGGGAGCCATTTAAAAATGTTGCAATAAAAGTTGCAATGTTTTGAGAGGTTTTGTTGCACTAAAAGTTATGGGAAGAATTTCATATTTTAAAGCAGATAGTTGTTTCCACTTTACAGCAGTGATACTCTATATAACAATATAAGAAAAACACAGGATTGTCAAAAATTTCCTATTACAGTAATCTGTAAATTAAGCAGAAACTTCTGCTATACAGAAAAACTCTTGTGCAACAGCAAATACAAACTTTAGCACAATATCCATTACAACAGCTAAATTGCACTGAATGCATGTTAAAGAGCATAGATTTGGAAATTATTTGCAGCACCTTCATTTGAAAACTCCCTACAGTCCCCAACCACTTGGTACAGAGCGGAGAGGAAGAAATAAATACCGTATATTTTGGACTATAAGGCGCACTTAAAATCCTTTAATTTTCTCAAAAATCGACAGTGCACTTTATAAGCCGGTGCGCCTTATGTATTAATTCTGGTTGTGCTTACTGACCTTGAACCGATTTTATGTGGTACACGGCGCTCAAAAATCTGTCAAAAATGTTTTAGTATGACTTTGGTAAGCTACGAAGCCGAACCGCTTGATGGATTGTCGGAGCATTACGGTAGTCAGGAGCCTCGCGGAGTGATATGTGCTTCAACATAATGGCCGGATGGCTTTTTCCACACATCTCCATCCCTATTGATCTACCACTCCATGCGCGCCCATCTCACCGATACTGTCAAAACCCAAGTGAAGCAAACTAATTCGGAGCTTGCCATCATTCCGGGTGGATTAACCAAAGAACTCCATCCGCTATATTGGTGTCAACAGGTCGTTCAAAGTTAAATTGATAGCGAGTTACGCCACTATCTGCCAATGGATCGTGGAGCGAAACTGCTCCTGTTTAGCTGTAATTAATACTAAAAAATGATAATTTCGGGACGAAAGAATTCAAGCGTCCCGGCATTTGTTTGCATTGTTTACTTCTCAGGGCTGCCGCCGGAGAGCGAGCCGTATCAAGTACCAAGCGAGTATCCTGACCACTATGGCGATGTAAACAGCCACGGACCAAAAAACGTACATTTGCTCGTGGAACAGGTCATTCACACTCACAGACAATCGCGCTATATGTGTCTATAATGACTATAGATAGGATTTTCTTTCCATGCACGCAAAAAAAAAAAAATTCCCAGATCCGACTACCAAAAGCCGATGGTGTATAGAACACGTATATTAGGATTTGTATGTGAAATTTCAGCATCGAAACTGCTCCCGTTTAGCTGTAATTAAATATTCAAAAATGATATTTTTGGGACGAAAGAATTCAAGCGTCCCGGCATATGTTTACTCATCAGGGCCGCCGCCGGAAAGCGAGCCGTATCGAGTACCGAGCGAGGATCCTGGCCAATATGGCGATGAACAGCCACGGACTAAAAATGTTCCGCCTGCTCGTGGAACAGGTCATTCACACTCGCAGACAATCGCGCTATATGTGTCTATAATGACTATAGATAGGATTTTCTTTCCATGCACGCAAAAAATTTTTTTTCCCCAGCTCCGACTACCTCGCTTTAATGCGCCTAATAATCCGGTGCGTCTTATGTATGAAAATAGACCATCAAATAGACCGTTCATTGATATTGCGCCTTATAATCCGGTGCGCCTTATAGTCCCAAAAATACGGTAATTTATTCTGTTGCTCTATATTGTGTAATGGAGTCTGTGTTTTCCTGCAAAAAAAACATTACAGACTATTCTCTCTCTTTCCGTGTCAAACTCCTACCTGTCTATCTGCTGTGTGGCTTGACACACACACTTGTCTCTTCAGACACACATCTTTCATTTACTGGGAAGGGGGAGGAGGGGGGGCGTTTTCCAGACCGGAGATTCACAGCTTTAAAGTTCATTGACAAGAAGTAGTAATGATTTTACCTCTAAAGATGTATAAAATGATCAAACAGTGGCTGTAGTATTAGATTTGCTGGTTTTGTTGGTGGTTTTATGGCATCTGTCCTCACGCGCGCTCCCGCGACGGGGTGCTTTTAGGGCAGGCGGACGTTTTTCAACACAAACCCAGCACTTCGTACACATGGTCAGGACAAAGACGTGGCGAGACATCCACCGACAGGCTGGGAGAAACAGCTGAAGGAATGGTGTTGGAAACCTCGCGGGTGGGTGGGTTTTTTTAATCACACATTCTGTTTTTGCTGATGTGTTCCATTAATACTCAAATGTAAACACAGAAGTGAACACAGTGCAGTGATGCATTTGATTGGTTAGACTGAGCGTTTTAGTGCCAGTCAGAGACAAATTTGACTGGTGAAACTGACGGGTTAGTTAGTGAATTCCCTTCCACAGCATGCGGGACACCATGTGGTGCATAGGGGCGGCACCTATCTCTGTTTCACCGACCCTAGGCCACACAGCTACTGTAAGTAGTGAAAGCTAAAGTGGGAGGGGATCAGTCCTCAGGTAGCTCTGTGCGTAACTTTCCTTTCCGTTCTATTATGCTGAGCACCAAGCTAGGAGGCAGAAAGTACCATTTTTATATGGTCTTTGGTATGACCCAGCCGGGATTTGAACCCCAGCCTCCCAGGTGTGGGGCGGATGCTCTACCAACTAGGCCACCACTCTGGTGGAAGTTGACGAGGATGGGCCAAAATTGCGGAAAAGATGCAGTGACTGGACAAAGTTGCAAGGTCACGCTGATTGGCTGATTTTGGATGAATAGAAGTGATTGCAACATCGCAAAATCCTGAAGGGACTGATTTAGGATGCAGTGACTGACTGACTTGTCCCAACTGTGCGGGTGTGGACTCCTCACACTATATGGGGAAAAGAAAAAAGGCTAAAAAAAATTTTATTTTCAGGTTTCCTTAAAGGAACTTTTCAAACTGTCGGTAAAATGCCATGATTGCTCAATGGCTGACCTCTCATTGGTTACCAACCACAACTACTTAAGTTATCTTGTTTCAGTGAGTGACACACACACACACACACACACACACACACACACACACACACACACACACACACACAAACACAGAGTACATATACAGTACACTGTGTGTGTATATATGATATATACAGTACACACGCCTCACACAAAGTTAGGGATATTCGGCTTTTGGGTGAAATTTCAGGATGCACCTAAAATGCACTATTGTGGTGACCCACAACACTCTACAGGTACAGGAACATTCCTCACACTCAGCAAGTCTGCTGGAAGCAGAGGACAATTCGCATATGGACAGAGAGCCCCTGGGGGACAACCAGAACAATGGACTATTGTTTAAACATCCCCGGATTAAGGAGAGGACGTCCGGGCGCCAGTTGGTCATGCTAATCATGTGTATTGACTGATACGTATACCAATATGCTAATGTGCCATGCATTCTCTCTGTCTGTATAAAAGAGCTTACTATATATGCCTCAACAGCACAGTAGAACACAGTAGCTCAGAGCTATGATGTGTATCTCATTTTGATGGAGGAAATAAAACTCTGCAACCTTCCAGCTCGTCTCATCTCACCTGATCTTATTCCTCCACACTGGTGACCCTAGACGTGTCATGGTGCGCCCCTCGCCTGATCTTTTCCCTCCACACTGGTGACCTAACGAGAGAGAATGACCGTCTGCTCCCTCTCACCGCGCTGTGGATCCCAGAGGACCAGAGAACGCCTGCAACCTCTTCATCCTCATCGGAGTGCGTTCCCCGAGCGGGCAGCGCTTGGACCGACACGCACCATGAACGGTGACACGAGCGAAATGAAGGAAGCAGCCTGAACGGAGAAATCATCGACGCCGACTGCGTTGATTTCCACCAAGCTCCCTGAATCCGACTCAACTCACGGCAGCTGACCTCCCGCGCACAGAAGCCCCGCACACACACCGCAGGATTACGAGGACAGCGCAACTGCCAGCTATGTAGTCACGGCGCCAAGTGCGCGCCACACACAGGGACAATCCCGCTCCACAGACTGATACATTGTCCTCCACCGCTGCACATGCCCGAGAATCACGGCCGATCGCCATCCTCGGAACCTTCAGGGCTGCGAACGCACCTGAAGCAGATGTGCAGCCCGCACACAGGATTTTGTATGGGTTTCTCAGCCACGGCGCACAAGGGGAATTTAGCCGATTGCTGTCCCCGATGGCTTTAGGGCTGCTTCCGCACCTAAAAGCCAAACCACCAAGTCCCTCACACAGCTGCAGTTGTTTCACAGCCGCTATGCATCCTCGGGGAATTTGGCCGTTCGCTCTCCCCACATCCTCGCTTGACCGAGCCGCGACAGGAGTCAGAGACTTAATTTTTTTCACAACCGCTGTGGATCACCGCCAGGTTTACCGGGAAAGTCCCTCGCCATCGCGGATCCACACACAATTTTTGCGCGGCCCAGACACCTTTGACGTCCAGGGCCGGCACTCACTTCCTCCCACCCTCCTCCCCCAACTCCTCCACAGCGCTCTTCCTGCACCTCACTCCCTAAAGCTGGCCGATCGCCATCTTGTTCCATTACGCACGATGCAAACCGGCCCCATGCACCCACGGTCCACGGCCGTTCAACGTGCTGGAACTCAGAGCGGAGCACACTGTCCTTTCCACCCCTCCCCCATCCCCCCCACGGACTGACATGCCATCCGACACTCCTCTACAGCATGACAGTTCTACCGGAGCTGGAGCCCATACAACCGGGGCAGGGGGGGTGGTGGTCACAGCCCCTGTTGAGTGCTCTGGGGGGGAGCCCTGTGGTGACCCACAACACTCTACAGGAACATTCCTCACACTCAGCAAGTCTGCTGGAAGCAGAGGACAATTCACATATGGACAGAGAGCCCCTGGGGGACAACCAGAACAATGGACTATTGTTTAGACATCCCCGGATTAAGGAGAGGACGTCCGGGCGCCAGTTGGTCATGCTAATCATGTGTATTGACTGATATGTATACCAATATCCTAATGTGCCATGCATTCTCTCTGTCTGTATGAAAGAGCTTACTATACATGCCTCAACAGCACAGCAGACCACAGTAGTGCTCAACACTACAAGTGTGTCTCATTATGTTGGAGGAAAATAAAACTCTGCAACCTTCCAGCTCGTCGCATCTTGCCTGAATTTATTCCTCCACACTAGAACCTTTACAGGTGAACTTAATTCGACCTTCTCTAACCTTTTGAATGCACATTTCCAAAGTTTCAGTACTTTTTGCATAACTTGCTGTTCTCCAACAAGGTGCTTAACGGCAAAATTCACAAGGTGTCTGATCCAAGAATGGACCACTAAATTTTCTGGTTCAATTAGAATTGATATGTAAACAGTACTCTTCATCATGCTGTTCACATTTTGACATCATGAGACCAAGATGACACCTAACAACTGATCAACAGTACCTTGCCATTGCAAGGCTTCAAACAGGATGTTCTCAGAGGGAAGTGGCCACTGAGCTTAGAGTGTCACAGAATCTCATCAGCAGGTTGCAATAGAAACACAGAGAGACTGGAAGAGTCACAGAAAAGCATCAAAGTGGACATTCTTTGGCCACATCCCACGTTGAAGACCGCTTTATTGTGAACAGTGCCCTGCGGAACTGGATGATGAATGTCACTCAACTGCAGGCACATTTAAGGGAGGTGAGAGGCACCCAAGTGTCACGTCAGACCATTCAAAACATTTACATCTGCGTGGTCTGCATGCTAGACGACCTGCAAGGATACTTGACCTCACCATCAGGCACAGGCGTCATTGTCTTGCATGGGCCAGGGAGCATTTACACTGGATAAGGGACCAGTGGGCCTCAGTGCTGTTCTCTGATGAAAGTTGATTCACGTCGAGCAGAAATGATGGTCACCATTGATGTTGGAGACGTCAAGGAGAGCACTAAGCATCAGCCACTGTTGTGGTGGCATTACATTCTGGGCAGGTGTGTCTAGTCAATACAGAACTGCCCTACACCTTGTGAATGGCACAGTGACAAGCCGATACTACCTGAATAACAACATTAATCCAGTCATTGTGCCCCTGCATGAACAACACAGGCCTAACTTCCTCTTCATGGATCACAATGCTCCAGCTCATCAAGGTCGCATCATTAGGGAACGGCTGCGGGAGGCTGGGGTACCTCAAATGGAGTGGCCTGCACTTTCTCCAGACCTGAATCCCATAGAAAACCTATGGGATCAGCTGAGTCATCGTGTAGAGGCTTATAACCCTGCACCCCACAACCTCAATGACCTGAGAGCTGTCCTTCAAGAAGAGTGGAATGCCATGCATCAGCAGACACTAAGCTGACTTGTGAACAGCATGAGACGTCGTTGTCAAGACGTAATTGATGCTCAAGGGCACAGGACAAGTGATTGAGACTTTGACATTTTTGTTCTGGTATACCCACCACTGTTGTTGGCTTTTGTTCCAATAAATTGTTTGAGATGAGGAAATCACCATTGCATGCTTCTTCTTAAATTCCCTACTTTTATGACATAATATCACTGTAGTGTGAACTTATTACCTTTTCCATAAATTTCACCCGAAAGCCAAATATCCCTAACCTTTTGTGAGTAGTGTACACACACACACACACACACACACACACACACACACACACACACACACACACACACATGCATGCATGCATATACAGTGGTGTGAAAAAGTGTTTGCCCCCTTCCTGATTTCTCTTTTTTTTTTTGTATGTTTGTCACACTTAAATGTTTCAGATCATCAAACAAATTTAAATACTGGACAAAGATAACACAAGTAAAAACAAAATGCAGTTTTTAAATGAAGATGTTTATTATTAAGGGTAAAAAAAAAAAAAAAATCCAAGCCGACATGGCCCTGTGTGAAAAAGTGATTGCCCCTCCATTAAAACATGAACAAAATTAACTGTGGTTTATCACATCTTTGGAAAGCTGAGTTCAATTTCTCTAGCCACACCCAGGCCTGATTATTGCCACACCTGTTCTCAAGCAAGAAATCACTTAAATAAGACCTGCCTGACAAAGGGAAGTAGACTGAAAGATCCTCAAAAGCTAGACATCATGCTACAATCCAAAGAAATTCAGGAACAAATGAGAAACAAAGTAACTGAGCTCTATCAGCCTGGAAAATGTTATAAAACCATTTCTAAAGCTTTGAGACTCCAGTGAACCACAGTGACAGCCATTATCCACAAATGGCAAAAACATGGAATGGTGGTGAACCTTCTCAGGAGTGACCGGCCGACCAAAATCACCCCAAGAGCGCAGCGACAACTCATCCAAGACGTCACAAAAGACCCCACAACAACATCCAAAGAACTGCAGGCCTCACTTGCCTCAGTTAAGGTCAGTGTTCATGACTCCACCATAAGAAAGAGACTGGGTAAAAATGGCCTGCATGGCAAACTTCCAAGACGAAAACCACTGCTGAGCAAAATGAACATAAAGGCTCGTCTCAGTTTTGCCAGAAAACATCTTGATGATCCCCAAGACCTTTGGGAAAATACTCTGTGGACTGACGAGACAAAAGTTGAACTTTTTGGAAGGTGTGTGTCCCATTACATCCGGTGTAAAAGTAACAGCATTTCAGAAAAGGAACGTCATACCAACTGTAAAATATAGCGGTGTTAGTGTGATGGTCTGGGGCTGTTTTGCTGCTTCAGGACCTGGAAGACTTGCTGTGGTAAATGAAACCATGAATTTTGCTGTCTGCCAAAAAATCCTGAAGGAGAATGTCCGGCCATCTGTTCGTGATGTCAAGCTGAAGCGCGCTTGGGTTCTGCAGCAGGATGACGATCCAAAACACATCAGCAAGTCCACCTCTGAATGGCTTAAGAAAAACAAAATGAAGACTTTGGAGTGGCCTAGTCAAAGCCCTGACCTGAATCCAACTGAGATGCTGTGGCATGACCTTAAAAATGCGGTTCATGCTTGAAAACCCTCCAATGTGGCTGAATTACAAAAATTCTGCAAAGATGAGTGGGCCAAAATTCCTCCACAGTGCTGTAAAAGATTCATTGCCAGTTATTGCAAACACTTGATTGCAGTTGTTGCTGCTAAGGGTGGCTCAACCAGTTATTAGGTTTAGGGGGCAATCACTTTTTCCACACAGGGCCATGTAGGTTTGGATTTTTTTTTACCCTTAATAATAAACACCTTCATTTAAAAACTGCATTTTGTGTTTACTTGTGTTATCTTTGTCTAATATTTAAATTTGTTTGATGATCTGAAACATTTAAGTGTGACAAACATACAAAAAAAGAGAAATCAGGAAGGGGCAAACACTTTTTCACACCACTGTATACATACATATATATATGTACATGTACACACACACGTGCGCGCGCACACACAAACACACATACTACTCACAAAAAGTTAGGGATATTTGGCTTTCGGGTGAAATTTATGGAAAATGTAAAAAGTTCACACTACTGTCAACGTCTCAATCACTTGTCATGTGCCCTTGAGCATCAAATACATCTTGAAGACGACGTTTCATGCTGTTCACAAGCTGACTTATTGTCTGCTGAGGCATGGCTTTCCACTTTTCTTGAAGGGCGGCCCTCAGGTGATTGAGGTTGTGGGGTGCAGGGTTACTAGAATCCACACGACAACTCAGCTGATCCCATAGATTTTCTATGGGATTCAGGTCTGGAGAAAGTGCAGGCCACTCCATTTGAGGTACCCCAGCCTCCAACAGCCATTCCCTAATGATGCAACCTTGATGAGCTGGAGCATTGTTGTCCATGAAGACGAAATTCGGTCTGTGTTGTTCATGCAGGGGCATGAACCGCTAACCACTGCACGGTGGCGCAGTGGTTAGCACTGTGGCAGCACAGTTTTACCCTCGGCCGGGGGAGCGCGGGGATCGTGGGTTCGATCCCAGCCCCCGACCAACAGTGATCTGTGTGGAGTTTGCATGCTCTCCCCGTGTTTGCGTGGGTTTACTCCGGGATTTCTCCGGTTTCCTCCCACACGCCAAAAACATGCAGGTTAGGGAGTTAAGGGGCACTTGCGCACGCAGCGACCGGCAGCTGGTGGCTTGTCACCAGACTGCAAAACAAATCTACCTACGGGTACAAATAAGTAACAAAAAAAAAAAAAAAAGAAAAAAAAATGACTGGATTAATGATGTTATTCAGGTAGTACTGGCTTGCCACTGTAACATTCACAAGGTGTAGGGCAGTTCTGTATTGACTAGACACACCTGCCCAGAGTGTAACAACATCACCACCAAAGGCTTGTCTGGTGACTACAGTGACTGATACATAGTGCTCTCCTTGACGTCTCCAACATCGTTGGTGGCCATCATTTCTGCTCAACGTGAATAGACTTTCAACAGAGAACAGCACTGAGGCCCACTGGTCCCTTGTCCAGTGTAAATGCTTCCTGACCCATGCAAGATGATGACGCCTGTGCCTGGTGGTGTGGCCAAGTACCCTTGCAGGTCGTCTAGCACGCAGACCATACTGATGTAAACAGTTTTGAATGGTCTGACGTGACACTTGGGTGCCTCTCACCTCCCTTAAATGTGCCTGGAGTTGAGTGGCATTCATCATCTGCTTCTGCAGGGCACTGTTCACAACGAAGCGGTCATCAGCGTGGGATGTGGCCAAAGGACATCCACTTCGATGCTTTTCTGTGACTCTTCCAGTCTCTCTGTATCTCTCTTGCAGCCTGCTGATGACATTCTGTGACACTAAGCTCAGTGACCACTTCTGTCTGAGAACATCCTGTTTGAAGCCTCACAATGGCAAGGTACTGTTGATCAATTATGAGGTGTCGTCTTGGTCTCATGATGTCAAAATGTGAACAGCATGATGAAGAGGACTGTTTAAATACCAATTCTAACTGAACCAGAAAATGTATTGGTCGATTCATGGATCAAACACCTGCTGTGAATTTTGTCATTAAGCACCTTGTTAGAGAATACCAAGTTATGCAAAAAGTACTGAAACACCGAACAGTTGGACATGTGCATTCAAAAAGTTAGAGAAGATCAAATTAATTTCACCTGTAAAGGTTATAGTGCATTTTGGGTGCATCCTGAAATTTCACCCAAAAGCCGATTATCCCTAACTTTTTGTGAGTAGTGTATATTGTTTATTCAATTATGCAGTATATTGTTTGACCTCAGTTTCAACGCCAAGTCTTAAAGCTCCCATTTACTGCCCTTTTCCCAAATTTTGACAGTTCTCAAATGTCTTAATGAAAAGTTTGCGACATACTTTAGCCAAACTGCTTTTAATTATTTAACTATTGCAGAATCATTGTGAATTATCTATTGAAGCCTTCCTGGAATGGCTCATTTCAGTGCATGTCTCTTTAAATGCCCAAGAGCCACAGGCTTTACTCTGGGTGCTCCAGTTTCCTCCCACAATCCAAAGACATACATGTAAGGTTAACTGAAGACTCTAAATTGTCCCTAGACATCCGTCTCTGATAGGCCTTTAGTTCAGCACTTTTGAGTGTTCTTTGGGACTAGAAAAAGCACTATACAAGTACAGGTCCTTATCCCTTACAAACAATATAAAGGATGTATATTTATTTTATGAGAAGTGATCATTTTGATGTTTTATTTTGATAATCACGTGACCAACAGATGCATTTCAGATTAAAACTTGAAAACAAACTCCACAATTTTTCAGTGAATGGGACCTTTAAGATATTAGAGGTTGAAATAAGCTATTAATAATTAAATATTAATAATCTTCAACTCTGGATCTAAAAAATAACATTTAAAAAAGAGACAATTCAATATAATGTAGAATAATTTGAAAATATTAGAAATTGTAATTAAAATTTCTGCATTCATTGTAATTATCCTTTCAAATGAACTGTTATCTTTATGTGGACACATACAGTATGTAACTCTTTGGAAAAGTCTTCTAAGGTAACTTTGCATTCCACTGAGTATGCGTAGAGTATGTGTTTTCTGTTCCACTCAGGACTCACTTTGCTTTAACAATGAAGTTGTATGTGTCATTCCAGTGAGCAAGCAGGTCAGTGGCCTCTTCGTCATAGACGCGTATGTTGTGATAGCTGAATGTCCCTGGAAAGAAGTTGTCGATCTCTCGAGTAACATTGAGGATGTAGCCCACCCTGGGAAGGAAAGATAACGTTAACCCACCAACAACATTCTTTCTTGCTCAAATCATAATGAAAATATGTTTTGTGTGTGGTTATCTCAACTTCTTCATAATGTAAAATAAATCACCCATTCTCTCGCAGCTCCTCCAAATTGGATGCATTCCATTCAGATCCCTAAAAACAAAACAAGAGAAAACATTGTTTAGAATGACCATATTTCAAAATCTTTGGAAGATTGTTCTTTCTCCAAAACAATTATTTTACAGGGAAGATAACTTAAGCACCAGTTTTCCTTTGGGATGGGACTGAAAGGGAATTTTTTCCCCTCGGGCGAAAGAACATTTTTATGAATTTTCCTACCAGGTAGACATGGTCAAAGATGAGAGTCGCCTTGTCCATCTGGCCAAGGATGAGCAGCATCTCATTGTCAATGAACTCCTTGTACTCCTTCAAGTTGCAGTTCATGTGTTGCTCCAACTCCGTGCGGATCTGACAAAACAAAAACATTAACTCTGATTTCTGTGTGAAGGCTTCCACAGCAAACACAATAACTAAGTTTCCCATGAGTGATTTTTTTTTTTTTTTTTTGCTTGAAGAGAAAGTTAGTAATAAGGACAGTTTGTTAAAACTTGTAGATAAAGACATGCATCAGCTGGGAAGGCAATATACTCCTATACTGTATGTCTGCAAATAAGCTGCAGGAAGGCTTAGCTGTGGCAATGCAACACTCCACTCTGCAGCTCTCATGACAAAACAGGTTCTACATTCATGAGTCCTCAACAAAAAAACAAAAAAAAAAACAAAAAACAAATGCAACCTAAACATATTTTTAAAAAATTGTCTTACGTGTGGAATACAACCTTTTCACAAGCCATACCCTGAAGTTAAAATAAAAATTTTGATTACTGGTACAACCATTAATCAAATTCATTGATGAAATGAACATAATAACTAGTTTTTAACAGTGGATAAAAAAAGAAAAGGAGGAAAGAATGGCCTTGACAGGCTGCTGAGCTGCACATATTGTTCAAACTCTGGGGAAACTGAATGTGCTGCTAAAAATATCTCTGCACTTGAATACAGAAAATGTCTTCATCACACACTGAAAAACTCAATACCAGTTACATGATCTGGTAAATAAAGGGTCACTAAGTATTAAATTAATTAGAATGTCTCATAATGTAGATCAAAATTAGGTTAATTACTGTATATTTTCATTAAAGGGGTCACTGCACTTTTTCCACATTTTAACAGCTCACTCATGTCTTAATGAAGTGCTTGTGACATATTTTGTTCACATTTTCTTCAATTTTTTTTAATTATTGAAGCAAATTTGTTTTTTATTTTTCCTGGCTTTCTTGAAACACTCTGATGTAAAGCCTGTCACTTTAAGAAACATCCTTCAGCTATTCAACTCCACCCTCCCTCTTACATCAGTTAGCCATTAGCTGACTAGCTTCTAGCCTCCATCTAGCTTGGATGAGCAGTGCTGGTTCACCAATCCGCAGTCGTCTGTGCATCTCGCGTCACACCAGCCCAACCCCCAACAATCTCGCCGAGACGCCACAACAAATCACCAGCACCGCTAACTAGGCAACCCACCGAATCCGAGGCCGCTGGCCGAGCTGAGCCGCCAAGCCACGGGATCTCAAAGGCCAATGTCTCGTTCCACAGTACTCCGCTCCTCTCCCACAGCCAGCCGGGGGATACCCCATCACGAAGCGGCTCCCCCACGCTGCCTGTGAGAGTAGAGCGGAGCCATGCAGAGCCCTGGAGGACGGTGGGGGAGCTGGCCGTGAGAGCCAGCAGTTCCAGGCAGCAGTCTCTCGGGTCGCGGCACAGGTGGTTGCCACTGGTTGTCACTGGTGATCCGCCATGGAAACACGGTGAAACCATTGGGAGACAGGCTGGAGTGATGTGAGGCACATTATGGACCATGGACCGGTGAACCAGGTGGTAACAGGGATGATTATTAGGGTGACTAAGACCTGAAGAAAATAATACTATAAGCTGCGCTTGGTTTGAGCTTCCTGCTACCTTTAGCACCCCTTCCATCTACATGACAGACAGCAAGGCAGGCCAATAATAGAGCAGTGGGTGGGTCTCAAGGACAGCAGTGGGTTGGCTTTTTCTCAACGTGACGTAAACGATTTAGACGGAATAGTCAAAAATGTTTCTGGGAGAGAAAAACGAGATAAAGACTGTGTGTTTTTTTTAAGAGAACTGACTTGAAATTTTTTTGATAATTAGGTGACCAGTAGACTCATTTCAGACAGTTAAACCTACAAACACACCATTTTTTCAGTCAATGATCCCTTTAAAGAAAAAAAAAAGCCACCTAATGCGTGGGTCAGACTACACAATTTGAAATAAATCAAATCAGATGTACAATAGAACTTCACTGCACAACTTTCTGACTTGCGATTATAAGTGTTGAGGTCAAAATGAGTTCAGACTACATGACTAAGTAGTGAAGGGGATCACACAATACACAATCTTTCATCCCAACGAACAGCCTATCAAATTTATTTATTGTCATTAGGATAAACTCCACAAGATGAAGCCATCTTGTTTTCAAGGGGGTCTTGATATTATAATAACAAAAAAACAATTGTTGTAGTTGAAACCAGACCGAGAGCAGAGTCTCCCAAGACCAAGACTACTGTGTATGTAGGCCTTTGTCTTCGTCCTGGGAGACTCTGGTCTTGATGAGGTCTTGACTACAACACTATATCAATAAACACACACGGATAGGAGACTAGTGAGGCAACAAAACAAAAGACAAACAAAAGAAACTTGATAAGAATAAATACATGACAACTTCCAGAAAACACAAAGTGGAAGCAATAATTATAGCAAGAGCAAACATTCAAAAAATAAGCAAAAATGCCAAGGAGGAAAGATCTGTTATAATCAGGAAGATTGGAAGGAGACTTATACCTAAACGCTTTTTTATCATTGCTTTTTTGACACATGGAACAAAGAAGTAAAGCTGAGCAGTGTGTCTGACTTGGTAGTTTCAGGTGAAGCAAGCAAAATATTGTTTTAAATATGCAAGACGGTTGAACTGTATGTATTTAAATGTAAGCTGAAGCCAATGAATGTCTAATATTTAAGGACGGCCAAGTGCAGCCTACTTTGAGCAGTGATGGGTGATAGACAACCAAGAAGAAATCTGTGCCCTCTGTTATTCTATATTAAAAGGAGCAAGGTCTGATTTTGATGAATTTTGATGGACAGCATCACAATGATCAAAAAATGAAAGTACGAGCTGGAAGGCAAAGACACAAGAATTGGCAATTGTTTGTGCTACGATTAAAGTGAAAAGACAAAAACAGAGGTGCTATATTCAGGTTAGCTTAGTTTCCAGAGTCCATTCTCTCCATCAAATCTTGTTGTAGGGTATGCAAGGTCCCCACATCAATCCATGTCCTGAGGTCTTACTGGCTGCAACTTACTGGCTTGTTCAAACTTGGACCAGATATTTAACATGCTAAATATCTGGTCAGAGCCAGCTGATGAGTGAGCAAGCATACAGACTTCAAAACTGGGTCAGTATGGCCTGTGTCATATGAACTTAGCATAAGAGGCACTAACATTGAAGAATAGTTATAAGTTGCTGTATTTGCTTCTTTTTGATGTCAAAAATTTAAAAAAAAATTAATTTGCTCAGGCATGCACAAACTTGAGTGTGATCAACTTATTCACACTTAGAAAATTGAATGCAAATACAACAACCAAACAACACTAAGCAATGTGTGCCTGTATATTTTTACCTGCTTGCTGGTGACGTTCTCAAGGTCCTGGCACATCATGATGCTTCTGAGTTTGGCTTTAATAAGGCACTCTGTCCTTTCTCTCTCTGAAGGCCTAACAAACATTTACATTTGATTAAAATCTTAACATTCACACAACACCAGATGCCCCTGAAATGAAAACTTATTCCAGCAACAGGCATATGACTGTTAAATTTCAGTATTTGCATAGGATATTGTATTTGGTTTGGCTTGTGTTTACTGACTTGTCGATAAACATTGTGGGTGAGTCTGGTCGTGTGGTTTCCAGGTCTTTCATGGTGTTCCATTCATTGATGCAGCTCTGTTCTGAAGCAATGCAGCTCTCATAGTAGCCCATCCAGGTGAGAGCCATGCCTCCGGGAAAGTAGTTATACCTCCGGGACACCTCACATGCCTTGTGCAGCACCTGCAGGGCTGACCTGGATATTTACTTGAAATTAGCTCACAATTTAAAGATAGATAAAATATAACAAACAACATTTTGATATGACGATATACTGTATATCAGATGACGAGATAAAAATGTCTATTGTTTCATTTAAAACTATCATTTATATCGGGATTTTGCAAAATACACATACCCCCCCCCATTTCTTCAGCAAAGCTCCTCATACATTACTAGTCAGCACCCCACCTCTCCATCATATACGCACAGCACAACAGGTGTAGCTGAATCGCTAGGCTTCAGTCCGGCGGTTAGCACAACAGCTAACTCCAAACTAACGGTTTGGTCAAATAGCCACTGCTTCTGTCTGCTGGGGATGTGGGACTATTTTCCACCATGCTGCATCACAGAGGATAGTCCGCTAACCCCGTTTTAATTGGAGATAAGTCACATTAACACCATCTCACGCTAATCATTGGAAAACAGCAAATACTAAATGACGATGCTAAGTTGTCACTAATAGAAAACATTATTAGTGCACCAGACCATTGTTTCTTGGCTTTAAATTACTGCTAATTTTCTTAGTTTTGTCTGAAAAAAATTATATCAAAGCTGCAAAAGTGTGTGATAGTGGCACATACACAAAATAAAAAATAAATTAAAACGTGTCAGAGGAGCAAACTGGCTCTTGTAACTTACTTGATTTCTAAACATTTTAATTTGTCAAGTAGCAATAATGAATGAAGCTGAAGTCATCACGTGTATTTTATTAATTATTTTTTGTGCCTTTGATTTTCAGATCACGGCCAATCTGAAATATTATAAGTCTCAAATGCACATTAAAAAACACAATTTTATAAAAATACAGCAAAATTATGAGGGGAAAAAGCTGCATATAATTAATGACAGATGAATTTCTACAATTTGTTTTTTTCAGTATGTAATTTAAAATAAAAAAAATGTTTTTTTTAATGTAATTATTATATATAAACTATAGAATTTACAGAAAATGTATATTGTGATATATATATAGTTATCGGGATATAAGATTAGTTATCCTGATATGAAATTTTGGTCATATCACACAGCCCTAATCTGAGATATATCTCTAAACATGTAACTTTACGGCAGTAGGTGGCAACCTCATCACTGCAGTGGCGTGTGTGAGAATCCAAATGTGATGTACCATTAAAACTGAATTGCTCTAGGCAGCCACTGTGACTCCAGAGGTTAATCATTACTCACCACATAGCCTGCACTGACACAGGTTTGAAGACATGAGTCCGACCTGCTGTGCTCACAGTGAAGCCCCTGGGGAGCAAGCAAAACAATGGTCACTTCCTGCACTGGAGCACTATGTACAATAACTCTACTATGGGTTAACGGTCAAGTATATACAGTGTTGGATAAAAAGCATGGGGAAAAATACCTCTGTTCTCTGTCCTTAAAACAAGGGTCACAAAGATAGAAAAATCTCACCCATCTCCATCCAGGTGGATCTTTGTGTCACTCCACAGAGGTAGCACCATGCCAATGGAACAGCTTTTGCTAGTAAAAAGGGGGGAAATGTAAATACCTTTTAGGAAAAAAAGTGTTAAAAATACAATTGAATAGCAAGAAAATTCTGATTTGAATATTATAAATGGAGTACTGTATTTTTGGGACTATAAGGCGCACCGGATTATAAGGCGCAATATCAATGAACGGTCTATTTGATGGTCTATTTTCATACATAAGGCGCACCGAATTATAAGGCGCATTAAAGCGAGGTAGTCGGATTTGGGAAAAAAAAATTTTTTGCGTGCATGGAAAGAAAATCCTATCTATAGTCATTATAGACACATATAGCGCGATTGTCTGCGAGTGTGAATGACCTGTTCCATGAGCAAATGTACATTTTTTGGTCCGTGGCTGTTTACATCGCCATATTGGCCAGGATACTCGCTCGGTACTCGATACGGCTCACTCTCCGGCAGCAGCCTTGAGAAGTAAACAAATGCCGGGACGCTTGAATTCTTTCGTCCCGAAAATATCATTTTTGAATATTAATTACAGCTAAACAGGAGCAGTTTTGATCCACGATCCATTGGCAGATAGTGGCGTAACTTGCTAGCAATTTAACTTTGAATGACCTGTTGAATGACCTGTTGACTATCTAGCGGTTGAAGTTCTTTGGTTAATCCACCCGGAATGATGGCAAGCTCCGAATTAGTCTGCTTCACTTGGGTTTTGACAGTATTGGTGAGATGGGCGCGCATGGAGTCGCAGATCAATAGGGATGGAGATTTGTGGAAAAAGCCATCTGGCCATTATGCTGAAGCACATATTACTCCGCGAGGCTCCTGACTACCGTAATGCTCCGACAATCCATCAAGCGGTTCGGCTTCGTAGCTTACCAAAGTCGTACTAAAACATTTTTGACAGATTTTTGAGCATCGTGTACCACATAAAATTGGTTCGAGGTCAGTAAGCACAACCAGAATTAATACATAAGGCTCACCGGCTTATAAAGCGCACTGTTGATTTTTGAGAAAATTAAAGGATTTTAAGTGCGCCTTATAGTCCAAAAAATACGGTACATCACAATGGCTATGAAAAAAAGATCAAGAGAATGTTAATTGGGAATATAATTAAAAGTCTCTGAGGCTAAATTTGTATTTATCCGTGACCTTAAATTCACAGATAAATCAAAAACAATTTTAGCTTTAACACATACACCACGATGCCTAAAAACAGAAAAATATTTCAAAAACATCAGCAATACCTGTAGTAAACAGAACAACCTTACAGTTAAACTACACAAAAAGAACTTGAGACTTAAGTAAAATATTATAGCAAGTAGTTTCACACAACTGTGTTAAGAAAATGTTACGTTTCATATTGACTCAGTAAAGTCAAAAAGTGTACATGAGTGCACTAAGCATGAAATCTGCAAATATACTCTGCCTAAATTGATGACACGCTGACAACACAGTGGGTCAGTGGTTAGCACTGCTGCTTCACAGCTAAACGGTCAGGGTGGAAATTCAGGTCGCTTTTATGCGGCGTTTCCATGCACTCCCATAGTTCAACAACTGCTGATGTCCCGTTTGGCATGAAACACAATTTTGTTTTATTTCACTTCAGTGAACCTGTAACCACGTCACATGACTATGATCCTTGGAACAGGAGCATTATACCAAATTAATTACACCTGTGGATGCACACCTTATATATACCCCTTGCATCCATCCATTCTTCCTCTTCCTATCCTCCTGGTCGGCAAGAGCTTATACCAGTCTGATTAACATTGTGTTTTTTGTGCTGTTTGGGCTGCCTGACCCTGGGTACCCCATTGCTGTGCCATAAAATTGTGTCTTCTGCTGAATGAGAGAAGGTTTGCAGCGGCTGTGCAGTGTGACGTGCACCGTCTGTACCTGCTTAGAAGTATGTAATATACACTTGTCTTCTTTTCAGCCGGAACTGTCAACAGTTTAGCAGCGTGAAGTATGTACTACCCTTACCTGCAGTTTGTGATGTATTTTTGTGCCTTCTCTTCAGGCAGAAGACCTGTTTAACAGCTGAACAGCACGATATGCTTTATCTGCTTGGGATATGTGATATATTTTGCCTTCGTCAAGCAGGAATTGCTTAACAGTTTAACAGCACGGTGCAATTTGCCAAAAATTCTGTATTGTTTTCTTTTTCTTGACTTGACAGTCATCTTAAAAAATAGAAAAGAAGAAAGGGGAGACTTCTTCTTTGTCTGGGTACTCAGCACTCCTGTGCTTGGTGCACTCTCGCCACCTTTTGTGGGGGAGTGGTACTGCATAAAGGTGGGAACTGAAATCTGATATTGCTATGTTGTCGTCTGACTAGCACGCTTGTATCTCATGGAACAGCCCTTTGGCCTGTTAATAATAATAATAATAATAACATTAACAGTCTTGTTTTCTCTCCTATTGTTCTCTTGGAGGAATAATGGCTTCTGCGGGGAGTGAAGGAGGGGGAATTAGCCTGGACACTGGTAGCCCACCAGCCAAGGGCTCCATCCCTCCAGGTTCAAGCGCTCCAGCTGGAACTGGGAAGGCCAGCAGGAAGCAGAAGCAGGTTGAAGGAAGCCAACCACGCGATCCAGCGGGTGGATTTCATGCAGGGCCAATTGGAGAAAGTGCGTAAGACCATTGAACATATGGCTTGCAAATCACCGTCGCCTTTGGGTATGCCACACCAGGCTCCCGTATGTGCCCTGAGACCACATCCTGATGCAGTGTCTCTCATGGCCTCTGATAACTTAGGTAAGACCATCAGCTAGGGCTGTGGTGCCATTGGGAGAATGGATGTCTCTCTGAGGATGATGATGAAGTTGACGGTGATTCTCCAGTCGAGAAGACCTTCCTGAGCCCTATGATATATCTGTCAGAGCACAGCTCTCTGGGACAGCATTAGCTGCTGGGCTTCCTCCCCCATCGTCTCCACCTGGGCTTGGGCTTTGGACAGAGGTCCTGCAACCCAGAGGCGGGTTCCCTTGCCAGGTTATCCTGACTGTGTGGAACATCTGCAGAGGTAGTGGGCGCATATAAAAAGGCTGCTGCCCCTCGTTCTAGACTCAGTAATATGACTGGTGCTGCGGAGCAGGGCTTGGAAGGTGGCTCTCCCTTTGCACTGCTGGCTGGAGCTCCCCCCACAGGCAGCAAGTCTATACACCACCATAACAGCAAGTGTCGTGCCACTGATGGGTGAGTGGCTAACACCTACTAGTCTGTGGCTAGGGCCTCTAGGCTGGCAAACACTGATACACTTCTTTTAGTGTATTTAGAAGGTCTGATAAGGGACCTAGAGTCAAAAGCGGAACTGACCTACCGGAGTTGGTAGAGGTGGTGGACACTGTGATTCAAGGAGCTAGCTCACAGGCTACAGCACTTGGAACTCCCTGGCCGAGCTGACCATGGCCCGGCGGCATGTGTGGTTGAGCCAGTTTGGATTGGTGGATATGGACAAGGCTGCTATTTTGGAGGCTGTAGTAGCGCCTGGTGAGGTCGTTGGGCCTGCAGCAAAGGCGGTGTTGGACGAGGTGCAGAAAGTGAGACTGCAAAGGCAGTCCTTTCATCAACCAGGACCATCCAGGTCCAGCGTCCGGAGATCTCTTGAGGGGTGTAAGAACCCACAGTGGCTTCGTTTCACAGAGCCAGGTTCCTTTCAGGTCACCCGATGTGTTCCTGTTTCTATAGGCTCAGCCTGGCCTCATCAGTCGTCCCCTCATCTGTTCTGGGAGTCACAGCAGGTTCTTAAGTTGCATCTTAGTATTCCTTCATGTAAGCCAGCATGTGTGCCTTGTGCTTGAAAGGTTTTTGTATCATCTCCAGTTACCTGTAGGAACCGGCTTAACTTGTGCGCACTCGGTTAAGCACAGTAAAGAAGCCAAACTCATCTAACTGTGTTTGTGCTTAATGGCCTGATTGGGGCATTGTGCCCCTTCGGCCTGTGGGTGACACCACCTCCATTCTCCTCAGGACTCATTTGGTATACGGTTGCCATGTGGCTACAGGTTCACTGAAATGAAATAAAACATACATTTACAGATGTAAATGCAGTGTAATGAATGAAAGTGAACCTATAACCATTTACTGTCCTTCGTTGGTGGAGGCAGTCTCCTCCCAGTCGTTAGAAAGAGGAAGAATGGGTGGATGCAAGGAGTATATACAGTGGGGCAAAAAAGTATTTATAGTCAGACACCAATTGTACAAGTTCTCCCACTTAAAAGATGAGAGAGGTCTTCAATTTTCATCATAGGTATACCTCAACTATGAGAGACAAAATGAGAAAAAAAAAATCCAGAAAATCACATTGAAGGATTTTTAATGAATTAATTGGTAAATTCCTTGGTAAAATAAGTATTTGGTCACCTACAAACAAAGAAGATTTCTGGCTCTCACAGACCTGTAACTTCTTCTTTAAGAGGCTCCTCTGTCCTCCACTCGTTACCTGTATTAATGGCACCTGTTTGAACTCGTTATCAGTATAAAAGACACCTGTCCACAACCTCAAACACTCAGACTCCAAACTCCACTATGGCCAAGACCAAAGAGCTGTCAAAGGACACCAGAAACAAAATTGTAGACCTGCACCAGGCTGGGAAGACTGAATCTGCAATAGGTAAGCAGCTTGGTGTGAAGAAATCAACTGTGGGAGCAATTATTAGAAAATGGAAGACATACAAGACCACTGATAATCTCCCTCGATCTGGGGCTCCACGCAAGATCTCACCCCATGGGGTCAAAATTATCACGAGAACGGTGAGCAAAAATCCCAGAACTACATGGGGGGACCTCGTGAATGACCTGCAGAGACCTGGGACCAAAGTAACAAAGGCTACATCAGTAACACACTACGCCGCCAGGGACTCAAATCCTGCAGTGCCAGATGTGTCCCCCTGCTTAAGCCAGTACATGTCCAGGTCCGTCTGAAGTTTGCTAGAGAGCATTTGGATGATCCAGAAGAGGACTGGGAGAATGTCATATGGTCAGATGAAACCAAAATAGAACTTTTTGGTAAAAACTCAACTTGTCGTGTTTGGAGGAGAAAGAACACCATACCTACTGTGAAGCATGGGGGTGGAAACATCATACTTTGGAGCTGTTTTTCTGCAAAGGGACCAGGACGACTGATCCATGTAAAGGAAAGAATGAATGGGGCCTTTTATCGTGAGATTTTGAGTGAAAACCTCCTTCCACCAGCAAGGGCATTGAAGATGAAACGTGGCTGGGTCTTTCAGCATGACAATGATCCCAAACACACCACCCGGGCAATGAAGGAGTGGCTTCGTAAGAAGCATTTCAAGGTCCTGGAGTGGCCTAGCCAGTCTCCAGATCTCAACCCCATAGAAAACCTTTGGAGGGAGTTGAAAGTCTGTGTTGCCCAGCGACAGCCCCAAAACATCACTGCTCTAGAGGAGATCTGCATGGAGGAATGGGCCAAAATACCAGCAACAGTGTGTGAAAACCTTGTGAAAACTTACAGAAAACGTTTGACCTCTGTCATTGCCAACAAAGGGTATATAACAAAGTATTGAGATGAACTTTTGTTATTGACCAAATACTTATTTTACCGAGGAATTTACCAATTAATTCATTAAAAATCCTTCAATGTGATTTTCTGGATTTTTTTTCTTATTTTGTCTCTCATAGTTGAGGTATACCTATGATGAAAATTGGAGACCTCTCTCATCTTTTAAGGGGGAGAACTTGCACAATTGGTGGCTGACTAAATACTTTTTTACCCCACTGTATATAAGGTGTGCATCAACAGGTGTGATTAATTTGGTATAATGCTCCTGTCCCGAGGATCATAGTCACATGACGTGGTTACAGGTTCACTTTCATTCATAAAACCGCATTTACATCCGTAAACGTACGTTCTACTTGCTGTTATCTAGATTGAACTTTACTTCATAATCTGATTAATTAGACTCAATGAAATCAAACCGCCTTAGCAACAGACACATAGAAACACTTGACATAACATTTTAAAAAAAATACTCAAGTTGGGGTTTTTTGGGGTGGGTGGGGGTGGGGTTGTAGTGTAGTAGTTAAAACTGGATCAAGGCCAGACCAAGATCAGACTATGAAGACCAAGAGGTCAAGGGGTCAAGATCAAGTTGAGACCAAGTCATACTTGCACGGTGGCCTTTGTTTCAACTTGGTCTCTGCCCGACTTGGTCTCGATTCTGTCTTGACACTTTAAAAGGTGCTCTGTATGACATTTTACACTTTTGTATTAAAATAAAAATAAATCTTCAGCAATGGCTAAGTTGCTGTCAGCCACTGTTGCGAGTCGACTCCTACTCCCTTTCTTTCTGCTGATTCTCAGATTCTTGTTTATAGTGCTGGCATTAATACAATATAGGTATCCCGGAGAGGAATTGTACCTCTTCTCCTGGGAGGGAGGCTTGTGTTAGGAGGTGTGGTGAAGCTACAATTTTGTTTGGGATTGAGAATGAAGCTCTAGTGGTTATGTAAAATCCTGACTGCTCCTTTAAACTCTTGGTCTCAGTACACGCTGGTTTGTGTAGTCCTGACTACCCCCCCACCACCACCACCACCACCACCAGATTTGTGTCCCATTAGGGAGGGGAAAAATGGGATTTGAGTCACTTTAGGCTTGCAGTGTGAACTCGGCCTTAATCTGTGACTAACATATGCTGAACAAAAACATTAATTTATGAGTAAAATTTAAAAAATGAAAATACAAGATAAAGCTCATCATATCAAGCCTGCTTATACCAGTCTTTGTTTGTGAAGTCAATTCCCAGAAGGATATTCTCCTCTGTGTCCTGTCTCCCACTGGTGTACACCACCACCATGTACCGCACACGATCTGACCATGCACTCTCCAGCCGTACCGCCTGCACACATCACATACAGTTAAAAAAAAACAAATTATTATTTCAGTATGTTACTGTAACTGTAAATGTACAAAACAGCTCCCAGTGAGCCCCAAAAGGATAGTGGCCCTTCAGTTGAGATCTGTGTCCAACAAAGAATCACAATCGAACACGTGACAAAAACTGAGCTACACTTGATGTAATGGGGTTACTGAGTCTTCAGGACGTATGAAAACACAGAGGTGGTAAACATGAAATAACTCGGCAGCTACACAGACAAACACACCTATACTATGGAAACATTTTGTAATGCTCTCCTGAGTGTGTTCAAACCTGTCCTCATGTTTTTTGTTTTTTTTTCCCACAATATTTTTATTGAACCTTTTTTTTTTTTTTAACAAACATGATACAAACAATCAAACACTAACGCTAAAGTACTACAAAAAAAAAAATGCACTAAAAACACCAACAACCACCAACAAAATCAAGTCTTCAACAATGCTCCTCTGTTTAGTCTAGACAATCCAATACATAAGTATACATATTATGTTCACCAGTTTGGAATTTACAAGGTCCACACACATCATTCACCTTCTTCTTCAAGAGTTATGTTTAAATTTTTTACATAATCAATAAAAGGTCTCCATATATTCTCAAACACAATTTCCTTTGATTTCAGTATATATGTTATTCTTTCTAATGGAAGGTTTGTTAACATCTGTCTTAACCACTGAGTCACATCTGGTCTATGAGTCTTTTTCCATAATAGTGCAATACATTTTTTGGCATTAAGCAAACTGAGGTCTATGAATGTTCTTTCACTTTTATTAAAATTATGCTTTTCTGGGTACAGACCCAACAAAAACAGTTTAGGATTCAGTATGATTTGTTTTGAGATTATTTTTTCAATTGTTACCCTCACCTCTTCCCAAAACATTCTTATTAATCTACATTCCCATAAACAATGAAATAGGGTTCCTTTACTTTCCATGCATTTTGTGCATGTATCTGGTATATTTTTGTTATATCTATTTAACTCCTCCGGTGTAACATACATCCGCATTAACCATTTGAAATGTATCAATTTAAGGCGTGCATTTATTGATTTGGTTTGAGCTTCTGTACAAGCCAATTCCCATTGTTCCTCCGAAATTTCAATTTGCAGATCTTCTTTCCAGTAGTTTAATCTTTTCAGTGAATTTTCACTTGAAGATAGTGTCAATGAGTTATAAAACTCTGAAATAATACCCTTTCTTTTACTATCTTTCATCATCATTTTTTCCAAGGATGAATAAATAGGTCGAGTGAGAGCTTTATTTTGATTTGATCGAATAAAGTTTCTAAGTTGAAGATATTTAAAAAAATGTGTTCTATTGAGATTAAATTTGATCCTCAGCTCTTCAAAAGACATTATGTTGTCTGCACATGGCAAATATAAATCCTGAATCTTTTGTATCCCTTTTAAATTCCATACTTTAAATACAGCGTCCGCTCTCCCTGGTTTAAAATATTGATTACCCCATATTGGACTAAATTGTGACAATAACTGTGGTTCTTTTAAATAGTTTTTAGCTTCACACCATATTTTGATCATATGCTTTACAAATGGATTTTTAACTTGTTTTTGTAATTTTTTTGCCGAATCTGAGTATATGAATATGGGAAGAGGTAAAGGTAAATTGTATGATTCCATTTCAGTCCAGTGAGGGAGATCATTTGATGAAAAATAATATGTCATAGACCTCAGTTGTGCCGACCAGTAATACAACATAAAATTTGGACATTTCAGACCTCCACGATCAAATGGTAAATATAATAAAGACAGACGTAATCTAGCCCTCCTGTTGTTCCATATAAATTCCACTAACTTTTTTTTTATTCTTGAGAATAGATCTAAAGGTGGTGATAAGGGAATGTATTGAAATAAATAAAGTATTTTAGGTAAAATATTACTTTTAAGTATATTGATTCTCCCGATCATCGACATTGGTAGTGACATCCATCTCTGAGTTAACTCATTGATATCTGACATTAAGGCTTCATAGTTGACGCTGGCGACTGATTCTAGCTTAGGCATAATTTGGATTCCTAAATATTTAAACTGATTTACAACATTGAATTGATTTGCCTCAGGGGCTGGGTAATTTCTCTGGGTCTCATTTAGCATTAATATTGAAGATTTAGTTTTATTTATTTTATATCCTGATATTTCCCCAAAATTATTTATTAAATTCAACAAGGTTGGAATTGATTTTTTTAGATTCGACATAAACAAAATTATATCATCGGCGTACAGGGAGATTTTATGTTCTGTTGGTCCAACTTTAATTCCATATATTTGTGAATGTAAACGTATCGCTATCGCTAAAGGTTCAATTGCCATAGTAAACAGTAAAGGTGAAAGTGGACAGCCTTGTCGACATCCTCTATTGATTTTTATTGGTTTTGAAATATTGTTATTTGTTAGGATTTCTGCTGTAGCATTATTGTATATTATTTGAACCCATTTTATGAAATTATTTCCAAGTCCAAACCTTTGTAGGACTTCAAAAAGAAAGGGCCATTCAACTCTATCAAAGGCCTTTTCGGCGTCCAATGATAGGAGAGCTGTATCCGGTGCTTCTTTATTAAAATAAATAATATTAAATAGTCTTCTTACATTATGGAAGCCTTGTCTACCCTTTATAAAGCCATTCTGATCTCGATTAATAATATTTGGTAAAATTTCTTGTATTCGTCTTGCTAAAATTTTACAGATTATCTTAAGGTCGGCGTTTAATAGGCTTATTGGTCTCATATTTTCACATTTATTAGAGGGCTTACCTGGTTTTGGCAGCAGTATAATTAAGGCATTATTTATGTATGATGGTAAATTATTATTTTGAAATGCTTCTAAAACCATTTCCAAAAAAGGTTTTATTAATTTATTCTTAAATTTTTTATAAAGGTCAACTGGAAGACCATCTGGTCCTGCACTTTTTCCTGATTTCATATTATCAATGGCTAGCCCAACTTCTTCTTGACTAATTTTAGACTCCAATATCTCCCTGTTTTCATTTGGTATACACGGTATAGATAGTTCGTTCAAAAACCCATTTAGTTTTGTTAAATCAGGTTCATTTTTGGTATCATATAATTTTTCATAGTAATCTCTAAAGGCTCTATTAATTTCTAAAGGATCTATAACTACCTGTCCATTACTTATAATACTGGTAATTGGTGTTTTAATTTCCAATTGTTTAATCTGCCATGCTAATAATTTTCCTGATTTTTCACCTTGTTCATAAAAAGATTGTTTCAATCTTAGAAGACTCGAGGCAGCTCTATTCGCTGATTTTTTGTCGTATTCAGCTCTCAAAATCAGTAATTCATTCTCCAACCTTGGGTCACTTCCTGCATACACTTTTTCCTGAAGACTTTTTTTTTTCCACAATATCTTTATTGAACCTTTTTTTTTTTTTTTAACAAACATGATACAAACAATCAAACACTAACACTAAAGTACTACAAAAAAAAAAAATACCCTAAAAACACCAACAACCACCAACAAAATCAAGTCTTCAACAATGCTCCTCTGTTTAGTCTAGACAATCCAATACATTAGTATACATATTATGTTCACCAGTTTGGAATTTACAAGGTCCACACACATCATTCACCTTCTTCTTCAAGAGTTATGTTTAAATTTTTTACATAATCAATAAAAGGTCTCCATATATTCTCAAACACAATTTCCTTTGATTTCAGTATATATGTTATTCTTTCTAATGGAAGGTTTGTTAACATCTGTCTTAACCACTGAGTCACATCTGGTCTATGAGTCTTTTTCCATAATAGTGCAATACATTTTTTGGCATTAAGCAAACTGAGGTCTATGAATGTTCTTTCACTTTTATTGAAATTATGCTTTTCTGGGTACAGACCCAACAAAAACAGTTTAGGATTCAATATGATTTGTTTTGAGATTATTTTTTCAATTGTTACCCTCACCTCCTCCCAAAACATTCTTATTAATCTACATTCCCATAAACAATGAAATAGGGTTCCTTTACTTTCCATGCATTTTGTGCATGTATCTGGTATATTTTTGTTATATCTATTTAACTCCTCCGGTGTAACATACATCCGCATTAACCATTTGAAATGTATCAATTTAAGGCGTGCATTTATTGATTTGGTTTGAGCTTCTGTACAAGCCAATTCCCATTGTTCCTCTGAAATTTCAATTTGCAGATCTTCTTTCCAGTAGTTTAATCTTTTCAGTGAATTTTCACTTGAAGATAGTGTCAATGAGTTATAAAACTCTGAAATAATACCCTTTCTTTTACTATCTTTCATCATCATTTTTTCCAAGGATGAATAAATAGGTCGAGTGAGAGCTTTATTTTGATTTGATCGAATAAAGTTTCTAAGTTGAAGATATTTAAAAAAATGTGTTCTATTGAGATTAAATTTGATCCTCAGCTCTTCAAAAGACATTATGTTGTCTGCACATGGCAAATATAAATCCTGAATCTTTTGTATCCCTTTTAAATTCCATACTTTAAATACAGCGTCCGCTCTCCCTGGTTTAAAATATTGATTACCCCATATTGGACTAAATTGTGACAATAACTGTGGTTCTTTTAAATAGTTTTTAGCTTCACACCATATTTTGATCATATGCTTTACAAATGGATTTTTAACTTGTTTTTGTAATTTTTTTGCCGAATCTGAGTATATGAATATGGGAAGAGGTAAAGGTAAATTGTATGATTCCATTTCAGTCCAGTGAGGGAGATCATTTGATGAAAAATAATATGTCATAGACCTCAGTTGTGCCGACCAATAATACAACATAAAATTTGGACATTTCAGACCTCCACGATCAAATGGTAAATATAATAAAGACAAACGTAATCTAGCCCTCCTGTTGTTCCATATAAATTCCACTAACTTTTTTTTTATTCTTGAGAATAGATCTAAAGGTGGTGATAAGGGAATGTATTGAAATAAATAAAGTATTTTAGGTAAAATATTACTTTTAAGTATATTGATTCTCCCGATCATCGACATTGGTAGTGACATCCATCTCTGAGTTAACTCACTGATATCTGACATTAAGGCTTCATAGTTGACACTGGCGACTGATTCTAGCTTAGGCATAATTTGGATTCCTAAATATTTAAACTGATTTACAACATTGAATTGATTTACCTCAGGGGCTGGGTAATTTCTCTGGGTCTCATTTAGCATTAATATTGAAGATTTAGTTTTATTTATTTTATATCCTGATATTTCCCCAAAATTCTTTATTAAATTCAACAAGGTTGGAATTGATTTTTTTAGATTCGACATAAACAAAATTATATCATCGGCGTACAGGGAGATTTTATGTTCTGTTGGTCCAACTTTAATTCCATATATTTGTGAATGTAAACGTATCGCTATCGCTAAAGGTTCAATTGCCATAGTAAACAGTAAAGGTGAAAGTGGACAGCCTTGTCGACATCCTCTATTGATTTTTATTGGTTTTGAAATATTGTTATTTGTTAGGATTTCTGCTGTAGCATTATTGTATATTATTTGAACCCATTTTATGAAATTATTTCCAAGTCCAAACCTTTGTAGGACTTCAAAAAGAAAGGGCCATTCAACTCTATCAAAGGCCTTTTCGGCGTCCAATGATAGGAGAGCTGTATCCGGTGCTTCTTTATTAAAATAAATAATATTAAATAGTCTTCTTACATTATGGAAGCCTTGTCTACCCTTTATAAAGCCATTCTGATCTCGATTAATAATATTTGGTAAAATTTCTTGTATTCGTCTTGCTAAAATTTTACAGATTATCTTAAGGTCGGCGTTTAATAGGCTTATTGGTCTCATATTTTCACATTTATTAGAGGGCTTACCTGGTTTTGGCAACAGTATAATTAAGGCATTATTTATGTATGATGGTAAATTATTATTTTGAAATGCTTCTAAAACCATTTCCAAAAAAGGTTTTATTAATTTATTCTTAAATTTTTTATAAAGGTCAACTGGAAGACCATCTGGTCCTGCACTTTTTCCTGATTTCATATTATCAATGGCTAGCCCAACTTCTTCTTGACTAATTTTAGACTCCAATATCTCCCTGTTTTCATTTGGAATACACGGTATAGATAATTCGTTCAAAAACCCATTTAGTTTTGTTAAATCAGGTTCATTTTTGGTATCATATAATTTTTCATAGTAATCTCTAAAGGCTCTATTAATTTCTAAAGGATCTATAACTACCTGTCCCTTACTTATAATACTGGTAATTGGTGTTTTAATTTCCAATTGTTTAATCTGCCATGCTAATAATTTTCCTGATTTTTCACCTTGTTCATAAAAAGATTGTTTCAATCTTAGAAGACTCGAGGCAGCTCTATTCGCTGATTTTTTGTCGTATTCAGCTCTCAAAATCAGTAATTCATTCTCCAACCTTGGGTCACTTCCTGCATACACTTTTTCCTGAAGACTTTTTATTTTATGTTCCAATTTAGCTCTCTCCTCTCGAGTCTTCTTAGATTTTGATCCTGTATAACTAATAATATGTCCCCTAATAAAAGCTTTGAAAGCCTCCCACTTTACACATGCTGATGTTTGTGTAGTATTGATGTCAAAGAACTCGTCTATCTGTTTTTCTATATACTTGACAAATTCCTCATCCTGAAGCCATTTATGCTGAAATTGCCATCTACCTGATTCCTTTGTCAATTTTTTATCTACATATATTAGACAACAGGGTGCATGATCAGAGATCACGATGTTATCATAAAAGCAGTTTTGAATCTTGGACCTTAATTCTGTGGAAATCAAAAAATAATCAATACGTGAGAATGTCTTGTAGGTACTGGAATAACAAGAATAGGCTTTAACTTGTGGTTTCATTTCTCTCCATATATCTAACAATCTCAATTCTTTCATAAAATGATTAATAGTCATCCTACATCCAATGTGCGTACAATCCAGTCCTGTTGATCTATCCACACCTGGATTCAATGTACAATTAAAATCCCCTGCTATTATATGTTGCCCTGTAAGTGATGATAAGATGAGAAATAAATTAGCAAAGAACTTCTGATCATCTATATTGGGACCATATAAGTTCACAAGATTTATATTTTCTAATAGCAAAGAACCTTGAATGATTACATATCTTCCAAATTTGTCTCCAATTACATTTTTCACTTGAAAAGGAACTGATTTATGTATGAGAGTCATAACTCCCCTGGCTCGGGATGAAAATGAAGAGGTGAATACACTTCCCTGCCATCTACTCCTAATTCTTTTAACATCCTCCTCTATCAGATGAGTTTCTTGTAAAAACACAATTCTTGAACCCATGTCCTTTATTTTATTCATAACTTGTTGAAGTTTTTTTAAATTTTGTAGACCTCTGCAATTCCATGAAGTTAAATTAAGATTAACACTTTGGTCCATGATCAATAGAGAGTTTGGGATTACCTTGCAGTGTAAACATGCTCATACAGAGAAGCAAAAACATGAGTGGTTGAACATTCATCCTACAAACTACACACAAACAAATTTCCCCTTCCCACACTTGTGGCAAACCCCCCAAAATCAAAAGAAAAATTCTGTCTCCCGATATAGCCATCGACCGTTCCACACCCACGGGGAACAGCCTAAGCCACTCCTTCTTCATCCTCCCAATCACCCTAACTCTACTGCTTTTAATGACGTAACATTAACTCTCCTCTGTAGTTTTCCAACTTAACTCCAAAATTTTTAACAACTTTGTACATCATAGTTTTTTTTTTTTTGTTTGTTTTGTTTTTGTTTTGTTTTTTTAATATATAATACAATCTATATTTTGTAAACTTACTATTTACTTCAAGTCAGTCAGATGCCTGTGCAAATGCTTAATTATTCTACCTTATATTTTGTTCATGCTTAGCTCCCACCAGTCTCTTCTTCTTCTTTGATCTTCTTGATGAACTCCTGCGCCTCCTCTGGGGTCTTGAAGATGTGGGTTCTGCCCTCATACGTGGTCAGCAGTCTCGCAGGATAGATTACACCATGACGAATCCCAAGGTTGCGCAGCTCCTTACGTACGGGATCAAACTGCTTCCTCAATTGCTGGATTCCTGTGGCCAAATCTGGGTAGAACCGCACCTGCTGGTCCTGGTGTTTAATCTCTCCTTTTTTAGCTCGTGCAGCGTTGAAGATCTTCATCCTGTCTCTGTTGCTAAGAAACTTCATAATTAAGGTCCTCGGCGGTCCCTTATCTCTCCGTGGGCCAATACGATGTGCTTTTTCCAGAACCACTGCTGATTGCAACTCCTCGCTGCCCAGCACCTCCGGAATCCACTTTTCCAGAAAGGAACATACGTCCCGACCTTCTGATTCCTCTGGAAGACCCACCAGCCTCAAATTATTCTGTCTCGACCGAGATTCCAAATCCAAAATATTATCTTCCAGAGATTTATTTTTTTTTTCCAAAGTGCGCACCTTTAATTGAAGACGGGTGACGTCATCTTCAGCACTAGCGAGACGGAGCTCCATCTGCGCCGTTCGTTCTACACAGTCACCCAATTCCTTTCTTATTCCTTCCAACGCTGTCATAATCCCATCAAATCTAGAGGAAAAGTCCGCTCTCATTGAACTCATGGCAGCCATCAGCGCATCTGCGCCGCTCCCCGCAGATATCGCAGCGTTGCCAGCCTCCTCCGCCATATATGGAGTTTTGTTTACTGCGTCACAGACCTGAAAGTCCGTTAATTTGGACTGTTTCGGCGGCTCACTTTTTCCTTTTCCTGGTTTTCCAGCCTTAGGCTTCGCCGACATATCTTCGCCCAAATGCTGGGATACGTTCTGTCCCAAATGAGAGAGTTATTTGCCGATTTTTTTTTTTTTCCAGGAGCAGAGCAGAGCGAGACACGTCCGTCCTTCGTGGCAGCCATAACCGGAAGTCCAACCTGTCCTCATGTTGCTAATAATTACAGTGGGCAAATAAACATCCTGATTGCACAATAAAATGCATTCTGGAAGGTTTGTTAGTCATTGCTCTTTACTCCCTGTGTGTGTGTGTGTGTGTGTGTGCGTGCACACATGTTTATGTTTTGATGTACGCACATGCGTATGCAGTTTCTTACCAGTTTGATTCTGTCTTCAGAGCGGAGAATGTTGATCATCACCTGCAGGTGTTGAGGTAAGTCACCTGTTGAGAAAGATAATAAATTTTCCTCTTACTATTTTACTTGGACAACACTGGGATCATTACTGGGAATAGAGCACATCCTAGGGACAACACGCGCTTGTTAAAGGCATAGATAACTGGTCCCAAGTGTTTAATACTAAAACCAACATTAAAGCATACTGCTGAAAACAATAATACATAAACTGCTATGGGATTTGTGTTTGCTCACAAGAGCTGTTCAGTGGCTGATGAGAAATGAACTGACAAATTAACTTTATGTGAACAAATTTAATAGACAAATGTGCAATTTGAGAACCTGTCTTGGTTCATTTTACATCCCTTGTTGCTCCCTATGCCAAAACACATCAGTGCAGTGGAATAATGAAGGTACTGCTCTGGATCAAGACCAACAGCAACAACAAGCAGCAGCTGAAAGACAGTCAACTATTTTTAAAATGTGTCACAACAAGTCAAACGGGCAAGTTTTGATATCATGACCTATTTTATCCACCCATCCATCTTCTACCACTTTTCTGGAGGTCCAGGTCGCGGAGGCAGCAGTTCAAGCAGAGAAACCCAGACTTCCCTCTCCCCGGCCTCCAGCTCTCCAGAGAGGATGCCAAGATGTTCCCAGGCCAGCTGAGAGACATAGTCTCTCCAGCATGTCCTGGGTCTACCCCGGGGTCTCCTTCCAGTGGAACGTGCCCGGAACACCTCAAGTGGGAGGCGTCCAGGAGGCATCCTGCTGAGATACCCAAACCACATCAACTGGCTCCTTCCAATGTGGAGAAGCAGCGGTTCTACCCTGAGCCTCTCCCAGATGACTGAGCTCCTCACCCTATCTCTAGGGGTGAGTCCAGCAATCCTACAGACAAAGCTCATTTCAGCAACTTGTATCCGCGATCTCATTTTCTCAGTCATTACCCAAAGCTCATGACCATAGGTGGGGGTAGGAACGGTAACTTGATAGCTTTGCGTTAGAGCTCAGCTCCCTCTTCACCACGACAGACCAGTACAACATCCGCATCAGTGCAGATGCTGCTCCAATCCGTCTGTCAATCTCTTGCTCCATTCTCCCCTCACTCATGAATAAGACCCCGAGATACTTAAACTCCTCCACTTGGGGCAGGAGCTTGTCCCCAACCCAGAGAGGGCAATCTACCTTTTACCAGCTGAGCACCATGGACTCGGACTTGGAGGTGCCGATTCTCATTCAGCGGCAAACCTACGTATTTTAATGAAAGCTAATGGCACAGAACAGATATTATTCCAGATTCCCCACAATATGCTGTTGTCATGATTTTTTTGTCAATTGTTAAACCAAACAGATCTGAATTCAACCATTTTAAAGCCTGAAAACAAAATTCACAGAGACAGTTCAACAAATCCTTCAAGGTTTACAAAATATGTTACATTGCTTTCTTCCATCGTAAACTGAAATGAAATTTTGTTAAAGCAGAAGGTATGAGTTCAGCCAAATATTTTAAACATTTTAACAATCCAACACAAGAGCCAGAATATCTTTAAAAAATTGGCATTACATTGATGAGCATATTTTCTAAAGGAGATTTATTTACCTGATAACAACTGTTCTAACAAAGTTTGCAAAATGTCTCACACTTTATTTAACGTGAGGTAACAAAATATAAAATGTGGTATACTGATTAAAAATCTTTGCAATCTGTATGAACAGCCAAAACAAAGCTAGCAATGTTTAGCAGCAGCCACGCAGACCTGCAGCTGTGTACACCTGCATATGCCTGCAATGTGCACAAAGTTGGAAAGCTGCACTTTGGGTTCATATTCATGACTTTTCTGTGACTGGAATTTATGCGGGAATACATTTAGTCCTCGTGAACTGATGCCTGTCTGTGTGCTGTGTATAAATAGACACCAGTTAAAATCAGGACAGGTAAAACCAAAATAACCTGCATGGAGAAAAGCCATTGAAAGTTTAGAGTAAAGATATGTTTTTGTCTTTGGGTTATCCAAGTCAAGTAATCGAAATAATAAATAAAAGATAAATTTCATCTTCAAGAAAAATAAAACCCCAAACAAATCTATGACAGGTCCCAACTCAATTTACAAATCCGCCCAGGTTCACAACACTTCTTCGGGTACATCCCCCGACTAAGGCATGGACTTACACAGCCTCCAGTGAACTGGAGAGCAGATACAGAGGAGAACGATGAATCTATCCACAGAAGAAAGGTCTCTGTTGATGCCCTGTCTATGATCTAAGGAGTTTTGGATGCTAAAAATACATTATTCTTTACTTTGAATGCTATTATTTGAACAATTACCCCACCCATCTTGAAGATCCAAATACTGACATGACAGACTGGAATAGGCTAAAACTATTTTATTATGCATCTAAAACTAAGATCTGTCTTTCTTTTATCTATGATTTTCTGGGATGAGGTTAAAAGTTAGCAGCAGTAGGCGTGATACAGGAGCAAAAAAAAAAAAAACCCTGAAAACTGAAAGAAATCCACTCAAGTTTAATGGGCACGGTACATAACATGGTTCAACGCGTTCACATGCATCAGAACATCTGCAAGACTCAAATCAAATCCAGACATGTAAATACTGTATCAGTACTATCATCTGACTGTTGATGGGAGTAGTTCACACAAGTTCAACTAAGTGATAAGACCTGCCTATCCTTTATTTAAGTGTGGGCTGGAATTCAGTAATTCACTAAAGATAAATAAAAAATATCACTGGATGTGAAAATGAGTGAATCCAGATACAGCCCCAGATCCTTTGATGTATTTCAAAGCAAAGCAGGTGAGACATGTCATCGCTCTGGTCAGCCCGCATAAATACTGACTCACTGATTACAGACGGATTTTAGTGTTTAAAACTCTGTAATGCTGTGTTTATTTACACAAAACTGACTGATGAGATCAAAATATTTAATTTTCTTAAGCAGCAGTGTTTCTTTAACTTGATGTTGGGCAAACAGTTTTGAAAGCATAAAAACCTTTATCAAGCACACCAATCAGCCTTGCCATTCTGCACTTTTACTTTGTTTTTGAACAGTTAAATGTTCATGAGACAAGTAGGACCTGGAAACAAACTACAGACCCTATTACAACAATCTAAGGGGTTTGTGTCTTCAGCTGTAGTTTTTTTTTAAGCACACTGGTCATTTCCACATTTTCAGTTCTGATTTTGAACTTGCAGGACAATCATACATGTGCATACATTTATTAAGTGAACAGATGAACAGAGATTGTGGGTCACTCGTTCAACATGACACAGTGACACTGGAGTTGTTGGGCTACACTGAGAGCTGTGCCCACTCATGAGTACAAGGGACCATGGCGTAACAGCGGAGGCGAACCATGGATCAATCCCAACGCCAACCAACAGTGAATAGTGCTGTGGTGGGACTGAATCGCTGCTCGTCTGTCAGTTTACCTGTCCTTGGCCCTGTTGTTGGACAAGCCCTCAGCAGAATCCAGAGAAATGAAAGTTGTGGATGCAATCCTTAGACAGGAATGCAGGTGGCTGCTATTGTAATTTACTGTGCAGTGAAAACAGAAGAAAGCATGTGTGGGTTCACAAAATTTTTTAGTGGGTCCTTCTCTTTGCACCACAGCTAGATGGAATGTGGTGGGCTCAGCATTTTGCTATGAAATCATTTCATATCAGTGTGTCAAGCAACACTAGGTTAGGCACGCTGAGCATGTGTGCCGCGCTGAACTTAGAATCCAATTATCCAATCACCCTAACCCCCCAAAAAATAAAACTTCTGCAGGGCTTTAACCTTTAATTAATTAAGCACATACACAATAGAGCCGAAGGCATCAGGCAACAAGAGCGCAATATCAGGGGTTTTCCAACATACTATCATTTATTCCAGCCCTGTTTTCAGAGGAAGCTGGATGTATTTTGATTGGCTGCTCTTTTAATCATCAAATCCCTTTGAGAGTTATTCCAATGATACTGTTTAGTAGGTTTAAAATTATTATTGTAATGATGACTCTGCCATTCTTGAGTTAAAATAGTTTAAGTAACACATTTATAGTTACCGTTATAGTTTAAATATATGAATGTGAGAATGCAGCCATATGAGAAATCACTTGTAAACCTCTTGCAAGTTTCACTCAGGATTCATCTCAGGATTTTGTGAATTAACATTAGTTAAAAAAAAAAAAAAATCAGTATCACTTATTCAATATTTTACACCCACCCCTAAAAGCTAGCACACTATACATCAGATAATACATAAAAAGGGGGGCCTTTCAATCATCGACAGAAGTTTTGTCTACTGTGCAACCATATGCTGGATTTAAATTCTAATCTGCCTAAGCTACACCTCTACATGCTTATCTACAAGGCATCCCTCCGTCCTTCTCACCTCAGCTACAAACATCTGTTGCAGTGTTAGGAAACGCACCACATGAACTAGCCCACGCACACACAAACACACGCACATATGCACGTTTCTCATCCATGATGTGGATGGAAAGTAATAACAGGGTTGATAGGATCAAAAAAATTAAAGTTTGGGGTAAATGAAGTGGGCATTGTGGTGCTGTAGTGTGGTTCTCACCTGCATGTTTGTGATGGGGATGTGCTTTTTGGCCCGGGTGACTGCTTCCCTGCTGCAGAAAGAGCGCAGCACCCTTCACCATGAAGAAGCTCTCACTCAGGCTGCAAACAAATGGGAGAGAGGTGTTACAGTTCTTCTAACAAGCACCCCATTGCACAGCAACAGCTCAGCACAGTCACTGCAACTTCCTTACTAGACAACCAAGTTGAGCAGGCGGACAGAACACAAATACATCTCTTTGTTTGTATAAATCAGTTCACATCAGAATAAATTATAGTTGTCTGCTTCTGGCAAATTACCTCAACAGCTGAGGGAAAAGCTGCCACGTTACAGAGGCAGACGTCAGGTCTGCAGCCGCTGTGAATCAAGCTTTGATCCTGAATGTCTTTTACTCTTTTTGCTGCATAGGCTGCAACCAGATTTATGCTGGTCATGTCTCTTTCTGCCGGTTTGGTATGATGCATTAGAGACCTCAATAATTACCCTAGATGCAGGTATTTGTGAGACTTAACTTTCACAAAGACTGAGAAGCAACAATTAAAGTGTCACACCTGTAAAAAGTCAGACTTTTTCATGCTAGGCTTTGGAACTATCAACAGATGACACAAGCAAGGAATTGCAATAAAAAGAGCTGAGGTGTTTCCTTCGGGCTGAACTCAATCATTCACACATTTATAAAAGTACCTGGAAGCAGGGTGGAACAAATACATCACCTATTCCGAGTGTGCAGACTAAAACATGTTTAGGAAATTACAGAGTAGATGAGTAGCAGAATAAAAATGACACATGTAGTAAAGAAACGGCTAAAATCAGCTAAAGACAAACCAGTCTTTATATAGTCAGAATAAAGTCTACACATCACTAAGGAAGTCAGTATGACTTGTCAGATTTCAGATGTCTGAGGCAACTTTAGTATCAGTCTACTATTATCTAGAAAAATTAAGCATGTTGCACTTCTCTAGTTTGCTCCGTATTTATATAAGGTGAAAATACTGGTTACTCACAGATACAGCACCAACACACTTATTTCCAACCCTGAAACTGCTCCGTCAACTAGCTCTCTGTGATCTGGCTTTCAAAATCCAAATAGCCTGGCCCAAAAAAGATAATTTTGCTAGAACAATGGATTTAGTTTTTGCATCCCACAGTAAATTATGGCCACCCCCAGCACCACAAGCAAAAATGGTGACAAAGCACAGGGATGGATGCCTCTAAATGAGAGCTTTGTATCTCACTTTGGTGGATTTTTGTTACACTCTGTTCTCTGTTTGAGATTTATAAAGCTGTGAGGAGAGTATACTGCCAGGGGACAATGATGTTACGCAAAAGTGTCAATATTGTGAATGGGAAGCAGATTTATTTCTGCATTTCAGCACTCTGTACAAAAAAATCCAAGTTACCCATTCCTTTTGAAGTGGTAATCCAAGTGTTTCCAGAGATTGTAACCTGTGAAACCTGAAAACCCACTAAAAAGTGCACGCTAGTGAAATCTGAGGATGTGTGAAACTTGTCCTCTTGAGTAAATTCGGGAGCTGCCCCACTGCTTCTTGGGCCATATTTAAACAACCTCAATGAACAGTCTTGGCTCTGCTGCCTCTTGCCCTTCAGCACCCTGCTATCATCTTCTCCGCAGACACTAACACTAAAAATACATCTGGTATCAAAGCAAACAAAGACAGCAGGAGAAAAGTTTCCCACTAACATACATGATTCAGCTTTATTGTAACTTACAACAACTATACAGCATTTAAAGAGATGCACACGGAATCAGATCATACAATTCAAGTCACGTGAACACAGCAGCTATAAGAGCAATTGCACACAAATGAATCAAAGCAGTGAATGAATGGTAATTTACTTGACTGAAGTCCAAATTCATATATCAGTTAGACAAGTTCTGGGATTGGCTTAGTTTACTGACCTGAAATCACCACATGGTATCTCATGCTAATAAACAGACATAATATAAAATTTACAATGTATTTAATTAGTTTAAACCTTAGTAATTCAGCATGTTATGAGTAAATTGCAACGATCAACTCACATCCGGTTTATCTCACTCTGGGTCAACACAGCATTCTTCACAAAATAAGGTAGCATCTTCATCACGACCTCCTTTACGGGTTCTAATACCAGATACATCCTGTTGACCGGAACCAGAGAACAGGTCTCTCCAGCACGAGTTACCTCCACCTCATCAGTCTTGAGGACCAGTGAAGAAGCAAAGTGCAAAAGAATGATGATGTCTTCAGGAACTGAGCCAGTGCTCTTGAGTGACAGGCCGACTGACAGTGTGGACTCATCTGTACTAGTCTGTGGAAAAGTGCCGTGCGTTCACATGCCACTCCCTCAAGTCACTACTCCTCCTCCTCCTCTTCCCTCATCTGAGCGTCTCTTTGTGCATGTCAGCCTCCAGCCTGCAGGGACACATTGCTGCCTCCACCCGTTGCCTAAGGCACACACAACCCTTCCCCACCATCCCTCACTCTGTTTTGTCTGTGTCACAGGATGACAGTTAAATATTCACATCTCTATACACAAATCCAGAGATTCCAGCATAATTTAAAAGATGGATCTCCTTCTCCTGCAGCAATAACTCCTGCAATTCCTCTAAATGAGAATCAGTACAAAGTTGGAACAGAATTTCTCTTAAAGCTGTGCCAAAAAACAATTTCCAGGATGTTTGTTGCTGAAAAAAGAGTAACCCTTTATCTCTGTCTTCCCAGGAAAAAACACTTTGAAGACAAAAAGACTAAACAGCAGACAAGAATTTTGGCTCAAAACCTTTAAATTGGATGTCCCCATGTGCATGCCACATTAGGGTCAACAGAATCCAAGGTAGTGCCTCCAGGAAGCTTAAAACATGGGCCAACCATGGTTGGACAGGACAGTGAGAACTGGCAACAACCCCAAACTCCCAAATCTCATTATAAGCAGGCTTATAAAGGAGAGATTACCTCGTCTCTCTCCTTAAAGTGGCCAATGCAACTGTCACTCACTCATATGCATGTTAAACAAATCAAAATATAACCAACAGTGATAAAGGCAGATTTAAAAGGTATGTATTTTACATAATACATTAGCAGAAAATATTCTACATAGATGCATGAAATAGTATAAAGGAAAAAAAATACACTGCAGTCAAAGACAGTTACTAATGTAAACATGTGCAAATATGTTTGACTGCATACCAAAAAATAAGAAAGCTGCATTTGAGACCGTCATGAACCTCCTCATGTGCTTTTACGCAGCGCACGGACGAGGAGAAGGAAGAATCAATTTACGCGCAGGTTTTTACCACAACACATTTATTAAACACAAAGGCTGACAGTTTCAAAATAAAGACTAACAAAAAGGTAACAGTGTACACAAAATGGTTCATGCGACAAGCGTGCAGCGGGCAGACCACTGTGTACCGTGGCCACAGACAAATAATACAAATAACGTTTAAGCTCGGGTGAACTGGGAGTCCTCTAGGAGGCTCGACTGGCTGAGGAGGAAAAAACTGGGCAACAAAGCCTAAGCGTAGCAGCAATACTGCACGGGGAAACACTAACAGTTTTACTCACGAAACAGGAGCAGTCCGAGTAGTCCCAGACTCCAGCGAGCACACACAACCCTTCGTAGACATAACCGTCCATACGGCGATAAACATCCGTATGACTAGCACAATGGTCCAGCAATGCTTGACTGGCAAGTCCGCCTAAGTACAAACATTGCTGGCTCCACAAATTGGGCACACCTAGGCAAGGCGTGGGAAAGACAATTACCGGGGAGGAATCAGCTGGCTGTCAAGAGAAAGGGGGCGTGGTCAGACCGGCGACCACTAGGCTAAGATAATGGACTGGGCAGAATTGTGTTTGAGCCGCCAAACAGTGACAAGGTCGCCGCGCCCAGGTAAAGGACAGCAATCCTTAAATAAGACCGGATTGATTAAATTAATTAACAAACAGACATGGACAATGAAGAACTTAACAAGACACAAGCTAGGTGAAAACAGAAGGTATTCATTCATCTTGCGTACATTCTTCTTCCGCTTAATCCTTTTCGGGTTGCGGGGGCGGTGGGGCCAGAGCCTATCCCAGTGTCTTTGGGCGAGAGGCAGGGTACACCCTGGACAGATCACCAGTCCATCGCAGGGCCAACACAGACAGACAGACAACCATTCACTCTCACAGTCATACCTACGGACAATTTAGAATCCCCAGTTTGATGCCAATTAACCTAACGGAAGGTATGTTCTTCTCCAAAGTCAACCAGTCTGCCAGTGCTGACATCTTCATTAAAAGTGAAAAGATTTCAAGATTTTTATTTGTCAATACTACCATACATACAGGACATACAGGAGAATTGAAATGGCGTTTCTCTCTTCAGTGGTATGCGCAATATAAAAAAAAAACAAAAGGAATGAGGCTGGAAAAACAACAACAGCAGTCTATGTATAGTAATGCTACCCGTAGTGCAAATAGCAACAAAAGATAAAACCCAGACATCTCATAATGCAAAAAAAAAAATAAAATAAACGCCAGAGACCCAGCAATTCTACATACAGAAAAAGTAGAGCAGTAATACACGTAATTGCAAGTTCAAAGCGGTAATGTAGGTGAAGACAGTGACAGATAGGACTGCACATGATCAGTATTGCAAAACGGACAGCAGCAAATATGGCATTTGTGCAAATGGTTGCAGTAAAGTGCAAAAACATACAGCAGCAAATGTATTACTGCTGGTGTGCCAGTCTTTCTGTGCCAACAGCTGAGGTATTTATTGTGCGGGTGAGTGCATTACGGTCCGGGGGATGGGGGGTGGTGGACAGAGTTCAGGGTCCTGATGGCCTGATGAACAAAGCTGTTTAGCAGTCTTGTGGAGTGGGCCCGGAGGCTCGGTACCTCTTCCCCGAGGGCAGGGGGCTGAAGAGGGAGTGTGAGGGGTGAGAGGTGTTGCCTGCAATGTTGATGGCTCTGCGGTTGAGAAGGGTGAGGTAGATGTCTAAGAGCGGGGGCAGAGGGGCACCGATGATCTTGCTGGCTGCTTTCACTGTGCGTTGTAGTGTCTTCCAGCAGGAGGGGGTGCAGCTTCCATACCACATCGTGATGCAGCTGGTGAGGATGCTCTCAGTGGTGCCCCAGTAAAATGAGCACACGATGGGGTGTGGGACTTGAGCTCTCCTCAGTTTGCGGAGGAAATGGAGGCGAGTTTGAGCCTTCTTGGCCAGTGATGTGGTATTGTTGGACCAGGAGAGGTCCTCAGAGATGTGCACCCCCAGGAACATGGTGCTGCTCACCCTCTCCACAGCTGCTCCATCAATGATCAGAGGGAGATGCTGTGTGTGTCCCCTCCTGAAGTCGACCACGATCTCCTTGGTTTTTCCCACGTTCAGGAAGAGATTATTGTCTTTACACCAGTGGGCCAGTTGGCTCACCTCATTTCTGTAGTTGACCTCCTTGCTGTTGGTGATGAGGCCCACCAACGTTGTGTCGTCCGCAAACTTGATGATGTGGTTGGTGTTGTAGGCTGGTACACAGTAATGGGTCAGCAGGGTGAAGAGCAGCGGGCTGAGCACGCAGCCTTGTGGGGCCCCTGTGCTCAGTGTGATGGTCTTGGATGTGTTGCTGCCAACCTGCACATTCTGTGGTCTCCCTGTGAAAAAGTCCAGCACCCAGTTACAAAGACAGGTTTTGAGACCCAAGTGTCTGAGTTTTTGTATTAGGTGCTGGGGGATGATTGTGTTGAATGCCGAAGTCCAAGAACAGCATTCGCACGTAGGAGTTCTCTGAATCCAGGTGGGTGAGGGCTGGATAGAAAGCAGCAGCGATGGCATCTTCTGTGGATCTGTTTGACCTGTATGCAAACTGAGATGGGTCGTGGGATGGAGGGAGGATGAACTTGATGTTCTGCATGACCAGCCGCTCGAAGCACTTCATTATGATGGAGGTCAGTGCTATGGGCCGGTAATCGTTGTAGCTGGATGGGACGGGCTTCTTTGGGACTGGTATTATGGTAGCAGTTTTGAAACAGGTGGGGACAACAGCTTGACTCAGGGAGATGCTGAAGATGTTGGCCAAGACATTCTTGAGCTCCTCTGCACAGTCCTTCAGAACACGACTCAGTATGTTGTCTGGTCCAGCTGCCTTGCGTGGGTTGATCCTGGACACGGTCCTCTTCACACTAGCCGGATCCAGACTTATGGCCTGCTCATCTGGAGGAGGAGTGGTGTTCTGTGCCGATGTGCTGTTTTGTGCTTCAAAGTGGCCAAGAAGTCATTTAGGTTGTTAAGCAGTGTGATGTCATTCGCACAGGTCTGAGGTCTGTATGCCACACCAGAGAGAACGTACATCTCTGGTGTTGCTGAAGTGGCCGTATATTTTCTTGCTGTACTGTCGTTTTGCCTCCTTGATGCCAGGGGACCACGGCCGTCTTAATGAACGGGCTAGGCTGGGCTGAAGCCCAGGGGTCTATGAAAATCAGGGGCCTATCATGAGCCAATGAAAAAGATCACGTTGTTGTTAATTGGTCAAATGCTACGTCCATCACTTGATATTCGTGTGTGGCTGCTGATTGGTCTAATTTACAAGTGCCTCACGTGGGTATCAGCAACAACAGCCTATCAGAGGAATTGTTTTGACATGTGACTATGCAAGCGCCAGTGAGAGTAGGAAGTAATCAGCTTGGTCAAAATGCCGGGGAAAAGTTTCAAAGTGGTGCTCATAAAATTATTGGGAGGAAATGAGCTTAGGGAAAACAAACTGCTCCCCCCCTCCCCCCGAAGTGTAAAGGGTTTTTCTAAGCTGGAGCATTGAGTGGAGGAGACTGCTAATTACTGCGGAGGAGACAGGTGGGCCGTTAAAGCACTCACCTGGAGGAGAAGGGCAAAGGGAGAAGAAAGGCCATGATTGCTTACATCAGACAGCTGTGCGTGGGACAGTGGACTCCGAACTTGGTAAAAAGTAGACTGGATTAAGCATGCATCCATAGAGTAGGACGATATTCGTGAGTTGGACTTAAAGGACATAATGAAGTATTTTTCTATAAAGAAGGCCAGAAGAAAATGCTTCTAAAAAGGTAAGGCATGCTATTTTCAGCTTTCCAGCCACCGGCGCAAGTTTTTCATTGCTGCTGTTGTGCATTGTTTGAAACAGGAATACTTCACTGATGTAATTTTATGCTGAAGGCAGTATCTGTCACACTGTAAAAATGGAAATCTCAGTAAGATAAAATATCTTAAATCAAGGCTTTATGCTTGTTTTTCTCTCCAAGATAATATTGACAAGACAAGAATTTATTTTTGTTGTGCAGCTTTCTATAAGATTTTACTTGCTTTACAAAAGTTTTTACTTGTTTTAAACAATTTAATCTTACTTTGTTGGCAGATATTTTTTATTTTTTGCTTATTTTAAGTAAAATTATCTGCCAACAGAGCAAGAAAATTTAACTTATCAAATTGATTCAAACAAGTTTAAACTATCTGAAAGCAAGCAAAATTTTCTTACACATAAACTGTGCAGCAAGAATAAATATCTTGTCAGACAAAAAACCAGCATAAACAGGCTTAATTTATTTCATTTTACTTATATTTAACTTTTTGCGGTGTAGTTGTGTTTTCTAGCTCACAGTTGCATTATTTCTCAAAGAGAAACAAAAAAGAAGCCATAGTGGCTCAGGAGGTAGAGCAGGTCACCCAATAACTGGAGGGTTGGTGGTATGAATCCCACTCCCCCCACCTTGCTGTTGTGTCCTTGGGCAAGACACTTTACCCACCTTGCCTCCAGTGTGTTCATGGTTCATGACACTGATGTATGAATGTGAATAAATGCTTGGTGGTGGTCAGAGAGGCCATTGGCATGGATTGGCACCTATGTTTTCATCAGTCTGCCCCAGGGCAGCTGTGGCTACAGAGGTAGCTTACCACTATCACTGTCTGTGGAGCGAATGAATAATGGACTCATTGTAAAGCGTCTTTGGGTGTCATGAAAAGTGCTATATAACTGCAATCCATTATTAAAACATAGCTATTACACATTTTTAAACTGAGATTCTGTTGGGGGGGAGGGGGATACAAAACCTCTCAGCCCAAGGACCTAATGGCAAGTTAAGGTGGCCCTGCACGGGACAGGATGGCCCTAGCTGTTGTTAGTCCTGCAGTGTTGCTGGCCCTGAAGGCTGTGTCTGCACACAGGCTGGGAGGTCTTCAAAATAGCAGCCTCCCAGGAAGACAAGACAGATGTGGAGGAGTATGCTGATACAGTCACCAGCTACATCGCGAAGTGCACAGAGGATGTCACTACAGTGAAGTCCATCACTATGCGGGGTAACCATAAGCCCTGGATGACTGCAGAGGTGCGCTCGCTGCTTACAGCCAGAGATGCAGCCTTCAGAGCAAAGGACAGGATTGCCCTCCGCTCAGCCAGGTCTGCACTCTCAAAGGGAATTAAGGCAGCAAAGCGCGCCTATGCGGAGAAAATCCAGGGACACCTCTGTGACACTAGGAACACCAAGCAGATGTGGCAGGGAGTTCGGACACTGACGGGCTATAAGTCTAGGCAGGGGGTCGATGATGACGACGCTTCGCTTCCAGACAGGCTTAACGACTTCTTTGCACGTTTTGAAGCATCAAACTCGACAATCAGAGGGAGGGCCGGCCCACTCCCACCATCGGTCGGACCAGCTTTTACCATCAACACAGCGGACACACGGAGGACCCTAACTAGAGTCAACCCACGCAAAGCTGCAGGTCCGGACAACATTCCGGGACGTGTGCTCCGAGACTGCGCGAGCGAGTTGGCGGATGTCTTGACTGACATTTATAACATCTCCCTGAGTCAGGCCATCGTTCCCAGATGCTTCAAGACCTCTATCATTGTACCGGTGGCAAAGAAACCAGTTGTGTCCTGTTTGAATGACTATCGTCCTGTTGCACTGACACAAATTGTGATGAAGTGTTTTGAACGGCTTGTCAAACCACACATTACAGCCTGCCTCCCTGCATCACACGACCCGCTCCAGTTTGCATATCGTTCAAACCGCTCCACGAAGGATGCTATAGTCACCACCCTACACTCTGTCATCACCCACCTGGACCAGAAAGACACCTACACCAGACTCCTGTACATTGATTTCAGTTCAGCATTCAACACCATTATTCCCCAGAGACTGATGGAGAAATTACTCCTTCTCGGTCTGAACACCGCCACATGTCTCTGGATCCTGGATTTCCTGACTGTGAGACCTCAGTCTGTCCGGGTTGGAAACAACATCTCCAACTCTGTCACGCTGAGCACCGGATTCCCTCAAGGCTGTGTACTCAGTCCACTGTTGTTTACACTTCTAACACATGACTGTGTATCCAGACACGAGGGGAACCAGATTATTAGGTTTGCAGACGACACCACGGTGGTGGGACTTATTCAGAGGGATGAGGAATCAATGTACAGGGAAGAAGTGAGACACCTGGAGGGCTAGTGCAGGGAGAACAATCTGGTGCTCAACGTGGACAAAATGAAGGAGATGATTATCGACTTCCGGCGGTCACAGCCTGAGCACGTCCCCCTCAGCATCGGCGGCCGTTTAGTGGAGAGAGTGGAGAACATCAAGTTCCTCGGAGTGCAGATCTCGCAGGACCTGACCTGGAGCAAGAATTCCTTGGGGATCAGGAAGCGGGCTCAGCAGAGACTGCACTTCTTGAGGAAACTCAAACAGGCCTCTCTCCCCATCTGCATCCTCAGGACCTTCTACAGAGGTGTGGTGGAGAGTGTTCTGACGTACTGCATTGCTACATGGTACTCCAGCTGCAGTATGTCAGACAAAAAAGCCCTGCAGAGGATAGTCAAGGGGGCTGAGAGGGTAATTGGAGTCTCCCTCCCCTCTGTCCAAGAACTTTTTCAGAACCGTTGTAGGAGCAGGGCACTGAACATTGTCAAGGACCGTTCTCACCCTCTGCATAAACACTTTGAACTTCTTCCATCTGGTAAACGATTCTGGAGCATCAGAGGCAGAACCACCAGACTGATCAACAGCTTCCTTCCACAAGCTGTCAGGATGCTGAACAGTTGACCCGGAATCTCTACTGCACCTACGGACATTTTGTATATTATTTGTATATTATAGTTAGTTTTTTTTCCCCCCCAAGTATGTCTCAGGGATGTGTGAATGGATGGGGGGGGGGGTGAAGCTATGTGGGAGTGTGTCTTAAATCATGCTGCTTCTATTTATATGGATGCCGAGAGAAACGCAATTTCATCTTGCCTGCACTACAGTTATATGTACAGCAGTATGACAATAAAGTTTGATTTGATTTGATTTGATGAGCCTTCAGGAGCCTGTGCACTTCTGCTGTCATCCATGGATTTTGGTTAGCACAAACAGTGATGGCTTTGCAGTGACATAATCAATGCATTTAGCTATGTATGCTACAACAACCTCAGTGTACTCCTCTAGGTTTATGTATCCATTGTGAGTGGCTGCATGTTTGAAAGTGTCCCAGTCTGTAGTGCTGAAGCAGTCTTTCAGAGCATCAGAGGCCCCCCTCTGGCCACACACGTACCTGCTTTTTTGTTAATCTGAATGTTTTCACTCTGGGTTTGTATGCTGGCCTTAACAAGATGGTGATGTGATATGCTTTCTTGTGAGTTGTGTACACCAGGTCCAGCAAATTGTCTCCTCTTGTTGGAAAGTCTACATGTTGGTGTAGTTTTGGTCGTAGGTGTGGCTTATATTATTCGTATATCCATACCTACATATGTATAGACATAAGAGGAATGTTTAGAGATTGTATATGTAGAATGACCTCACGTCTCAGAGCAGGACAAGAGGTCTCGACCACCGGCGAAGATCAAGGAGCAGACGGAGACGCAGCGGTGGAGACCTGAATGAACTTCCTGACCCCTTAGGGTCAGGTGGAGGAGAGAGAGGACAATGGAGAGGGATTACGCTGATGCGGGATGTCGGCTTTGATATGCAATGTCTTTTGTTGTGTGTGGGTATAAGTATGAAGGTCTGATTGCGCTCAGCCTCTTCATTCTGCTTCTGCATCGAGATGAGACATGTTAGGGACTGGAAGCTGATAATAAAACTTGATTTATAAAATCACTTCGCTTCCTCATTTCAAGCTCCCTACATTGGTGACCAGACGTGAGGATGGACCAAAGACGTTCTCCCGCTACAAGCTCATCAGAGGCGACCCAGGCAAGCGCCGTCGCCAACGCAGACAGGGGAACGGATGGAAGACGTTCCCCCACAGCAGAATCGTCAGAGAGGGCTCAACCAAGCACCGTCCCCAGCCCCGCCGTGAGAACGGAAGAAAGGCGTTCTCGCCCTACAGACTCATCAGAGGCGGCACAGGCAAGCGCCGTCGCCGTCAAACTCCCAGAGTTCTGGCAAAATGACCCGAGCTCGTGGTTCCAGCAGGCTGAGGCTCAGTTTGCACTGGCGGGGATTACGGCGGATGAGACTAAATTTTACCACATCGTCGCCAGACTCGATGCCGCCACATCAAGATGCGCGCGGAGCGTGATACAACAACCGCCCGCCCACAACAAATACAAAGAACTGAAGGCGACCCTCATCGAGAGCTTCGTCCCCTTGGCCAAGGAAAGGGCCGGGAGGATTCTGGCGATTTACGGCCACGGAGGACGCAGACCAATGGCCCTCACGGAAGACATGCTGCAGCTGAGGGAAGCAGACAATGACAACTTCCTCTTTCAGCATATCTTCCTCAGCACTCTGCCATCGCACATGAGAGGGATCCTGGCCAACATGCGGTGTAGCACCCAGCAGGACTTCCACGCGCTGGCCCGAGAAGCGCAGCGGCTCATCAACTCCTGCGGCAAACAGATGGCCACAGCAGCATCTGCAGATCTCGGTGCGGAAGCCCAGAGCAGCGGAGAGTCATAGACGACGGAGCAGAACCCGCCCACCATGGCAGCGACGCGACCAAGGCACAGCAAGCGGAATGACCTCTGCTACTATCATCAACGTTTCGCCGAGAGGGCGTACAAATGCGTGCCCCCCTGCAATTTCAAGAGCTCGGGAAACGCCAAAGCCAGGAATCGTTAGCAGCTACGGCTCTCGGCGAGACAAACAAGCTGCTCTACGTGACTCACGGACGCTCTGGGAGACAGGTGGACCTTTATTATAGCGGCGGTGACTTAACTTGTTGGGCGCTGATTTCTTATGTGCACATGGGTTGTTAGTCGATCTTGCAAACAGACGCTTGGTTAATGCACTGTCATTTTCTTCTATCCCCTGCTCAGCTCGAGTCTCCCCCCACCCGTGCAGGCCAGCGTCACCACAGCAGGAGGTAAGTTTGACCAACTCCTCACCCAATTTCCAGCACTCACAGTTCCCAAATTTTCAGCAACAGTAGCGAAACACGGGGTTGAACACTTCATCCCCACAACAGGCCCACCTGTTTTTGCCAAAGCTCGGCGCTTAGATGCGACCAAGCTCGCCATAGCACGCGACGAGTTTGCCAGCCTGGAAAAACTGGGCATTATTCGGCGCTCGAAAAGCCCTTGGCCATCGCCACTGCATATGGTCCCGAAAACCGACGGTTCTTGGAGACCTTGCGGTGATTACCGCAGATTAAACAATGCGACAGCGCATGACTGCTACCCCATCCCTCACATCCAAGATTTTTCACTACATCTGGCGGGTGCGCGCATTTTTTCTAAAATAGACCTGGTCCGCGGCTACCACCAAGTTCCGGTCCGACCGGAGGACGTTCCTAAAACGGCTGTAATAACCCCTTTTGGTCTTTTTGAATTTTTGCGAATGCCATTTGGCCTCAAAGGCGCTGCTCAAACCTTTCAGCGTATGGTGGACGCTGTATTACGCGACCTCCCCTTCGTGTTCGTCTACCTCGACGATAGTCTGGTAGCCAGCGCGTCAGAGGAAGAACATGAACAGCACCTCACTACGGTTTTTCAGAGGCTAGAAGAGCACGGGTTAATAATCAACCCAGCCAAATGCCGATTCGGCGTGTCACAAATTGATTTTTTGGGACACAGAGTTTCACCAGAGGGGGCAGTTCCATTGCCAGACAAAGTGCGCGCGGTAGCAAATTTCCCCCGACCACAAACGGTCAGATCGTTACAAGAATTTTTAGGAATGGTGAATTTTTACAACCGTTTCCTCCCCCGCGCAGCTCAACTCATGCAGCCCCTACATGCCGCGCTCAGAAAACAAAAGCCCTCCAACACGGTCGAATGGACCCCGGAGCAGGAACGTGCTTTCGCGGAAGTGAAAAGAGCACTAGCGGATGCCGCATTGTTGGTCCACCCCGATCCCTCGGCCCGCATAGCGCTGACCACTGACGCGTCAGACCTGGCCATAGGGGCAGTCGTGGAACAACATGTTAGCGGAACCTGGCAACCGTTGGCATTTTTTAGCAAATCCTTAAACCAAACCGAGCGCAAATACAGCACTTTGATAGGGAGCTGCTAGCGCTCCATTTATCCATCCGCCATTTCCAGTTCTGGCTGGAAGGGCAGCGGTTCACGGCTTTTGTAGACCACAAACCACTCACTTTCACGATGGCTAAAATTTCAGAACCATGGTCAGGCAGGCAACAAAGACAACTAGCCGCAATTTCAGAGTTCACCACAGATATTCGACATGTGGCAGGCAAACTTAATGTGGTAGCAGACTGCCTCTCTCGTGCCGTGACATCGTCAGAGCGCGAGGAAGCAGATTATACTACTGCAGCCGCAGAGCTCATGGCCAACGCGGACGCGTACGCAGCCCCAATCCACGTAGGGATTGATTACGCGGCCATGGCAGCGGAACAAAGCAGTGACATGGACGTGCGCGCGCTCCAGTCTGGACCAACAGGGTTAAGGCTGGAGGAAAGGGGTTTGCGTGACGGTTTTCCCCCCTCTAATCTGCGACGTGTCAACCGGCCGACCTCGCCCGGTAGTTCCAGCCGCATGGCGCCGCCGCATTTTTGACTCGGTTCACTCCCTCGCGCACCCAGGGGTGCGCGCCTCGGTTAAAATGGTCGCGGAGAAGTTTGTTTGGCCAGGCCTGCGTAAAAATGTAAAGGAATGGGCAAAGACTTGCATGTCTTGCCAATGCGCCAAAATCCACAAACACACAAAAACTCCTCTAGAACCTTTCCGAATCCCAGCCAGGAGGTTTGACCATGTACACGTCGACCTCGTGGGCCCACTACCATCGTCGCAAGGGTTCACACACCTGTTAACAATGGTAGACCATACCACGCGCTGGCCAGAAGCGGTCCCGCTGGCGTCAACCACAGCCGCGGAAGTCGCTCGCGTTTTCTTAACAAACTGGGAGGCGCGTTTCGGCGTCCCATCGGACATCACATCCGACAGGGGGCCCCAATTTGTCTCAGAGCTGTGGTCAGCAATGGCCAGCAGCTTAGGGACGGCAATTCATCGCACCACCGCGTATCACCCTCAGGCTAATGGGTTATGCGAGCGTTTTCATAGGTCTTTAAAGGCCGCCCTCAGGGCCTCACTTACGGATACAGATTGGGTGAATAAACTTCCCTGGGTTTTATTAGGGTTGCGTTCTGCACCTAAGGAGGATCTAGATGCCTCCCCGGCAGAATTAGTTTTTGCACAACCTCTCAGGCTCCCGGGTGAGTTCTTACCAGAACATCCAGAGCCCGGGCACCTACCAGCTCTGAGGCCCCTAAGCAGCACGGGACCGGACATGCTCCCCGGACCCGTACATCACTCTTTTCCGCGGGTTTTTGTCCCCCAAGCTTTGAAAAACGCCAAGTTCGTTTTTGTTAGACACGAAGCTTTAAAACCAACCCTCCGCCCACCATATGATGGACCATTCAGAGTGCTGGAACCTGGTGATAAGCGCTTTGTGCTTGATTTAGGGGACAGAAAAGAAACAGTCAGCACTGACAGACTTAAACCTGCTTTCATGTTGAGCGACGAGCCTGCACGGGTGGCGAGAGCACCTCGACGGCTAGACCCCCCAAGAGAAACGACTCAGCCCCCCCGCAGGGACCAAATAACCACTCTCCTCCCCAGACTGCAGATCCCTTACAGGACGGACCCGCCAGGACGCCAAAGCGGGCCTACAGCAGATTCGGGAGAAGATTAAAACCCAGACGACACATAGACTGATGTAAAATTGACAAAGAGTTGTTAACTATGCTGTCGGATTGTGCCGTTGCAGTTTTAAGGCTGACTTGTGACATTAACTATACCGTTGTTGTTACCACTGAATTTTTAACAGGATCATGCTGCATAGCTTGAAGGTTAACATGACTGCTGAAGATATTTTTCCTTTTTCCTGTTGAGATGAATAACGGTATAATATGTCATGGATGTTATCTTAAGCTGTAAACTTAATTTGATTGTCCTTTTCTTAGACGTTTGGGGGGGGGCTGTGGCTTATATTATTCATATATCCATACCTACATATGTATAGACATAAGAGGAATGTTTAGAGATTGCATATGTAGAATGACCTCACGTCTCAGAGCAGGACAAGAGGTCTTGACCACCAGCAAAGATCAAGGAGCAGACGGAGACGCAGCGGTGGAGACCTGAACGAACTTCCTGACTCCCCAGGGTCAGGTGGAGGAGAGAGAGGACAATGGAGAGGGATTACGCTGATGCGGGATGTCGGCTTTGATATGCAATGTCTTTTGTTGTGTGTGGGTATAAGTATGAAGGTCTGACTGCGCTCAGCCTCTTCATTCTGCTTCTGCATCGAGATGAGACATGTTAGGGACTGGAAGCTGATAATAAAACTTGATTTATAAAATCACTTCGCTTCCTCATTTCAAGCTCCCTACAGTAGGGCCTTTAAATCTGTAAGGTTGAAATTGTCACCAAGTTCAAATATCGTGGTGTATTGCTTGATAAAAATCTGAATTTTAAATCACATATTAAAATATTGGTAAGAACTGTAAAATATATACTGTATATATATATATATATATATACATATGTATACTCGCTGCTCTTGTTTTTTTCTTGCCTTCTGATTGTTGCTCTGAGTGTTGCTATCCCTGTGCTGTTGCAATCCTGGAATTTCCCCGTTGTGGGACTAATAAAGGCTTATCTTATCTTATATAATCTGGCAAATTTTAAATATATAAGAGGTTGTCTCACTATGGATGCGGCAAAACCTTATATGCATGCCATGATCTTTTCTCACATCTCATATTGTATAACATGTTAGGGACAGGCTGGACAAATGGCCATAAAACTGCTGGAGTCTCTTTATAAACAAACACTAAAGATTTTAGGCAAAAAATCTATACAGTATCACCACTGTAAGATTTTGGAGAAGCATGACCTTTTGAGTTTTGAATATTTTAAATTATTTTCAGACATGTGCCTTGGTTTTAAGATTTTAAATGGTTTGGACAATCCTCCACTGAGCCAGTTTATTAAATTTCACTCAAGAGAATCCATCAGATCAACAAGGATATCTTCCACCAGTGACTGATACCTTTTCGCCACAGCACCGTTGGACAGTCAGCTTTTTCTGTAGAAGCTACGGCTCAGTGGAATACCCTCCCAGATGACAAAGAACTGTAACTCAATTGGTAGTTTTAAAGGGAAACTGGGAAAAAAATTATTGAAAGACGATCAGAACTGTAACCATTAATGGCTGGTTTTAATTTGTATAGCTGTGTGAGTGTGTGTGTATGTGTGCACTTTTGAGAGTGTGTTGGGTATGTGTAGTTTTCGTTTTATTGCATCATATATCGTATAGCTTAGCATTTTAACTATCCTTTATTGTTGCATTGTTTCATTGTTTAATATTGTTTTAATATTTTATTATTGTTCATTATGATGTTTTAATTGTGACCTGCCAAGGGACTGCAGATGCTTAAAGCTAACTCTGATACAATGCATGAAATGTTGGTATTTATGTTTGTTATTGTACATAGTCCCTTTTCAAATCAAAAGTAAGTAAATAAATGTGTTAAATAACAGCCACAAAAAGTAGGGAAACAGGTGATAGTATACTGTATGAAAGTTCAGTAAAGTCAACTGGATTCAAGTATTTTTTTTAATTACTTGACTCCAGTTGACTTAACTGAGCTTTCATACAATATACTTACTCACCTGGATGACTGAGAATCTTCATCAAAGTACAGTGATACTAATCACATAAGCGTATGTACCAAAACAGAACAGAAAGAGTCTTGCATCTTTAGTCACACGTGCTCCTCTACTTTTTCATGTCAAAATGAATGATGTGAAGCAGGTCTACTGTTGAACCTCTACCTGCAGATGACTGCTTCGCTAATCAAGGCAACCATATACAATGCTGTGAAAAAGTATTTGCCCCTTCCCGATTTCTGGAGAGATCTGAAAATGGCTGTGCACCGACGCATCCCATCCAACCTGATGGAGCTTGAGAGGTGCTGCAAAGAGGAATGGGCAAAACTGCCCAAAGACAGGCATGCCAAGCTTGTGACATCATATTCAAAAAGACTTGAGGCTGTAATTGCTGCCAAAGGTGCATCAACAAAGTACCGAGCAAAGGCTGTGAATACTTATGTACATGTAATTTCTTAGTTTTTTATTTTTAATAAATTTGCAAAAATCTCAAAAACCTTTTTTCACGCTGTCATTATGGGGTATTGTGTATAGAATTTTGAGGAAAAAATGAATTTAATCTCTTTTGGAATAAGGCTGTAACATAAAATGCGGAAAAATTGAAGTGCTGTGAATACTTTCCGGATGTACTGTAATTTTGCATATTTATCATACTTGAATGTTTCAGATCATCATACAAATTTTAATATTACACAAAGATAATCTGAGTAAGAACAAAACGTGGTTTTAAAATGATTTCATTTATTAAGGGGAAAAAAAGCTATCCAAACATACTTGGCCCCACGTGAAACCTAAACATAATGGGCTGTATTACAACAATGTGGTCGGTCAGTCAGTTGTCACTGACGCAGAACGAGTTTATGGGCGTTTCCAAGTTCATTTCCTTATCACAACAGCATATAAAAAAACTTTCCGCCGGGCGCATGACGCAAAGAGGCTGGTCTAATTATTCAAAGGTGTGTTGTGGATAATCCAATCCAAAGCAATCATGCCCATCCCTGAACATCCCTGGGTCACTGTGCATACAATTGGGCATGTCCTTCAACCGGCAAGTCTTTTTATCACAGGATTTATTTATTTATTTTAAAAAAAAAATTTTTTTGTTACTTATTTGTACCCGTAGGTAGATTTGGTTTGCAGTCTGGTGACAAGCCACCGGCTGCCGGTCGCTGCGTGCGCGAGCGCCCTAAACCTACATGTTTTTGGTATGCGGGAGGAAACCGGAGAAATCCCGGAGTAAACCCGCGCAACACGGGGAGAACATGCAAACTCCACACAGCTCACTGTTGGTCGGGGGCTGGGATCGAACCCAAGATCTCATGATCCCCGCGATCCCCCGGCCGAGGGTAAACTGTGCTGCCCTTATTCTGTTTATTGCTGCCCTTATTTATTCTGTTTTGTCACAGTTCTGCCCTTTGGCAGGCAGATGAAGGGGGAGAAAGACCCAAGGGTGCAGGCAGAACTTTAGGTGCAATAATATTTATTAACAGAAAACTCAAAGCGAAAACAAACAGCAGCGCAGGGGCTGAAAACCAAACTAAACGCAGAGGAATAACGTACTCACAAACAATTAATCACAGGAAAAACCCAGGGAAGGACCAACTGGAGCAACGACAATGACGCCACACGGAGCACAATCAAAGACTAACATACAGTGGTGTGAAAAAGTGTTTGCCCCCTTCCTGATTTCTCATTTTTTTTCCTATGTTTGTCACACTTAAATGTTTCAGATCATCAAACAAATTTAAATATTAGACAAAGATAACACAAGTAAACACAAAATGCAGTTTTTAAATGAAGGTGTTTATTATTAAGGGGAAAAAAAATCCAAACCTACATGGCTCTGTGTGAAAAAGTGATTGCCCCCTAAACCTAATAACTGGTTGGGCCAGCCTTAGCAGCAAAAAATTCAAATAAAGGGTTTGTGATAACTGGCAATGAGTCTTTTACAGCGCTGTGGAGGAATTTTGGCCCACTCGACTTTGCAGAATTGTTGTAATTCAGCCACATTGGAGGGTTTTCAAGCATGAACCACCTTTTTAAGGTCATGCCACAGCATCTCAATCGGATTCAGGTCAGGCCTTTGACTAGGCCACTCCAACGGCTTCATTTTGTTTTTTCTTATGCCATCCAGAGATGGACTTGCTGGTGTATTTTGGATCATTGTCCTACTGCAGAACCCAAGTACGCTTCAGCTTGAGGTCACAAACAGATGGCCGGACATTCTCCTTCATGAATTTTTGGTAAACAGCTGAATTCATGGTTCCATTTACCACAGCAAGTCTTCCAGGTCCTGAAGCAGCAAAACAGACTCAGACCATCACACTAACACCACCATATTTTATTGTTGGTATGACGTTCCTTTTCTGAAATGCTGTGTTACTTTTACCCTGGATGTAATGGGACACACATCTTCCAAAAACTTCAACTTTCATTTCGTCAGTCCACACAGTATTTTCCCAAAAGTCTTGGGGAGCATCAAGATATTTCCTGGCAAAACTGAGACGAGCCTTTATGTTCATTTTGTTCAGCTGTGGTTTTCGTCTTGGAACGCAGCCATGCAGGCCATTTTTGCCCAGTCTCTTTCTTATGGTGGAGTCAAGAACACTGACTAACTGAGGCAAGTGAGGCCTGCAGTTCTCTGGATGTTGTTGTGGGGTCTTTTGTGACCTCTTGAATGAGTCCTCACTGCGCTCTTGGGGTAATTTTGGTCAGCCGGCCACTCCTGGGAAGGTTCACCACTGTTCTATGTTTTCGCCATTTGTGGATAATGGCTCTCACTGTGGTTCGCTGGAGTCTTAAAGCTTTAGAAATGGCTTTATAACCTTTTCCAGACTGATAGATCTCAATAACTTTGTTTCTCATTTGTTCCTGAATTTCTCTGGATCGCAGCATGGTGCCTAGCTTTTGAGGATCTTTTGGTCTACTTCCCTTTGTCAAGCAGGTCTTATTTAAGTGATTTCTTTATTGAGAACAGGTGTGGCAGTAATCATGCCTGGGTGTGGCTAGAGAAATTGAACTCAGCTTTCCAAAGATGTGATAAACCAGTTAATTTATGTTTTAATGGGAAGGGGGGTTACTTTTTCCACACAGGGCCATGTAGGTTTGGATTTTTTTTTTTACCCTTAATAATAAACATCTTCATTTAAAAACTGCATTTTGTGTTTACTTGTGTTATCTTTATCTAATATTTAAATTTGTTTGATGATCTGCAACATTTAAGTGTGAAAACATACAAAAAAAAAAGAGAAATCAAGAAGGGGGCAAACACTTTTTCACACCAGTGTACACACGTGGACAAAATTGTTGGTACCCCTCTGTTAAAGAAAGAAAAACCCACAATGGTCACAGAAATAACTTGAATCTGACAAAAGTGGTAATAAATAAAAATTCTATGAAAATTAACCAATGAAAATCAGACAATGCTTTTGAATTGTGGTTCAACAGAATTACTTTAAAAAACAAACTCATGAAACAGGCCTGGACAAAAATGATGGTACCCCTAGAAAAGATTGAAAATAATGTGACTATAGGGACATGTTCAACCAAGATGTGTCCTCCAATTAACATCACAGGTGTCTACAAACTTGTAATCAGTCAGCCGGTCTATTTAAAGGGTGACAAGTAGTCACTGTGCTGTTTGGTAACATGGTGTGTACCACACTAAACATGGACCAGAGGAAGCAAAGGAGAGAGTTGTCTCAGGAGATTAGAAAGAAAATTATAGACAAGCATGTTAAAGGTAAAGGCTATAAGACCATCTCCAAGCAGCTTGATGTTCCTGTGACTACAGTTGCACATATTATTCAGAAATTTAAGATCCACGGGACTGTAGCCAACCTCCCTGGACGTGGCCGCAGGAGGAGACGGATAATACGAATGGTAACAAAAGAGCCCAGAACAACCTCTAAACACATTCATGGTGAACTCCAAGGTCAAGGTACATCAGTGTCAGATCGCACCATCCGTCGTCGTTTGAGCCAAAGTGGACTTCATGGGAGACGACCAAGGAGGACACCACTGTAGAATATGATCCAACGTTTCTGATAGGAGTAAATTTATGCATCTAATTTGCATAATACTGTGTCAGCCATATCAAATTCATAACTGGTCAAAAGTGGACTTTGGACATATTTACACAAAGAATGGTTCTGCTTTTTGTCATAGTTTCTTGTTTTGGGTTTTTTCTTATCTTATCTTTAAAGTATATGAACCAGAAAATCAGTACAATGTAAGCAAAATAATAACAAACAGACATTCCTCACTTTCTGCTGGCGAAGGTGCTGCATCCATTTCTGTCCATGCTGGTTGCTACTTTCTCTTCTGTCGGGCATTTGCAGTTTTTCTCCCACATCCACACACTCTTACAATTATCCATCCATCCATCCATCCATCTTCTACCGCTTTTCCGGAGGTCCGGGTCGCGGAGGCAGCAATTCAAGCAGAGAAGCCCAGACTTCCCTCTCCCCAGCCACCTGCTCCAGCTCTTCAGAGAGGATACCAAGGCGTTCCAAGACCAGCTGGGAGACATAGTCTTTCCACCGAGTCCTGGGTCTGCCCCGGGGTCTCCTCCCAGTGGGACGTGTCCGAAACACCTCAAGTGGGAGGCGTCCAGGAGGCATCCTAATCAGCTGCCCATACCACCTCAACTGACTCCTTTCAATGTGGAGGACCAGCGGTTCTACTCTGAGCCTCTCCCGGATGACTGAGCTCCTCACCCTATCTCTGAGGGTGAGTCCAGCAATCCTACGGAGAAAGCTCATTTCAGCCGCTTGTATCCGCGATCTTGTTCTTTCGGTCATTACCCAAAGCTCGTGACCATAGGTGAAAGTAGGGACGTAGATTGAGTGGTAAATCGACAGCTTTGCCTTAGAACTAAGCTCCCTCTTCACCACAACAGACCGGTACAACGTCCGCATCACTGCAGATGCTGCTCCAATCCGTCTGTCAATCTCTCGTTCCATTTTCCCCTCACTCGTGAACAAGACCCCAAGATACTTAAACTCCTCCACTTGGGGCAGGAGCCTATCCCCAACCCAGAGAGGACAATCCACCTTTTTCCGGCTGAGGACCATGGACTCGGACTTGGAGGTGCTGATTCTCATCCCAGCCGCTTCACACTCAGCGGCAAACCGTCCCAGCAAGAGCTGTAGGTCATTGTTGGATGAAGCCAACAGGACAACATCATCTGCAAACAACAGAGATGAGATCCTGTGGTCACCAAGCACGACACCCTCCATTCCCTGGCTGCGCCTAGAAATCCTGTCCATAAACATTATGAACAGGATCGGTGACAAAGGGCAGCCCTGGTGGAGTCCAACTCTCACTGGGAATGTCTCCGACCGAGTGTTGGCAATACGAACCAAACTCTCACAACGGTCGTACAGAGACCGAATAGCTCGTAGCAACAAGCCCGATACCCCATACTCCCGAAGCACCCCCCACAAAAAACCACGAGGGACGCGGTCAAATGCCTTCTCCAAGTCCACAAAACACATGTAAACTGGTTGGGCAAACTCCCACGAACCCTCAAGAATTCTCGAGAGGGTAAAGAGCTGGTCCGATGTGCCACGACCATGACGAAAACCACATTGCTCCTCCTGAATCCGAGGTTCGACCAACGGCCGGACTCTCCTCTCCAGTACCTTGGCATAGACCTTCCCAGGGAGGCTGAGGAGTGTGATCCCTCTAAAGTTGGAGCACACCCTCCGGTCCCCTTTTTTGAAGAGAGGAACCAACACCCCGGTTTGCCATTCCAAAGGCACTGCCCCCGACCTCCATGCAATGTTGCAGAGGCGTGTCAACCATGACAGCCCAACAACATCCAGGGCCTTGAGGTACTCAGGGCGAATCTCGTCCACCCCCGGGGCCCGGCCACCAAGGAGATTTTTAACCACCTTGGCGACCTCAGCCCCTGTGATAGGCGAGTCACCCCCCTCGTCCCCAAACCCTGCTTCCTCTGTGGAAGGCGTATCAGTGGGATTGAGGAGATCCTCGAAGTATTCCTTCCACCGCCCGACGATATCCCCAGTCGAAGTCAACAGTGTCCCATCCCCACCATACACAGTGTGGACAGGGAGCTGCTTTCCCCTCCTGAGCCGCCGGACAGTTTGCCAGAATCTCTTCGAGGCCGACCTAAAGTCTTGTTCCATGGCCTCACCAAACTCCTCCCATACCCGGGTTTTTGCTTCAGCAACCACCCGAGCTGCACTCCGCTTGGCCTGCCAGTACACCTCAGCTGCTTCGGGAGTCCCACAAGCCAACCAAGCTTGATAGGACTCCTTCTTCAGCTTAATGGCCCCCCTCACCACTGGTGTCCACCACTTGGTTCGGGGGTTGCCACCATGAGATGCACCGACCACCGTGCGGCCGCAGCTCTGGGCCGCCGCTTCAACAACAGAGGTGGAGAACATGGCCCATTCAGACTCCATGTCTCCAGACTCCCTCGGAATGTGATTGAAGTTCTTCCGGAGGTGGGAGTTGAAGACCTCCCGGACAGGGGCCTCAGCCAGACGTTCCCAGCACACCCTCACTATACGTTTGGGTCTACCAGGTCTGAATGGCTTCCTCCCCTGCCATCGGATCCAACTCACCACCAGGTGGTGATCAGTTGACAGCTCTGCACCTCTCTTTACCCGAGTGTCCATGACATACGGTCACAGGTCTGATGACACGATAACAAAAATCGATCATCGACCTGCGACCTAGGGTGTCCTGGTGCCAGGTGCACATATGGACACCCTTATGCTTGAACATGGTGTTCGTTATGGACAAACTGTGGTTCGCACAGAAGTCCAATAACTGAACACCACTCGGGTTCAGATCGGGCAGGCCGTTCCTCCTAATCACCCCCCTCCAGGTTTCATTGTTGTTGCCCATGTGCGCATTGAAGTCCCCCAGTAGGACAATGGAGTCTCCAAGAGGAGCACCCTCCAGCACCCCAGTCACAGACTCCAAAAAGGGTGGGTACTCTGAAACATCATTTGGTGCATAGGCACAAATGATGGTCAGGACCCGTTTCCCAACCCGAAGGCGCAGGGAAGCAACCCTTTCGTCCACCGGGGAAAACTCCAATATAGAGGCAGCAAAGTGGGGGGATACAAGAATACCCACCCCTGCTCGTCGCCTCTCACCTGGGGCAACTCCAGAAAAGGCCAAGCTCCAGCCCCTCTCCAGGAGACTGGTTCCGGAACCGGAGCTGTGTGTTGAGGTGAGGCCGACTATATCTAGCCGGTATCTCTCAACCTCGTATACCAGCTCAGGCTCCTTCCCCACCAGAGAGGTGACATTCCACGTACCAAAAGCCAGTTTAGAAAGCTTGGGATCAGTCCGCCAAGGTCTCCGCCTTTGACCGCCACCTAATCCACATAGCACCGGACCCCCATGATCCCTCCTGCAGGTGGTGAGCCCACTGGAGGGCGGACCCATGTAACTCCTTCGGGCTACATGGGTCCGCCCTCTTACAATTATATCACCTCAATTCTGCTTTTATTCTGGCGCTATTTATCTTATAAAACTGCACGGAAGTGGAATGATTGTCCCCTCGGTCACATGCCGCTGTAGCCACCGGCAGGTCAAATCAACCAGCATTGCGCACCCTCTCTTATAACAAAATGTTTGTAAATGTAAACATTTACCTTCATAAGCTAAATAATCTCTTTTTTGAATCATAGCTGGCAAATTCGGGAGAATCTGCTCCCGAATTTGCTCCTCGGTCTGCGATTTCAGTACTCCACAGCCATCGGTAGCGGCCACATTTGTTTTCTAATCGCACAGTAGAAGAAGAAGTATTTCTTGCTCTTTGGTGTATTCCGTGTCAGCCAACACGTGTCTGCCACCTTGTGAACAGGCATAATCAGTACAAACCCTCAGTACAGCTGGACAGTATTTCTGCACATTATATCAGTTGACAGGCGCAGTGCTGCGCTGTGCCACTAGGGCCACGTGATCTGTCCATGAAATCTTCACAGTTATAGCAATTTGACCTTGACCTTATAATCCCAAAACCATAGTCAGAGAGGTCAGGGTCACAGGGTGAACCTGTGTACAAACTTTGGTGACCCTAGCTTTACTCGTTCTATAGCAATAGTGCAAAGGGAATGTTAAAGGCCAAATGTCACGTAATTTTTTTTTCTAAATGACAACGAATTTAGATAAAATACACATAGCTTAAACCAAATATTCATACCAGAGACCATATCACCCACCTGTATTTACATAATTGCACAAAATACACCAGGTGAAGGCCCCACCTTGCTCGCTGGCTTGTGACAGCCAGTCCAGACCACGCCCATGTTTTTGACGTTACAAGTTGTACCCTGGCTGCCCTGCCTATCCACATTCACACTTATCAACATTGGACAATCATGACGGAAAGTGACAGCGATTGTGAACAAATTAGTTTAGTTTTGTCTTTTTTTTTTTTTTTTTGTCTTTTTTTTGTCAGTGGTTCAGACAGTGACAGAGGCATAGAACCTTTCAGGTTCAAGCCATCCGAGACGGAATCAGATGCTTTGTCTGATGACAACAGTTCCGACGATGACCAGAGAGCAGAACCAGTGGAAAATGTCATTGAACTGGACATTAATCGCCTCCAGAATTGGGAAGCCGAAGGGGGTCTGTCGAGGGCGCCCCATAAATATTGATTTTTCGGAAGCCATTATTATTACAGTGGAGGAGAGCCGCTGCTGTCAAGAAATTGACCAGATCAATATGAAAATGGAGGCGCATACCTGTCAAGTGAGACGTTTTCGCCGTATTTTAATACCGTAAAACGCGGCTATAAGGGACGGCGGAGTAATAATGGACATTTCTCTGGGAAATGTTTTCATACCCGTCAAGTGAGACGTTTTCGCCGTATTTTAATACCGTAAAACGCGGCTATAAGGGACGGCGGAGTAATAAGGGACACTTTTCTGGGAAATGTTTTAAATGTAATTCGTGTCGTTATTGTCAAATATTTTAAGGAAAATACGGGGAAAATGCAATTTTAGCAAAAACGGGCGTATTGCCATTTCTGTACGCCCAAAAGAAAAATATACGGGAAAAAAAATTGAGTGTGTTGAGGAGCACGTCGTGTGTGTGATCCCCCACAGCTAGGGTGCTGGCAGATGGCTCAGCCTGAGCTATTCGCACTACATTGAGAAGTGTGGACTCAATCATTAGTCTGATGGCCGCGGTGGGCAGATGGCTCAGCGGGAGCTATTATCACTACATTGAGAAGTGTGGACTCAATCATTAGTCTGATTGTCGGGGCGGGCAGATCGCTCAGCGGGAGCTATTATCACTACAATGACAAGTCATTAGGATAATGGTTTAACACTTTCAGCTGTGCTGCGGCTGCGGAACAGAGAGGGATCGCCTTACAAATACAGAATTCTGCTTTTTTTTATTTTGCGCCGGACGCTGAGTTGTGTTGTTATTGTCAAATATCCATGAATCCTTAAAATATTTGACAATAACAACACGAATTACATTTAAAACATTTCCCAGAAAAGTGTCCCTTATTACTCCGCCGTCCCTTATAGCCGCGTTTTACGGTATTAAAATACGGCGAAAACGTCTCACTTGACAGGTATGAAAACATTTCTCAGAGAAATGTCCCTTATTACCCAGCTGTCCCTGATAGTCCCGTTTTAAGGTATGGGTGAAATATCCAATTTTTTCTTTCTTGTTGCTCACTTCAATCTTCCAGTCTCCATATAAACAATCAATCGAAATACCCCAAGCATCAAACTAGGGTACAATCTATTTCGTCACTTCCGCCTTCTTCCCCAGGCGATTCCAGGGGCCGTGAGTAGGAATGTCAGGCCAAGCGCGGCAATTTTAAATTAACGAATATTCCGGCGTTACTGAAGCATATGCACCAAGACCCGAACGGATCGGTTCCCTTTTATATCTAGTTTCAAGACATTTAAAGTACCCTGTTACGTGACATTTGGCCTTTAACGTTGACCTTTTGACCCCAAACCCATAGTCAGAGGGCAGGGTCTAAGCCATCCAGACTTATCTTAGACATGATGATATCAATTTGAAATGACTACATCACTCCTTTTTGTAGTTATCATGTTACAAGATTGAGGGAAAACTGACCTCTGACCTTGACCTAAAGGTCAGAGGTCACCCAAACTTCGAACTAGTCTGAGATTTTTCATAGATACACCCATAACAGTCATCCGAGAGAGGCTCAGAGTAGAACCGCTGCTCCTCCACATTGAAAGGAGTCAGTTGAGGTGGTATGGGCATCTGATTAGGATGCCTCCTGGACGTCTCCCACTTGAGGTGTTTCAGGCACGTCCCACTGGGAGGAGACCCCGGGGCAGACCCAGGACTCGGTGGAGAGACTATGTCTCCCAGCTAGTCTGGGAACGCCTTGGTATCCCCTCTGAAGAGCTGGAGCAGGTGGCTGGGGAGAGGGAAGTCTGGGCTTCTCTGCTTGAACTGCTGCCTCCGCGACCCGGACCTCCGGAAAAGCGGTAGAAGATGGATGGATGGATGGATGGACACCCATAACATCAATTTGAAAAGGCCCTGTCATTTTTTTCTCTTGTTATCACGTTCACAAAGTAGGTGTTGACACTGCCACCCAATCGCCCGGTGGGGTGACAACAATACCCCTTCAGCCTTTAGAGTGGTGGCCCTCAATACGCGCCCCGCAGGCTGGATGTGGCCCATGAGCTCCCTTTTTGTGGCCGCCAAGCTGTGATTCCTTCACTGTGTGTTTTGATTTGGTCAGGACCTGTAAACGTGAACCATTATCTCCATGCCAATGATGCGCTGACAGCATGTCAGCATGCGAGCGCTTGCAGCGAGAGCCGCACTTTTTTACTTTCACTTTCAGAGCGGCAGCCAGTAGTGGCAGCCTAGATTGAACGAAAATGGCATGTTCCAAGTTTGCTGCTAAAAGAAAAGTGGACAGTGAAAATCGGCAATTCAAAGACGAATGGCCTGAGCAATTTGCATTTGTTCTCTCTCTTACCAGCACAAGACCAATGTGCTTAACATGCCAGGAGACCATAGCTATGATAAGGATTTCCAATTTGAAACGCATTATGAGAGCAAGCATAGGAATTTTGAAGAGACATTTCTTCAAAATTCAAAGGTAAGAACAACAAAAACAAATGCACTGAAATCATCACATCAAGCTGCAAGCAGGATTCTTGTTACACCTATGACAACAGCAAAAAGCAACAGAGTTGTGAAAATCTGTTCTGAAAGTCGCTGCCTTCACCCAGCTCCTCCCGCAGCAGGACAGCCTGCTGACATGGGTGTTAATCAAGGGGTTCCAGGGGGGACAATTTTTTTTCTTTAAAATTTGCAGCTTTTCTCATAAATGTCAGGTTCAGGTTCTGGTTCCTTTATTTGTACCCATAGGTAGATTTGTTTTGCAGTCAGGTGACATCCATATTTACAAACCACAATTTCATTCAACATGAACACAAACACAGGCACACATGAAGCTGACTATAAACATGATAAAAATACTCAAGGCTCCACCAATCAGGACATAGGACAAAGAGATAAGAGAAAAAACAAAGAGATAAGAGAGAAGGGTCATATTAAAAAGTTAAAGACTAGTCAAAGAGGTTAAAAACTCAAAAGTCTAAAACCCAATAAAAGATTTAGAACCCCAATAAAAAAACCTACAAAAAATAAGTAAATATAAAATCAAATTAATAAATTGGTAACTAAATTATGTGCAATATATTGTTACATCTTGTTCAACTCTTTAACAGCAGCAGGAACAAAGCTGTTTTTGTAGCGCTGGGTTTTACTTTTTGGGACAGCAAACCTCCGTCTGGAGGGAAAAAGCTGAAAGTGGCAGTGCAAAGGGTAGGAGTCATCATTTAAAATGGCGGTAGCAATCCTCTGTACCTGTCTGGTGTACAGGGATGTCAGGCTCAGCTGTGACTCACCAAGCAAACGACTGGACCATCAAACTACCTGATCCAACTAACTAACTAACTAACTAACCTGCACTTATATAGCGCTTTTCTAGTCACAAAGACCACTCAAAGCGCTTTCATTAATACTAACCCAAAGGCCTGTAGGAAACAGATATCTAGGGACAATTTAGAACAGCCAATTAACCTAACATGCATGTTTTTGGCATGTGGGAGGAAACCGGAGAAATCCCGGAGTAAACCCACGCAACACGGGGAGAACATGCAAACTCCACACAGATCACTGTTGGTCGGGGGCTGGGATCGAACCCACGATCCCACGATCCCCACAATCCCCCGGCCAAGGGTAAACTGTGCTGCCGCAGTGCTAACCACTGCGCCACCGTGCAGCCCAATCCAAGGATTTCCTCTGTTTCAGTTTTGTCTGACCAAACCATGACACTAAAGAAAAGGATAAAACAGATTCAATAAAAGCCTGATAAAACAATGTCATTATGGTTCGGTCAATTTGGAAGCGTGCACTTTTTCTCATTAATTTACTACATTTATTTGTAAATGTAGAACTTTTTTGTTGTAAATTTGCCACTTTTCCCTCATAAATCTGCTGTTTTTGCATCTTAAATCTGTAATGTTTTTTCTTGTAAATTTGTAACCTTTTTATAATTGATGTGTTTTTTCTTGTAAATTTACATTCACTAAATTTGCAACTTTTTTCTAGTAAACTTGACTTTCTGTAAATGTGCAACTGTTTCTTTTAAATTTGCAATTTTCTCTCTCATAAATTTATGACTTTTTTCTTGGAAATTTGCAGCTTTTTCCCCATAAGTGTACATTTGTACATTCTTTCTCATAAATTTGTGACTGACAACAATGATACTTATAGTGTCCCCTCAATATTTTGCTTTCACTGCTCCAGACCTCTGGTCCACGGGAAAAAACAAATGCGGACCCCTGGCAAAAACATTTGAGGACCCCTGCTTTAGAGGCTGAGGGGTAAAAAGCAGGTACTCTGGTTTCCTTCCACAGGCCAAAGACATGCACGTTAGGTTAATAGGCATCAGCTGGGGATTCTAAATTGTCCTTGGGTATCAATGTCAGAGTGAATGGTTATCTGACCCTGCGATGGACTGGCGATCTGTACAGGATACACCCTGGACCACCCTGTACCAGGGTGTACCCCTCGCCCAAAGATGCTGGGATAGGCTCCAGTCTCCCGTGACCCGCAAAGGATTAAGCAGTAGAAGATGGATGGATGGATAAAAAGCGATATAATTAGACATGATGTCTGACAGTCTTGACCCCAGGCAGTGCAGCAAAGTGAAATATTTCTAGAGTTTCTTGAGATCATCCAGAGGTGACTGTGCACAGAATGAATGTGTAGTGCTGTTTGGCAGCTGGAACTGCAGTTTCAGATTTTATAGGTGCGCGAGCACCTGTAGGGACTGAAGTGTGCTTGCCGTGCTGCTTTGCTGTGGTGTTTGTGTGTGCCGCAAGTGCCAAATGAATGTTTGGAAACCTTCAAGTCATGGCAGCACTGTATTGTAATTTTTTTAAACATTAGATCTTCAATACTATCATTTTCTGGTCAAATTTGCCAGCTTGCAGACTTCTGCATGCTGATGTTGTGGAGGAAAGGCGGCACATCAGCGTCCTCGTGGGCTGGATGTGGGTGGGCCTATTCACAGATTCTGGCAGTTGAAGGGGGAGGAAAAGTGAAAAGATTTTGACATGAAACTGTAATGACAGTTTTTTAGGGGGGGGGTTTTGGTAGAAAAAAGGGCATAAGATACCATTTTGGACAATATAGTTTTGTTTTTGTTTTTTTTTATAGGAGATTTATATCCACCGGAGTCCATCTTTAACAAGACAGCATGTGGCCCCTAACAGACGCCTGATTGTATTAACTGTTTTAACTGATGTTTCAGGTGGAAACTTGGACAGCTCTGTGTGTTAGGTCCAAAACTTTTTCATTGGTAGCAGTCAGGTTTGTCTATCAGTGGGTAGGAATGATAGCATGTCCAGACTTAAGGCTGCTGGTGGAAAAGTATCCAGATGGACCTGGTGGTGGCCAAACAAGACCAAATGTCCCTTTAAGCCACTTGTCTGAGTCACCAGGTGAGCCGGTATGTAAAGAGAGGTGCAGTGGATTATACTGAGCACGCACTACAAAGAGGCTACACAGTGGCTGTGACCAAGCAAGTTTAGTCATGGCCTTTAAGTGTTTTGCCCACACCAGCACAATGAGGGGTTGGGCGCCTCCTCTTGGGGCTGTCAGTTGTATAATGCTGGCATTTTTCTCACTGACACCACTGAAAGGGAAAGGAGAGAGAGGAGGGGCAGGCCAGGGAGGAACAGACCTCCTCAGATATCAGAGGACATTACAGGAACAAAAATATAGAAATAAAAGGAATAAAAATCATCATGCAACACTGAGGAAAATTTAACCCCAGTAAATAGCTGGACAGCTGGAGTATTTTCACAGGATTGTTGTTGCACAAGTAATTATGCTTCCAGTCAAGAAGTAGAGTGAATATAAATGAACTTTACATTACATGGATGTATTATTTATATATTTATCTTTCTTGATATGCAGCTTGTCGACTTTCTTACCCCATTGTAGCTTCAAACAGAGAGCATGTTAGTACACATACAAAACACATTTCTGTCTACTTTGGTCCGTAACCATGCTCAGTTCAAGAGTGTAAAATGAAATCATCCCTTGGTTCACAGCCACAGACACCTGCAAGATGTTTACATTGGCCTCTGTGAGCTCTTTCAGCCTGTCATCGTTATCAAGTTCAGCCAGGTACAGCGTGCACAAATACTCCCGCTTGGCAGCTTTACAGCTGTCCATCAGCACATGCAACCACACATCATACTGCATCAACACACTCTTATCTAAGTAAAGATGCATCCATCAAATAAAAAGTCAGCTTAATAAACCAATAGTAAAAATATCATTTCAAAGGCATTTTAATTGGATGACACAGCTTAAAAAGGCTAGTCAAAGATTGAAAAAATCTTGGGACAAGCCAGAACTTGCATTCTATGTGCATCATTCTTTCACTCAAACATTACTTAGGGACAGAACACAAGCGGTTACATCAGTGAGAAGGAACGTCTAGAAATGAGGTTCATCCCATGTCCTGTTTGTTAAAAAATTCCCCTAATTTATACATACTGGTGCATTGCCCGTAGAACGCAAGTATTCTTGTGTGAAAACAGGTATCCCAATCAGGCTTTACAGGCCCAAATGTAGGCTGTGTTTGAAAGTGGAATACAAAGAGGTGTAGCCTACAGTGGGGTAAAAAAGTATTTAGTCAGCCACCAATTGTGCAAGTTCTCCCACTTAAAAGATGAGAGAGGTCTCCAATTACTGTGGCAGCACAGTTTTACCCTCGGCCGGGGGATCGCGGGGATCATGAGATCGTGGGTTCGATCCCAGCCCCCGACCAACAGTGAGCTGTGTGGAGTTTGCATGTTCTCCCCGTGTTGCGCGGGTTTACTCCGGGATTTCTCCGGTTTCCTCCCGCACACCAAAAACATGTAGGTTTAGGGCGCTCGCGCACGCAGCGACCAGCAGCCGGTGGCTTGTCGCCAGACTGCAAACCAAGTCTACCTATGGGTATAAATAAGTAACAAAAAAAAAAAAAAAAAAATTTTCATCATAGGTATACCTCAACTATGAGAGACAAAATAAGAAAAAAAAAAATCCAGAAAATCACACTGAAGGATTTTTAATGAATTAATTGGTAAATTCCTTGGTAAAATAAGTATTTGGTCAATAACAAAAGTTAATCTCAATACTTTGTTATATACCCTTTGTTGGCAATGACAGAGGTCAAACGTTTTCTTTAAGTTTTCACAAGGTTTTCACACATTGTTGCTGGTATTTTGGCCCATTCCTCCATGCAGATCTCCTCTAGAGCAGTGATGTTTTGGGGCTGTCGCTGGGCAACACGGACTTTCAACTCCCTCCAAAGATTTTCTATGGGGGTGAGATCTGGAGACTGGCTAGGCCACTCCAGGACCTTGAAATGCTTCTTACAAAGCCACTCCTTCCTTGCCCAGGCGGTGTGTTTGGGATCATTATCATGCTGAAAGACCCAGCCACGTTTTATCTTCAATGCCCTTGCTGGTGGAAGGAGGTTTTCACTCAAAATCTCACGATACATGGCCCCATTCTTTCTTTCCTTTACACGGATCAGTCGTCCTGGTCCCTTTGCAGAAAAACAGCACCAAAGTATGATGTTTCCACCCCCATGCTTCACAGTAGGTATGGTGTTCTTTCTCCTCCATACACGACAAGTTGAGTTTTTAACCAAAAAGTTCTATTTTGGAACTTCCGGTTATGGCTGCCACGTAGGACGGATGTGTCTCACTCTGCTCTGCTCCTGGAGAAAAAAAAATCGGCAAATAACTCTCTCATTTGGGACAGAACGTATCCCAGCGTCTGGGCGAGGATATGTCGGCGAAGCCTAAGGCTGGAAAACCAGGTAAAGGAAAAAGCGAGCCGCCGAAACAGTCCAAATTAACGGACTTTCAGGTCTGTGACGCAGCAAATAAAACTCCATATATGGCGGAGGAGGCTGGCAACGGTGCGATGTCTGCGGGGAGAGGCGCAGATGCGCTGATGGCTGCCATAAGTTCAATGAGAGCGGACTTTTCCTCTAGATTTGATGGGATTATGACAGCGTTGGAAGGAATAAGAAAGGAATTGGGTGACTGTGTAGAACGAACGGTGCAGATGGAGCTCCGTCTCGCTAGTGCTGAAGATGACGTCACCCGTCTTCAATTAAAGGTGCGCACTTTGGAAAAAAAAATAAATCTCTGGAAAATAATATTTTGGATTTGGAATCTCGGTCGAGACAGAATAACTTGAGGCTGGTGGGTCTTCCAGAGGAATCAGAAGGTCGGGACGTATGTTCCTTTCTGGAAAAGTGGATTCCGGAGGTGCTGGGCAGCGAGGAGTTGCAATCAGCAGTGGTTCTGGAAAATGCACATCGTATTGGCCCACGGAGAGATAAGGGACCGCCGAGGACCTTAATTATGAAGTTTCTTAGCAACAGAGATCGGATGAAGATCTTCAACGCTGCACGAGCTAAAGGAGAGATTAAACACCAGGACCAGCAGGTGCAGTTCTACCCAGATTTGGCCACAGGAATCCAGCAATTGAGGAAGCAGTTTGATCCCATACGTAAGGAGCTGCGCAACCTTGGGATTCGTCATGGTGTAATCTATCCTGCGAGACTGCTGACCACGTATGAGGGCAGAACCCACATCTTCAAGACCCCAGAGGAGGCGCAGGAGTTCATCAAGGAGATCAAAGAAGAAGAAGAGACTGGTGGGAGCTAAGCATGAACAAAATATAAGGTAGAATAATTAAGCATTTGCACAGGCATCTGACTGACTTGAAGTAAATAGTAAGTTTACAAAATATAGATTGTATTATATATTAAAAAACAAAACAAAAACAAAACAAACAAAAAAAAAAACTATGATGTACAAAGTTGTTAAAAATTTTGGAGTTAAGTTGGAAAACTACAGAGGAGAGTTAATGTTACGTCATTAAAAGCAGTAGAGTTAGGGTGATTGGGAGGATGAAGAAGGAGTGGCTTAGGCTGTTCCCCGTGGGTGTGGAACGGTCGATGGCTATATCGGGAGACAGAATTTTTCTTTTGATTTTGGGGGGTTTGCCACAAGTGTGGGAAGGGGAAATTTGTTTGTGTGTAGTTTGTAGGATGAATGTTCAACCACTCATGTTTTTGCTTCTCTGTATGAGCATGTTTACACTGCAAGGTAATCCCAAACTCTCTATTGATCATGGACCAAAGTGTTAATCTTAATTTAACTTCATGGAATTGCAGAGGTCTACAAAATTTAAAAAAACTTCAACAAGTTATGAATAAAATAAAGGACATGGGTTCAAGAATTGTGTTTTTACAAGAAACTCATCTGATAGAGGAGGATGTTAAAAGAATTAGGAGTAGATGGCAGGGAAGTGTATTCACCTCTTCATTTTCATCCCGAGCCAGGGGAGTTATGACTCTCATACATAAATCAGTTCCTTTTCAAGTGAAAAATGTAATTGGAGACAAATTTGGAAGATATGTAATCATTCAAGGTTCTTTGCTATTAGAAAATATAAATCTTGTGAACTTATATGGTCCCAATATAGATGATCAGAAGTTCTTTGCTAATTTATTTCTCATCTTATCATCACTTACAGGGCAACATATAATAGCAGGGGATTTTAATTGTACATTGAATCCAGGTGTGGATAGATCAACAGGACTGGATTGTACGCACATTGGATGTAGGATGACTATTAATCATTTTATGAAAGAATTGAGATTGTTAGATATATGGAGAGAAATGAAACCACAAGTTAAAGCCTATTCTTGTTATTCCAGTACCTACAAGACATTCTCACGTATTGATTATTTTTTGATTTCCACAGAATTAAGGTCCAAGATTCAAAACTGCTTTTATGATAACATCGTGATCTCTGATCATGCACCCTGTTGTCTAATATATGTAGATAAAAAATTGACAAAGGAATCAGGTAGATGGCAATTTCAGCATAAATGGCTTCAGGATGAGGAATTTGTCAAGTATATAGAAAAACAGATAGACGAGTTCTTTGACATCAATACTACACAAACATCAGCATGTGTAAAGTGGGAGGCTTTCAAAGCTTTTATTAGGGGACATATTATTAGTTATACAGGATCAAAATCTAAGAAGACTCGAGAGGAGAGAGCTAAATTGGAACATAAAATAAAAAGTCTTCAGGAAAAAGTGTATGCAGGAAGTGACCCAAGGTTGGAGAATGAATTACTGATTTTGAGAGCTGAATACGACAAAAAATCAGCGAATAGAGCTGCCTCGAGTCTTCTAAGATTGAAACAATCTTTTTATGAACAAGGTGAAAAATCAGGAAAATTATTAGCATGGCAGATTAAACAATTGGAAATTAAAACACCAATTACCAGTATTATAAGTAACGGACAGGTAGTTATAGATCCTTTAGAAATTAATAGAGCCTTTAGAGATTACTATGAAAAATTATATGATACCAAAAATGAACCTGATTTAACAAAACTAAATGGGTTTTTGAACGAACTATCTATACCGTGTATTCCAAATGAAAACAGGGAGATATTGGAGTCTAAAATTAGTCAAGAAGAAGTTGGGCTAGCCATTGATAATATGAAATCAGGAAAAAGTGCAGGACCAGATGGTCTTCCAGTTGACCTTTATAAAAAATTTAAGAATAAATTAATAAAACCTTTTTTGGAAATGGTTTTAGAAGCATTTCAAAATAATAATTTACCATCATACATAAATAATGCCTTAATTATACTGCTGCCAAAACCAGGTAAGCCCTCTAATAAATGTGAAAATATGAGACCAATAAGCCTATTAAACGCCGACCTTAAGATAATCTGTAAAATTTTAGCAAGACGAATACAAGAAATTTTACCAAATATTATTAATCGAGATCAGAATGGCTTTATAAAGGGTAGACAAGGCTTCCATAATGTAAGAAGACTATTTAATATTATTTATTTTAATAAAGAAGCACCGGATACAGCTCTCCTATCATTGGACGCCGAAAAGGCCTTTGATAGAGTTGAATGGCCCTTTCTTTTTGAAATCCTACAAAGGTTTGGACTTGGAAATAATTTCATAAAATGGGTTCAAATAATATACAATAATGCTACAGCAGAAATCCTAACAACAATATTTCAAAACCAATAAAAATCAATAGAGGATGTCGACAAGGCTGTCCACTTTCACCTTTACTGTTTACTATGGCAATTGAACCTTTAGCGATAGCGATACGTTTACATTCACAAATATATGGAATTAAAGTTGGACCAACAGAACATAAAATCTCCCTGTACGCCGATGATATAATTTTGTTTATGTCGAATCTAAAAAAATCAATTCCAACCTTGTTGAATTTAATAAAGAATTTTGGGGAAATATCAGGATATAAAATAAATAAAACTAAATCTTCAATATTAATGCTAAATGAGACCCAGAGAAATTACCCAGCCCCTGAGGCAAATCAATTCAATGTTGTAAATCAGTTTAAATATTTAGGAATCCAAATTATGCCTAAGCTAGAATCAGTCGCCAGCGTCAACTATGAAGCCTTAATGTCAGATATCAATGAGTTAACTCAGAGATGGATGTCACTACCAATGTCGATGATCGGGAGAATCAATATACTTAAAAGTAATATTTTACCTAAAATACTTTATTTATTTCAATACATTCCCTTATCACCACCTTTAGATCTATTCTCAAGAATAAAAAAAAAGTTAGTGGAATTTATATGGAACAACAGGAGGGCTAGATTACGTCTGTCTTTATTATATTTACCATTTGATCGTGGAGGTCTGAAATGTCCAAATTTTATGTTGTATTATTGGTCGGCACAACTGAGGTCTATGACATATTATTTTTCATCAAATGATCTCCCTCACTGGACTGAAATGGAATCATACAATTTACCTTTACCTCTTCCCATATTCATATACTCAGATTCGGCAAAAAAATTACAAAAACAAGTTAAAAATCCATTTGTAAAGCATATGATCAAAATATGGTGTGAAGCTAAAAACTATTTAAAAGAACCACAGTTATTGTCACAATTTAGTCCAATATGGGGTAATCAATATTTTAAACCAGGGAGAGCGGACGCTGTATTTAAAGTATGGAATTTAAAAGGGATACTGTGGCGGTTCGTTTTAACCCCACAACAGACTAAGGACACTCAGCCCTCTTTTCTCTGTTTTCCTGCTACACTACTGAGAAGCAATGTGCCATTCATGTATTTGTGATGCAAACATGCATGTGTTGTGATGTAATGCGCCATTCTGTATAGTGTGCATATGGCTTGTCCTTACTATGCTTTTTCTGAGCATCTTAGATGTGCTTTGGTGTATTAATGTCTACAGGTAGACGAGTTTCTTCTGTCTCACCTATGTGATGTTAATCGATGCCTTTCATCCTTTGTATTCATGCATTTTGCCCTTACTGTGACCTAGAGACTCAGATCAATATGTAGATGTGCTTGTTAGCCTCTTTGTCTGACACTTGGAGCGAGGTCTAGCTAATCTGCCCATTGTGATGTATGTCTTACAAATGCAAATACCTCCTGCCTGTTCTGTTGTCCCTTTGATCATTCTAAACTGTGGGGTACGTCTCTTTGATGTATTGTTATGATCAAGTATTTAAGGTGCAACTCTGTAACGCAATCTCTTACTCTTCCTCTCTCAATCTCCAGTGAGGCGGCATGGAAAAATAAGCAGTGATGCTGTGGTTTTAAGCAGGTTTTATTAATCATACCGCCGTCACGGGAACTCGGCTCCAGCCATAGCGTGAGCAGGCTGAAGCCGAGTTCCCGTGACGGCGGTATGATTAATAAAACCTGCTTAAAACCACAGCATCACTGCTTATTTTTCCATGCCGCCTCACTGGTGACCCCTCGAACACGCACACGTTTTGTGCGAAAGCAACCTTCCGAGCTGGACAGCCACACAGCTGCGTTGGTGGCCCCTTGAAGACGCACACGTTTTGTGCAACGCAGCCTTCTGTTTTGGATGGCCACGCTGGCGAACCGACGCTGAAAAAAACGAGCGGCCAGCGAACGCAACACCCGGGCATGAATGCTCCGTCGCCTGAGATCTGCACAACCACGCTGGACCGGCCGCTCTCACTGAGAGCGCACGCACCTCGTCCTCTCTCCACGACGGCAACCTCCAGGGCCGACGGGGAGCGCAGCGCGTGGAACTGAACGCACCATGGCCGCACGAGCGACAACGATCGTCTCCTCCCTCTCACCGCTCCAACGCAGCTGCACGAGCCCGGGGCACAAAGATCGTCTATTCCCTCCCGCCGCTCCAACGCCTCTGCACCGGCCTGAGGGACTAAAGATCGTCTATTTCCTCTCAACGCTCCAACGCACCATGGCCAAATCTACAGCAACAGCTCAACCTGGATTTTATTGGCGCCGTCTGCGCTGATCTCCGCCAAGTTTCTGCACCCTGACTCACCACTCCAGCGGCCCACCCACGCACTGAACCCCCGCGCACGCACCGGGGAGTTACAAGGACGGCGCATCACGCATGGGACAAGTAACGGCTCCACAGACTGCCTTCCTCCTTCGCCGCTGCCTTTCAGGGCTGCTCGCTCACCTGAGGTACGCATACAGCATACTGGAAGGATTTGTTAACAGTCTCAGCCACGCCACAGACCGCCATCGTCCTCCGCCGCTGCCCTCAGAACCTTCAGGGTTGCTCGTTCACCTGAAGCAAGCACGCAGCTCGCCACTGGATTTTTTAATGGTCTTAGCCACGGCACAACGGGATTTCAGCCGTCAGCTGTTCCCGGGAGCTTTGGGGTTGCTTCAGCACCCAAAACCAACAGTCCCCCTGCTTTGTTTACTTTCTCTCTTACAGCCGCTCCTGCTTTTCTTCATGGCCACGAGAGGAGTCAGAGACTAATTTTTCTTCTTGTGGACCGCTGCACGTTCAACGGGACCAGCCCTTCGACATTGCGGACCCACAAGCAATTTTTGCGCGGCTCAGGACGATTTCACAGCTCCTGCCGGCACTTACTACCCCTCCCCTCCCTCCCCCTCCGCCTGCAGCGAGCTTCTCCCACAGCTCGCTCACACAGATGGATTATCGAGGTCGCGACCCCCTGCCGCGTCCTCTGGGGGGGAGCGTGTGTGGCGGTTCGTTTTAACCCCACAACAGACTAAGGACACTCAGCCCTCTTTTCTCTGTTTTCCTGCTACACTACTGAGAAGCAATGTGCCATTCATGTATTTGTGATGCAAACATGCATGTGTTGTGATGTAATGCGCCATTCTGTATAGTGTGCATATGGCTTGTCCTTACTATGCTTTTTCTGAGCATCTTAGATGTGCTTTGGTGTATTAATGTCTACAGGTAGACGAGTTTCTTCTGTCTCACCTATGTGATGTTAATCGATGCCTTTCATCCTTTGTATTCATGCATTTTGCCCTTACTGTGACCTAGAGACTCAGATCAATATGTAGATGTGCTTGTTAGCCTCTTTGTCTGACACTTGGAGCGAGGTCTAGCTAATCTGCCCATTGTGATGTATGTCTTACAAATGCAAATACCTCCTGCCTGTTCTGTTGTCCCTTTGATCATTCTAAACTGTGGGGTACGTCTCTTTGATGTATTGTTATGATCAAGTATTTAAGGTGCAACTCTGTAACGCAATCTCTCTCTTACTCTCTCAATCTGACTTCAACCCTGCTGCAGGACACAGATTTTGTGTCCCCTCTTCACTGAGAGCCTGAGGAATTCGGCTTCAGCCTGCTCACGCTATGGCTGGAGCCGAGTTCCCGTGAAGGCGACATGATTAATAAAATCTGCTTAAAACCACAGCACTGCTGCTTATTATATCATTGCCGCCTCAATACAAAAGATTCAGGATTTATATTTGCCATGTGCAGACAACATAATGTCTTTTGAAGAGCTGAGGATCAAATTTAATCTCAATAGAACACATTTTTTTAAATATCTTCAACTTAGAAACTTTATTCGATCAAATCAAAACAAAGCTCTCACTCGACCTATTTATTCATCCTTGGAAAAAATGATGATGAAAGATAGTAAAAGAAAGGGTATTATTTCAGAGTTTTATAACTCATTGACACTATCTTCAAGTGAAAATTCACTGAAAAGATTATACTACTGGAAAGAAGATCTATTCAATTCAATTCAATTCAACTTTATTTATATAGCGCCATTTCACAACAACAGTCATCTCATAGCACTATCAACTGTAGGGAGGACCCCCACAGTTGCAGAAAGACCCCAGCAATCAGGCGATCCCCTGTCAGCAAGCACTTGGCGACGGTGGAGAGGAAAAACTCCCTTTTAACAGGAAGAAACCTCCAGCAGAACCAGGCTCAGGGAGGGGCAGTCATCTGCTGCGACTGGCTGGGGGGTGAGGGGATAGAGAAGAAGAAAAGAACAGACATGTAGAGAGCAAACAGCACGATGGGGACTCAATCTATGGGAGAGAACAAACAAATGTTAATGACCAGCAAAAAAAAAATATTTCATAGAGAGTGAGGAAAGGAGTGAGGCCCAGTGCATTACTGGAGGTCCCCCGGCTGACTAAACCTATTAGCAGCATAACTAAGGGAGGGTTCAGAAAACACATGATCCCTCCCTAATTGTAGGCTATATCAAAAAGGTAGGTTTTAGCCCTATTCTTAAAAACAGAGATCGAGTCTGACTCCCGAATCCAGATTGGCAGCTGATTCCACAGGAGAGGAGCTTGATAACTGAAGGCTCTGCCTCCCATTGTACTTTTGGAGATTCTAGGTATTACAAGTAAACCTGCATTTTGGGAGCGTAGTGCTCTGTTAGGATGATACGGTAGTATCAGATCTTTTAAATAAAAAGGAGCCTGATTGTTTAGAGCTTTGTAAGTAAGAAGAAGGATTTTAAACTTAATTCTAAACTCTATGGGAAGCCAATGAAGGGAGGCCAGAACCGGAGAGATATGATCTCTCTTTCTAGTACCTGTTAAAACTCTTGCTGCAGCATTTTGGATCAGCTGATCATTTTGGATCATCTGCAAATTGAAATTTCAGAGGAACAATGGGAATTGGCTTGTACAGAAGCTCAAACCAAATCAATAAATGCACGCCTTAAATTGATACATTTCAAATGGTTAATGCGGATGTATGTTACACCGGAGGAGTTAAATAGATATAACAAAAATATACCAGATACATGCACAAAATGCATGGAAAGTAAAGGAACCCTATTTCATTGTTTATGGGAATGTAGATTAATAAGAATGTTTTGGGAAGAGGTGAGGGTAACAATTGAAAAAATAATCTCAAAACAAATCATACTGAATCCTAAACTGTTTTTGTTGGGTCTGTACCCAGAAAAGCATAATTTTAATAAAAGTGAAAGAACATTCATAGACCTCAGTTTGCTTAATGCCAAAAAATGTATTGCACTATTATGGAAAAAGACTCATAGACCAGATGTGACTCAGTGGTTAAGACAGATGTTAACAAACCTTCCATTAGAAAGAATAACATATATACTGAAATCAAAGGAAATTGTGTTTGAGAATATATGGAGACCTTTTATTGATTATGTAAAAAATTTAAACATAACTCTTGAAGAAGAAGGTGAATGATGTGTGTGGACCTTGTAAATTCCAAACTGGTGAACATAATATGTATACTTATGTATTGGATTGTCTAGACTAAACAGAGGAGCATTGTTGAAGACTTGATTTTGTTGGTGGTTGTTGGTGTTTTTAGTGCATTTTTTTTTTTTTTTGTAGTACTTTAGCGTTAGTGTTTGATTGTTTGTATCATGTTTGTTAAAAAAAAAAAAAGGTTCAATAAAGATATTGTGGAAAAAAAAAAAGTTCTATTTTGGTTTCATCTGACCATATGACATTCTCCCAATCCTCTTCTGGATCATCCAAATGCTCTCTAGCAAACTTCAGACGGGCCTGGACATGTACTGGCTTAAGCAGGGGGACACGTCTGGCACTGCAGGATTTGAGTCCCTGGCGGCATAGTGTGTTACTGATGTAGCCTTTGTTACTTTGGTCCCAGCTCTCTGCAGGTCATTCACTAGGTCCCCCCGTGTGGTTCTGGGATTTTTGCTCACCGTTCTCGTGATCATTTTGACCCCACGGGGTGAGATCTTGCGTGGAGCCCCAGATCAAGGGAGATTATCAGTGGTCTTGTATGTCTTCCATTTTCTAATAATTGCTCCCACAGTTGATTTCTTCACACCAAGCTGCTTACCTATTGCAGATTCAGTCTTCCCAGCCTGGTGCAAGTCTACAATTTTGTTTCTGGTGTCCTTTGACAGCTCTTTGGTCTTGGCCATAGTGGAGTTTGGAGTCTGACTGTTTGAGGTTGTGGACAGGTGTCTTTTATACTGATAACGAGTTCAAACAGGTGCCATTAATACAGGTAACGAGTGGAGGACAGAGGAGCCTCTTAAAGAAGAAGTTACAGGTCTGTGAGAGCCAGAAATCTTGCTTGTTTGTAGGTGACCAAATACTTATTTTACTGAGGAATTTACCAATTAACTCATTAAAAATCCTTCAATGTGATTTTCTGGATTTTTTTTTTCTCATTTTGTCTCTCATAGTTGAGGTATACCTATGATGAATATTGGAGACCTCTCTCATCTTTTAAGTGGGAGAACTTGCACAATTGGTGGCTACAAAATACTTTTTTGCCCCACTGTATATGTAGACAATCACATGTCAGACTTTGACAAATATAAAACGGACTAAATGGCACTAAGATTTATTTGACTGCGTGAATATTAATTATAGAATACCTAATTATTGAAAATGAATGGGATTCCAATATTAGTGACTGTTTCAGATCCCTTGTTTATTTGTTTGTCAGATCACTTATTTGTGTGATCTTTTATCACTTATATTCATAATAGTGTATCTTGCACTTTGGGGAATTGGAGTTGTTCAGTCACCATTATATACACTACAACGAGTCTCAAATATATGTAAACGTGTCCTGTTATAGTACTGCATGAGTTTATTGAGGACATACAGAAGAAATTCAATATTACACTTAACGCCATCACTGAACAGTGACATACACTAAAACAATTATAATGGACTTCCGGTTATGGCGACCACGTAGGAAGACGTGTTTCACTCTGCTCTGCTCCTAAAAATAAAAAGTTGGCTAAAACTCTCTCAATTGGAACAAAAACCTATCCCAGTGTTTGGGCGCGGATATGGTAAAGCCTAAGGCTGGGAAATTAGGCGGAGGAAAAAGTGAATCGTCGAAACAGTCCAAGTTAACAGACTTCCACGCTCGTGACGAAGCAGAAAAATCTCCAAAGACTATGGTGGAGGAAGCTAGCGGCGAAGCGGTGACTGCTGGGGAGGGCACGAGTGCGGTGCTCGCTGCCATCAGCTCCATGAGAGCAGACTTTTCCTCTAAATTTGATGGGATTATAGCAGCGATAGAAGGAATGAGAAAGGAAATAAGCAACTGTATGGAACAAGTATCGCAGACGGAGCTCCGAATTTCCAGCGCTGAGGATGACGTCACCAGCCTACAATTAAAGGTGCGCACATTGGAATTAAAAAATAAACGTCTGGAAGATAATGTCCTGGACTTAGAATCCCGGTCGCGACGGAACAATCTGAGGCTGGTGGGCCTCCCGGAGGGAACGGAGGGACGGGATACATGTTCTTTTTTGGAAAAGTGGATTCCAGAAGCGCTGAACAACGCGGATCTGCAGTCATTGGTTGTCTTAGAGAGCGCTCACCGAATCGGCCCACCGAGAGATAATAAGACACCACCGAGGATGCTGATTATGAAGTTCCTCAGCTACAGAGACAAGATGACTGTCACCAACGCGGCGCGAGCTAAAGGAGAAATTAAATACCAGGATCAACAGGTGCGGTTCTACCCAGATTTGGCCACAGGAATTCAACAATTAAGGAAACAGTTTGACCCCGCCCGTAAAGAGCTGCGCAACCTCAGGATTCGTCACGGAGTGATTCATCCGGCAAGACTGCTGGTCACATATAAAGGGAGAACCCATATCTTCAAGACCCCTCAGGAGGCGCAGGAGCTTATCAAGCAGATCCAAGGAGAGACTGGTGGGAGCTAAACATGAAGCATGAACAAGATATAAAAGTAGAATATTTAAGCATTTGTACAGGCATCTGACTGATCTGAAACATATAGCAAGTTTACAAAATATAGATTGTAGTATATATATATATATATATACTGTATATATACAGTATATATATAAACCTATGATGTACAAAGTTGCTATACAATTTTGGAGTTAAGTTGGAAAAACTACAGAAGAGAGTTAATGTTATGTCATTAAAAGCAGTAGAGTCAGGGTGATTGAGAGGAGAAAGAAAGGGTGGTTTGACTGATCCTCGCGGGTGCGGAGCAGTCACTGGCTATAGCGGGAGACGGAATTTTTTTTTTTGATTTTGGGGGATTACCACGAATGTGGGGAGGGGGAATTTGTTTGTGTGTAGTTTGTGGGACGAATGTTCAACCACTCATGTTTTTGCTTCTCTGTATGAGCATGTTTATATTGCGAGGTAATCTCAAACTCCTTATTGATCATAGACCAAAGCGTTAATCTTAATGTAACTTCATGGAATTGCAGAGGTCTACAAAATCCAAAAAAACTTAAACAAGTTATGAATAAAATAAAAGACATAGTGAAGAGGATGATAAAATAAAGGCAGCGTTGGATTTTTAATAGCTTTATTATCATCTGCCTTCATCAGAACTCGGCTCCAGCCCATAGTGTGAGCAGGCTGAAGCCGAATTCCTCAGGCTCTCAAAGAGGAGACAGTGTGTGTGTCTCGCAGTTGCAGAGTCAGAAAGAGAGAATGAGAGGGTTTGCGTTACAGAGTTGCAGCATATATACTCGACTACAACAATACGTCAAGGGCATACCCCAGCAGTTGGTATGATCAAAGAGATAACAGAACAGGCATAAGACATTTGCATTTGAGAGACATATTGATCTCAGTCCCTAGGTCACAGTGAGGACAGGACGCATGAGCACAATGCATGAAAAGCAACATTAACATCACAGAAGTGAGCCAGACGAAATGAATCTGCCTGTAGACATTAATACACATTTCACTGTTCTGTTATTTGCTTTAGCCGAGCGCTGTGTTTGACCAGTCTGTTTGTGGGGGTTACACCAAAGCACATCTACATATCAGCAGTGCAGCAGAAAAAACCAAGAGAAGAGAGCTGAGTGTCCTTAATCTGTTGTGGGGGTTAACCGAACCGCCACACACGCTTCCCCCCAGAGGGCACGGCAGGGGGCCGAGACCTCGATAATCCCTCTATGGGAGCGAGCTGTGGGAGAAGCTCACTGCAGGCGGAGGGGGAGGGAGGAGGGGGGTAAGTGCCGGCAGGGGGACGGTGAACTCGTCCGAGCCGCGCAAAAATTGCTTGTGGGTCCGCGATGTCAAAGGGCTGTCCTGTTGAACGTGCAGAGGTCCACAAGAAGAAAAATTAGTCTCTGGCTCCTCTCGTGGCCATGAAGAAAACAGGAGCGGTGAGGCTGCGTAGTGGCTGTAAGAAAAAAAGGAGCAGAGGGACTCGGCTTGTTGGCTTTAGGTGCAGGAGCAACCCTAAAACCCCCCGGGAACAGCTGATGGCTGAAATCCCTTATGTGCCGTGGCTGAGACCATTAAAAAAAAATCCAGTGGCGAGCTGCGTGCCTGCTTCAGGTGAACGAGCAGCCCTGAGGGTTCTGTGAGCAGCGGCGGAGGACGATGGCGGTCTCTGGAGCCGTTATTTGTCCCGTGCGTGATGCGCCGTCCTCATAACTCCCCGGTGCTTGCGCCGGGGCTCGTGCGTGGGCCAGCTGGAGAGGAGAACCAGGGTGCAGGATCTTGGTGGGGATCGGCGCAGATGGCGCCGATAAAATCCGGATTGAGCTGTGGCTGCAGATTGGCCATGGTGTGTTGGAGCGGTGAGAGGAAATAGACGATCTTCTGTCCCTCAGGCTCGTGCAGATGCGTTGGAGCGGTGGGAGGGAATAGACGATCTTTGGCACCGCTCGGCCGATTCAGCGTGGATGTCCAAACCAGAAGGCTGCGTCGCACAAAGCGTGTGCGTCTTCGGGTCACCAGTGCAGCTGTCCAGATCAGAAGGCTGCGTTTGCACAAAACGTGTGCATTCCGGGGTCACCAGTGAAGAGGATGATAAAATAAAGGCAGCGTTGGATTTTTAATAGCTTTATTATCATCCGCCTTCATCAGAACTCGGCTCCAGCCCATAGTGTGAGCAGGCTGAAGCCGAATTCCTCAGGCTCTCAAAGAGGAGACAGTGTGTGTGTCTCGCAGTTGCAGAGTCAGAAAGAGAGAATGAGAGGGTTTGCGTTACAGAGTTGCAGCATATATACTCGACTACAACAATACATCAAGGGCATACCCCAGCAGTTGGTATGATCAAAGAGATAACAGAACAGGCATAAGACATTTGCATTTGAGAGACATATTGATCTCAGTCCCTAGGTCACAGTGAGGACAGGACGCATGAGCACAATGCACGAAAGGCAACATTAACAAATCTACCTACGGGTACAAATAAAGTAACCTGAACCTGATTAACATCACAGAAGTGAGCCAGACGAAACGAGTCTGCCTGTAGACATTAATACACATTTCACTGTTCTGTTATTTGCTCTAGCCGAGCGCTGTGTTTGACCAGTCTGTTTGTGGGGGTTACACCAAAGCACATCTACATATCAGTCGTGCAGCAGAAAAAACCAAGAGAAGAGAGCTGAGTGTCCTTAATCCGTTGTGGGGGTTAACCGAACCGCCACAATAGGTTCAAAAATTGTGTTTTTACAAGAAACTCATCTAATAGAGGAGGACGTAAAAAGAATTAGGAGAAGATGGCAGGGAAATGTGTTCACCTCATCATTTTCATCCCGAGCTAGGGGAGTTATGACTCTCATACATAAATCAGTCCCATTTCAAGTGAAAAATGTAATTGGAGACAAATTGGGAAGATATCTAATCATCCAAGGATCTTTGTTATTAGAAAATATAAATCTGGTGAACTTATACGGTCCCAATATAGATGATCAAAACTTCTTTGCTAATTTATTTCTTATTTTATCATCACTTACAGGGCAACATATAATAGCAGGGGATTTTAATTGTACATTGAATCCCAGTATAGATAGATCAACAGGACTGGACTGTACGCACAATGGATGCAGGATGACCATTAATCATTTTATGAAAGAATTGAGATTGCTAGATATATAGAGAGAAATGAAACCACAAGTCAAAGCCTACTCTTGTTATTCTAATACCTACAAGACATTCTCACGTATTGACTATTAACCTTTTGCCAGCGTCGTCACGCGTCACGTGATTTTTGTTGATACCGCCACATTGGACGGCAAATCGGGCGCTGTGTGAGTGCGTTTCAGCATGGCGTCCGCTCAGTCAGATGTGCCGGCTTTGTCCGATGTAGCGCAACTACTAGATAAAAAACATTGTGACAGGTACACGGAAAAGATCAGTGTTATCAGCGTGGACCCTTACAACTTGTCGCTTGAAAAATTCACCAGTTTCATAGATTTTTGCCCCAAACCTGACGTACACTATATGGACATCTACAACTACCTGGTCAACACACCGTCTAGGTACACTGGAGAGTCTCTGAAAGCCTACAAAAGTTTGGACGCTTATAGTTATTTTGTTGCTGGGCTTGTGAGAAATGTGCTGATATCCCCAGTCATCACTTCAACGGTCCACTATGTCATGAAGGCCCTACTGTATAGATTTGTCATGTTATATAGAATCTATTAAGTGATAAATTATTAAAATTTTATAAAATATTCAATTATTATTATTATTAGCAGCATATATAATATCTCCATCCATCCATCCATCCATCTTCTACCGCTTTTCCGGAGGTCCGGGTCGCGGAGGCAGCAGTTCAAGCAGAGAAGCCCAGACTTCCCTCTCCCCAGCCACCTGCTCCAGCTCTTCAGAGGGGATACCAAGGCGTTCCCAGACCAGCTGGGAGACATAGTCTCTCCACCGAGTCCTGGGTCTGCCCCGGGGTCTCCTCCCAGTGGGACGTACCTGAAACACCTCAAGTGGGAGGCGTCCAGGAGGCATCCTAATCAGATGCCCATACCACCTCAACTGACTCCTTTCAATGTGGAGGAGCAGCGGTTCTACTCTGAGCCTCTCCCGGATGACTGAGCTCCTCACCCTCTCTCTGAGGGTGAGTCCAGCAATCCTACGGAGAAAGCTCATTTCAGCTGCTTGTATCCGCGATCTCGTTCTTTCGGTCATTACCCAAAGCTCGTGACCATAGGTGAGAGTAGGAACGTAGATTGACTGGTAAATCGACAGCTTTGCCTTAGAACTCAGCTCCCTCTTCACCACAACAGACCGGTACAACGTCCGCATCACTGCAGATGCTGCTCCAATCCGTCTGTCGATCTCTCGCTCCATTTTCCCCTCACTCGTGAACAAGACCCCAAGATATTTAAACTCCTCCACTCGGGGCAGGAGCCTGTCCCCAACCCGGAGAGGACAATCCGCCTTTTTCCGGCTGAGGACCATGGACTCGGACCTGGAGGTGCTGATTCTCATCCCAGCCGCTTCACACTCAGTGGCAAACCGTCCCAGCAAGAGCTGTAGGTCATTGCTGGATGAAGCCAACAGGACAACATCATCTGCAAACAACAGAGATGAGATCCTGTGGTCACCAAGCATGACACCCTCCATTCCCTGGCTGCGCCTAGAAATCCTGTCCATAAAAATTATGAACAGGATCGGTGACAAAGGGCAGCCCTGGTGGAGTCCAACTCTCACTGGGAATGACTCCGACCGAGTGTTGGCAATACAAACCAAACTCTCACAACGGTCGTACAGAGACCGAATAGCTCGTAACAACAAGCCCGATACCCCATACTCCCGAAGCACCCCCCACAAAAATCCACGAGGGACACGGTCAAATGCCTTCTCCAAGTCCACAAAACACATGTAAACTGGTTGGGCAAACTCCCACGAACCCTCAAGAATTCTCGAGAGGGTAAAGAGCTGGACCGATGTGCCACGGCCAGGACGAAAACCACATTGCTCCTCCTGAATCCGAGGTTCGACCAACGGCCGGACTCTCCTCTCCAGTACCTTGGCATAGACCTTCCCAGGGAGGCTGAGGAGTGTGATCCCTCTAAAGTTGGAGCACACCCTCCGGTCCCCTTTTTTGAAGAGAGGAACCAACACCCCGGTTTGCCATGCCAAAGGCACTGCCCCCGACCTCCACGCAATGTTGCAGAGGCGTGTCAACCATGACAACCCAACAACATCCAGGGCCTTGAGGTACTCGGGGCGAATCTCGTCCACCCCCGGGGCCCGGCCACCAAGGGGATTTTTAACCACCTTGGCGACCTCAGCCCCTGTGATAGGCGAGTCATCCCCCTCGTCCCCAAACCCTGCTTCCTCTGTGGAAGGCGTATCTTTGGGATTGAGGAGATCCTCGAAGTATTCCTTCCACCGCCCGACGATATCCCCAGTTGACGTCAACAGTGTCTCATCCGCACCATACACAGTGTGGACGGGGAGCTGCTTTCCCCTCCTGAGCCGCCGAACAGTTTGCCAGAATCTCTTTGAAGCCGACCGAAAGTCTTGTTCCATGGCCTCACCGAACTCCTCCCATACCCGCGTTTTTGCTTCAGCAACCACCCAAGCTGCACTCCGCTTGGCCTGCCAGTACACCTCAGCTGCTTCGGGAGTCCCACAAGCCAACCAAGCTTGATAGGACTCCTTCTTCAGCTTAATGGCCCCCCTCACCACTGGTGTCCACCACTTGGTTCGGGGGTTGCCACCACGAGATGCACCGACCACCTTGCGGCCGCAGCTCTGGGCCGCCGCTTCAACAACAGAGGTGGAGAACATGGCCCATTCAGACTCCATGTCTCCAGACTCCCTCGGAATGTGGTTGAAGTTCTTCCGGAGGTGGGAGTTGAAGACCTCCCGGACAGGGGCCTCAGCCAGACGCTCCCAGCACACCCTCACTATACGTTTGGGTCTACCAGGTCTGAATGGCTTCCTCCCCTGCCATCGGATCCAACTCACCACCAGGTGGTGATCAGTTGACAGCTCTGCACCTCTCTTTATTCGGGTGTCCAAGACATACGGTCGCAGGTCTGATGATACGATAACAAAATCGATCATCGACCTGTGACCTAGGGTGTCCTGGTGCCAGGTGCACATATGGACACCCTTATGCTTGAACATGGTGTTCGTTATGGACAGACTGTGGTTAGCACAGAAGTCCAATAACTGAACACCACTCGGGTTCAGATCGGGCAGGCCGTTCCTCCCAATCACCCCCCTCCAGGTTTCACTGTCGTTGCCCACGTGCGCATTGAAGTCCCCCAGTAGGACAATGGAGTCTCCAGGAGGAGTACCCTCCAGCACCCCAGTCACAGACTCCAAAAAGGGTGGGTACTCTGAAACATCATTTGGTGCATAGGCACAAATGATGGTCAGGACCCGTTTCCCAACCCGAAGGCGCAGGGAAGCAACCCTTTCGTCCACCGGGAAAAACTCCAATATAGAGGCAGCAAGGTGGGGTGATACAAGAATACCCACTCCTGCTCGTCGCCTCTCGCCCGGGGCAACTCCAGAAAAGGCCAAGCTCCAGCCCCTCTCCAGGAGACTGGTTCCGGAACCGGAGCTGTGTGTTGAGATGAGGCCGACTATATCTAGCCGGTATCGTTCAACCTCGTACACCAGCTCAGGCTCCTTCCCCACCAGAGAGGTGACATTCCACGTACCGAAAGCCAGTTTAGAAAGCTTGGGATCAGTCCGCCAAGGTCTCCGCCTTTGACCGCCACCTAATCCACATAGCACCGGACCCCCATGATCCCTCCTGCAGGTGGTGAACCCACTGGAGGGCAGACCCATGTAACTCCTTTGGGCTGAGCCCGGCCGGGTCCCATGGGTGGAAACCCGGCCACCAGACGCTAGCCTTCGAGCCCCTCCCCCAGGCCTGGCTCCAGGGTGGGGCCCCGGTAACCCCATACCGGGCGGGGTACACTGAATCCTTGATATACAATTTATCATGAGAGTCTGTTGGATCGTTCTTAGTCTGGCCCTTCACCCAGGACCAGTTTGTCTTGGGAGACCCTATCAAGGGCAAATTGCCCCCGGACAACATAGCTCCTGGGATCACTGGGGCACGCAAACCCCCCCACCACGATAAGGTGACGATCCATGAGGAGGATCGATAATTTAATTGAGATATACAGTATAATATCTCAATTAAATTAATTAAAAAATAATTAAATATTTTTATAGATCTATATATTCTGTAAAAGGATTTATAAATATTTGTCGTATCAATAGAATACTGGATAAACAACTCCCAACACTATTAGATATATTACAAATTTTATTGTCCAGTCTATACAAGAAAGACTTATATCCAGATAAAAAGTCATCATACCCACATATTAATTTTAAGAATATTTATCCACTACAGGTACATCACTCCCAGAAGATGTTGGACCCCCCACTGAAACCCTGGGTGATCATGAAGCAAGATGGTGTCATATTGTCTTCACACTTTCTGTTTTGACCAAAAATTAAACGCCAAATCAGTTTAATTGAAAGGCACAACAGAATCATTTACATTTATCAATGCACAACAAACTCCAGAAGACATTTCTACGAGTACACTGGCAGCAAGTGAGCGATCCAAGTTCTCTCTCTGTCTTTTTTTCCTTGCTTGTGTTTTAATGTACCGATGGAAGCTGGCGTTGTTTCCGTCTTTCGTTGGAGTAGACGTGAAGGTGAAGACTGATGGTATGTAATCTGGGGAAAGAGGGTCACTGCTCTTCTCACCTGGAATATGGAGTAGGTAGAATATATAGTTTATACAGTTTGCGAAGCAATATAACGATTTATCATGTTTATATGATTCTTTTAATCGTGTAGCATAGCCGCGAGTAAGGCGACGGGCCACCCACCTCCTGCGCCTGTCTTCGTCAGCTGGGAACCGGTAAAACTTCAAGTTGGATCCCTTTTTCTGGTGATTTGTACACCCAAAGGCACAGCAGTGAAAAACCATAGTCTAATCCAATGCCAACATAAAATAAAACAAAGATGTAGGTTGAAATCAGGTAAATATATCGAGATCTGGTACACCGCTGAACAGCTGCTGAATGTGCCGTCCACTCGCTTCTGCCGTCCAATATGGCGGCGTAAACAAAAGGATGTGACGTCACAGCAAATGGTCAATTTTCTGATCTCCACAGAATTAAGGTCCAAGATTCAAAACTGTTTCTATGATAACATCGTGATCTCTGATCATGCACCCTGCTGTCTAATATAAGTAGATAAGAAATTGACAAAGGATCCAGGTAGGTGGCAATTTCAGCATAAATGGCTTCAGGATGAGGAGTTTGTTAAGTACATAGAAAAACAGATAGATGAGTTCTTTGATATCAATGCTACACAAACATCAGCATGTATAAAGTGGGAGGCTTTCAAAGCTTTTATTAGGGGGCATATTATTAGTTATACAGGTTCAAAATCTAAGAAGACTCGAGAGGAGAGAGTCCAATTGGAACATAAAATAAAAATTCTTCAAGAAAAAGTGTATGCAGAAAGTAACCCAAAGTTAGAGAACAAATTACTGATTCTGAGAGCTGAATATGACAAAAAAAATCAGCAAACAGAGCTGCCTCGAGTCTTCTAAAATTGAAGCAATCTTTTTATGAACAAGGTGAAAAATCGGGGAAATTATTGGCATGGCAGATTAAACAATTAGAATTTAAAACACCAATTACCAGTATTATAAGTAACGGACAGGCAGTTGTAGATCCTTTAGAAATTAACAGTGCCTTTAGAGATTATTATGAAAAACTATATGATACAAAAAATGAAACTGACTTAACAAAACTAAATGGGTTTTTGGATGGATCATCTATACCGTGTATTCCAAATGAAAACAGGGAGATACTGGAGTCTAAAATTAGCCAAGAAGAAGTTGGGCTAGCCATTGATAATATGAAATCAGGAAAAGTGCAGGACCAGATGGTCTTCCAGTTGACCTCTATAAAAAAATTTAAGAATAAATTAATAAAACCATTTTTGGAAATGGTTTCGGTTCCGGCTCCGGTTCCGGCTCTGCCGGACCGGCGGCGCCACACGAGTCGGCTGCCTGTTGCAACAGCCTTTTTTTTTTTTTTATCTTCCTTCTTCTTTCTACACCTTTCACTCTGTATATATATCATGGACGCACGGATCGCCCCGGGGGTCTCCCGGGTCGGCGGACGGAGCCACGGTTTGCAGCGGGAGACGTTACAGCGGGGAGGAGCTAGTGCTAGCTAGCACTTGGCCGCCGCCCAGTGCTAATGGGAAACTCGACATACCGGGAGCTGTAGCGAAAACGAAGCGGGTGCCGGGCTGGAGTTTAGGCGGCGTGAAAGAAATATAAGACAGAATAATAAAGAGCGATGGCAAGAACCAAGCAGACCGCCCGTAAAATCTACTGGAGGAAGAAGCCCCCCAGGAGACAGCTAGCCACCAGGGCTGCTCGGAGAGGCGCTCTGGCCACCGGCAGAGTGAAGAGGCCTCGCCGTCACAGGTCCGTGGCTCTGAGAGAGATCCGTCGCTACCAGAAATCCACGGAGCTGCTCATCCGTAAGCTGCCCGTCCAGCGCCTGGTGAGGGAGATCGCTCAGGACTTCAAGACCGTCCTGCGTTTCCTGAGTTTCGCCGTCATGGCTCTGCAGGAGACCAGCGAGACCCACCTGGTGGGTCTCTTCTTCGCTAAGGGGGTCACCATCATGCCCAAAGACTTCCAGCTGGCCCGCTGCATCCGCGGAGAGAGAGCTTAGACTTTCTGCTGCACATCCACCAGCCATAATGCTCTGCACTGTGTGTCTATATATATACATTTATAGTAATATGGACATATGTTTGCTAGATGTTGTTTTTTCTTGCCTTCTGATTGTTGCTCTGAGTGTTGCTGTCCCTGTGCTGTTGCAATCCTGGAATTTCCCCATTGTGGGACTAATAAAGGCTTATCTTATCTTATCTTATCTTAGAAGCATTTCAAAATAGTAATTTACCACCATACATGAATAATGCCTTAATTATACTGTTGCCAAAACCAGGTAAACCCTCTAATAAATGTGAAAACATGAGACCAATAAGCCTATTAAATGCTGACCTTAAGATAATCTGTAAAATTTTAGCAAGACGACTACAAGAAATATTACCAAATATTATTAACAGAGATCAGAATGGCTTTATAATGGGAAGACAAGGCTTCCATAATGTAAGAAGACTATTTAATATTATTTATTCTAATAAAGAAGCACCGGATACAGCTCTCCTATCATTGGACGCCGAAAAGGCCTTTGATAGGGTCGAATGGCCCTTTCTTTTTGAAGTCCTACAAAGGTTTGGATTTGGAAATAATTTCATAAAATGGGTTCAGATAATATACAATAATGCTACAGCAGAAATCTTAACAAACAGCAATATCTCAAAATCAATAAAAATCAATAGAGGATGTTGACAAGGCTGTCCACTTTCACCTTTACTGTTTACTATGGCAACTGAAACTTTAGCGATGGCAGTACGTTTACATCCACAAATATATGGAATTAAAGTAGGACCAACAGAACATAAAATCTCCCTGTATGCCGATGACATAATTTTGTTTATGTCGAATCTTAAAAAATCAATTCCGACCTTGTTAAATTTAATAAAGAATTTCGGGGAAATATCAGGATATAAAATAAATATAACTAAATCTTCAATATTAATGCTAAATGAGACCCAGAGAAATCACCCAGCTCCTGAGGTAAATCAATTCAATGTTGTAAATCAGTTTAAATATTTAGGAATTCAAATTGTGCCTAAGCTAGAATCAGTCGCCAGTGCCAACTATGAAGCCTTAATGACAGACATTAATGAGTTACTTCAGACATGGATGTCACTACCAATGTCGATGATCGAGAGAATTAATATACTTAAAAGTAATATCTTACCCAAAATAAAATGTATTTATTTCAATACATTCCTTTACCACCACCTTTAGATCTATTCTCAAGAATTAAAAAAAAGTTAGTGGAATTTATATGGAACAATAGGAAGGCTAGATTACGTCTGTCCTTACTATATTTACCATTTGATCGTGGAGGTCTGAAATGTCCAAACTTTATGTTGTATTACTGGTCAGCACAACTGAGGTCTATGACATATTATTTTCCATCAAATGATCTCCCTCACTGGACTGAAATGGAATCATACAATTTACCTTTACCTCTTCCCATATTCATATACTCAGACTCGGCTAAAAAATTACAGAAACAAGTTAAAAATCCAATTGTAAAGCATATGATCAAAATATAGTGTGAAACCAAAAAATATTTAAAAGAACCACACTTATTGTCACAATTTAGCCCAATATGGGGTAATCAATATTTTAAACCAGGGAGAGCGGATGCTGTATTTAAAGTATGGAATTTAAAAGGGATTCAAAAGATTCAAGACTTATATTTGTCATGTTCAGATAACATAATGTCTTTTGAAGAACTGAGGAGCAAATTTAATCTTAATAGAACACATTTTTTAAATATCTTCAGCTTAGGAACTTTATTCGATCAAATCAAAATAATGCTGTCACCCGACCTACTTATTCATCCTTGGAAAAAATTTTGACGAAAGATAGTAAGAGAAAGGGTATTATTTCAGAGTTTTATAACTCATTGACACTATCCTCAAGTGAAAACTCACAGAAAAGACTGAATTATCGGAAAGAAGACCTGCAAACTGAAATTTCAGAGGAACAATGGGAATTGGCTTGTACAGAAGCTCAAACCAAATCAATAAATGTACGTCTTAAATTGATACATTTTAAATGGTTAATGCGGATGTATGTTACACCGGTGGAGTTAAATAGATATAACAAAAACATACCAGATACGTGCACAAAATGTATGGAAAATAAAGGAACCCTATTTCATTGTTTATGGGAATGTAGAAAAATTAGAATGTTTTGGGAAGAGGTGAGGGTAACAATTGAAAATATAATTTCAAAACAATTCATATTGAATCCTAAATTGTTTTTGTTGGGTCTGTATCCAGAAAAGCATAACTTTAATAAGAGTGAAAGAGCATTCATAGACCTCAGTTTGCTTAATGCCAAAAAATGTATTGCACTACTGTGGAAAAAGACTCATAGACCAGATGTGACTCAGTGGTTAAGACAGATGTTAACAAACCTTCCACTAGAAAGAATAACATACATACTGAAATCAAAGGAAAATGTGTTTGAGAATATATGGAGACCTTTCATTGATTATGTAAAGAAATTAAGCATAACTTTTGAAGAAGAAGGTGAATGATGTGTGTGGACCTTGTAAATTCCAAATTGGTGAATGTATAATATGTATACTTATGTAATGGATTGCCTAGACTAAACAGAGGAGCATTGTTGAAGACTTGCCTTTGTTAGTGGTTGTTGGTGTTTTTTAGTACATTTTTTTAAAATTACTTTAGTGTTCGTGTTTGATTGTTTGTGTTATGTTTGTAAAAAAAAAAAAAGGTTCAATAAAAATATTGTGGAAAAAAAAAACAATTATAATGGTGACTGAACAACTCCCATTCCCCAAAGTGCAAGATACACTATTATGAATGTATGTGATAAAAGATCACACAAATAAGTGATCTGACAAACAAATAAACAAGGGATCTGAAACAGTCGCTGATATTGGATGTTCCATTCATTTTCTGTAATTAATATTCAGACAGTCAAATAAATTTTAGTGCCATTTAGTCCGTTTTATATTTGTCAAAGTCTAACATGTGATTGCCTACATATAACCTACACCTCTTTGTATTCCACTTTCAAACACAGCCTACATTTGGGGCCTGTAAAGCCTAATTGGGATACCTGTTTTCACACAAGAATACTTGCGTTCTACGGGCAATGCACTAGTTTATAGATAGATTACCCAGAATGAAATCAAGTCATTTATTCTTACACATTCACAACAGTATAAGTGACGCAAAAAGCTCATTGTCACTGTTGGCATGTCAATTTCACACATGAAACCAATGAAAAATGTTTCTTCCCTGTGCAGGACCACTGAAAGTTTGTATATTTATTAGACTAGTACAGACCCGTGCATACCCATCCATGCCCGTAGAAACCAAGTACAGTATAAGCAAGTACTTCTGCATGCCCGTTGCTGAAGGGTCTCCTCCTGTCTAAGATGGCTGTGCAGCAGTTCTCCTCACTCTATTGCTCTCCATCTGGTGGTTCTTCTTCTTCTTCTTCTTCGTTCAGACCACTGGTTGAGGGATAGGCGCGTTGTAATTCCAGTTCATGGACAGGATCATGAAAATAGATCTGAGCAAAAAGTGGCTTTTGACCCTGTTCAGGAAGACCTGTGTATGCCTGTGGAAACCCAGAAACCGGACCACGCAGAGAAAATCAGCGCTTTGCTTGGCATTTTACACATTTGTAGTGTAGCCTGCCATTCTTCATGGGTACTACTTCGAATGGGTGTGGTTTAAAGTATTGTGTCTTATTCGGTCTCAGCTTCTCTGTGCCTTGCCTGGCGTGCAGCGTTGCTGGCTTTGCAGGCATTTCGGGCTTCAAGTGACTCAGCACGTGCATGGCGCACTGCCACATGTTTCCTGTTTCTCTGTGCATCCCTTGTCTGTCGTACCCTATGCTGGTGAAGGGTCTCCTCCTGTCTCAGACGGGTGTGTTGTTCACAGTCATGCCTGCGACGTACTGCTCGAACCTCAGGTGTTCCATCTTCACGCCATCTTTTCTGATGTGCAGCACAGTCATGCGTGCGACGTACTGCTCAAACCTCTGGTGTTTCATCTTCACGACTCATGGCATCTTTTCTGACGTCTAACACAGTCATGCCTGGGAGGTACTGCTCGAACCTCAGCTGTGTCATCTTCATGGGATCTTTCCTGACGTGCTCGAACCTCAGGTGTTACATCTTCACGGCATTTTTCTGACGTGCAACACAGTCATGCCTGGGAGGTACTGCTCAAACCTCAGCTGTGTCATCTTCACAGGATCTTTCCTGACATGCAGCAGTTCTCCTCACTCTACTGCTTTCCATTTATGTAGTGTCTGGTTTAAATTAGTGTGTCCTATTCTTAATCGGGTGATGAGTATCTCTTCTTTTCTGTTTCTGGCAACTCCCATTCCACAGTTTCCATGCTTTTGAATTGCAGGTGTGGTTTAAACTGCTGTGTCCTATTCGTAATCGGGTGATGAGTATCTCTTCTTTGGTGAGTGATGGTCTATATGACATCATAAAGACATCAAGGCAGGAATCATAGGACACTACTTCATAGGTTGCCAGTCCTATTGTCTATATGACGGCATCGCGAGTCCTATGTAGCCTCAGATCATAGGATCATCATAGGATGATCATGCAGACATCATAGGCAGTCCTATGATGTCCTATGATCGTCACACAGAGATTTCTTGAATTTTATAGCGATGATGATATGATAGTGGTGTGGTGTGAAAAAGTGTTTGCCCCCTTCCTGATTTCTCATTTTTTTGTATGTTTGTCACACTTAAATGTTTCAGATCATCAAACAAATTTAAATATTAAACAAAGATAACACAAGTAAACACAAAATGCAGTTTTTAAATGAAGGTGTTTATTATTAAGGGTAAAAAAAAAATCAAATCCACATGGCCCTGTGTGAAAAACTGACCCCCCCCCATAAAAAAAAACAAAAAACATAAATTAACTGTGGTTTATCACATCTTTGGAAAGCTGAGTTCAATTTCTTGAGCCACACCCAGGCCTGATTACTGCCACACCTGTTCTCAATCAAGAACTCACTTAAATAAGACCTGCCTGACAAAGGGAAGTAGACCAAAAGATCCTCAAAAGCTAGGCACCATACTACGATCCAAATCACTTAAATTGGACCTGCCAGTCCAAGGATGCATAATTTTTTCCCCACATAAGGAGTTGTTCAGAACTCCTTATACAAAGATACAGCGTGACGAAAATCAAGTCAGTGGCAGTAATGCGCCTGTAAGCTGGTTGCCAACCGCCAATCAAATCTAAAGAAGAAGAAGAAGTGAAGTAGACAGGAGACCCTTCAGTTGTCTGAACGAAGAATAAGAAGACCCACCAGATAGAAGACTGGACTGCTGAATAGAGTGAGGACCTGAATCAAGGAGAGCTGATAGAGTTGGACTGTTTGAAGAAGAGAAGAAGGTTGGGACCGCATTTACGTCTGTGTTCGGCTGGCGGTAGGATTGATTTGTTTGTGGCAGATAGCAAAAACTGTACGCTGTCTGTAACATTATGGCATCAAGCTCTGACAGGTACGATAAAGATGAGGTGGGATGGACACTATCCAGGCCTGGGGGCCGGAAAAGAGCAGCTAGGGGGGCAACAAGACCTAGAAGCAGGTCAGATGAGAGTGATGCGGGAGGAAGTAACAATGCGAAGAAAACATGAACTGGCCAAAATGGAAGGCAGTTTGAGGATGTAGGGAATGACTGGAAGGTTGTCATTGAGTTCAATCAGGGTGGGGGGCACCATCACCCGGTTAAGCTAACAAAAGCAATTGATAAAGAAATTGGGAGAGTTAAGTTTGCAAAGTTCTTGAATAATAACCGGCTGTTAATTCATGCAACAAGTAAACAACAGCAAGAGAAAATACTGGCAATGACATGTCTAAACAGAGAGCAAATGAAGGTGCATGTTCCTGGCGCGACAGCTAACTTGAGGGGAGTTATATCAGGTGTCCCCTTTGTGCATGTCTATGGAAGAAGTGAAAAACGAGATCCAAGGAGGAAAGGTGAAGGATGTGAAAAGGCTAAAGAGTAAAAAAGAAGGTTCACTGAAGGACACGCTGTCTGTCATGATTCAGTTTAAGGAAACACTCCCTAAATCAGTCCTAATAGGATACATGTATTACAGTGTCAGAGAATACGTCCCAAAGCCACTCAGGTGCTACAAATGTCAAAGGATGGGTCACACTGTTCAGTAATGTAAGGGAAAGCTAAGATGTGCTAGATGTGGAGGGGAGCACGAATATGGTAAATGTGACAAGGACATCAAAGTAAAGTGTTGCAACTGCGGGGGTGAGCACAGTGCTGCATATGGAGGATGTGTTGTGCAGAGGGAAGCTAGACAAGCCCAGGAAATCAGAATAACTAAGAAAATCTCATATGCAGAAGCTCTAAAGACAGTTAGAGAGGCAGGAATAGTCAGAAACACAGCAGGCCTTCCTCAAAGAAGTTCAGTTCAAATGGAAGCCCAGCAATCAACGGGTCCCACGCAAGCACAGGATTGTGCTGCTGCAAGGAATGTTTGTGTTCACAAATGCAAAATGGATGATGACACATTGATAGTTAAGAGGACAAACTTTATAGCTTTTATCTGCCACACCATGAATATTGCTGCACAGCTAAAGAAGAAAAGTGTAAGAATCAAAATCATTGTGGAAGCAGCAGGAAGCTTCCTAGATGTGAAAGATATCACAGCTGACCAGATTCATGCTTTACTGAAAGCTGAAACTGGGGAGACTGCACATGCTGAAACAAGACCTTAATTATGGTACTACACATACTACAGTGGAATGCGAGGAATCTTATAGCAAACGGACAAGAACTCAAGAAGTATCTTTACAAACTAGAAGTTGTTCCACAGGTAGTGTATGTACAGGAGACATGGCTTCAACCTCACTTAGATTTTGTTATTCCAGGATACAGATCAATCAGACAGGATAGAATTAACACTGTAAATGGAGATGGAAATGCCACTTTCATTAAAGATAGCCTGGCGTATAGGGTGATTCCCTCCCCTGAGGATATAGAGTGTAATATTATTGAAATATGTAGGCCAAATGGACAAGGAAATATTAAGCTGATTAATTATTACAATCCATGTAGGAAGTTAACAGCAGGGACTTTCAGTGTTATGGCAGGGGAAGGGCATATGAAAGAGGTATGGTGTGGAGACCCATAATAGCTTGTGAGGAAGCATACTTACAGATAACAATGGAAATATTGTGGAAGAGATGTTAGATGAAAGATCGTTAATTTGTCTGAACAGTGGTGAAGGTACCAGGGTGGATGTGCACAGGGGCACATTATCATGACTCTGGTATCTAATTCTTTAGTGAGCACCTGTGAATGGACAGTTACGAACAGGACAACTATGGGAAGTGATCACTTCCCAATACTCACAGTCATTAAAACTGAAGTATGTATACAAGATGGAAGACGTTTTACAAGATGGTGTTTTGACAAGGCAGACTGGGAAAAATTTAGGCAATACTGTGTTCAATCGTGTCATTTGGTAACATTAGAAGGTGGCATAGAAGAGTGTTCAAGTCAGGTAACCAATCATATTCTGAATGCTGCAATAGCAAGTATACCTAAGAAAACAACACAGGGTAGGAAGAAGGTTGTACCCTGGTGGAATGACAAATGTAGTATTGCAATAAGAGAGTGAAACAAGGCATTCAGAGAGCTGAGGAAGAATATGACTCATCATAATGAAAACTTAATAGAGTATAAAAAGGGCAGTAGCTCGAAGGATTATTAAAAACAGGAAAAGGTCAACATGGAGAGAATTTTGTTCCACCCTTGGTAGGAAAACAGAATTAGGTGATGTCTGGGGTATCTTTAAAAAAATGAGTGGGGAAAGGGTATCAGTTAAAATTCCAGCTTTAGTGGATGGGGGACAAGATGGCTGTATCAGACAAAGAAAAGGCAGAAGTCCTAGGTAGAGCATTTGCAGCTGTGCATGGAGGAGACCATCTTGGTGAGAGTCATAGACAGCAAAGGGAGCATAACTTAAAAAATGAAGTGAAAGAGGACATGACTGTGTTAGACTTGGAGCTCACAATGTCAGAGCTTAAGAGAGCTTTGCAAGATAGTGGATACACAGCTCCAGGATATGATCTGTTAAGCTATGCTATGTTCCGGTAGTTGCCTATGCAATCAATGCAACTGGTGCTGAAATTGTTTAACAGGATATGGAAGGAGGGGGTTATCCCAAGTGGTGGAAAAAGGCTTTAATTTTACCATTTAATAAGCCAGGGAAAGATCCAGCTCATCCAGGCAACTACAGGCCAATAGCATTAACGTTACATTTAGGGAAATGGATGGAGAAGGTGTTAGTTTACAGACTCTCATATGTACTAGAGCAAAAACGATTAATAAATGACTATCACAACGGTTTTAGAAGAGGAAGATCCACAGTGGATGCTCTGGTTAGGGTAAGTAATGATATTGAAAAGACTCTCAAAATGAAAGAAGTAATGGTTATAGTTTATCTGGATATTGAAAAGGCTTATGACTCACTGTGGAGGGATGGACTTCTTAAGAAACTGAATAAAATGAGCATTGGTGGTAGGATGTACAATTTGATAATGGATTTTTTAACACACAGGACAATTAGGGTTAAAGTAGGATCAGAAGTTTCTAATGACTTTGAAAGAGAAAATGGTGTTCCTCGGGAGTGTGATAAGCCCTGTTTTATTCAATATAATGATTAATGACATGTTTGAGGATCAAGAGGGATCCATCAAAACAGCACTATATGCAGATGATGGAGCCATATGGACGAGGGGAAGAAATGAGAAATTTGTGTCCAAAAACATCAGAAAAGCAATGGAGAAAGTGAAAAAGTGGTCATATGACTGGGGATTTAAATTTTCAAACAGTAAAACCTGCTATATGACTTTCACAAAAAAACGCAGAACTGGTACAGAACCATTAACATTATATAATCAACCAATAGAGAAAGTGAGTGAGTTCAAATATCTAGGATTGTGGTTTGATAGTGCATACACATGGAGAGCTCATGTTGAAAATCTGGAGACAAAATACAAAAAAGTCATTAATCTCATAAAAGCTGTAGCTGGACATGAATGGGGTGCAGATCAACAGGCATTAATTGACATTTACAGAACACTAATGCGATCGACAATAGACTACGGATGCATGATTTATGGAGCAGCAGCAAAGATGACTCTGGAAAAAATAGAATGCAGCACAGAGCACTTTGCCTGTGCATTGGAGAAGTCAAAACAACACCAAACAATGCAGTTTTAACAGAAGCAGAAGAAATGCCAATGGATTTGAGAAGAGATAAACTCGCATTATCATACTGGGTCAAGCTGAAAGGAAGTGACAAAGCAAATATTTGAAAAACAACACTACAAGACTGCTGGGAATACTCTAATTTCCAGGGACACGGGTTTGGGTGGACAATTGAAAGAAGGACCAGAATGTATGGGCTGCACACTATTGATATAGCTAACACCAGTCCAGTGAGTAATGTTCCCCCTTGGCTGTTTCTGGGTAGAGAAGCAGATGCTAGTCTGCTAATGAGGAAAAAGGATTGGCATATGAGTGAAGTTGGTGTTAAAACAAGCATTTACCTCAGGAACAATTACTATAACTTCTTACAACTCTATACTGATGGTTCAAAGAATAAAGAGGGCTCTGTTGGAGTTGGGAGTATACATTCCAGAGTTTAAAGTGACCAGTGCAAAAAGACTCTCCAACAATACATCTGTGTTTACAGCAGAGATGGTGGCAATAATTATTGCTTTGCAGGGGGTGGAGGAGGTCAGACCGGACCGGGTGGTGGTGTGCACGGATTCACTTGCAGCGTTGAAAACCATACAGACACTAAAACTGACAAGGGAAGACTTGGTGATTGAGCTATATCACAGTTTATTTAGGGTACACAGGGGTGGTGGAGAAGTTCAGTTTTGTTGGGTTCCTGCACATGAAGGGTTGAAAGGGAATGACTGTGCAGACAAATTAGCAAAAAGCGCTCTTGGAAAAGAGATAACTATACCATTGTCTCTTGGAAAAGGTGAAGGGAAAGCAGTAATCAACAAAAAAAGGAATCAGAATCAGAATCAGAATCAGGTTTATTGCCATTGTTCATGTAGTACACAAACTAGGAATTTGTCTCGGTGCAATGCTGCAACATTAAACATGATAAGATAAAAGAAATAAACTATACATGCAATAAAGTGTAGAATAAGAGTAAGTGATACTGGTCAGCAGTTAAAATACTGTATATTAGCGAGCAGCAGATACTGTGGAGAACTATATAGTGCAGTCGGTAATGCAGGAAGAAAACAGTGATGATTGACATGAGTCTGGTTGAGCTGCTGTACATAGTGCACGAGAGTCAATAAGTTACTTAGTGTTCAGCAGTCTGATGGCAGAGGGGAAGAAGCTGTTCATGTGACGGGAGGTTTTAGTCTGGATGGACCGAAGTCTTCTACCAGAGGGGAGGGGGGAACTGAGCTATGGCAAAAAAGATGGGATGAAGATCATAAAGGTAGACTGTATTACAAAACACAAAAATCTATTGCAATAAAGAAATTCATAACAACCAAAAGGAGGGAAGACATCATTATGGCAAGACTCAGACTGGATCACACAGGTTTAAACGGCACTTTATTCACCATGGGGAAAAGCAAAAGGGACAAATGTAGAGAGTGAGTGAGTGAGTGAGTGAGTGAGTGAGTGAGTGAGTGAGTGAGTGTTCTTGTTTAGTGCCATGTCAGCATCTATGGCTATTTCATGGCAAAATTAGAACTAATAAGAAAACTGAGTTAATTATATAGAGACAGTATGATAAATGAAAGAATAAATAAATACAGTGAGATACATATGTAGATACAATAAAATAGAAAAATTAAATCAGATGCTTCAGATGCACATGTGTTAAAAACCCTAAAATTTTCTTTGGTAGTGCCATATTAAAAAATATCCTTCAGTGACTTTTGAGTATAAAAACGCTGTCTTGCTGTCATGAGAGCAGGACAGTCAAGTAAAATGTGCTTTATTGATGAAAAACCTCCGCAAAACTGACAAGATGGTAGTGCTTCACCTTTTAATAAAAAGCTGTGCGTAAGCCTTGAGTGGCCAATACGGCATCTACTGTACACTACCTCATCATGTCGGTTTTGAAAGTGATGCAAATGTCTATGGCTTATGGTAGATTTAATATCATGCAGTTTATTTGCAGTGCATTTGTCCCATTCAGTCTGCCACTTCTTTAAAATATAGGAGGTTATTAGAGGCCTGAGGTCTGAGGCTGGGATTTGGCATTGAGTGACTTCTTGGGTAAGGGCTCTCTTGGCAGCATTGTCTGCCTGCTCGTTACCTGACAGGCCAACATGGCTGGGGATCCAACAGAAGATGATATTAACATTATGTTTCTGTAAAAAACCTAGTTTCTCTAAAATCTGGATAATAATGGGGTGATCAGTCTTTAAAAACCCAAGTGCCTGATGACAGGATCTGGAGTCAGTAAAAATTAAGGAGCTCTGTTGTTTGGTTCTCTCAATGTGTTCCAATGCTAGAAGCAAAGCATGAGCCTCTGCTGTAAAAATTGAACATTGTTTGGGACTCTGCAAACCATACTGATTGTACCCAGTGACAATTGCAGCAGAGACTGAGCCATCTACTTTGGAACCATCCGAGTATATGGAAATATGGTGAGGAAAATGGCATTTTATGTCCAAGATCTGCTGCTGGTACACATTTGGGTGAGTGTCTTTCTTTTTGTTTTGGCTCAGAGCCAGAATTATAGTGGGTTTCCTCAAACTCCATGGTGGAATGGGACAAAACTGTGTCTGTGTTACATTGCTTATATCAGGGTTTAATTTTACCAGGTGAGGTTCTATACGGAGTCCAAAAGGAGTGATGCTCTTAGGTCTGACCTTATACATCTGCAAAAATCGAGGGTGAAAACTGCAGAGTAGGCTGGATTTCTATGGTCTGCTTTAAGTTTAACCATATACTGGAGAGCCAATTTCAGGCACCTGTTGTGAAGTGAAGGCTCGTTTGCTTCAACATACAAACTTTTAACAGGAGAGGTTCTGAAAGCCCCCAAGGCAAGCCTTAGCCCCTGATCCTGTTTGTGGACTTCAGCTCTGCATTCAACACCATCCGCCCCGCTCTGCTCCAGGACAAGCTGTCCCTGCTCGGCGTGCCTGACTCCCTCTGCAGGTGGATCACCGACTTCCTGACGGACCGGAGGCAGCATGTGCGGCTGGGGAAGTCTGTCTCAGACTCTGTTAGCATCAGCATCGGATCACCCCAGGGCTGTGTACTTTCCCCCCTACTCTTCTCCCTTTATACCAACTCCTGCACCTCCACCCACCAGTCTGTTAAGCTGATCAAGTTTGCGGACGACACCACCCTCATCGGGCTCATCTCCAACGGCGATGAGTCCGTCTACAGGAGAGAGGTGGCCCAGCTGGTGTCCTGGTGCAGCCACAACAACCTGCAGCTGAACGCTCTGAAGACAGCGGAGATGATTGTGGACTTCAGGAAAGTCACAACCCCCCTGCCCCCCCTCACCATCACAGGCTCTCCCATCACCATTGCAGATTCCTTCCGCTTCTTGGGCACCACCATCTCCCAGGACCTCAAGTGGGAGCCAACCATCAGCTCCCTCATCAAAAAGGCCCAGCAGAGGATGTTCTTTCTGCGGCAGCTGAGGAAGCTCAAGCTACCCACCAAGATGTTAGTGCAGTTCTACACGGCCATCATCGAGTCCATCCTCACCTCCTCCATAGTCGTGTGGTACGCAGGAGCTACTGCCAGGGACAGACTAAGGCTGCAGCGGGTCGTGCGCACTGCTGAGAAGGTGATCGGCTGCAAGCTCCCATCTCTCCAGGATCTGTACATCTCCAGGACCCGGAGGCGTGCAGGCCGGATCATGGCCGATCCTTCACACCCTGGTCACGTACTGTTTGCCACCCTCCCCTCAGGTAGAAGACTTCGGTCCATTCAGACTAAAACCTCCCGGCACATGAACAGCTTTTTCCCCTCTGCCATCAGACTGCTAAACATTAAGTGACTTATTGACTCTCGTGCACTATATACAGCAGCTCAACCAGACTCATGTCATTCATCACTGTTTTTCTGTTGCATTATCGACTGCACATCATCTGCTACTTGCTAATTTATTTAAAACTGCTGTGACTAGTATTACTCATTATTATTATTATTATTATTATTATTTATTATTATTCTACACTTATTGCATGGTTTTAGTCTTTAATTTTTTTTTTAGTTTATCTCTTTATCTTATCATGTTTTAATGTTGTAGCATTGCACTGAGACAAATTCCTAGTTTGTGTACTACATGAACAATGGCAATAAATCTGATTCTGATTCTGATTCTGGTGATGGACAGTTTCTAGCGTCCTGATGTATGTTTTCCTTGCTGATCCATAAACTATGCTCCCATACTCTAGCCGAGATCTTACAAGTGCTCTATAGAGATGCAGCAGCACAGTAGAGTCCGCACCCCATTTAGTTTTAAGATAAGATAAGATAAGATAAGATAAGCCTTTATTAGTCCCACAACGGGGAAATTCAAGGATTGCAACAGCACAGGGATAGCAACACTCAGAGCAACAATCAGAAGGCAAGAAAAAAAAAAAAACAAAAAAAACAAAAAAAAAAAAAAAACAAGCAAGCAAGAGCAGCTAATATACATATGTACGTATTACTATAAAATATATATATATACACAGACACACAGTGCAGAGCATTGTAGCTGGATGGAATAAATATATGAATATATGAACACACAGTGCAGAGCATTGTAGCTAGATGGAATAAATATGTAAATATATAAACACCCACAGTACGGAGCATTGCAGCTAGGTGGAATAAATATGCAAGTATATAAACACACACAGTGCGGAGCAATGTAGCTAGATGGAATAATATGTAGATATATAAATATATAAACACACCAAGTGCTGAGCATTGTAGCTAGATGGAATAAATATGTAAATATATAAACACACACAGTGCAGAGCATTGTTGCTAGATGGAATGAAACAGCATAACCGTCTACTTAGTTATCCTACATGGTATGATTATGTGCCCATACATATTCTCACCCTCCATAGCGACCGGTAAGTTCCTAGTTGTATGCCGGAGGGGACCATTGTGTAAGTCTATTGCATCTTTTGCATTCAAAAAACTATTAGTTTGTTACGTCTTTTTGCTATCTCTGCGAGCAGCCCTGCTTAGGTTGTACAGTCTGACAGCCGTTGGTAGGAAGGACCTACGAAACCTCTCGGTTGTGCACCTGGGATGATGTAGTCTGCTGCTAAATGAGCTCCTCAGTGCATCCAGTATGTCCTGCATAGGGTGGAACTCGGACTCCAGCAGAGATGACAGTTTAGCCACCGTCCTTCTCTCTCCTATCTCCTCCATCGGATCAAGGCGCTGCCCCAGGACAGAGCTAGCTTTCTTAATCAGTTTGTTCAGTCTCTTCCTATCGGCTGCAGTAATGCCACTGCCCCAGCAGACCACTCCAAAAGTGATGGCTGATGCCACCACCGTGTCATAGAATGACTTCAGCAGCGCCCCTTGTACACCAAAAGACCTGAGTCTCCTCAGCAGGAACAGCCTGCGCTGTCCCTTCTTGTAGAGTGCATCAGTATTGTGTGACCAGTCTAGTTTATTGTTCAGATGAATACCCAGGTACTTATAGGATGTCACCATCTCGATGTCTGTTCCCTGTATATTTACTGGTACTGTGAGGGGCTGCCCATGCCTGCGGCAGTCCACCACCAGCTCCTTAGTTTTCCTCGCGTTGATCTCAGAATCAGAATCAGAATCAGGTTTATTGCCATTGTTCATGTAGTACACAAACTAGGAATTTGTCTCGGTACAATGCTGCAACATTAAACATGATAAGATAAGAGAAATAAACTATACATGTAATAAAGTGTAGGATAAGATTAAGTGATAATCTGGAGGCAGTTCCGATGGCACCAGTCCACGAAGTCCTGGATAAGCCCTCTGTACTCAGCTTCATCTCCATTGGAGATGAGGCCAACGATCGCAGAGTCATCAGAGAACTTCTGTAGATGGCAGTGTGTTGTGTTGTGTGAGAAGTCCGCAGTATAAAGAGTGAACAGGAAGGGAGCCAGCACCGTTCCCTGGGGGGCCCCCGTGCTACTGATGATCGTGTCGGACACACAGTCCCGGGTTCTCACAAACTGAGGCCGGTTCGTGAGGTAGTCCAGGATCCATGATGACAGGTGCTGGTCCACCCCTGCGCGCAGCAGCTTGTCCTTCAGGATCATCGGTTGGATGGTGTTGAAAGCACTGGAGAAGTCAAAGAACATGATCCTCACCATATTCCCGGGCTTCTCCAGGTGGGACAGAGAACGGTGAAGGAGGAAGATCACCGCATCCTCCACCCCAATGCCATGCTGGTAGGCGAACTGGAGTGGATCCATCGCTGGTTCCACCAGGGGGCGGAGGTGAGCAAGGAGCAGTCTCTCCAGGGTCTTCATCAAGTGGGACGTCAAGGCCACCGGTCTGTAGCTGTTCAGGTCTTTGGGGTGGGAAGTTTTTGGTACAGGTACCACACAAGATGTTTTCCACAGCTGTGGTACCCTCCCCAGTTTCAGGCTCATGTTGAAGATATACGTCACAATCCCACACAGCTGGTCTGCACAGGACTTGAGGAGCTTTGCGCTGATGCCGTCCGGTCCCGGCGCCTTCCTCGCCTTGATCTTCCTCAGCTCCGTCCTCACCTGGGTCCTGGTCAGGGTCAGGATGGGGGGCTGTGTGTTGGGAGTGGGGGGGTGTTGGTGGAGTGGGGAGTGGGCAGCAGGACTTGATTTCTTTAGAGGCAGCAGTGGTTGTTGTGCAGTCAGGGGGGAGGGCGGTTGGTCAAATCTATTGAAAAACAGATTCAGGTTGTTCGCCCACTCCCTGCCCCCTGTGGCCTGGGGGGAGGTATTCTGGAGCCCCGAGATGGTTTTGAGGTTTCTCCAGACCCCGCTGATGTCGCTCTGTTGCAGCTTGTCCTTTTAGCCAACACTTTAATAATATCAAGGGCTTTAAAACATCTGATTCATAGAAATGTTATATGTGGAATAAAAGACAGCTTATTATCAAAAATAAGTCCAAGGAATTTGGTTTCTTTTACCACCTTGACAGCTTCTCCATCTATGAAAAGCTCAGGGTCGAGGTGAAGAGACCGCAGCAGGCAAAAGTGCATGCAGACAGTTTTTGAAAATTTAAAACCATTATTGACTGACCACCTATTAATCTTGTTTATGCACAGCTGTAGTTGCTTTTTGATTGTGCTCATGTCTTCCCCACAGTAGCAAATACAGAGGTCATCTACATAAAGACTACAAAAGGTATTAATCTTAATGCTAAAAAGAGTAACCGAGAGGATGTTTCCCTGGGGGTCTCCTTGTTCTTGCACATGGGAAGCTGAAAGAGTATCTCCTACTCGGACTCTGAAGTGTCTATTGGACAAAAAGTTTGAAATGAAAAAAGGCAAATGTCCCCTAAAACCCATGCCATGTAGGTCTCTTAAAATACCATATTTCCATGTTGTGTCATATGCTTTTTCTAAATCAAAAAATACAGCAACTACATGTTCTTTTCTAATAAAACCATCACGTATACTGTATAGGCCTCTAATCTGATAAGGTGGTCTAAAGTGCTTTTACCAAGTCTGAAGCCACACTGGTAATCAGTTAAAAGGCCTTCAGACTCAAGCACCCGCACAAGGCGATTGTTTACCATTCTTTCCATGGTTTTACAGAGGCAACTTGTCAGAGCTATTGGACGGTAGTTGTTGGTATCAGTATGATCTTTCCCAGGTTTTGGAATGGGTATAACTACTGCTTCTTTCCAGCTTTCAGGAATACTGCCTGACTTCCAGATGTTGTTGAAAACCATCAAGAGAATGGATAGTGCACTGGGGGGTAAGTGTTTTAAAAACTGATAATGAATTTTATCTGGCCCCACAGCAGTGTCATGAGAGTTCCTTATTGAGAACAAGAGTTCTTCCATAGTGAAATCTTGGTTGTATGGTTCTGAGTTATCTGAAGAAAAGTTTATTTCTTTTTGTTCTTCTTGTGCTTGTATAATTTGGAACTCAGGACGATAGTTTCCAATAGATGAATTCTTCTCAAACGATTTTGCTAGTTGATTAGCTATTTCATATTTTGTCGTCAGCAGATTACCCTGATGATTAATATGCTGTATTTGAAGTCCATTCTCCTTACCCTTCATCTTTCTAATTAAATCCCAGATCTTTTTGGTAGATGTGTTGGATGTGAGGCTTGATACAAATTCCCTCCAGCTTTGTCTCTTTGCTTCATTGATGAGCCTGCATGTTTTAGCTCGACAGATTTTAAATCTGGTCAGGTTTTCTGTTGTTGGATGTTTATTGAACACCCTCTCTGCTTTTTTCCTTGCCTCAATGGCCTTTTTGCAGTCATCATTGAACCATGGGTTGGACCTACAATGTGGCTTTGCTGATGTTTTTGGGACAGTCTTATCTGCAATTATAATTAAGGTTTGAGCAAAGCTCTGAACAGAGTGACAGTGTGGTTGAGGTTTTTGGTTGAATTTTTCTTTGCAGAGAGACAAAGGAAGGCCAGTTTGCTTTTTTGAGTTGCCATCGCAGAGTTCTTGATTCCACATCCACTTCTGTAGATGTCAATATTAGTGGAAAGTGGTCACTTCCACAAAGATCATCCAAGACCCGCCACGAGAATTTCAGCACTAGCTCAGGATCACATATAGATAGGTCAATTGCAGTAAAGGTTCCATGTCCTGGGTGGAGGTATGTGTGAGACCCATCGTTCCAAAAACATAGATCAATTTTAGCAATAAAATCCCCCAGTATCTTGCCTTTTGCATTTGAGCAAATTCCTCTCCACAGAGGATTATGTCCATTAAAATCACCCATAAGAATGTATGGGGATGGCAACTGATTATGAAGGTCATCAAGATTTTCCGGTGTCACAATCATAACTGGTGGTATATAGACAGAGCATAAGGTTATTGCTTTATGCAAAGTTAGACGAACTGCCACTACTTGTAAGTTGGAGATTAAAGCCAAGTGGCTGTGAATTAGGTCATTCCTTACTAAAATTGTTGAACAACCAGATGGACGATGCACATTTGGACCATATGTATTAAACATAGTATAATATTTCAGAGACATGGGGTTGGTTGATAGCAGAAGAGTTTCTTGAAGGCAAAAAGCAAGGGGATTAAAACTAGCAGCTAAACGCTGCACCTCAGAGAAGTTGACCTTAAAGCCACAACAGTTCCACTGGATAATGTAGCTACCCACCATCAGGTAGGTAAAACAAAAGCACGATCCTTATGCTTGCTTTTGGGGGAGGGGCTGTGACTACGGCAAGTCGTGACTTCAGGCATTTCTGCATCTTCTGGATTCCCATTCTTTTGCAATTTATTTTCTTGGCTTGATTTTGCCTGAGTAGAGGAGCTGTATTTTTTTCTTTTCTTTTGATAATTGGTTTTGTTCTGTGGACTTGCTTAGACTTTGACTTAAGGGTTGACTTATTGTAGTCAGGCTCTGAGTGCTCGTTTTACTTTTAACTGGGACTCCGGAATTTTTAATACTACTTAATAATGAGGGTTTATCTTTAGTTAACCAGGTCAGATCTGTCTGGCACTCAGCAGGCTGCATCTTAGGTTTCACAACAGAGGAGAAAGTCTGCTGGAATTTGTACTTTGGGAAACCTACCAGTTTACATGCCTCAGGGTAGCTAATTTTCTTAGTACATTTGACAGTTTGAATTTCTTTTTCCTTGATCCAACAAGGACATTCCTTCGATGATGCTGCATGATTGCCTAAACAGTTACTGCATTTGGGAGGTGTTGTGCAGGCCAACTCATGCCTTTCCTCTCCACATTTGCAGCAGACTGGTTTATTCCTACATCCTGCAGAGGCATGGCCAAGCTTTTGGCAGTTAAAACATCTCAACGGGTTTGGAATAAAGATATCGACAGTTACACTCAGATATCCTATTTGGATTCTTTCTGGGAGTTGATGCCAGTTGAACGTCAGAATGTAAGTGCCAGTTTTTACTGTTTGGTCATCTTTTTTTAATGGTTATCCTCTTCACATGTGTTACTCCTTGTTGTTGCAGTTCTGAGGCTATTTCATCCTCTTCCATATCGTGGAGTTCTCGAGTACGAATTACTCCTTTGCAGCTGTTTAGAGAAGGGTGAGGAAAAGCCTTCACTGGAAAACCAGCCAGCACATTACACCGCAACAGATTTTCAGAATGGGATTTCTTTAAGCATTCCACCAAAATCTGGCCAGACCTCAAGTTTTTTAACATCCTTAACTGACCCCGCAATACCTGAAACTCCTTTCTGTACAGCAAAAGGGGACAGCTTAGAAAGAGGCATATCTGATGAGAGCGACTCTAAAACAATAAGCCTCGGCCAATTATCACCATTTGAAAGAGCCATTCTGCTAATTCCTGGGTCATCCACATCGTCTTCCAACATTTGATTTTTAGGAGTTTGTTTAGTAGCCATATTTGATAGAGTATGATTCATCATCCCTGCTCCCCACCCTCTGTGGAGCACTACATGGGGATGCACAGAGCCACGGACTTCCTGCAGGTTATGCACCAAGGATACAGGGATGGTATATTCGAGCAATAAAGCACCAAAGTGCAAATTACTCAACTGACCCTCCGCCATAGGCTTCTGGGATTAGGAGATGTTATGCTGCCAAAAGACATCCCAGAGCAGACCTTGACAAGCTGATTAATTGGACCGGGCCCTTCCAGCCTCCCGTCTAAGTGAAGTAGGAGCCAAAGCACTGTGTTGGACTTGTGAAAGCCGCAGCAAGACACATTCCTCAAGAACCAGGATCTTTTCCTCCACTGACACAGGTCGCAACTCACGGCAAACAAGTTGCCCCATTTGTCACCTCATATGATCAGCAAGGGGGTGCTCGGAACCACTTTAACCCTTGGTCCCCTTAGGGGATTATAACACACAAAGTTGTTGGGAAGTTACCGTAACCCTGGTAAGGGAGGCTAACAGGTACTAGTCCTTGCCCAAGGGACACCTGGGAGTATCAGCAAAGGTTAAGAGGCACTCCATCATCCTCCTACTCCAACAGACCCCCTCGCCCAGATGCAGTTTAACGTCATACCCAGGACGTGACAAATGTAGAGAAATTGGAGTAAAAGAAAATGTCGAGCACATCTTATTACACTATCACAAACATGGAAATGAAAGACAGATAATGGAAAATGAAGTTCGAGAGGCCGGTAGGGAATGGGATTTAACTGGGATTCTGGGAACAGATGGAGAGGCAATAAGAATCACGAGAAGGGCTCTTTTCTCTTTTTTAAATAACACAGGATAAAGTCATAGAATTTAGGGGTCGGGCTCAGATGACATAATGCTACACGCTCTTGTACAGTAGGTGGCGGTATGCACCTTTCAGTTGTTTGCTATCCGCCAGTAACCGAGAGAAGAAGAAGAAGAAGACTAAGATGAAGACGAAGAAGAAGAAGAAGAAGAAGAAGTGAAGTAGACCAAAAGATCCTCAAAAGCTAGACATCATCCAAATAATTCAGGAACAAGTGAGAAACAAAGTAATTGAGATCTATCAGTCTGGAAAAGGTTATAAAGCCATTTCTAAAGCTTTGGGATTCTAGCGAACCACAGTGACAGCCATTATCCACAAATGGTAAAAACATGGAACAGTGGTGAACCTTCCCAGGAGTGGCCAAGGTCAGCGTTCATGACTCCACCATATGAAAGAGACTGGGCAAAAATGGCCTGCATGGCAGAGTTCCAAGACAAAAACCACTGCTGAGCAAAAACAACATAAAGGCTCATCTCAGTTTTGCCAGAAAACATCTTGATGATCCCCAAGACTTTTGGGAAAATACTCTGTGGACTGACGAGACAAAGGTTGAACTTTTAGAAGGTGTGTGTCCCATTACATTTGGCATAAAAGTAACACAGCATTTCAGAAAAGAAACATGGCTGCACGGTGGCTCAGTGGTTAGCACCGCGGCAGCACAGTTTACCCTCTGCCGGGGGATCGCGGGGATCATGAGATCGTGGGTTCGATCCCTGCCCCCAGCCAACAGTGATCTGTGTGGAGTTTGCATGTTCTCCCCGTGTTTGCATGGGTTTACTCCGGGATTTCTCCGGTTTCCTCCCACATGCTAAAAACATGCAGGTTAGGGAGTTAAGGGGCGCTTGCGCACGCAGCGACCGGCAGCTGGTGGCTTGTCACCAGACTGCAGAACAAATCTACCTACGGGTACAAAATAAGTCAAAAAAAAAATCATACCAACAGTAAAATATGGTGGTGGTAGTGTGATGGTCTGGGGCTGTTTTGCTGCTTCAGGACCTGGAAGACTTGCTGTGGTAAATGGAACCATGAATTCTGCTGTCTACCAAAAAATCCTGAAGGAGAATGTCCGGCCATCTGTTTGTGACCTCAAGCTGAAGTGCATTTGGGTTCTACAGCAGGACATTGATCCAAAACACACCAGCAAGTTCACCTCTGAATGGCTTAAGAAAATCAAAATGAAGACTGTGGAGTGGCCTAGTCAAAGTCCTGACCTGAATCAGATTGAGATGCTGTGGCATGACCTTAAAAAGATGGTTCATGCTCGAAAACCCTCCAATGTGGCTGAATTACAACAATTCTGCAAAGATGAGTGGGCCAAAATTCCTCCATAGCGCTGTAAAAGACTCACTGCCAGTTATCGCACATGCTTGATTGCAGCTGTTGCTGCTAAGGGTGGCCCAACCAGTTATTAGGTTTAGGAGGCAATCACTTTTTCACACAGGGCCATGTAGGAGATGGATATGAGTTAATTCTTTGTTCACAATTCATAATTTAACTTCAGAGAGAAAAATATTCCTGTTATCCACTGGAGAGCAATATTGGACTTTGAGTTTCAGTGAGGAGTCTTCCTGTCAGGGTCTGTGGAACGTCATTGTGAACCAGTTTCAGTATCAGTTTCGCATTCCTTTGGCAAATGGATGTGAGGGGAAATGACTGCAGGTCTGGAGCAGGGATTAACTTATCCACTTCATGGACTGATGGCGTAGGGTTTCACAGCTCTGATCTTGGGTGGAAAAAAAGCAATTCATGACCAGACTTTTGGGTCAAACAATTTCTCCTCAGCAAAGAATGATTTTATAAATTGGTGGAAAATAAGTATTGAACACATCAATATTTTTCTCATTAAACATATTTCTGATGGAGCCAATGACCTGAGATTTTCACCAGGTATCAGTGATCCATGCATACAAAGAAATCAAGGCAACTGTGTTCACAAAGCAAATTATATTTAATAAAGTAGAATGACACAGGGAATAAGTATCAAACATGAGGAAAAAGAGGTGCAAAAAGGCATAGAAAGCCAAGAAACCAGCTGAAATTCATCAGAATTTAGGAAGCCATCCCATCCATCAACAGTGCAAATTAATTTCAACTGGTTAAGTCCTGACTTGATAGCCTTTAAAAAGGTCTGTGAATATCATATTGTCACACCACAAAGAATGAGTAGAAGCAAAGAGCTCTCTCTAGACCTTCACAACCTTATTGTTGCAAAACTTAATGATGACATTGGTTACAGGTGCATTTCTATACTGCTGAATGTTCCAGTGAGCACTGTTGGAACCATCATTCAAAAGTGGAAATAACATCATTTTATCATAAACCGGCCACGACCAGGAGCTCCTCACAAGATTTCTGACAGAGGAGTCAAAAGAATTATCAGAAGAGTTATCCAAGAGCCAAAGACCACTCGTGGGACTTCCGGTTATGGCTGCCACGTAGGACGGACGTGTCTCGCTCTGCTCTGCTCCTGGAGAAAAAAAATCGGCAAATAACTCTCTCATTTGGGACAGAACGTATCCCAGCATTTGGGCGAGGATATGTCGGCGAAGCCTAAGGCTGGAAAACCAGGAAAAGGAAAAAGCGAGCCGCCGAAACAGTCCAAATTTACGGACTTTCAGGTCTGTGACGCAGCAAACAAAACTCCATATATGGCGGAGGAGGCTGGCGGCGGTGCGATGTCTGCGGGGAATGGCGCAGATGCGCTGATGGCTGCCATGAGTTCAATGAGAGCGGACTTTTCCTCTAGATTTGATGGGATTATGACAGCGTTGGAAGGAATAAGAAAGGAATTGGGTGACTGTGTAGAACGAACGGCGCAGATGGAGCTCCGTCTCGCTAGTGCTGAAGATGACGTCACCCGTCTTCAATTAAAGGTGCGCACTTTGGAAAAAACAAATAAATCTCTGGAAGATAATATTTTGGATTTGGAATCTCGGTCGAGACAGAATAATTTGAGGCTGGTGGGTCTTCCAGAGGAATCAGAAGGTCGGGACGTATGTTCCTTTCTGGAAAAGTGGATTCCGGAGGTGCTGGGCAGCGAGGAGTTGCAATCAGCAGTGGTTCTGGAAAAAGCACATTGTATTGGCCCACGGAGAGATAAGGGACCGCCGAGGACCTTAATTATGAAGTTTCTTAGCAACAGAGACAGGATGAAGATCTTCAACGCTGCACGTGCTAAAGGAGAGATTAAACACCAGGACCAGCAGGTGCGGTTCTACCCAGATTTGGCCACAGGAATCCAGCAATTGAGGAAGCAGTTTGATCCCATACGTAAGGAGCTGCGCAACCTTGGGATTCGTCATGGTGTAATCTATCCTGCGAGACTGCTGACCACGTATGAGGGCAGAACCCACATCTTCAAGACCCCAGAGGAGGTGCAGGAGTTCATCAAGAAGATCAAAGAAGAAGAAGAGACTGGTGGGAGCTAAGCATGAACAAAATATAAGGTAGAATAATTAAGCATTTGCACAGGCATCTGACTGACTTGAAGTAAATAGTAAGTTTACAAAATATAGATTGTATTATATATTAAAAAAACAAAACAAAAACAAAACAAACAAAAAAAAAAAAACTATGATGTACAAAGTTGTTAAAAATTTTGGAGTTAAGTTGGAAAACTACAGAGGAGAGTTAATGTTACGTCATTAAAAGCAGTAGAGTTAGGGTGATTGGGAGGATGAAGAAGGAGTGGCTTAGGCTGTTCCCCTTGGGTGTGGAACGGTCGATGGCTATATCGGGAGACAGAATTTTTCTTTTGATTTTGGGGGGTTTGCCACAAGTGTGGGAAGGGGAAATTTGTTTGTGTGTAGTTTGTAGGATGAATGTTCAACCACTCATGTTTTTGCTTCTCTGTATGAGCATGTTTACACTGCAAGGTAATCCTAAACTCTCTATTGATCATGGACCAAAGTGTTAATCTTAATTTAACTTCATGGAATTGCAGAGGTCTACAAAATTTAAAAAAACTTAAACAAGTTATGAATAAAATAAAGGACATGGGTTCAAGAATTGTGTTTTTACAAGAAACTCATCTGATAGAGGAGGATGTTAAAAGAATTAGGAGTAGATGGCAGGAAAGTGTATTCACCTCTTCATTTTCATCCCGAGCCAGGGGAGTTATGACTCTCATACATAAATCAGTTCCTTTTCAGGTGAAAAATGTAATTGGAGACAAATTTGGAAGATATGTAATCATTCAAGGTTCTTTGCTATTAGAAAATATAAATCTTGTGAACTTATATGGTCCCAATATAGATGATCAGAAGTTCTTTGCTAATTTATTTCTCATCTTATCATCACTTACAGGGCAACATATAATAGCAGGGGATTTTAACTGTACATTGAATCCAGGTGTGGATAGATCAACAGGACTGGATTGTACGCACATTGGATGTAGGATGACTATTAATCATTTTATGAAAGAATTGAGATTGTTAGATATATGGAGAGAAATGAAACCACAAGTTAAAGCCTATTCTTGTTATTCCAGTACCTACAAGACATTCTCACGTATTGATTATTTTTTGATTTCCACAGAATTAAGGTCCAAGATTCAAAACTGCTTTTATGATAACATCGTGATTTCTGATCATGCACCCTGTTGTCTAATATATGTAGATAAAAAATTGACAAAGGAATCAGGTAGATGGCAATTTCAGCATAAATGGCTTCAGGATGAGGAATTTGTCAAGTATATAGAAAAACAGATAGACGAGTTCTTTGACATCAATACTACACAAACATCAGCATGTGTAAAGTGGGAGGCTTTCAAAGCTTTTATTAGGGAACATATTATTAGTTATACAGGATCAAAATCTAAGAAGACTCGAGAGGAGAGAGCTAAATTGGAACATAAAATAAAAAGTCTTCAGGAAAAAGTGTATGCAGGAAGTGACCCAAGGTTGGAGAATGAATTACTGATTTTGAGAGCTGAATACGACAAAAAATCAGCGAATAGAGCTGCCTCGAGTCTTCTAAGATTGAAACAATCTTTTTATGAACAAGGTGAAAAATCAGGAAAATTATTAGCATGGCAGATTAAACAATTGGAAATTAAAACACCAATTACCAGTATTATAAGTAACGGACAGGTAGTTATAGATCCTTTAGAAATTAATAGAGCCTTTAGAGATTACTATGAAAAATTATATGATACCAAAAATGAACCTGATTTAACAAAACTAAATGGGTTTTTGAACGAACTATCTATACCGTGTATACCAAATGAAAACAGGGAGATATTGGAGTCTAAAATTAGTCAAGAAGAAGTTGGGCTAGCCATTGATAATATGAAATCAGGAAAAAGTGCAGGACCAGATGGTCTTCCAGTTGACCTTTATAAAAAATTTAAGAATAAATTAATAAAACCTTTTTTGGAAATGGTTTTAGAAGCATTTCAAAATAATAATTTACCATCATACATAAATAATGCCTTAATTATACTGCTGCCAAAACCAGGTAAGCCCTCTAATAAATGTGAAAATATGAGACCAATAAGCCTATTAAACGCCGACCTTAAGATAATCTGTAAAATTTTAGCAAGACGAATACAAGAAATTTTACCAAATATTATTAATCGAGATCAGAATGGCTTTATAAAGGGTAGACAAGGCTTCCATAATGTAAGAAGACTATTTAATATTATTTATTTTAATAAAGAAGCACCGGATACAGCTCTCCTATCATTGGACGCCGAAAAGGCCTTTGATAGAGTTGAATGGCCCTTTCTTTTTGAAGTCCTACAAAGGTTTGGACTTGGAAATAATTTCATAAAATGGGTTCAAATAATATACAATAATGCTACAGCAGAAATCCTAACAAATAACAATATTTCAAAACCAATAAAAATCAATAGAGGATGTCGACAAGGCTGTCCACTTTCACCTTTACTGTTTACTATGGCAATTGAACCTTTAGCGATAGCGATACGTTTACACTCACAAATATATGGAATTAAAGTTGGACCAACAGAACATAAAATCTCCCTGTACGCCGATGATATAATTTTGTTTATGTCGAATCTAAAAAAATCAATTCCAACCTTGTTGAATTTAATAAAGAATTTTGGGGAAATATCAGGATATAAAATAAATAAAACTAAATCTTCAATATTAATGCTAAATGAGACCCAGAGAAATTACCCAGCCCCTGAGGTAAATCAATTCAATGTTGTAAATCAGTTTAAATATTTAGGAATCCAAATTATGCCTAAGCTAGAATCAGTCGCCAGTGTCAACTATGAAGCCTTAATGTCAGATATCAATGAGTTAACTCAGAGATGGATGTCACTACCAATGTCGATGATCGGGAGAATCAATATACTTAAAAGTAATATTTTACCTAAAATACTTTATTTATTTCAATACATTCCCTTATCACCACCTTTAGATCTATTCTCAAGAATAAAAAAAAAGTTAGTGGAATTTATATGGAACAACAGGAGGGCTAGATTACGTTTGTCTTTATTATATTTACCATTTGATCGTGGAGGTCTGAAATGTCCAAATTTTATGTTGTATTATTGGTCGGCACAACTGAGGTCTATGACATATTATTTTTCATCAAATGATCTCCCTCACTGGACTGAAATGGAATCATACAATTTACCTTTACCTCTTCCCATATTCATATACTCAGATTCGGCAAAAAAATTACAAAAACAAGTTAAAAATCCATTTGTAAAGCATATGATCAAAATATGGTGTGAAGCTAAAAACTATTTAAAAGAACCACAGTTATTGTCACAATTTAGTCCAATATGGGGTAATCAATATTTTAAACCAGGGAGAGCGGACGCTGTATTTAAAGTATGGAATTTAAAAGGGATACAAAAGATTCAGGATTTATATTTGCCATGTGCAGACAACATAATGTCTTTTGAAGAGCTGAGGATCAAATTTAATCTCAATAGAACACATTTTTTTAAATATCTCCAACTTAGAAACTTTATTCGATCAAATCAAAATAAAGCTCTCACTCGACCTATTTATTCATCCTTGGAAAAAATGATGATGAAAGATAGTAAAAGAAAGGGTATTATTTCAGAGTTTTATAACTCATTGACACTATCTTCAAGTGAAAATTCACTGAAAAGATTAAACTACTGGAAAGAAGATCTGCAAATTGAAATTTCAGAGGAACAATGGGAATTGGCTTGTACAGAAGCTCAAACCAAATCAATAAATGCACGCCTTAAATTGATACATTTCAAATGGTTAATGCGGATGTATGTTACACCGGAGGAGTTAAATAGATATAACAAAAATATACCAGATACATGCACAAAATGCATGGAAAGTAAAGGAACCCTATTTCATTGTTTATGGGAATGTAGATTAATAAGAATGTTTTGGGAGGAGGTGAGGGTAACAATTGAAAAAATAATCTCAAAACAAATCATATTGAATCCTAAACTGTTTTTGTTGGGTCTGTACCCAGAAAAGCATAATTTCAATAAAAGTGAAAGAACATTCATAGACCTCAGTTTGCTTAATGCCAAAAAATGTATTGCACTATTATGGAAAAAGACTCATAGACCAGATGTGACTCAGTGGTTAAGACAGATGTTAACAAACCTTCCATTAGAAAGAATAACATATATACTGAAATCAAAGGAAATTGTGTTTGAGAATATATGGAGACCTTTTATTGATTATGTAAAAAATTTAAACATAACTCTTGAAGAAGAAGGTGAATGATGTGTGTGGACCTTGTAAATTCCAAACTGGTGAACATAATATGTATACTAATGTATTGGATTGTCTAGACTAAACAGAGGAGCATTGTTGAAGACTTGATTTTGTTGGTGGTTGTTGGTGTTTTTAGGGCATTTTTTTTTTTTTGTAGTACTTTAGTGTTAGTGTTTGTTTGTATCATGTTTGTTAAAAAAAAAAAAAGGTTCAATAAAGATATTGTGGAAAAAAAAAAGACCACTCGTGGAGAGCACCAGAAAGACCTGGAGGTAGCAGGTACTGCTGTTTCAGAGAAAACAATAAGTAATGCACTCAACTGACATGGGCTCTATGCCCATTCATCTAACAAGACTCCATTGCTGGAAGAAAAGCATGCTGAAGCTAGTTTAAAGTTTGCTGTACAACATTTGGACAAGCCAGTAAAATACTGGGAGAGTATAGTCTGGTCAGATAAGACCAAAATTGAACTTTTTGGATGCCATAACACACAGCATGTTTGGAAGAGAAATGCCACTGCACATCCCATCATGGTGTAGGGGTGTTTTTCAGCACATGGTATAGGCAGACTTCATATAATTGAAGGAAAGATGAATGGACAAATGTACAGAGACATCCTTGTTAAGAACCTGTTGCCATCTGTCAAGATGCTGAAGATAACACGAGGGTGGACATTTCAGCAAGACAATGATCCCAAACACACAGCCAAGGAAACTCTCAACTGGATCACGAGAAGGGAAATAAAGCTATTAGAATGGCCCAGTCAGTCACCTGACCTGAATCCAATTGAAAATCTATGGAACGAACTGGAGATCAGAGTTCATAGAAGACACCCATGGAACCTTCAAGATTTGAAGACAGTTTGTGTAGAAGAATGGGCTAAAACCACTCCTGAGCAATACCTGTGCATAGTTTCTCCATACAGGAGGTGTCTGAAAGATGTTATTACCAACAAAGACTTTTCTACAAAATATTAAATCAATTTCACCAAGCGTGTTCAATACTTATTCCCTGTGCCATTCCATTTTATTAAATATAACTGTTTTGTGAACACAGCTGCCTTGATTTCTGTGTATGTATGGATTACTTGGGCTGTTAGTGATATTTGGTGAAAATTTCAGGTCAATGGCTCCATCAGAAATATATTTAATGAGAAAAATGTTGACGTGTTCAATACTTATTTTCCCCACTGTAACTAAGCAAAGTGTCTTTTTTCCTTTGCTTAACAGAACTCACAATATCAAGCAATCAAGTTTATCCACATGGGTAGAAATGTTTCAGTTTACCACACACAGTTAATACTTGTTCACTCAATGAGCTTGATTTTACACCTGCAGAGTTCAGACTGGAAGTGTTTATCCCCCCCCCCCCCCCCCCCCACACACACACACACACACTTTCCTGAATGAATGAATGAATGAATGAATTTATTTCGGATAGTACATTACAGGTTAAAAGAAACTGTATAATATAACAACAAGGTCAAATTAGACAAAGACTCCTTCTACTATACAATTCCACGTGAGTTATCCGAAATGGGTGATGGCTGAAGCCGCAGCTTATATTGCCCACCCATATTCCATCCAAGAATTCAAAGGAGAAAAAAGAGAAAACAAGACAAGAGCGATTACAATTTAAAACAAGGCTAAGACAAAATATGACTGAGAGAAAAAGAAAACTGAGCTAGTCTAAGTTAAGCGGTTACTATTCAAAAACAAATCTAAGACATAGTGTCACAGAGAAAAAAGAAAAACTAAGCTATAACACAACACAGGCTGGAAATGTCAATCCTTATGTGAGTTTACATGTCGTCTTGTAAATATGTTTGGAGTATTTCTTCCTTTAGTTTTTGTTTAAATTGTCCAAGCTTTGTACATGATTTTAATTCAGGTCCAAAATCGTTCCATAATCTGACACCTTGCACTGAAATACAGTGTTGCTTGGTAGTTGTTCTCACTGTAGGCTTTTGAAATATACATGTTCCTCTGAAGTGATATCGTTTCTCCCTTGCTTGGAACAACTTTTGGATATTTGCGGGCAGTGATAGATTCTTCACTTTGAACATTATTATTGCGGTTTTAAAGTCGATCAGATCTTTCAACTTGAGAGTTTTTTGTTTAAGAAAAAGTGGGTTTGTTGGTTCCCTGTAAGCTGCTTTGTTGATTATTCTAATAGCTCTCTTTTGAAGCATAAAGAGTGGATATATGTTTGTTTTATATGTATTTCCCCATACTTCATTACAATATGTGCTTAAGGTGGGCCTACTTTTATTCGGTTATCTCCTTTTTATCTCTGCTCGCTGCAGTGTAGATTTGTCTGTGAGCATGCAGGACGCGCTGAGCTGCTATTCAGACTTCAGCAGCAGCAGCAGCACATTAACATGACAAATACTCAAATGTGTGTGATACAACCATTTTATGTATTAGATGCATTAGAAAATTGATTTAGATATATCTCAAAATTGATTGAGTTCAACGTATTGATAAGTTAAAGCTTCTATATAAATCTGAAGACAATCCAATCAGAAATGTGAACGCTAGAGTGGTGACAACATGTTGTCAAATGAACAGACGAACGAACAGACAAACAAAATCAAATGAATGAACAAAGACAAATGAACAAATAGCTGAACAGGTCAAAAACATTTTCCCTACACAACTTCATTGTATGGCGTATAATATTAATAATAATAATGAATAAAAATAAAAGCGACTGCTCGTTTTACAAATTACTTTCAGAAAAAAATAAGCCAAAGGCAAGGGAAATAAGTGAAATTGGCAACTCAGACCCAGGACATGTTGCAAATCTCTATCAGCCAAATGTGACTTTAACATAACATCTCCCATCAGCTCTCTTTCTGTTGGATTATTGTTCCATCCCTCAGACACCTCAATACTGGATTGTAAATATTCAACACACTGGATATTTATGATTTGAGATTTGGCTTCAGAATTCTTCTGAGCAGAATGGATCACTTGTAACCACCACAAACCGCAGAAAAATCTGACAAGGTAATGAGCAGGACCACCAAGATGATTTGGACTTTCCCTATGATTGTCTAAAGGGGATAATCAAGCCCAAAACTGCCTAGAGTATCTTGTAGTGTGTGGCTGGTTTAAGTGTTGCAGACATGTTTACCAACATAAAATTTAAGAGGAAAATGGGAAAAAGATTTTTTTTTTTTAAACAGCTGTTGATTAGGAACAGATGACTGTCAAGAAGAAAGGAACTGTTATTTTATGGTACAGGTACATGGTAGTTTTAAACTGTTTTCATTTGTTGATGTTAGCGATTTCATAACATGGCCCAAAGTCAGATGCAACCAGTCACTCAATAACACCTGTGCATAAGACACGGAACTGTGCAGCAGAGGGTGAAAATAAACTTTTCTTACCTCTGATTAATTCGCCGTTCATCTTCACTCCCAAAATCCTGCAAAAGAGATAAGAGAATTTATGTTAAAAACAGCAGGCAAAGGAAGAGCCTGTGGGTATTTAGAATAGAATAGAACAGAACAGAATAGAATAGAATAGAATAGAATAGGCTTTATCGTCATTGTACAGTTGTACAGCACAACAAAATTGTGGGTGCTCTACCAGGCTACTGCGCAATAAAGTAAGAAAAGGATTAGATAAAACACAGTTACAGAACACACGACTGAAATAAAAATGGCCCAGGACTATGGAAATATACACAGGTACGGTAGTGGCTTCACAGACGAAACAATATATAAAAGTGTGGAGTGCAGAACACACAATTGGACACACGACTGAATAAAATGGCCCAAGGATTATGGAAAATATACACAGGTATGGTAGTGGTTTCATGGATGGGTCAGTATCCATGAAAGTGTGGAGTGCAAAGACAGGTGTGATTGTTATGATAACTGAAAAGGTCCTCAGTTCTGTGCATGTGAGCGTTCGGAGGGAGGGGGGGTGAGGCCTCTGACTGTCAGCAGTTCGGATGGCCCAGGGGAAGAAACTGTTTGTCAGTCTGGAGGTGTGGAACCTGATTGATCTGAACCGTCGTTCAGAGGGAAGCGGCTCAAATAGGTGGTGGGCGGGATGTGAGGGGGTCTCCTGTGATGGCGCTGATCTTTCTGAGACAGGATGATCTGGAGATGTCCTCCAGGGAGGACAGAGGGCCACCGATGATTTTTTGAGCGGTGTTGATGACCCTCCGTACAGCATTCTTGTTCTCGGCCGTGGAGCTGGCATACGGGACGCTCTCCACTGAGCAGCAGTAGAAGTCCAGCAGCAGCTTTTGGTCCAGGTTGTTCTTCCTCAGGACACGGAGGAAGGGCAGCCGCTGCTGGGCTTTCTTCACCAGGGCCTTGGTGTTGACAGACCAGGAGAGGTCAGAGGAAATGTGGATACCCAGGAACCTGAAGGTGGGGACGGTTTCCACACAGTCGCCATTTATGAGGAGGGGTGTGTGGTCCTATCTGTACTTCCTGAAGTCCAGTATGAGTTCTTTGGTTTTTTGATCATTCAGTTTCAGGTTGTTCGCTTGGCACCACTGTAGCAGATTCTCTACCTCCGCCCTGTATGCCTTCTCATCGTCATCGGTGGTGAGCCCAACCAAGGTGATATCGTCAGCATACTTCACGATGGCGGTGGTTGGGTGGGTTGGAATGCAGTCAAAGGTGTAAAGGGAGTAAAGTAGTGGGCCTAGCACACAACCCTGGGGGGGGAGCCAGTGCTAACAGAGTGCAGAGGAGGAAACCAGGAAACTTCTAGCTGTGTGGCAACAGTGTTAACCACCTCACTAAATAACAGGGGTTTTTTTTAAATGATGAAAGCAAACCCCTTCCCAGAATTTCCTGAAACCAACATTATATCTCGAGACATGACATAAATACCGGAGCTTCATCAGCCTGGTAAAGGAATGGCATATGGTCAACTGAACACTGGCTATACATGTTCCTCATAGCTTCAGTCACACATATCCACAAAAGTGAAAGTCCATCCAGTGACATGTAACGTGTAGTATCAGAGGGTGTTATTTTTAAAGTCATTTAGGCAAAACAGTGAAAAGCCTGGAAAATTCTAAAACAGGCTAGCACTACTACTTGACCAAGGGTACATACGGCATTTTTGTTTTCCTTTTTGAAGAAAACAACATCAATAACCATATTTGCACTGTTGCTGCAAGTGGAATACACTCCACAGGCAAAAAAAAGGAAGGCTGCCTACTGTATCTGCACAGCCCATAAACCACTGAATGACAGGATGAGTGCCCATAAATGTGAAATAATCTCATATGGGGAGCTGCTTTGTGCCCTCATAGCCAGCATCCCTTCATCCCTGTTTTTCTCCTCTTCCTACAGTAGTAGTACTCCTCCTCCTCCACCCCACCCACCCTGCATGAGTAGATGACATCATGGCTGCAGCAGATTTCTAACAGCTTTATGTCACACCTCAGCACAACTCTACCAACAGCACCAGCATACAAGGATGAAACAAAAACAACACCCTTTTTAAAATGAGCCAAGCCACTTGTTGCTGTTAACAAGGTTATGGCATTTAACTACACCACAGTCTTCCTTGGCTATCCTGTAAAAACCATGGCGCGTCTTTGCCACTTGAAAAAAAAAACAAAACAAAACAAGGCTAAAAACGCATGACAGTGGTTATAAGTAAACACAGCTATACAGTAGATGCCACTCCTGGCTTGTTTGATATTGGTTGGATAAATTGAGCTTTCATGCGGTTAATAACTGTTAATTAGCGCCCTCGCCTGGCTACGTGTAATTTAATTTGAAAACAGTAGAGCAGGGGTGTCCAACCATGTGCCACTGAGGGCCAAGATCCTGCAGCTTTTCTCTTCTCCCCAGTCTCTTCAGCAGGTGTTTTCACTTATCAGCAATCAGTGGGAAGAAATTCAGTGAAATCTGCTGTTGGAGACACTGGTTGGAGGTGAAGCCTGCAGGGTCTTGGCCCTCCATGGCACATGACCCCTGCAGTAAGGGAACTTGTTTTTAAGGGCGCATTCATACGGCCACTGTTTGGTCTGGACTAAGTGACTAAATGGCATCTTTTTTCGAAAAAAAAAAAACAAAAACAAAAACACTTGTTTGTTTCAGTGGCAAGAAAAACTGTATTTGCAACAAACTGTGACCAACATCAAAAATAATATAAATGTATTAAGTATAAGCAATTTGCTCTGTTTGCCCGACTGACATTTTATATTTAACAATTATTAGTGGGTGGAGGGACACAAGGGGTATCCTGTATGCAGGCTGCTGTTTGTAATTTTCTGTCTATAAAATATAAAAAATGATAAATACGAGATTAAATATGTATGATTATAATAGCAGCAGTGGGGTAGAAGCTTTCTTACGTTTTTATATTGTTTATATTCTTTGCCAAATTGCCTGTTCCATAATGTTCAATGTTAAAAAATGTTCTTTTCAGTGTCAGCCACTCAGACCATAAACAGTCAAGGTAAACACCATCTCCAGCTAATATCATTCAGACAGTAGCAGCCACACAAAGACAAGACTAATAAATTTAACATGAGTTGAGTTTTAATAATTTAACAGCATGCGAGGAAAATATGTAAGCGATAAATTGGCGGTGATATCATAAGGCGAAGGTGTTTACCAGCTAGCATTAGCGAGCAGCCTAGCATAACACAGTTAAGTAACGGTGCTAATTTAGCTACAATCAGCGGGCCTTCCTCTTTTTCTGCAGCGTCCACACTTGGAGCATCGCTTCACTTCACCCGGTAATGCACTGACCTCCCCTGGGGTTGTGGTTGCTGTGCTGCCGGTGGACGCGGCGCTCGGGGTCGGGGACCGCTGCAGAGTAACCAACGCCATGGCTGGAAGATGAAGCACCGGCCGGCCGCTGTGGCCTGGTGAGCTGCTGCTAGCCGCCGGGCTAACGGTGCTCACAGCCGGCAGAAGGCGGATGGTGATTGGAGGGAGAGGAGCTGTAGTAGTATTTTATCCCACAGGCAAGCTCCTCTGGGCAGGAAGTCCTGCCTTCATCCATCCTGGCGACGCTTCTGTGTTACTACAGTATAATAATAATAATTATTATTATTATCAGAGGGACAGCTCAAGTTGAGCAGTTTGGAGACAAAGTAAGAGAGGCAAGGCTGAGATGGTTTGGACATGTGCAGAGGATGGATAGTGGATATACTGGACAAAGGATGTTGACGATGGAGCTGCCAGGCAGGAGGACAAGAGGAAGACCACAGAGAAGATTCATGGATGTAGTGAAGGAGGACATGGGTTGCTGTTAGAGAGGAAGATGCAAGGGATTGAGTGGAGGCAGAGGATCCAGCGTGACGATCCCTTTAAAGGGAGCAGCCAAAAGAAGATTCTTATTACAGTGTGGCTGCTGCGTGGTTGCCTCGTGTGCGATTTGAGGCGATGATTTTCTTAGTGTTGGCAACAAGAAAAGCAGCATTGTTGTTGACATGTGAAAAAGCAGCAATCAAATCTGTCCAATTTTTGGTCTAATGTTAAGTATAAAATATGATGTAAAGCTGGAGAATGAGAGCCCTCCTGTTTAAAGTGACACTCTGGCAAAAATCTTTTTTTTTCTTTCTGTTGTTAACATGTCTCTAACATGCTTCTTGTGATATACAAGACATCAAGAGCAAAATCATTCCAAAGTCCAAACTCCCAAGTATGTGTTTCAGACTGCTTGACTTTGGAGAAGAACATACCTTCAGTTAGGTTAATTGGCATTAAACTGGGGATTCTAACTTGTCCTTAGGTATGACTGTGAAACTGAATGGTTGTCTGTCTCTCTGTGTTGGCCCTGCGATGGACTGGCGATCTGTCCAGGGTGTACCCTGCCTCTCGCCCAAAGATGCTGGGATAGGCTCCAGCCCCCCCCCCCCCCGCAACGAAAAGGATTAAGAAGAAGAAGATGGATGGATGGATGGATGGATAGTTGGATAGGTTGAGGTAGCAGCAGAGAGAGAGAGGTGGGGGACGATTTGAATGTAGCTGTGCAAGACCATGGTCTTGCTAGGGGCGGTCCTAGCTTGTGTGGATGGAGCGTCTCCCTGGTGCCCCCCTCCCAACTTCAATCTAAAGACTGACCTTTCTTGTTTTTCTTGATGCAAAATTGTCAATGACATCATCATATTGTGACGTTGTGAGGGTTCACACAAGAAGGGAGAGATGACTGTGATGAGAACAGGCTTTATTTAACACACTCCTCAACACAGACAGGAGGGGAGGTCATTCACACAGACCCCCGTCTCACTGAGGGTGACACAAACACATGATCAGCCACTGCTCTGACTCTTCTTATAACACTGCTGTGTCATTATAACGCAGCCATAATGACACAGCAATAACACTTAGAACACACAAATAATAACACTCTTTGAATCCTCCGCTGCCAAAGCATGCCAGGAGAATCCCCGCCCCCCTTAACACAGCCTTGACGTTACACTGTCCCCCCCGGACTGGTTTCTGTCCCCAGAATAATAAAAGTCCAGTTCAAAAGTCCAACACGAATCCGTCCAGGTGTCGGGGCGGCCTCCGTTGTCGACAACCATCACGTACAGGCCCGCTAGTGTTCATCTGTGCCTCGGTCGGAGTATCTGGTCAGGATGAAGGCCCCGGCTCGACCACCCATGGGGCGGATGGCTGGTACGGGGCGAGACAGTTGCGGTGGAGTACCACGACCCGGTCTCTTTTCTGCAGCCTCACCCTGTACACCACATTCGACAGTCGCTGTAGGACCTCGCACTGTCCCGACCAATGGCTCGCCAGTTTTGGTGACAGTCCCCTTTTTTGCTCCGGGCAGAAAACCCACACTCGATCTCCTGGTACAAAGTCCCTCCCCTGGCAGCGGGAGTCATATGCCCGCTTCAGCTGGCTCCCTGCCACCACCAGGGCCTCCCAAGCCAGTCCATGCACCGTGTGGAGACGTTCCCTCAAGCAAAACAAATAATCCAACCCCGGTTTGCCCTCCACCTCTGGCTCCGGGGGATGGCCGAATACCAAATCCACTGGTGTGCGCAGCTCACGACTAAACATCAGCACTGCAGGAGTACACTGGGTGGATTCCTGTGCTGCCATCCGGTACGCCCACAGAACAAAGGGCAGATGCAGGTCCCAGTCTCGCTGTCGCTGGTCCACTAGGACAGCAAGCTGGGTGGTAAGGGTCCGGTTGAACCGTTCGACCAGGCCATTGCTCTGTGGATGCAGCAGGGTGGTCCGGGTCTTCCGGATGCCCAGCCGCTTGCAGACCTTCTCAAAGACCTCTGCCTCGAAGTTCCGACCCTGATCGCTGTGCAGCTCCTCCGGTGCGCCAAACCGACAAAACATCTCGTCCACCAGTTTTGATGCTGTGGTGGTGGCGCTCTGATCAGGGACCGTGTATGCCTCTGGCCATTTGGTGAAATAATCCATTGCAACCAACATGTAGCGGTTCCCCCGGTCCATGGTCGGGAAAGGGCCCAGAATGTCCACTCCTACCCGCTCCATCGGTGCTCCCACCCGGTACTACTGCAAGGGGGCGTGGGATTGCTGAGTCGGCCCCTTCTGAGCCGTGCAGGTGTTGCAGCGATGGACGTGGAGCTCTACATCCTGGTGGCATCCGGGCCAGTAGAACCAGGCTCGAAGACGCTGCAGAGTCTTCGTCACCCCGAAGTGGCCCACTCTTACCGCCCCGTGGACCAGCTGGAGTACGTTGGGCCGGAGCCACTGGGGAACCAGCAGCTGCCAGACGTGACGCTGCCCAGTTGGAGTCTGCCACCGCCGATACACAACACCCTCTTGACAGCGGAGATTGGCCCACTGGGAGTGTAAAGCCTTGATCTCTGGGTCCAGTTCAGACACAGCCTCCCAGGCGGGCCGCTGGCCCACGTCCAGCCACTGCCAAACCCGGGAAATGACCAGATCTCTGTCCTGCTTGCTCCGCAGCTGCTGCGCGCCGAGGGCCTCCGTGATGTCATCGCTGGGGAGAGCTGCCTGATTACCCGAGGAGGAGCTGTGTGCCGCTGTGTTATTCCTGCTCACAGCGGTCCAGAGAGCAGCAGCCCGTGGGACGGCTTGGTCTCGGTCCTCTGCCCGCTGGCAGTGCCGACAGTCCTCCACAGCACAGGGACACTGAGACAGTATGTCAGTGTTGGCATGGAGGCGTTCTGCCCGATGCACAAACAGAAAATCATAATCCTGCAGTGCCTCCAGCCATCTCGCCAACTGTCCATCCGGCTCTTTAAAGTTCAGCAGCCAGGTCAGGTAAGCGTGATCCGTCCTGAGCTGGAACCTCCCCCCATACACATACGGGCGAAAATGGGAAAGCTCCTGGATGACAGCCAACAGCTCTCTGCGAGTAATGCAATAATTCCTTTCAGCTCTGCTGAGAGTGCGGCTGAAAAAAGCAACTGCGTGCTCTCCTTGTTCTCCCTCCTGGGATAACACCGCCCCGATGCCCTGGTTGCTGGCGTCCGTGTCCATGATGAAAGGGCGGTTCGGGTCGGGATACTGCAGGATGGGGGCTCCGATGAGCGCTGAGCGAAGCTGGGAAAAAGCAGCAGCACAGTTCTCACTCCACTGAAACACACGCTCCATCAGACATTCAAAGGTGGCCGGGGCATTGCAAAGTCCAGACGGCATCACCTTGAACTGATACAGTCCCTGCCCGATGGAGAAGGCTGTTTTCTGGCGGGCCTCAGGTGGCAGCTCTAACTGCCAATAGCCGCTGCGGCGGTCCAGCGAGCTGAACCAGCTGGAGCCGGTGAAGCAATCCAGCGCGTCATCGACGCGGGGCAGGAAGTAGGAATCCTTGGAGTGACGTCATTCAGGCGCCGGTAATCCACACAGAACCACCACGAACCGTCCTTCTTCCGACCCAGCACCACCGGCGCCTCCCAGGGGCTGCTGGAGGGCTCAGTAATGTCTGCCTCCAGCATTTCCCATATTTTTTGTTCTGCTGCTGCCCACCTTGAGGCAGACGACGGGGGTGGAGCCAGATCGGCCTGGTCTCACTGGTGTCGATCCCATGCTGCACCAAGCTGGTTCGGGTGCACTCCTCATCCTTGGTAGCGAAGATGTCCATGTAGCAGTCCAACAGCTCCTGCAGCTGGCGTCTCTTTCCCGATTCCAGTCCGCTGCAGTTCTGCTGGAACAATTCCTCAACCGCCTGCTGTGTTTCTGCTGACACCTTGACCCGCTCTGCTATGGCCCTCCCCCTTGCTGTCTCTATCGGTGGTCGCGCTCCCTCTGCTCGTGTTGATGGCGCCGTTGTGTTCAGTTCTTGCGGTGACCCGCCCAGTTCGGTCCGTCCTGGTGGCCCCTTGATCACGCAGGCCCCCGGGTTCCCCCTCTGGGTTCCGCTGCAGAGCGTGATGGTCCGAGCCCCCAGCAGGAGGGACGATCTGGCGGTGTCAGTTTTTAAGATAAGATAAGATAAGCCTTTATTAGTCCCACAATGGGGAAATTCCAGGATTGCAAGAGCACAGGGATAGCAACACTCAGAGCAATAATTAAGAAGATAAGAAAAATAAAAATCAGAGCAGTGAATATACATACTTACACATAAATATATAAATATACATACACAGTGCAGAGCATTGTAGCTAGATGGAATAAACAGCATAACCGTCTACTTAGTTATCTTACATAGTATGATTATGTACCCATACATACTGTCACCCTCCGTAGCGACTGATATTGTCCTAGTTGTATACTGGAGGGGACCATTTGTGTAAGTCTATTGCGTCTTTTGCATTCAATACTATTAGGTCGTCACGTTTTTTTGCTATCTCTGCGAGCAGCCCTGCTTAGGTTATACAGTCTGACAGCCGTAGGTAGGAAGGACCTGCGAAACCTCTCGGTTGCGCACCTAGGATGATATAGTCTGCTGCTAAATGAGCTCCTCAGTGCGTTCAGTATGTCCTGCATAGGGTGGGACTCAGACTCCAGCAGAGATGACAGTTTATCCACCATCCTTCTCTCTCCTATCTCCTCCACTGGGTCAAGGCATTTCCCCAGGACAGAGCTAGCTTTCTTGATCAGTTTGTTCAGTCTTCCTATCGGCTGCTGTAATGCCGTTGCCCCAGCAGACCACTCTAAAAGTGATGGCTGATGCCACCACCGTGTCGTAGAATGTCTTCAGCAGCACCCCTTGTACACCAAAAGACCTGAGCCTCCTCAGTAGGAACAGCCTGCACTGTCCCTTCTTGTAGAGTGCGTCGGTATTGTGTGACCAGTCTAGTTTATTGTTCAGATGAACACCAAGGTACTTGTAGGATGTCACCATCTCAATGTCTGTTCCCTGTATGTTTACTGGTGCTGTGAGGGGTTGTCCTTGCCTGCGGCAGTCCACCACCAGCTCCTTAGTTTTCCTCGCGTTGATCTGGAGGCAGTTCCAATGGCACCAGTCCACGAAGTCCTGGATAAGTCCTCTGTACTCAGCTTCATCTCCGTTGGAGATGAGGCCGACGATCGCAGAGTCGTCAGAGAACTTCTGTAGATGGCAGTGTGTTGTGTTGTGTGAGAAGTCCGCAGTATAAAGGGTGAACAGGAAGGGAGCCAAAACCGTTCCCTGGAGGGCCCCCGTGCTACCGATGATCGTGTCAGACACACAGTCTTGGGTTCTCACAAACTGTGGCCGGTTAGTGAGGTAGTCCAGGATCCATGATGACAAGTGCTGGTCCACCCCTGCGTACAGCAGCTTGTCCTTCAGGATCATCGGTTGGATGGTGTTGAAAGCACTGGAGAAGTCAAAGAACATGATCCTCACCACATTCCCGGGCTTCTCCAGGTGGGACAAGGAACGGTGAAGGAGGAAGATCACTGCATCCTCCTGCCCAATGCCATGCTGGTAGGCGAACTGGAGTGGATCCATCGCTGGTCCCACCAGGGGGCAGAGGTGAGCAAGGAGCGGTCTCTCCAGGGTCTTCATCATGTGAGACGTCAGGGCCACTGGTCTGTAGCTGTTCAGATCTTTGGGGTGGGAAGTCTTTGGTACAGGTACCACACAAGATGTTTTCCACAACTGTGGTACCCTCCCCAGCTTCAGGCTCAGGTTGAAGATGTGCTCCACAATCCCACACAGCTGGTCTGCACAGGACTTGAGGAGCTTTGCGCTGATGCTGTCCGGTCCCGAGGCCTTCCTCGCCTTGATCTTCTTCAGCTCCGACCTCACCTGGGTCTTAGTGAGGGTCAGGTTGGGGGGCTGTGTGCTAGGAGTGGGGGGGTGTTGGTGGAGTAGGGTGTGGACAGCAGGTCTCGATGACACCCCATGCTGCGAGCAGATCGAGTCCAATAATGCAGGAGTCTTGAATATCAGCCAGCCAGAACAGGTGGTTTGTGTTCTGGCCGGAAACTCCCACCACAAGAACTCACCCCCCTCCCAGTCTGGCGTGCTCACCGGTGGCCATGGTGACGCAGCGCCCGGTGGGTTCCCACCCCTGCGGTTCTGCCTTGTCCGTACCTGGCAGCACTCCGGGTCGTACCAGGGAGATGGTAGAACCGGTGTCGATCAGGGCCCGGATTGGAGTGTTGTCCAACCTGCACTGTAGATACTTCCCGGGCGAGTATCCAATTCAGCCCACACGTGGTGACAGCTCATCGGGGAAAATGTCTGTGGGAGGCGGCAGGTCCCCGTCCATGCCACCCTGCTCTAGTTTAATGTTGGCGAGGGGCCGGTTTGTCGCGGGGGTGGGTGCCGGGCAGTACCGCGTGATGTGTCCTGGCTCCCCGCAGCGGAAGCACCCTTCCTCACGCCGCCATGGCCATCTTCTCCTTGGCTGCGCTGCTGTGGTCCGCAGCAGTTCCTCCTCCTCTTCCTCGCTCTCAGCCATGGCCTGGAAGGCTCTCTGCCTCGGTGCCGATGCATCAGCTGCACAATCCGTTAGCGGTTCCACCTGCTCTGCTTCTGCCACAGCCGTCTCCCAGCTGCTCGCGGCATGAATCCGGATGTGGCTCTGGAGCTGGGCCAGGCAGAGCCCCTGGATGAAGTTCCAGAGGGCGAGCTTCTCCAGTGTCCCCGGCTCGAAATCCGGGTAGCTACGCCATGTCAGCAGCTGTATGTCTGCTGCGTAGGCTCCCAGGCTCTCTCAGCTGCCTTGCTGGCGGTTGGCCAGCTGTTCCTGGGCGTGCTCAGCGTTGGCCGCTCTCCCAAACCGCCTCCGGAGCACTCCTTGCAGCGCTGCCCAGCTGCGACGTTCCTCGGGCTGGAGATCGGACAGCGTGCGGAGACCCCTTTCCTCCAGGGCCAGCGCAACCTGCACGACGGTCTCTTCGGTTGGCCAGCCATTCAGCGCAGCAGCCACCTCGACCTGGACCAGATAGCCATCCAGCAGGGTTTCACCGTTAAAGCGGGAAGTTTGGCCCACTGGTGGATGGGTGGGACGGTCGCCTCTTGGTCGATCGCTGCCCCTGGTTGCAGTGGAATCGCCGGCCTGTCCTGCCCTGAAAAGGGCGGGAAGCGGGGCTGATCTGCTCTGCTTGGCCCGTCCTGCCTTGAGAAAGGCAGAAGGCGGGGTACGCTGGTCCCGTGGGGTCCGCTGCTCCATTCATCCCGGCGAACAACTCCGGGGGTTGGTGTATCAGCTCTGTCGTCCATTCCCAGCTGAGCGATAAACCGCTCCAGCTGCTGAATCTCTGCTCTGATTCTGGCTTCCATCCGCTCCATATCCCACTCCTGATACCAGTGTGACATTGTGAGGGTTCACACAAAAAAGGAGAGATGACTGTGACGAGAACAGGCTTTATTTAACACACTCCTCAACACAAACAGGAGGGGAGGTCATTTACACACACACCCGTCTCACTGAGGGTGACACAAACACATGATCAGTCACTACTCTGACTCTTCTTATAACACTGCTGTGTCATTATAACACAGCCATAATGACACAGCAATAACACTTAGAACACACGAATAATAACACTCTTTGAATCCTCTGCGGCCAAAGCATGCAGGGAGAATCCCCGCCCCCCTTAACACAGCCCCAACATTACAATATGAAAGTTGATCAGCAATGGTGTGGTAAATACTGATGACTGCAAGACCAGTAAAGAGGTTCTTCGTCAATCAATCAATATCATGGTATATAATTGTCACGCCGCGCCGCTCATCAGCGGCGCCACCTGCACACACACCTGCACATCATCAGCGGTGAGGGATTTAAGCCGCCTCGCCCTGGGCTTCGGCCTGAAGCCGTCAGACTTCACTCGCTGGATTGCTGTGAGTTACGTCTTACTCCCCAGCAAGCATCGCGGTAAGAAGCCCTTACCTTTTTCCCTTTCAAGTCTGCTCCCCTGTGCACAGGTGGATTTCCCGGCGGCGGACCTTTCCTCTCCGTCTCCATTCCCTCGCTGCTGCACCGGGCTCTCCAGGTTGCTGTCTACCGGACCTCGTCCTTGCTGTGCCAGCCACCTGCCCATTCCAAGTAAGCTCCTCTCCAACTTGTACATCTCATGTGTTGGTGTGTGCCCGTCACCCTTCTCCCTGTGCTTTTTCCATAGGGTTGTCTGGCTGTACGGTCTCCTGCCTCCGTGCCCGAAGCAGACGCCACCACCAACACATTTACATCTCGCAGACACACATTCATACACCCTTGTTGTTAATAAAGCTATTTGAGCTACTCTGAGCCTGCGTGTGTGTCTCCTGAGCCGTGCATTATGCCAGTACGGCTTCAGCAGAGCGGCTCGGCAGACGGCGGGCTCGCACGCCGACTTACCACTCTCGAGGCTCGAGTGGACCAAATAGCTTATCAGCAACAGGTGATTCTAAACCAGATGATTAGCATAACTAACTGATTGGACCGCTTGGACCCCCAACAGCCGTTCCCCCCGGCTCGTCAGGGTGGCGCGGCTCCTGCCGCTCCAGTGGCCGTCCAGCAGGCTCCGGGAGCACCAACTCGGCTCACGCCCATTCCGACCCCCGCTCTCTTTAGCGGTAAGCTCGGCGGAGCGCGGGGGTTCATAATGCAGTGTGAGTCCGTGTTTTACCGTGTGCCCGGAGACTTTCCTTCAGATCATAGCCGAATTGGTTATATTGGGAATCTCCTAGAGGGACGAGCACTAACCTGGACTTACGCCGTAATGGCGAGGCCCAGTTATGCCACCCTCACTTATGACCAGTTCGTGAGACGCTTCCTGGAGGTCTTTGATCACTCTCGTACCGAGACAGTCCAGGTCGATCGGCTTCTCAGCCTCCAGCAGGGAAACCGGTCGGCAGCGGACTATGCGATCGACTTCCAGGTAGCGGCGGAGGAATTGGGCTGGGATGAACGCTCATTCTGCGGCCTTTTCCTCCGCAGTCTCAACGATGATCTGAAGGATGAACTGGCTGGACGGGACATCCCGGAGACTCTAGCGGAGCTAACGTCTCTAGCTATCAGTTTGGATAACAGGCTGTGCGAGCGCTCCTCGGGGCGGAAGTCGTCTTCTTCTCGCCCTCGTGGAGCCTCGTCGTGCCAGTTCCAAGCTCGCCCCCTGGCGACGCCGCCACCATTGTGCCCCGAGGAGTCGGAGCCGATGGTGACGGGCTGGACAAAGCTTTCCCCTGCGGAGAGACAATGCCGGCGTGAGTTGAATCTCTGCATGTATTGCGGGGATAGTCAACACACGGTGGAGCTTTGTCCACAGAAGCCAAACGGTGGGGTCCGCGAGTCACTGTAGGGGGCCTCGTGGACATCAATCGGTTAAGTCCCCTCACCCAATTGAAGCTGCCCGTCCGATTTTGTCACAACTCCACTGGGCATCTCACTCACGCACTGGTGGACTCGGGCGCGGAGGGCAGTTTTATTTCACAAGCCTGGCAACCCGATTGGGCATCCGCTGCCAGGCACTAACTACTCCTCTCTCCCTGGTCAACCTCTCCCGTGCCTCCCTGGGGAGAGTAACACATCGGACCGTCCCCGTTCCTGTTATCATCTCTGGGAACCACCGAGAGGAGATAACTTTCTACGTCCTTCCCAACTCTGTGTTGCCCGTCATCCTGGGGTACCCCTGGCTACGCCTCCACAACCCCGTCTTGGACTGGAAGTCCGCCAGGGTGTCGGCATGGAGCACATTTTGCATGAGCACCTGTTTACAGTCCGCTGCCTGCTCTCCGTCCTCTTCCCCAACACCTACGGACGCTGCCCCCCCGGACCTATCCCTGGTGCCATCGGAATTTCACGACCTGGGTATGGTATTCAGTAAGTCCAAGGCGATGTCTCTTCCTCCACACAGACCCTACGACTGTGCCATAAACATCCACCAGGGGGCACCCTTACCCTCTGGGCGACTCTACAGCCTGTCGGCGCTGGAGAAGGAGACCATGAACGCCTATCTCAAGGAGTCGCTGAGTGCTGGGATTATCCATCCCTCGTCATCACCATTGGGGGCAGGATTCTTCTTCGTGGGCAAGAAGGACGGTTCCCTCCGTCCTTGCATTGACTATCGCGCCCTAAACGACATTACGGAGAAGGATCGCTACACCCTGCCCCTCATGGATACCGCCTTCCACTCCCTCCAGGGGGCGACTTGGTTCACTAAGCTGGATCTACGCAGCGCATACCACCTCGTCCGGATCCGGGAGGGAGATGAGTGGAAGACAGCCTTCCGTACCCCGAACGGCCACTTCGAGTACCTGGTGATGCCGTTCGGGTTGACCAACGCTCCAGCCGTCTTTCAGCGCCTAATTAATGACGTCCTCCGGGATTTCATTGGCCTTTTTGTGTTCGTCTACCTGGATGACATCCTCATCTTCTCCAAATCCAGGGACGAGCACCGGGTCCATGTGAGGCGGGTCCTTCAAAGACTGCTGGAGAACCAGTTGTATGTGAAGGCCGAAAAATGCGAATTCTACGCTAAGACAACATCCTTCCTCGGGTTCATCATCTCCCACGACCAGGTGCTTCCGGACCCAGTGAAGGTGAAGGCGGTGGTGGAATGGCCCACACCTGCATCAAGAAAACAGGTGCAGCAATTCATCGGCTTTGCAAATTTCTACCGCTGCTTCGTCCCTAATTTTGGCACCATCGTCAGCCCGTTGACCCGCCTTATGTCCCCTAAGGTCCCGTTCCGGTGGACCGAAGAGGCCGCGGCTGCTTTTCAGGCGCTGAAGGCGGAGTTCTCCTCCTCCCGGGTCCTTAGCCAAGTCAACCCTGCACTGCAGTGCATCGTGGAAGTGGACGCTTCGGACACAGGAGTGGGGGCGGTTCTATCCCAGCGGTCGCCAGATGATGGAGTCAAACGGCCCTGCGCCTTCTTCTCTCGGCGCTTGTCCCCGGCGGAACGGAATTACGACGTGGGGGATAGAGAGCTCCTCGCCATCAAGCTCGCGCTGCAGGAGTGGCGTCACTGGCTAGAGGGGGCGGACCTGCCGTTCGTGGTCCTGACGGACCACAAGAACTTGGAGTGCCTGAGATCTGCCAAGCGTCTGAACGCCTGCCAGGCGCGCTGGTCCTTGTTCTTTGCCAGGTTCCGATTCAACATCACCTTCAGGCCTGGCTCCAAGAATGGCCTGCCCGACGCCCTCTCTAGGCAATTTGCCCCTGAGGAGTCGGAGGACACGGTCCACACCATCCTACCCAGGTCGTGCATCGTGGGAGCCGTTACCTGGGACATTGAAAGCAAGATCCGGAAGGCGCAGGAAGTGGAACCTGACCCTGGCGGCGGACCGGAGGGGAGGCTGTTCGTGCCATCCACGGTTCGGGGGGAGGTCATCCACTGGTTGCACACGTCCAAGCTCACCTGCCACCCTGGTTCCTCCCGGATGATTGACCTCCTCCAACGGTCCTTCTGGTGGCCGGGCCTGCGGAGGGACGCTGCCCGCTACGCCCGGGCCTGCCCAGTGTGCGCCACCAGCAAATCAGGTAATGCCCCTCCAGCGGGTTTGCTCCAGCCTCTGCCCGTCCCCGGCAGGCCCTGGTCGCATATCGCCCTGGATTTCGTCACCGGACTCCCAGTTTCTAACACCTTCGACACCGTCCTGACCATCGTGGACCGCTTCTCCAAGGCGGCACACTTCATCCCCCTGCGAGGTCTTCCAACCGCCCTGGAGACGGCGGACCTCCTAATCCAGCACGTGGTCAGGCTGCACGGGATTCTGGTGGACGTGGTCTCGGACCGGGGGCCCCAATTTTCCTCAAAGGTTTGGAGGTCGTTCTGCAACGCCCTGGGAGCCAAGGTGAGCCTCTCCTCCGGCCATCACCCCCAAACCAACGGGCAGTGTGAGCGGACCAACCAGGAGCTGGAGGCTGCGCTCCGCTGCGTCACGGCGTCCAAACCAATGTCCTGGAGTAACCACCTCGCCTGGGTTGAATACGCCCACAACACCGCTCGCTCTTCTGCTACAGGGATGTCCCCTTTTAAGGCGTCCCTGGGCTACGACCCCCCGCTGTTCCCGGCGCAGGAGAGTGAGGTAACTGTCCCCTCAGTTCGGGCGCATCTCAGGCAGTTCCGCTCCATCTGGGCGTCAGCGCGCAATGCGCTTTTACGCACGGCGGAGTGCAACAGAGCCGTGGCGGACCGGCACAGAAGACCTGCCCCAGCGTACCGAGTTGGCCAGCGTGTCTACGTGTCGACCCAGGACGGGATTTTAAAGGGCGAGAGGAGGAAGCTGGCGCAGCGTTTTATGGGCCCATACCCCATCACCAGGATTATCAACCCGGTGGCTGTGCGTGTAGCTATTCCCCCTTCCCTCCGCATCCATCCTACCTTCCACGTGTCCAAGGTGAAGCTGGCAGTCTCCGACCCCCTTTGCCCTCCTCCTGCTGCGCAACCCGCGCCCCGGATGATTGATGGCCATCCGGCCTGGCCCGTCTCCTCCATCCTGGACTCCCGGCGCCGGGGTCGTGGGTTGCAGTACTTGGTGGACTGGGAGGGCTATGGGCTTGAACATCGGCAGTGGGTACCCTCGTCGTTTGTGTTGGACCCATCCCTCATTACTGAGTTCCACCGAGCGCACCCGGAGAAACCATCGCCAGGAGGTGCTGCTAGAGGGGGGAGTACTGTCACGCCGCGCTGCTCATCAGCGGCGCCACCTGCACGCACACCTGCACATCATCAGCGGCGAGAGATTTAAGCCGCCTCGCCCTGGGCTTCGGCCTGAAGCCGTCAGACTTCACTCGCTGGATTGCTGTGAGTTACGTCTTACTCCCCAGCAAGCATCGCGGTAAGAAGCCCTTACCTTTTTCCCTTTCAAGTCTGCTCCCCTGTGCACAGGTGGATTTCCCGGCGGCGGACCTTTCCTCTCCGTCTCCATTCCCTCGCTGCTGCACCGGGCTCTCCAGGTTGCTGTCTACCGGACCTCGTCCTTGCTGTGCCAGCCACCTGCCCATTCCAAGTAAGCTCCTCTCCAACTTGTACATCTCCTGTGTTGGTGTGTGCCCGTCACCCTTCTCCCTGTGCTTTTCCCATAGGGTTGTCCGGCTGTACGGTCTCCTGCCTCCGTGCCCGAAGCAGACGCCACCACCAACACATTTACATCTCGCAGACACACATTCATACACCCTTGTTGTTAATAAAGCTATTTGAGCTACTCTGAGCCTGCGTGTGTGTCTCCTGAGCCGTGCATTATGTCAATAATTTAAATTTTAAAACTATAATCATAATCTTCAATATTAAATCAGAACAGTCTGAAATGTTTCACTCTGCTTGTAATGAATATTGAGAATGCTCATTGAATTATCTTGCAAAAAGACATTAACTTAAAAAAACTACTTTATTGTGTGGTGGAAATTTACTGTCTATGTATTAATCTACTGTTTATGCATTAATCTGTTCAGTAACTAGGGATCATATGTTTTATAAGTGTGCCTCAATATATGAATTGCTCTTATATCCATATATGAACTGTTTTTATATACTGCCTATTGTAACCTTATTAGGGTATAAGCTGCATAGTGTTTATTGGGTTTCACAGATATCGGGTAAGAGTAAGGGATGACCTAAACTATTTTAAGCTGTTTGACATGCCTATTATATTTTGTGTTCCAGGATGAAGTTTTTATGTCATACTGACCTGTTAAGGTCTTCGTGCTCTCTCTCTCTCTCCCTCCTCCTCCTCTCCACTCTGTCTGTTATCAGCATTTCAGATGTAACACTGAAGGCTATAAAAAACCCGTGGCTCTCTCTAATGGGAGAGCAGAGCTGACATTTTTTCCTGCTCTCCATTCCTCTTGATGCTGACAGCAATAAAAAGGCTATTCAACTTACAGATCCATCTGATTATTTACTCCAGGACCTTCAAGGTGTTTAGATAAAATTTGGTTACAACTGAAATAGTTTTTCTATGCAATATTTCTATTTAGCTTGTTACAGCTTACAAAGTAAAAACTGTAAAAAAACAAAAAAAAACAAAACACAGTAGTGGATGCTACCCTGGGCAACCACCCATGTGGCCCATATCTGAAACCATCACTGCACAGCCACATTCAAATTGAGCTGCTCTAGCTCACTTCACCAGCAGATGGGGCACTGCACTGTGAGCTGAGACCAGCCACATTCAAATCGCCCCACCCCCACCCCCGCGCTCAGTCACCAGTGGACGGGGGACTGGTTGTTAGTAAAAAGTAAACACATGTCATCGGCAAGATCATCAGTGCCCCCTGCCCCCCCTCTTGGACATCTACCCCACTCGCCTCACCCACAGAGCCACCAACATCACAGGCGACACCTCCCATCCCCTACACTCCCTCTTCAGCCCCCTGCCCTCAGGGAAAAGGTACCGTCACCTCCAGGCCCACTCCACAAGACTGCTGAACAGCTTCATTCATCAGGCCATCAGGACCCTGAACTCTGTTCACCCCCCCCCCCCCCCACTTCCCAGACGGTAACACCTGCACAATAATTACCTCAGATGTTGGCACAGAAAGACTGGTACACCGACAATAATACTGTTGTTCTGTTGTACTTTTGCTGCTATATGTCTCTACACGTTATGTCTCTGCACTAAATCAGAATTGGAAAGCAAGATAGCAGCAAAGAAGCTTGGTTCAGCCTGAGCTAGTATGAAAACTATTGCAGGCCTTCAGGGCACAGAGTGCAGTAATCGTATGTTTTTAGATGGTTTTAATTCAGACACAGAGCTGGCTAATGCTCTTAATTGTTTTTATGGTCATTTTGATTCCTTTGATTTTAGCACAGAAACCCAAGATTTGAAACAGAAACTCAAAGGCAATCAGCACTTTAATATTGAGGTGCAGGATGTTAAAAGGGAGTTCTGCGCTATAAAAGTGAACAAAAGTCAGGGCCCTGATAATATATGTGGGTGCTTGGTAAAGTCCTGTGCACATGAACTGAGTCCTGTATTTCACTACATTTTAAATAAGTCCTTACAGACACAACATGTGCCTAAGGTCTGGAAAGATGCTGTGGTTGTCCCTGTTCCAAAATCCAGCTGTCCTAAAACGGTAAATGATTTTAGACCAGTTGCCTTGACTTCAATTTTAATGAAAATTTTTGAAAAACTGGTCAGATTTGAGGTCCTAACGCAGACTGAGCATGCATTGGATCCTCTGCAGTTTGCCTATAGGCCTCACAGAGGAGTGGAGGATGCCACTGTCACTCTGCTTAACATGCTTTTTAAACATCTGGATTTTAATGGGACACACGCCAGGCTTTTATTTGTGCACTTTTCTTCTGCCTTTAATACAATCCAACCTCATATTTTAGTTGAAAGGCTCCTGCAACAATTTGATTTGAGTAATAATGATAATATGTACAGTCTATATACAGTGATGCAGCCCGTGGTGCCAATGGCAGTCAGAAGGACTCTGACCTCCATAGTGGTAAACGATTAGTTTAGGTAAACAATTAGTGGTAATAAACCCAGCAATCCTATATTCGGACAGCTAGAGATGAATAACTGTAGTGCATTTCAACGTGGTAGTGTAGGTACAGATATGCTGGCACATGATCATGAAAGGCAATAGAGCCTTTGCTGCTGTTGCTCCCAGACTGTGGAACTCCTTGCCTTTTGAACTTAGATCTGCACCTTCCATTGGTGTTTTTAAGAAGCAACTAAAGACCCACCTTTTTAGCCTGGCTTTTTAACTATGTGCCAATTGTATTTTTATGTGCTTTTACTGTCTACTTTGTTTTACTGTTTTATGTGCCTGTGTTTTTATTTTGTTTTTTACCATGTTAAGCACTTTGTGACTCTGTCTGTGAAAGGTGCTCTATAAATAAACTTATTATTATTATTATGATCAATATTGCAGTGATATACAGACAGCAGCAGATATGGCATTTGTGCAAATGGTTGCGGTTAAAGGTTCAGGTTCAGGTTAGTTTATTTGTACCCGTGGGTAGATTTGTTTTGCAGTCAGGTGACATCCTTTTAGACACATTTTTACAAACTACAATTACATTCAACATGAACACAAACACAGGCACACATGAAGCTGACTATAAACACGATGAAAGTACTCAAGGCTCCGCCAATCAGGACATAAGACAAAGAGATAAGAGAAAAAACAATGAGATAAGAGAGAAGGGTCATATTAAAAAAGTTAAAAACTAAGTCAAAGAGATTAAAAACTCAATAAAAGTCTGAAGTCTAAGACCCAATAAAAGATTTAAAACACAAATAAAAAACCTACAAAAATAAACAAATATAAAATAAAAATGAATAAATAGATAACTAAATTATGTGCAACATATTGCTACATCTTGTTCAACTCTGACAGCAGGAGGAACAAAGCTGATTTTGTAGCGCTGGGTTGTACTTTTTGGGACAGCAAACCTCCGTTTGGAGGTAGTGTTAAATCAGTCAGTATGAGTGGCGTAGCAGGGGCATTTAAAATAGAGTTTTTAAAAGTTTTTCAAATTCATTTTAATGTATAGTCCACATACGTGTTTTGCACTCAATTGGCAGCTAATTTCAGCACTTGTAGTTTTTGTATTTTTTGAATGTTTTGGCATAGTTCTGGTACTTGTTGCTGGTGTTCATGGTTGTGCCATAGACTGTATAAGTGGAGGCTTCTCACCGGCAATGTGTAGATCATGCACTGAATATGAAAAAGGACTGTTGGTGTGATTGGTGGTACAGACACAGGACAGACACAAACGCACATCAGGTATGTTTTTACTTGTATGAATGTCACAGATCTGACGTTTATGTGTCATATATGTCACCATAATAAAGGCTGCATGAAGTAAAACAATAAATAAAAAATAGTAACAATTTGCTTCCTAAGGCTTAACGATTTAAGAAAGCTATCAAATAGTTTTGGGTTTTTTTGTGTGTGTGTGTGGGGGGGGTATTCGTTGCACTGCCTTGGAATGATATGGACTTCAGCATGCTTCAGCATGCATTAATTTTTAAATTATCACAAAATATAGGTCACTGTCAGAAAATGTATGTGTTAAGTTAAATAAGAAGCATTCATGGCATGACAGCAGCATGAGCATTTTAATGTCAGGGTAAAGCAAACAGCTGCAGCTGTCTGTATTTACCCCAACATTAAAACAGCCAAGCACGGTGTTGTGTTTTTTTTGTGGTTCTGACTAGATTCTACGTCTGCTCTGAGGTGAATTTGATTATGTCCAACATCTTTTAACAAAATACAGCCACCTTTATTGTGGTGGAGACATTGATATCAGAGCTGTTATTTGCTTGCAGCGTTAGCATCTTAGCAGCGGCGGTAACAAACGAAGCTACTGTCTGCCAGGCCACTTTTTACGGTCATCTTCTCATCCCTCGATAGTCGTGGGAAGTGGTATAATTATATTACTGTTTTTGAGGTGCAAAAGGCCGTGTTCCTGCATTTCTGATGCCGAAGTCATTGTTTTTTAACACGGAAAAGTGTCCCGTTTCAGTGACAGCCATACGTTCTAAACTAGTACCGAAAGTTGCTACCATAATTCACGCAAGGCATCATGAGGCCTAGGAATAAGGTGGATACATATTTGTTTCTGAGGTGCTTGTAGGTGGTTTTGGAGCTGCAGGAAAGCACCTTTAAGGAAGACGTATCCATATGTGGATCTGTTGATGACTGTTCAAACTTTCAGCAGGAGCAAGCTGAATTTGTGACACAGGGCGAAGGCTAAACTAAATAAACTTGGATTTGATGAATTTTTAAATGCAACAATTTGGATATTGGTTATTTTAGCTTGATGATACTCTCGGTTGTGATGCAATGGGAATCCTCTGCAAAACATACAATATGTTTTTCTACTCTGAAGGCTACAGGCTCCGCCTCTGACCACGTGACAGCTGAGCCCAGTCCAGGGTTGAAGGGCTCTAACTGCTGCACCAGTAGAGGGGCATTTTTCTGAAGGTAAGGCTGAGACTTTTCCCAGTTCCTCCCGGCACGTTTGACTGTGTAACTTGCAGACAGGGCTCAGTAACTCCACAGGTGTTTTGTACTCTTGCACGTTTATCAGCGCCGTTTCCTCTGGCGCTTGCATAACACAGCTGCTGCTTTAAAACATTAACTTTGTTCTTAAGTTTTACACAGCTATTGTGCACGATTCACTAGCTGTCCATCAGGTTTGACAAAGAAGTGACTTTGATAGCCATGGATTATGACGTTGTTACATTGTTGTTCACACTGAAATAAAATATTGTGACGTTGCAAGGGTTCACACAATAAGGAGCGATGACTTTGACGAAACAGGCTTTATTTATGCACACATTCGCAACACAGAACGGAGGGGAGGTCATTTACCCAGACCCTCGTTTCGCTCATGGTGGCACAGACACATGATTTGGCACATACGAGGGCAAACGCAGTCAGGGTGGACCAAGGCTCAGATTTAAAGACACTGTAAAAAGAAACTTGAAGAAGTTGGATATAGACAGGAGTTCCTGGCAGCGGAAGGCTAAGGACAGAGATGTGTGGAGGAATCTGATCAGACCTAAATGAGACAGTCATTGTCGCCCACAGCAGACTGCTATGACGATGATGATGATGATGATGATGAGGGAAACAACGCTATCACAACCGGTCTTATTACCCAGTTATAATGGCACACACGAATAACGCTTAGAACACACAGATACAGTATTTGAATCCTCCGCGGCTCAAGCATGCCGGGAGATTCCCGCTCCCTTATCACATCCCTGATGTTACACTGCCCCACCCCCCCCGGACTGGTTTCTGTCCCCAGAATAATAAAGTCCAACTGAAAAGTCCAACACAAATCCGTCCGGGTGTCAAGGTCGCCGCCATTGTCGGCGACCAGCACACACAGGACTGTTATTGTCCATTTGCGCCTTGGCCGGTCAGGATGAAGCCTCTGGCTCGACCACCTGCGGGGCAGATGGCTGGTACGGGGTGAGACGGTCACAGTGAAGCACCATGACCCGGTTCCTTTTCTGCAGCCTCACCCTGTACACTACATCTGACAGTCTCTGTAGGATCATGCACGGTCCCAACCAATGGCTTGCCAGTTTTGGCTGCAGTCCCTTTATGCACTCTGGGCAGAAATCCCAGACTTGATCCCCTGGTGCAAAGTCCGTCCCCTGGCAGTGGGAGTCGTATGCCCACTTTTGCTGACTCCCCGCCGCTGCCAGGGCCTCCCGAGCCAGTTCATGCACCGCGTGGAGATGTTTTCTCAAGCAAAACAAACAATCTAACCCTGGTTTGCCCTCCACCTCCAGCCTCAGCGCGGGGGGGGGGGGGGGTGCAACACCAAATCTACTGGTGTGCGCTGCTCGCGTCCAAACATCAGCGCTGCAGGGGTGCACTGGGTGGATTTCTGAACTGCCGTCTGGTACGCCCACAGAACAAAGGACAGATGCAGGTCCCAGTCTCACTGTTGCTGGTCCACTAGGACAGTGAGCTGGGTGGTAAGGGTCTGATTGAAACGTTCGATCAGGCCGTCGCTCTGTGGATGCAGCGGTGTGGTCCGGGTCTTCCAGATGCCCAGCCGCCTGCAGACCTCCCTGAAGACCTCTGCCTCGAAGTTCTGTCCCTGATCACTGTGCAGCTCCTCTGGTGTGCCGAACCGACAAAACATCTTGTCTACCAGCTTTGATGCTGTGGTGGCGGCGCTCTGATCAGGGACCGCATACGCCTTTGGCCATTTGGTGAAGTAATCCACTGGGACCAGCATGTAGCGGTTCCCCGTTCTCCGTGGTCAGGAAAGGGCTCAGAATGTCCACTCCTACCCGCTCCATGGGTGCTCCCACCCGCTACTGCTGCAAGGGGGCGTGGGATTGTTAAGTCGGCCCTTTCTGAGCCATGCAGGTATTGCAGCGGTGGACATGGAGCTCTATGTCCTGGTGACATCCGGGCCAGAAGAACCAGGCCTGAAGATGCTACAGAGTCTTCGTCACCCCAAAGTGACCCGCCCCCACTGCCCCGTGGACCAACTGGAGCATATTGGGGTGAAGCCGCCAGGGAACCAGCAGCTGCCAGACATGATGCTGCCCAGCTGGAGCCTGCCACTGCTAATACACAACACCCTCGTGACAGCGAAGATTGGCCCACTGGGAATGTAGGGCCTTGGTCTCTGGGTCCAGCGTGGACACAGCCTCTCAGGCGGGCCACTGGCCCGTGTCCAGCCACTGCCAAACCTAGGAGATGACCAGATCTCTCTCCTGCTCACGCTGCAGCTGCTGGGCGCCGAGGGCCTCTGTGACATCATTGCTGGGGAGAGCTGACTGATTATCCAAGGAGGAGCTGTATGTCGCTGTGTTATTCCTGCTCACAGTGGTCCGGAGAGCAGCAGCACGTGGGATGGCTTGGTCTTGGTCCTCTGCCCGCTGGCAGTGCCGACAGTCCTCCGCAGCACAGGGATGTCAAGACAGCATGTCAGCGTTGGCATGGAGGCGCCCTGCCCGATGCTCAATCTGAAAATCATAATCCTGCAGTGCATCCAGCCATCTTGCCAACTGTCCATCCGGCTCTTTAAAATTCAGTAACCAGGTCGGGGAAGCATGATCCGTCCTGAGCTGAATCCATCCCCCGTACACATACGGGCAAAAATGACGAAGCCCCTGGATGACAGCCATCAGCTCTTGGCGAGTAACACAATAATTCCTTTCGGCTCTGCTGAGAGTGCGGTTGAAAAAATCAACTGCCTGCTCTCCATGTTCTCCCTCCTGGGATAACACCGCTCCAATGCCCTGGTTGCTGGCGTTCGTGTCCATGATGAAAGGGCGGTTCGGGTCGGGATACTGCAGGACGAGGGCTCCAATGAGCACCGAGCGAAGCTGGGAAAAAGCAGCAGCACAGCTCTCACTCCACTCAAACGTGTGGCCCTTCTGCGTCAGCTGATGCAGCGGGCTGGCGATGGTGGCAAAATGCTTCACAAACCTCCTATAATAGGAGGCCAGTCCAAGAAAACTCCGTAACTCTCCCACGTCCCGCAGCACCGGCCAGTTTTCACCGCTGCCACTTTCTCTGGATTGGTGGCGACTCTTGCTACGCTGACGATGTGGCCCAGGAAGGTGGTTTCTCACCAAAATAAGTGGCATTTCCGAGGGTGCAGCCACAGCCTGGCCTGTCGGATGGCGTCTAATACTTCCCGGAGGTTGGACAGGGTGCCATCATAGTCAGCTGCGTGAACCAGCAGGTCATTGAGGTAAACAATGCAGCGGTTCCGGGGCACGTGAGCCAACACTTGCTCCATCAGACGTTCAAAGGTGGCAAGGGCGTTGCAAAGTACAAATGGCATCACCTTGAAGTGCAACTGTCCCTGCCCGATGTAGAAGGCTGTTTTCTGGTGGGCCTCTGGTGATAGCTCTACCTGCCAATAGCCGCTGCGGAGGTCCAGTGAGCTGAACCAGCTGGAGCCGGTGATGTAATCCAGCGCGTCATTGATGCAGGGCAGAGGGTAGGAAACCTTGCGGGTGACGTTATTCAGGCGCTGGTAATCCATACAGAATGGCCACGAACTGTCCTTCTTCTTAACCAGAACCACTGGTGCCGCCCAGGGGCTGCTGGAGGGCTCAATAACATCCGCCTCCAGCATTTCCCATATTTTTTGTTCTGCCACCGCCCGCCTTGAAAAAGGCAGACGGTGGGGGCGGAGCCGGATCGGCCTCGTCTCACCGGTGTCGATCTGGTGCTGCACCAAGCTGGTTCGGGTGCACTCCTCATCCTTGGCAGCGAAGACGTCAGTGTAGCAGTCCAACAGCTCCTGCAGCTGGCATCTCTGTCCCGATTCTAGTTCACTGCAGCTCTGGTGGAACAATTCCTCGACCGCCTGCTGTGTTTCTGCTGACACATTGACCCGCTCCGCTGTCCCCCCTCTTTCCCCTGCTGTCTCTGTCGGCGATTGTGCTCCCTCTGCTCATGCTGGTGGTGCTGCTGTGTTCAGTTCTGGCTGCAGCCCGTCCAGTTCAGTCCGTTCTGGCCCCCCCTGGATCACACAGGCCCCCGGGTTCCTCCTTTGGGTCCCGCTGCAGAGTGTGATGGCCCGAGCCCCCAGCAGGAGGGACGATCTGGTGGTGTCAGTTGTTGCACCCCATGCTGCGAGCAGATCGAGTCCAATAATGCAGGGATCTTGAATGTCAGCCAGCCAGAACGGGTGGTTTGTATTCTGGTCAGCCACCCTCGCCACAAGAACTCTCTACCCTCCCAGTCTGGTGCGCTCACCGGTAGCTGTGGTGATGCAGTGCCTGGTGGGTTCCCACCCCTGCGGTTCTGCCTCATGCGTACCGGGCAGCACTCTGGGTCGGACCAGGGAGATGGTAGAACCGATGTCAATCAAGGGCCGGATCAGCGTGCTGTCCAAGCTACACTGTAGGTACATTACTAGCGAGTGTCCAATTCGGCCCAAATGTGGTGACAGTTCATCAGGAAAATGTCTGTGGGAGGCGGCAGGTTCCCGTCCATACCACCTTGCTCTAGTCTAAAGTCGGCGAGGGGTGGGTGCCGAGCAGTACGGTGTGATGTGTCCTGGCTCCCCGCAGTGGAAGCACCCTTCCTTGTGCCGCCATTGTCATCTTCTCACTGGTCGTGCTGCTGTGGTCTGGTGCAGTTCCTCCTCCTCCTCCTTGCTCTCAGCTGTGGCCTGGAAAGCTCTCTGCCTCTGCGACGACACATCGGCTGCATAATCCATCAACGGTCCCACCTGCTCCGCTTCTTCCACAGCCGTCTCCCAGCTGCTCGCGGAGTGAATCCAGATGTGGTCCTGGAGCCGGGCCAGGTGGAGCCCCCGGATGAAGTGCTGGAGGGCGAGCTTCTCCACCGCCCTCGGCTCGAAATCCGGGTAGCCACCCCGCGTCAGCAGCCGTATGTCCAGTGCATAGGCTCCCAGGCTCTCTCGGCTGCCTCGCCAGCGGTTGGCCAGCTGTTTCTGGGCGTCTTCAGCGTTGGCTGCTCTCCCAAACTGCCTCCGGAGCACTCCTTGTTGAGCTGGCCAGCTGCGACGTTCTTCAGGCTGGAGGTCAGATAGCGTGCGGAGAGCCCCGCCCTCCAGGGCCAGCACGACCTGCACAGCGGTCTCTTCGGGTGTCCAGCCGTTCAGCGCAGCAGCCAGCTTGACCTGGACCAGATAGTCGTCCAGCAGGGTTTCGCCGCCAAAGTGGGGGAGTTTGGCCCATTGGCGGATTGATAGGACGGTCAGCTCTTGGTCGATCACCGCCCCTGGTCGCAATGGAATCGCCGGCCCATCCTGCCCTGAAAAGGCCGGGAAGCGGGGCTGGTTTGCTCTGCTTGTCCTGCTCTGCTTTGAGAAAGGCAGAAGGCGTGATATGCTGACCCCGTCGGGTCCGCTGCTCCATTCATCCCAGCGAGCAGCTCCGGGGGTCGGTGTGTCAGGCCTGTTGTCCATCTCCAGCTGAGCGATGAGCCGCTCGAGCTGCCAAATCTCCGTCCTAATTCTGGCTTCCATCTTTTCCGTGATCCCACTTCTGACACCAGTGTGACATTGCAAGGGTTCACACACAATAAGGAGAGATGACTTTGACAAAACACGCTTTATTTATACACACACTCACAACACAGAACGGAGGGGAGGTCCTTTACACAGGCCCTCGTTTCGCTCATGGTGGCACAGACACATGATTTGGCACATATAGGGAAACAACGCTATCACAACCGGTCTTATCACACAGTTATAATGGCACACACGAATAACGCTTAGAACACACAGATACAGTATTTAAATCCTCCACGGCTCAAGCATGCCGGGAGACTCCCGCCCCCTTATCACAGCCCCGACGTTACAATATAAAATATAGCAATAGTTTGTAAGCAGCTCTCGCTGGTTGATCAAGTGTGTGTGTGTGTGTGTGTGTGTGTGTGTGTGCACGCGTGTGTGTGATATCAGTGCAGGCATGAAGGTGGCCGTGATTGGAGCTGGAGTCAGTGGTCTGTCCACAGCTCAGAGCATCTATGAGCGCTATCACTCCATCGTCCGTCCGCTGACCATTGAGGTGTATGCAGACCAGTTCACGCCACTGACCACCAGTGATGGAGCTGCTGGCTTCTGGCAGCCATACCTTTATGATAAGGGCAACATCCAGGAGACGTGAGTGTACTTTCTTTAACTTTAATCTGATTTTCCTCAATGTACTAAAGGTAACTCACTATGACTGCCATCCTGTGTCCCCGCCTTTTTAGAAAATGGAATAAAGAGACGTTTGACCATTTGCTGAGTTTTCTGCGGTCACCAGATTCCATAAAAATGGGAATATTCCTTCAGTCTGGCTACAACCTCTGTTGTGAACCAGCGCCAGTGAGTGTTGCTTCATTTTAGGCGCTGCTTAATAACTGTGGCCTTGAAGATAAGCTTTTGGTCTCTTAAGGAGGTATTTTACAAGCAACAACAAATCACATTTGCACTCAAAAATGTGTGTTCATAAATTTGTTACATAGCACTGCAATACCTTCCATAGATATGTTTATAGTCTGTTTGAAATGCAGCTTTGTTCAGCCGCACAAAGGATGTTTGCTGTAGTGGTAGGGAAACATCAACATGGAGGCCCAGGGTACCCACTCGTCCAGGAAAATGATTGACTAATTTTCCAGTCATGGAAAACATATGGAAATGAGGGGGAAAAAAGTCAAATGTCCTGGAAAAGCTTAAGTTGTCCTGAAAAATAATTTCTCCTCCCTCGGCTTCCCTCTGCTTTGTGAGTGAATGCAAATGGATTAAAAGTTACGCACATGCATGTCTGTTGTCACGTTATCTGCAATGGGCATCACTGAGGCACAGCTCTTCTCCGCCTCCATAGATATGAATACTACATCTTGCCTGGGCTATATTCATGCCCCCTCTAGTTCCACATGTGGGACCTTAAATCGGGAAAAAAAAAATCTCCGTTGAAGAGAATGGCAAGAGAGAAATTATCATTTGATCCCGATCGAATTTTGCTAGAAGTTACACATATGATGTTTGCCAATTTAAGTGATAATTTTCCACATAATAAAAGTTGTCAGTTGTCATATATTAAAAGAGTAATATTTAGTTTTTGTGAAACTGCTTAGTGGACTACATCCCCTTGCCTCGGACTATACACGTCACCAAACATGATCACAACGGTTCCCCTCTCAAAGCTCACCTCCCGTTTAGAGACTGATGAAAAAAAGGATCCAAAGACGAGACAAACACCAATGTATTGTATTTTGAGAGCTGGATCTAATCCACACTTTTTTTTCATTCCCCCTGGGTGCTCTTTGAAAACAGTGGTGTAACTTATGTGAGTACGTGTTTGTAGTCTTTCAGTTTATGTATTTTCACAAACTTATACCTTAACAGTTAGGCAACAACCTACACCGTTATAAAAAAAAAAGCAGAGGAAACTCAGCTTTTAAATTGACAAACGTGTAACTCGTGGCAAAATTCGATATGGCTCAAAAAATAATTTCTCTCTTGCAGTTCTCTTCAATTGAGATTTTGTCACGTATGCAGAAGTAGAGGGGGCGTGGCTTAGGCTCTCTTACTTATCATTGGAGAAAATGCGTCATTGGAGCTGCTAGTGCATGAAGGTCAGTTGGGGCCATGGTCTACCCAGAATTAATTCACCATAAATTGACAAATTTACAAGCTTTTTTTTTTTTTTAACTTCTTGGTTCATTTCAAATGGCAGAAATGCACTTACGATTGAGTTGTGAGTAAAATTAAAGAGAAAGCATTTTATGTTAATGTTGCCTACTTTCTACCTGCTGCTGTCTGACTTTACAGTCTGCAGTGTTCATAGAACCCACATGTAACACTACTGCGTTGCTCTAATAAGGTACGCTCCTTTTCAAATCCACTGTAATATTATTGTTGAAGGTTGCAATAACACTGTATTCATTCAACTCTGAAATGTACTGCTGAATAACTGCTTACTAGTACTGTAAATATTATTTTACCTATTTTATGGTAAAATTAAAAACTCCAAACTTCCTCAGCTGTAAGTTAAAAAAAACTTATAATGCTATTAAAATAACATTTCCTGTCAGATGCAAAATGTAAGGTGGTAGTGGAGCTAAAAGAGAATAGGAATAGAGGAGCAGAGGGAGTGAATTAAAAGGAGAAAAGCCCTTACCACAGATGCAGCAAAGTGCAGGAAAATCATGAAATTAAAACAGCAGGTTAGAAGAAAACAGACTTTTACATTGGCTGAGGAGGCTGCTATGTATGTAGATATTTCTCCATTTTTCCAATCTTTATATTTGTGTTATTAATACAGTTTTTTTTCTCTTTTTGCCTCTGCGTAATTCATTGAAAAAGTCCTTATACTGGTTCTGAGCATTCAATGATCTGAGTAATTTTTACAGAATAAATCCGCACACTGTGAGTACATTTTATATTTTTTCCTTCCAGTTTAAAGTCATATAGTGCAGTTTATGCTCTGTCAGCCGATTTTTATACCCCACTGGTCAAAGACCAAAGGGGGATTGTGTTCATTAGCATTCTGTCCATCCATCCATCTGTTCCACTTTTGTGAAATCAACTCCTCCTACAGTTTTGTTCTGATTGTTTTGAAACCCTGGTGCCCTGGTTTGATATACACTTATGATGCACATATTCCAATTTGGTTGTGATTGGATGATTTCTACAGGAATTATAGACCTTGAGGTCAGCACAATAACTACTGAAAGAAATTATGTAGGCTTTTCAAACTTATGTCACAGTTGTATCTAAGACAAATCTTGGACAGCTTATACCCTGACTATGGCTTTGGGACCAGAAGTCAACATCAAAATACCATATAAACTACATACTGTATATCTCAACAGCAAAGAAAGCTAGAGTCACCAAACATTGCTACACACGTTCACCTTGGGATCCTGACCTACAAGTTTGGGGTCAGAGGTCAAGGTTAGCATCCCTCATGCCTTATTACTATAGAATGAGCAAAGCTATGGTCACCAACTTGCTACTAAATTTCACTTTGGGATCCTGACCTACATCTATGGGTTTTATCAGCTATTCCTTCAGGGACATACAGTATTGGGATCTTCAAAGAAAACAGAGGTGGGGGGTATTGTACTTGTCTCAGAGTGCTCTTGCTATACAGTGTTACTGTACAGGCATGCAGATTTTTATTATTTAGGTGTAGTTCTTCATTTTCTTTAATCAATGCCTTTCTTTTTGAGTTCTAATTTGTAAATTTTCTATGCAGGGCATTTTAAGGTGTTTAATTTAAAATTGTTTTTACCTAAGTAGCGAACTATTATGTAATAAAATGGGGGCTTATATGTATGATGGCGCATGTTATACAATATGGGATTGTGGCAAGCTTGCTGTCATAATCATAATTCTAATCATATACATGTACAATATAATTCTAATAGCCCCTGGCTCTTATTAGAGAGCATCTATACCAAACAAATAGTTAAAGGAGACACATTTTCAACTTTAAATCCTTACATAGTTATTCCAGAGCATTTTTACAATAGTAAAATCTCACCTGTGAAATGTTATGCCTCGTTCTTTAGTTTTCTTTGTCCGTTCATTACAACAGCTGTATGCAGCACAAAATTCTGGTATATTTGTTGATCTGAATGACCAGTTTGAGCTTGGAACCCCATACCAATATGGCAGCGGTATTGTTGTGGCTGTAGAACCCATGCACAACAGCAGCAAATTATTTGCAATTTTTGTGACCAATTAATAAGGGAAATTAGATAATTTCCCAGAGAAACCTGAGCACCCCAGTGCATCCTGATTGAAAAACACTGCCCTAGGCAATTGCCCCCATCTTTGGCAAAGTCACAGTGATCCTCAAGTAGGTCTGCATCTAGGCTGTGCTCAAGGTCAGGATCAAGGTCATCAGCGAGGAGATCTGAGCACTGTTGAAGTGATTTCATCATCTACTCCGTCATTGAAGGTCTGGTTGTTATGAGCATTGGTGTGTGTGTCTAGTGTTTCACAATAAGGGCATCTCAATGAAAATGGAGGGTTTACCTGTAGCTGTCAATGTTTGTCACAGGGAACAGGCAAATTTGAGGAGGAAGCAAGGATTTATTAATAAAGAATAACCAAAGGCTGAGGTACACACTGGAAAACCATAACTTAAATAGTGACACAACCGAAAACCAAATCCTGGTGTGTGGGCTAGAAAAAAAACTATCATGGGTGGTCTTCGCAGACCACTAATGAGACGCTGTAGGCGACCAATGAGTTTGCATATTTATTAACAGACTGGAAAAAGGTACAAAGGAATGAGCCACAAGGGGCAAAACATAAATAAAGACTACACTAGACACTCTGATGACATACAGAGAACTAGGAAGACTTACTGGAAGCACCGATACAACACTTACGTGAGAATAGCGAGGGTGAAACCTAATGCTGAAAAGGACTGGCTTCGGACGTAGGGAAACAGGACTGGATAAGGTGAGGTCGCAGCCCGGAGTGACAGAGGCTGCTCCCTTAAATAGGGCAAGATGATTAATCAGCTGGTGAGGGTGTCATCAGCTGAATCAAAACCAGCTGTCACTGCTCAGCTCGGCTCCGACAGCCGGAAGCCCCGCAGAGACGCTGTCAGAATAAGAGCTCTGAGAGCCCACAAGGAATTAATACAGAATGGGAGGAAAATACTGCATGACCCGAGTGCGGACGAGATCGGTGCTCAGACCATGACAGTACTCCCCCCCCGAAGGAACGCACTCTGGGCATAAACGTAACATCCAAGCCTCCCCACCCAGAAGGCTACAAAATCCCACCCAGGGCGGGTGGAGGGGGAAAAAAGGCTTGGAGGGCAAGAGTCAAAAAAAGAAAGAAAAAAAAAACACACCAAGGAATGGAACCGGGAAAAAATGACAAGGGCCAATACAGAACAAATACGAACATGGTGCACAACAGATCAAGGAAACAAAACCCACAAATATACTCCATAATGCACAGGTAGAAAACAGATAGAACAATGAGTGCAGATAGTACAGATACTATGCCTAACAACCATAATACCCAGGCCAAATGAGACAAAAAGCAACCACATAGCATCTTCTCAAACAGGAAGGGAAAAGAAGGAAAAAAAAATCACGCTAAATAGTGGCAAACTACAGACAGTAAAGTCCCCAAATAACTGGCAAAGGCGACAAAAGCGCATTACAGACTACAGAGGGGGAGAAGGGGAAAAAAACACGCTAAAGAGTGGCGAAACACAAACTGTTTCAAATAATTCAGATGACAAAATGAAATGCAGACAATTACAGTCAGTACAACTAAATGACAATAGGCAACAAAAACATCTCTCACAGACTACAGAGGAAAACCCAAAAACACGCTAAATAGTGGCGATATGCAAACAATTTCAATATAGTTCAAATACAAAACACCAGCGCATCCCTAATATTTCAAAGGAGAGGGAAGAGGAAAAGAAACAGGGATGACGATGGGCAGAGCACAATGAAATAAAGAAAACAATAGTTCAGGTGGTCTACCCGCATCTAGCGTCCAGATCGCAGGCAGGGGAAAACGGATGAGTTTGGGTGGTCTACCCGCATCTTGTGCCTAGATCGCAGGCAGGGGAAAACGGATGAGTTTGGGCAGTCTACCCCAGTCCCAGGCCCGGAGAAACAGTACCTCTGGCGGCCGGACCAGGTTGCCGAACAGAGAATCCAGTTCGTCGGGTGGCCGACCCAGAACGCCAAACAGGCGAAGCAATCTCCCAGGCGGCCGACCCGTGTCATCCAGCCACCAGGACAGCAGGGGAGAACTCGGAGACAGCCTCCCTATTGAGAGGGATAGTGAGGGAGAGCCGAGCCGATAACGGGGAATCCCAGCGGCCTCCGATGGAAGGAAAAGGGGAATGGGGAAAGGATGAGGGACCAGTCCGGCGTCGATCGGCGGAGGATCTGCAGCTCCTTCTCCGAACCCCACACGGACTGGTGCTGCGCTCTCATTGGATCCTGAGCGAGACCATGCTGCACCCACAACGGACCCCAATTGGGTCAGTGTAGCACCCACAACGGACCCCGACTGGGCCAATGTTGCACCCATGACGGACCCCGACTGGGCCGGAACAATACCCACGACGGGCCCCGACTGGGCCGGCGCAGCACCAGGGATGACCTCCAGACACGAACCCAGAACCTCCAAGGTGACGATCGGAATGGACTCGTCACTGGTGACCCTGGGAGAAGGCTCAGAAGAGAGAAGAAAACTGGGATCAGGATCACTGGCAGCGGCAGAGCCCAGCGAGACAAGCTCGGATGCCGTGGATGGCAGCGCCCAGCTCATCTCCCCGAGAGACAGGCAAAAATGCCCCAGGATAGAGGAAAGGAAGACAAAATAGAGCACTTGCCTGATCTCGGACTCCACCGCAGCCCAGGACTCCATTGATCCAAGTTCAGTGCACTGAAGGTCCAGTTCTGGCTCCCACTCGACTGCGGCGGGCTCCGCAGCCGGCATGATGGTGTCCACAGTCCGGGGATTCCCTGACGCTGACGTCCACGCCAAGGGCCCGCATGGCGTGGTGGCAGGGGATTCGTGACCTGCCAGGTCGGACTGTCCCTCCGTGGAGACCCAGGGATGCTTGCTCGTCGGCGCAGGCTCCAATCTGCAGTTCGCCCTTCTCCTCTGCCCGTGTCGTGGCTGTGGGCTGGAACCAGGCTCTCCAGGCCTGCAGGCTCCCTCCTCGTCCGACGGTGTAGTCCTGGCACTGAGGAACGCTCAGGGGAAGGAGACACAAAGGTAGCAGGTTCATAATTAATCACCGCAGCAGGTGGAGGGAGCTCGGGGGACTGTGAACCCCGAACTCCACCCCCAGGGATCAAACAAGGCAATTCACCCAGTGAAGGAAAAGAACGAAGAGACACTTGCCTGATCCGCTGAGGGCCAATGGAACCTGCTGCAGTGGGCTTGGTTCTTCCCTTTCCCCAATGGATGGTGACGGGGCCCCCCAGGAAGACGAAGAGGAACCGCTCACACCAGATCAGGCATGGAGGCAGCCGGAGACGGACTCGTGGAGCTCACAGCAGCTGGAGGGAGCGTTGAGGAGGAGGGAGAAACAGCCGAGTTGATGCGGGAACGAGGAGCTGACGGAACAGCAGGGACAGATGACCCAGAGGCGGAGGCTGCTGTGTTTTCCTCCTGTCGTGACGCAGGAGCAACAGCTGGCTGGGAGGCAGAGTTCCTTCAGCGACCCGGAACTGGATCCGGACGGGGTTCTTGCTGAGGCTTACCATGGGCATCGTGACGACGTTTACTGGCAGAGGGCAAGGAGAAGGTGAGGTCAGGGAAACACTGCACCTGGGCTGGACGGGTGACAGGAGCTGAATCCCGAGGCGAGGAGCGGGAATGCCTCACCATCGGCCTCCTGCCGGAGTCTCCCTCCAGTCTGTGGATCTCCTCCCTCGTTGGAACGGCCGTATTCGGGGAATGAGGTGAGGGTTCCTTGGCCACCCTCTCGGCCGCCATCTCTATCTGCCCTCGTTGCGCCACAGTCCACGCCACTCTGTCCTTTCCTTCCGGAAAGGAGGTTAGATGATATTTCAGTAAAGTCCTCTGGGCGAGATCCAGGTGCTCGTATGCCTCATAGGTGGGCATAAGGAGACGAGCTTCAGCCAGGTAGCCATCTATCTCCCAAAACCACTCAGGGCAATACCCACACTCGAAGGCAGACATACTATAAAAATACTAGCACCCAGAGAAGGGAAAAAAAATTCAAGCCCAACAATGCAAACTCTCATTGAATGGCGTCTCGTTGTGGCTGCGACCTACTGTCATGGGTGGTCCTCGCGGACCACTAATGAGACGCTGTAGGCGACCAATGAGTTTGCATATTTATTAACAGACTGGAAAAAGGTACAAAGGAATGAGCCACGAGGGGCAAAACATAAATAAAGACTACACTAGACACTCTGATGACATACAGAGAACTAGGAAGACTTACTGGAAGCACCGATACAACACTTACATGAGAATAGTGAGGGTGAAACCTAATGCTGAAAAGGACTGGCTTCGGACGTAGGGAAACTGGACTGGATAAGGCAAGGTCGCAGCCTGGAGTGACAGAGGCTGCTCCCTTAAATAGGGCAAGTGCGGCAGCATGAAATAATAAGCAGTGATGCTGAGGTTTTAAGTAGAGTTTATTAAATCATATCGCCGTCACGAGCTCCGCTCCCGGCGCGCATGCATGGCGCCGGGAGCGAGCCCAAGCGGCTCTCAGAGAAGGAGGACACAAAGTCTGTGTCCAGCAGCAGCAGTTAAGGAAGTGGAATTGAGAGAGTGAGTTACAGAACCTGTGCAGTATTTATGCCCAACTCAGACAATACATCAAAGCGGATTCACAGCAGTTGGTACGATCAAAGGGACTGCAGAACAGGCATGAGACATTTGCATTTGAAAGACCTACATAACAATAGGCAGATTGCTGTCGTCTGCTCCAGCTTGCAGGACAAGGAGGTTACAAGGCACATCTACATATTGATCTGTCTCTAGGTCACAGTAAGGACAGGACACATGACAACTATACATGAATGGCACATTACATCACAATACATGCATGGCACATTACATCACAATACATGCATGGCACATTACATCCCAGTAGTGCAGCGGGAAAAACCAAGAGAAGAGAGCTGACTGTCCTTAATCTATTGTGGGGGTTAACCGAACCGCCACACGCTCCCCCCCAGAGGGCACGGCAGGGGGCCGAGACCTCGATAATCCATCTATGGGAGCGAGCTGTGGGAGAAGCTCGCTGCAGGTGGAGGGGGAGGGAGGAGGGGGATGGTAAGTGCCGGCAGGGGGACGGTGAAATCATCTGAGCCGCGCAAAAATTGCTTGTTGCTCCGCGCGTCGAGGGGGTGTCCCGTTGCACGTGCAGAGATCACAAGAAGAAAAATTAGTCTCTGACTCCTCTCGTGGCCATGAAGAAAACAGGAGCGGCGAGGCTGCGTAGCGGCTGTAAGAAAAAAAAAAAAAAAGAAGCAGAGGGACTTGGCTTGTTGGCTTTAGGTGCGGGCGCAGCCCTAAAGCCCCCGGGAACAGCTGACGGCTGAAATCCCTTATGTGCTGTGGCTGAGACCATTAGAAAATCCAGTGGCGAGCTGCGTGCTTGCTTCAGGTGAACGAGCAGCCCTGAAGGTTCTGTGAGCAGCGGCGGAGGATGATGGCGGTCTCTGGAGCCGTTATTGTCCCGTGCGTGGTGCGCCGTCCTAGTAACTCCCTGGTGCGTGCGCGGGGGTTCCGTGCGTGGGTGGGCCACTGGAGTGGCGAGTCAGGGTCCAGAATCTTGGTGGAGATCGGCGCAGATGGCGCCGATAATATCCAGGTTGAGCTGTGGCTGCAGATTGGCCATGGTGCGTTGGAGCGGTGAGAGGAAATAGACGATCTTTGTCACCGCTCGGCCGTGGTGTGTTCAGGTCCGCGTGTTGCGTTCTCCACCGGCCCTGGGGGTCGCCGTCGTGGAGAGAGGACAAGGTGCCTGCGCTCTCGTGTGGAGGAGCTGCGAGCGCGGCCAGTCCAGCGTGGATGAGCAGATCTCAGACGTGCAGATCTCATCATGACGAACGGGTCACCAGTGCAGCTGTCCAGGTCAGAAGGTTGCTTTGCACAAAACGTGTGCATGTTCGGGGTCGCCAGTGAAGCGTTCACTGGCAGCGTGTTCTTTTCTGCCTTCAGGTCATGGTGCGTTGGAGCGGCGAGAGGGAGGAGACGTCTTGCGTCCCTCGGCCGGTTCAGCGTGGATGTCCAGACCAGAAGGTTGTGTCGCACAAAGCGTGTGCGTCTTCGGGGTCACCAGTGCGGCAGCATGAAATAATAAGCAGCGATGCTGAGGTTTTAAGTAGAGTTTATTAAATCATACCGCCGTCACGAGCTCGGCGCCGGGAGCGAGCCCAAGCGGCTCTCAGAGAAGGAGGACACAAAGTCTGTGTCCAGCAGCAGCAGTTGAGGAAGTGGAATTGAGAGAATGAGTTACAGGACCTGTGCAGTATTTATACCCAACTCAGACAATACAAAAGCGGATTCACAGCAGTTGGTACGATCAAAGGGACTGCAGAACAGGCATGAGACATTTGCATTTGAAAGACCTACATAACAATAGGCAGATTGCTGTCGTCTGCTCCAGCTTGCAGGACAAGGAGGTTACAAGGCACATCTACATATTGATCTGTCTCTAGGTCACAGTAAGGACAGGACGCATGAACACTATACATGAATGGCACATTACATCACAATACATGAATGGCACATTACATCCCAGTAGTGCAGCGGGAAAAACCAAGAGAAGAGAGCTGACTGTCCTTAATCTATTGTGGGGGTTAACCGAACCGCCACATAAGATGATTAATCAGCTGATGAGGGTGTCATCAGCTGAATCAAAACCAGCTGTCACTGCTCAGCTCAGCTCTGACAGCCAGAAGCCCCGCAGAGACGCTGCCAGAATAAGAGCTCTGAGAGCCCACAAGGAATTAATAAAGAATGGGAGGAAAATACTGCATGACCCAAGCGTGGACGAGATCGGCGCTCAGACCATGACAAAAACTAACAACTGAAACTTTACAAGAAAGGAATGTTAACTTAAAATGCTGCATGAAGAAGGAAAACCAACAATATACTGACCAGGGGCTAAAATGAGAACAAGAGGAGGACATCAGGAGAAAATAACAAACAGCATGACTTACACTACTCACAAAAAGTTAGGGATATTTTGCTTTCGGGTGAAATTTATGGGGAAAAAAGTTCACGCTACAGTGATATAATATCATGAAAGGAGGTCATTTAAGGAGAAGCATGCAATGGTGATTTCCTCATCTCAAACAATTTATTAACACAAAAGCCAACAACAGTGGTGGGTATACCACAGCATGTGGGACACCATGTGGTGTATGGAGCAGCGCCTAGCTCCATTTCACGGACCCTTGGCCACACAGCTACTGTGAATAGTGAAAGCTACTGTGGGGGGTCAGTCCTCTGGTAGCTCTGTGTGTTAACTTTTCTTTCCCCATTCTATTATGCTGAGCACCAAGCTAGAAGGCAGAAAGTGCAATTTTAATATGGTCTTTGGTATGACCCGTCCGGGACTAGGCCACCGCTCTTGTTTAGTGGTGGGTATACCACAACAAAAAATGTCAGTGTCACGGCTGGCCCTCACGAGCCAGCATAAGACGCCACAGTTCAGTAAGTTGCAATTCAGTTCTTTTATTTATATTGCACAGGGCTTGGGTGTACAACACAACTTGCCACGCAGGCTTCGTTACACAACACAATATGAATTCACAATAGAGGTTAGCGGCTAAGACGAGGGGCACTCGTACGCCGCAAAGGCAAGGAATATTAAACGTGGAACAGGGAGAGAGTTATGGCAGAGACGAGGAGCTCTCGTCCGCCGCAATTAGGAAGGAATGTCAGCGAGGGAGAAGTACAATTCCAAATAACAGACAACTTACATGCAGCGGGATACGTTGGGGAACCCAGGGAGCATGTGGTAAGGAGACAGGGGAAAGTCATAAGACTTTTGACGAGACAGCCGCAGAGTCCAATTCACTCGCACTGACATTTAAAGCCAGCTGCTCATGATTGGCAATGCGGCGCAGCTGCTCAGGCTCTGACAGCGGAGAGCCCCCGAGCGTCTGGCCAATCAGAGCCCGGGAAACCCGTGTGACAACACCTGCTGTCAAAAACCTGACAGGGATGAGGAATATCCCGAGCGCGGACAAAAGCGCTCGGGATATGACAGAACCCCTCCACCTACGCGAACTCCTGGTCGCGAGTAACATCCAGACCCCCCCACCCCAGGGAGGGTGGAGGGGGAAGCAGGCGGAGGGGGAGCAGGGTCAACTCACAAGTAACAACAAGGGGACAAAAACATCGGGGAAGGGAGGGAAAAAAAAACGTACATAAACGGGGACATTAAAAAGAATAAAGAGAAAAACCAACGCTAAATGGGCATCTCTCACATATAACAAAAGACACGAACTACCAACCCATGTAACTTCACACACATATCGCCACTAAAAAGGAAAACCAAGATGAGGATACATAGAACACCAGTCAAAACTACAAGGCAGGGTCAAAGAAATAAAAGGACAAATAATACCTTCATCTCCAGGTTAATGTGTACAGAAAATCTTCAAATCCAAAAGACAACACAGGTGCCAAAAAGGAACTAGATCCGAGTAAGGGAGTAACATCGGAAATATACAATCACACTCTATAAGAAACATACAATACTCATGATAGCATTCTGTCAAAAGGAAAAGGAAATTCTGCTCTAAAGAGTCTCAAATCGGGAGTGCAAGGAACAAACCCAAACAGTCATCCCAGAAAATAACATGAAAAATAACTACGGCAAGAGAACATATGTCCATTAACGGAAAACAGTCACTCTATACTCGAAGTTCAATCCCCAGTGGGGTATTTCAGTCTGAGAGGGGAGGAGAGAAAAAGAAAAACCAGTCACAAGCCAGTGGTGGAGCAAGAGAAGGAAAGAAAAAAACCCATTGGGGAATAGAGTTATATAATTCCGCTCAGGAGGCCTCCCAGCCCCCAGCATCCAGGCCGCCAGTAGCGGCAGCGGGACGTACCCTAACGGCCCACCCAACCCCCGGGCCGAGGAAAACCAAGTCTCCAGCGGCCGGACCAGAGCGTCAAACGTCTCATCCTGCTTGTCAGGAGGCCAGGCCCGGACGCCAAAAGGAAAGAGCCGGTCACCGGGTGGTCGGGCAGTATCGGCCTGCCAACAGAATGGCTGGGGGAAGGTCGGCGAACCGGGCCAACTGGAATTAACTCCCGCAGTCTCAAATGCGGGGGAGGAGGGGCCATGGCGAGGACAGGGCATGGCCTGGAAAGCGTTCAGCGGTGGGTCAGCTGCACAATCTCCGGGACCCACCTGGGTCAGGACGATCCGGGTCAGAACCACCATGACGCCGAGCTCCGATTGAGCGAGAGCAGCACCCACGTCGGACCCCGATTGGGCCGGAACCTCCATGACGTCAAGCTTCGATCGAGCGAGAGCAGCACCTGCGTCGGACCCCGATTGGGCCGGAACCCCCATGACGTCGAGCTCCGATCGAGCGAGAGCAGCACCCGCGTCGGACCCCGATTGGGCCGGAACCTCCATGACGTCGAGCTCCGATTGAACCGGCGGAGCACTCCCGGTGGACCCCAACTGGACCAGCGGAGCATCCCCGGTGGACCCCGATTGGGCCGGTAAGGCACTTCCGGGCGCAGCATCGGAGGCGAACACCGTGCAGAGAACCGGAACCTCCAAGGTGACACCCAGAGCAGGTTCATCTCCAGTGACCCTGGGGAGAGGCTCAGAAGGACAAAAGGAACCGGGATCAGGATCACCGGCAGCGGTAGAGCCCGGCGAGACAGGCTCGAGCGCAGCAGACGGCTGCACCCGGAGACTCTCTTGAAGGAGGAGAGGGGGCCACTCGGGATGGTGTAGCCGCGCTGTCCACTGTAGCAAAACTTCTCAAACTCCCAGCCGCTGGAGGAGGCGTCGAGGCGGAGGGGGCAACAGCCGAGTCGGGCCGGGCGTTACGCGCTGACAGCTCAGCGGGGGAAGCAGGCCCGGGGGGAAAGGCTGCAGGGATCTCCTCCTGGTGAGACGCTGGAGAGCCAGCAGTGGGATGAATGGGGTCAGTCCAGTGAACCGGAGCGGGTTCCGGAAGGGAGTCGCGCTGAGAACGTCTCTGGCCACGGCGCCGACGTCTACGACGGGCCCCGGGTGGTGCGAACTCCAGGACTGGATCGAGGAAAGGATCCGGATTCCAGAGCGGGCAGCGGAGCTCCGATTACTCCGCCATCGGCCTCGTTCCTCCTCGATCTCCTGGAGCGCCTCGCGGTGGGCGGCGATGTCTTGTCTCTTCGCTTGGACATCCAAGTGGTCGGTGTCCAGGTAATAGTGCACTTCAGATGAGTCGTCAAGGCAGGCGGAAGCGCTGATGAAGTCATCCACCTCCTCCAGCGCCTCAGGCAGCTGGAGCCAGAGATCACCCCACCTTGCGGCTTCCTCCTCTTCTTACATCTGAATAATCTGGCGTTGGGCAGCGATGCCGAGCCTCCTCGCGTCGACCTCGGGGTGACCGTTGTAGCGGGAAGGCAGATGGTCAAGCACCTCCTCAGCCCGATCTAAATACCAATGTTCATCGGGCTGATAACCGAGGAGAGGAGGGGCGAGGGAGGTGTCAGGATGCCCAGCGAGGTCGGAGGCGATGATGAGGATTTCATCTACCTCCTCCAGCGCCTTGGTCAGCAGGCTGTGGGAACCCCGAGAACGACTCCGCTGAGATGGCATGTTTCCAACGCCACGTACCTGGACAGGAAGGGGCAAAGTTCCCAGAACGCAACTTACTGAGAACGGCGTCTCCTTCTGGCGGCTGTCTACTGTCACGGCTGGCCCTCACGAGCCAGCATAAGACACCACAGTTCAGTAAGTTGCAATTCAGTTCTTTTATTTATATTGCACAGGACTTGGGTGTACAACACAACTTGCCACGCAGGCTTCGTTACACAACACAATATGAATTCACAATAGAGGTTAGCGGCTAGGACGAGGGGCACTCGTACACTGCAAAGGCAAGGAATATTAAACGTGGAACAGGGAGAGAGTTATGGCAGAGACGAGGAGCTCTCGTTTGCCGCAATTAGGAAGGAATGTCAGCGAGGGAGAAATACAATTCCAAATAACAGACAACTTACATGCAGCGGGATACGTCGGGGAACCCAGGGAGCATGTGGTAAGGAGACAGGGGAAAGTCATAAGACTTTGGACGAGACAGCCGCAGAGTCCAATTCACTCGCACTGACATTTAAAGCCAGCTGCTCATGATTGGCAATGCGGCGCAGCTGCTCAGGCTCTGACAGCGGAGAGCCCCCGAGCGTCTGGCCAATCAGAGCCCGGGAAACCCGTGTGACGACACCTGCTGTCAAAAACCTGACAGGGATGAGGAATAACCCGAGCGCGGACAAAAGCGCTCGGGATATGACAGTCAGTGTCAAGAGCAAGAGAGGCAAGGCTGAGATGGTTTGCACACGTGCAGAGGAGGGATAGTGGATATATTGGACAAAGGATGTTGAAGATGGAGCTGCCAGACAGGAGGAAAAGAGGAAGACCACAGAGAAGATTCATGGATGTAGAGAAGGAGGACATGGAGAGGGTTGGTGTTACAGAGGAAGATGAAGGGATAGGGTGAGATGGAGGCAGATGATCCGCTGTGGTGATCCCTAAAGGGAGCAGCCAAAAGAAGAAGAAGGAGAATGTCAGAAGATATCTAGGGACATTGCCCAAAAGTTGTCTTTTTTTGCTCATGTTTGTGTTCTCAATACTGTAAATGCTCTGTTATATTTAGGAAAAGTTGCTTTGTGAAACACAAAACACATATAAAGCTACACTTTTACTAAAGTGGTTTGTTTTCAATTGCAGGATCCATCATTTAAGGACACCGTCCTTGGCTTCAGGCGGCTCACAGAACGAGAGATGCAGATGTTTCCAGGGTTCACGTAAGTTTTGTCCTAGACACTCATGGTATTCAGCTGTTTCCTTATTGTAATGACAATAAGAAAATAATTTATCAAATCTTTAGGATATAGTAACCTTTGAAAAAAAATACACACACAAAACATACAAAAACAATACATTAGATTACCATTTATTTTTTAAAAAAGCTTCTTAACTGTTGCAATTAGCATTTTGTAACAACTATTACAGCTATTACAACTAAACTACTTGCGTCATCCTTAGCTGAATAAAGTGTTTTTCCCAAATAAAATAATTTTTAACTCATTCTAGCGACTGGATTAATTCCATATTGTCCATCTGTCCATTCACATTTCACAAGAATCACTATTTCTCTGAGACAATTGCCCAGATCAATCAATCAATCAAACTTTATTTGTATAGCACTTTTGAAACATTAGATGCTGCGCAAGGTGCTTTACATAGATAAAAACAGTAGACACATTTAGTTACATATTTTGATGCTCACCAAACTATGCACAACGATCTTCTGGTGAGTCTGCAGTCAGATTGTGCTTAAAGTCAAAGTATTAGGTCAGAAGCTGAGTGGACCGACACCCTATACCGAGAGAAAATCAAAGGCTCTTGGTGACCTCGGTTTGTGTTCATCAGGCCAGAATGAGCTACTCTGCCACTGACGGTCTGGTGGTATGACTATGGTACTTCAAACTGTATTCCCTGCTCCCTGCTCCGTTCTCAGGGAATATCAGTAAGTTAACTGCCCTTAACAAAATTTCTCCATTTGAAGCACCCTGTAACCCCTGTAACCGTCGGCTCCTCCTCCGTGAGTTACCACGATAGCCATGGACACGTACTGATACTATGGTGGATAATTTATATTTCTTAAATAAAATATTAATACAAATATATTTTTATTACTATCAGTTGTTATAAACAATAACCAACATCAGTTTAGCTTGTAAATAACGTTAGCAACAATAGTTTGTTTTACTCGTATTTGAGGCGCAATGGCTTATGGGTAATCTTGTCAACTTCCGGTGAAGTGATGTACCGTTGTTCACTTCTTCCCTGCACAGTTCTCAGTTCCCTTTGAACTGAAGACCATTCGCTCCCTTCGGTTTGGAATTTCAGTTAATATGGCAGATACCCTGTGCAGTCCACTTCGGAGTATACTATTGGGCGATCAGAACGCAGCTTATGAAATATATTTTTGATGTATTCGATTTCTATTGTTTTTAAAATACATTTGAATTATGATCTGAAAAGGTTCCTAACAAAATATTTGAAGCTGTGATCGGACTGATGCACAGTTTCTGCATCACCTGCTTTGACATATTTTATTTGATATTAACGTTTTTTTTCTCTCTTCAAATGTGTCCAGTTATGGGTGGTTCAACACCGCTCTCATGGTGGAAGGTAAATCGTACTTACCGTGGCTCATGGACTGGTGAGTCATTAATTCTCTTAAATGACTTCTCAGCATTTTCTATGAGAGTTTCTCTTCCTGTAAAACTTTTTTTTCAACGTATTTTTGTACCTAATGAAATATGAAATGAAGTTCAAATTGCTTCTTATATGAAGTATGTATTAATTTCCTTGTTTCCACATATATTTTTAGAATTATGGTCACCAGTTTTTAAATCTCTTTTTCGTGGTCATAATTACCAAGTTTGTTTTGTTTCTAGGTTGCAAAAAAGAGGTGTGAAATTTTATCACAGAAAAATAAAGTCATTCGAGGAGGTCAGTGAGGACCAGTCAGTTCTTTATCTGTAGATGTTGTGTTTTCATTGTTTTATTTTAGTGACACTTTGTATACCTATGTGTAATCATTTACTGTTGCCTGATTTTATGACAGACTTGCAAAACCTTTATCTTCCTCTATGTATGTTATCGCTCATGAATCTTGACTACTTTTAGTTGGCAGAATCTGGGGCAGACGTGATCATAAACTGCACTGGGATGAGATCAGGGGAACTTCAGCCAGACCCAGACCTGAAGCCAGGCCGCGGCCAGATAGTGAAGGTTAGTGAATGGCTTCTAATGTTTCTACTGTAAGTAACAGAAACAGCTACAAAGCTGCTTTCCTTTGTTGCCTGTCTGTGTTTCAGGTGGAAGCTCCCTGGTTGAAGCATTGGATTATAACCCACAATTTTGAGAAAGGAACTTACAACTCACCATATATTATCCCAGGGTAATTTAATAAGCACAACAAGCTGATAGGAACTGAACTTTGGGACCATCATTAACGTAGTTTTAAAATGTCAACTGCTTTTTGAATGCGCCACACAGTATGTATTATCAATGCATGGTTTAGTTTCAAATGTATATTAAGTTAACCCCATTTTTCCTTTATAAAATAATCTTGCTTTATGCTATTGAGCCACTGTGCTGACAATGTCTGCTTCAGCATGTTTTTTGGGTTAGTTTGGAGTTGTTATCGAGTGAATTCAGATAGGGAGAGAGCCATCTTTGAATGTGTGTACCTGCAGGAGTAGACTGGTGACGGTTGGTGGGATTTTCCAGATAGGAAACTGGAGCGAAAAGAGCAACTCTGCTGACCATAAAATAATTTGGGAAGACGCTTGTCAGCTTGAGCCTAGTCTCAAGGTGAGATGATCCAAATGTCATAAAAATACAGCATGAGTCAAAGGTAATTCATTTTTTAGAGTGAATCGTCTGCTGTGTTAAAGTATTTATGTGTGCGTATTTGATGTATTTAGCCTCTCAAACATATCAGTGATTAAATAGATAGACAAATACATTTTTTTAAAGATTTTTTTTTTTTTTTTCCTGTTGAAGAAACTTTTGTCTCTGTGTTCTCAGCATGCCAGGATAGTAGAGGACTGGACCGGTCTCAGACCTGTTCGCAGCAAAGTCCGACTGGAGAGGGAGAAAATAAAGTCTGGTGTTACTCCAATAGAGGTAACTTTGATATTTAACAGATTTCCAAATAGGGAAAACATTTGAGAAAAAAGAACAAACTTTTGCAAATTTGCAAGAAAAACATGTACAAGAAATAAGTTGCAAATCTACAACAAAGAAGTTGGAAATTTGCACCAAAGAAACCACAGATTTAAAGGTGCTTCATGGAACTTTTTGAAACACTGAGGCGCCATTTACACCTGGTATTAAAATGCTTTCTTTGTGAACAGCTATCGGATAGTACACAGGCACAGGTATAATACTCTCAAAACACATTGAGAACAAATGTGATCCAGTCTTCCAAACCACCTATGAAAGGGGGCAACTAGGTGGTGCAGTGGTTAACACTATGGCAGCACAGCAAGAAGGTCACAGGATTGATTCCACCCCTGACCATCATGGATTCGGTCCCACCTCCTGACCATCGGTGTGGAGTCTGCATGTTCTCCCTGTGTCTGCATGGGTTTACTCTGGGTGCTCCAGTTTCCTCCCACAGGCCAAAACATGCAAGTGGGATTAATTGGAGACTCTAAAGTGGCCCTAGGTGTGAATGTGTGTGTGAAGGGATTGGCGCCGTACCATGGCTGCCTTATCCAGGTGGATGCCCTGAATTTCCCTCTGGGATTAATAAAGTATAAGTATACAAAAAGTGGTCAGGGCTGCATGTTGACCACAATAACAGATGTAAATGCAATTCTGTTTCCAATCCGCATAGACCTGTGGTCCATGTCTTTTTTTAAGCCTTAAAATTAATGAGTTTGTCCATCCATCCATTTTCTAGCACTTTTCCAGGGATCCAGGTCACGGAGGCAGCAGTCCAAGCTGAGAAGGCCACATTTCCTTCTCCTCAGCTACCTTCTCCAGCTCTTTAGAAGGGATACCAAGGTGTTCCCATACCAGCTGGGAGACATAGTCTCTCCAGCGTGTCCTGGGTCTGCCCGGGGTCGCCAGTGGGATGTTCCCAAAACACCTCAAGTGGGAGGCGTCCTGATCAGATGCCCAAATCACCTCAACTGGCTCCTTTTGATGTGGAGGATCAGCGGTTCCACTTTGAACCTCTCCCAGATGACTGAGCTCCTCACCCTATCTCTAAGGGTGAGTCCAGCAACCCTATGAAGAAAGCTCATTTCAGCCGTTTACACTACCGTTCAAAAGTTTGGGGTCACTTAGAAATTTCCTTATTTTTGAAAGAAAAGCACTGTTTTTTTCAATGAAGATAACTTTAAATTAATCAGAAATACACTCTAATATCTAATATACATTGCTAATGTGGTAAATGACTATTCTAGCTGCAAATGTTTGGTTTTTGGTGCAATATCTACATAGGTGTATAGAGGCCCATTTCCAGCAACTATCACTCCAGTGTTCTAATGGTACAGTGTGTTTGCTCATTGTGTCAGAAGGCTAATGGATGATTAGAAAACCCTTGTGCAATCATGTTAGCACAGCTGAAAACAGTTTAGCTGGTTAGAGAAGCTATAAAACTGACCTTCCTTTGAGCAGGTTGAGTATCTGGAAAAAATTATTATTTCAAATACAAATCATTATTTCTAACCTTGTCAATGTCTTGACTATATTTTCTATTCATTTTACAACTCATGGTGGTAAATAAGTGTGACTTTTCATGGAAAACACAAAATAATTGTCTGGGTGACCCCAAACTTTTGAACGGTAGTGTATATCTGTGATTTCATTCTTTCGGTCATTACCCAAAGACCGGAGTGGTGGCTCAGTTGGTAGAGCATCTGCCCCACACCCGGGAGGCAGGGGTTCAAATCCCAGCCGGGTCATGCCAAAGGCCATATAAAAGTGGAACTTCCTGCCGTCCAGCTTGGTGCTCAGCAATAACGGAATGGAGGAGGGAAATCTGTGGCGGCGCCTTGCATGGCAGCGGCCCTCTGATTCTGCACTGGGGTGTGTGTGATTGACACTGTAGATAGGTAAAGCACAATCTCGTTCTACTGTACATGATTGGTTGTATGGTTGAATGACAATAAGGGTGATTTAATTAATTTAATTTAATTAAGTTCATGATCATAGGTGAGGGTAGGAATGCAGATTGAGCAGTAAATCAGCAGCTTTGCTTTAGAGCTCAGCTCCTGCTTCGCCACAGTTTCTCACTCCATTTTCCCATCTCTCGTGAATAAGACTCCAAGATACTTGAATTCCACTTGGGGCAGGACGTTGTCCCCAACCCAAAGAGGACAATCCACCCTTTTCCAGCTAAGCACCATACACTTGGAGGTACTGATTCTGATTAATGGGGTTACACACACACACACACACACACACACACACACACACACACACACAGAGTGGTGTGAAAAAGTGTTTGCCCCCTTCCTGATTTCTCATTTTTTTGTATGTTTGTCACACTTAAAAGTTTCATTTCAGAAGAAACAAGTCACAAATTTATGTTAAGAATTAAGTTACATGAAAAAATGGGAAAAGCAAGAAAAAAATGCTAATTTACTGGTATAAAGTCATGCTTTTATGACAAAAAATTACATACAGTGGTGTGAAAAATGAGCTTTCTCCGTAGGATTGCTGGACTCACCCTCAGAGATAGGGTGAGGAGCTCAGTCATCCGGGAGAGGCTCAGAGTAGAACCGCTGCTCCTCCACATTGAAAGGAGTCAGTTGAGGTGGTATGGGCATCTGATTAGGATGCCTCCTGGACGCCTTCCACTTGAGGTGTTTCAGGCACGTCCCACTGGGAGGAGACCCCGGGGCAGACCCAGGACTCGGTGGAGAGACTATGTCTCCCAGCTGGTCTGGGAACGCCTTGGTATCCCCTCTGAAGAGCTGGAGCAGGTGGCTGGGGAGAGGGAAGTCTGGGCTTCTCTGCTTGAACTGCTGCCTCCGCGACCCGGACCTCCGGAAAAGCGGTAGAAGATGGATGGATGGATGGATGGTGTGAAAAATATTTGCCCCCTTCCTGATTTCTCTTTTTTTTTTTGTATGTTTGTCACACTTAAATGTTTCAGATCATCAAACAAATTTAAATATTAGACAAAGATAACACAAGTAAACACAAAATGCAGTTTTTAAATGAAGTTGTTTATTATTAAGGGAAAAAAATCCAAACCTACATGGCCCTGTGTAAAAAAGTGATTGCCCCCTAAACCTAATAACTGGTTGGGCCACCCTTAGCAGCAACAACTGAATCTTTATTGAATCTTTATTTCGGATAGATTAAAAGTAAAGATTAAAAAGAAACAGAATAATATAACAAAGGCGAAAAAATCCAACAAGGTCAAATTAAACAATAACTCCTCTGATTATACAGTTCAACATAAGTTATCCGAAATGGGTGATGGCTGAAGCCGCAGCTTATATTGCCCACCCATATTCCATCCAAGAATTCAAAAGAAAAACAAAACAAGAGCGATTACAATTCGGAACAAAGCTAAGACAAAATGTGACAAAAAAAACTAAGCAACAACACAACACAGACTGGATATGACAATCCTTACTGCAGTCAAGCATTTGCGATAACTGGCAATGAGTCTTTTACAGCACTGTGGAGGAATTTTGGCCCACTCATCTTTGCAGAATTGTTGTAATTCAGCCACACTGGAGGGTTTTCGAGCATGAACTGCCTTTTTAAGGTCATGCCACAGCATCTCAATTGGATTCAGTTCCGGACTTTGACTAGGCCATTCCAAAATCTTCATTTTTTTTTTTCTTAAGCCATTCAGAGGTGGACTTGCTGGTGTGTTTTTGGATCATTGTCTTGTTGTTTATTGGGATGCAAGTTAATACCAGGTGTTGAAGGGGACATATGATGAAAATATCACTTTTTCATTGCATTTTCACATCTATTTGGAGTGGCTACCAATAGAAAACACAACCCTGTCACTTTGTTAGGGTCAGCCTTTGTCTCAGTACCTGTAAATGAGTGATTTTGATTTTGCTCTGACTGTGATGTGAGAACTGGAGCTCAATGGAATGATACCACCCTGTTTGTTTCATCTCCACCCATTTTAACGACGGCGGACGCTTCTTCGTGAACGTATAAACCTATACCAACAGTGCTACTATGGGTGCTAGCCCGCTGAAGGAGTTTGTTTGGCAACTGTGGCTTATATTGCTATTTTCTTTAAATTCTTTTCACCCCACTAAACATCCATGTTCCCACCTGGTTCATTAATCCACAACTGATAATATACAGTCATGTGAAAAAATTAGGACACCCTATGAAAGCCTGTGTGTGTGTTTTTTAACATATTTGGACATATAGATATGTAATATTAATTTTAACAATACTGGGAGATTCAAGTAATATAACTTAAACAATTAAAACTGAAGAAAAGACTTTTTAGGTGTATCACATCAGGTGCACATGATTAGAACATCGTTACTCAGCATTCTGAAGGAGGCTTGTCCTATTTAAACGTCAGACATTTAGTTTGGTGTGCCCCTGACTGTTGAAGTGAGAGTGAACACCATGGTGAGATCTTAAGAGCTATCTGAGGCCTTTAGACATAAGATTGTAGCAGCTTATGAGTCTGGTAATAGATTTAAAAAGATCTCAAAAGAATTTGAAATCAGCCATTCCACTGTCCGGAAAATAGTGTACAAGTGGAGGACATTCAAAACAACTACCAACATGCCCAAGTCTGGCCGCCCAAGCAAGTTTACCCCGCAAACAGACCACAAGATGCTAAAAGAAATCTCCAAAAACCCTAAGATGTCATCACGGTACCTACAGCAGGCTCTTGCTACTGTTGATGTGAAAATGCATCCCTCTATAATCAAAAAAAGACAGCACAAGTTTAACTTGCATGGGAGGCATGCAAGGAGGAAACTTTTGCTCTCTAAGAGAAACATGAAGGCCAGACTGAAGTTTGCCAGAGAGAGCATAGACAAAGACCGGGACTTATGGAATAATGTTCTTTGGACAGATGAGTCTAAAATTGAATTATTTGGATACCAGAACAGAGGACGTGTTTGGCGAAGACCAAATACAGCATTCCAGGAAAAGAACCTCATACCAAATGTGAAGCATGGAGGTGGAAGTGTCATGGTTTGGGGATGCTTTGCTGCAACAAGACCTGGCCAGCTCACCATCACAGAATCCACCATGAATTCTACCATGCATCAGAGGGTGCTTGAGGACCACGTGAGATCCATCCATCCATCCATCCATCCATCCATCCATCCATCCATTCTTCTACCACATTTCCGGAGGTCCGGGTCACAGAGGCAGCAGTTCAAGTGGAGAAGCCCAGACTTCCCTGTCCTCAGCCGCCTGCTCCAGCTCTTCAGAGAGGATACCAAGGCATTCCCAGACCAACTGGGAGACATAGTCTCTTCAGTGAGTCCTCGGTCTGCTCCAGGGTCTCCTTCCATTGGGAAGTGCCCAAAACACCTCAAGTGGGAGGCATCCAGGAGGCATCCTGATCAAATGCCCAAACCACCTCAACTGGCTACTTTTAATGTGGAGGAGCAGCGGAGCCTCTCCCGGATGAATGAGTTCCTCACCCTATCTCTAAGGGTGAGTCCAGCAATCCTACGAAGAAAGCTCATTTCAGCCACTTGTATCCGCAGTCTCATTCTTTCAGTCATTACCCAAAGCTCGTGATCATAGGTGAGTGTAGGAACATAGACTGACCGGCAAATCGACAGCTTTGCCTTAGAGCTTAGCTCCCTCTTCACCACAGCGGTCCGGTGCAACGTCCGCATCACTGCAGATGCTGGACCAATCCATCTGTCAGTCTCTTGTTCCATTCTCCCCTCACTTGTGAATAAGACCCTGAGATACTTAAACTCCTCCACTTGGGGTAGGAGCTTGTCCCCAACCTGGAGAGGACAATCCACCTTTTTCCGGCTGAGGACCATGGACTTGGACTCGGAGGTGCTGATTCTCATCCCAGCCGCTTCACACTCAGCAGCAAACCATCCCAGTACGACCTGTAGGTCATTGTTGGATGAGGCCAAGAGGACAACATCATCTGCAAACAATAGAGATGAGATCCTGTGGTCACCAAGCATGACACCCTCCGTTCCCTGGCTGCACCTAGAGAGTCTGTCCATAAAATTATGAACAGGATCAGTGACAAGGGGCAGCCCTGGCGTAGTCCAACTGTCACTGGGAATGAGTCTGACTGAGTGTTGGCAATACAAACCAAACTCTCACAACTGTTGTATAGAGACCGGATAGCTCATAACAACAAGTCCGATACCCGATACTCCCAAAGCACCCCCCCCCAAAAAAAAAAATAAAAATGAGGGACGCAGTTGAATACCTTCTCCAAGTCCACAAAACATATGCAAACTGGTTGGGCAAACTCCCACGAACCCTCAAGGATTCTCGAGAGGGTAAAGAGTTGGTCCAGTGTGCCATGGCCAGAATGAAAACCACATCGCTCCTCCTGAATCCGAGGTTTGACCAATGGCCTGACTCTCCTCTCCAGTACCTTGGCATAGACCTTCCCAGGGAGACTGAGGAGTGTAATCCCTCTCAAGTTGGAGCACACCCTCCGGTCCCCTTTCTTGAAGAGAGGAACCACCCCGCCGGTTTGCTATGCCAAAGGCACTGTTCTGACCTCCACTCAATGTTGCAGAGGCGTGTCGAGCATGACAGCTTTACAACATCCAGGGCCTTGAGGTACTCAGGGTGACTCATGTCCACCCCTGGGTCCCGGCCACCAAAGAGCTTTTTAACCACCATGGCAACTTCAGCCCCTGTGATGGGCGAGTCGTCCCCTTCGTCCACAAACCCTGCTTCCTCTGTGGAAGGCATGTCAGTAGGATTGAGGAGATCCTCCAAGTATTCCTTCCACCGCCCAGCAATATCCCAGTCAAAGTCAGCAGCGCCCCATCCACACCATACACAGTGTGGACAGGGAGCTGCTTCACCCTCCTGAGCCGCCGGACAGTTTGCCAGAATCTATTCGAAGCCGACCAAATGTCTTGCTCCATGGCCTTACCAAACTCCTCCTACACCCGAGTTTTTGCTTCAGCAACCACCCGAGCTGCACTCCACTTGGCCTGCCGGTACACCTCAGCTGCTTTGGGTGTCCCACAAGCCAACCAAGCTCAATAGGACTCCTTCTTCAGCTTAATGGCCCCCCTCATCACTGGTATCCATCACTTTGTTCGGGGGTTGCCACCATGAGATGCACCGACGACCTTACGGCTGTAGCTCTGGGCAGCCGCTTCAACAATGGAGGTGGAGAACATGGCCCATTCAGACTCCATGTCTCCAAACTCCCTTGGAATGTGGTTGAAGTTCTTCTGGAGGTGGGAGTTGAAGACCTCCCAGACAGAGGCCTCAGCCAGACGTTCCCAGCACACTCTCACTATACGTTTGGGTCTTCCAGGTCTGAATGGCATCCTCCCCTGCCATTGGATCCAACTCACCACGTGAGACCATCTGTAAAAAAAATTAAGGCTGAAGTGGAACTGGACCCTGCAACATGACTATGACCCAAAACGTACCAGTAAATCCACGAAAGACTGGCTAAAAACTAAGAAATGGAAAGTCCTGGAATGGGCGAGTCAAAGCCCAGATCTTAATCCCATTGAGATGCTGTGGGATGACTTGAAATGGGTTATACATGCAAGAAACCCCTCAAACATCTCACAGCTGAAAGAATTCTGCATTGAGGAGTGGGGCAAACTTTCCTCAGACCGATGACAGAGACTGGTAATGGCTACAAGAAGTATCTCACTGAAGTTATTTCAGCCTAAAGGGGTAACACTAGCGATTAGGCGGTAGGGTGTCCTAACTTTTTCCTCAGTTAGAATACACATTTTTGTTAATATCTTTTGTTTAATGAGTAAAACAAGGTTCATTTTTGTTATTTACCTGCAATTAAATCACTTTCATTTCCAAAGATAAATAAAAACAAGATTAGACATCAATATGTGAACATTTCTTAATAAAGAACTGAATATTTATCGGAGTGTCTTAGTTTTTTCACATGACTGTATTTTGCATCATTCTGGTTTATTTTCTTATACTGACCATATTAGGCCAGCACATCAGCCCACTAGCACCTTGGCTAGTTGGCTGAGGTCAGTCTTGGAGATTGCTTCAGTTTGAAGGAGGCGATGCATTTGCAGAGTTCACCATTCATTCATTCATTCATTCAGGGTGGTTTCTGTGCTTATCAGGGATGTCCCTGTCAAGATTTCAGGATTTCAAGTTATTTAGGATTTATTATTACCAAGTCACAATCTGATACTTAGATGTTTCTACCGTGCATTTTGCAACCTACACACCATTAAATACATTAAAGTTATAAAAAAAATCAATGTCATCTATTTGCTTGACACCTCAATACTCTGAGAGTATTCCACATGGCAGACATGTTGGCAATACATTCCCTGCTTCAACTCTGTGAAACTGCCTTATTATGGCAAGGCTCACATTAACACAATGACAGAAATCTGAATGGAAGTGAACCCAGTGACCCCGATCAAGTCTTAAAAGTCTTGATCGGTCCCCATCTGATACTTGAGATCTGATACCTGAGGTTGGATCGAGTCATCCCTAGGTCTTATTGCACACCAGGAAGTGGTCATATCTTTTTGAGCACTAACACCAAACACCCCTGTCCCTGATGATGCTTCATTTATGCTTTTACATAATCACATTCAGCCATAAGTTAGCTCACTCTGTCTTTGCGATCCAGAGTTAACCTGCTAACATTTACCATTTATAATGGTGCCTGCCCTGCCTCAACCAAACTTCTTTTGGTGATGAAAGAGGGAGGGTTGGGGTAAACTGAGGTTCATAAGCATTTAAAGACACTGGCACTGAAATGAGCCATTCTGAGGAATGCTGGTTAAAATGAGTTGGAAAATGGTGCTGAAATAATTTCACTTCGATGTATTTGACCAACAGACATTTCATTACAACCTCTATGAACTGTGTCAACATCTAGAAAAAAGTGCATAATTCATCCCCTTTAATGTATGTGATCCTGGTCTAGCCAATCGTTATCTGATCACCAAAAAGCACATTCTAATGCCAGGTATAAATGGGGCTAAGGTTTGGTGACAGCTTGTGGTCACCAATTATATTGCAGCTTTACTAATTCACTGACTCCAGGTCCATTCAGCTGAGACTGTCCCACAAGGTGTCATTAAAAAGTTTCTGAAAGTTCCATACAGTACCTTTGAGGGGGAAAAAGATTTATTAGAAAAGTTACAATTTAATTAATGTTGCATATTTAACAAAAAAAAACTGTATTACTAATGATTTAAGTCCAGTTTGACTGTTTCACCATCATTTAAACCTAAAAAATTTTGTATCATTTTGGTCCAAAAATATTTCGTTACTCATTCAGGTGATACACAACTATGGTCACGGAGGTTTCGGACTCACCATTCACAGAGGCTGTGCTGAGGAAGCGGCGCGGCTCTTTGGTCAGATCGTGGAAGAGAAAGGCAAAGGTCCAAAAGCTCGCTTGTAGATTTGTGTCTGCGGAGGTGATTCATGTACTCCTTTTTTAGATTCAGTCATCAGTGCACATAAAGCTTTTAACAGATTAATTATATCCCATCCATGTAGTATGAGGAAGCTAAAGTCATCACTAAATCCAAATGTACTGGAGAAGCTGAGACTTGTCTGTTGTTCTGTTGCATTATCAAGAGTTTGCATATTCATGTTAACTTGTATTCTTCTTTAATCCATGAGAAGTTTTGATAATTTTAAGGAAATACTTAGAATCTTTAATTTGCACATATTTGACAAAACATAGTAAACAGTAGGTACAATGACTGTTTAACTGATAAATACAATTTTTAAGTAATAAAAATGCACCCACTGCTTGTTTTTGAAAGAGTATTTACTACAGTATCGTACACATTTACATCCAGTGCATTGACAAGAATCTGTGCACATAGACACTTAATGCAGCACTATACCTCAAACACTGGCAGGTTTGACTGATGATGCTTGTTAATCTCTCCATTTTTTTAACAGAATTTCCCTCAGTGTATTTGTTGAATCCAGTACAGTCTATTTCGCATCACCTTTGACACAAACAACAAATGAACTTGGCAATAAATCATTATTTACACACAAAAACAGAATATAACACCTGCTAAAAACGCATGTGTTGGTCTATGTGAGTACAGCCTGTGTCTGAGACCCAGCAGACATTTTAAAATATTAAATAGGTTAGAGACCCCATACAGGAGAGGTTTTTATAATCCTAACATACAGTATATAGTATCAAGACTGCTTTGTATTCTGATATCATTGACACTGCCTGGATTGTAAGTCTTTCTAAACTAAATATTCCAGATATGCTTCATGGAGACACTAAAAGAGTTCAGTTTCGTCAATGTTAAATCCAATTCTTCTTCTTCTTTTAGATTTGATTGGCGGTTGGCAACCAGGTACAGGTGCATTACCACCATGTATTTCACTCTATATCGTCACTCTGTATATCTTTGTATAAGGAGTTCTGAACAACTCTCCATGTGTGAAAAAATTATCCGTCCTTGGACTGTGTCCTCTGCGGCGTTCTGATAGTTTATTCAAAGTGGCATGTTAAATCCAATTATATACTTTTTAAATTTCAGAATATAGACCATAGCAAAGCTTGTATCATCCTAACCAATTCAGACAGTAAGGGCCCTATTTCAAGAGTCTAAGGCACACTATTGCCTCATGCATTGTGCATTGCCCAGTGCTTTCACATAGTTTGTTATTCATGCTTTATATCATGCCATCTAATTACCTGTGGAGAGTGCACCCACTTTATGCTGAAAGGAGGAGACTCATTTAAAAGAGGTGTGGCATGGCACAATCTCAGCACATTGGTATTTTAATGCATCTTATGACAATGCACTTTTGATCAGGAAAAAGGAGGTCTGTCCTCAGAAGCGCATTGTGAGTGCTATTCCAACGACATGCTTTGAAATCGTGCAGCTCCTACTGACAGGAGCACATGAGGAAATACAGCATATGCTTGGATTTTCCATTATTTTAATAGAGTTGTAACAGTTATAATCTAATCACCCATTATTTTAATATGATGATACACTTAATAGTTTTTTCTTCCATCCACATTTTTATTTTAATCACAGATTCTACAGGAGAATAGCCTATTGATTAGGCATTTGTGTATTTATTTTTTAGGGGAATGAATGAATGAATGAATGAATGAATGGGAAGTGTGTGTGCATTTCACAGTTAACCACAGACTGTATATTCAGGAGAGCAGCGAAGGCACTCTTCACTGAGCTTTGACTCTGACAAACCCGTCAGACCTGGCTGCATAACCAGTGTGTGGATGTGGAGCATGGAGAAGGCATGGTGGGATGCTGTCAGTTAGAAGATTTTAAACTACAAACCCCCCCCTTCTGTGACAAAGTATTTTGTCTACATACTAATCTATCATGTCTGTTATCATATCGTATCTCATACATGTTTGCGTGCGCATGTGTCCTGTATTGGCTAATGAAAAACACGCACTCAACCATTGTTTTTTAGTTAAATGTGTTATTCTGAGGACAGTCAAATACAAACTGTTTGAAGAAACAGCAAACAGATTTTTTCACTGCACAGAGAAAAAAAAAGTGCATGGGTTTACAAAATTATTCAGCGGATTGTCCTCTTCCTGAAGTTTCAAACCCATTCATGTCTGTATGTTGCATTCGTGCGCACTACATTAAACCTAATAAATTCAGCTTGATTGTTCAGCCCATCTCCTCTCCTCCATCGTCCTCCATAAAATAATTAACTGGGTGTCAGCTGTGATTGAACTGTGAAGCAGTGTTACTATTGTATGCATTTTCTCTTTGTTCACGCACATGCTTTTTGGCCAGTGCAAAACCCGTCATCTAAACAAGCCATCATGATCACAGTTCACTTTCGACCATGCGCCCCTCTGTATTAAAGGGAAAGTGTTGGATTGGATCATGCATATGACACCCTCTGAATAACTAGACTAGTCTCTTTGCACTTTTCACACGGCACACAGACTGTTTTCCCACTGCTGGGATAAAATGGACTTGGCTACACCCATTAAATGTGCTCTGTGCCATAGACAATAGACTGTCAACTAGACTGCTGAAATAGGGCCCTAAAACTTTTTATTTAAACTTTACTGGCAAGATGTAAAAATTATAATTCCAACAGGCCAGAGGATAACATGGTTGGATATACTTGTCACAATAGACATGGTTTATTGACATGATCTATATACTGCTGTATACCAAATTAAGGTTGGGGACCCCTTCGCTGTAAGTCTTCATGAAACTGCTCGAAAAGTATTTGACTACCGCTAGCTTTTGCTGGACTAGCGGCACATTCTTGGCAGATAGAGGTATTGTCAGTGGCAAGGACAGGCCAAGACAAACTGACTCGTAATCTAAAAAATGTAATTACTAGGGTCAATCATCATCGAGTGTTTAGAGGAATTGTCACACTTTAATGATAATTTATTAACATACAGGATTCTCAGAAACTGTGAACTCATCTGATTTGTGCTCTGTAATAGAAATATTCTACTGACATTATCTTCTAATCAGTGTTTTAGCAGACCAGTTAGTGTTCCATTAATATTTTCAAAGAAAAATTTGGACTTAAGGTTTTCATCATTGTTACTTGTAGTATTATCTCCATTTTTGTCATGTCTTTAGCAACAAATAATAATGCTCCATGTTAAATGTGAATCAATACGGTCACACACACACAAAAAGCATACAATACTGGATTTGGTGACTCATTGTACAGTATACCTGTTCATCCTGACTCCTGTAAAAATCATATAAAATAAGCCAAGACCTTCTTGATTCCAGTGCTCTTCTGATTTGACTGAAGTGCCGTTGTCCTTTGCTGCAACTGATATTTTTAAAAAAGCTGGCGATTTGTGTGCACAAAATGCTTTTTCTTGTACCTGCATTTATGTTAATAGAAGCAGCATTCTCACAGAGCTGAGTGTAACTCTCGATCATAAGCTAAATAGATAGTTTTAAGGCTTTTTGAAAAGATTTTTTTAAGTTCTTAAGTTCCTGGTCTTTTTTCCTCTTTCTCATTTAAACAGCAAGATTAAAACACTCTTAAGTATTTGTATTCTCTTGTTTTCTGTAAATGTTCCTATCGCGTCTCCCATTTGCACTTGTGTTGGTCATTTGGTCTTTCTAGTGACCCTGTATGGAGTTAGACAGAGGCAAATATTGTGACAGCAATGGTGTTTACAGATTAAAGGTACAGTGACATGATGTAAAACTACTGTGCTGGCTCACTGGCTGAAGCCACTGTGGTGTCTAAACTGAAAAATCACTGACAGGAGCGGAGGTGAACATAGAGAGCTGCTGCAGCTTTCTCGCCTCTCCTGGCCTCTTCACTGAAGCCTTCCTCGCTCTAGTCAGTCTAGTTGATAGGTCCTCAGCCCTGGGAGCCAGAGCTGGAGTGAGGTATTCCTTCGGAGCTGTGAGGGGAAGCTCGGCCCATCATCTCTTGTCCCCACTCACGGTGACTGGACTCCTGCAGGCCGCGGCCTGTCGTCTCGATCGGCAGAGCGCAGGAGGCAATGGCAGCAAACAGGCAGCAGCAGCAGTATACTGAGAGAGCCAGGTACACCGAGGACTCCAACATCACCTGCAGGAATAAACCCAAATATAACTACATGACCTTCACCTGCTTTTCTTTCATTGCTGTGTTCAGGGCTTGACATTAGCCCCTGCTCACCAGCCAAATACCGGTGGAGTCGGCTGTGGCCGGTAGTTCAGTCATTCTTACCAATCACTTTGACTGGTGTCAGATTTTGTTTAAGAGCCGTCTCAAGAGAGAACTGGACTAAGATTAAAAAAAAAAAAAATGGGCATCCTCCACTAAGGAAAAACTTTTGAAGATGTTTTGGTCAAAAAATCTCCACAAAGTCACAAATCATGTGCTGGAGCTTTGAAATGACATATCATAAATTTGAGACTATTTTCTAATGAATTTGCTCCTGTAAATTTAAGACATTTCTGTCAAAAAATTTGAGCCGTTTTCCTTGGAAATATTAAGTTGGGATTTTTTTTTTTTTTTTTTGTAGTGAAAAGACTTTTCTCAAAAAATTGCAGCTTTTCTGGAAAAATGTGGCACTTTTCTATATCTGAAAGTTTTTCACATGAATTTGAGACTTTTCCTGGTATTTTTAAGGTTATGGGTAAAAGAACTTAAAGTGGCTTCAGAGCCCCATAATAGACCTATTGCAATTGTAAACCTGAACAGTACTTTTAAACCCCCCCCCACACACACACCTGCCTAAATGCCTGAAAATGGTCTAATGAGTTAAGATGTTTGACAGGGGGCCAAATCCATGTACGTTTTGTCTTCTGTGAACCAATCTGGCTTTACACTGCATGACACTGAAAAACTCCCATGAGTCCCTGTGCACTCTTTTGCCCAGAGCCTTAGTGAAACAAAAGGTAACTTCCAAACGCCTCATGAAAATGCTGAGTGGCTGCTAACTTTGGAAAGTATTTGTCACAATGGCTGATGAGCACAGATGCTGATGTCAAGCCCTGGCTATGTTATGATAAAACTTGGCTTGGGTTACCTGTGCAACAAAAGGTGTGATCAGGGCACCGACTCTGGCCATTCCGCTGCTTGTTCCCAGACCTAAAGCACGGGTTGCTGTTGGGTACACCTGCAGAGTGTCAGAAAATACAAAAGAGGCCACCCTGCTCAGATTCTGGCTCCCTTGGTTTAATCTGTTCAAAGAACAGCGACCTCACCTCTGGAGTGTAGACATAGGCAGCCTGGAACCCTCCTGCAATAAACGCTCTAGCGATGAATATCAACACTGTCATGGAAGTTCTGCAAGGGTTAGAGCAGAGAATAAACAGTGAGGAAATAGAATGCTTTAGGTATTTAAAAGACTACATATGCCACACCCTACCTCCCAACACAGCCGTACAGTGGGATGATACACAGAGAGAAGATGAGGAAACACAATGCCATGGTTTTCCTCCGCCCCAATCGATCTATCGCCCACAATGTCACCAGCAGTCCTGTGCGTATGTGTGACATCAACATCATCAGTAACCTTACTTAAATTGTGAATTTGCAAAATATAACATATGATTTAGTGTTTATAGTAATAGACCTGATTAAATGTTTAATCAATGTCAGGGAGCACTGAATGATGCAGCTACTGATACTAACATGCACTGAGGATCTGACACACCCACTGTAAATACACCACAGTTGCATCTTTAAACATTTTAGACACACATACATAGGTAAGGCCCCAGTGGGTCTCTGGAGCACATCTGTCAATCATCTGGTGGCCACTCAGTTTAAAGAGCCAGTCTATCCTCTCCTTCAGTGCTGGGGTCAACACTCTATTGTGGTATAATCAGCCATCCTACTTAACCGAAGGAATAGCACTTTGTTTACCTGATCTTTGTTGTCTTGCTGCCTACCCTTGGTCTCCTGTGTTACAGAAATACTCAACAGATACTGCTCCTTGACTGTCTGCTCCTTTCCCTCTCTGGCCTGCCTCTCATGGATCTGTTGCCTGCTAAAATATCTGCCTTCCACTGAAAAGGGTAACTGGACTCTTGCATTTTAACTGCATAATGTACACCTGCACCATTCACTCAGAGCACACACACATGCTAATTCACATTTTAAACTGTTCACCATTAAAGCTGGAGTAGGCAGAAATCTGAGAAACCAGAAAAAAACTACCTGAAATTGGAAAAAAAAAAAAAAGAATTGCCTGTCTCTTGCATCTCCCACTCCCTTCTCAGTTCTACAGATGTGGGCAAATTTATTGCTAACCTTCCATTAAAGAAAGAACATTTCACATTGGTCACTGAAATAACTTGAAACTGACAAAAGTATTTTTTTTCCCCTGAAAATTAACTAATGAAAATCAGACGCTGTTTTGAATTTTGGTTCAATAGAATCATTAATAAAACTAATGAAACTGGCCAGGACAAAAAGATTCAAGAGTCAGAGATTTTATTTGTTAATACTACTATACGTACAGGACATATAGGAGAACTGCAATGGCGTTTCTCTCTCTCTTCAGTGGGGTGCACAACATAAAGAAAATGGAATAAGACTGAAAAAACAACAACAGCAGTCGATGTACAGTAATGCTACTCATAGGTCAAATGGCAATAAAAGATAGACCCAGACCTCCCATAGTGCAAATAAAGTAAAACAATAAACGATGATGAAACCCAGCAATCCTAAAAACAGAAAAGTAGAGCTGTAATACCCATAGTTGCAAGTTCAATGCGGTAGTGTAGGTGCAGACAGTGACAGATAGGACTGCACATGATCAGTATTGCAAAACAGACAGCAGCAGGTATGGCATTTGTGCAAATGGTTGCAGTAAAGTGCAGAGACATATAGCAGCAAATGTATTTTCTGTGCCGACAGCTGAGGCAGTTATTGTCCAGGTGAGTGCATTACGGGGGGAAGGGGGTGGGGTGGACAGAGTTCAGGGTCCTGATGGCCTGATGAACAAAGCTGTTTAGCAGTCTTGTGGAGCGGGCCCGGAGGCTCCAGTACCTTTTCCCCAAGGGCAGGGGGCTGAAGAGAGAGTGTGAGGGGCGGGAGGTGTTGCCTAAAATGTTAATGGCTTTGCGAGTGAGGCAAGTGAGGTAGATGTCGGGGGGGGGGGGTGGCAGAGGGGAACTTATGATCTTGCTGGCTGCTTTCACTGTGTGTTGTAGTGTCTTTCAGCAGAAGGTGGTGCAGCTTCCATACCACACCTTGATGCAGCTGGTGAGGATGCTCTCAATGGTATCCTGGTAAAATGAACACATAACGGGGGTTGGGACTCGTGTGCTCCTCAGTTTGCGGAGGAAATGGAGGCGAGTTTGAGCCTTTTTGGCCAGTGATGTGGTGTTGTTGGACCAGGAGAGGTCCTCAGAGATGTGCACCCCCAGGAACTTGGTGCTGCTCACCCTCTCCACAGCTGCACCATCGATGATCAGAGGGGGATGCTGTGCGTGTCCCTTCCAGAAGTCGACCACAATCGCCTTGGTTTTTCCCATGTTCAGGAAAAGGTTATTGTCTTTACACCACTAGACCAGTTGGCTCACCTGATTTCTGTAGTTGGCCTCCTCGTTGTTGGTGATGAGGCCCACCACCATCGTGTCATGGTAAATGGTAAATGGCGTTCACTTATATAGCGCTTTTTCTCATCTCTGGATGACAAAAGCGCTTTACAGATCCTGCTATCCACCCACTCACGCACACATTCACACACTGATGGTGGCAGAGCTGCCATACACACACAGGCGCTAGCCTGGCCTCCAGGAGCAACTGGGGGTTCAGTGTCTTGCTCAAGGACACATCGACATGCAGACTGCAGACAGAGAGGGAATCAAACCCAAGACCCTCCTATCAGTAGTCGGTCACACTACACCTGCGCCACAGCCGCCCCACATCATCCGCAAACTTGATGATGTGGTTGGTGTTGTAGGCTGGTACGTAGTCATGGGTCAGCAGGGTGAAGAGCAGCGGGCTGAGCACGCACCCTTGTGGGGCCCCTGCACTCAGTGTGATGGTCTGGGGGGTGTTGCCGCCAACCCCCACATTCTGTGGCCTCCCTGTGAGAAAGTCCAGCACCCAGTTACAGAGAGAGGTTTTGAGTCCCAAGTGTCTGAGTTTTTGTATTAGGTGAGGGGGATGATTGTGTTGAATGCTGAAGTCCAAGAACAGCATTCGCATGTAGTTCTTTGAGTCCAGGTGGGTGAGGGCTGCATGGAGAGCAGCAGCAATGGCATCTGTGTATCTGTTTGACCTGTATACAAACTAAGATGGGTTGTGGGAGGGAGGGAGGATGGACTTGATGTTCTGCATGACCAGCCGCTCGAAACACTTCATTATGATGGGGGTCAGTGCCACGGGCCATTAATCGTTGTAGCTGGATGGGACGGGCTGGGTGGATGAATGATGACAGTCCTAGTAAAGACCATAAGGACATGTTAAACTAAGGTTTGTCCTGTAATTAGCATCACAGGAGTCTTCAAACTTGTAATCAGTCAATCTGCCTATTTAAAGAGTGAATAGTAGTCACTGTGCTGTTTGGTATCATGATATATACCACACTGAATATGGACCACAGAAAGCTAAGGAGAGAGTTGTTTATTGACAACCATGTTGAAGGTTAAGGCTTTAGGATAATCTCCAAGCAGGTTGATATTCCTGTGACCACAGTTCATGGGACTGTAACTGACCTCCCAGGACATGGACACGAGGAAATGCAACCCCAGGTTGACCAGAAAAATAATGCATATTGTAGAAAAAGAGCCTAGGAAACCATCCAAAATCATTCAAGCTGAACTCCAAGGTCAAGGTACGTTGCTTTCTGATCACACCATGGGTCACATTTTGAACAATAATGGACTCAATGGAAAAAGACCAGGAAGGCTCCACTATAGACAGAAAACCTTTAAAAAGCCAACCAAAATGCATTCTGACATGCCTCAAAGTTTCTGGGAGGTTGTCCTTTGGACTAATAAGACAAAACTGTCATGAATCTGAGTTTGGTTGTTCCAAACCCAGTTCTGACTTATTGTTAGTTTTTGCCTTGTTTTCCATTAGGCGTGTCAGGGAGCTGTTTGGCGTCCTTCACTCCCTGACAGCTTGGGCACGCCTCCTCCTCTTGTCAGTGCCATCAGCTGTTTCACATTACGGGGATTCACACACATACACACACTCACTCCATTCATTCCCATTCACACGCTCAGACACTCGCTCATGACATCAGGGTTTAATTATGTTCAGCCCATGCTTTCTCACACCGGCAATCTCTTCCCTCGTTAGCACTGTGATTACTTATACGCTGCGTTTGTGGGAAGAGATTGTCGGGGCATTCAACCTCATACATGTAGTGTGTTCCTGCATGTGTGTGTGCGCCTCCATCACCTTCGTGTATTCAGCCGGACATTTACAGACGGTAAATCCCTGGGTGTTAACGGCTGACCCTGCCTCTCTCCTTCATCTGCCAGACTGCACGGATAGCCCCGGATCGCTCCAGTTCTGTAAGTTATGTTTGCCTTTCTTCCTGTGTCGACAGCTGCTCTGCGGAACTAGGCATTCCCGTCGCCGGGCTGTAGAGCGTCCGGGAGGCTCCCTGTATGTCTGGTGGCTTAATCTCATCATTACAACTTCCTGTATTTGTGTGGTCAAAGCTGGACTTGTTATTTTTGTGGTTTACGTTAATAAATGGCACGTTCTACTCTCACTTTTGGGTCTTTTACTCCTTCCTTCGTGTACATGGCGCATGGGAAATTATGACAAAAACTGGAGCTTTTGGCCCAGTCACATCATCTCTATATTTACAGAAGGAAAAATGAAGCATACAAAGAAGACTGTACTTACTGTGAAACATGGAGGAGACTTGTTTATTTTCTGCTGCTTTGCTGCTTCTGGCACAGGGTGTCTTGAATCCGTGCAGGGTACAATGAAATCTCAAGAGTATCAAGGGATTCTGGAGTGAAATGTGCTCATCAGTGTCAGAAAGCTTGCTCTCAGATGCAGGTCATGGGTCCTCCAACAGGATAATGACCCAGAACACACAGCTAAAAACACCCAAGAATGGGTGATTTATTCTGAATTCTAAAGTGGCCTTCTATGCGCCCTGATCTAAATCCTATTGAACATCTATGGAAGGAGCAGAAGCATGCAGTCTGGAGAAGGCACCCTTCAAACCTGAGACAGCTGGAGAAGTTTGCTCATCATGACGAGCTGGCCAAAATAGGTTGACAGGTACATAAGTCTCAGTGAGTTGCAGTGATTGCATCAAAAGGTTGTGCAACAAAATATTAATTTAAGGATGTCATCATTTTTGTCCAGGCCAGTTTCATTCGTTTGTTTTTTAAAATGATTCTGTTGAACCAAAATTCAAAAGCATTGTCTTATTTTCATTCGTTAATTTTTAGATAATTTTTATTTATTATTACTTTTGTCAGTTTCAAGTTATTTCATTGACCATTGCGGGATTTTCTTTTTTGAACAGAAGGTTACCAATAATTTTGTCCACGTTTGTAAGCCACTCCCCATCCAGAGTGCAGATGTGTGACAAGTGTCAGCTGTCATATTTCTCCCATATTAACCTCCCTTCACAGGCTCCCTGTTGAATCCAGAATCAAATTTAAAGTTCTTCTCTTGACATAAAATCATACATAACACTAGTCAACACCAAATTTATTGTCTAAGTTTTTTTAGCTGATTTAGGACAATTTTGATGTGCTGGATCCAAAAATCACGCTGGTTTTGCTCAGTCAGGTCAACTTTTTGAATTATGGCCACATGTTTTATAAGTTTTTGTTTACATGTATGGGTAGTTTTGCTTTATATGATGCAAAATTCTTTTTTATGTCTTGAAATTCTCTGAATTTTGAACAATGATGACGTAGTATTCAATTTACCTTTATATAAAGGTAAGTACATGCACAGTACTAAGTAAGTACAGGTTTTTACTTAGCACATGATCGAGAGAAACGGATGTCATTTTCGGATTCAGCGGTGCAAAATTGTCTTAAATCAGCTGAAAAAACACAGACAACTTACAAAAAAAATTATTTTTGCAACCCTGTGTAATCTAGCCCCCAGTTATTTTATGGAACCAATTACCAGCCTGGGTCCGTGAGGCTGACACCCTCTCTGCCTTTAAGACAAAACTGAAAACTTTCCTATTTGACAAAGCTTTTGAATAGACTTCCCACATGTTACACAGTATGTTATGTAACTAGTAGTGTGACGATACTATGCATACTGTTCCACTGCTAGATGTGGGCATGGTGTTGTGGTCCACATTAGTGGGGCCCGCTGCACATGCGTTTATGTTTGATTGTGTGTATGAGTTTTGTGACAGCTGGCTAGCTAGAAGTGATATCATGTTTTAACTGGACATCATTCACAAGTGGAGATTGGATTTTCCATGTCAGTTTTGAATTTTATTATTAGTATCTAATATATACTGTATATACAGTATATACAGTATATATATATATATATATATATATATATATATATATATATATATATATATATACAAAACAAAACAAAAACTGCTATTTATGTTCACTGTGCATAGTGTTTGTGCATTACACCACCAGGTCCAGCTACGGATGTGTCTGCTTGCAGTGTTTCCTATGAGATTCTTTAGTTAGCTTAATAAGCCTGAAAAGAGCCCATAAAATTGCTGTAATCTTAGGTCAAATTAGCTTTGATAGAATATGCACGTCATATCTACCTGCATGTTGTTGTTATGTTATGAATAACATATCTCTTCTTTCTTCCTTTTCTTCCTTTCTCCCCTCACCCCCCCCCCCCCAACCAGTTGTGGCAGAAGACTGCCCCTCCCTGAGCCTGGTTCTGCCGGAGGTTTCTTCCTATAGAGGGGTTGCATGTGACATCAGTGGTCATGTGCCACATTGTTTTTCTGCCATTTTGGACGGCAAGTAGACCCTGTGTTGACAATAATCATAACACTGGTCAACACCAGATTTATTGTCTAAGTTTTTTTAGCTGATTTAGGATAATTTTGATGTGCTGAATCCAAAAATCACATTGGTTTTGCTCAATCAGGTCAACGTTTTGAACTATGGCCACATGTTTTTTTATGTTTTTGTTTACATGTACGGGTATTTTTGCTTTATATGATGCAAAATTCTTTTTTATTTCTTGAAATTCTCTGAATTTTGAACAATGATGACATAACATTCAATTTACATGTACTTACCTTTATCAGTGTCTACTATTCAATTTACAGTACAACTGTACAACTGCTTACAACTTAGCATAAAAACCTGACCTGATCAAGAGAAACGGATGTCATTTTCAGATTCAGCAGTGCAAAATTGTCTTAAATCAGCTGAAAAAACACAGACAACTTACAGAAAAATTATTTTTGTTATGTTGTGTAATTCCACTAACACCTACTCATCCCGACTCAACATAGTGGTGTTCGTTACCCATTACGACTGAATACCACCTTAAGTGAGTGAGATCTTTACAGCAAGGCGGCCCAACACTCCCACAACATCATTTGTATGTGACAGGCAAAACACAAGATGGATTTGGAGGCGAGCCTGCTGCTTGCTGGCTTTTTGTCAGAATAAAGGCAAAAAAGGAGAGCCAGAGAAGGCTACAGGCAGCGAGACAAAACTCTGGAAGAGTACTGGAGAGTTTAGGAAGCCATGGGGCAGCAGAAGACATGAGGATACGAACTAGACCACATATGAAGGTAAGCTAATGATTGCTAATGCTAGTTAAGGACTAATAAGTCCCCCATACTACATTGTAATCACGGCAAGTTATCGCTATTAGGTACTAAAATATGTATGCTGTGTGTGTGTTTCAGATGGCTCTCTTGTGGCAAAATTATTGCTTCAAACCATCGGTCTGGTCGTTCAACCGAGCCTCTCAGTGATGGGCTGTCACCCCAGCTTCACGAACCGCAGTGATTGCAGAACTTAAGAATGTCTTCAGAAACATTTAGCTTCCTGTGCTACAAATTGCTCTGATCTGTGTGAAAAATCATGGCTGCCAAAAATTGATTGCCAGGTGTCATAGTTATGGGGTTATATTAGCCGTAAAATATATATTTCAACAGGTAAAAAGTACTGAGTTAGGTATAATAAAATATGTTTAACAATTATGATGCATTTTTAACCCAAAACAAACTTCATCTAGGATTAAAAGCAATTAAAATAATAGTCACAAGGTTACATGGAAAATACATGAATTTACTGAATATATACATGTAGCTGTATAAATATATATTCTATGTGTGAATAATGTACTATGTACTCTTTTTGTATTGCACTAGGAAGTTTTGTGATACACTTTTGTGCCTTTTGCAGATATGTCTCCACTTTTGTTTGTTTTATTTGTAAAGGTCACCAAGATTTAGTGACATAAATGCCACAAGATTGGAAAAGCTATCTAAATAATCCAGCAGTTTCAGAAATCACTTTTGGTTTGGTGTAAGTCTGTAAACAGAATTATGAACCATAAAATAGTTAGTGTTAAAACATGTTAAATCCCATTAAGTTTTAACTCATTATTAGGAAATACAGATGCTACTATGGCCCAGAATTCCTCCATATACTGGTACTATCACTGAAGTGTGCAGCGTCTTCTGCACTGGCACATCCAACAATACAGTCTTCAGTAAATAAAATAATTGTTTTTGGTTACTTTTTCTTAAAAATGAGCCATTATTTTCAATGTCACTGATAAATGTTTGGTTTGTACTGTTGACTCTTCCCACCAATGTCTTAACAGAAAAATAGAAAATCATGACACAACACACAAGTCACTAAATAGTTTATTACAATCACCAGCAAAATCCAGATTATTTAGAATGTGCAAAATTCAAACTAAACTGTAAAAAAAACTCAGAATGGGGCACACATGCCCGCCACACACGCTGACTCCTTGCCTTCACACAGTGGCCCAGCACACCAAGGAATGCTTGATTGAAGGCAGCATTCTGAGCCATCTCCTCCCTTCACAAGGTAGTTTCATGGGATCCAGGTCAAGTAGACCCCTGACCAAGTGAGCACTCCCAAGTGGACCCCAGGATCCAGTCTGTACAAGTACATTCTCAATCCAGTGATTTTTAAATGCGAAGAAAGAAAACAACAAGAATTTGTGTAAAATTGTTGGAAAGACTTTTCCTGGTCACCAGGAAATGTAAAAAATATATATATGTAAGATGACAACTAAGCTGACCCAGAGAAGGTTTTGGCTTTGTTTCTGCTTTCAAAAAGACTTTTCTTCTCCACTGCTGCTGCTCGTCACCGCTGGCTGCCCCAGATGAAAATACACAGATTCAAGATTCAGAGGCTTTATTATCATGTACACAGTTAAGAAATGCTACATTTCCTGAGCAATGAATATGTATGTGGAGCACAGAAGAGGTATGTGGAACTATAATGTGCTGAATGAGGCTTTACAAAGCTCTGAATCAGTTTGTAAATCACTGGATTGAAAAAGTACATGTACAGATTGGACCTCGTGGTCCATATGGGGTGCTCACTTGGTCAGGGGTCCACTTGACCTGTTCCAGTTTCATGCTCCCTTGCCTCACTGAGAAGCAACTGGATGTACTGCTGGTCCCGATTCAGCAGATCTTCAGCCTGCGGTGGGACTCTAGAATGAAAATACACACACAACTTAAGTACATGCACAGCACGAAAGTGCAACATGTAAAAAACTACTTTTTAACCAGGATTAACACTAGCTTATTTCATCAGCTGTCGACACAAGTGCAAAGTACAAGCAGAGCATGGAGTTAGCATTGATGGCTAACTAGCTAGCTCATTGTCTGCATACAGGAGACAACGGTGTTGTTTGTTCAAAGTGAGCTTTCCACCACTGGGATAAATAATGGCAAAGATGCATAATATCACATCACTCACCATCCTCTATCACTGTTTTCAACAATGATGATGCCGCGGTCAGGTCAATGCCACTCTACCTCCCATCCGCCTTCACTGGTCGGTGGCTGTGAATTCTTTTCAGGTCGCTGCATCCAGCTTCCTCTGGATTTCTTTAGTCAGCTACCAAGCACAGAAAAGTCTGCACCTCATTGTTGGACCACAGTGTTGAGTTGTGTGTAGCCATTTAGCTCGTTGATTACACTCACTCACGCTTGCTGTTGGTGATTTGACTGCTCGTTGCCGTCCAAAATGGCGCAGTAAACAAAAGACACGTGACCCGTGTGACATCAGTGCAACCTCTCTGTAAGGGTTTTTTTCCTTCCTACTGTCGCCTAGTGCTTACTCACAGGGGATCATCTGATCATTAGGGTTTTTCTTTGAATTATTTATGATTTGTGCTTATGTACTGTATCTAGCGCCTTGAGATGACTTTTGTTGTGACTAGGCACTATACAAATGAAGTTGAATTTAATTGTTATAGAGTAGCCAATAGGAAAGCCTATGACTGACAAGACCAGTGATTGGGCAAAGAACCTGTCACATGTGTGAAAACTTATGCAAACTGAAAAGAGCCCAGAGGAGATGCTGTGTAGTAGGTGTCCTGTCACTTGCATTACAAATTGCTATATTTAAATAGTTAATTCATTTTCAGATTTAAACAAACAATTGAGCCTATTCCAGCTTTAAATCAGCAAACTTGTATCTATTGTTCAAGTCTGCTTTTGGGCCCTGTTTCTGTCTATTATGAAACAAATACAGCTAATAACTTTGTTGGTATTAAAACCTATAGATGTACTGATGCAAGCCCAGAGGAGTTTTTTTTTTAATCCAAGTTTGAAAATCATCAATTGATAATGTTGTAATAGATTTAAATTTGTTTTTAACCAGATACACTGAAAATTAATTCCAAACTCATACAGTGGTGTGAAAAAATGTTTGCCCCTTTCCTGATTTGTCATTTGGTTGTATGTTTGTCACACTTAAATGTTTCAGATCATCAAACAAATTTAAATATTAGACAAAGATAACACAAGTAAACACAAAATGCAGTTTTAAAATGAAGGTGTTTATTATTAAGGTTTAAAAAAAATCAAAACCTGCATGGCCCTGTGTAAAAAAGTGACACCCCCCCCCCACCCGTTAAAACATAAATTAACTGTGGTTTATCACATCTTTGGAAAGCTGAGTTCAATTTCTCTAGCTACACCCAGGCCTGATTACTGCCACACCTGTTCTCAATCAAGAAATCACTTAAATAGGACCTGCCTGACAGTGAAGTAGACCAAAAGATCCTCAAAAGCTAGACATCATGTTGTGATCCAAAGAAATTCAGGAACAAATGAGAAACAAAGTAATTGAGATCTATCAGTCTGGAAAAGGTTTATAAAGCCATTTCTAAAGCTTTGGGACTCCAGCAAACCACAGTAAGAGCCATTATCCGCAAATGGCGAAAATATAGAACAGTGGTGAGCCTTCCCAGGAGTGGCCAGCTGGCCAAAATTACCCCAAGAGCGCAGTGACGACTCATCCAAGAGGTCACAAAAGACCCCACAACAACATTCAAAGAACTGCAGGCCTCACTTGCCTCAGTTAAGGTCAGTGTTCATTACTCCACCATAAGAAAGAGACTGGGCAAAAATGGCCTGCATGGTAGAGTTCCAAGACGAAAACCACTACTGAGGAAAAAGAACATAAAGGTTCGTCTCAGTTTTGCCAGAAAACGTCTTGATGATCCCCAAAACTTTTGGGAAAATACTTTGCGGACTGACAAGACAAAAGTTCAACTTTTTGGAAGGTGTGTGTCCCATTACATCTGGTGTAAAACTAACACAGCATTACAGAAAAGGAACACCATACCAACAGTAAAATATGGTGGTGGTAGTGTGATGGTCTGGGGCTGTTTTGCTGCTTCAGGACCTGGAAGACTTGCTGTGGTAAATGGAACCATGAATTCTGCTGTCTACCAAAAAATCCTGAAAGAGAATGTCCGGCCATCTGTTCTTGACCTCAAGCTGAAGTACACTTGGGTTCTGCAGCAGGACAATGATCTAAAACACACCAGCAAGTCCACCTCTGAATGGCTTAAGAAAAACAAAATGAAGACTTTGGAGTAGCCTGTCACGCCGCGCCGCTCATCAGCGGCGCCAGCTGCACACACACCTGCACGTCATCAGCGGCGAGGGATTTAAGCCGCCTCGCCCTGGGCTTCGGCCTGAAGCCGTCAGACTTCACTACGGATTGCTGTGAGTTCCGTCTCATTCTCAGCAAACATTGCGGTAAGAAGATCTTACCTTTTTCTTCTCCAAGTCAGCTCCCCTGTGCACAGGTGGATTTCCCGGCGGCGGACTATTCCTCTCCATCGCCTGTTCCTCGCTGCTGCACCGGGCTCTCCAGGTGGCTGTCTACCGGACCTCGTTCCTTGCTGTGCCAGTCATCCGCCCTTTCCAAGTAAGCTCCTCTCTTACTTATATATCCCCTGTGTTGGTGTGTGCCCGTCACCCTTCTCCCTGTGCTTTTCCCATAGGGTTGTCCGGCTGTACGGTCTCCTGCCTCTGTGCCCGAAGCAGACGCCGACACCAACACATTCACATCTCGCAGACACACATTCATACACTCCTGTTGTCAATAAAGCCTTTTGAGCTACTCTAAGCCTGTGTGTGTGTGTCTCCTGAGCCGTGCATTATGTCAGTACGGCTTCAGCAGAGCGGCTCGGCAGACGGCGGGCTCGCACACCGGCTTACCACTCTCGAGGCTCGAGTGGACCAAATTGCTTATCAGCAACAGGTTATACTCAATCAATTGATCAACATAACTAACCGGTTGGACCGCTTGGACCCCCAACAGCCGTTCCCCCCGGCTCGTCAGGGTGGCGCGGCTCCTGCTGCTCCAGTGGTCGTCCAGCAGCCTCCGGGAGCACCGACTTGGCTCACGCCCATTCCAACCCCCGCCCGCTTTAGCGGTAAGCTCGGCGGAGCACGGGGGTTCATAATGCAGTGTGAGTCCGTGTTCCACCATGTGCCCGGAGACTTTCCCTCAGATCATAGCCGAATTGGTTATATCGGGAATCTCCTAGAGGGGCGAGCACTAACTTGGACTTACGCCGTAATGGCGAGGCCCAGTTATGCCACCCTCACGTATGACCAATTCGTGAGACGCTTCCTGGAGGTCTTTGACCACTCTCGTACCGAGACGGTCCAGGTCGATCGGCTTCTCAGCCTCCAGCAGGGAAGCCGGTTGGCAGCGGACTATGCGGTCGACTTCCGGGTAGCGGCGGAGGAATTGGGCTGGGAGGAACGCTCACTCTGTGGCCTTTTCCTCCGCAGTCTTAACGATGATCTGAGGGATGAACTGGCTGGGCGGGATATCCCGGAGACTCTAGCGGAGCTAACATCCCTAGCGATCAGTTTGGATAACAGGCTGCGCAAGCGCTCCTCGGGGCGGAAGTCGTCGTCTTCTCGCCCTCGTGGAGCCTCGTCTCGCCAGTTCCAAGCTCGCCCCCTGGCGACGCCGCCACCATCGCGCCCCGAGGAGTCGGAGCCGATGGTGACGGGCTGGACAAAGCTCTCCCCGGCGGAGAGACAACGCCGCCGTGAGTTGAATCTCTGCATATATTGCGGGGACAGTCAACACACAGTAGAGCTTTGTCCACAGAAGCCAAACGGCGGGGTCCGCGAGTCACTGTAGGGGGCCTCGCGGACATCAATCGGTTAAGTCCCCTCACCCAACTGAAGCTGCTCGTCCGATTTTGTCACAACTCCACTGGGCATCTCACTCACGCACTGGTGGATTCGGGCGCGGAGGGCAGTTTTATTTCACAAAGCCTGGCAACCCGATTGGGCATCCGCTGCCAGGCATTAAAGACCCCTATCTCCCTGGTCAACCCCTCCCGTGTCACCCTGGGGAGAGTAACACACCAGACCGTCCCCGTTCCGGTTATCATCTCTGGAAACCACCAGGAGGAGATAACCTTCTACGTCCTGCCCAACTCTGTGTCGCCCGTCATCCTGGGGTATCCCTGGCTACGCCTCCACAACCCCGTTTTGGATTGGAAGTCCGCCGGGGTGTCGGCATGGAGTACATTCTGCATAAGCACCTGTCTACAGTCCGCTGCTTGCTCTCCGTCCTCTTCCCCATTGTCCACGGACGCTGCGCCCCCGGACCTGTCCCTGGTGCCATCAGAGTTTCACGACCTGGGTATGGTATTCAGCAAGTCCAAGGCGATGTCTCTTCCTCCACATAGACCCTATGACTGCGCTATAAACATCCGCCAGGGGGCACCCTTACCCTCTGGGCGTCTCTACAGCCTGTCGGCGCCGGAGAAGGAGACCATGAACGCTTACCTCATGGAATCGCTGAGTGCTGGGATAATCCGACCCTCGTCATCACCTGTGGGGGCAGGATTCTTCTTCGTGGGCAAGAAGGACGGTTCCCTCCGTCCTTGCATCGACTATCGCGCCCTAAACGACATCACGGAGAAGGATCGCTATACCCTGCCCCTCATGGACACCGCCTTCCACTCCCTCCAGGGGGCGACCTGGTTCACCAAGCTGGATCTACGCAGCGCATACCACCTCGTCCGGATCCGGGAGGGAGATGAGTGGAAGACAGCCTTCCGTACCCCGAACGGCCACTTTGAGTACCTTGTGATGCCATTCAGGCTGACCAACGCTCCAGCCGTCTTTCAGCGCCTCATTAATGACGTCCTCCGGGATTTCATTGGCCTTTTTGTGTTCGTCTACCTGGATGACATTTTCATCTTCTCCAAATCCAGGGACGAGCACCGGGTCCATGTGAGGCGGGTCCTTCAAAGACTGTTGGAGAATCGGCTGTATGTGAAGGCTGAGAAATGCGAGTTCTACGCTAGGACGACATCCTTCCTCGGGTTCATCATCTCCCACGACCAGGTGCTTCTGGACCCAGGAAAGGTGAAGGCGGTGGTGGAATGGCCCACACCTGCATCAAGAAAACAGGTGCAGCAATTTATTGGGTTTGCAAATTTCTACCGCCGCTTTGTCCCTAATTTTGGCACCATCGCCGGCCCGCTGACCCGCCTCACGTCCCCTAAGGTCCCATTCCGGTGGACCGAAGAGGCCGCGGCTGCTTTTCAGGCGTTGAAGGCAGAGTTCTCCTCCTCCCAGGTCCTTAGCCAAGTCAACCCTGCGCTGCAGTGCATCGTAGAAGTGGACGCTTCGGACACAGGAGTGGGGGCGGTCCTATCCCAGCGGTTGCCTGATGATGGAGACAAACGGCCCTGCGCCTTCTTCTCCCGGCGCTTGTCCCCGGCGGAACGCAATTACGACGTGGGGGACAGAGAGCTCCTCGCCATCAAGCTCGCGCTGCAGGAGTGGCGTCACTGGCTAGAGGGGGCGGACCAGCCGTTCGTGGTCCTGACGGACCACAAGAACTTGGAGTACCTGAGATCTGCCAAGCGTCTGAACGCCCGCCAGGCGCGTTGGTCCCTGTTCTTTGCCAGGTTCCGATTTAACATCACCTTCCGGCCTGGTTCCAAGAACGGCCTGCCCGACGCCCTCTCTAGGCAATTCGCCCCTGAGGAGTCGGAGGACACGGTCCACACCATCCTACCCAGGTCGTGCGTCGTGGGAGCCGTCACCTGGGATATTGAGAGCAAGATCCGGAAGGCGCAGGAAGTGGAACCTGACCCTGGCGGCGGACCGGAGGGGAGGCTGTTCGTGCCATCCACGGTTCGGGGGGAGGTCATCCACTGGTTGCACACATCCAAGCTCACCTGCCACCCTGGCTCCTCCCGGATGATTGACCTCCTCCAGCGGTCCTTCTGGTGGCCGGGCCTGCGGAGGGACGCTGCCCGCTACGCCCGGGCCTGCCCAGTGTGTGCCACCAGCAAATCAGGTAATGCCCCTCCAGCGGGTTTGCTCCAGCCTCTGCCCGTCCCCGGCAGGCCCTGGTCGCATATCGCCCTGGATTTCGTCACCGGACTCCCAGTCTCAAACACCTTCGACACCATCCTGACCATCGTGGACCGCTTCTCCAAGGCGGCACACTTCGTCCCCCTGCGAGGTCTCCCAACTGCCCTGGAGATGGCGGACCTCCTAATCCAGCACGTGGTCAGGCTGCATGGGATTCCGGTGGACGTGGTCTCGGACCGGGGGCCCCAATTTGCTTCAGAGGTTTGGAGGTCGTTCTGCAACGCCCTGGGAGCCAAGGTGAGCCTCTCCTCCGGCCATCACCCCCAAACCAACGGGCAGTGTGAGCGGACCAACCAGGAGCTGGAGGCTGCGCTCCGCTGCGTCACGGCGTCCAAACCAACGTCCTGGAGTAACCACCTCGCCTGGGTTGAATACGCCCACAATACCGCTCGCTCTTCTGCTACAGGGATGTCCCCCTTTAAGGCGTCCCTGGGTTACGACCCCCCGCTGCTCCCGGCGCAGGAGAGTGAGGTAACTGTCCCCTCAGTACGGGCGCATCTCAGGCAGTTCCGCTCCATCTGGGCGTCAGCGCGCAATGTGCTTTTACGCACGGCGGAGCGCAACAGAGCCGTGGCGGACCGGCACAGAAGACCTGCCCCGGCGTACAGAGTTGGTCAGCAAGTCTATGTGTCAACCCAGGACGTGATTTTAAAGGGCGAGAGGAGGAAGCTGGCACAGCGCTTTATGGGCCCATACCCCATCACCAGGATCATCAACCCGGTGGCTGTGCGTGTAGCCATTCCCCCCTCCCTCCGCATCCACCCCACCTTCCACATGTCCAAGGTGAAGCTGGCAGTCTCCAACCCCCTTTGCCCTCCTCCTGCTGCGCAACCCGCGCCCCGGATGATTGGTGGCCATCCGGCCTGGCCTATCTCCTCCATCCTGGACTCCCGGCGCTGGGGTCGTGGGTTGCAGTACTTGGTGGACTGGGAGGGCTATGGGCCTGAACATCGGCAGTGGGTACCCTCGTCGTTTGTGTTAGACCCATCGCTCATCGCTGAATTCCACCGAGCGCACCCAGAGAAGCCATCGCCAGGAGGCATTGCTAGAGGGGGGAGTACTGTCACGCTGCGCCGCTCATCAGCGGCGCCAGCTGCACACACACCTGCACGTCATCAGCGGCGAGGGATTTAAGCCGCCTCGCCCTGGGCTTCGGCCTGAAGCCGTCAGACTTCACTACGGATTGCTGTGAGTTCCGTCTCATTCTCAGCAAACATTGCGGTAAGAAGATCTTACCTTTTTCTTCTCCAAGTCAGCTCCCCTGTGCACAGGTGGATTTCCCGGCGGCGGACTATTCCTCTCCATCGCCTGTTCCTTGCTGCTGCACCGGGCTCTCCAGGTGGCTGTCTACCGGACCTCGTTCCTTGCTGTGCCAGTCATCCGCCCTTTCCAAGTAAGCTCCTCTCTTACTTATATATCCCCTGTGTTGGTGTGTGCCCGTCACCCTTCTCCCTGTGCTTTTCCCATAGGGTTGTCCGGCTGTACGGTCTCCTGCCTCTGTGCCCGAAGCAGACGCCGACACCAACACATTCACATCTCGCAGACACACATTCATACACTCCTGTTGTCAATAAAGCCTTTTGAGCTACTCTGAGCCTGTGTGTGTGCGTCTCCTGAGCCGTGCATTATGTCATAGCCTAGTCAAAGTCCTGACCTGAATCTGATTGAGATGCTGTGGCATGACCTTAAAAAGGCCGTTCATACTCAAAATCCTCCAATGTGGCTGAATTACAACAATTCTGCAAAGATGAGTGGGCCAAAATTCCTCCACAGCGCTGTAAAAGACTTATTGCCAGTTATCGCAAACGCTTGATTGCAGTTGTTGCTGCTAATGGTGGCCCAACCAGTTATTAGGTTTAGGGGGCAATCACTTTTTCACACACGGCCATGTAGGTTTGTATTTTTTTTTCCCCTTCATAATAAACACCTTCATTTAAAAACTGCATTTTGTGTTTACTTGTGTTGTCTTTGTCTAATATTTAAATTTGTTTGATGATCTGAAACATTCAAGTGTTACATAGATAAAAATGAGAAATCAGGAAGGGGGCAAACACTTTTTCACACCACTGTACATTACAAAATATTGCAATAATACATCTTTTTTAAACAGCACTTCCTACTGATCCCTATGGCAGCTACCTCAGAAACAACAACCAACAATCAAAATAAGCTTATAACACTTTGACTATGATTGAGTCGTGTGTACCTGGGAATTCAGATAAGGTAGTCCACAGCAGGTCTTTATAGTCATCAGAATTCAGGTATTTACACTCCAAGCTGCATCGGAGTTCCTCCTTATTACCTTTGGACACTAGAGGGAGATATAAAAACACCCAGAAAAGACCTAATCAGCCAGCTGACTGTGATACTTTTAGTATACTCTTTGCAAAACATATTTGTCCTTAAGTGTGTGAAAAGGCTTCCATGAGTGCTGACTCACTTCCACATGCACCTCCCTCCTGAAAGAGCTCTGTGGTCAGCAACACTAGGCCGTAGTAAGAAAAGGCATTTGCAAACCTGCAGACACCAAAATCACATTACTTTCACCTAAGGGAGAACACAGAAAGGAAACACTGTGTAACGTGAGAATACAAGTTTGAAGAATAAGAAAGAGGATCTACCAAATAAACCATAGCAGAACAGTGGTCCAGCGGAAGTGTGATGAAAACAAGTCTTGAATTTTGCCACGATCTTCCTAAATAAAACAGTAGGAATCAGAATGTGAAGACAAAAATAACGAAGTGACAGGGAATCCAAACTGTAGTCAGAGCATGACCGCACCTGTCTGGCAGCAATCAGTTTCCCCAACGGCATAGGTGCTCCGTTCTCTGTTGCGATGCGCTTCAGTGTGGCCAGAGCCTTTTCCTGGTTGCCTGTCAGCACGTCGTATCGAGCGCTCTCTGGAAGCCACTGCTCCCAAAAAAGAAAAAAAAAACTGATAAGACTGTAATGTATTACCATCCAGGGTAAGACTGATAGCATCGTAATACTCACAAAGCACAGAAAGGCAAAGATGAAGAGAGGAATGGTTGAAAGGCCGAGCAGCCAGCGCCAGCCCAGTGTGGGCATCACCAGGATTGCCAAGAGGACCTCAAACACGGTACCCAGTGCCCAAAATATCTGCAAGAGCAGTGAGCACAGGCGGACTGAATTGATGTCAAAATTACAGCATATAAAATGAGATGTAAGCACAATGGAAACAATACCTCAATCAGAAGGATGCATGTGGCTCTGGACTTCATAGGCAGAAATTCAGCATATAGAGTCACCCTTTTAAAAAGAGGCAGCAAATTCAAATTATTAAGTGCTCGGTTTAAAAAAAAAACAAAACAAGATTAACTAGGATTACTCACGACTGTGGAGCTCCTCCAATCCCAAAGCCCACCAGCGCACGGAGGACAAGGATCCACCCATAAATTGGTGCAAATGCACTTACGAGGCCGTAGAACATCGTCCAAAAGACACTCATCGTCAGACCCTACAGACGTATGCAGTCAAAGCATAAGAGGCTGATGAATAAATCAATAATAGGTGCAGCACACCTCCACTAGACATCATAAATCATGCTCTCCTGTTAAATATTTCCTGAATCACTCACTTGAAAACTAAAAAACTGTAAATGTCAGAAACAGAGATATACACTGAGCCAAAAAAAAGGCAGAGCAAATAAAACTTACTACTTTTCTGCCATATTTATCAGATATGTTTCCCCACAACGAGGAGCTGATCATCATCCCAATAAACACCGCCTGCGTTCAAAGGAAAGAAGTCACAAATGCATCAGTAAAATTCCATTTCTCAATTCTGTTTCAAACTTCAGATGGATTTTTGTTTGAGCCTGCAAAATGTTAAAATTTAGGATCTACTGTCCTCTGAAGAAACAATTTGTGACATAAATATTTCTATTCATGTGATATCATTAATATAACTGCAACACTTCCTTTTTCAAAAGGTAGTTTGTTATTAATAAAGTATATACAAGTACATGACTTTGTTGATTTAATCAGATATTACACCTATTAGGAATTCCTCTTCTCCACATGTTTTTCAGTGTTTATTTCCTATAGCTCTACAAGCAAAAGCACGTTGTAGACAAGAGCTCTTACTGATGTGAGCAGTGCCACCTCGAGGCTCGGCAGTCTCCACTCACAGTGGAGTTGTGGGGCTAAGATGCTGAGGATCATCATCTCCATAGCATCAGCCATCTAAGAAAATGCAGAGAATCTCAGTCTATTAATATGTAACAGACAGAAGATACATTGTAGACAAAAGTAGTGGGCAACCTACAAATTATTTTATTACATCCAATTATAAATCCATAGGCATTAATATGGAGTTAGTCCTCCTTTGCAACTATAACAGCTTCACTTCTTCTGGAAAGGCTTTCTACAAGGTTTTGGGAGTGTGTCTGTGGGAATTTTTGCCCATTCATCCAAAAAAGCATTTGTGAGATCAGACGGTCTGGCTCACAGTGTCAGTTCTAGTTCATCCTACGTGTGTTGGATGGGGTTGAGGACAGGGCTGTGTGTGGGCCAGTCATGTTCTGCCACACCAAATTCATCCAGCTCTGCCTGTATGGATACTTTGTACACTGGGAAGGACACTTTGTCAGGAAAGGGTCTTTCCCAAATGGTTCCTGTAAAGTTGCAATCATAGAAGTGTCTCAAATGCCTTGGTAAGCTGAAGCATTGAAATTTTCCTGGAATAAAACTCCAGGATTCAATGATTACCTTCGCCAAGGAGGTAATGCAATCGGGGTGGTCTGTTTATTTGTTTGCTTGTCTTTTAGCAAGATGACGCAAAAACTATTTAAAAGATTTTGATGACAATTTTCACCAGAGGTGGCCCTTGGTCTATAGAGGAATCTGTTAGATTTTGGAGGTGATCCATGAAGCACATACCTTCACCAAGGTCCTATCTCGCAATGGATGGACAAATGGAGGTACGGACAGATGAATGCTCTCTGGAGAGTGCCCTCTTGCTAAGTGGTGTCCCAAAAACTTTTGTCCATACAGTGCAACTTGTACAGACTGGTGTAAGAACTAAAAATCACTTCTCACCCAGGAGAGACCAGTGAGGATGGAGAGTTTCCACTGAAATGTCCCAAAGCCTATGGCTTCTACGGCATCCTCGACCATGAACGTGTCTGGAGGAGTCAGAAAGATGGACATCATTGGGGATGCAAGTACATTTTTACTAGACTAGTCTAAAGGTAAAGCTGAAGAAACCAAAGAAAGGTAGTCTGAGATAAATGAAGTCCTGCCATACAATACCATCGGTTGGATTAGCAAACTCTCGAGGTACTGGAGCTCCTTCGGCAAGTGCCACAGACTCCAGAGCAGCCTGCTCTGTAATCCTGGCATCCTGTTCCCTACCCTCCACATCCTCCTCGGAGCGCGTGCTCTCACCTGTGCGACGGAAACGGACAACACTACAAAAAAGAAAAGTAAAAGAATTACAAAAGTGTATATATATCTTAATGATTAAGAGTATAAACTTATAGTGGGGCAAAAAAGTATTTAGTCAGCCACCAATTGTGCAAGTTCTCCCACTTAAAAGATGAGAGAGGTCTCCAATTTTCATCATAGGTATACCTCAACTATGAGAGACAAAATAATAAGAAAAAAAAAATCCAGAAAATCACACTGAAGGATTTTTAATGAATTAATTGGTAAATTCCTCGGTAAAATAAATATATGGTCAATAACAAAAGTTCATCTCAATACTTTGTTATATACCCTTTGTTGGCAATGACAGAGGTCAAACGTTTTCTGTAAGTCTTCACAAGGTTTTCACACACTGTTGCCGGTATTTTGGCCCATTCCTCCATGCAGATCTCCTCTAGAGCAATGATGTTTTGGGGCTGTCGCTGGGCAACATGGACTTTCAACTCCCTCCAAAGATTTTCTATGGGGTTGAGATCTGGAGACTGGCTAGGCCACTCCAGGACCTTGAAATGCTTCTTATGAAGCCACTCCTTCGTTGCCCAGGTGGTGTGTTTGGGATCATTGTCATGCTGAAAGACCCAGCCACGTTTCATCTTCAATGCCCTTGCTGATGGAAGGAGGTTTTCACTCAAAATCTCACGATACATGACCCCATTCATTCTTTCCTTTACACGGATCAGTCGTCCTGGTCCCTTTGCAGAAAAATAGCCCCAAAGCATGATGTTTCCACCCCCATGCTTCACAGTAGGTATGTGAAGCATACCCTGGCGATGTAGTGTGTTACTGATGTAGCCTTTGTTACTTTGGTCCCAGCTCTCCGCAGGTCATTCACTAGGTCCCCCCGTGTGGTTCTGGGATTTTTGCTCACTGTTCTCGTGATCATTTTGACCCCACGGGGTGAGCTCTTGCGTGGAGCCCCAGATCGAGGGAGATTATCAGTGGTCTTGTATGTCTTCCATTTTTGAATAATTGCTCCCACAGTTGATTTCTTCACACCAAGCTGCTTACCTATTGCAGATTCAGTCTTCCCAGCCTGGTGCAGGCCTACAATTTTGTTTCTGGTGTCCTTTGACAGCTCTTTGGTCTTGGCCATAGTGGAGTTTGGAGTCTGACTGTTTGAGGTTGTGGACAGGTGTCTTTTATACTGATAACGAGTTCAAACAGGTGCCATTAATACAGGTAACGAGTGGAGGACAGAGGAGCCAAGAAGAAGTTACAGGTCTGTGAGAGCCAGAAATCTTGCTTGTTTGTAGGTGACCAAATACTTATTTTACCGAGGAATTTACCAATTAATTCATTAAAAATCCTTCAATGTGATTTTCTGGATTTTTTTTTTCTCATTTTGTCTCTCATAGTTGAGGTATACCTATGATGAAAATTGGAGACCTCTCTCATCTTTTAAGTGGGAGAACTTGCACAATTGGTGGCTGACTAAATACTTTCTTGCCCCACTGTATGAAGAATATGGTGGGTCAGAGAATTTTCCAAAAACTGGTGCCAGGGCAAAGCTGAAGGTAAATGACAGTTGGAGGCTGTTGCCTAGGGGATGTGAGCTTTTTTTCTGGCTGTGACTTTGTGAATGGGTGGTATTACTGTCATATGGACGAGCTCTGCCAGTCCAGTGGCTCTGCACTGTTTACTTCACATCCTGGCATGCATATAAAGGCTTAATATGCAGGAAAAACACTTGTTCTTCTCAAACAGAAGAGATAATTCTCATCCACATGATGGATAATTGATAGTGTGTTCAAAGAGAGAGGCAAGTGGAATGTCTTAATAACTGTAATTACATAGCATAGCCCACTTGGGCTGGGAAGTGCTAGTGCTACAGACAAGTGAGATGTTTGTGGAATCTGCCAGTTTTACTGTGTGAACTATTATTTTCCTGCTCAGCATCTTTAGAAAGAGATGCTGTGAAGAGAATATGTAATTTTCCTCAGCAGACTGGTTTTTTTTTCTTGTTTCATTAGATGATGTTATTTTAATGCTCATCTCCTCCTCAACTCAAGACAACTGTAATTTTCAATGTATGGCTTTGAAAAATATTCTATTGAGGCCAGGCTGGGTTTTCAGATGCACGCCTTTAGCTTGGTTTATATGACAGAGGGTTGAAATAAATCATAAGGCACCGGAGTCATGACAGCAAACACAGAAGCAAGTTCAAATGTAAACTTAACACCTTGGAAATAGCAACAAATCTGCTTCAGGTTAGCAGAGTTTCTTAGGGAAATGCTACGACTGCCAACAAACTCCAACACTAGCTGAGACAGCAGACGCTATATGCTTTTCTTTCATGCTGCTTCTTATTTTTATATGTGATCTTAACATAACTGGACGACTGCTACTTGTTAGAAACCTTGGGCTATTTGGGCTCCACAAAGCTAATGAAACACAAAGCGAATCTGTCAGAGGTCGACGCGACGGACAAACGTGCTGTCATTGTCGAAAACCGGCGACTGGCAACCAAATCCGCTTCGTGTGGATGCCGGGGTCTACTTACGGCAGCTGCCTCAGTTGGAACAGATCGTCGTCCATTTTTGGTGTTTATTGGCGACGCTCCTTTTGGCCTCATCGCCGTCTACATGGTCACGAAGATCACGAAGAGCTGCGATTTCAGCACCGAGGAGAGCGACCCGCTCCAGGGCGTCAGCCGACAGCCAATCAGCGGCCGCCTCCTGCACGGAGGGCGAAGGAGCGGCTGAGCTGTGGAGGATCCGGGGCCGAATGGCAGGACGGCTGGTCAAAGACCACACGCCCAGGCTGCGTGGGCTGCGTGGGCTGCGTGGGCTGCACAGGGTCGTCGTTTCATGGATGGCAAATATGACCAGAGTGTCAAAGTTGTAGGATTTTTTTTTTAACTGAAAAATATAACGTTATTCTTACTCTATTTGAATAAGCATACAATTATGTAATTCATTCATATTTTTAGCAGAGGTGGGTGCAGTACACAGAATCATGCTCGAGTAAAAGTAGCGTTATTTTATGATAATAATTAAGTGAAAGAGTAGTCACAAAAACACGAGGAAAAGTCAAAATGTACTAAAATGCTTTAGAAAGGAGTAACTTGGATATTTTTACTTCTGTCTTTCATTGTTAAGTCAAAACAAATTTCTCCGGTTTCCTCCCACAGGCCAGAAAACATACAAGTTTTGTTAATTGGCATCAAACTGGGCATTCTAAATTGTCCTTAGGTATGACTGTGAGAGTGAATGGTTGTCTGTCTCTCTGTGTTGGCCCTGCGATGGACTGGCGATCTGTCCAGGGTGGACCCTGCCTCTCGCCCAAAAGATGCTGGGATAGGCTCCAGCCCCCCCCCCCCCCCCCCCCCCGGGACCCGAATGGAATGGATGGATGGATAGTGTTCACCTAAAGGGTAAGGAAAAGTCATATAGTATGTGCAAGCTAATATAATCCAAATCACATCATACATGTATAAACACAAGTGTAATGCATATATAGCATGTTGAGCCAAGTTATTACATAATAAACAACCATAAGTTTAGCCATTTCGGTAAAGTTGGCAAGGTATAAATCCGAAATGCAAAGTGAAATTTCAGTAACATTTGTGGAGTCCCACAGGGTTCAGTTTTGGGACCATTATTATTCAATATGTATATAAATGATATAAGTAAAGTTTCAGAAAAAATGGACTTAATATTGTTTGCTGATGACACTAATCTGCTATGCAGTGGAAACAATTTGGAACAACTTAACTACACAATGGTCCTCTCCGGCATACAACTAGGAACATACCGGTCGCTATGGAGGGTGAGAATATGTTTGGGCACATAATCATACCATGTAGGATAACTAAATAGACGGTTATGCTGTTTCATCCCACCTAGCAACAATGCTCTGCACTGTGTGTGTTTATATATTTACATATTTATTCCATCTAGCTACAATGCTCAGCACTGGGTGTGTTTATATTTATATACTGTATCTATATATTTATTCCATCTAGCTACAATGCTCCGCACTGTGTTTTTATATATCTACATATTATTCCATCTAGCTACATTGCTCCGCACTGTGTGTTTATATACTTGCATATTTATTCCACCTAGCTGCAATGCTCCGTACTGTGGGTGTTTATATATTTACATATTTATTCCATCTAGCTACAATGCTCTGCACTGTGTGTTCATATATTCATATATTTATTCCATCCAGCTACAATGCTCTGCACTGTGTGTCTGTGTGTGTGTGTGTATATATATATTTTATAGTAATATGTACATATGTATATTAGCTGCTCTTGCTTGCTTGTTTTTTTTCTTGCCTTCTGATTGTTGCTCTGAGTGTTGCTATCCCTGTGCTGTTGCAATCCTGGAATTTCCCCGTTGTGGGACTAATAAAGGCTTATCTTAACTTCTGGATACACTCGGAAAGGAATTAGGAAAGCTGAAACTGTGGTTTGATTCAAACAAATTAATGCTCAATTTAAGCAAGACAAAATTTATAGTCTTTAACAACCATCACAACTACCCAGTACCCAAACTCAGTGTAAATGGTGTAGAGATTGAAAGGGTATCCGAAACTAAATTCCTTGGAGTAATAATTGATAACAAACTGTGTTGGAAGCCACATATTAATTATATAAAAGGTAAAGTATCCAAATCAATTGCAATATTACACAGAGTGAAAAATTTGCTGAATCAACCCACACTATACACCTTGTACCATTCATTAATACTCCCATACATGACATATTGTAATGAAGTATGGAGAAATACATATAAAACAAACATATATCCACTCTTTATGCTTCAAAAGAGAGCTATTAGAATAATCAACAAAGCAGCTTACAGGGAACCAACAAACCCACTTTTTCTTAAACAAAAAACTCTCAAGTTGAAAGATCTGATTGACTTTAAAACCGCAATAATAATGTTCAAAGTGAAGAATCTATCGCTGCCCGCAAATATCCAAAAGTTGTTCCAAACAAGGGAGAAACGATATCACTTCAGAGGAACATGTATATTTCAAAAGCCTACAGTGAGAACAACCACCAAGCAACACTGTATTTCAGTGCAAGGAGTCAGATTATGGAACGATTTTGGACCTGAATTAAAATCATGTACAAAGCTTGGACAATTTAAACAAAAACTAAAGGAAGAAATACTCCAAACATATTTACAAGACGACATGTAAACTCACATAAGGATTGACATTTCCAGCCTGTGTTGTGTTGTAGCTTAGTTTTTTCTTTTTTTCTTTTTTTCTCTGTGACACTATGTCTTAGATTTGTTTTTGAATAGTAACCGCTTAACTTAGACTAGCTCAGTTTTCCTTTTCTCTCAGTCACATTTTGTCTTAGCCTTGTTTTAAATTGTAATCGCTCTTGTCTTGTTTTCTCTTTTTTCTCCTTTGAATTCTTGGATGGAATATGGGTGGGCAATATAAGCTGCGGCTTCAGCCATCACCCATTTCGGATAACTCACGTGGAATTGTATAGTAGAAGGAGTCTTTGTCTAATTTGACCTTGTTGTTATATTATACAGTTTCTTTTAACCTGTAATGCACTATCCGAAATAAATAAAATTCATTCATTCATTCATTTCTAAAATATTTGGAAAAACAGCTGAGATTTTGGGGTATAGTCTATCACGACAAAACCAAACGTTAGTGGTATCAGCTACTGCATATTATAGTTCTTGCATGGTGAAATATTCAGATTTTTAGTATGACATATAGTCTTCAAAAAAGTTAGGTTTTTTTTCTGTTAAGAAGGAAACGGACTTAATGGGTGGCCAGAAATGTGGCCCTTTGATTTTTTTTTTCCAGTGTAGATTCCAAAATGACTGATTTGATGCTAAAACTATAGAAAATATTAGTTTTAAAGTTAGTTTTTTTGTAGATTTGTTACGCAAAACATAAGCATAAAACCGCAAGTTTAGGCTGGCCACTTTTTTTTAGCCTCAAACACTAGAGTACAACACACAAAAAAACACAAATTATGCTTTTCTTCAAGTGTTTTAATGAATCATAATTAACATTGGGAATGTCATAAAAGATAAACACAAAAAAACTTCTGCAACCATTCATATCGATTACAAGAAATGACATTAATAAATATTCTCGAAATGAACGGAGGCACTCTGGAGAGCACGTGATGTTAATGACGTCAGAAATAGCCCCATCCCCATAAGTCCCCTCTTCTCTGAGTCCGTGCTGAAACACGCCACTAAACACAATGGTTCCTCTGGTCCTACAGAATGTTGTGGTACAGACCAAAGAGCTCGGATAAGCTGGTGGGGGAGTTCCTTGGCACTGGGCCCATAATCAGGTAAAACCCTCACCACCTGGATAACGGCAGCTTATATATGTTCTTTGCACGGGCTCTCAGTGCAGGTAGATGTACGCTGTAACGCTGGCACACGCTTGATTGGATCTGAAAAGAAACTGGTGCAGACGGACAGCCATTTTTAGCGTTGTACTTGATTCATCTATAATCTATCTGCGCATACGTACAGGAGCGTTAATGAGAGATTTGCTATGTTTCGATGTAAAATCTTCGTTGTTTACTTGTGGAGGTGGCGGCATGGTGGCTGGAGGACAGTCTGAGCTAGGAGATATCGGTGAGTTAGCCTCAAAGCTAAAGGTGGAACCCGTGTGTTTGTGTGGTTACCCGGTGTCAAACAGCTGTGTGGTTGTGTCTTTTGACGTGGGATTTTGCTACGTATTAAACCCGTCAATTCCCACCTGCAGAAGCCCAGTTTTAGGAAAATTATATTTATCTATAATTTCTGTCCTCATCATTGTTCAACCCTGTGAACAATAGCCTGGTCACCCTTAATAGTAAGCTCATTTCTAGGAATCAGAATCAGAATCAGAATCAGGTTTATTGCCATTGTTCATGTAGTACACAAACTAGGAATTTGTCTCGGTACAATGCTGCAACATTAAACATGATAAGATAAGAGAAATAAACTATACATGTAATAAAGTGTAGGATAAGATTAAGTGATACTGGTCAACAGTTAAAATATATATTAGCCAGCAGCAGATACTGTGGAGAACTATATAGTGCAGTCGGTAATGCAGGAAGAAAACAGTGATGATTGACATGAGTCTGGTTGAGCTGCTGTACATGGTGCACGAGAGTCACTTAGTGTTCATGAATGAAGGGTATGAGAGGAACATTTTCTTTGCAATGACTTGATAGCAATGAAATCATTTCTGGATGGAAGCCTTTAAAAAATATTAATTGCACAATTAGAAAATGCATCATTTACAAAGCAACATCAATACCTTTATTCCAGCTGATACAAAATGCCAAATATATTCAGCTGTTTAACAAGTATTCCAAATATAGTGCGTTATGAATACAGTTTTAAGTTATTATAAATGTTGCAGGGCAGCTCGGTAGAGCAGTGGATAGCACTCTGGCAGCACAGTTAGAAGAAGGCCACGGGTTCGATCCCACCTTTGACCACCCACCCTTCTGTGTGGAGTTTGCATGTTCTCCCTGTGCCTGCGTAGGTTTCCTCCCACAGGCGAAAGACATGCACGTTAAGTTAATTGGCATCAATTGGGGATTCTAAATTGTCCTTAGGTATGAATATGAGAGTGAATGATTGTCTGTCTCTCTGTGTTGGCCCTGTGATGGACTGGCGATCTGTCTAGGGTGTACTTTGCCTCTCGCCCAAAGATGCTGGGATAGGCTCTAACTCCCACCCCTCACCCCCGCGACCCGAAAAGGATTAAGCAGTTGAAGATGGATGGATGAATAAATGTTGCAATAAGATTATAAGTGCTACTCTGAAATTTAAGTTACTACAAGATTCTGAGATCATTATATGCACAAGGTTTTGACTTAAACACTGTATTGTTTACTGAGATATCACGTTCTAAATGTATGCATTTCTCCTAAAGTGAGGACACGTTTTATAAGGTAACTGATAAGGTATGCCTTGTTATCAAATACCTAAAGAAAAGATTTAAAGTTTGAAGTGGATCCTCATAGGTTTTTTGGTAATAATCCTGGGAAAAATGTTCTCATCCCTTCAGACAGATTTTAATGGACATAAAATTTTTGATTTCTCTAAAGATAAAATGACATTTCATTTTTGGAAATTGTTCACTAAATCACTCTATAAATTCCAGAAATCTCTTGTCAGTTTGTGTGTGTGTCTGTGTGTCATGATCATAGGCTGCCTATGATGTTCCTATGATGTCTGCGACCATAGGACCATCTACATTATGTCAGATAAACCGTAGTCTATATGACGTCAGATAAACCGTAAGGCTGATGTTCCTATGATCTCTGAAGGATGCCTATATGACATCATACAGAATGCAGGATTTGCTAAAAGACATATACAGTATATAGACACAGGTAATCAACATAACACAGAACAGTAACAAGCAGGAGAAGAAGTAACAAGCAGGGGTACACAGAGACGGCAGGGCATGGTTACAGAAAATGGGATGGGCAGGGCTGCACAGATAATCACACACAGGGAGCCAGAGGGGAGACAAAACCAAAGCAATAATGACAATAATAATAATAATGCTGATAAACTAAGAGGAAGACCAATGAAGAAATAAATACGCAAGACAGAATAATAACAATAATAGCAACCCAGGATAATAATAAAAAGTTAAAATACAGAAAATCCCAACTTAAAGCGAGGATGTGGGCTGGGATCCATGCCCTGGAGACAAGGAATATCACTCTATATAGAATTCAAGAAATCTGTGTCTGTCACAATGTCATGATGTCACAATCAGAGGACTTGCTAAAAGATCATAGGACTTGCTATGACATTATCAAAGATCAAAGGCAGGCATCAACGAACAAGTGGTGACATCAAAGATCCAAGGCAGGTTTCGCCACGGTTGCTGTTGCCATGGTAACAGTAACTTTCTACGGCTATGCAGAAATGTTTGCTTACACTTGGTTTCTATGGGCATGCACTTCAGCAGGCTTCATAAAGCTGGATTACTGCACCTGTGCTGTCTGCATACGCATAACCGGAAACCTCGTGTGACGAAATCTATGTCATCGTCTCCACTCCGCTAGTATCTGGAGCGCTCGACTGTGGACAACTGCTTGCGGCCCACCGCGCCGCCTGCCCACGACCTGAACGCATTGAAGAGCGCATGCACAAGACTGAACGTCCCATTCACAAGGTGACGATATCGACACAGCATACATCAGTAGACGAAGAAGACAACGACGATGCGGAAAACAAGAATAAAAACATACGTGAATCATACATACATACTTTCTTTCACAGCGGCAGCGGCATCTTCACGGAAAAGGAGTGAAAATCAGGAAGTCAGACAGCAGAAATGGACTCTATATTTGAAGAGAAACTTTGTGAAGAAGTCCACCATTTCTTCGTTGGTGAAAATCCTGGCGCATCAGCGCCTTGGTGCTACTTATCGGACGGGAGTGAAACTACAAATGATGGTTGTGTGCATGCGTCAACCGCTTGGCCTGGGTAGATGAAAAAAGTGAGCATGAACAGTGCCGCATGCGTGCCGGGCTCGTCCAAAGCGTACGCGGACCAAAGCGGACTAGAGGGGAAATGCAGCATGAAGCAGGCTGGATTACTGCACTTCTGCTGTCCGCGTACGTGTAAAGCTGGATTTGTGCTGCACCTCTGCTAGAGTGAAGTACGTGGCGGTAATGCACCTGTAAGATGGTTGCCAACCACCAATCAAATCTAAAAGAAGAAGAAGCTTTATGACAGAGTTGTTACCTCTGCCAATAAATTTGAGATATTTGCATTGGTTTTTCTGCTTGTCTGGTAGCAGGATTATGTAAAAACTACTGTGTTATAACTTGGTAGTCAAGGAGGAGGCTCAGGTTGCAGTTGAACATAACATTTATTATATAACAGGACCAAACAATAGGTGCTCCGTACAACCAAGGGGTCGACGGCGAAAGAGGACGAGCCTTTTCCGCATCAGCCCTTTATACCCTAGGTGACAGCGGAACCGGAAAGGTGGGCCATCACCCCCCACTATACCCAGGTACACCCAGGCTGTGTTCAGAATGTTCACTCAGTCACTCACCCAATACTCGCTATATAGTGAATTTAGATATAGTGGACTATACAGTAATCTCAATATAACAATAAAATTAACAGCTTTCGGACACTACTGAGCTTGTTTTCGCGGCACGGTTAATGTCATCGTGTGAGACAGTCAAACGTAACAGACTAATGGTGGTAAAAAAAAAAAAAAATGAATACCTGCATATAATTTGTAGTAAATATGTATTAAATCAAATTGTTTTTGCTGAGTTAATAAATATAAATACCTTAAGGTGGTTTATGTTGTGATGTGAAGCTCTTCTCTCACTGCTCCGTTAGCTGCACATTGCATTATGGGATGTATTGGCTAATGTAGTGACCATCCGTTGTATACTACTTTTCAAAATGCATTGTGGGATATTTTGAGTGTGCTATATAGTGAATGAAATTTTCAGTTAAGATTTCAAACAGCACTACAAAATGGCTGAGTCACTATATAGTACACTACCTGGGGAAGGAGTGAACATTTCGAACACAGCACCAGTATCATATTTGATACAAATCATTTTCCCCATGATTTTCCCCATGATCATTTTCCCCCTTACATATAGGCCTATCAAAACACACAAAATAATTAGACTAGAGGGGTCCAGGTAGACTGCTGACCCACCTCAACACGGCTAGGCGGGTTATTATGCCGCCTTAATTACCATAGAGTCCATAAAAAAATAAAACAGCCGTGTTTCTAAAATTAAAGTAATCCCAGAACCAATTTATACACAAATAACAGTTTAAATTCACACCAAACAGTCAACATGTACATTTATATTCTTGTTGTTAGCCCCCAACACATCCACCCCATAACTTGGGTACTTCACAATAATAACGTGCAATCAAATGCAACAAAATAAACAGTGTTGAGGGCTTTTTTTTTTAACAGGGCAAACACACAATGATTCCATGTAAACATGTCAACTACGTACGTAATTATGGGCAACAAAGCATACTAATACCATAACCATCACATTTTAGTAGCCACCCCCCAGTCATCATACAGTCCCAGTGGAAAGACCACCTCCTGGATTACTGTCTGGTGGATCCCTCCCCGAGTGCATTCGCCTCTTCGTCTCTGGGGAAGAGCCATGTTGGCGTTTCCTCACATCCACTCGCCGTAGCTCGTCAGGGTGTCTCCACGATGTATCGGACAGTCCCAAGTAGCCGTCCTCCTGGGCCGCCACCACTCGCAGCCGCCCCTGGCCATCTTGCCGCTCTCTTTTCTTGTGGACGCCCCTCAGCCCAGCTTCTACCCTTAGCCGGTCCTCGTCACTGATGCGCAGAGGAACTCGATTTAGCTTCAGCAGTTCACCATGTTGTAACTGGGCTCCCGCCATGGGTCAAACCTCACCACTGACCCGATCCGGAGTCCTCCTGGGACTCCAGTGTCGCTGCCTGGCGTGTCTTGGAATTGCGCCTGTCAGTCTCGCCCCGCTCTCTTTCATTTCCAACGCTGGCACAGTCCTCGTGGCTCCTCCAGCCGTCCCGGGCGTCCCACTGTGCCGTCCAGTTCCCACATCCAGGGCAACTTGGACACTGGCATTGGGACCCTCCCAAGATGACGATACTGGTCTTACACCCCTCCCATAACACCAGGCCAGTCACTGTCCCAAACTGCGTCGTCCTCCACATGTGAGAACAGACTCCTCACAGTGGGCCAGTTCAACAGGGATATCGCTGATCCCATGTCTACCAACAACGGCACTTCCACACCGTCCAGCGAAACGTTGCAGTAAATCCACCCATCTGTGCTCGAAGAGACAGTATGAACAACCGTAGGAGTCACTGCGGGGAAGTCCGTCTTCTGTCTCCGGCCCCCTCGCTTAAAAATCCTGCAGGCCCTGGCAAAATGATGCAGTAGACTGCGCTTGCCACAGCGTTCGCCCTTCGCCGGACACTCTCTTGCCTTATACCAGTGCCTGGTGGACCCGCAGCCATAACATTCTGGCATTCCTGGGGCGGACCTAATTCCTACAGCGGCGGCGCATTCCTCTTCATCCACGCCGTCTTCGCTGTCCGAGTCCACAGCCAGCGCCTTCAAACATGGTTTCTCGCGCCTCGACGTGCTTCTCTCATGGAGGTCTTTCGATAAATTTTCCGCTGCCTCAAACTGCTGCGCTGTCTCAATAGCTGTGGCTAACATCAGTTCACCTGGGTAGGTCAGGAGCCTCAAACATGCCACAGAACAACGAGTGTGCTCAGCCTGTTGATCACGGACCATCTCTTCCTCCAGAGCTCCAAATTGGCACTCCCCCGTCAGCTGACGCAGGTTTGCAACATAGCGCTGTACCAACTCTCCCGTCTGCTGGTGGCACTGTCTAAATGGTATCCTCCAGACTAGGATGTATTCTGGGGTGCGAAAGTAGCGCGCCATTAATTCCACCAAGTCTTCAAAACTATCAGCCTCTCCTAGCGTGCTAAGGATCCTTTGACCCTCCATACCAAGACTATGAACCAGGATTGCTCTCGCACACGATTTCTTGAGCCCACTGAGGTTAAGGGCCACCAGAAGATCCTGGAAAGCCGCGTACCACCTAGCCCAGGGGACCGGCGGTTTGCCCTGAACCTCCAAAAATGGCCGAAATTCACAAATAACTCGCTCCATATCTTTTACCTCGTCGCCAAATGTTATGTCCATAACTTGGTAGTCAAGGAGGAGGCTCAGGTTGCAGTTGAACATAACGTTTATTATATAACAGGACCAAACATTAGGTGCTCCGTACAGCCAAGGCGTCGACGGTGAAAGAGGACAAGCCTCTTTCGCATCAGCCCTTTATATCCCGGGTGACAGCGGAACCGAAAAAGTGGGCCGTCACCCCCCACTACACCCAGGTACACCCAGTATCATATTTGATACATATCATACTGGAAGTCAGTGTGCATATTTTGGATCAGCTTTTCGCTTTTTTCCCCACACCCTTGCACCTCTTTTTCTTCTTTCCCGTCCTCTGTGCCGCTGTGTTTTTGTTGACAATATTTATTTTCATTTGTACAGAAACAAGATGATAAAGAACTGGGGCATCATTGGTGGAATTGCAGCTGCAGTGGCAGCTGGAGTGTATGTTCTGTGGGGCCCGATTACAGAGAGAAAGAAGAGAAAGAGAGGTAGGATTTGACATTAAACTGTTATACAAAGATATTACTCAGGAGACCGGTTATAATGCAGTAGCTTAAAATATGTCGTTTCTCTACAGGAATGGTCCCAGGTTTGTTAAACTTGGGCAACACCTGCTTTCTGAACTCGTTACTTCAAGGCTTAGCAGCGTGTCCATCTTTCATCAAGTGGCTGGAAATGTTTTCAAGTTTGCCTTCAATCCACTCCTGCAAGGACAACCAACTGTCCACGGCACTACTTCAGCTTCTTAAAGGTACGTAACAGTAGTCTGGTAAAGAAGCTATTGACGTATGGCATACTTCCTTTCACAAGGATGCTGTCTCTACGCTGATAGCGCTGTCTAGTGATGAGCCTGGAGAGGACGATGTACTAGATGCCGGGTGCCTCCTGGATGTCCTCAGACTGTACCGATGGCACATCAGCTCATTTGAAGAGCAGGTTAGTCAGTTCAGCCACTGATTTTATGCATCCCATATGGTCTGCTATGGGTCATAACATTTGTCTATTTGTCTACTATAAATTTAGGATGCACATGAACTGTTTCATGTCCTTACATCCTCCTTGGAGGAAGAGAGGGATCGTCAGCCCAAAGTTACTCCTTTGTTTGACATGCAGTCCCTTGAGGCAAGTTATCTACCCACTTACATTGCTCTATCAGTTATTAAATGCTCACAATCATCCAATGCACTGTATAGTTTGTAGTTCTAGTTTTGAGTTAAGGGGTGTGCCATATATCTTTAATGATAATACTGGTATAAATTTTGATACGGTGTAAAAATCAAATGGAGTGATAATGGCCAAGATATACAGTAGGTGGCGGTAATGCACCTGTAAGCTGGTTGCCAACCGCCAATCAAATCTAAAAGAAGAAGAAAAAAATGAATATCGCAATATTTGGGGGGGTTCTATTTCGTGATGACATCACATCGTTACGCTGTTGACGGAAGTTATGCATTATCATAGAAACAGCAAAACAAACACAGCACAGGAAGCTACCGCTCCGTAGTCAGAGCGTGTTCGTCGAGTTGTGCTGAAATATTTTAGTTTTAAGGCAGTTTAAGACTGCTGTCATGTTTTTAAAAAAAATAAATAAATAAAAATAAACGGTGCAGCCATGCAGATAACTTGCCTGCATTTTTTCCCCGCATGTACAATACGTCAAAAATACTGAGTATCCGAAGTTTTATTCTCATTCTATTTTGGTTGTGTAAGCTTGATTTTATTCAACCATCCAAACCAAAAGAAACAAAACAAAAAAACAAACAAACCATCCCTTCAGTGGGACGAGAGCCAAAAAGTCCCAGGAGATGTCTGTACAATGGAGACTTCTGATGCAGGTAAACTGATTAAGCGTAAAACCCCAACTACCTAAGTGCACTTACGATGTGGTTTAAATAATTTTTTTGTAATATTTGATAGAGAATTTAAAAACAATTTGAAACTCAATCTGAGCTACTGTTTATAAAGTGGATAAATAAGAGTTTTTGTTTTTACTAAATATGTTCGGAGATAAATAACGCTGGCCTGTGAAACTGTTCTTTATAAATTAAAAAGAAAAAACAAAAATTTGTAGTATTGTGTACTAGGGCTGTGCAATATGACAATATATATTGAATGACGATATAAAAACCTCAAATCGTTTCATGGAATACGCTATCATTTATGTCATGATTTAAAATGCACATACTCCCAATTCTTTAGAAAAGCTCCTCACAACGCCCTGCCTCCTCCCTGCAGTGTGTGCAGCGGAACAGGTGTGTGTGGTGGGTGACTAGGCTTCAGTCTGTGGTTGCTAACTCCAAACTACCAGTTTGGTCAAATAGCTGCTGCTCCTGTTTGTCAGGGATGTGGGACTGTTTTCCATCGTGCTGCATCAGAGAGGATAGTCCGCTAACCGCATTTTAATAGAAGATGAGTAATGTTAACACCATGTCTAATTATAAAACAGCAAATGCTAGATGACGATGCTAAGTTGTGCTAATAGGAAACATTCAGTTCAACTCAACTTTATTTTTATAGCGCTATTTCACAACAACAGTCATCTCATAGCACTTTCAACTGTAGGGGAAACCCCCACAATTGCAGAAAGACCCCAGTGATCAGGCGATCTCCTGTGAGCAAGCACTTGGCGACGGTGGAGAGGAAAAAGTCCCTTTTAACAGGAAGAAACCTCCAGCAGAACCAGGGTCAGGGAGGGGCAGTCATCTGCTGCGACTGGCTGGGAGGTGAGGGGATAGAGAAGAAGAAGAAAAGAACAGACATGTAGAGAGCAAACAGCACACCAGGGACTCAATCTATGGGAGAGAACAAACGGATGTTAATTACCAGCAAAAATATTCCATTGAGAGTGAAGAAAGGAGTGAAGCCCAGTGCATTGTTGGAGGTCCCCCAGCTGTCTAAACCTATTAGAAGCATAACTAAGGGAGGGTTCAGGGGCACATGATCCCTCCCTAATTATAGGCTATATCAAAAAGGAAGGATTTTACCCTGTTCTTAAAAACAGAGATAGAGTCTGACTCCCGAATCCAGATTGGCAGCTGGTTCCACAGGAGAGGAGCTTGATAACTGAAGGCTCTGCCTCCCATTGGACTTTTGGAGATTCTAGGTATTACAAGTAATCCAGCATTTTGGGAGCGTAGTGCTCTGTTATGATAATAGGAGAGTATCAGATCTTTTAAATAAAAAGGGGCCTGATTATTTAGAGCTTTGTAAGTAAGAAGAATGATTTTTAACTTAATTCTAAACTCTATGGGAAGCCAATGAAGGGAGGCCAGAACTGGAGAGATATGATCTCTCTTTCTAGTACCTATTAAAACTCTTGCTGCAGCATTTTGGATCAGCTGAAGACTTTTTAAAGGTGTTTTAGGACAACCTGATAGTAAAGAGTTACAATAATCTAATCTAGAGCTAACAAATGCATGGATTAGTTTCTCAGCATTGCTCTGAGACAAGATGCTCCTAATCTTGGCAATATTACGCAAATGATAGAAGGCAGTCTTAGAAACAAGTTTAATATGTGAATTAAAAAACAGATCTTGATCAAAAATAATTCCAAGGTTCCTCACAGAACTATTAAGAGAAAGAGTAACCGCATGGTATCCAACCTAAGAGTTTGATTTGGAAAGGTATTTCTAAGGTTTTTTGGACCAACTAGAATAACTTCAGTCTTATCTGAATTTAATAGCAGGAAATTACAAGTCATCCAAGCTTTGATTTCCTTAAGACAGGCCTCTAACTTGGCTAATTGATTACCATCATCTTGCTTCATTGATAGGTATATTGTGTGTTATCTGCATAACACACAATATAAAATGTAGAATAAAATAGAATAGAATCTTTATTGTCACTGTACACAAAATACAATGAAACTCTGTTCAGCAGTCTCTTAGCAGCTTAAAATACAATCATCTTAATAATAAATAATAATAAATAGATAAAATACTAAATAAATAGATAAAATACTAATGCACTCTACATATACACTACATCTATTATACATAGAAAGCACTGCATACATAGTATACAGTGCTTTCTAATAATGTTGCCTAACGGAAGCATATATAAACTAAAAAGAATAGGGCCTAGCACAGATCCCTGTGGAACTCCGTGACTGAGCTTTGAGTTGGAAGAAAACTCATTATTGACATGAACAAACTGGAACCTATCAGATAAATAAGATCTAAACCACTGCAACGAAGTTCCATTAAGTCCAACATGGTGTTCTAAGCTATCAAGTAGAATATTACGATCAATAGTATCAAAAGCTGCACTAAGGTCTAAAAGGATAAGTACAGAATCAGATGCGATAAGGAGGTCATTAGTGACCTTCACTAAGGCTGTTTCAGTACTATGATGGATTCTAAACCCACATTGAAACTCTTCAAATAAACCATTTCCCTGCAAGTGGTCAAATAATTGCGTAGCAACAACTCTTAACATTTTTGAAATGAAAGGCAGATTAAAGATTTGTCCATAGTTAGCTAAAACTCCTGGATCCAGTGTTGGCTTTTTGAGTATGGGTTTAATTACAGCAGTTTTAAAAGCCTGTGGTACATGGCCTAAAGTTAATGAAGAATTGATTATATATGAAGAATAGAGCTACCAATAAATGGGAAGACTTCTTTATATAACCTGGTAGGAATAAGGTCTAAAAGACAAGTTGAAGGCTTGGATGAGGAAATCATTTTATCTAACTCTAAAAGGTCAATTGGAGTAAACTCATCCAAACAGATATCAATTGAAGGAGTTGTTGTAGTTAGTGTATTTAAGTTAACGGTGGGAAGAATCTGACTGATTTTATCTCTGATAGATGAAATTTTATTATTGAAAAAGTTCATCAAGTCCTGACTAGTAAGCTCTAAGGGAATGCTAGGATTGACAGAGTCCTGACTCTTTGTCAGCCTGGCTGCAGTGCTGAAATGAACCCTGGGATTATTCTTGTTCTCTTCTATTAATGTGGAATAATAACTTGTTCTAGGTTTCCTGAGAGATTTTTTTATAAATTAGATGATTTCTCCAAGCTAAACAGATTTCATCTAATTTAGTGGAGCGCCATTTTCTTTCTAATTGACGAGTCTTTGTTTTAAGTGCTTTATAGTGGATCAGACCATCATTTCTTTTCTTTAAATTACTGCTGAGTTTCTTAGTTTTGTCTGAAAAAAATCTATTAAAGCTGCAAAAGTGTGTGATGGTGGCACATGCACGCATAATAAATAATAAATGAAAACGGATCAGAGGAGCAAGTTGGCGCTTAATGTAATTTATTTGATTTCTAATAATTTGAATTAGTCAAGTAGCGATAATGAATAAAGTTAGTCATCACATGTATTTTATTACATTACCTTTTGTGTCTTTGATTTTCAGATCAAAGATACACTTACCCACACAATAACTACCTCCGCTGTTCTTCTTCTTTTAGATTTAATTGATTGGCGGTTGGTAACCAGCTTACAGGTGCATTACCGCCACTGACTTGATAATCATCACTCTGTATCTTTGTATAAGGAGTTCTGAACAACTCCTTATATGTGAAAAAATTATCCGCCCTTGGACTGTGTCCTGGACTGGTCCGACTGCCATTCCTCTCTGCGGTGGCGGTGCATAGCATTACCTTTGTATAAGGACTTCTTATAAGGAGTTCTGACCAATCTTCTTCTTCTTCTTCTTCTTCTTGAATGAATGAATGAATCTTTTTATTTCGGATAGATTAAAAGTAAAGATTAAAAAAGGAAACAAAACAATATAACAAAGGGGGGAAAAAAAATCCAACAAGGTCAAATCAAACAATAACTCCTCTGATTATACAGTTCAGCATAAGTTATCCGAAATGGATGATGGCTGAAGCCGCAGCTTATACTGCCCACCCATATTCCATCCAAGAATCCAAAAGAAAAACAAAACAAGAGCGATTACAATTTAGAACAAAGCTAAGACAAAACGTGACCAAAAAAAAAAAAACTATGCAACAACACAACACAGACTGGTTATGACAATCCTTATGTGATTTTTTTTTTTTTTTCCACAATATTTTTTATTGAACCTTTTTTTTTTTTTTTTTTTTACAAACTTGGCATAAACAATCAAACTCTAACACTACAGTAATTTAAAAATAATACAAAAAAACACTAACTACAAAAAAAAAATGTACTAAAAACACCAACAACCACTAACAAAGGCAAGTCATCAACAATGCTCCTCTGTTTAGTCTAGGTAATCTATTACATAAGTATACAGTATATATTATACAGTCACCAATTTGGAATTTGCAAGGTCCACACACATCATTCACCTTCTTCTTCAGAAGTTATGTTTAATTTCTTTACATAATCAATGAAAGGTCTCCATATATTCTCAAACACATTTTCCTTTGATTTCAGTATATATGTTATTCTTTCTAGTGGAAGGTTTGTTAACATCTGTCTTAACCACTGAGTCACATCTGGTCTATGAGTCTTTTTCCACAGTAGTGCAATACATTTTTTGGCATTAAGCAAACTGAGGTCTATGAATGCTCTTTCACTCTTATTAAAGTTATGTTTTTCTGGATACAGACCCAACAAAAACAGTTTAGGGTTCAATGTGAATTGTTTTGAAATTATTTTTTCAATTGTTACCCTCACCTCTTCCCAAAACATTCTGATTTTTCTACATTCCCATAAACAGTGAAATAGGGTTTCTTTACTTTCCATACATTTTGTGCATGTATCTGGTATGTTTTTGTTATATCTATTTAACTCCACTGGTGTAACATACATCCGCATTAACCATTTAGAATGTATCAATTTAAGACGTACATTTATTGATTTGGTTTGAGCTTCTGTACAAGCCAATTCCCATTGTTCCTCTGAAATTTCAATTTGCAGGTCTTCTTTCCAATAATCCAGTCTTTTCTGTGAGTTTTCACTTGAGAATAGTGTCAATGAGTGAAAAACTCTGAAATAATACCCTTTCTCTTACCATCTTTCGTCAAAATTTTTTCGAAGGAAGAATAAGTAGGTTGGGTGAGAGCATTATTTTGATTTGATCGAATAAAATTCCTAAGCTGAAGATATTTAAAAAAAATGTGTTCTATTAAGATTGAATTTGATCCTTAGTTCTTCAAAAGACATTATGTTATCTGAACGTGACAAATATAAGTCTTGAATCTTTTGAATCCCTTTTAAATTCCATACTTTAAATACAGCATCCGCTCTCCCTGGTGTAAAATATTGATTACCCCATATTGGGCTAAATTGTGACAATAACCTTACGGGATTTTACATGTCATCTTGTATATATGTTTGGAGTATTTTTTCCTTTAGTTTTTGTTTAAATTGTCCAAGCATTGTACATGATTTTAATTCAGGTCCAAAAGCGTTCCACAGTCTGACTCCTTGCACTGAGACAGTGTTGCTTGGTGGTAATTCTCACTGAAGGTTTTTGAAATATACATGTTCCTCTGAAATGATATTGCTTCTCCCTTATTTGGAACAACTTTTGGATATTCGCGGGCAGTGATAGATTCTTCACTTTAAACATTATTACTGCAGTTTTAAAGTCAACCAGATCTTTCAGCTTGAGAGCTTTTAATTTAAGAAAAAGTGGGTTTGTTGGTTCCCTGTAAGCAGCTTTATTTATTATTCTAATAGCTCTCTTCTGAAGCATAAAGACTGGATATATGTTTGTTTTTATATGTATTTCCCCATACTTCAGTACAATATGTCATGTATGGGAGTATTAATGAATGATACAAAGTATAGAATGTGGGTTGATTCAGCAAATATTTCACTCTGTGTAGTATTGCAATTGATTTAGATATTTTACCTTTAATATAATTAATATGTGACTTCCAACACAGTTTATTATTAATTATTACTCCAAGAAATTTAGTTTCAGGTACCCTTTCAATCTCTACACCATTTACACTGAGTTTAGATACTAAGTTGTTGTGATGGTTGTTAAAAACTATAAAATTTGTCTTACTTAAATTGAGCGTTAATTTGTTTGAATCAAACCACAGTTTAAGCTTTCCTAATTCCTTTCCGAGTGTATCCAAAAGCTGTTCCAAATTGCTTCCATTGCATAATAAATTAGTGTCATCGGCAAACAATATTAATTCCATTTTTTCCGAGACTTTACATATATCATTTGTATACATATTGAATAACAGTGGCCCCAAAACTGAACCCTGTGGGACTCCACAAGTAACCTTCAGTAACTGTGAGTTTTTGCTACCAACACACACATACTGATATCTGTTCTTTAAGTAACTACATAACCAGGACAGTGCTACCCCCTAATACCACAATTTTGTAGTTTCTTTAACCTCTTGCACTCCGGGATACCGCGGGCGGTCACGTCTCTGCGTCCTAGGGTGCACTGAAAAAAAAAAAAAAAGCTGCATTTCCGTTCTTCCACTACAGACACAGCCGCGAACAGAAGGCCAAAGGAGTGCTTTGATTGGTTTAGATTTGATTGACCTCTCATTCGACTAATAAGAGCCTTGAACTGGGTTTCTGAAACCTTGAAGAACCAATGACTGAAAACCTAGCAAGAAGGACCCGCCTACCAACGGCTGCGAATACAGCGAGCCAATTGAAGCAGAGAAGTTCGACAATTGAAAGCGTACGTCCCGTGCGTAAAATCTGTTTTGTGTAAGCCGCTGGGTGACACACACACGTTCGCCAGTCTTTTTTTCTTACTACTGTTCTTATTTGTTTTGAAAAATCGTTCGCCAAAACTGCAATCATGGAAGCGCAAAACCGCAATAATGGAATCATGGTTTGACTGGGTCGCGTGACCAGAACCACGAGTCGTAACAAGCGGACCAGCGTCATGTTCGTCTGACAATGAGGAAGAGAAGTTCGCCAGCGACACTGCTGTTGTGGACAGGTAAGTGTTATAAGCTAAATTATTCTTTATCCCTGAAAATTGTAATCAAAATGACTTTTGACCGATCGGTAAATTACAACTGTGCATCATCGCCACATGACGGATCGGTCCGTGCGCCGCATCCGGACCGTGAACGCCCCCCCCCCCCCCCCCGCTCCTCTTCTGTAGCTGATTGCAGATATATTTGCAGATATTTTAGTACAACTGTGCGTAGTAGACCGCGGCGCACTGTCACCGCGGTCCGTCATGTAGCGATGGGCGATGTCCGTCCTCTGTAGCGGGGGGGTGGGGGGTGGGTGGGAGTTGTTATCTTCTACATTACAGATATTTTAGTATAATTTTTAGTGCACTGTAGGTTATTTTTTCTTGTAAAAAAAAAAAAGCCACACATTTTTTACGTGGCATGCTTCTTTGTGTGTGGGGGCTTGTTTGTTCATTCATTCATTCATTCATGAATGAATAAACAACACCCCCACACACACACACACAGCCCTGAGTGTCACCTTTCATTAGAGCCCAAGATCAAGCTTCTATATTGAATCATTCAAAAGTTAGACGTTTTTAGTTCAAAAACGCCTGGGAACAACCTGACCAAAAAGCTGTGTAATATATTCATTTTTTGTGGTATTGTTACAAAATTTTGACCTCAGCTGGATAACACTTGGTTCTACATTTCTGTTGCATTTTCCAGCCCGGATCTGACAGCTGTGTGTTATTTGCAAGCATTTGTATCCAAAAAAACACCCAGGCGAAATTTATTTTATTTTTTTATTATTATTTTTTGGATACAAATGCTTGCAAATAACACACACAACTGAAAGTTGCATACCACCACCTACTGTACAAGAATGTGCAACATTATGTCATCTGAGCCCGACCCCTAAATTCTATGACTTAATCCTGTGTTATTTAAATGGAGAAAAGAGTCCTTCTCGTGATTCTTATTGCCTCTCCATCTGTTCCCAGAATGCCAGTTAAATCCCATTCCCTACCGGCCTCTCGAACTTCATTTTTCATTCTCTCTCTTTCATTTCCATACTTGTGACAGTGTAATAAGATGTGCTCGACATTTTCTTTTACTCCACGTTATTTACATTTGTCACTTTCGCTTTTCCTTACGGTGAATAAAGTGCCGTTTAAACCTGTATGATCCAGTCTTAGTCTTGCCATAATGTCTTCCCTCCTGTTTGTTGTTTTATAATTCTTTATTGCAATAGATTTTTGTATTTTGTAAAACAATCTACCTTTATGATCTTCATCACATCTTTTTTGCCATAGCTCAGTTCCTTTTTTCTTGATTACTGCTTTCCCTTCACCTTTTCCAAGAGACAATAGTATAGTTGTCTCTTTTCCAAGAGCACTTTTTGCTCATTTGTCTGCACAGTCATTCCCTTTCAACCCTTCATGTGAAGGAACCCAACAAAACTGAACTTCTCCACCACCCCTATGTACCCTAAATAAACTGTGATATAGCTCAATCACCAAGTCTTCCCTTGTCGATTTTAGTGTCTGTATGGTTTTCAACGCTGCAAGTGAATCCGTGCACACCACCACCCAGTCCGGTCTGACCTCCCCCACCCACTGCAAAGCAATAATTATTGCCACCATCTCTGCTGTAAACACACATGTATTGTTGGAGAGTCTTTTTGCGATGGTCACTTTAAACTCTGGGATGGATACTCCAACTCCAGCAGAGCCCTCTTTATTCTTTGAACCGTCAGTATAGAGCTGTAAGAAGTTATAGTAATTGTTCCTCAGGTAAATGCTTGTTTTAACACCAACTTCACTCATATGCCAATCCTTTTTCCTCATTAGCAGATTAGCATCTACTTCTATGTTAAAAGGGAGTTCTGCGCTGTAAAAGTGAACAAAAGTCAGGACCCTGATAATATATGTGGGCGCTTGGTAAAGTCCTGTGCACATGAACCGAGTCCTATATTTCATTACATTTTCAATAAGTCCTTACAGACACAACATGTGCCTAAGGTCTGGAAAGAAGCCGTGGTTGTTCCCGTTCCAAAATCCAGCTTGTCTTAAATGGTAAACGACTTTAGACCAGTTGCTTTGACTTCAATTTTAATGAAAATTTTTGAAAAACTGGTCAGATGTGAGGTCCTAAAGCAGACTGAGCATGCATTGGATCCTCTGCAGTTTGCCTATAGGCCTCACAGAGGAGTGGAGGATACCACTGTCACTCTGTTTAACATGCTTTTTAAACATCTGGATTTTAATGGGACACACGCCAGGCTTTTATTTGTGGACTTTTCCTCTGCCTTTAATACAATCCAACCTCATATCTTAGTCGAAAGGCTCCTGCAACAATTTGATTTGAGCAATAATCTGGTGGGTTGGATTCTGGATTTCTTAACCAACAGGACGCAGAGAGTAAGGGTCAATGGTACATTGTCTGACCTAAAGTGCACTTCTACTGGCTCTCCTCAGGGGTGTGCGTTGTCACCACTACTCTTCATCCTGTACACAAACATGTGTCGGAGCAGACATGACAACAGACACATTATAAAGTATGCTGATGACTCAGTTATTGTCAGTCTCCTCTAGGATGGTGAGAGTGGCCACGGCCCAGTAGTTGATGATTTTGTTCACTGGTGTGAGGATTCCTACCTGCAGCTGAATACGACAGAAACTAAAGACATGATTATTGACTTTAGGAGGAAAACTCCCAGGCACAAAGTCACCGTACTAAAAGGCCAGACCATCGAATGTGTACAATCCTACAAATATCTTGGGACGATTATTGATAGTAATTTAAACTTTGAAGAGAACTGTGAAAGAGTGTGCAAAAAGGGTCAGCAACATTTGCATTGCTTGAGAAAACTTGCACGCTTCCAAATTGACCGAACCATAATGACAATGTTTTATCGGGCTTTTATTGAATCTGTTTTATCTGTTTCTTTAGTGTCATGGTTTGGTCAGATAAAACTGAAACAGAGGAAATCCTTGGATCAGGTAGTTAGATGGTCCAGTCGTTTGCTTGGTGAGTCACAGCTGAGCCTGACATCCCTGTACACCAGACAAGTACAGAGGATGGCTACCTCCATTTTAAATGATGACTCCCACCCTTTGCACTGCAACTTTCAGCTTCTTCCCTCAAGACGGAGGTTTGCTGTCCCAAAAAGTAAAACCCAGCGCTACAAAAACAGCTTTGTTCCTGCTGCTGTCAGAGTTGAACAAGCTGTAACAATATATTGCACATTGTACTGTTATCACTACGTGTTATATACACTGTGTATGTTAACGCAGATCAACAGCAAGCCAAACTCGTCTTTCTTGAGCCAGGAAACCAAGCGTCTTGCTCCTTTATTACAGTCTTCTTAGACAGCTTACAATTCTTTATAATTGTGGCGTTAAAAGCTCAATGAAAGGCCCGAATGCTCAATGAAAGGTCCGAGTGAATCTGAAAATATAAACAGAAAATAAAGCGTTTTAGCTCTTCGTCAGATGAAAAATAAATACACCAAAAAATAACTAACATCAGAAAACTCACACAGAAATTACTCTATAGCTGCTACTAAAGACAAACAATACGTTTTCGCTCTTTTCATATGTTAATTAGATCGCTAGTAGCAGCGTTACTCATGCTAATACACAGCACTCTCAGTGTAAAGCAAGCTATCGAGGTCCTGGGATAAGACTAATTCCTGGTACAACATATTCACAAACGATCTCAAGTTCACGTCTCATAAAACTTATAAAGATAACATAACATTCATTAAACTCACAGCCATTGCTTTCGAAGGTGTAGAAAAGGATATAACACACAGGAGGAGCGTCTCAGACATTCACAGGCAGGTTATACTTTTCTCCTTTTTTTCTTTCTCTCTCTTACTAACGTCCGCTTCTGCTACCCATAAATCATAGCAACTACTGGCTGCGCCTTCAACGTAAAATACAGGTCAACCAGTACTAATTGTATAGAAGTTACTTTTAACACAATGGCTGTTTTTTTTTTTAGCATGAATTATTACAAATGAATTATGACATTTTATTATGAACTTGTGAACTATTTTTAACCTTCTATGAAACACACTTTACTGTGGGCAGAACACTCCCCGCCTGGCATTATTAATGCCACTACTTCTTTTTATCTATTACTTCATTCTCTAAGAGCATAACAACATCTGAGATAAGACGTAGGTAAGTCTTTGAAACACCCTGGGATGATGTCCTCACTTCGACCTTTCTGACCTTCCCGTCGCTGCTTGGAAAGGTGGATGTGATGATGGCCATTGTCCATTCATTTCTGGGTGCTTGGTCCTGTTTCAACAGCACTATGTCACCTGTCTGGAGGTTGCGGTGTGTTGTATGCCATTTGCGCCTTGATTGGAGGGTGTTGAGATATTCGTTTCTCCAGCGGCTCCAAAATTCATTGGCGAGTGCTTGCACTTGTTTCCACTGGTTTTTGAGCAAGTCTTTTCCAAAAAAGTCTCCTGGTGGAGGGGGAACATGCTGCTTTTGGGTCAAGATCATTGCGGGACAGAGTAGAAATGGTGAGGAAGGGTCTGTTGAGATGGGGACTAAGGGCCTTACGTTGATTATAGACGATACCTCAGCCATTAAAGTACAAAGCACCTCATGCGTCAAACGAGAGTGTTTGTTTTGCAAAAGCATAGAGTCCAGTATTCTGCGAGTGACCCCAATCAGTCTTTCCCAGACGCCTCCCATGTGGGAGGCATGTGGGGGATTGAACTCCCATGTGCAACCGTTGGCATGAAGATAGTTGACAATGTTGGGAGGGTTCTTGTTTGGTTGTGCTATGCCTAACTCCACGCTCGCTGCAATGAAGTTAGTGCCTCTGTCAGATCGCATTTGCTTTGCTGGGCCTCGTATTGCGAAGAATCTGCGTATTGCATTTATGCAGCTGCAAGCGTCCATAGATTCAATAACTTCAATATGCACGCCTCTTGTGGTCATACACGTGAAGAGTATTGCCCACCTTTTTCCTTGTGCAGCTCCACCTCGTGTGTGTCGAGTGACTACTGACCACGGACCGAATACGTCCAACCCGACGTATGAAAATGGAGGGCATGTTTTGAGTCTCTCAGGTGGGAGATCTGCCATTTTCTGAGTCTCTAGTTTTCCCCTGAGTTTCCTGCACGTTACACAATGGTGGATAATGGACGAGACCAGTCTTTTGCAACCTACAATCCACAGTCCGGCTTGCCTAATTGCGCTTTCCGTGAACTGCCTTCCTTGATGCACAACTTTGGCATGATAGTGACGGACAAGCAGTTGAGTTATGTGATGCTTGTTTGGGAGAATGATTGGATTCTCGGATGCTGTGTTCATTGAAGCATGTTTGAGGCGACCTCCAACCTTGATGAGGCTTTCACTCATATAGGGATCAAGAGCCACGATGGGACTTGAACTGCGGACGGTTTGGTTGGCATGGAGAGCAGCATACTCGTCGGGAAAGGCGTCTTTTTGAACAGACTGGAGGATGAGGTTACTGGCAGCATCCAGCTCCTCTGGAGTGCGTGGTTTGCTACATCGATGCTAGCCCCTGCATGAATGATCTGACAAGTTGCTTGATGAGTGAGAACGAGCTTGGTGAATTAGGAATGCGATGGCACGTACTAATGAGTTCCAACTTGAAAAGCGCTGGAAGCATTCTGGTGAGGGCCCGTTCTTCTGAATGTGAGTAGAAAAGGTAGCGACTTTTCTGATTTCAGAGTCTACTTCAGGCTCGATTAACTCAAAGGATTCAGGTGTCCCGGATTCAGGTAGTTTGTAAAGGAACTCTGGTCCCTTAAACCACATAGTGTCCATGAGCTGTGATGCAGGTATTGACCTGGTGGCTAGATCAGCTGGGTTTTGCTCTGATGTGACGTAGTGTCACTGTTCAGGGGATGTGGACTGACGTATACGATGAACGCGATTATGCACATAGACATAGAAGCACTTTGAATCATTGCAAATGTACCCAAGAACCACCCTGCTATCACAGTAGAATTTGACAGCGTTTGGTTTGTGATCAAGTTCGTCCAGAATGAGCTCCGCCATCTCAACCGCTAGAACTGCTCCACAAAGTTCGAGGCGAGGTATCGTGGGCTCTGGTTGCGGTGAAAGTTTTGCTTTCCCAAGCACAAACCCGACTTCGCATTGTCCTTCTTCATTAACTGTCTTCAAGTACGCTACTGCCGCAATAGCCCAGCTTGAGGCGTCGGAAAAGATACACAGTTCGGTGTAAGTGGACTTAGAGAGGGAAGCTGGTACATAGCAGCGTGGCACCTTGAGGCTGCTAAGATCTTGGAGGGACATTTTCCATGTTTCCCATGTGTTCATTTTGTCCTGAGGAAGAGGAGCATCCCAACCTTGGACACCATTCGACAGTTCACGTAACAAGAGTCTGCCTTTGATTGTCACTGGTGACGCTAGTCCCAAGGGGTCGAAGATACTGTTAATTGTTGACAGAACCCCGCGGCGGGTGTAGGGTTTGTCATCAACTGCAACCTTGAATGTGAAAGAGTCAGTGTTTATGTCCCAGCACAGGCCTAGACTTCTCTGAGCTGGTAGAGTGTCATCGCCGAGACTCAAGTCTTTAATACCGGTGGCCAAGTCTTCTGGCTTGAAGGCTTGCATGACTGAGACACTATTCAAGGCGATTTTGTGGAGCTTGAGATTGGACTCGGCCAAGGATGCACATGTGCGCTTGAGCAAGTCTATGGCTGCAGATTCAGTGGGGAGCGAAATCAACCCGTTATCTACATAAAAGTGTCTCTCAACAAAGTGTCTTGTATCTGCTCCAAACTTTGGCTCGCCTTTCTGGATAGCCCTGTGTAGGCAATAGATAGCTACCGCTGGCGACGGGCTGTTTCCAAAAACGTGCACCCGCATGCGGTACTCCTGCACCTCTTTTGACAAGTCATTTCCCTTGTGCCACAAGAACCTCAAATAGTCTCTATGGTCTGGTCTGACCAGGAACCCGTAAAACATTTGCTGGATATCGGCAGTGACTGCGATGAGCTCCTTCCTAAACCGAATCAGCACGCCAAGGAGGGTATTATTAAGATCTGGACCTGTTAACAGTACTGAGTTAAGTGACACACCAAATTGCTCGGCACTTGAATCAAAGACAGCCCGTATCTGATCGGGCTTCTGGGGATGATATACCCCAAAAATGGGCAGGTACCAGCATTCAGTGTTATCGGTGATGGGTGGAGCGATCTCTGCGTGATTGTTCTCGAACAGCTTGTCCGTAAACTCTGAGAACTGTTCTTTCATTTGAGGGTTTTTTGTTAAGTTGCGTCTAAGTGAGCCGAGTCTAGACAATGCTTGGTCCCTGTTATTTGGGAGTGGCAAGCGAGGAAACTTGAATGGCAGAGGAGCGATCCAGTTGTTGTTTCCATCCTGGTGGACTTCTTCCTCCATTATCTTTAGGAAGGTCTCATCCTCGAAGGACACGGCACACTTGTTATCGTTCTCTGTGCACTCAAAAACTTTGTCCCCAAGCTTTTCTTCCACTGCATTGGGTTTTTAGCTGCGTTTAGAGAGGCCGTCCTTGTGCTCCCCGCCGTAGCATGGTTTCTCTTTGATGTTGATGCTGTTAGAACAAGGAGTGAAGAAAGATGGGTGTCCGTTGGAGAGCATGTGCGTTTTATAAACATTGACGGTTGGCTTGTGAGCGTTAAGGCACACCTCCCCCACAATTACCCAGCCTAGGTCCAGGCGTTGAGCAAAGGGAGCATTGTGGGGTCCGTTGACTTGTTGCCTTGCTTTGTGGACTTGTAGGATGTCTCTGCCCAGTAAAATTGCCATCTGAGCATCTGGGTCATACTTGGGGATGAGAGGAGCGAGGTGTTTTAAGTGGGCGTGAGCTCCTCTCATTGCCTTATTTCCTTCCAATATTGAACGCTGCACATTCTTTCCCTCCATCTTAGTGACTCTGATTGCTTTTCCTTGTTGTGCACTGTCTTTACATGTGACCGGCAACGAACCACTACGAAGAACCCTTGCATTTAAAACTTCTCCAAGTGACCCATTAATTGCATTTGTGAGCTTAACTGGGTTCCATTCATGAAATGATGACCCTTCCTGAGTAAGTTTAATGATTACTTTCCACTCCTTCTGTTCATTCCGGGATCGTTCATCCTCTTGTTTCTTCAGCACTTGATAATGGTCTTGACTGAGTTTCTTGACTTCTACGTTTGCTTCTTTTAGACTCCACCGTGCTCCAAACTTTCTCTTCCCCGCTTCCCACCTCCATTCCTCCCAGTTGAATTATATCCACTTCTAGATTTTCAGGAATTGTCCTCTTTCATATCCGTTCTTGTCTGCTGTCGAGGAATGTCTTCTGGCAACCTCTTCTTTGTCTTCTTCACTCTATATCTTCTTCTTCTTGTCTTAGATTTGATTGGCAGTTGGCAGCCAGCTTACACGTGCTAACCGCCACGTACTTCACTCTATATCATCACTCTGTAGAGGAGCTGGGCAATGAAGAGGCGATTTGGTTTATAAGCGAAGTTTTAATGTACAGCTCTTCTATCAAGTCTCATCTGGTGCAGAGAGCGGCAGAAGGGAAAAGAGACAGGATTTCGCCAACTCACTGATTATATACATGCACACAACAAAAGACATGCATAACAAAGGCTGACATCCCTCATTATCATAATCCCCCCATTGTCTTGGTATTTCTTCTCCTCGTCTTGGGAGGTGATGGTAATTCCTCTCCTCGCCTTGGGGGGTGAGGGTGGCTCGTCCGGTCTCCCCCGCCGCGTCCGGGAACGTCTTTGTTCTTCACTCGGCGGGTGAGATTCCTTTGTCCTTTCAGAGGTGTGAAGTTCCTTACATATGCAATCCCAAACATTTCCACATGCTCTAACATATGTAGGTTATGGAATATATGGTTAATATAGACCACAGGCCCCCCAAACAACTAAGAAAGGACAACAGAAAGGTTCACAGTCTAGGATAGTTATTACGACATACTATGTGTTACAGCTGTTGCCACGGAAGAACTTTCCAGCAGCCATGCTCCTAAGAGAGTTCAGTGGTAAACATAGCAGCATAGTAAAATCATAAGTCAGTCCTAAACTGTTGCAGCACAATTAGTGAATAATTGTGGAGTGGTTGGTGTCAGTCCCTGTGCTGTCTGGGTTTAATTCTTCTCCCAAAACTGCTGTAGGTTGGTTTAGGCGTCCTGCTGGGACCTTCTTGTGAGGAATCTGCAGTGTGGGAAGGAGAGAGGTTATTTGTTCCCTGCCTGGGGGCTGAGTCTTTTCTCTTGGGGGGTCTACCTCGCCGAGGTGCTCTCGCCAACTGTGCAGGTTCGTCTTTCAACAAGAAGGCAGGTTTAAGTCTGTCAATGCTGACTGTTTCTTTTCTATCCCCATAATCAAGCACAAAGTGTTTATCACCATTTTCCAGCACTCTGAATGGCCCATCGAATGCTGGGCGTAAAGTTGGTTTTAGAGCTTCATGCTTAACAAAAACGAACTCAGCGTTTTTTAAAGTTTGAGGGACAAAAACCCGTGGGAAGGAGTGATGAGCTGGACCGGGGAGAGAGTTCGGTCCGTTGCTGCCTAAAAACCTTGGGACTGGAAAGCGCCCTGGCTCTGGGTTCTCTGGTAAAAATTCACCTAGGAGCCTGAGAGGTTGAGCAAAAACTAATTCTGCAGGAGAGGCGTCTAGATCCTCTTTAGGTGCAGCACGCAACCCCAATAAAACCCAGGGAAGTTTATTTACCCAATTTGTGTCCGTTAGTGAGGCTCTGAGGGCGGCCTTTAGAGACCTGTGAAAACGCTCGCATAACCCATTAGCCTGAGGGTGATAAGCGGTGGTGCGATGAATTGTTGCCCCTAAGCTGTTGGACATGGCTGACCAGAGCTCTGAGACAAATTGAGGCCCTCTATCGGACGTGATGTCCGATGGGACACCGAAACGTGCCACCCAGTTTGTCAAAAAAACGCGAGCGACTTCCTCCGCTGTGGTTGCCGCTAGAGGTACTGCCTCTGGCCAGCGTGTGGTGCGGTCTATCATTGTTAATAGGTGTGTGAAACCTTGGGAGGAAGGTAGTGGCCCCACAAGATCGACATGAACGTGGTCGAACCTTCTAGCAGGGATTGGAAAAGGCTCCAGAGGGGCTTTTGTGTGTCTGTGTATTTTGGCGCGTTGACAAGAAATGCAAGTTTTTGCCCATTCTTTTACGTTTTTGCGCAGGCCTGGCCACACAAACTTTTCGGCGACCATTTTAACCGAGGCGCGCACACGTGGGTGCGCGAGGGAGTGAATTGCGTCAAAAATGCGGCGGCGCCATGTAGCTGGTACTAACGGGCGAGGTCGGCCGGTTGAAACCTCGCATATTAGGGGGGGCACGCCGTCGCGTAAACCCCTTTTCTCCAGCCTTAACCCTGTTGGTCCAGACAGGAGTGCGCGCACGTCCACGTCACTGTTTTGTTCCTCCGCCATGGCTGCATAATCTATCCCTGCATGGATAGGTGCTGCGTATGTGTCTGCGTTAGTGAAGAGTTCTGCTGCTGAGGCAGTATAATCTGTCTCCCCGCGCTCTGGTGGTGTCACAGCGCGAGAGAGACAGTCCGCTACTACGTTAAGTTTGCCTGCCACGTGTCGAATGTATGTGGTGAACTCTGAAATCGCAGCTAGCTGTCTTTGTTGCCTGCCTGACTATGGTTCTGAAATTTTAGCCATAGCGAAGGTGAGCGGTTTATGGTCTACAAAAGCCGTGAAACTCCGCCCTTCTAACCAGAACTGGAAGTGGCGGATGGATAAATGAAGCGCCAGCAGCTCTCTGTCAAAAGTGCTGTATTTGCGTTCAGTTTGGTTTAGCGATTTGCTAAAGAATGCTAAAGGTTGCCAGACCCCGCTGACAAGTTGTTCTACAACTGCCCCTATGGCTAGGTCTGAAGCATCTGTGGTTAGCGCAATGCGGGCCAAGGGATCTGGGTGAACTAACAATGTGGCGTTAGCTAGGGCGCTTTTTACTTCCACGAAAGCGCGTTCGCGCTCCGGGGTCCATTCGACCGCGTTGGAAGCTTTCTTTTTTTGAGCGCGTCATATAGGGGCTGCATGAGCTGAGCTGCATGGGGGAGGAAGCGGTTGTAAAAATTAACCATCCCTAAAAATTCCTGTAGCGATTTGACCGTTTGTGGCCGTGGGAAACTTTCTATCGCATGAACTTTGTCTGGGAGTGGAACTGCCCCCTTCGGAGAGACTTTGTGTCCTAAAAAATCAATTTGTGACACGCCGAATTTGCATTTGGCTGGGTTGATTATTAGCCCGTGCTCTTCTAGCCTCTGAAAAACCGTAGTGAGGTGCTGCTCGTGTTCTTCCTCAGACGAGCTGGCTACCAGCATGTCGTCGAGGTAGACGAAAACAAAAGGGAGGTTGCGTAGGACCGCGTCCATCATTCGTTGAAAAGTTTGAGCAGCGCCTTTGAGGCCGAAAGGCATTCGTAGGAATTCAAAAAGGCCGAGGGGGTTATTACCGCTGTTTTAGGAACGTCTTCTGCTCGGACTGGGACTTGGTGATAACCGCGGACTAAGTCTATTTTTGAAAAAATGCGCGCACCCGCTAGATGTAGTGAAAAATCTTGAATGTGAGGGATTGGGTAACGGTCATGTGCTGTAGCGTTGTTTAATCTGCGGTAATCTCCGCACGGTCTCCAAGAACCGTCGGATTTCGGAACCATGTGAAGTGGTGAGGCCCAGGGGCTCTTCGAGCGTCTAACAATGCCCAATTTTTCAAGAGTTGTAAACTCGTCCCGTGCTATGTTGAGCTTGGCCGCGTCTAAGCGGTGAGCTTTGGCAAAAATGGGAGGTCCCGTTGTGAGAATGAAGTGTTCAACCCCGTGTTTAGCCACAGTGGCTGAGAATTTGGGGATTGTGAGTGCTGGAAATTGGGTGAGGAGTTGCTCAAACTTACCTCCTGCTGTGGTGACGTTGGCCTGCACAGGTGGTGGAGAAACTCGGGCTGAGCATGGAATAGAAGCAAAAGACAGTGCATTAACCAGGCGCCTATTTGCTAGATCCACTAATAACCCATGTGCACACAAAAAATCTGCGCCTAACAAGTTAAAACTCACCGCCGCTACAACAAATGGCCATCTGTAGCTGCGGCCGTGGATGAGGAGGTGCAGGCTCTTTTCGCCGAACGTGTCGATGTCAGAGCCGTTGGCTGCCACTGCTCCGTTGCCCCGGGTGCCCATGGCTCGATCTGCGTGGGAGGGCATGACGAAACTCAGCTGAGCTCCTGTGTCGATGAGGAACTGCTTGCCTGTGTGTCCATCCGTCACGTACAACAGCTTATTTTTCTCGCCGAGAACCGCTGCTGTTAACGGCTCTCGGCTTTGGCGTTTCCCGACCTCGTAAATTTGCAGGGGGGAACGCATTTGTGGGCCTTCTCGGCGAAGCGGTGGTGATAATAACAGACGTCGCTCTGTCTGTTACGTTTTGGCCACGTCGCTGTCACCGTGGCCTGGGTCTGCTCCGTGGGTTGTGGCTCCCCGTGGCTCGGGGCGTCAGCTTTGAGGTCTGCGGATGCTGCTGTGGGTGTCAGCTCCTTGCAAGCGTTGACGAGCCGGTGAGCTTCGCTGGCCAGTGTGCGGAAGTCTTGGTGGTTGTTGCACTTCATGCTGGCGAGTGTCCCCCTCATGTGTGGCGGCAGCGTGCTGAGGAAAATAAACTGGAAGAGGAAGTTGTCATTGTCCTCTTCCTTGAGCTGCAGCAAATCCTCCATGAGGGCCTTCGGATTGCCCCCTCTGTGGCCGTAGACCGCCAGGATCTTCTCGGCTCTTTCTTCCGCTGATGGGACGTAGTTCGCCACGATGGTCGCTTTGAGCGTCTCGTACTTGTCCCGGGCCGGTGGTCGCCGGATCATGCTCCGCACACACTTTGAAGTGGCGGAGTCGAGTTTGGAGACGATATGATAAAACTTAGTATCGTCGGCCGTGATGCCCGCCAGTATAAATTGGGCTTCAGCCTACTGAAACCAAGAGGCGGGGTCCTCTTGCCAGAAGTCTGGCAGCTTGACAGCGACGGCGTTCGTGCACACCATCACTGCTGTGCCCGCCGGGTGAGAGTGCCTTGCCTCGGCTCTCACGGCGGTGCTGGTGCTCGGTTGAGCCCTCTCAACCTCTTCTGCCGGGGGGAACAGCTGTCCGTCTGCTCCCTCGTCTGCGTGGCTGCTGGCGTCTGCCTGAGTCGCCACGGATGAGTCGCTTGTGGAAGAACGCCTCCGGTCCATACTCGCGTCAAGGTCACCAGTGTAGAGGAGCTGGGCAATGAAGAGGCGATTTGGTTTATAAGCGAAGTTTTAAAGTACAGCTCTTCTATCAAGTCTCATCTGGTGCAGAGAGCGGCAGAAGGGAAAAGAGACAGAATTTCGCCAACTCACTGATTATATACATGCACACAACAAAAGACATGCATAACAAAGGCTGACATCCCTCATTATCATAATCCCCCCATTGTCTTGGTATTTCCTCTCCTCGTCTTGGGAGGTGATGGTAATTCCTCTCCTCGCCTTGGGGGGTGAGGGTGGGGCTCGTCCGGTCTCCCCCGCCGCGTCCGGGAACGTCTTTGTTCTTCACTCGGCGGGTGAGATTCCTTTGTCCTTTCAGAGGTGTGAAGTTCCTTACATATGCAATCCCAAACATTTCCACATGCTCTAACTTATGTAGGTTATGGAATATATGGTTAATATAGACCACAACTCTATCTGGTCAGGAGCTGTAGTCCTTACCACCACGTACTTCACTCAGTAACATCACTATGTATCAAAAGTCAGAATTCTTCTCAGTTGGCAACCTCTTCTTTGTCTTCTTCACTCTATCTCTTTGTATAAGGAGTTCTTATAAGGAGTTCTGAACAATCTTCTTCTTCATCTTCAAACAGTGAGATTTCCATGTCTGTAATACTCTATATCCTTACAGGTGCATTGCATGTTTGTACAGAAAGACTTGGCACACCAACAGTAATACATCTGCTGCTATATGTCTCTGCACCTTACTGCAACCATTTGCACAAATGCCCTACCTGCTGTTGTCTGTTATTGCAATATTGTTTAGTTTTTTTTTTTTTTTTTTTAGTTTAATGTTTATTTGAAAGGGACATTACATACTAATGAACATCTTCTTCCTCTCAGTTACTGGCAGATAGCAAACATCACTCTATATCATCACTTCATCATTGTCATCACTCTATATATAATTCAAGAAATCTGTGTGTCACGACCATAGGACTTGCTAAAAGATCATAAGACCGCCTATGATGTTCCTATGACGTCTACATGTCTATATGATGTCATACAGACCATAGGACTCGCTAAAAGATCATAGGATCGCCTATGATGTCTACATGATGTCTATATGATGTCAGACACCATAGTATAGAGTGATTCAAGAAAATCTGTGTGTCTGTGTGAGATCAAAGGCAGGCATCACTCATGATCATAAGACATCAAAGGCAGGCATCACTCACGATCATAAGACATCAAAGGCAGGCATCACTCACTATCATAGGACTCGCTGTGACATCGGCAAAGATCATAGGACTCACTATGACATCATCAAAGATCAAATGCAGACATCATAGGACTTGCTATGCCATCATCACAGATCATAGGACTCACTATGACATCAAAGATCAAAGGCAGTCATCACTCATGATCAGGTCTCGCTATGACGTCATCAAAGATCATAGGACTCACTACGACACCATCAAAGATCAAAGGCGGGCATCACTGAATGAGTGCTGACATTCTTGCTTACACCCTTGCTTACACCTGCTTTCTATGGGCATGCAGAAATGCTTATATTTGGTTTCTACGGGCATGCACAGGTATGCACTAGTATAATTCAAGAAATCTGTGTGTCTGTCACGACCATAGGACTCGCTAAAAGATCATAGGATCGCCTATGATGTTCCTATGATCTCGACATGATGTCTATATGACGTCATATAGATCATAGGACTCGCTAAAAGATCATAGGACTCGCTGTGAGATCAAAGGCAGGCATCACTCATTATCATAGGACTCACTAAAAGTTCATAAGACTTGCTATGACATCATCAAAGATCAACGGCAGCCATCACAGATCAAAGGCAGTCATCACTGAATGAGTGGTGACATCAAAGATCAAAGGCAGGTTTCACCATGGTTACTGTTGCCATAGTAACAGTAACTCTACGGTCATGCAGAAATGCTTGCTTAAACTTGCTTTCTATGGGCATGCACGGGTATGCACTAGTTAATACAAACGTAAGAATGCAAGATTTAGCAATACTGCTAATTTGCATCTGTAGTCCCCCGGCGGGTCACAAAAACACACAAATAAACAATCATACATAAACTGAACAACTGCAATGAAACTACAAAGTGGATATGCTAAAGTGCAAGAGTTATGTTACAAAAGATATTCAAATGTCACGTGAATAACTAGAAAAGCACTCGGAGAGCGCAGACCTCCGCCAAGCGCCACAGTTCCCCCCATACAGTGTTTGTGTGTACGTTTTCAGATTCCTTGACCATGAAAACATATGACTAGCAATTGGATTGACAATGATAGGATTAGTGGTTCAGTACTGTAGTTATTCACGAAAATCGCATTTTCCGTAATGGCGGTTTTCTTGTGGACGGTGATCCGGATCACCACCAAAATCTAATCATCCGTAGGATACCCCATTTCTGACAATCTGTGAAAATTTCATGAAAATCCGTCCATAACTTTTTGAGTTATGTTGCTAACAGACAGACAGACAGACAAACCAACGCCGATGAAAACATAACCTCCTTGGCGGAGGTAATCATGTGCAGTCCAATCTGTCACTGTCTGCACCTATATTACCACATTGAACTTGCAATTACGGGTATTACGGCTCCACTTTTTCTGTATATAGGATTTTTGGGTTTTATCATTTATCTTTATTTGCACTACGGGTAGCATTACTCTACATAGACTGCTGTTGTTGTTTCATCCTTATTCCTTCTTTTGTTATATATTGCACACACCACTAAGAGAGAAAAAGCATTTCATTTCTCCTGTATGTCCTGCATGTATAGAAGTATTGACAAATTAAAAATCTTTGAATCTTGAATCAGATCATGACCTTCTCCTTCTTCCTTCTGCTGTTCCCTTTAGGGGTCGCCACAGCAGATCATCTGCCTCCATCTCACCCTATCCTTTGCATCTTCCACTGTAACACCAACCCTCTCCGTGTCCTCCTTCACTACATCAATGAATCTTCTGTGGTCTTCCTCTTTTTCTTCTGCCTGGCAGCTCCATCTTCAGCATCCTTTGTCCAATATATCCACTATCCCTCTGCACATGTCCAAACCATCTCAGCCTTACCTCTCTTATTTTGTCTCCAAACTGCTCAACCTGAGCTGTCCCTCTGATATATTCATTTCTAGCCCTGTTCCTCCTAGTCATTCCCATTGAAAATCATAGTATCTTCAACTCTGCTACCTCCAGCTCCACCTCCTGTCTTTATGTCAGTGCCACCGTCTCCAAACCATACATCGTAGCAGGGCTCACTACCATCTTGTAAATCCCTTTCACTCTTGCTGCTACCTTTCCTTCACAAATCACCCCTGACACTCGTTTCCACCCACTCCACCCTGCCTGCACTCTCTTCTTCGCCTCTCTTGTGCATTTTCCATTGCTTTGGATGGCTGACCCAGGTATTTAAACTCATCTACTTTCACAACCTCTACTCCTTGCATCTTCACCGTTACACCTGCCTCCCTCTCATTCACACTCATGTATTCTGTCTTGCTTCTACTGACTTTCATTCTTCTCTCCAGAGCATACCTCCACCTCTCCAGGTTCTCTTCCACGTGCTCCCTACTCTCACTGCAGATCACAGTGATGTCTGCAAACATCATGGTCCACAGAGACTCCTGCTTGACCTCGTCTGTCAGCCTGTCCATCACCATGGCAACAAGAAGGGGCTCAGAGCTGATCCCTGATGTAATCCCACCCCCACCTTTATCCCATCTGTCACTCCTACAGCACACCTCACCACCGTCTCACTGTCCTCATACATGTCCTGTACAACCCTCACATACTTCTCTGCCACTTCTGACTTTCTCATACAGTACCACACTTCCTCTCTTGGCACCCTATCATATGCTTTCTCTAGATCCACAAAGACACACTGCAACTCCTTCTGACCTTCTCTATACTTCTCCATCAACACTCTCAGAGAAAACATTGTATCTATAGTACTCTTTCTTGGCATGAAACCATACTGCTGCTCACTGATTGGCACCTCTCCTCTTAACCTGGCTTCAACAACTCTTTCCCATATCTTCATAGTGTGGCTGATCAACTTTATGCCTCTGTACTTACTACGTCTCTGAGTATCACTTTTGTTCTTGAAAATTGGTACCAAAACACTTGCCCACTCCTCAGGCATCATCATTGTAAAGGCAGTAGTGGCCTAATGGTTAGGGATGTGGACTGGTCAGCGGAGGGTCGCAGGTTCGATCCCTGGACCGGCAGGATTACATTTGGGTGGGACAGACAACATAGCAGTGTTTGCCCCACCCTCCTTAACCCCACTGTGGTGCCCTTGAGCAAGGCCCTTCACCCCAGCTGCTCCAGTGGAGCAGCTCAGTGGCCACAGGTCAGTCTGTGGTTGTACTGGGCAGTTTCCAGGTGTGGATGTGTAACTGTATGAGTGTGAACAGGGCATCCTTGAAAAAGGCCACCACCTTGCAGTCACCTATCTCTTTCAGATTTCTCCTTCTGCATGAGATGTAGTCCACCTGTGTGCACCTTCCTCCACTCTTGTAAGTCATCCTATGTTCCTCTCTCTTCTTAAAGTATGTGTTCACCACAGCCATTTCCATCCTTTTAGCAGACTCCACAACCATCTGTCCTTCCACATTTCTTCTTCTTCTTTTAGATTTGATTGGCAGTTGGCAACCAGCTTACAGGTGCATTACCGCCACATACTTCACTCTATATCATCACTCTATATATCTTGGCCGTGGCAACTCTTAAAAGTCCCTTCCACATTTCTCTCCTTAAGACCATACCTACCCAGAACCACCTCCTCATCTCTGTTCCCTTCACATACAGTACATGTCCATTAAAGTCTGCTCCAATCACCACCCACCCCCCATCCCGGGAACACTCTCTGCCACTTCATCCAACTTACTCCAGAATTCCTCTTTCTCTTCTACCTGACATCCAACTTGTGGGGCATACGCACTGACAACATTCAACATCACACCTTTGACTTCTAGCTTCAAACTATCTGACTCCCTCTTTACCTCCTGAACACTCTTCATACACTTGTCCTTCAAGATTACTCCTACTCCATTTCTCTTCCTATCTTCTTCTTCTTCTTCTTCTTTTAGATTTGATTGGCGGTTGGCAACCAGCTTACAGGTGCATTACCGCCACGGACTTGATTATCATCACTCTATATCATTGTATAAGGAATTCTTATAAGGAGTTCTGAACAACTCCTTATGTGTGGAAAAAATTATCCGTCCTTGGACTGTGTCCTCGGCAGCATCGACCAGCTGGCCGGTCACCTAACTGATCACTCTATATGTCTTGGCCGTGGCCAACTGGTCCTCTCTTCTTCTTCTCTCGGTTACTGGCAGATAGATTTTTAGCGTTAAATTTGATGTTGTGATCATTGCCATATTGTGAACATTCTCATAATAGTTGTTGTAACCCAGCACTATAAGGACTCATTATTACTGGGTCATCTGCATACATGAGATGATTGATGACAGAGCCACCCACAACACAGCCTGTGTTACATCCATTCAATGGTCTCGACAGATCATCCATATATACATTAAACAGAATAGGGGACAAAATTCCACCTTGGCGTACACCGTTGCTCACATGAAAGGGAGTTGATAGAATGTTTCCCCCATTTTACACACATGGTCTGATTGGCATACCAGAAAACCAGAATTATAATTAAATACGTGAACACCTCTCATAAGTAATTTCATAAATAGTTTTTCATGATTAATTCTGTCAAATGCTTTGGATGCATCGATAAAACTCAAGAAGACAGAGGAATTAAGACTTCTATACTTTGTCACTAATTCCTTTAGAACAAATATACACATATCAGTGCAATGCTTTCTTTTAAAACCAAATTGTCAGAAGTAAAAAAAATATCTCCAACCGTGTGAGCAAAATTCTTTCCAACACTTTAGATAGAATACTAGCTAGAGCAACTGGCCTATAATTCTCAGCACTGTTTAGCTTTGCAGCTTTGTCCTTGATAACAGGAACTAGCACCACAGACACAAGAGAGTCTGGGAGGACACCGTGAACTAAAAAAACGGTAAAACACATGGCGAGCAGTGGACAGAGCTTATTGCTTGCATTTTTGAGGTGTTCTGCTACAACAAGGTCCAGTCCACAAGCCTTCCTGCCCTCAAGCATCCTGACTGCATCACACCCCTCCATGGGCTGAGCCACCATGCCCTCAGAGCAGTCTACACTGTCCATAGTGAATACGTTACCCCGACACAGCTGAAGAGTTCAGAATAGTGATCATACCACATCTCAGCTATTTTCTCAGGGCCACTTATACCCTCTATGCTAGATGGTAAGGAGGATTTAGCATTATTCATGACTTTAACCTTTCTCCAAAAATCATAAGAATTCTTAATCTGCAGGCTCCTGGCAAGTGACTCAGCCCGCATTTGGTTCTCATTTCTTTTAATAAAACGAAGAGCGTGTTTAAATCATGCATTAGTTTGTTTGTTTATAATTTCCAGCAATGATCCCTGTCTGAGCCGACCTGCTTCAAACCAGAGAATGAAGGCCTCTCTAGCTGCAGCGTGTTGTTCTAACACAAACTCATTCCATGCAGGTTTGATGTTAAGCTCCCTGTTTGGCCTTCTGCAAAATGGTCTGCTACAGCTGATGAGAATGTTAACAATAGTGTCATACATATCACAGATTTCACTAGCATGCTGTGGATTTTCACAATTCATATCAGAGCACGCCATAGCACTCCTGGGAAGATGGCTCCTGCTAAGCAGGTTGTCAGTTGCAGTGGCGTATTTATATAACTCTTCCTGTGTTAGGCTGGACTAGTCCAGCTTCCCTGACCAAGCAATTATTATTATTATCGCGATATGAAATTTTGGTCATATCACACAGCCGTATCGCGAACAATATCGTTATTGTGAAAATTTGTAAAAATATCGTGCTATCATTTTTAGGCCATATTGCCCACCCATACTTAGCACTTTGGAGCAGATCTTTAGTCTCATTTACATTTTGTGCTCGTCTTCATTTCATTGCAGAGTCTCCCTGATCAAGATGAGAAAAGCATGGCCTGCAGAAGTCGAGGTAAGACAACCTCATAGTGCTCACAGAGTCTAAATGATTAAAAAAAATAGTAAGTATATTTCATCTATTTGTTTTATTTTATTTGACAGCCCCTCTCCACCCAATACCTAGTCCTTGGAAGTTTCATCATCCTTTTCACGGCCGTTTAACAAGCAACATGTACTGCAAATGCTGTGAACTACAAGTGAGTTTTTTCTGCTAAGAAGCCAACAGAAGTCAAGTGTTTCTAAAGTTACTTTTCATCTTTACTTTGCATATTTTTGCAGAGTCCAGTGAGGTATGACTCTTTTGAGAGCCTCTCCCTGTCAATCCCTTTGCCTCAGTGGGTAAGGAGAAGTGTCACAACAACATGCATGTCGTCATGTAACCTGTTGTTGCAGCATTTGCTATAACTTCACCTGTGTTTGTTTTCAGGGTCGACCCATCTCTCTAGACCAGTGTCTTCAGCATTTTATTTCTTCAGAAACCATCAGAGAAGTGGAGTGTGAAAACTGCACAAAGGTACATTCATTACTGAACAGCAATTTTAAAAACAAATGCCAGATGCACTTTTTGGTAAAACAGGTATATTTTAAAAAAAATTCTAATTTAGATCAATTCCCCTCAGCGTCAACAAGCAACAATAATAAATGGACAAGTTGTAGAAAACCAGAGGACAGCATTTGTTAAACAGCTAAAACTGGGAAAGGTAACTATTGTTTGTGAATTTTTTTTTTTTTAAAGCGTCATATCGATGAAAACATTGTGAATGACAGATGCTGTGTCTATTAGCTCCCCCAGTGCCTCTGCGTCCATTTACAAAGACTGACGTGGTCCAGTGAAGGAAGTCCTCTCAAACGACAGGAGCATGTGCAGTTCACAGAATATCTGTCGATGGACCGCTATAAACACAACTCTTCCACTCAGAGAAGTCAGCAGCTCAAATGTGCGGCCAAAGCTGTGATGGGACAAAGTGGCGAAGACACCACAGAAAGGCCGACTGCCAATGGCACTGGTGTGTAATTGTGTGATCTTATTATACTTCATTGTTATTGGTTGTTGTTTTCGTCATCCAGCTTGCATTTATTTCTGTTGCCTTTTTCAGATGGCGAACATCATAACAACAACAAACCTTTTTCTAATGGAACCTGTTCTACTGTATTTCTTCACTCTCCTGGTGTGAGCTCGCAGCTCAGCCTCACGTATGACTACAGGTAAAGTCAACAGCATTTTGCAAAGGTGTAACATAAAAGAGAACTTTTTGCTTGTCAGTCTGGTCAGTGTTGTGCTAATGATTCGTCCAGATCAAGTGTGAAGCAAATTCGCTGCGTGTGATGAGAATACATGCAAGTCCACTTTCAGGAGTTGACTTTTGTTTAACTCGGGCAAAAAATTTGCTTTGTGCTTGGATGTGATAGCCAATCAGTGTAGATTCTGCAATCACTGGGAGTGAATGTCAATAATGGAAGATAAACCGTTTCAAAAATGAGACTGTCATTCACCAGAGACAGATGGACTGGAGATGAGACTGAGTGTCTGTATCTACTGATTTGCTAAAAAGGGCTAGCAGCTTATCAAACTGGACACTGGTCAGCCTCTGTTAGTGCTGAAAACAGTCGATCATAAAGATGCACTTTCTGTAGGAGGCAGTGACATTTTTTAACTGTGAAAAGGATAGTGTCTTTAGCATTTCCACAGCAGTAACTTACTAACTTTTTGAGTTACACAGTTCATGCACACTCACCTCAATGAATTAACCAATGCAGGCAAAAACAAACACCTCACTTGGTGGAGGCTAATAGTAAGCTAAGTGGTTGGATTATAGTCTTGTAAAGGATGTGAGTAGTGTCTGATCGTCATTCACCTGTATTCATAATTTGAACCATGTTTCTTCTTCCAGTTCTACGGAGTACCTTTTCCAGCTCACAGCTGTGCTTGTTCATCATGGTGACATGCACTCAGGACATTTTGTCACCTACCGCCGCAGCCCTTCCTCACCTCACAGCACCGCACGTTTCAGCTCTCAGTGGCTCTGGGTGTCAGATGACTCGGTACGCAAAGCCAGTCTCCATGAGGTGCTTTCTTCAAATGCCTATATGCTTTTCTACGAGAGAGTAAGAAGTCAAAGCCTCACCCTGAACTTGGACATGTAACAAGAAGCTCACATCCTTGTACCCTCAACTGACTTCTGCCTTTCCAGTCTGTCATGCTCGATGTGCCAGGTACAACAGAATTTACCGGCAGATGGTTTTGTGACAGTGAGACCCGGGTGGAAAGCTGTCCCTGAGTAATCTAGGTCATGATGTGTGTTGTAGACACTTTGCCTGCTGCTCTGATTCAGAGATGGCTTTTAATTCCAAAGATAATGGACCTGCAGGACTTTAGTCATATATCTTCAGTGATCAGTAAAAATGTTTCCTTGACTAATGTAATTGTAATTGTTACACAACATTTTGGCCTCTACAGAACAATGAAGGGGAAATATCTGACACACTTACAGAAGCCACAACATTAAAACCACTGACCGGTGAAGTGAATGGCAACCATTGTCTTCTCATAACTCATGTTCTCATGGGAAACGATGGGCCATGGTGCTATTACTTTGGCTCCTGCCTTCCATGGAAACATTGTTACAAGCCAAGAGCGCCCTAAAATGGCAGTGGCAGAGGCATCCCCTAGCACAATAAGGCTCCTTGCCCCACTGCTTGGGAACAGCTCAAGAAATACAATAGCCCGAAAGTAGACCTGACTTCCAAACACCTCATATCCTAATTTGACTAAAATGTGCCTTAAACACCTGGTCCACGACGGCCCCTCACTGCAGCCAACAGAATAAAAAAGATCAGCTGTGAACTTCCTGGTGCCAGACACCATAAATCCACCATAGTCTCTGTTTTTAATGATATGGCTGACTAGTCTAACGTACATCATGGTAATAGTGCAGTACATTGATCAGTACATTGATAATGTGTGAGGGCTCTCACTAAAGATGTAGCCTTTGTTCCATCCATCCATCCATCTTCTTCCGCTTAATCCTTTTCGGGTCGTGGGGGGGCTGGAGCCTAGTTAAGACTAAAGGCAATAAACCTTAAATCTTTCCTGTTACTTTGTCTAATGACTGCAACCTGCAGATCATGACTTCTCAGAGATGTTAAGCATTACATGACATAAAAACTCAAAATATGTATATTTTTCTCTCTTTTGTTCTCAATTATATCTACTTTGCCTAGTCATTCCTAGTATAAAATGTATTGGAAATGTTTCTACTGATGTTATTTGATATTTTGCTGTTTCCAGTCACCCTTACATTGTAATGGCTCGCAGAGCTGCACAGTTGAGCTTCAAGTGCCAGGCTGTCTTCAGTGGTTGAGATTTTAAACAAATGAAACCACGAGTGCTACCACTAATGTGAGTGTCCAGTAACGGCCCTCCCTGACAATGTGATGCATCACAGCCATTTGGCATGGTGTAAATGTAAAATTGATTAATACTATGTCCTCTGTCAATAAAACTAGAGTATGGCGGCAAGTATTTCTGAATATTTTTGATTTTTGTGTTAACTGATAACTGCCTTTTCTTACTAATCATGTGGTGCAAAATAACTTAATGTTTGCACATTGCACTACTGTATATTAATGTGAGATTGTATTTGTGTCCTGTTTGTATTTTCCCCAGGTATTAAAATAAAACCACTGAAAAGTATAACACGTTGCATTTATTAAAACAAGATGCTGGCTTCTTGTGAGTCAGTGGTACACAAAACTTGAGAAAGCAGCCACTTTCATAAACTTCATGAAAGTGCTGGAACAGAAGTGGATGCTGAGTAAACATCTACAGGTACATCTCATTAAATTAGAAAATCATTGGAAAGTTAATTTATTTCAGTAATTCATTTCAAACAGTGAAACTCATTGTATAGATTCATTACACACAGTGTGATTTCAAGCATTTAATTCTTTTAATTTAGATGATTATGGCTTACAGTTAATGAAAACTGAAAATTCAGTTTCTCAAAAAATTAGAATATTACATCAAATTAATTTTTAAAAATTGATTTTTAATATAACTGTTGGCTGACTGAAAAGCATGTCCATGTACACACTCGATACTTGGGCCTTTTTTTTTGCATGAATTACTGTATCAATGCGGTGTGGCATGGAGGTGATCAGCCTGTGGTACTGCTGAGGTGGAATGGAGGCTCAGGTTGCTTTGACAGCGGCCTTTCGCTCATCTGCATTATTGAGTCTGGTGTCTTTCATCTTCCTGTTGTCAATACCACAGATTCTCTATGGGGTTTAGGTCAGGAGAGTTTGCTGGACAGTCAAGCACAGTGATACCATAGTCATTAAACCAGGTATTGGTACTTGTGGCAGTGTGGGCAGGTGCCAAGTCCTGCTGGAAAACAAAATCGGCATCTCCATAAAGTTTGTCAGCAGAGGGAAGCATGAAGTGCTCTAAAATTTCCTGGTATATGGCTGTGCTGACTTTGGACTTGACAAAACACAGTGGTATGGTCACCAGCGGATGACATGGCTCCCCAAATCAGGTGCCAAGTTCTGTCATTTGGAAATCAAAGTCCCAGAGTCTGGAGGAAGAGTGGAGAGGCACAGAATCCAATTTGATTGAGGTCCATTATGAAATTCCACAAGCAGCAATGATTTGGGGAGCCATGCCATCTGCTGGTGTTGGTCCACTGTGTTTTATCAAGTCCAAAGTCAGTACAGGTGTCTACCAGGAAATTTTAGCGCACGTCATGCTTCCCTCTGCTGACAAACTTTATATAAAATCACGGTTTGGTGCGGAAGCCCCCCCCCCCCCCACACACACACACACAAGGCCGACAGCCAGGACATCCACCCCAAACAGACCCACTTTGTTTCAAGTCTGTACCCACAAAAAGCACTGTTGTGAAATTGAATGAATTTACTGGGGCATTTCTTCCTCTATTTGTCCGAGAGTAGTCCATGCTGGGGTGCAGAGGTGAGGTCACTGGTTATGGAGGCCCTTTTCCTAGCCTCCAATATCATGTAAAAACTCCATAAAAGCTCCGTGTGTACCGAACATGAAAAATTCCACCTCCCCCTCTCCCTGTAACCATGGAGTTGCAGCTCCATCCATGCTGTAACAGAGTTTACTGTTGAGATTTAAAAAACTCAGATTAATTCTGTGGAATTATATTTTGTCAGTTTTTTTCTGACAGTTTGAAATAGTTTTTTCTGAACTGAAAATATTGTATAGAGGTGGACTTTTTGTGAAATTTAGTTTTTCGATATCAATCTTTTTTTTTAATGAAACACAATTTAGTTTGTGTTCTTCTGCAAAACATTTTTAGGATTTTAGATGTAGATTTTTAAAATTTTAGACCTATTTATTTAATAGGCTGGGGAGGAGGACCGACTTATCGGACCTTTTGCAGTTTCAGTTGGTGACCCCTAATCTATGGGGTATTGTCAAGAGGAAGATGAGACACCAGATCCAACAATGCAAATGTGCTGAAGGCCACCATCAAAGCAACATGGGCTTCCATAACAGCTCAGAAGTACCATAGGCTGATCAACTTCATGCTTTGCTGCTTTGATACAGTAATTCATGTAAAAGGAACCCAGACCAAGTATTGAGTGTGTACATGGACATACTTTTCAGTCAACATTTGTATTATTTTTTTAATTATTAAATTAATTGTAATTAAGATAATATTTAATTATTTAGATATAATTTAATTAATATTAAATTATTAATAATTGGTTTATTTAGATCCTTTTAAGTGACCAAGAAGTTTGATAGGCCAGCAAACACCTACAATACTTTAAATCAATCTACACATAATCCACTGAGTATAAATCAAAGAAGTGATATATTAATCTTTCCACATTTTCACTTCCATACAACATTAAGGGTCTCTATTTTTCAACCAGGGTGCCCTGGTACGTTCAGTTCTCTGTGGGAAATGATCTAATTTCACTTAATTGCTCCAAAAAATTGCAAATAATTTACTGTTGTTGAGTTCTGTAGGCACCCACACACAACAATGGCAAATTATTTGCTGTTGTTTAAATTGTATTTTCATGAGTTTTAACCTTATAAAAGCAGGTCATGAGTGGCTTGTACACTGTTAAATATCAAACACTTTTCACGAAGACACACTTTTTTAGTTCAGTTCATAAAGAAATGAAGCTACTATGCTTCATTTATGTCACAAACTGACATGCCCTGCTTCTATTTTTCTGGCAAATAATGGCACTGAGTACCTCCTTACTTCTGAACCTTTAGCCAGTCAGATCAAGCATCTCATTAGTGTTAATGGCAAGCCTTAAAACTTATGCTTCTGAGAGAAGTGTAAAGAAAACTGTTTCAAGGAATTCAAAAACATCAAAAATGGTTTTGGTCTTTAAAGGGCCCATTTTTACCATTTCCAATGGTTATTTTAATTTTTAAGGACCACACAGTGTGTGATGTAAATTTTGTCATCTTCCAGTGCACAGAGGGTTCACACAGACCAACCACACATAAGATAAGCCTTTATTAGTCCCACAATGGGGAAATTCCAGGATTGCAACAGCACAGGGATAGCAATAACTCATAATAATACAATAATAATACATACACAAGGGTTCCACACTGAACTACGTGTGACAGGATATTGATGTTCTCACATTTTCCTGTAGCGATCAAATATATTTTTGTGTTTTACATGCATGTCTATTGTCCTCGTCTGCCAGCAGCAACAAACAGAAAAAGCTATTCTTCCTTTTGCTTTTTGAGCACCTTTGTATTCTTCCTCATTTTATTTAATCCTGGATATTAAAATAAGTTTGTCGGTGCATTGCTGTGATCTACTGTGTCAACGTATGAACACAATGAATCCATTCAGTGCATATGCGTGAAATGTGGCTGTGTGGCAGACAGCTTCAGTGCCTGAAAACTACTTTGAACAGTGCTGTGTATGCTACTGCAGCCCACAGTTTGGATTAGTTAGCCTAAGTTACTAAGCTAGCTGCTAACACTAACTGCTGAGTTATACCCTGCCCATTGTTAATTGCCCTTCTCACTACAGAGAGCATTCGTACAAAAAGCAGGACAGCAGCAAATTCAACAATTAAAAAAAGAAACTACCACAAGTACAATTGTAAATAGTGTTAAAATCCTGATTCTTTGATTGAAAGATCCAAGAATAAGCCAGAGAATTTTTCAATTCAAAGATGCTGTGGAGGATACGAATAAGGGTCACCAGTGTGGAGGCAAGGATCAAATAAGTGCAGGCGGACACGGCGAACTGAAAGTTAAAAGGGTGCTTTATTCATCCTCCATCACGAGGCTCACCCAGCGCTGTGGCAGCGTGCTGGAGTGAGCCCTGCGTCTCTAAGTCAGCAACAAGCACAAGAGTCGTCAAAAAGAGAGAGCTAGAGTGAGGCATATACAGTCAGCTTATATACTCAGCCACAGACAATGCATGCATGGCATATTAGCATCACAGTAAGCAGGAATGCATGGGACATTTACATGAGAGTCACACATATCAATAGCAGGATTACTGGCACTGGAATTCCTCTCTGCTCTGGAGCTGTAGGACAAAAGAGGCTGCAAGGCACATCTACATATTGATATCAGTCTATACATCCCATTGTATTGTATTGTACTTATATGACTGGCGCCTAGCGGCTGCCCCGGCCTTGGATGCGCTCTGCAGAGCGTGCCCAAATGCCAAGTCACGTTTCGTTACCTTGTATTCATACATGTGTAATGACAATAAAGTTGAATCTCATCTCATCTCATTGTTCTGTTAATTGCTCAAGCTGAGTGCTCTGCCTGTCCAGTAGGTTGTTGTGGGTCACCACACCGCTCCCCCCAGAGGGCTCAGCAGGGGGCCGAGGCGTCGATCGGCCGGCTTTGGAAGCGAGCTGCAGGAAAAGCTCTGTGCAGGAGGAGGTGGAGTGGGGGTGGGGGTAGCAAGTGCCGGCCCGGGACGGCGAAGTTGTCCGGGCCGCGCAAAAATTGCATGTGGATCCGTGATGTTGAGGGGCTTTCCCGTTAAACGTGGCGGAGATTCACCGCAGCTGTGAGAAGAAGAAAAAAAAATTGTCTCTGACTCCTCTCGCAGCTCAGTCCTGCGAGGATGCGTAGCGGCTGTGAAAAAAAAAAAAACAGAGGCTGGAGCTGTGTGAGGGACTTGGCGGGTTGGCTTTAGGTGCGGGCGCAGCCCTAAAGCCATCGGGGACAGCAGACGGCTGAATTCCCATTGTGCGCCGTGGCTGAGACCCATACAAAGTCCTGTGTGCGGGCTGCGTGTCTGCTTCAGGTGTGTGGGCAGCCCTGAAGGTTCCGAGGGTGGCGATTGGCCGTGTTCTCGGGCATGTGCAGCGGCAGAGGACGATGGCAGTCTGTGGAGCCGGTATTGTCCCGTGCGTGGCGTGCGCCTGGCGCAGTGACCACATAGCTGAAAGTTGCGCTGTCCTCGTAACCCCACGGTGTGCATGCGGGGGTTTGGTGCATGGATGGTCCGCTGTCGAGAGGTGAGTCAGGGTCAGGGAGCCTGCTGGAAATCAGCGTCGTCGGCGCTGATGGTCTTCCCTGTTCGGGCTGTTGCTGTCGTTCGCTCATGCCGGGTCATGGTGCGTTCTGGTCCATGCGCTGCGTTCTCTGTCCGGCCCTGGAGGTCGCCGTCGTGGAGAGAGGACGAGGTGCGTGCGCGCTCGTGTGGATGCGGAGGATGTGAGTGATCCTCTGTCTCTGTAATCCACAGCGCGGTGAGAGGGAGCAGACGTTCTTTGTCCCTCAGCAGGTCCCAGCGTGGAGGTCCCAGATCTCAGGCGAGGGTCGCACCATGACGCTTTCTGCAGCTTTCCCGGTCGTGGATGATCTCCGGCGAGTTCGCCTGGTGTTGGTTCTGCGTCAAGGTCTCCCGTGTGGCAGAAGGGCGGGCAGTCCATCCGCATCAGGCAGCTGCGTTTGTTCGTCGTCGGAGTCACCGTCGGGGGATGCGTTCGTTTGTCGTCAGGGTTTTCGCCTGGTGTTCTTTTCTTCGGGGTCACCAGTGTGGAGGCAAGGATCAAATAAGTGTAGGCGGACACGGCGAACTGAAAGTTTAAAGGGTGCTTTATTCATCCTCCATCACGAGGCTCACCCAGCGCTGTGGCAGCGTGCTGGAGTGAGCCCTGGGTCTCTAAGTCAGCAACAAGCACAAGAGTCGTCAAAAAGAGAGAGCTAGAGTGAGGCATATACAGTCAGCTTATATACTCAGTCACAGACAATGCATGCATGGCATATTAGCATCACAGTAAGCAGGAATGCATGGGACATTTACACGAGAGTCACACATATCAATAGCAGGATTACTGGCGCCGGAATTCCTCTCTGCTCTGGAGCTGTAGGACAAAAGAGGCTGCAAGGCACATCTACATATTGATATCAGTCCATACATCCCATTGTTCTGTTAATTGCTCAAGCTGAGCGCTCTGCCTGTCCCGTAGGTTGTGGTGGGTCACCATAATGCAACATTTATTCAGAGGTCACATGTAAAGCAAGCAGCGCTGGGTTCAGCATGATGCAGCTCCCTCAGGAGCGTCACCAGACTGACCCCGACTTCCGGGTGCAACTTATATTCATCTTCTCGGGTTGGTTGGACCAACCCTGTACAATAGAATGGGCTTGTACGCAACCGTCTGATTGGCCAGTTTAACTCTGACGTGAACAGGCCATCCGCTATTCATGTTAACTATCTCCTAAGATGTACAATAAAAGTGTGTGTGTGAGTGTTGGTTTGGGTGTATAACTAATGTAATAGACCTGACTAAAAGAAGGGCGAGAGAGAGAAAGAGGGCTTTATAGCTCTGCCTGATTCCTGTTTATCAGATTGTGGTTGCATAATACTTCAGACTAGTCTGACACTTAACATATTTGTTCATAAGAATGTAAACAAAATATGTATAGACTAGAAAAGCACTCGGAGAGCGCAGACCTCCGCCAAGCGCCACAGTTCCCCCCATACAGTGTTTGTGTGTACGTTGTCAGATTCCTTGACCATGAAAACATCTGAGTAGCAATTGGATTCACAATGATAGGATTAGTGGTTCAGTAGTAAAAGCATTACCTCCTTGGCAGAGGTAATAAACTGAAGTGTTGGTGTTGTGTCCACGTCCTGCATCTGCAAACTCCCAGGCTGGGGGCGTTGCAATTGAATGAATGAATGAATTAATCTTTATTTCGAATAGATTAAGAGTACAGGTTAAAAGAAAGTGAATAATATAACAAAGGGGGTAATAAAATCCAACAAGGTGAAATTAGACAATAGCTCCTCTGATTATACAATTAAACATAAGTTATCCGAAATATGTGATGGCTGAATCCGCAGCTTATATTGCCCACCCATGTTCCATCCAAGAATTCAAAAGAAAAAACAAATGAAGTCATGACACAACTGCGTACAACCCACAGGCCAATGGGTTATGCGAGCGTTTTAGATCACTGAAAGCAGCACTGAGGGCTTCACTGACGGATGCCAATTAGGTAGACGGGTTGGCGTGGGTTTTATTCAAAATTCAAACGTTTATTTCAAACTCAGGGTTCATATTAAATGCAGAACTAAAAGGAGTAGAAAATAAATAAATAAATAAATAAAAGTATATACAGATCAGCAGACAGTCGGCGGTCTTGTAACAACAATAACATACAATATTGGAGTCAGTATAAAATGGAACGCCACCACTTCCAAATGCTGGAGTGAAGTGTGAGTGACGAGTTGACAATTGCTGATATAAGATGATTGTTACATGGCAGCAACCTTCTCATCAAACTGTAAACATTGTTACGTATCAACTCGCCAAAAGACGGAATGTTCACAGACACAAACATCTTGCTTGCACTCGACCTTCGTGGTACATCTAATCTTTATCTTTATTGGGGTTGCGCTCCGCGGCCAAAGATGATTTGGAAACTTCCCCGGCAGAGAACTTCTTTTTGCGGAGCTACTATGGCTGACCGGGGAATTTCTGCCAAATAATCCAGCGGCGGACAGCTGGCCGTCTGAGCTTTTGCAGCGTTGCGCAAACACAGGCACACAGCACGCTGCCGAGCAGCTCGTTTTTGCGCAGCGCCTATGGCTGGCCGGGGAATTTCTGCCAAATAATCCGGCGGCGGACAGCTGCCCGTCTCAGCTTTTGCAGCGTCGCGCAAATACAGGCACAGTGGCGGGCCCAGCCCACCAGTGTTTTCCGCGTGCTTTTGTGCCTAAAACGTTGAAGAACGCGGAGTTTATGTTGGTCAGACACGATGACCAGCGCCCTCCATTGCGCCTGCGCACATGTTGAAAATAGCCGTATGTTACAGTGTTAAAGAATGCTTTAAAAAATTCCTGTATCCAGACGGTGATCTGGATCATCCCCAAAATTTAATCAGTTCTTCCTTGTACCATTTCCAACAACGCCTGAAAGTTTCATGGAAATCCGTCCAAGACTTTTTGAGTTATCTTGCTAACCAACAGACAAACAGACAGATAGACAAACAGACAAACACACAGACAAACCCCGGCAAAAATATTACCTCCTCCTGGCCTTTTCGGCCTGGCGGAGGTAAATATGTGTAGAGCATAATGGGAGATTACCTACAGAATTATTATTTTGGCACTCTAACTTTTCATAACCCTTTCATTCCCCCCTTTGACATGATTTTATCATGTCAACTATACATGGTGTGAGATATGCTAGCGGTTAGCAGATGGTGAATAAGGTAGGTCCCTACATTGTGTGTCAACCCAGTCAGTCAACCCAAGACAGGCTTGCACCATTGGTTCTGATACCCTTGCCTCCCCCCTTGTGGACACCCCCAGCATGGTGCAGCAATGTCTAAGAGGGCATACCGAGGCAACATGTCTTTGTCCAGATGAACTGCAGTCACATAATTGTCCTTGTCCACCAAGTCCTGCACCCCCACCGAGATCTCCTCCTGATCATCATGTGAATAGTTCTTTGTCCGGTGGAATGGATCATGTGGGGGTCATAAGGTCGAACAGGGTCAATCCACGAAGCCCACAAAACATTTTGTCCACCACTTGACCTTTGCCAGGGCTCGCATCGTTCAGCTGCAATCATCACACGGTTGCGACAGGGGTTTGACCTTCCTCTGTGTCTGCTTCCTGTATTCGCAGCTGTGAATCACAGTCCCATCTCGTAGACACACACCGGTACCATTAGAAACAAAACAACAGTGTGCCCACACTCTCAGAGGCACATCTCGTCCCATGAGGTTTACAGGACAGTCTGGTGGATACAGCAGAGAGTAGACAACATCCAGTCCAGCCAGTGAACAGTTCAGTGATGCTGTCCCAGGGATGTCACCCACTGGTCAATGATTAGTGGACAGAGGTAGAGACGCTGGTGTTGATGAAGCTCGAGCCCCTGTGCCCACCGTAGCTTCCACTGTGAGGGGTGGCGCTGGAAAATGCCATCTCCTCCGTGTGGCTTATCTGGCTTCCACCCCGGATGCTGGAGGTGCGGTGGGTGTGCATGGGTACCAGTCCATCCTTCTTCTAGGGACTGGAGTCGTACAGTCACTAGCCCTACGACCTACTTTTCTACGTCGCAGGCACACGTTGTGATGGTCCGGCGCCCCCCCTGCATGCACCTTCCCTGCACCCTACACCTTTGCTTGGGTGCCGATACAAAGGGCTCGGCCGGGACAGGATCAATAATGGCCTGAGGGGTTGTCACTACAATGGCTGGAGCCTGTACCGTTTTATCCTTATTCACTACATCTGTAGCTGACAATGTGCTGTTGTAAGTTATCTCCCATCAGCCTTTAAGTGTACGATTATCGGCTATGTGCAAGCTACAAGCAGTGGTTGTGTTCTGATGAGTGAGCTGGGTAATGGGACCTATGTGTTCAGCAGTGGGTTTGTTATGATGAGTGAGCTGGGTGATGAGACCTATGTGTTGCAGTGTAAGTAGGTAGTAAACAAAATTGTTCAAAGTTAGGAGACATCCTTATCCATGCTTGTTGTATTCGGGCCTCTAGAGCTTCTAACCTTCACAATTATCCGGACTACCTAACTGTAATTAGCATGATGTAAATAATAACGCAAGAACACTATAAGTCTCACACCCCTACGTGTGTGTGGTAAGCTATATATGATTCATGTATAATAAGATAAGATAAGATAAGCCTTTATTAGTCCCACAACGAGGAAATTCCAGGATTGCAACAGCACAGGGATAGCAACACTCAGAGCAACAATCAGAAGGCAAGAAAAAAAAAAAAGCAAGCAAGCAAGAGCAGCTAATATACATATGTACATATTACTATAAATATATATATACACACAGACACACAGTGTAGAGCACTGTAGCTGGATGGGATAAATATATGAGTATATAAACACACAGTACGGAGCATTGCAGCTAGATGGAATAAATATGTAAATATATAAACACAGTGCGGAGCAATGTAGCTAGATGGAATAATGGAATAATCAGTAGCACATTGTGTTTACAAATAATCCGTAATAGCGCAATGGTCTTCTTCGTCATCATCCTCCGTCTTGGGGTCTTCAGTTCCTCCTCTGGACTCAGCAATTGGTTTCTATGAGGAGGTATGAGATGTGCAAGATTTGCTGATGACTACCACTGTGGAAAACTGCATTTGGAGGTTCAGCTCATTTATCAATATATGTGATCCTGGCATACAACAAGCGCAGAGTTAGAGCTTCGTTAATTCCTGCAGGCCCTGCGTCATCAGGGTGTTTCCTACAGGACTGATGACGCTATAACATTTGCTGCTTTTGGTTTTATGACCTGGTTAACACCTTTCTGGGCTTCTGAATATATGGTCTATAGTGTCATACTCTGCTCCTTTTATTAGATCCATCCATCCATCCATCCATCTTCTTCCGCTTAATCCTTTTCGGGTCGCGGGGGGAGCTGGAGCCTATCCCAGCATCTATGGGCGAGAGGCAGGGTACACTCTGGACAGATCGCCAGTCCATCACAGGGCCAACACAGAGAGACAGACAACCATTCACTCTCACAGTCAGACCTAAGGACAATTTAGAATCCCCAGTTTAATGCCAATTAACCTAACTTGCATGTTTTTGGCATGTGGGAGGAAACCGGAGAAATCCCGGAGTAAACCCACGCAGACACGGGGAGAACATGCAAACTCCACACAGATCACTGTTGGTCGGGGGCTGGGATCGAACTCAGGATCCCCCGGCCAAGGGTGAGTTGCTGTGCTGCCGCAGTGCTAACCACTCCGCCACCATGCTGCCCCTTTTATTAGATCTACATCTGTTAAATCTTTTACCATAACAAATTGAGAATTTGCTTCAAATTTTCTGATCCCCTTGTTTGTTAATGTTAAGATTGGTCATGCAGGAGATTTCTGGGCGTCAATGTGCACAGCCTTTCGTGCTGTGGTTACCCAGTTAAGAGACAATGCGCATGTTTCTAATTAGGAGAATATTCTATGTTAAGGTCAGGTGTTGGTTTTCCATGGATGGCTATATTCCCCAGTAGAGGTGACAAAATGTCCAACATTTTCCAATCAATGTGTTTGGGTCTAACCAGCGGGATGTGTGGAACCCCCCATAGGTTGAAATGTCTCTTATCCTCTTCATTTAGGACAATGGATGCTTTCACACATTCCCTTGTTTACCAGTACAGGTTTTATGACCAATCTGGAGGATGGATCTGCAAAGAATGATTGTTCATAATTTGGATCAGATCTGTTCAATTGCCTATAGTACATGGGGTACAATGCTACTTTTACTGATTTTGATAGGTATTCTACTGTTAGTTTGCCATTTGCAGATTTTAACTATTACCATTACCCGAAGTTACTAGTTTACATGTACCTGCACCATACGAATTTAATCAGAGTACCTTGAACCTCAGAGTCAGGCAGATGGAAGAAGTCTGCTATTTTCTAATAATTTAATTTCTGCTAATTTTCTGTATATGTGTAGAAGTGAGTCCACTTGTCTGCTTTAGTCTTAAGCAGGCAGTCCGGTTTTTCCGTAGTGGGTGTGGATCATGGGTGTCTCCCCTCCCAGCAGCTGGTCTCGCCATCACTGTTTCCATTGTGGGTGCGTTGGACCCTCCTGCCCCACTGCTGCCCTCCCCCTCTTCCTTTTGGCTTCCTTTTATAAAAGAAACAGATTCATGGGGAGCCTCAGGCTCTCCGTGTGTTAGCCATTCCATAAATAAGTGCGGGTTTTTCCTTCAAATTTTATTTTCCTTTCTTATCTAGATTTCCAACTTTGAGTCAAGAAAGGCTTTAACTCCATGTGTTGTGTGAATAGTGGTTTGATTGCCCATTGTCAAGTGCAATGTCTTTTCTACAGCCTTTCTTATAGCGGCTACATGTTTCACACAAGCCGGATGACCTATTCCTACGTTGTCTACGGACCACAAGGTTATGAAGAAAGACAGCTTTGTGCACATACTCTAGTTTTGTATTTGTCTACAATAAAACAAAATGTGATGTTTTTCCTCTTTATTTTACCTTTATTTAACCAGATAAAAATCCCATTGAGATATAAAAACCTCTTTTCCAAGGGAGAACTGGCCAAGAATGAAAATGTGATGATTTGTGACGGTATGGAGTCCTGAAATGCCCACCAACAACTAAATAAAAGAAATATTTCCTTTCAAATTTGCTACTATAGTACAATAGCACCTTTCTATCCGTGCTTGTCCCACTCTCCCCCTTTTGGAACAGAACAGCTTTCAATATCCAAATGAGGACCATGTAGGGGAGGATACCCACTGTGTTGGTAATTGGGGGACCCCCCCCCCCCACAGGGTTTTACTGTTAACATGGCCTCTGCCTCTATTATTAAACCTCTGACCATCTCCTGTGGCCCTGTGGCTGATACTGATAGGGCAGAATAGGTGGGGGGTCTGGGTAGGGTCCATATTGTTGTGATGTGAGATCCTGGGGTGCATAGATAGAGTTTGGTGGGGCATGGGTTGTTGTGGTATCTGCTTAGCAGAGGCTTTATTCTGGTTTTTACCTTATCCACTGCTTTTTCTAAAAATACTTCCGTTTGCTCAGTATGTGATTTTTGCATCTCTCTGATAGGGCGTTTGGTAAAATCACATCTCAATTATATTGAGATGTGATTTTAGCGGTAGTTTTAGGTGCCAATTATGCAATCCTCAATTCTTGTGAACACGTGCTGACTAGAGCTGATTCACAAATACTGGTTATGCACACTTACAAGAACATATGAGTAGTTTGCTGAATCTGGAATGACTTGTTAGCACCAACACAGCTTCCTGGCAAAATATGTATGGCTAACGCAGACTAACACTTAAATGTTCATGAATGAGATTCAATATTTGAGACGCTGTCCAAAGGTAAATGGAAAGCAACAACATAATTTATTGTACTTAAGTGTGCTCAGTTGATCATCTATGACCCATCTTTCGATGCCCCTTTGTTTTACATTCTTCTACTGTTGTTGCGGAGGGAGGAGGGGGTTGCTAAGCAATGGCGTGGAGGGGGAGGGTGGACGCAGCCAATTCCAGCGGGCCTGAAGAGGGACTCACACAGTTGCTGGGGGAGGGAGGTGATCCACAGCCACGACCATCATCTCAGATTAATAGAGAAACAGACAAGCCATTAAACTGTGTTTTAGTCCTTTTCGGTTTTATTGCATTTATTGATTATTTTGCTTTTGTTCTCACCATTGCAGCATGAGTCTCTTTTTCTTATGTTTTTTCTTTCCTTCTTCCAGTCATTTCTTCATATTTTCTCTTGTGTCCTGCACAAAACTTTAACAATTCATCAGCTTTCAATTTTTCTCTAAAACCAAACTTCCCTTTCCATTTTCTGTCCACTGTCACTTCCACAGTGCTCATCTCCACAACTTCTATTTATTTATATATTCATTTATTCTTATTTTATTTATGTATTTTATTTATTTATTCCAATTCGCAATTTTCCTTATTTCTTTGTTTAAATTACTTCACCTTTATATATTGTCCACCTAGGATTTTTCTACACTTTTATTGTATAAGTAGGAATAAATCTCCTTATTCTCTCCACTGCCCAAATTAAAGTTGAACCTTTTCACTCCAGCTGATTGGGCAGGCCTTGCCTCACTACATTAAACCTGCATTGGCGAGCGTGAGAGGGCTTTATTTTGCCGTGCATGGACTTAAAGCTTTCCTTTCAGCCAGAGAGATAAGGTTCCAAATTTATTAGGAAGGTCTGAAGCTCTATTTGGCAGTAGATTTCTGAAAGAATACACTTCCTACATCTGGCAACATGATGGAGGCACTGTGCCGCAGCTTGAAGGCGGTTCAAGATGGCGTTTACCTGCACATGCGCACTGAATTCCACGTGCAATTGTGAACATGCAAGATGTCCCCGGAGCCTATTGTCCACAAACCACGACTTGTTTTTCAAAGAAACTGGAGCACTGCCTCCTTAACTTCAGCTGTAAACATGCCAGGATAACTTTACAACGTTAATTTAGCACTCCATTTTAATATTGTTACCTCAAATTATCTCCTCTCAGTAGCCTGTTTTAAACAATCTCAACTCCACTCAGGAGTGGGGGCGAATTGCCTCCCTCCTTTGTGGAAAAACACACACCTGCCTTTGTTCCCCACACGGCCCAAAGAGCGCCGTTACTTAAATCATACTATGGGAAAGGTTTAGTAGATATTTCCAACCCACGTTATTTCTCAAACCACCTATTTATCCCCTAAAGCAGGGGTGGGCAGTGAGGGCCATTCCACTGCAGGTTTTCTGTTCCGCCCAGTCTCTTCTGCAGGTGTATGCTCTGATCAACTTCAAGGATTGCTAATCAGTGAAAACACCTGCTGAAGAGACTGAGTGGAACAGAAAACCTGCAGTGGAATGGCCCTCCATGGCACATGATTGCCCACCCCTGCCCTAAAGACACAGAATTAACTTAAGACATCAGCATGCACAACGTAGGCAATACAAACAACTATTTTTATTATCATGGACAGTCGCTCACTAAGGAATGGTTAAAAGATTCTTGCGCTGTACTGTAAATTATTACTATTTAATTTATTATGGACAGTCGCTCACTAAGGAATGGTTAAAAGATTCTTGCGCTGTACCTTAAATTATTAACAAAAAAGTTTGTTTTTTTTTCCTGTACCGGCACCAGACTAACCCTGGTTCCCTTTTTTGGGGAGACAAACACGGGTGATTACTGATCACCGCTGTTCCCTAAGTCTCACAATTATTTCGGAACAGAATGCATCCGAAATACTTTACCCACATGGCATTGTTCCTTAACGGCATTGGGTCGGACAGTTAAATCCCCCCCGGCATCAGGTTAATCCTGGCTATTTTAATTTGGAAGACGGACATGGCCATTGTCCCCTAAGTCTTATTAATTCTAGGTACAGACTGCTCCCAGAATTCCACCGACTCGTCCAACTTTAAGCAGAGGGTACTTTCACTGAAGCCTCGGCAGGTCCTCCAGTACAAGCGGTACTGTATCTTAAAGCCTAGTGCTATAGTGATTTAAACGATCGTGGCTTTGCTCCCTAGCGGCATCGGGTCGAACACTTTAAATGGCTCCCCCCGGCATCAGGCTACTAACCCTGGCTATTTTCATTCGAGGAGACGAACCCGGGTGATCATTGATCACCCCGGCTCCCTATGTCTCATATTTATTTTGGTTCAGACTGACTCCAAAATGCTTTATCATTTGATGGAGTATACACCCATGAATTGTACGTCCTGATCGTGACCGTCCTACCTCAGACTGATAATAGGACATGTGCACTTTCCTTTGCGTGAAACTACTTGACTATTTGTTTAGACTTTACATGTGACTCCCAATTAAATTATAAAATTTGGAGATCGGATATACCCCTTAATCAGACAGCTGTAAATTTAGTATGGCCAAAGTGCAGAAATTGGTGTAAAAAGGTTTTCTGCTTACCTTTCTGTTTGGGCGACAAAGTCGTCTAAAAAGGGTTCTTCCGATCTGTTCCGGACTCATCTCAGAATAGATCAATCTGGGTCACCGGCACCATAATTGTTAAAATCCTGATTCTTTGACTGAAAGATCCAAGAATAAGTCGGAGAATTCTTCAATTCAAAGATGCACCATTTATTCAGAGGTCACATGTAAAGCAAGCAGCACTGGGTTCAGCATGATGCAGCCCCCTTGGGAGCTTCGCCAGACTGACCTCGACTTCCGGGTGCAACTTATATTCATCTTCTCGGGTTGGTTGGACCAACCCTGTACAATAGGATGGGCTTGTATGCAACCGTCTGATTGGCCAGTTTAACTCTGACGTGAACAGGCCGTCCGCTAGTCACGTTAACTATCTCCTAAGATGTATACAATAAAAGTGTGTGTGTGAGTGTTGGTTTGGGTGTGTAACTAATGTAATAGACCTGACTAAAAGAAGGGAGAGAGAGAGAAAGATGGCTCTATAGCTCTGCCTAATTCCTGTTTATCAGATTGTGGTTGCATAATACTTCAGACTGCAGTTTGACACTTAACATATTTGTTCATAAGAATCTAAACAAAATATGTATAGAATATGTGTAGAGCATAATGGGAGATTACCTACAGAATTATTATTTTGGCACTAACTTTTCATTCATAACCCTTTCAATAGTAAAGGACATGTCTCCCCTTATTTCAGCAGTATATCAGTGCTAGGCTAACAGATTGAGCATTGACAAGCTTGCAAATAAAATATTTAAATAATAATTTCATAGGTTGTGGGTTGGAGGCACGACTCAACAGTGTGGAGGCAGCAGGATTTCTAAGAGGACACTTTCACAGTGAAATGTAAACTTTTAGTAAAGCCAATAGCTCATGTTAGTTTTGATGCTAACAGGCCTTTGATCTCTGGCTCTGAGTGAAAGCTCTCCACTAACCAAGAAAGCATTTTAAAAACCCACAAACACACTATGTTTTAGTGAATGGGATTCTATGTTTTGAGAATGTGAAAAGATAAAATTCACCCCTGAAAAATGCCAGATATTGGATCTTTAAACCTTTAATTTGCCAGAATCCAGTTTTATTACTCTACAGCCCTGTCAAAGAGCATGGATGGGGAATTGCAGAGCAGCACAAATAACTCTACAGTCTACTTGGAGTGAAATGCACCTGAGACTAGACTAACAGTTTTATTATTGTCTATGAAACATTTCCAGCTTCCAAACAAAACTATACATTTGCTGAAGCAGTAGTATAAATATGAGTTAGGCTACAACATTCTTTGACCAAGGTAACAGTCCTCACTTATATTAATGCTACCACAGGCTTTATCTACAATCTATGGTGCTATACTCAGAAGTAGATTTGTTCTTTCTGCTTGAACTGGAGTCCACTGCACTTGTCTGGTCTACCCGGTAATCCACACCTGCCCCTGGGCTGTTCTCATTTCTTCCTGTTCAGCAGGATGCATCTGAAGGTGAGATTGATGCGAGGCGAGAGGACCTTCTTGCGAATGGGAAGGCTGTGGTACCAGAAGGTGTTGGTTGGCGGGTTCATGAGGAGCAAACTTCCGTTAGCAAGCTCCAGCTTCACTGGTTCAATGCTTCGACTGCTCTGCTTTCCTCGGGCATCTCTGTGTCTGAAGATGAAGTCTCGTGCTGCTCCTAACGAGACAGAAGCAATGGGACGGAGGGGGTCCAACTCCCTTTCATCATCCCGGTGTTCTCCCATGTGATCCCGTCCATCTTTGTACCTGGCAGACAAACACTTAAATCAGGAACACAGATTTCTAAATGTAATTTTTATAAGCTGTATTTCTGCCTTCTCACCTATTGACCAAGACAAAGTTGAACATCTGTCCTGTTGTTTTTGTGACAGAATCTCGAATGTATTCCAAGGTTGGAGTCCATGGGTAGGCTGAACGTGTCACCCCCGAATAAGTATAAGTTAGTCCTACATCTCCATATGTCGCCTGTTTTCTGGGTATACTGTACACCTTTCCAAACACATGGACTTTTGCTTCTTCCCCTTGAATGAAAACAAACATTCATTTAGCTATACAGCAACTTTTGTTCATAACTTTACAGAAAATGGGTTATGATGTACCTGTTGAATACACGATCTCTTCCTCTAGCTGTCTAAAAAGATGGTCTGCCTCTTTCTTTGAGAAGAGCAATGCATAATCACAGTCCAGTCCCTCTGCTTCTATTTTCTGCCACGGAACAGGATGGGAGAACTCTGCCCCTTCATCTTCATCAGAGTCCATCTCTTTCAAATTCACACATTCTTCTTGTTTAATCTTCTTTCTTGGACTGCTGCCACTGGTACAGGAGCGTTTGACCTGTCCTTGTTTTACAGACATTTCCATTGCAGTAAGGTTGTATGGGTTTATAATGTTTGATATCTGGATAAGGGAAAGAAGAAACATTAAAGCTGTAGATTTAGGTGAAAAAGCAGAACTGAATGGCTCTGGTGCTGATACCATCTGTACAGCTTACTGTATTAAACTTTGCATTTTCATATGTACTAAAGAGTACCAACAGTTTTGTTTCCACAGTCAGTTTGAACAAGTTGAGGCTGAATGCCCCATAAATGTTTCTGTCATGATAGAACTGCACAGAGTGACTGTGCTTTTATTGAATCTGTCATATCCTTTTGCCTATCATGGTTTGGAAACCTGACCTTAAAGGCCAGAAACAAACTGGGTCAGATTGTGAAATGGGCCAATCGAGTGACTGGTGAGACCCAGCTAAGTCTGGTATCGCTGAATACAGTTACAGAGGATAGCCAAGACTCTCACCTCTTGCATGGTGAATACAAGGCAGTACAGAGAAAAGCTGGACAGCCTCTACTCCACTCCTGACCCAGGGCACATGTAGTCTGTAACACATCACAGACTACAAGAGGACCAACAGCAGCACCACTAGCTCTACAGACAGCCTGCCGGACAATCTCAACATCTTTTACACCCACTTCGAGACCACCAGCCACAGCACAGAGAAGAGACACACACTCACGCCCCCCCCCCCCCCCCACACACTAAAGCCTTATTCATGCTGCATTTCCCCTCGAGTCAGCTTTGGTCCACGTGCGCTTTGGACAAGCCCGGCACACACGTGGCACTGTTCATGCTCACTTTTTTCATCTACCCAGGCCAAGCGGTTGATGCATGCGCACAATCATCACTTGTAGTTTCACTCCCTCCTGACAGGTAGCGCCAATGCGCTGACACACCAGGATTTTCACCAATGAAGAAATGCTGCTTGCTTTCTGCTGCTTGACTTCCCAGTTTTCACTCCTTTTCCATGAAGATATTGCTGCTGCTGCTGCTGAAGTATTTATGTATGATTCATGTAGGTTTATTATCGTCTTCTGCTTCTTTCCTTGTTTGAAGGAGTATACATTCAAACAAGGAAAGAAGCAGACGTCTCCAGAGTCAAACCGGTGGTCTCTGACCCCCTCTGCCCTCCACCTGCAGCGCACCCCGCTCCCCGGATGATTGGTGGCCATCCGGCCTGGACTGTCTCTGAGATCTTGGACGCCCGGCGCCGGGGTCGCGGGTTGCAGTACCTGGTGGACTGGGAGGGCTATGGACCCGAGTGGAGACAATGGGTGCCTTCCTCGCTGGTGTTGGACCGGTCCCTCATCACTGAGTTCCATCGAGCGCACCCGGAGAAACCATCGCCAGGAGGCGCTGCTAGAGAGGGGAGTACTGTCATGACTCGCCGCTCATCAGCGGCGCCAGCTGCGCGCACACCTGCTCCTCGTCAGCGGCGAGGTATTTAATCCACTCTGCCCTGGGCTTCGGCCTGAAGCCGTCTCTCTTCTTCGGCATCGTTTGCTACTACGGTACTCAAGCCAGCTAGCAAGATTATCTGGGTAAGCTCCCCTTACCTCTTTCCTCCAGCCTTTTCCCCTGTGCACAGGTGGACTCTCCCGGCGGCGGACTTCCTCATCTCGCCGCTGTCTCTACGCTGCTGCCACAGGCACTGCAGGTCGCTGTCTCCCGGGCTACGCCCTTGTCAACGCCAGTCACCTGTCGTAACCAAGTAAGCCAGCATAACCATCATTATCCTCTGTATTGGTGTGGTGTCCGTTACCCTTCTTCCTCTGCTTCCTCCCATAGGGTTGTCCGGCTGTATGGTCTCCTGCCCCCGTGCCTGACGCAGACGCCACCACCAATACATTCTTATTCCACAGACACGCAGCCACACATCCCTGTTTGTCAATAAAGCTGTTAAATCCATCCTGAGCCTGCGTGTGTGCCTCCTGAGCCGTGCATTATGTCAATAGTCCCCTCCTGCTTCAAAACCACAACCACCATTCCCCTCCCCAAAAGGAGCCCGCCGACCTGTCTGAATGATTACAGACTGGTAGAACTCACTCCAATCATCATGAAGTGCTTCGAAAGAGTGGTGCTGCCCCTAATTCAGGACAGCATACCGAGCACCCTGGACCCCCTGCAGTACACCTACCGGCCCAACAGGTCCACCTCAGATGCCATCGCTGCAGCACTCCATTATTCTCTCTCCCACCTTGAAGATAAAGATTCCTACATTAGGATGCTCTTTGTTGACTACAGCTCTGCCTTCAGCACGTTCATCCCCCACAAACTCACCGACAAACTGTCTTCACTTGGCCTGCACCCCACCCTCTGTGACTGGCTACTGGACTTTCTAACTGGCAGGCCCCAGTCTGTCAGGATGGGTAACAGGACCTCAGCCAGCATCATCACAGACACAGGTGTCCCACAGGGTTGCGTTCTCAGCCCCATCCTCTACAGCCTCTTCTCCCATGACTGTGTTGCCTCCCCCAAGGACAATATCATCCTAAAGTTCGTGTATGACACAGCAGTTATAGGATGCATCACTGGTGATGACGAAGCATCCTACAGGAGGGAGGTGGCCAAGCTGGTGTCATGGTGTGAGGACAACAACCTCACCCTCAACACGGACAAGACAAAGGAGATGATAGTGGACATGAGGAAAGGGAGGAGGAGACCCCATCGGCCGGTGTTCATCTGAAAGCTTGAGGTGGAGAGGGTGAGCAGCTTTAAATACCTGGGCATCCACATCAGCGAGGACCTTAAGTGGACACACAACACCACATGGCTGGTTAAGAGAGCTCAATAGTGACTGTACTTTCTGAGGAGGCTGAAGAAGTTTGGCATGTCCTTCAGGATCCTCAACAATTTTTACAGCTGCATCATCGAGAGCATCCCGACCAACTGCATCACTGCGTGGTACGGCAGCACCACTGCCCTGGACCACAAACACCCGCAGAGAGTGGTGAAGACAGCAGAGAAGATTAGGACTCCACTCCCCTCTCTGCAGAGCATCTACCACCGCAGAGTCCAAAGGAGAGTTGACGCCATCCTCCGGGACCCCACCCACCCCCAGCACAGACTGTTCACACTTCTACTCTCAGGCCAGAGATACAGAAGTGTGAAATGTAGGATAACCAGACTGAAGAACTCCTTCTTTCCCAATGCCATCAGACTCCTGAACAGATAACAACTCCCAAAACTCCATTAACACAGCTTTGCATATAGGAACTCACACACCGGCTGCTAAATTTGCACACATTGCTCACCTGTACAATCGATGTAGTCTCACCCGTCTGATGTCCATATCATCTCTGCTGCTACCGGTACAGAAATTAGTACCAGGTACTAATTTGTAATTATACACTGCTCGTTGCACAATGCTCATTTGCACACTGTACATACTGTAGGTCTATGCCATCTCAGGTTCACATCAGATTGCACAATGCTCATTTGGACATTGTACATAGTGTTATTAGTACTCATTAGTTTTAGTATTTAGTATCAAGGTGTGCTAAAGGAGTCCTAACAGCCTAACTGTGTGTTGGTGTGTGTGTTATTAGCATCCATTAGTATTAGGATTGAGTTACTGTGTTAGTCTGTCATGACCTTATTAGAATTGTTGTTTCTGTATCTATTACCTTGGCATTCGTTCTGAGAGCAAAGTAAGAATTTCATTGCTCAGGAAATGTAGCATTTCTTAACTGTGCATATGATAATAAAGCCTTTGAATCTTGAATTCTTACTTTTGCCCTCAGGTCGCTATTTCATGGTCCCAAGGTGTAAATCTAATCATTATACAAATACTTTTATTCCAGCTTCAATTGTCCTTCTGCATCTGTGTTTTATTTTACTATAGTTGGTTCTTTTATGCATTTATTTGTAGGTTTTAATCTCTTTTTGATGGCAGAGCACTTGAGTACTTTCTTTTGTTTTTGTTTCAATTTTTTGTCTGTCTGTTGCGGTGTCTGTGTGTTGCTGGATGGACACCCCCCTTTGCTGCAGAACAAATTTACCTACGGGTACAATAAAGTGACCTTGACCCTTGCCCTGTGTTGTATAGGGATTTGACCTTTGGAGTTTGCTGTAGCCAACGCCAGGGAGTCGACGTGGTGACGTCAGGCGGGCTATGGCCAGTATGTATATTAAGATAAGATAAGATAAGATAAGCCTTTATTAGTCCCACAACGGGGAAATTCCAGGGGAAATTCCGGGGAAATTCCATATTGAGTGTGAATCTCAATAAAGTTCAGTTCGTTGCTCAGTTCAACATGGCTCAGGGCTTCCGTTATTAGGACAAAACATTTTGGCGACGTTGGATTAAACCATGGGAGCATGCATAAAACTGCCACCTCCATTCTTACAGTCTCCGGGTGTGCCAACTACACCATGGCGCCACTGGCGGGAGGCATTCGAGGAGTACATTGCCGCGGCTGGCCTGGGCGGCACCGACAAAGAGAGAGGGAGAAGCCTGCTCATTCACTGCCTCGGTGAGGAAAGCCAACAAGTATTTCGCACGCTGGGTGGCAAAGGCTCATTGAAGGAGTGTCTGGACATAATGGACAATTTCTTTATGTCCAACATCACAGCCTGAAGATATAAATTCTTCAACTGCAGACAACAAGCTGGTGAGTCCACCCAACATTTCTTAATGAAATTCCGTAGCCTAGAAAGTGAGTGTGCCTTCGGGCCGACTGAGGAGGAGTTAGTCCGTGACAAGCTAGCACACGGTACGAGCAACGAGTTGCTCAAAGAAAAGCTAACGCTAACTACGGACGTCTTCACGCTGAAGAAAGTCTTTGAATTGACCAGCCAGATTGAGTCCGCTACCCAGCTAGGTCTACAAGTGCTAGCTAAAGAGAACCTAGCCACCCAACCTTCCCCTCCATGTCAGGCCGCTAGCAGCACAGCTAATCCTTTGGGGTAGATCCCCAAAAAGCGGCGGACCGTGGCACGGGCAGGAGCAGGAGCTCGGGGTCTGTGTGGCGGCTGTGGCTATCCCCGTCACCGGGCAGGCACGTCCACTTGCACCGCCAGAAGGAGAAAGCAGCATAACTGCGGCCGTTCTAATCACTGGGCCAGGGTCTGCACCACCACTATTAAACCATCAGTTGCAGAGCCCGAAAGCATGATGCTGGTGTGTGTGGCAGGTACCAGGAAGGAGTTGTTAAAGTGGTACATCTTGCAGCTAGACGGAGTCAATGTGCAGCTTATGGTGGACTCAGGGGCTGGTAAATCCATACTGAGCATGACCACATTGAAAAAACTTTTCCCAGGCAAAACCATCAAAGCAGGAGCGGTGAAAGTGTTTGGGTACGGTCACGCTAAAATTGACATGGTGGACAGTCAGCTTCTCAGTAAAATGTGGGTCAAGGATTATTCCCGCATTTACCTTTCAGGTTTTGTGCCAGGGGGCTGACTTGCTGGGAATCGATCTGCTGGGTCAATTAGGATTCTCCATCACAGACCCAGCGGGCTCAACGGTGTCCCCTGAATGGCATGTCTGCTGGCCGGCGTTGTTCGTAGGCCTAGGATGTATTAAAGCATTCAACCACCGCCTGCTCATCGACCCAAGCGTGACGCCCAAGATCCAACCATTATAGCGGCTTCCCCTCGCCCTGCGGGACAACGTCATGGTGGAACTGAATAAATTGCTTAAAGCCGGCATCATCAAGAAAGTGGATGCCTTGCTGTGGATTTTGAACATCGTGGTGGCCAAGTAGAAGATGGGCGGCATCTGGCCGTGTATTGACTAGGGATGAGCCGATACCACTTTTTCAAGACCAATACCGATACTGTGACTTTGAGTATCGGCCGATACTGATCCAAACCCGATACCGTCTCTCTTATTTAAAACAACAGTACAGAACATACTTTGGTACTGAATGGCTGCATTTTGCATTTTGTTTTTACATATAAAAACATAAATTTAAAAGTCAAAGAATATATTACAAATTTGACTCAGTTCAGCAATGCTGCTACTTTTTTATAATTTTAAACTTTGTAACATTGGCAGCATTTCACTGGTCAGCACTATATAAACATGCATTCTGAAGTTTTAAAAATGGTAAATGGCATTCACTTATATAGCGCTTTTATTCCCATCTCTTGATGACTAAAGCGCTTTACAGATCCTGCTATCCACCCATTCACACACTGATGGCGGCACGCTACCTAACATGGCGCTTCCAGACCCACCAGGAGCAATTGAGGGTGAAGTGTCTTGCCCAGGGACACAACAGCAGGATATCCAGGGAGAGCGGGATTCGAACTGCCAACCATGTGGTTATTGGACGACCTGCTTTACCTCTTAAGCCACTGCCGCCCCTAAGTGCAGGTTTATTGCAAAACTTTAAAGCTGAGTATTTAAGTAAACATTCAGAGGAAATTCAAAGTGCCACTGTGCATGAGGTAAAAAATGCTGTAGATCTGAAAATAAAGGAACTAACCCTTTAACTTGTATTTTTGTTATCCATTATTATTATTTATTTATTTATTTATTTTTTGGATTTTGTATACTTCATTGATCCCCAGGGGGGAAATTGAGGGCATCCACCTGGATGGATGAAGCAGCCACGGTACGGCGCTATCCCTTTACCATTCACACACACATTCACACCTAGGGCCACTTTAGAGTCTCCAATTAACCTAACTTGCATGTTTTTGGCCTGTGGTAGGAAACCGGAGAAATCCTGGAGTGAACCCACGCAGACACGGGGAGAACACGCAAACTCAACACAGATCACTGTTGGTCAGGGGCTGGGATCAAACCAGGGATCCCATGGCCAAGGGTGAGTTGCTGTGCTGCCGCAGTGCTAACCACTGCTCCACCGCACCGCCCATTATGATAAGTATTCTCCTGGTCTTCAGTTTATTTAGTAGTTCTGTCCATAGTTTGCTCTTTTTTTTTGAAGTCATCCCTGTTTCATTTCATGTAGCCTTGTTAGTCCTGCTTCCAATTCCCCGGTTATAATTTGCTATTTATGTTTCTGTCACCTACCTCTCATCAGCTGTAACTGTTCATCTAAAGGTAAACCCATGTTGTCTTCATTCCTGCTCCTCTGGTTTTTACTTTCAGTTTCCTTCTTTTAGTTTCACTTTTAGCTATTCCAGCAGTAAAACAGTGGCTGCTGCTACACAACACACTTGGCTCTGCTCGGTTCTTGACAGAATTCAGCATACTTCTTTGCCATGATATTTTTGCAAGTGTTTTATCAAGTTGGTGGTGTAAAATTGTAAATGCTGGTACCACACAGCAACATACTGAGGCGAGTCCCACAGACAGGCTCCAGTGATGTGACACTCGTGCCTCTGTTTACAGAAGCCGTGCGCAGCGCAGCTGAGAACAGGATCACGCGTTCATTTTAATGTTATTAACGTATCGGATCACTAAATTACTTTTACTCCTTACCGATACCAATCCGGCCATTTTGACTGGATTGAACCAGATACCGATATGGCGGATCAGATCGACTCATCCCTAGTATTGACGTCAGGATGGTTACCTCCGCCAGGCCGGAGGCGGAGGTTATGTTTTTGCCAGCGTTTGTCTGTCTGTTTGTTTGTCTGTCTGTTGGTTAGCAAGATAACTCAAAAAGTTTTGGACGGATTTCAATGAAACTTTCAGGCGTTGTTGGAAATGGTACAAGGAAGAACTGATTACATTTTGGGGATGATCCGGATCACCGTCTGGATACAGGAATTTTTTAAAGGATTATTTAACATTGTGAGAGACGGCCATTTTCAACATGTGTGCAGGCCCAATGGAGGGCGCTGCTCGTCATGTCTGACGAACACAAACTCCACCTTCTTCAAAGTTTTAGGCACAAAAGCACGCGGAACACAGTGCTGGCCAGGGCTCTGCAGCGTGCCTGTGTGCCTGTGTTTGCGCTACGCTGCAAAAGCTGAGACGGGCAGCTGTCCGCCGCCGGATTATTTGGCAGAAATTCCCCGGCCAGCCATAGTAGCTGCGCAAAAAGAAGCTCTCTGTCGGGGAAGATTCCAAATCCTCTTTTGCCGTGGAGCGCAACCCCAATAAAACCCACGCCAACCTGTCTACCCAATTTGCATCCGTCAGTGAAGCCCTCAGTGCTGCTTTCAGTGAGCTATGAAAACGCTTGCATAACCCATTGGCCTGTGGGTTGTACGCAGTTGTGTCATGATTTCTTTTGTTTTTCCTTTGGAATTCTTGGATGGAACATGGGTGGGCAATATAAGGTGCGGATTCACCCATCACACATTTCGGATAACTTATGTTGAACTGTATAATCACAGGAGTTATTGTCTTATTTGACCTTGTTGGATTTTATTACCCACTTTGTTATATTATTCACTTTCTTTTAACCTGTACTCTTAATCTATTTGAAATAAAGATTAATTAATTCATTCATTCAATTGCAACGCCCGCAGCCTGGGAGTTTGCAGATGCAGGAGATGGACACAACACCAACACTTCAGTTTATTACCTCCGCCAAGGAGGTAATGCTTTTACTAATGAACCACTAATCCTATCATTGTGAATCCAATTGCTAGTCATATGTTTTCATGGTCAAGGAATCTGAAAACGTACACACAAACACTGTATGGGGGGGAACTGTGGCGCTTGGCGGAGGTCTGCGCTCTCCGAGTGCTTTTCTAGTTAATAATGTGATCATCCCAGACAAATACCTGCTCCCCACGATGGAGGAACTCACTGCAACGTTTAGTGGCTCAAGGGTATTCACAAAGCTAGATCTCCACCAAGGTTATCTGCAGGTGCCCCTTCACCGAGCCAGCAGGGCCCTGACGGCGTTCGTGACCCACGTGGACATTTTCAGGTACACCCGCAAGCCTTTTGGTCTGAGCTCAGCACCTAGCTGCTTTCAGAAGATTATGTCCACAATTCTGGCTGGCCTCAGGGGTGTAGTGGTGTACCTGGATGACATCGTGGTCCACGGTGCATCGCGGGAAGAACACGACAGTTGTTTGAGACGAGTGATGGAGGTGCTGCTGGAGCACAGAGTCATGTTGAACAGGGAAAAGTGCATTTTAGCGGCAGATTCCATTGAGTTTGTGGGATTCTGGCTGGCGGCTGAGGGCCTATGCCCCCTGCACTTGAACGTGGAGGCGATCCTGCGTCTCTCCGACCCCATGACACCGGCACAAATCTCCTCATTCCGGGGCATAGTGAACTTCTACGGGCATTTTATTCCCCATTATTCAGAGACTATCAAACCCCCTCCAGGCCCTTCTGAAGCAGGACGCGCCGTGGCAGTGGACCCCGGCCTGCTCAGCGGCAGTCACTAGGCTGAAGTCCCAACTCACCTCCCCTCCAGTGCTGGCCCACTTTGAGCCAAAATGGCTGAATTTTGTGACTTGTGATGCGTCTGGTTTGGTGCCACGACAGGGTGCTCCCCGGCAAAACTCATGCTGGGGCACAAATTCCACCTGCCCCTGGACCGACTGAGGCCCTCCACAACCTCCCCGAAGGGGAAAAAAGACCTTCCACGAGACCGGGTCTTCGCCCAGCAGCAGAAGATGAAACGACATTTCGACAGGAAGCACAGGGCGAAGACCCACGGATATGATGTGTTGGACTGAGTCTGGATTAAGCATCCCAACTGCACGCATAAACTGCAGCCTTTCTGGATGGGGCCCCTACAAATCATGAGGCAGCGGGGCCGAGACACGTTGGAGCTCTTGGACGGGTCATGGTGGCATTCCAGCCGACTCAGGAAGTCGTTGCCTGCACAGGATCCGGGAGCTGCAGCAGAGCACACTGATGAGGGTTGGGACTTATCTGATGGGGGTGTTGGAGACTCTCAGGTGTGATCGGTGGAGCCTGGAGCAGGTCCTCCTCCGGTGAGGGGCTTGGCTAGGACGCGTCAGAGGCCCAAATACCTCGATGACTTTGTATTTAAAGTAGCTTTAGCTGAAGCGTGCTTGGCATGGGTGGCAGGATAATCTGCCCCAACATGGGAGGGTACCCTGGCAGTCTACCCAGGTGCCCATTTAGCTGGCTAGCATTGTTGTTCTGTGTGTTGCAAAAACAAAACAAAACAAAAAAAAAAACTGTCTATACTGCATGTGTTCTAAGGGTTTTTTCTTGCTAAATTTAAAGGGGGGGGCATTTTGTATATAGGTGTTCTTTATGGTGCTTTCATGTTTTGTAACGGGGAGAGAATGTTGTATAGGGATTTGACCTTTGGGGCTTGCTGTTGCAGACACCAGGGAGTCGACGTGGTGATGTCAAGCGGGCTACAGCCAGTATGTATATTGCATATGAATCTCAATAAAGTTCAGTTCGTTGCTCAGTTCAACATGGCCCAGGTCTCCCGTTATTAGGACATAACACCCTGCAGTCCCAGAGAAGCAGGAATCATTCATAGGACTTGAATGATTTCCAATCAAAATACAAGATGACTAGTTTCAGAGGAGGGTGTTGTGTCTGGATGTAGACCCAAAAGGAAGAGGCCAGGTGTACAACTGAACGCATGTTTATTAAAAGGTATCACACACCACACTACAACCGCAAGGCAGGGGTGATGGTGAAGAGGACTGCCCCTCCTGCCTGCTGGTCTTTATAGGCACGGGTGGTGGCAGAAACGGAAGTGCGTGCCACCACACCATGCCTCACAAATGACAACACAATAACAAGAACAATATAAATAACTATATAACACACACACCCTTTATAAAAGTCCAAAACATACACACACAATTCAGACCCTCCCCAATCATGCACGAAAATAACGGAAAATAACGTACTATAATTGGCCTACCACATTCACACCAAAGCAACTAAAAACTAGGGGGGACGGCTGGACTATCGTCCCACCCCGCACGGCAAGACGGATTATTCTGCCGCCTGTACTAAATAAAAATTCATTCATATACTAAAATTACCACTGTGTTTCCTAAACTAAACAAAATGCATAAAATAATCCCCAGAACTACATACAGATATAAACAACAGAATACTCTTTTTTTTTTTTTTTTTTTTTTTTTTTAAAGACATGCACTCAAATGAACATGGGGTAAACTCAAACCAATTACCAGAAAAAAAACTAACAAGACCACTTCCACAACTTAACATATAATACGCACAGCCAAGGGAAAAGAGAGAAACTAGCCTGTAGGCCCCCTGGACCGTTCCGTCATCAAGTCTGCCCCTGGAGGCGGCTTGCCTCCGGGGCCGCAGCTGGTCACATCAATACTGGTGCGCCTCCTCTTCCTCACTATCGGGTGTCTCTCTCATCCAGGCCCAGCACTCACAGTCTCCTCCTGGGCATGCCGCAGCTCCTTCGGGTGCCTCCACAAACCGTCCGACAGCTGAAGATAAGCGTCATCCCATTTGGCCACGATGCGCAGCTGTCCCTGGTGCTCCTCAGACTGCCATTTGGCCCGTACACGCCGTGGTCGCCCCTCCACGCAAGCCCGAACCAGGTCCGCGACTCCCAGAGGGGTTCTGCTTGACTTGCAGGCTTTCTGCCTGGCACGCAGATCCTCCGTGCCTAAAGGTCTGGCCCCGACCTCTTGTAGATCCGCTGAGGCCATCACCATTGTAGCCCCATGTTCACAGGCCCACTATAGCCAAGCTCCGGGAACAACTGGAGTCAGCTCCTTGGCATTGCTTGTTGTTTCAGGTGCCCTGCCGTGCTGCCCAGCAGCCTCGTCCAGGGCGACTTGGACTCTGGCACTGGGACCCTCCTGCAACGACTCTGAGCGAGACTGGTCCTGCTCACCTTCCGGGGAGCTTGGTAATTCCTCATCCCACACCACATCGTCCTCCACTCTCAGAACTGGCCGGTCCCACAGTCCGACCACTTCTCCCCAGTGCTGCTCTTAATGGTGAAACCCAGACCATAAAAAGATCGCAGCCCATGATGTTATCGCGATAGGCTGTCACGGTGAACTCGAGATTGGACAGCTCTGTTGATTTGTACCAGGCCGTCAGTCTCAGTGTTCCCACTGTGGCCAGCTGTCCTCCATAGCCGCAAAGCAGCACTGGGTCGCCTCCAATCATATAGTGAGGGAAGAATTTTCTCATTGTAGCCCAATTCAGCAGGGAGCCCTCCACCCCCATATCAATCAGCAATGGCACCTCCACACCATCCAGCTCCACCGTGCAGAACGTGTATTATCCGTTGGTGTTTGGGGACACAGTGTGGACAACCGTTGGGGCGGGGAGAGTTGATTTCTTCTGTGGGCTCCCTTGCTCGGACATATGGCACACCCTGGCAAAGTGGTTCAAGCGGCCACACCTGCCACTGCACTTCCCTCTCGCCAGACAGTCCCTGGCCTTGAAGCGGTGCTTCATGGACCCGCAGCTCAAACACATGGGCTTTACCCGAGGCAGACCTCAATTCCACAGCGTTGGCCTCTGCAGCGTCATCCTCCATGCTCCCATTGCTGTTCGGGTCCGCTACTTGTGTGGTAACGGGAGACTCCAGCCGTCACTGTGATAAACGCTCACTCAGCTCCTGCGTCAGCCTATCCGCTGCCTTCAGCTGTAGAGCTAACTCGATGGCCCTGGTCAGCGATAAGTCACCCGGAAAAGTGAGCAGCTTCGATCTTATTGCAGTGCTGTTGGTATGCTCCGCCAGCTGGTTGCAAACCATCTCCTCCTCCAACGGTCCGAACCGACACTCACTAGCCAGTAGCCTCAAGTCAGCTACGAACTGCTGACTGGGCTTGCCCACCTGTTTGCGGCACTGCCAAAACCCAATTCTCCAGAAGATGACGTTGTCTGAAGCGCAAAAACGGCACGCCATCAGCTCAACCACGTCCTCGAAGCTGTCAGAGTTGCTGAGCATGCTCAGAATTTGCTGGCCCTCAATACCCAAGTTGTGCACCAACAATGCGCGTGCCCTCAACTTGTCCATTCTGCCCAGGTTTAGCGCCACCATGTACGTCTGGAAGGCGGCATACCATCTCAGCCAGGGAACAGGTAGCTCACCCGGGAGTTCCAGAAACGGCCTAATTGGAGACTCACATGCTTCCATACCTCCTTTATCCTCGTTGCCAATTGCTGTGTCTGGATGTAAAGCAGAAAGGACGAGGCCAGGTGTACAACTGAACGCACGTTTATTAAAAGGTATCACACACCACACTACGACCGCTAGGCAGGGGTGATGGCAAAGAGGACTGCCCCTCCTGCCTGCTGGTCTTTATAGAGGGGTTGCACGGGACGTCAGTGATCATGTGCCACATTGCTTTTCTGCTATTTTGCACAGCAAATAGTGTGGACCCTGTGTTGAGAAAAATAATAATTCCACTAGCACCTATTCAGCCCAACTCAACACGGTGTTGTTCATTTTCCATTACGACTGAATACCACCTTAAATGAGTGAGATCTTTACAGCAAGGCGGCCGACACTCCCATGACATCGTTTGTATGCGACAAGAAAAACACAAGATGGATATCGAGGCGAGCCTGCTGCTCACTGGCTTTTTGTCAGAGTAAAGGCAAAAAAGGAGAGCCAGAAAAGGCTACAGGCGGCGAGACGAAACACTGGAAAAGTAGTGGAGAGTTCAGGAAGCCATGGAGCAGCGGAAGACGTGAGGATACGAACTAGATCACATATGAAGGTAAGCTAATGATTGCTAATACTAATTAGCACTAATAAGTCCCCCGTATTACATTGTAATCGTGGCAAGTTATCGTTATTGGGTACTAAAATATCAATCAATCAATCAAACTTTATTTGTGTAGCACTTTTAAAACATTAGATGCTGCGCAAAGTGCTTTACAAAGATAAAAACAATAGACACATTTAATTACATATTTTACATGATACAGCCCCACCCCTTCCAACCCTCCCATAAACATACCCACAAACACAACACACACAGGCACATTACAACACTCCCTACTTCTCTTACATACATATAAAAAAAGGAGACATTGCTCAGCACCGAGGCACCACGTGAAGGAGCAACCAAAACACATAAATACAAAATAAAACTCAGAACACAAAGAGCAAAGGGAACTAAAGACCCATACTTAGAAACTAAGCTAAGAACACATCAAAATAAGAAAATCTAAAAGCAAATGGAGCGAAGAAGAATGTAAAAACAATGGAACATAAATGACTACTTCAATAATAGTTAAACGGTTCGTTAAAAGCCAAAATTTAAAAAGGTACAAAAAGAACTAAGAACACATAAAAACAGGAACTAAAAAACCCATACTTAAAAAAAACCAAACAAACCTGAACTAAACACATCAATAAGAAGATGAGGAAATCTAAGACCAAATGGCGCCAAAAAGAGCATAAAACAATGGAACATAAATGACTACTTCAGTAATAGTTAAACAGGTTCATTAAAAGCCAAATTAAAAAGGTGGGTCTTGAGCCTGTTCTTAAAAACATCTATTGACTCTGCGGCCCTGAGGCTCTCTGGCAGGCTGTTCCACAGACGAGGACCATAATAGTGAAAGGAAGCTTCACCAAAGGTCATGGTCTTGATTTTGGGAACCATTAAAAGGCCAATACCACAGGACCTCAGGGTTTGCGAGGGCTCATAAGATAAGAGCAGCTCAGATAGATAAGAAGGCCTAAGACCACTGAGGCATTTAAAAACTGCTAAGAGAACCTTAAAATCGATCCTAAAACACACGGGGAGCCAATGCAGTGATTCTAAAACTGGTGTAATATGCACCTGCCCCTTGGTCCACGTTATCATATGTATGCTATGTGTGTGTTAGCTAGCTCACCGTCTGCATACAGGAGACAATGGTGTTTGTTCAAAGTGAGCTTTCCACCACTGGGATAAATAACGGCAAAGATGCATAAAATCACATCACTCACCATCCTAACTCACTCACCATCTAACTTTCTGATCCGGCAACACCTTATACATCACGGACACACAGATCGCCCCAAATGTCTCCCGAGCCGGTGGACGGAGCCACTGTTTATAGCAGGAGACGATACAACAAGGACCAGCTGTTAGCGCTTAACCGCCACTCGGTGCTAACGAAAAAACTCGACATACCGGGAGAGATAAGACGAAAACGACGTGGGTGTTGTGCTGGTGTAAGACAGCGGGCAAGGAATATAAGGTACAGACCCACCCTCCCATCCTTTGTTATGGGGAATGTATGATCGATACTAGGAAAGACAGATGAGCTAGCGGCTATCTCCCGCTACGATAGCATATACCGGGAGTGCTGCCTTATGCTATTCACTGAGACGTGGCTATCAGAACTAGCAGCAGATGCTAACATTGAACTGGAGGGTTTCCACGCAATACGGGCAGACTGAACACCAGACAGTGGGAAGGCAAGGGGCGGTGGAGTGATAATGTATGTTAATAACAACTGGTGCAGACCGGGACATATCACGGTTAAACAACAACACTGCAACAAGGACATGGAGTTGCTAGCTGTTAGCATGCGGCCTACCTATCTCCCGAGGGAATACTCACACATGATCTGCATTGTTATTTATGCAAATCCGACAGCGAACGCTGGGACAGCGCGTGACGTCATCCACTCAGTAACTGGCAGGCTGCAGACAGAACACCCAGATGCTCTTCTCCTCATCTCAGGTGACTTCAACCATGTTTCACTGTCTCCCATTCTACCCACGTTCACCCAGTATGTCACATGCCACACTAGGGACAATAAAACACTGGACTTATTCTACGCAAACACTAAGGAGGTGTACGCCTCATCACCACTCCCCCCACTCGGGCGATCAGATCACAACTTGGTTCATCTCCGGCTGGTGTACAAACCCCTAGTGCACAGACAACCTCCGGTCATGCGCACAGTGAAGTTATGGTCTGAGGAGGCAATGGACGCTCTAAAGGACTGTTTTGAAATCACTGCCTGGGAGCAGCTCTGCGAGCCACATGGTGAGGACATTGATGGCCTCACTCACACCATCATGGACTACATCAGCTTCTGTGTGGACAACACCGTACCCACCAAGACCATACGGTGTACGGCTCGAACAACAAACCCTGGATCAACCCTGAGATAAAAACACTTCTGAGAGAGAAGAAGAGGATCTTCAGGTCGGGGAACAGGGAGATGCTGAAGTCCGTACAAAGGGAGCTGAGGAGGAAGATCAGAGAAGGCAAGGACAGCTTCAGGAAGAAGATGGAGGACAAGCTGCAACAGAGCGACATCGGTGGGGTCTGGAGAAACCATAAAACCATCTCTGGGCTTCCAAATACCTCCCCCCAGGCCACGGGGGGCAGGGAGTGGGCGAACAATCTGAACCTGTTTTTTAATAGGTTTGACCAACTGCCCTCCCCCACGACTGCACAACAACCATTGCTGCCTCTGAAGACATCGAGTCCTGCTGCCCACACCCCACTCCACCATCACCCCCCCACTCCCAACACACAGCCCCCCAACATGACCCTCACTAAGACCCAGTTGAGGACGGAGCTGAGGAAGATCAAGGCGAGGAAGGCGTCGTGACCGGACGGCATCAGCGCAAAGCTCCTCAAGTCCTGCGCAGACCAGCTGTGTGGGATTGTGGAGCACATCTTCAACCTGAGCCTGAAGCTGGGGAGGGTACCACAGTTGTGGAAAACATCTTGTGTGGTATCTGTACCAAAGACTTCCCACCCCAAAGATCTGAACAGCTACAGACCAGTGGCCCTGACGTCCCACATGATGAAGACCCTGGAGAGACTGCTCCTTGCTCACCTCCGCCCCCTGGTGGGACCAGCGATGGATCCACTCCAGTTAGCCTACCAGCATGGCATTGGGTGGAGGATGCGGTGATCTTCCTCCTTCACCGTTCTCTGTCCCACCTGGAGAAGCCCGGGAATGCGGTGAGGATCATGTTCTTTGACTTCTCCAGTGCTTTCAACACCATCCAACCGATGATCCTGAAGGACAAGCTGCTGTGCGCAGGGGTGGACCAGCACCTGTCATCATGGATCCTGGACTACCTCACTAACCAGCCACAGTTTGTGAGAACCCGGGACTGTGTGTCCGACACGATCATCGGTAGCATGGGGGCCCCCCAAGGAACGGTTTTGGCTCCCTTCCTGTTCACCCTTTATACTGCGGACTTCTCACTCAACACAGCACACTGCCATCTACATAAGTTCTCTGACGACTCTGCGATCGTTGGCCTCATCTCCAACGGAGATGAAGCTGAGTACAGAGGACTTATCCAGGACTTCGTGGACTGGTGCCATTGGAACTGCCTCCAGATCAACGCGAGGAAAACTAAGGAGCTGGTGGTGGACTGCCGCAGGCAAGGACAACCCCTCACAGCACCAGTAAACGTACAGGGAACAGACATCGAGATGGTGACATCTTACAAGTACCTGGGTGTTCATCTGAACAATAAACTAGACTGGTCACACAATACTGACACACTCTACAAAAAGGGACAGCGCAGGCTGTTCCTACTGAGGAGACTCAGGTCTTTTGGTGTACAAGGGGCGCTGCTGAAGAAATTCTACGACACGTTGGTGGCATCAGCCATCACTTTTGGAGTGGTTTGCTGGGGCAGTGGCGTTACAGCAGCCGATAGGAAGAGACTGAACAAACTGATCAAGAAAGCTAGCTCTGTCCTGGGGCAACGCCTTGACCCAGTGGAGAAGATGGGAGAGAGAAGGATGGTGGCTAAACTGTCATCTCTGCTGGAGTCCGAGTCCCACCCTATGCAGGACATACTGAACGCACTGAGGAGCTCATTTAGCAGCAGACTACATCATCCTAGGTGCACAACCGAGAGGTTTCGCAGGTCCTTCCTACCTACGGCTGTCAGACTGCATAACCTAAGCAGGGCTGCTCGCAGAGATAGCAAAAAAAACATGACAACCTAACAGTAGTGAATGCAAAAGACGCAATAGACTTACACAATGGTCCCCTCCGGTATACAACTAGGAAAATACCGGTCGCTACAGAGGGTGACAATATGTATGGGTACATAATCATACCATGTAGGATAACTAGGTAGACGGTTATGCTGTTCATTCCATCTAGCTACAATGCTCCGCACTGTGTGTGTTTATATATTTATATATTTATTCCATCTAGCTACAGTGCTCTGCACTGTGTGTTTATATATTTATATATTTATTCCATCTAGCTACAATGCTCTGCACTGTGTGTTTATATATTTATATGTACATATGTATACTCGCTGCTCTTGTTTTTTCTTGTCTTCTGATAGTTGCTCTGAGTGTTGCTGTCCCTGTGCTGTTGCAATCCTGGAATTTCCCCATTGTGGGACTAATAAAGGCTTATCTTATCTTATCTTATATCACTGTTTTCAACAATGATGATGCTGTGGTCGGGTCTACACCACTCTGCCTCTTGTCTGCCTCCGCCGTGGCCGTGAATTTGTTTCAGGTTGCTCCGTCCAGCTCCCTCTGGATTTGTTTAATCAGCTACCAAGCACAGAAAAGTCTGCACCTCGTCGGTGGACCACGGTGTTGATTTGTGTGTAGCCATTTATCTCGTTGATTACACTCACTCATGCTTGCTGTTGGTAATTTGACTGTTCGTTGCCATCCAAAATGGCACAGTAAACAAAAGACGTGTGACCCGTGTGATGTCAGTGCATCCCCTCTATCCACCTTATTCCTGGGGGTGCCGCTGTAGGAACGATTATGGGCGGAGCTTCTGGTTTCAGCTGACCTAGTGTTAAATCAGTCAGTAAGAATGGAGTAGCAGGGGCATTTAAAATAGCCTTTTTAAAGATGGCGGAGTGAGTGGTCTCAGTCTTGCAGGCTCAGCTTAAATAAATTTTTTTAGTTGTGGTTCAGCCGGTCTGGATTCGGGGGTCAGACTCAATCTCTGTTTTTAAGAGTTGTTTTGCGCTCGCTGTGAGAATTGGACTTTTGGGACTGCTCTCATTCGTGAGTGAACTGATTGGCGTTTCTTTTCGTGGTTCGCTGCTACGCTTAACCCGAAGCGTTTGCTAGGCTAATGCTATAGCTAGTCGTAGCACCTAGCACCGACACGGAGAAGCAACTCCGTCCCCGGTGATTGGGGCTCGCCGGAGGAACAAGCCGAGGCAGCAGTTGGACAGGAGCCGGATCGGAGTTCAACTGCAGCGGTGATGGGAGACGGGGACCAGTGGAGGACCACCGGGGCCCCAGCCGGAGTCGGAGCCCAGTTGCAGCGGTGAGGCTCGGCGGAGGAACTACTGAGGCAGACGGCGGTAGGTGGCGGGGCTCAGCGGAGGATCTACCAGGACCCCAGCCAGACAGAAGCAGGATTGGAGCTTGGCTACAGCGGCAGTGGGCAGCGGGACTCAGTGGAGGAGCTTCCGGTACCCCGGCTGGACAGGAGCTCGGTTACGACGGCGGTAAGCAGCAGGACTAGCACCGGGACTAGCAGCAGAGGGGGCTAGCTGAGGCCCAGCTAGATTTGAGGTCGGTCGGATCGGATACCGGCGACACCAGCAGAGATTGTTTAACTATCCACAGGTCAGTAAAAATGCCACCAAAGAAGGAGGAAATGGAAGAGATCAAAAAATCTCTGAACTTCTTGTCAGAAGAACTGACCAAAGTGGTTAGTCAGCAGGCTAAAATAATAGAGCTAATGGAAGAAGTCTGAGAATTAAAATTAACAACTAGAAAAGCACTCGGAGAGCGCAGACCTCCGCCAAGCGCCACAGTTCCCCCCCCATACAGTGTTTGTGTGTATGTTTTCAGATTCCTTGACCATGAAAACATATGACTACCAATTGGATTCACAATGATAGGATTAGTGGTTCAGTAGTAAAAGCATTACCTCCTTGGCGGAGGTAATAAACTGAAGTGTTGGTGTTGTGTCCATCTCCTCCATCTGCAAAGTCCCAGGCTGCGGGCGTTGCAATTCATCGCACAACCGCGTACAACCCACAGGCCAATGGGTTATGTGAGCGTTTTCATAGATCACTGAAAGCAGCACTCAGGGCTTCACTGACGGATGCAAATTGGGTAGACAGGTTGCCGTGGGTTTTATATTGGGGTTGCGCTCCGCGGCAAAAGAGGATTTGGAAGCTTCCCCGGCGGAGAGCTTGTTTTCGCGCAGCCACTATGGCTGCCCGGGGAATTTCTGCCAAATAATCCGGCGCCGGACAGCTGCCCGTCTCAGCTTTTGCAGCGTAGCGCAAACACAGGCACGCTGCCGGGCCCTGGCCACCACTGTTTTTCGCGTGTTTTTGTGCCTAAAACTTTGAAGAACGCGGAGTTTGTGTTCGTCAGACACGATGACCAGCACCCTCCATTGCGCCTGCACACATGTAGAAAATGGCCGTATCTCACAATGTTAAAGAATCCTTTAAAAAATTCATGTATCCAGACGGTGATCCGGATCATCCCCAAAACTGAATCAGTTCTTCCTTGTACCATTTCCAACAACGCCTAAAAGTTTCATCGAAATCCGTCCAAAACTTTTTGAGTTATCTTGCTAACCAACAGACCAACAGACAGACAGACAAACAGACAAACGCTGGCAAAAACATAACCTCCTGCGGCCTACGGCCCGGCGGAGGTAATTAAGGAAAAAGACAAAAAAATTGCAGACTTGGAGCGACGTGTCCAGGTTCAGGTTCAGGTTCAGGTTACTTTATTTGTACCCGTAGGTAGATTTGTTTTGCAGTTGGTGACATCCATATTTACAAGCCACAATTACATTCAACATAGACACAAACACAGGCACACATCTTACAAAATAGGTTAAATATAAAATATGTACAATATAATTTTTATAGCTTGTTCAACTCTTTGACAGCAGCAGGGACAAAGCTGTTTTTGTAGCGCTGGGTTCTACTTTTTGGGACAGCAAACCTCCGTCTGGAGGGAAGAAGCTGAAAGTTGCAGTGCAAAGGGTGGGAGTCATCATTTAAAATCGAGTCGGCCATCCTCTGTACTTGTCTGGTGTACAGGGATGTCAGGCTCAGCTGTGACTCACCAAGCAAACGACTGGACCATCTGACTACCTGATCCAAGGATTTCCTCTGTTTCAGTTTTATCTGACCAAACCATGACATTAAAGAAAAGGATAAAACAGATTCAATAAAAGCCCGATAGAACATAGTCATTATGGTTCGGTCAATTTGGAAGCGTGCAAGTTTCCTCAAACAATGCAAATTTTGCTGACCCTTTTTGCACACCCTTTCACAGTTCACCTCAAAGTTCAATCCACTATCAATAATCGTCCCAAGATATTTGTACGATTGTACACATTCGGTGGTCTGGCCTTTTAGTATGGTGACTTTGTGCCTGGGAGTTTTCCTCCTAAAGTCAATAATCATATCTTTCGTTTTTGTTGTATTCAGCTGCAGGTAGGAATCCTCACACCAGTGAACAAAGTCATCAACTACTGGGCCATGGCCACTCTCACCATCCTGGAGGAGACTGACAATGACTGAGTCATCAGCATACTTTATAATGTGTCTGTTGTCATGTCTGCTCCGACACATGTTTGTGTACAGGATGAAGAGTAGTGGTGACAACACACACCCCTGAGGAGAGCCAGTAGAAGAGCACTTTAGGTCAGACAATGTACCATTGACCCTTACTCTCTGCGTCCTGTTGGTTAAGAAATCCAGAATCCAGCCCACCAGATTATTGCTTAAATCAAATTGTTGCAGGAGCCTTTCAACTAAAATATGAGGTTGGATTGTATTAAAGGCAGAAGAAAAGTCCACAAATAAAAGCCTGGCGTGTGTCCCATTAAAATCCAGATGTTTAAAAAGCATGTTAAACAGAGTGACAGTGGCATCCTCCACTCCTCTGTGAGGCCTATAGGCAAACTGCAGAGGATCCAATGCATGTTCAGTCTGCTTTAGGACCTCACATCTGACCAGTTTTTCAAAAATTTTCATTAAAATTGAAGTCAAAGCAACTGGTCTAAAGTCATTTACCGTTTTAGGACAGCTGGATTTTGGAACGGGAACAACCACGGCATCTTTCCAGATCTTAGGCACATGTTGTGTCTGTAAGGACTTATTGAAAATGTAGTGAAATATAGGACTCAGTTCATGTGCACAGGACTTTACCAGGCGTCCACATATATTATCAGGGCCCTGACTTTTGTTCACTTTTACAGCGCGGAACTCCCTTTCAACATCCTGCATCTCAATATTAAAGTGCTGATTGTCTTTGAGTTTCTGTTTCAAATCTTGGATTTCTGTGCTAAAATCAAAGGAGTCAAAACGACCATAAAAACAATTAAGAGCATTAGCCAGCTCTGTGTCTGAACTAAAACCATCTAAAAACACACGATTACTGCGCTCTGTGCTCTGAAGGCCTGCAATTTTTTTCATACTGGCCCAGGCCGAACCAAGTTTATTTGCTGCCATCTTGCTTTCCAATTCTGATTTATAATTCTGTTTTGCTCTTAAAATTTCGGCCTTTAGCTCCTTAGTGGCAACCTGTAGCGCAGAAACAGACCCCTGTTTAAAGGCAAGTGCTTTCCTCTGTAAGCAGGATTTAACTGATTTAGTAACCCATGGTTTGTTGTTGGGATATATTTTGACACGTTTACGTGGAACAAACTTATTTTGACAGTGAGCCATGTATGAGCATGTGAGCTCAGCCAGAGAGTCCAAATCATCCCCGCAGGCCATTATGAACATCTTCCAGTCTGTACAGTCAAAGCATTCCTGGAGGCTGTGCTCTGAATCTTCTGTCCACACATCAATGTCTCTCATCTCCACCTTGCCTCTTCTGAGAGCAGTTTTATATGTGGGCAGCAAATGAACACAGTTGTGATCTGATGATCCTAAAGGAGGAAGGGGGAGTGATTTATAGGCCCTCTCTATGGATCCATAGCACAGGTCCAATGTCTTTTTTCGCCTGGTTGGGCAGGAGACATACTGATGAAAGTTTTTAAGTGTCTTCTTTAAAGAAACATGGTTAAAATCCCCAAGAATGAAGTTTGGCGCCTCTGGAGAAATTGACTGCAGCCGCTGGATCACATCAGAGATGGTGCTGGAGGCGGAGTCAGCGTCTGCCCTCGGATGAATGTACACAACTGTGATGAAAAGTTGGGGAAACTCTCGAGGCAAATAAAAGGGGCGAAGCGACACAGACAGCAGCTCCACATGGGGTGTACAGATGCGCTCTCTGACCGTGACAGATGTGCAGTACTGCTTATTAATGTATAAACATACTCCGCCCCCCTGACGTTTCCCCGTTACCTCTTCCTGCCGATCCGAGCGCAGCGGAGCTCCAAAGCCGTCAATCCACAGGTCTGCGTCTCGATCATGCGCAGTAAGCCAAGATTCAGTGAAAGCCATGACGCAGCAGTTCTTAAAATCCTTCTGGTAACGTACGTTGCCTTGAATTTCCTCCACCTTGTTTCTCACAGACTGTGCATTCCCAAAAATGATCGAAGGAAGAGGAATGTTACCAAACTGACGTCTCCTAAGGCGCAATTTCACACCTCCACGTCTTCCACGCTTCCTCCTGCCGCTTCTCTTTTCACCGCTGTGTCCGTCTCTCAAAATAAAGTCCGGCAGCTGAAATCTGGGCGCAATCAGAGACTCTGCACCAGCTGTGTTAAAGCGCAGCAACATGTCCCTGGAATATTGTATTCTGCCCGCTATTCTGCTCGCCATGGAGCCGAACGCGTTTACCTCAGAGACAAAGAGCCACAGCACAGAAAGCAGTAGTGCGAGATATGACAGGAAATCCATGTTGCAGATACCAGGGAGCTGTTCGCCATATATTCCACCAACGCTCCAGGGCAGAAACGACACAGAGGATTTTCTAAAAACGTAAAAAAGTACAAAAAACACACACACGCACACACGCACTATATCACCAAGCTGCTGGTCGCTGCGTGCGCATGCGCCCATACCGTGTCGAGGATCTTGAACAATATTCTCGTATGGATGATTTAATTATAAGTGGACTAGACATTAAATATCAATCATATGCTCATGCTACAGCAGGATTGAGAGGAGAGGATGCTCCCCTGAGTGAATCAGTCTCCCTGGAAAACCAGGTGCTTCAGTTCCTTGATAGCAGAAATATAAAGGTCGAAGCAAATGCAATTTCAGCCTGTCATGCTTTACCCAGAAAAGATAATAAAACAAAGAAATCAATTGTGATGCCCTTTGTGAACAGAAGGGTAAAGAATGACATACTGAGGCAGGCCAGAAAGCTATGGGGAACAGAAGTTTACCTAAATGAACATCTAACAAAAACTAATGCTGAAATAGCACGGCAAGCACGGATGCTGAAAAGACAAAATAAGATACAGGCAACATGGACAAGAAATTGTAGAGTTTGGATCAAACTAAATGGAACACCTGAGGAAGCAAAGAGTATAATAATCAGGGATGTTACTGACTTAAATAAATACAGATGAACACTGATTAAGAAAATTAAGAGACTATAAAAATCCATATCCACACACATGGCAAGAATAGTTCTTTTGACATACCATGTCAATGTACTTTAAAAAAAACAAACAAAAAACTAAACAAAACAAACAAAAAAACTTATGACTGACTTGAGTAGACATCAATTATCCCCAGTTGGAGGAAGTCATTTGACACAGAGTGACGAAATTCAAACTCTGAAAATATGCCATTATGCTGAACATAAAATACAAGAGATGGAAAATGATATTGATCCTGATAACCACTTTTTCAATAATATTTATAATCATTGTGAATATTACACCGAAAAGCAATTCAAAAGTCAAGTGCAACTAGATGGTAAACTATCAATAATACACTTCAACAGCAGAAGTCTTAAACACTTTCCACAGATTCAGGACTATTTAAAACAGCTAGACAGAAAATTTACAGCTATCGCAGTCTCTGAAACTTGGCTTAATGAAGAGCAGGCTCCCCTGATGGCAATAGAGGGATATCAGATGTTTCATATTAACAGATCTCAAAAAAAGGGTGGTGGTGTTGCACTGTATATTGATGACCTGTATAGGTGTAAGCTTGTAAATGGAATGTCCTTTGCACTACCAGGGATTTTGGAATGTGTTACTGTTGAGATTGACCAAGATAAAACAAAAAATCTAATTATAAGTTGTATATATAGAACGCCGGGAACTTGCAATGAGACATTCAGAGATAAATTAGTCGAGCTGTACAATAATATTACTAGTAAGAAAATGGTAGTAATTTGTGGAGATTTCAATATTGATTTACTAAATCCATATCAACAAAATGTAATTACAGAGTTCATGAATTCTATGTACAGCATGAGTCTATATCCCACAATAACACATCCCAGTAGAATCACAGTTCACACTGCTACACTTATTGACAACCTGTTTGTTAATATTATTGATAAGAAAATAGAAAGTGGATTATTGATAAATGATATAAGTGACCATTTGCCAACCTTTGCACTTATCCATGGCCACACGGGGGCCAATACAGAAAAAAATTTAAAATCGTTAAGATACAAATCACAAAATGCAATCAGTTCTTTTAAAGAAGACTTGCTGAAGCAAGACTGGACAAAAGTCTATGTATCAGATGTAAATGAAGCCTATGACACATTTATAAACATTGTAACCACTCTTTATGAAAAAAAATTGTCCATTAGTAAAGAAAAAGCTTAAACATAAATTTACCGATAAGCCATGGTTAACCAAAGGATTACAAAAGGCGTGTAAAAAGAAAAATTTATTATATAAAGCTTTTCTAAAGAAAAGGACAAAAGAAGCAGAGCAGTGGTATAAAACATACAAAAATAAGTTAACATATATAATAAGATGTAGTAAAAGAGACTATTACAGTAAAGAACTGGAGAAAAACAGAGACGATATTAAAAATACATGGACAATACTTAACAATATTCTTGGAAATAAAAACAGAAATACAAGCTACCCAACCAATTTTTCAAAAAATAATAAAACGACTCAGAGTGTGAATGCAGCTTCACCTGCAGATGAATTTAATAACTTTTTTGTTAACATTGGTCCTAATTTGGCTTGAGAAATACCCATTACGGCACCCACAGGTGATACAATAAGCAAAAACACTGCTATAAAAGACTCCATTTTCATAACACAGACGAGAGAGAGGTCAATGAAATTGTTAAATTGTTTAAAAGTAAAACATCTACGGACTGTGATGGTATTGACATGCTCTTAGTCAAAACTATTATTGAACGCTTAGTGAAACCACTGACGTATATCTGTAACCTGTCTCTCCAAACAGGTATATTTCCCAATACAATGAAAATAGCTAAAGTAATTCCGATATACAAGACGGGTGACAGAGGGGAACTTTCAAACTATAGACCAATTTCACTATTGCCGCAATTTTCCAAGATACTTGAAAAAATATTCTATGAGAGAATCAACAACTTCATACTGAAGAATAATTTATTGTGTGAGCAGCAATATGGGTTCAGACACAAGAGGACAACTGCATTTGCTCTAATGGAATTTATAGAAAAAATATCAACTGCCATTGAAAATAAAGAGTATTCAGTTGGGGTATTCCTGGATCTTAAAAAAGCATTTGATACAGTGGATCATAATTTATTATTAAAGAAACTACAAAATTGTGGTATTAGGGGAGTAGCACTGTCCTGGTTATGTAGTTACTTAAAGAATAGATATCAGTATGTATGTGTTGGTAACAAAAACTCACAGTTACTGAAGGTTACTTGTGGAGTCCCACAGGGTTCAGTTTTGGGGCCATTGTTATTCAATATGTATATAAATAATATATGTAAAGTTTCAGAAAAAATGGATTTAATATTGTTTGCTGATGACACTAATTTATTATGCAGTGGAAGTAATTTGGAACAACTTTTGGATACACTCGGAAAGGAATTAGGAAAGCTTAAACTGTGGTTTGATTCAAACAAATTAATGCTCAATTTAAGTAAGACAAAATTTATAGTTTTTAACAACCATCACAACAACTTAGTATCTAAACTCAGTGTATCCGAAACTAAATTTCTTGGTGTAATAATTGATAATAAACTGTGTTGGAAGTCACATATTAATTATATTAAAGGTAAAATATCCAAATCAATTGCAATACTACGCAGAGTGAAATATTTGCTGAATCAACTCACACTATATACCTTGTATCATTCATTAATACTCCCATACATGACATATTCAGGGATGGCAACAGGAAATTCTGATTTCAGCCGAAATCTAATTTGGTCGACTGACTTATGGGGGGGGCCGGGGGGCGCAGCCCCCCTGAAGCTGGGAGGTTTTCAGTAAAACAGAAGTAATTTAGACTGAAAAAAATGATAAAAAAAATGAAATACTAGACTTACATAAATCATAAAATTTAATGAAAAGTTAACTTACTTTTTCTTCAATGTTGTCTCACTGTCTTTAGTCCAACATATTTAACAGTTCTATAAGAGTTTATTACACTATTTACACTGGTCACCAAGTCACTTCTAATGTGAAACTTTCTTCCTTTTGGTAGCAAGCTGTGTCAGTCTCTGAACTTTGAACTTCATCTCCTTTTCTGGTTTCTTCAGAAACTGTCCAAGTGTTTCTGTTACCTCGTCGAACTCTGAGCCAATTTTCACCTTTACCGTCACTTTTCTCTCAAGCCAATTCCATCGGAACTTATTTTTGACACTTTTGTCTGTTTCTAGCGCTGATGACTCCTGATCCTTCGATAAAAATCTCATAATTCCGCTGAAAACAATACCGAAAGCTCATAATTCTAACACGAACCAGGGATGTGATCTGGGGTTGGGGAAATTATCTGAAAATTTAGCAGGGGGTCTGGGGGACGCAGTCCGCCAGCGGGGTCCGGGGCAGAGCCCCGGTGGGGGGGGACAAGGGGGGTGAAGCCCCCCGAAGCTCCTGGGTTTTTATGATTTTTAAGTACCAGAGCTGTGCTTAAATGACATAAAACAAACAGCTGAATGCCACTTATTACTGTATAATATTGACTTATGTTCCAAGAAGATAGCATTACTAAAATATTCCAACAAGCATTATCCATCACATGCTTTAACACTTGATCAAATCAAAATCAGTTAATTTTTATCTATTCCATAATAGAAATAAAATTCCAACATACCATTACTTTTTATAATTTCAGCATTCATTTCAGATCACCAGTTTCAATCTCCATTGAGACTTGAGCAGTTCATTGTGCACAATCACTGATGCAGCTAAGTCTTAGAAATATTCAAAAGTTATGAGTCAATGTCCACTGTGCACTGTCAATTTCAAACTGTTTGGAATCATAAAAGTAATCTAACTAAATTGTTTTGCTATTTTTTTCTCCTCAACATCAATGTCAGGGCGCTGCAGGAGTTTTGGGGGATGGTTAACTTTTATAACCGTTTCCTCCCCCACGCAGCCCAGCTCATACAGCCATTGTACGCCGCACTCAAGAAACGGAAACCGGTGGACAGAGTCGACTGGACTTCTGAACGGGAGCAGGCGTTCTGAGTTTAAAACAGCTTTGGCAAATGCTGCACTACTGGCGCATCCAGACCTGGCAGCTCGGATAGCGCTCACTACCGACGCCTCGGACATGGGCATAGCGGCCGTCGTGGAGTAATGCGTTGCCGGTTCCTGGCAGCCGCTCACCTTTTTTAGCAGGTCTTTGCACGACAGTGAGCGTAAATACAGCGTGTTCGACAGAGAGTTAATGGCTCTCCACCTGGCCATACGCCACTTCCAGTTCTGCCTGAAAGGGCACACCTTCACTGCGTTTGTGGACCACAAGCCGCTAACGTACTTAACGTACTTTATCTTCCTGGAAGATAAAATAAAGTGGAATTCGGCGAATTACCGGAAAAATCACATCCCTGAGAACAAGCCGCCATGAATTTTTGACAAAGCATACAACGAGCCATTTGATTGGTCCAATCGTTTGCAACTATCCAATCACAGGGCTGTTTACAATACAGCAGTAGCTTGAGTACATAACATCCAGGTTATCGCAGGAGACTTGACCCGGGGAAGCGCCGAGCGCTTATGTAATCGTGTTGATTTTCGCTAAAATCGGTAACAATAAGGTACCTTACCCCCCCCCTAAAATTTTCTCAACGGATTTAGATGATTCACAGAAATGATCAATTAGAAAATAAATCGGCGGAAATCCGCGGATCGGCGGAAAATTGCCATCCCTGCATATTGTACTGAAGTATGGGGAAATCCATATAAAACTAGAAAAGCACTCGGAGAGCGCAGACCTCCGCCAAGCGGCACAGTTCCCCCCATACAGTGTTTGTGTGTACGTTTTCAGATTCCCTGAGCATGAAAAGATATGAGTAGCAATTGGAATCACAATGATTATTTGTTTATTTGACATGGACAGTGCAATAAACAGACAATTAATGAATGACAATCAATGTGATAGTGATAGGATTAGTGGTTCAGTAGTGTAAAATGGGGCTATAAGGGACGGCGGGTTAATAAGGGACACTTTTCTGGGAAATGTTTTAAATGTAATTGTGCTTTTTTTATTTTGAGCAGGACGCTGAGTTGTGTTGTTATTGTCAAATATCCATGAATCCTTCATCAAATCTAGGCGGAAGCAAAATTAAAAAAGCAGAATTACATTTAGAAAAGTGTCCCATATTACCCCGCCGTCCCTTATAGCCCCGTTTTACGGTTGTAAAAGCATTGCCTCCTTGGCGGAGGTAATAAACTGAAGATTTGGTGTGTCCATCTCCTCCACTGACGGATGCAGATTGGTTAGACAGGTTGCCGTGGGTTTTATATTATATTGGGGTTGCACTCCGCGGCAAAACAGAATTTAGAATCTTTCCCGGCAGAGAGGTCGTTTTTACGCAGCGCCTATAGCTGGGCGGGGAATTTGTGGCAAATAATCTGGCGGCGGACAGGTGGCCGTGTCAGGTTTTGCAGCGTGGCGCAAAAACAGGCACGGTGGCGGGCCCAGGCCAGCAGTGTTTTCCGCGTGCTTTTGTGCCTAAAACGTTGAAGAACGCGGAGTTTGTGTTGGTCAGACACGACGCCCAGCGCCCTCCATTGCGCCTGCGCACATGTTGAAAATGGCCGTATGTCACAGTGTGGAAAAATGCTTTAAAAAATTCCTGTATGCAGACGGTGATGCGGATCATCCCCAAAATTTAATCAGTTCTTCCTTGTACCATTTCCAACAACGCCTGAAAGTTTCATTGAAATCCGTCCAAAAGTTTTTGAGTTATCTTGCTAACCAACAGACAAACAGACAGACAGACAAACAGACAAACACACAGACAAACACACAGACAAACCCCGGCAAAAACATTACCTCCTCCTGGCCTTTCGGCCTGGCGGAGGTAACAAACATATATCCAGTCTTTATGCTTCAGAAGAGAGCTATTAGAATAATAAACAAAGCTGCTTACAGGGAACCAACAAACCCACTTTTTCTTAAATTAAAAGCTCTCAAGTTGAAAGATCTGGTTGACTTTAAAACTGCAGTAATAATGTTTAAAGTGAAGAATCTATCACTGCCCGCAAATATCCAAAAGCTGTTCCAAATAAGGGAGAAACAATATCATTTCAGAGGAACATGTATATTTCAAAAACCTTCAGTGAGAACTACCACCAAGCAACACTGTGTTTCAGTGCAAGGAGTCAGATTATGGAACGATTTTGGACCTGAATTAAAATCATGTACAACGCTTGGACAATTTAAACAAAAACTAAAGGAAGAAATACTCCGAACATATATACAAGATGACATATAAAATCACATAAGGATTGTCATATCCAGTCTGCGTTGTGTTGTTGCTTAGTTTTTTTTTTTGTCACATTTTGTCTTAGCTTTGTTCTGAATTGTAATCGCTGTTGTTTGTTTTTCTTTTGAATTCTTGGATGGAATATGGGTGGGCAATATAAGCTGCGGCTTCAGCCATCACCCATTTCGGATAACTTATGTTGAACTGTATAATCAGAGGAGTTATTGTCCAATTTGACCTTGTTGGATTTTCTTTCCCCCTTTGTTATATTATTCTGTTTCTTTGAATCTGTACTATTAATCTAGCTGAAATAAAGATTGATTGATTGATTGATTGAAAGATTGATTGATTGAAAAAGTTTTTCAAATTCATTTTAATGTATAGTCCACATACATGTTTTACACTCAAGCAGCAGCTAATTTCAGCTCTTCTAGTTTTTGTATTTTTTGAATGTTTTTGCGTAGTTCTAGCACTTGCTGGTGTTCGTGGTTGCGCCAATAGACTGTATAAATGGAGGCTTCTCACCACAAGGTGACAGACGACATCCAAGCACGGTTTTGTGGCGTATGTCTGCTCTAAGGTAAATTTGATTATGTTGTGGAGATGAAATAACCAGACCGACTTTGCAAGCAAACGAACTTTATTTCACTCTCACATCTTCTAGAATCAGAACATTGAACATTTGTAGCAGGGACTCTCTCTTTTATATCCCAAAACTCACACCTCCCTGTTATCTGAGGTCCTGCATTCACCATTCACTCCCCCAAGACAATTCCCTTTACCCCCCAGCCCTTTGATCTCCATGCTCTCTCAGTCTGCGAGCGGCTCAAGGGGGGCCTTTGTGTGCCTGTGCACTTTGGCTCGTTGGCACGCTACGCAGGCTGCAGCTCACTCTTTCACCTGTTTGCGCAGGCTTGGCCAGACAAACTTTGCTGCCACCATTTTGACTGACGCGTATACGCCTGGGTGCGCCAGGGAGTGAACCGACTCAAAAACGCGGCGTCGCCAAACGCGTGGTACCACCAGGTGCGGGCGGGCCGTGGAGACGTCACAGATTGGGGGGGGGGGCGTCTTGGATAACTCTGTTCTCCAGCCTTAACCCTGTTGGTCCAGACTGGAGCGCGCACACGTCCGCATCGCTGATCTGCTCCGCGGTCATGGCCGTGTAATCTATCCCTACGTAGACTGGGGCCACTAATGTGTGCGAGAGGCAGTCCGCCACCACGTTGAGTTTACCGGCCACATGCTGAATGTCAGTTGTAAACTCCGAGATCGCAGCCAGCTGTCTCTGCTGCCGGCCTGACCATGGTTCCGAAACCTTGGCCATCGCGTACGTTAGCGGCTTGTGGTCCACGAACGCAGTGAAGACGCGCCCTTCCAGCCAAGAACTGGAAGTGGCGTATGGCCAGGTGGAGAGCTAGCAACTCCCTGTCGAACGTGCTGTATTTACGCTCATTGTCGTGCGAAGACCTGCTAAAAAAGGCGAGCGGCTGCCAAGAACCGGCGACACACTGCTCCACGACTGCCCCTATGGCCACGTCTGATGCGTCTGTAGTGAGTGCAATCTGAGCTGCCGGGTCTGGGTGCGCCAGCAGTGCAGCGTTCGCCAGAGCTGTTTTAACCTCGGAAAACGCATGCTCCCGCTCAGGAATCCAGTCAACTCTGTCCGCCAGCTTCCATTTCTTAAGCGCGGCGTACAACGGCTGCATGAGCTGGGCTGCGCGGGGGAGGAAACGATTGTAGAAGCTCACCATCCCCAAAAACTCCTGCAGCACCCTGACCATCTGAGGCCGGGGAAAATTCGCCACTGCGCGCACCTTGTCTGGCAAGGGTATCACTCCCTCCAGTGAGATGCGGTGTCCCAAAAAATCGATCCCCGTCACGCCGAACTGGCATTTCACCAGGTTGATCATTAACCCATGCTCCTCCAACCTCTGGAAAACTGTCCTGAGGTAGGCTACGTGTTCGTCCTCGGATGTGCTGGCCACCAGGATGTCATCCAGGTAGACGAACACAAACGGCAGATCGCGCAACACCGCATCCATCATGCGTTGGAATGTCTGTGCTGTGCCTTTTAACCCGAAAGGCATGCATAAAAACTCAAACAGACCAAACGGGGTTATTACTGCCGTTTTAGGTATGTCCTCCGAGCGCACCGGGACCTGGTGGTAACCACGGACCAGGTCTATCTTAGAAAAAATACATGCCCCGGCGAGGTGAACGGAAAAATCCTGAATATGGGGGATCGGGTAGCGGTCGTGCGCTGTGGCGTTGTTTAATCTGTGGAAATCTCCGCAAGGTTGCCACGATCCCTCGGCCTTAGGGACCACATGTAGTGGGGATGCCCATGGGCTGTTTGATCGTCTGATGATGCCCAGCCTTTCCAAGTTGGCAAACTCCTTGCGCGCTATGGCCAGTTTAGCTGTGTCCAGGCGCCGAGGTCGTGCAAAAACGGGTGGCCTGGTGGTGGTAATAAAGTGCTCCAACCCGTGTTTAGTGATGGCCGCCGAAAACGTCGGGACCGTGAGTGCTGGGAATTGGGTGAGTAGTGTGTGGAACTTACCACCTGCAGCTGTGACGTTGGCTAGCATTGTTGGCCCGGCTCCTCGAGCTGTACAGGGGAGAGACTCAAAAGACATTGCATTAATCAGGCATCTGTTAGTAACATTGACTAGTAGTCCGTATGCACACAAAAAAATCAGCGCCTAAGATTGGGAGACTGCATGCCGCTATGACGACTGTCCACTGGTACGTACGGCCGTGCAGGGATACAGTCAGTGTCCTCTCACCAAAAGTCTTAATGTCTGAGCCGTTTGCGGCCGTCAGCTCGGGGCCGCTAGTTCCCGCTAGCCGGTTGGCGTAGGATGGCAGGATGAGGCTCTTTCGGGAGCCGGAGTCCACGAGGAATCGTCTCCCCGAGCGTGAGTCTGTCATGTAGGGCAGCTTGCTTTCTTCACCGGTGGTCGCAGCTGCTATCGTCTGCCGGCCCTGGCGTTTCCCGAACGCTTGAATTGGCACGGTGGCACGCATCGGTGTGCGTCCTCTCCAAAATGACGGTGGTAGGAGCAGAGCGCGTCTCTCTGGCGCTTCCTGGCCCCCGCTGCCATCGCTGGCTCCTCGCTTCCGCTGGCCGTCTCGCTGGGTTCCGACGCCGCTGTGTTCACTGTGAGGGCTCTGGTCATGAGGATGATCCGATCTGCCTCCTGGGCTAGCACACGGTAGTCACGCACGGCCAGCAGTGGCGAGTTGGCAAAGGACCGCTCTAGCTGCCGTTGGGAGGTTCTGGAGGAAAAAGTGGGTAAATAGAAAATGCCCGTCGTCCGTGCCCATCAATGCCAACATCTTCTCCATCCGTTCGACCGCCGACCCGTCTCCCAACTCGGAACACGTCAGGGGTCTCTCCGCTCTCTCGCAATCGGAGAGCGTGTAGCGCCGGGTCAGCGCGGCTTTGAGAGCCTCGTATTTGTCGTGGGCTGGGGGCTGTTGGAGCAGGCTCGCTACTTGCTGAGTCATGCGAGCGTCCAGTGCTGCGACCACATAGTAATACCTGGTGTCATCTGCCGTTATTCCCCGGAGCGCGAACTGGGCCTAGGTGTGGAGGACCCAAGACTTCGGGTCGTGCAGCCAAAAGTCCGGTACTTTGACCGAAACGGCGCACGCATTGCTGGGGTTTCCCGTCCAGGTTGCCTCCGGGGTGTTCGCCTCGTGTTCCATTATTCGTCAAGGGTCACCAGCGTGGAGATGAAATAACCAGACCGACTTTCTGAGCAGACGAACTTTATTTCACTCTCACATCTTCTAAAATCAGAACATTGAACATTTGTAGCAGGGACTCTCTCTTTTATATCCCAAAACTCACACCTCCCTGCTACCTGAGGTCCTGCATTCACCATTCACTCCCCCAAGACAATTCCCTTTACCCCCTAGCCCTTTGATCTCCATGCTCTCTCAGTCTGAGAGGAAAACTACTGAACTCTACAGCATGGGTCCCCCACAATGTCCAACATACTTTAACAAAATGCAGCCAACTTTACTGCGATGCAGACGTGCTGGTCTGAATGCGCACCGTGTCATTATGAGCACAGGCAATGAGAAGTCATAAATCATGACTCTTTCTTTGTTTGGTAGCAGCAAAGTCCCAGGAAAACCTGTTATGTCCATAACCGAGACTCCAATGATGAGGCCGAAGGTGCAGTATCATGTAACTTTATTAGTGAACTCACAGAACACTAAGGCACTCCTGTCAAAGCAGAGGTGCTGGTCGAAAAGAGACCGTGCCTCTTCCGGTTAGGCCTTTTATATCCTGGGTGGCGGCTGAACCGGAAAGGTGTAGCCGTCACCCATAACACACAATAATAATAATAATCATAATTAATACATAACACCCCCCCCCCATAGAAAAGTCCAAGATGCACACGATTAGACCCACCCAAATTTAACCTGAATCACACACTAACAGTAAATACAACTAGAAAAGCACTCGGAGAGCGCAGACCTCCGCCAAGCGCGACAGTTCCCCCCCCATACAGTGTTTGTGTGTACGTTTTCAGATTCCTTGACCATGAAAACATATGACTAGCAATTGGATTCACAATGATAGGATTAGTGGTTCATTAGTAAAAGCATTACCTCCTTGGCGGAGGTAATAAACTGAAGTGTTGGTGTTGTGTCCATCTCCTGCATCTGCAAACTCCCAGGCTGCGTGCGTTGCAATTGAATGAATGAATGAATTAATCTTTATTTTGAATAGATTAAGAGTAGAGGTTAAAAGAAAGTGAATAATATAACAAAGGGGATAATAAAATCCAACAAGGTCAAATTAGACAATAACTCCTGTGATTATACAGTTCAACATAAGTTATCCGAAATGTGTGAATCTGCAGGTTATATTGCCCACCCATGTTCCATCCAAGAATTCAAAAGAAAAAACAAAAGAAATCATGACACAACCGTGTACAACCCACAGGCCAATGGGTTATGCGAGCGTTTTCATAGATCACTGAAAGCAGCACTGAGGGCTTCACTGGCGGATGCAAATTGGGTAGACAGGTTGGCGTGGGTTTTATTGGGGTTGCGCTCCGCGGCAAATGAGGATTTGGAATCTTCCCCGGCAGAGAGCTTGTTTTTGCGCAGCTACTATGGCTGGCCGGGGAATTTCTGCCAAATAATCTGGCGGCGGACAGCTGCCCGTCTGAACTTTTGCAGCGTAGCGCAAACACAGGCACACAGGCACGCTGCCGAGCCCTGGCCAGCACTGTGTTCCGCGTGCTTTTGTGCCCAAAACTTTGAAGAAGGCGGAGTTTGTGTTCATCAGACACGACGAGCAGTGCCCTCCATGGGGCCTGCACACATGTTAAAAATGGCCGTATCTCACAATGTTAAAGAATCCTTTAAAAAATTCCTGTATCCAGACGGTGATCCGGATCATCCCCAAAATTTAATCAGTTCTTCCTTGTACCATTTCCAACAACGCCTGAAAGTTTCATTGAAATCCGTCCAAAACTTTTTGAGTTATCTTGCTAACCAACAGACAGACAAACAAACAGACAGACAAACAGACAGACAGACAGACAAACTCTGGCAAAAACATCACGCCAGGAGGAGGTAATAACAGGTCCTATCCATGCACACAAATAACGAAAACTAGAGGGGGACAGGTGGCCTACTGTCCCACCTCCACACGGCGAGATAGGTTATTCTGCCGTCTCTATTATAAAACAGTCCGTAGGACAAAACAGGCTGCTGTGTTCCTAATATAACATGTAAAAATAATCCCAAAACATATGTACAATCAAAGCCTATCAAAATACTCTACAAATGGTCAATATGTACATCCACACCCCGCTGTGCCAGCCCCCCACCCAACACCCTCACCCCACAACTTGGGCAATTCACATACCACACATGCAAGTAAATGCAATAGTATACACAGTGTTGGTTTTTCTTTTTTTTTTTTTTCCAGAACACACACACAAGCAATCCCACAGCGAGTAAGTGTGAAACATATCACCAACGTGGCATGGGCAATACACACCTATTAACAAATTCTGCACCCCCCCCCCCGATAAAAGTAGCCCACACTCTTTTTTTTTTTTTTTTTTAAATGAGCACTCAACCCAGCCACTTTTATGCATATGCCATGTCAGCACAACAATAACGCAGTCCTGGTAGTGCACATATTAACATTTCAAACATTAGAATGTTAATAGGTCAACTCCAAAACACATCACCCCCTTGTCACCATACAGTCTCGATGGGGAGACCACCCCCCGGAGACCCGTCTGGCAGGTCCCGACAAGAGCTTCTTCTACGCTTCACCCCCGGAGATGAACCACATCGGTGCCCCGACACGTCCTTCTCCACACCGGCACGTCTCAGCTCGTTGGGGTGTCTTTACAACCCATTGGACATCCTGGATGGCCACCAACTGCAGCCATCCCTGGTCCTCTTGTCGTTTCCTCTTGCCGTGAACTCCTCTTAGCTGAGCCTCCGCCCTGGGTCGAACCACGTCAACGATCCACAGGGGAGCTCGACTTGGCTTCAAATGTCCACGACGTCCAGACCGGGCTTCCTCTCTGGGTCAAACCGCTCCACTGACCCCATGCAAAGCCCGCCTCGACCTCCAGTGTTGCTGTGTGGCACTTCTGTCCACTGTGCCAGGCGGTCCTGCCCTGCTGTCTTTCATTTTGAATGGTGGCGAAGCCGTTGCAGCCCCTTGCTTCTCGGTACCTCCCGGCCAAATTCCGGAAGCAGAGGGAGCCGTCCTCACAGCTCCATCCGCCGTCATGGGCCTTCCACCATGCCACCCAGTTCCCACATCCAGGGTAACTTGGGCCTTGGCACCGGAACCCTCCCGCGTTGGCCCTGGGTGGGATTGGTCCTGTCCATCTTCCAGAATACTAGGCCAATCTTTGTCCCATACCGCATCGTCCACCATGCACAGAACCAGTCGGTCCCACAAACCACGGCCTGACCACTCCTCTCTGACACCGCTGGTGAATGTAAAGCCCAGCCCATAAAACAGGTCGGAGCCCACCACGTCCGACCCATTGACAGTCATCACGAACTGGAAATTTGAGACCACAGTTGACTTGTACCTCGTCGTCAGCTCCAGCGAACCCACGATGGCTAGTCTGTTACCTCCATAGCCACAATACGGTGTTGACAGTCCTCTTACACGGTAATGCGGAAACAGACTCCTCACAGTAGGCCAGATCAACATGGACACTGCTGCGCCCATGTCCACCAACAACAGCACTTCAATGCCGTCCAGCATCACGTCACAATAAATATGCCCATCTGTGCTCAGGGAGACGTGTGAATAACCGTCGGAGTCATGGTAGAGGAATCCGTTGTGCGCCGCTGTTTCCCTCGCTCAAACTTTTTGCAGGCCCTGGTGAAATGATGTTGGAGTCCACACTTGCTGCTGCATTTGCCCCTCGCCAGACACTCTCTCGCCTTGTATCGGTGCTTGGTGGACCTGCAGCCCAAACATTTGGGCGACCCTGGGGCGGACCTAATCTTAATAGCGGTAGCGTAGTCTTCTTTATCTTCTGCGCTGTCATTGCTACCCAGGTCCACAGCCTGCGCCGCTAATTGTGAGTCAGACTGCCTCAACGTTGTTCTCTCACCAAAGTCCTTTGATAGTTTATCTGCTGCTTCGTACTGTTGAGCTATCTCCACAGCTGCAGTCAATGTCAGTTCACCAGAGTGCGTGAGGAGCCTGGACGTGCCGCACAACATAGCGTGTGCTCTGCCAACTGATCGCAAACCATTTCTTCCTCCAACGCCCCGAAACGGCACTCTCCAGCCAACTGGCGCAGGTCCGCAACATACTGTTGCACCAACTTTCCCGGCTGCTGGCATTGCTGTCGGAACTGGATCCGCCGGACGATGACATTCTCAGGAGCGCAAAAGTAGCGTGCCAATAGCTCAACCACGTCCTCAAAACTATCACTCTCTCCCAATGTGCTGAGAATATGTTGCCCTTCCATGCCGCGATTATGGACCAGTATCGCTTGTACACATAGTTTCTCCAATTCGCCGAGGTTCAATGCCACCAAATAATTTTGAAACACTGCAAACCACCTCACTCGCCCGGCAGCTCCAAAATTGGCCAAATACTAGAAACTCCTCTTTCCATAACTTTATCCTCATCGCCAAATGTTATGTCCATAACCGAGACTCCAATGATGAGGCCGAAGGTGCAGTATCACATAACTTTATTAGTGAACTCACAGAACACTAAGGCACTCCTGTCAAAGCAGAGGTGCTGGTCGAAAAGAGACCATGCCCCTTCCGGGTAGGCCTTTTATACCCTGGGTGGCGGCAGAACCGGAAAGCTGTAGCTGTCACCCATAACACACAATAATAATAATTAATACATAACAAAACCCCCATGAGTGCCTGGTATCACTGGAAAGCTTAGAAATCATACTTTCTAAAAATACCTATGTTTATGCGGGAGATGCAACTCCCGACCGATCGAACGTGAGTTTTCTACCTAGCTAAAATATAAACAAATCGTCTTTTTCTGGGTCAGTTTTCACACACTTCCTACAAATTAAATATCATTTTGAAGGTCTTTCAATACAGAATATGGAAATAACATTACATCAGTTTTGAAAATGTCCTCAAAATGACTTATTTTGCCAGCATGGGTCATTTGTTTACAGCGTTAGCATCTTAGCAGCAGCACTAATGGAGCTACTATCTACAAGGCCACTTTTTAAGGCCATCTTCCCATCCCTTGATAGTCATGGGAAGTGGTATGATTATATTACTGTTCTGAGGTGCAAGAGGCCGTGTTCCCACATTTCTGATGCCGAAGTCATTGTTTTTGAACAAGGAAAAGTGTCCCGTTTCAGTGACAACCATATGGTCTAAACTAGTACTGGAAGTTGGGACTTCCGGTTATGGCGGCCACGTAGGAAGATGTGGTTCACTCTGCTCTGCTTCTAAAAATAAAAAGTTGGCAAATAACTCTCCTAATTGGAACAAAACCTATCCCAGCGTTTGGGCGCGGATATGCCGGTAAAGCCTAAGGCTGGGAAATTAGGTGGAGGAAAAAGTGAATCGTCGAAACAGTCCAAGTTAACAGACTTCCACGCTCGTGACGAAGCAGGAAAATCGCCAGAGACTATGGCGGAGCAAGCTAGCGGCGGAGCGGTGACTGCTGGCGAGGGCACAGGTGCGGTGCTCGCTGCCATTAGCTCAATGACAGCAGACTTTTCCTCTAAATTTGATGGGATTATAGCAGCGATAGAAGGAATGAGAAAGGAAATAAGCGACTGTATGGAACGAGTATCGCAGGTGGAGCTCTGAATTTCCAGCGCTGAGGATGACGTCACCAGCCTACAATTAAAAGTGCGCACATTGGAATTAAAAAATAAATGTCTGGAAGATAGTACCCTGGACTTAGAATCCCGGTCGAGACGGAACAATCTGAGGCTGATGGGCCTCCCGGAGGGAACGGAGGGACGGGACCCATGTTCCTTTTTGGAAAAGTGGATTCCAGTACTGGAAGTTGCTTCCATAATTCAGGCAAGGCATTGTGGGGCCTAAGAATAAGGTGGATAGGCACGTGGTGGCAGAAACGAAAGTGCGTGCCACCACACCACGCCTCACAAATAAGAGCACAAGAACAAGAACAATATAAATAACTATACAACAGAGGGCGGTAACAAGTTGCATTTACCCAAACACATGTAATCAAGAAACTCAAAAAAAAAAAACAAAACTAAATCATGCTTTTGTAATTTTTATTTGAAGAAATACATTTTTAGAAGTTTGTCTGGTACCCTTTAAATTAATTTCACTGATTTAATTGATTTAGGGTGATTTAATTAATTTAATTTAATTAATTCATTTAATTTTAATTAAATTGAGTACAAGTTAAGTTTTTTCTATGATCAGTTTTTCTTCTCATTGTAGCTGAAATAGCTGATTTTCTATCCTCGTTCAGGAAATATTTTACTTATTTATTACCGTTTGTTTATTTAATTCGGATTATATTCAGTTTGTCTTGGCCTGTCCTTACCACGTATAATACCTCTATCTGCCAAGAATGTGCCGCTAGTCCAGCAAAAGCTAGCGGTGCTCAAATACTTTGCAAGCAGTTTCATGAAATGGTCAGTCAGAGAGCAACTCATACCGGCTCAGACGTGGCCCGGGTTAACAAGGCCAGGAGTTCCGGCAGCGGAGGGCGAAGGACAGAGCTGCGTGGAGGAATCTGATCAGACCTAAATGAAACAGTTGTCGCCCCCGACAGACTGCTATGATGATATTAGAGGGTATGAGTGGCTAGTTTACATTTTATTTTCTGCCAACATATCCAGTGAGAGTAATGTTGCAAAAAAAATTATGAAAATTTTAACAAACTGATAACAGAAAATTGCAAATTCATAAGAAAAAAGACGTGAGGTAACTGAATATCCCGAGACCAGAGAGAGACCAACGCGCATGCGGGATATCGATCTTGTTCCGGGAACCAATCCTGCAGCCACACCCTCAAAGCCAGACACGACGCAGCCAGCCGCAGCTGAAGACGAATATGGAACGCCAAGTGGCACAACAGCTGATGTGATTCATCGTTTTTTTCCCCCACCCCTCTCTTTTTCAAGCACATGGAAACACTACTCTGACAGATCTACAGTTCTGCCCACTACTTCCATAACAGTGACGGACTTGGGGAAAAAAAAAATCATAGCGCAGTAACATATGGGCAAACACATGGGCAAACAACAGGGAAGCATGGAGCGACAGGCAAATAAACGCAAGAAGACAGATTCATCTGCTGACACAGATGGCCCCCAAACAACAGAAGTCCAGGTTAGTCTCGTTACCAGCATAAATAAAAAAAATTGGTGGAAGTTTCCACAGATTGTTGCCCATCTCCGACTAAAATAGAAATGGTTGAGGGCCACAATGGCAATTTGACCTTTAAAATAAAGATTATGCTGCTTATAAAGTTTTTCATATATATAACTCTGAATATTATGTGGCATTAATGAATTCATACTACAACAGTGGAAAAAACTGTCAAGCTTTATATACAGCTTCATTTGTGAAATAAAAGTATTAGAAATATATTACAAATTGTTTTGTATTGAAAACAATTTTTTTTAATATCTGGCCATAATTTTTGTATAGTTTTTTAATTATCAGCACATTCATAAATTTTTTAAATCTGAAAAATATAATCCATTTCCTACTTTCAACAGTGATCACACAGCTTTAATCCCTGATATTTTAATAAATCAGAGACAAAAGTTTTATTTAGAAGAAGCTACTTTTCATCCTTTTTATGTTTCCTCATAATGCTCCTTATTCAAACATGTTAATATAATATAAATCTGTATCCTTTATCTGTTCTGACAACTAGTGTATTGGTTGTCTGATATTCTTCTTTATTTTGGAATAAAACAAAAAAAATTCTAAACTTTATAAATAATATAACTTTAAAAATCATTTGGTGTCAATTAGAAATAATTACAGCAGAGTGGAAACACGTTTAAAAACATATCATCTTCATAAGAGCGATGGCAAGAACCAAGCAGACCGCCCGTAAAATCTACTGGAGGAAGAAGCCCCCCAGGAGACAGCTAGCCACCAGGGCTGCTCGGAGAGGCGCTCTGGCCACCGGCAGAGTGAAGAGGCCTCGCCGTCACAGGCCCGTGGCTCTGAGAGAGATCCGTCGCTGCCAGAAATCCACGGAGCTGCTCATCCGTAAGCTGCCCGTCCAGCGCCTGGTGAGGGAGATCGCTCAGGACTTCAAGACCGTCCTGCGTTTCCTGAGCTTCGCCGTCATGGCTCTGCAGGAGACCAGCGAGGCCCACCTGGTGGTCTCTTCTTCGCTAAGGGGGTCACCATCATGCCCAAAGACTTCCAGCTGGCCCGCTGCATCCGCGGAGAGAGAGCTTAGACTTTCTGCTGCACATTCACCAACCAACCATAATGCTCTGCACTGTGTGTCTATATATATACATTTATAGTAATATGGACATATGTTTACTAGATGTTGTTTTTTCTTGCCTTCTGATTGTTGCTCTGAGTGTTGCTATCCCTATGCTGTTGCAATCCTGGAATTTCCCCATTGTGGGACTAATAAAGGCTTATCTTATCTTATACCATCACATGACTCAGCAGTGCAAGGTAAACAAGCCAGCAGTGCGCGCGCACACACACACACACACGAGCAGCACAGAGATGGAGCAGAAGAATGACGGAGAGGAAGAGAAGGACCATATAGCTCTATTTTCAAATGAAGGGAGACATTTTATTTAATTTTTGTATTGTAGTTGCTGAACACTGTACCTCAAAAAAGAATTTAATTTGTTCTTGAGTGATAATTTTGTGCAGTTTATTTAAGCAAAAAATCCAGACATGACAATGTACGAGGAAAAACTTTTCTTACTGTTTTATTGTTTCTGAACAAAAAGTTTTATTATGATAATAAAGTATTTTTTTATTTACCTATAAACTTTGCCCAAATTCTGTCCTGGGTTTTAACTAATTAATAACCCAAAGGAAAAAAAATCACAAAACAGGTCATGAAAATTCATTCAAATTTATTAATTTGATGATGCATCCACCTAAATTATTAAAGTATCGGTGATATTGGCCCTGTATTTACTTGGTATCGGATCGATACCAAATCTTGCAGTATCGCACACCACGAGTGTTTTGGGTGTACTAAAATGGCGGCCACAGAGTTTCCGGCGGCTTCACTTCTGCCAGTATTATGCCGAGAATTGCATCCCATAGTCGCAAGCAGGTGTTTACTGCAAATCAAAGTCAATATAACTAGATTTTTTTTAAAGTGATTACCCGTTTTACCGACAATGCCTAAATACAAAATCTCGACTTTGAAGATTGTAAAAAGTGGAGATGGATCACTATGATATCTAACCCTCTTTGAAACACTACAGTAAAACGTCTGGCGAATAAACATAATTTAAAGGTAATTTACAAGAGGTAATAACAATTTTTACTTCTACAAATGTATAACGGGTACTTCTAAAAGTGCACAAATGGTCTGGCTGTACTGTTACATTTTATAGTTTGTAGCGATGGGATGCAGTTCTCGGCAAGCGAGTGCGCTATCTAGCGTTTCATTTTATACAGATCAGTGACTACAACACACACGCGGTATCTTGAGCAACCCTCAACTCATTTGCATAATCCTGCTGTCGTCACTGTTTTGGCGCGAAATTCTTTGATCCCGTTGAAGAGGTTTGGGTCGGTCAGGAAAACCACCGCCGTCCTACTGTCCGCTCTCATTTCAGACAGGGATTAGAGTACATTTGTTTGTGACCGGTTACAGCCAAACTGTTTTTTTTTTTAACAAGATGATTGGACAGAAAACTATCAACTCATTTTTTTCGCCGGTTTCTAAAAAGAGGATTTCAAAGGAGTTAAATGAAGCGGATGATGATGGAAAAGAGCTGGTAAGGGGTTAATGCACACGTCATTGTTAATGGATGTTTAGTTCGGTTCACTACTTACAGCGTAGGCAGCGTTTGTCGCAGTGCATTCACAGTAATATCCAAGTTGCGTTCACTGCCACCGCCTGGGTGTTGTTGACTGTCACACACACGTGATCCCCGCTAGCACGGTCATGCTTTCACCGCTAGGTCGGCGGTTTTTAAAGCCGGTTTCACCACCGGCAGCGCTTGTCTCATCGGTCTTCTGTTTTGCTCAATACACCAAAATAATACAGAAGAAGCGGCGGTCCTCGGCGGGAGACGCAGAGCCCAGCAGCCCAGCTCCTTCCCCGCTGGCCCCGGAGCAGCTGGAGAGGATCGCCCGCAACAAGAGGGCGGCTCTGGAGAGGCTGGCTTCCGCTTCGACGCCTCCGGGATTCGGGGAGAGCTGGAGGAAGGCGCTGTGTGCCGAGTTTGGAAAACCCTACTTTAAACAGGTGAGAGAGGGAACCGCAACACACCAGCATGCCGTTGTTTCTAATACTTTTATAGTAACTTTTGAGCTCTGTCACAGTTGACGAATTTTGTTTGTGAAGAGAGGAAACGGCACACGGTGTTCCCACCTGCTGAGCACGTCTTCACCTGGACACAGATGTGTGACATCAAAGATGTGAGTTTGACTACATTTTGTCTAACAAAACTGTAAAATTAGATAATATCATGAAGGGAGCCCATCTAAAGCCTGGATTGTAAAATTTCAGACAAAAAAATTACATTAGCCACACAACATATTCGAACCTTAAATTGAAGGTAAATAGTTGAGATGTTTTATCTCAATATTAGTAATAATATAGGAGTGTTTAAGTCTTTAAAGTGACACTCCGGCAAAAATCAAGTTTTTTTCTGTTAAAATTAAAATTATATCAATTAAATCACCCTTTATTGTCATTCAACTGTACAACCAATCATGTACAGTAGAACGAGATTGTGTTTTACCTATCTACTGTGTTAATCACACACACCCCAAGTGCAGAATCAGAGGGCCGCTGCCATGCAAGGCGCCGCCACAAATTTCCCTCCTCCATTCACATTATTGCTGAGCACCAAGCTGGACGGCAGGAAGTTCCACTTTTATATGGTCTTCGGCATGACCCGGCCGGGATTTGAACCCCTGCCTCCCGGGTGTGGGGCAGATGCTCTACCAACTGAGCCACCACTCCGGTAGGAGTGTCTATAACATGTCTATAACGTGTTTTTTGTAACTTACAAGACATATCCAGAGCAAAATCTTACCACAGTCTCAAGTCTGTGTTTTAACACCCCCCCAAAACAGGCGAGTTTGGACAGACCGTTCCTAGCTACGTAAGGATTCCTGCTGAGCCTGATAGGTTATAACATAAACCAATCCGACGAATACTCTTGGTGAGGCGGCATGAAAAAATAAGCAGCAGTGCTGTGGTTTTAAGCAGGTTTTATTATATCATGTCGCCTTCACGGGATCCCCTCTCCAGTGCATAGTGGAGCAGCCCGGAGCGGGATCCCTAAGCTCTCAGAGAAGGAGAGGAGGACACGTGTGTGTCTACCAGTTGCAGGATCAGAGTGAGAGAGTAAGAGAGAGATTGCGTTACAGAGTTGCACCTTAAATACTTGATCATAACAATACATCAAAAAGACATACCCCACAGTCTAGAATGATCAAAGGGACAACAGAACAGGCAGGAGGTATTTGCATTTGTAAGCCATACATCACAATGGGCAGATTAGCTAGACCTCGCTCTAAGTGCAAGACAAAGAGGCTAACAAGCACATCTACATATTGATCTGAGTCTCTAGGTCACAGTAAGGACAGGACGCATGAGTACAAAGGATGAAAGGCATCGATTAACATCACATAGGTGAGACAGAAGAAACTCGTCTACCTGTAGACATTAATACACCAAAGCACATCTAAGATGCTCAGAAAAAGCACAGTAAGGACAAGCCATATGCACACTATACCGAATGGCGCATTACATCACAACACATGCATGTTTGCATCACAAATACATGAATGGCACATTGCTTCTCAGTAATGCAGCAGAAAAACAGAGAAAAGAGGGCTGAGTGTCCTTAGTCTGTTGTGGGGTTAAAACGAACCGCCACATTGGCTACCTTGGGGGAAGAGGGAGAAGCCAAGGAGCAATGGGGGGGTGGGGTGTTGAATGCGGCCCTGGGCGCCGTCTGCCAGCGAGTGCTGTGCCGGGAGCCAGGAGCCCCCAGCCAGCTGCACGGTCTCACTGAGCTGCTCTCAGTTGCCAGCAGATGGGGCACCTCGCTGCTCACCTCTCGCTGTGCTGCTCTCAGCTTACTTCACAGGTGGATGGGTGCCGCACCTCTTGCCGAGCTACTCTCAGCTTACTTTGCTGGCGGACAAGGCGCCGCGCTGCTCACCTCTCACTGAGCTGCTCTCAGCTTACTTCACAGGCAGATGGGGTGCCGCTCACCTCTCGGTTCAGGGGGATGAAGGCGTCTGTTTTACATAGCGAAGCAGTCTTCAGGTCAGAGGAGAGCCCTCCCAGCACACTACTGGTGGGCGGGGGTATGGCTGGAGCTAATTAGAATATTCATAGATCTGCGTATACTTAAGTAGGTGGAAGATGTAAAAGCGCTTTCCAAGCAATTCTAAGGCATTGAAAGTTTTTTTGTGGGTGAAAAGCCACAATATACTATTTTGAGCAAAACATACTTGTTTTTGAGGTGGTTTTAGAGCCGCCGGAGTGCATCTTTAATATGAAACTTCCCTCTTTGATTTTTGTCTTGGAAATTTGCTTCTTTTTCCTCCTGAATTTGAGATTTGACAAGTTTTTCCATGCATTCATTCATTCATTAATCTTCTTCCGCTTAATCCTTTTCGGGTCGCGGGGGGGCTGGAGCCTATCCCAGCATCTTTTGGGCGAGAGGCAGGGTACACCCTGGACAGATCGCCAGTCCATCGCAGGGCCAACACAGAGAGACAGACAACCATTCGCTCTCACAGTCATACCTAAGGACAATTTAGAATCCCCAGTTCTGATGCCAATTAACCTAACTTGCATGTTTTTGGCATGTGGGAGGAAACCAGAGAAATCCCAGAGTAAACCCACGCAGACACGGGGAGAACATGCAAACTCCACACACATCACTGTTGGTCTTTCCATGCAAGTTTGTAAAAAATTTTCTCATATTTGTAACTTTTTTCCTCATTAGTTTACTTTTATCTTGTACATTTGTGACTATTTTTATTTAAATTTCCAGCTCTTGTGAATTTCCAGCTTTTTCAGTCTTCAATCAAAACAGCTCAGTAAACAAAACGTTATTGACAAAATGTGGTATATTTGCCGTTCAGGACACTTACAGTTGCATGTAAAAAAAAATTGGGTACCCCTTGACAGATACTATATTTTGTTGATTTTTTTGATTGAAAAGATGTTTAAAATCTCTGTAGGGTATTGAAAAAATAAAGCACCCTAAGTGTTCTTATGTCTCAGATTCATTTAAAAACGTTTTTACAGACTCTGCTCTGAATCAGCTCATTAAATGTCAACTGTTACTAGAAGTGCCAGTGGGTGCCAGTTTCAAAGATTTTAGATTCTCTGACTCTTCAAGCACTCAGCAACCATGTATTCCTCTAAGCAGCTGTTTCATCATCATCATCATCATAGCAGTCTATCGGGGGCGACAGTGACTGTTTCATTTAGGTCTGATCAGATTCCTCCATGCAGCTTTATCCTTTGCCTTCCGCTGTTCTGACTGACCACTTCATGAAACTGCTTGCAAAGTATTTGAGTACCACTAGCTTTTGCTGGACTAGCAGCACATTCTTGCAGATAGAGGTGTTGTCAGTGGCAAGGACAGGCCAAGACAAACTGACTCCAGTATCTGTTGCAGTGACTGACCAGATGATAGGTTTGTTTATCTCTGCTCTTTGTGTAGTGCATGTCACGATGCACCGTCTGGCAAAAGTCCACCACAGACCTTGTGACAGATGTGCTTATCTGCCAGGATGTCCAGTCTCACCCCGTGTAACTGGGAGTGGTCCACTACAGACCTGCGACAGATATTGTTTTTAGTTCTGCCAGGATGTCCAGTTTCACCCTCCACGCCCTCTGAAGGAAAAGTAACTTTCACATTACTTTTGAATGCATACATAAATCATCTTGCACACATAGCAAGATCAAGGACCCCTTGTTCTCATCAGAAAAAAGAAGAAAAAGAAAAGAAAACTGATGAGAAAAAAGTCTCAGTTTAAGACACTGAAAATGAAGGTTGTTGATGCTCCCAGTGCAGGGGGAGGGTACTAGAAGACAGCAAAGCATTTTAGCTTCCAGTTTCCACAGTGCAAAATATTATTACAAGATGGCTATTTGGGAAACTAGAGGTGAAGATGAAATCTGGAAGACCAAGAAAACTGTCGGTAACCTGGTTAGAATGGCAAATCATAAACCTCCATTTGACTGTTAAAAACCTGCAGGAAGATTTAGCAAACTCTGGAGTTGTGGTGGATCACTCCACTGTGTACCAGTACTTGCACAAAAAATACCCTCAAGGAAGAGTCAGTAGGAGAAAACCTTCCCTTCATCCTCATCATAAAATCCTGGTGTTTTGAAAACAAGTGCTGTAGACTGAAAACTCTCTTCAGCCACAGTTGGCAAAGTTATGTGTGAAGAAAAAAAGCATGTTAATGACGAGGGATTTTTCTACTCATAAAGCGTGGGTGCATAGCTCTATCATGCTTTGGGGTTGTGTTGCAGCAAGTGGCACAGGAAACTTTGCACGGGTAGAAGGACGAATAGACTCTGTTCAGTGTCAAATTTTCCTGTTTCTAGATGGTTTTTATAATATTTGTTTATTTATAAAAGGGACAGTGCATATTGATGAACATAAGATATGTAAATATGCAGCATACAAGGTTATAGCTGAAGCTAATTTCCATCTCATGCCCCCTGGTCAGCCAACGCCAGCCACGTAAAATGGATAAAACAATGCAACAACAATAAACAACACAACAATAATAAAGCAAACTAGAAAAGCACTAAGAGTGCATACCTCTACCAAGGCTCCTTCCGTCTCTCATGGATCACCTCCAAAATGTAATAGGTTTGTGTGTAGGCAGAGAGCCACTTTTGGTGAAAACTGCATCAAAGTCTGTCTATTAGTTTTGGAGTATTGTTGCTAACACACTGTGAGAAGTTAAGAGCCTTGGCAGAGGTATGCGTTCTCAGATCATCACCAAAATGCAATGGGTTCCTCTGTAGCCCAAGAACCACCTCTGGTGAAAATTTCATCCAAATCCATTCAGTGGTTTTGGAGTATTGTTGCTGACACTCTTTGAGAAAATAAGAGCCTTGGCGGAGGTGTGCATTCTCGAATCCTCGCCAAAATGTCGTGGGTTCCTCTCTAGCCCAATAACCACCTCTGGTGAAAATTTCATCCAAATCTATCCAGTAGTTTTTGTGTAATCCTGCTGCACAATTACAAACAAAGCCCTTGGTGGAGGTACACACTCTCAGATCATCACCAAAATATATTCATCTGTTCCCCATGCCACTACACACCTTTCCTGAATTTTTTTTTTTTTTTTTTTTTTTTTTTTTTTTTTTTTTACCAAAATCCATTCATAACTTTTTGAGTTGTGTTGCTAACAGACAAACCAACAGACCAACCAACGCCACTGAAAACATTACCTCCCCCTTGGTGGAGGTAATAACACAATACAATAATAATAACAATAGCAGTAAGACTGCACACTGATGGGAGAGAAACAAACGAATAAAGTTAAGATGAATATTGTTGATCTCAGACCAGTAAAAATGTACCACAATGACTAAGGTGTTACCCGGGATGGTTGTAAAGTGCTAAGTTGCATAAAGTAGTTTAGTAAAGTGCATTTGTAGAATTATATGATGCATGAATTTAAAGTGCTTAGTAAATTGCACATGGATCTATTGCATGTCTCGGCACATACAAACGTGTGTGTACTAATGATATTGCACCAGGTTTGCATATACATGGTTAAACCCATGTACACTGGGTTATTGAAGTTATGTAAATTAGCATACAAGCATATGTACACACAAACATGCCTAGGTCATATGACTGTCACAAATCTCTTCTGTTTTCAACAAATTGGTAATGCATAATTACTACACATGAGTCACTGGTGTTGGACATGTACACAGGCTTGAGATATGAGCCACTACTTCACTTCACTCTTAAAGGTGGCAAAGCTGGAGCTTTCCCTGACAGGAAGTCGCATGGTGTTCCATAAAGTACTGCCATGAAATGAAAAAAACATTTTGACAAGAAGAGGTTTTATGGAGGGGTATCACACAATCACCTCTTGAGGAAGCCCTAGTGGACAGACCATGAGGGCTGTTCACTCTATTTGATATATTCATTCGGGGGGGGGGGGGGGGGGTCATGTAGGATTTTATACATAATATACAGACGTGGACAAAATTGTTGGTACCCCTCTGTTAATGAAAGAAAAACCCACAATGGTCACAGAAGTAACTTGAATCTGACAAAAGTGGTAATAAATAAAAATTCTATGAAAATTAACCAATGAAAATCAGACAATGCTTTTGAATTGTGGTTCAACAGAATTATTTTAAAAAACAAACTCATGAAACAGGCCTGGACAAAAATGATGGTACCTTTAACTTAATATTTTGTTGCACAACCTTTTGAGGCAATCACTGCAATCAAACGATTTCCGTAACTGTCGATGAGACTTCTGCACCTCTCAGCAGGTATTTTGGCCCACTCCTCATGAGCAAACTGCTCCAGTTGTCTCAGGTTTGAAGGGTGCCTTCTCCAGACGGCATGTTTCAGCTCCTTCCACAGATGTTCAATAGGATTTAGATCAGGGCTCATAGAAGGCCACTTTAGAATAGTCCAATGTTTGGCTCTTAGTGATTCTTGGGTGTTTTTAGCTGTGTGTTTTGGGTCATTATCCTTTTGCAAGACCCATGACCTGTGACTGAGACCAAGCTGTCTGACACTGGGCAGCACATTTCTCTCTAGAATACCTTGATAGTCTTGAGATTTCATTGTACCCTGTACAGATTCAAGACACCCTGTGCCAGATGCAGCAAAGCAGCCCCAGAACATAACAGAACCTCCTCCATGTTTCACAGTAGGGACAGTGTTCTTTTCTTGGTATGCTTCATTTTTGCGTCTGTGAACATAGAGCTGATGTGCCTTGCCAAAAAGTTGCAGTTTTGTCTCGTCTGTCCATAGGACATTCTCCCAGAAGCTTTGTGGCTTGTCAACATGCAGTTTGGCAAATTCCAGTCTGGCTTTTTTATGATTTGTTTTCAACAGTGGTGTCCTCCTTGGTCGTCTCCAATGAAGTCCACTTTGGCTCAAACAACAACGGATGGTGCGATCTGACACTGATGTACCTTGACCTTGGAGTTCACCATGAATGTGTTTAGAGGTTGTTCTGGGCTCTTTTGTTACCATTCATATTATCCGTCTCCTCCTGCGGCCACGTCCAGGGAGGTTGGCTACAGTCCCATGGATCTTAAATTTCTGAATGATATGTGCAACTGTAGTCACAGGAACATCAAGCTGCTTGGAGATGGTCTTATAGCCTTTACCTTTAACATGCTTGTCAATAATTTTCTTTCTAATTTCCTGAGACAACTCTCTCCTTTGCTTCCTCTGGTCCATGTTTAGTGTGGTACACACCATGTCACCAAACAGCACAGTGACTACTTGTCACCCTTTAAATAGGCCGACTGACTGATTACAAGTTTGTAGACACCTGTGATGTTAATTAGAGGACACATCTTGGTTGAACATGTCCCTATGGTCACATTATTTTCAATCTTTTCTAGGGGTACCATCATTTTTGTCCAGGCCTGTTTCATGAGTTTGTTTTTTAAAATAATTCTGTTGAACCACAATTCAAAAGCATTGTCTGATTTTCACTGGTTAATTTTCATAGAATTTTTATTTATTACCACTTTTGTCAGATTCAAGTTATTTCTGTGACCATTGTGGGTTTTTCTTTCATTAACAGAGGGGTATCAACAATTTTGTCCACGTCTGTATGTTAATAATTATACATAATGTACACTACCGTTCAAAAGTTTGGGGTCACCCAGACAATTATTTTGTGTTTTCCATGAAAAGTCACACTTATTTACCACCATGAGTTGTAAAATGAATAGAAAATATAGTCAAGACATTGTGACAAGGTTAGAAGTAATGATTTGTATTTGAAATAATAATTTTTTCCTTCAAACTTTGCTTTCGTCAAAGAATCCTCCATTTGCAGCAATTACAGCATTGCAGACCTAACATGATTGCACAAGGGTTTTCTCATCATCCATTAGCCTTCTGATGCAATGAGCAAACACATTGTACCATTAGAACACTGGAGTGATAGTTGCTGGAAATGGGCCTCTATACACCTATGTAAATATTGCACCAAAAACCAGACATTTGCAGTTAGAATAGTCATTTACCACATTAGCAATGTATAGAGTGTATTTCTGATTAGTTTAAAGTTATCTTCATTGAAAAAAAGTGCTTTTCTTTCAAAAATAAGGAAATTTCTAAGTGACCCCAAACTTTTGAACGGTAGTGTATGTCAGATTGGATTTATAATGTCAGCACTATCTGGATTGTTACATTTGCCCCATATATATAGATTTGTCTTTAATTCCAGGTCAAAGTGGTGATTCTGGGCCAGGATCCCTATCATGGTCCTAACCAGGCCCATGGACTGTGCTTTAGTGTCAAAAGACCAGTGCCTCCTCCACCCAGGTTTGAAGCATTTTTCATATTGAGGGAACTATTTGAATATTTTTGTCTGTGATTCGATTGTTAATATCTATTGCTCAACATCCTGGTGTCATCTTAATAAAAATGTGGTATTGATCAGTGATAGTGATGGGGTGTGTAAAGGTGCGTTCAGACCAAATGGGAATGGGCAATTTTCACACTTTGCGATTACATTTTAACTCAATGTAAACATGCAAATAGACATGAATTCACCATCTGAGTGAGTTGCAGACAGGTGAAGTTGTCTTTGTTTCCTTTGCCTTTTCCTTTGTCACAATTTCCTGCTGTGGAAATTCCCAAAACACCGTCATGCTTAGGTTTACATTATCCGACAGGGTCTCACCTGAAAAAAAATTGTCCCTGCCTTCAAAATTTTACCTGGATGATGGGTTGTTTACATTGCTAGCCTGCTAGTCTTGTTAGCACGTCCGTGGCAGGAGCCTGTGGGTAAAAAAACTGATGCAGCTGCAGAGCTCCCGGTCCGTCTGTCTCCAGGTGAGTGTCAGTCACATTTTCAAAGTAGTTTACCCTCCAATGTTGATATTTTTACTTTGGTGACGGCAGAATCTCAAGGCCATTGCATGCTAGTGCTATCCCTTGGTTGCGAATGCGTGAGATTCGCATGTGCTCGTCTCTTTCCATTGACTTTGTATGTATTCACGCCACATGAAAAATTGGCTTCGCATTTGGTCTGAATGCACCTTAAGGATACTAAATCTATTACGAATCTATGATTTTTGTATTTTTAGAGCTCAGTGTCCACAGCATGCCTTTTTCATCATAAACTGCTGTTGATTCAGTTTTTTTTTTTTTTTACATAGTTGTGACATTGTTTATCCATTTTGTTCCTAGTTTGGAGAATATGTTTAAAGAGCTAGTTTCTGATATTGAAGGCTTTCAGCACCCTGGACATGGAGATCTGACTGGATGGACCAAACAAGGTAGGGATTGTGGTTTACATCCAGTTAACATGACAATAGATATGTCTGACATTAGTGAAACCTTCAGTCCTCTCCACCTGTGGCCTCAATTGCCAGGCGTGCTGTTGCTCAACGCCGTATTGACAGTCCGAGCGCACCAAGCAAACTCCCACAAAGACAAGGGTTGGGAGACCTTCACGGACACTGTGGTGCATTGGCTCAGCAACAACCTTGAGGGGCTTGTCTTTATGCTGTGGGGATCGTATGCTCAAAAGAAAGGAGCTGCTATAAACAGGGTGAGCTGCAAACCAATACTGTTCCTCTGCAAAAGGAAATTAGATTAACTTTATTGTCCCACTAGGGGAAATTTGTCTTGGGCTTATCATCCATGCTGCAACCACACAATCCACACATACACAGTGGATGTAGTACATAAGATCCTTAATAAAAAATATAAATGAAGTAAAACACAGTAAATAATGCAAATAACAAAATGTAATCATTAAAATCTTAAAACCAAAATACATGCATAAAAAATATATAACATCAGTTATTAAGGGCAGGAAGTACTGTATACAGTATGTGTCCCTAGCCTGTCTATTTAAGTTTAAAAGTTTTACTGACGTTGGATATGTTGAACCTGCACTTGGGGACTGTATCTCCTCCCTGGGGACAGCAGCTCATATTCATTGTTTAGTACATAGCTCATGTCACTGATTATTTTTTGGGCTTGTCTACAGGCTGCCTTCTCGTATATGGTCTGCATGGATACATACTCTTTAATGCCAGTGATTTTTCCATGCAGTATGAGTTAGGAAATGATTTATGTAGCGCCCCTGGTGATCTCCTACAGTGGACATAAAAAGTCTACACACCCCTATTCAAATGCCAGGTTTTTGTGATGTAAAAAAATGAGAACAAGATAAATCATTCAAAACTTTTTCCACCATTAATGTGACCTATAACCTGTACAACCCAATTGAAAAATAAACTGAAATCTTTTAAGGGGAAAAATAAAAAAAACTTACAATAACCTGTTTGCACAAATATGTACACCCTCTTATAACTGGGGATGTGGCTGTGTTAAGAGTTAACCAATCCCATTCAAACTTATGTTAAATGGGAGTCAGCGCACACCTTCCACCATTTAAAGTGCCTCTGATTAACCCCAAATAAAGTTTAGCTGTTCTAGTAGGCCCCTGATGGATCGTCACCTTATCGTGGTGGGGGGTTTCCATGCCCTAGTGATCCTAGGAGCTATGTTGTCCAGGGCAATTTGCCTCTGGTAGGGTCACCTAAGACAAACTGGTCCTGGGTGAAGGGCCAGACTAAGAACGATCCAACAGACTCCCATGATGAATGCTAGAACAAGGATTCAGTGTACCCCGCCCGGTATGGGGTTATCGGGGCCCCACCCTGGAGCCAGGCCTGGGGGAGGGGCTCAGTGGCTAGCGTCTTGTGGCCAGGTAACTCCGGGAAGGAGTTACAGTGGGGGGAAAAAAGTATTTAGTCAGCCACCAATTGTGCAAGTTCTCCCACTTAAAAGATGAGAGAGGTCTCCAATTTTCATCATAGGTATACCTCAACTGTGGTGACCACAGGATCTCATCTCTGTTGTTTGCAGATGATGTTGTCCTGTTGGCTTCATCCAGCAATGTCCTACAGCTCTTGCTGGGACGGTTTGCCGCTGAGTGTGAAGCGGCTGGGATGAGAATCAGCACCTCCAAGTCCGAGTCCATGGTCCTCAGCCGGAAAAAGGTGGATTGTCCTCTCCGGGTTGGGGACAGGCTCCTGCCCCAAGTGGAGGAGTTTAAGTATCTTGGGGTCTTGTTCACGAGTGAGGGGAAAATGGAGCGAGAGATCGACAGACGGATTGGAGCAGCATCTGCAGTGATGCGGACGTTGTACTGGTCTGTTGTGGTGAAGAGGGAGCTTAGTTCTAAGGCAAAGCTGTCGATTTACCAGTCAATCTACGTTCCTACTCTCACCTATGGTCATGAGCTTTGGGTAATGACCGAAAGAACGAGATCGCGGATGCAAGCGGCTGAAATGAGCTTTCTCCGTAGGATTGCTGGACTCACCCTCAGAGATAGGGTGAGGAGCTCAGTCATCCGGGAGAGGCTCAGAGTAGAACCGCTGCTCCTCCACATTGAAAGGAGTCAGTTGAGGTGGTATGGGCATCTGATTAGGATGCCTCCTGGACGCCTCCCACTTGAGGTGTTTCAGGTACGTCCCACTGGGAGGAGACCCCGGGGCAGACCCAGGACTCGGTGGAGAGACTATGTCTCCCAGCTGGTCTGGGAACGCCTTGGTATCCCCTCTGAAGAGCTGGAGCAGGTGGCTGGGGAGAGGGAAGTCTGGGCTTCTCTGCTTGAACTGCTGCCTCCGCGACCCGGACCTCCGGAAAAGCGGTAGAAGATGGATGGATGGATGGTATACCTCAACTATGAGAGACAAAATGAGAAAAAAAAAATCCAGAAAATCACATTGAAGGATTTTTAATAAATTAATTGGTAAATTCCTCAGTAAAATAAGTATTTGGTCAATAACAAAAGTTCATCTCAATACTTTGTTATATACCCTTTGTTGGCAATGTCAGAGGTCAAACGTTTTCTGTAAGTCTTCACAAGGTTTTCACACACTGTTGCTGGTATTTTGGCCCATTCCTCCATGCAGATCTCCTCTAGAGCAATGATGTTTTGGGGCTGTCGTTGGGCAACAAGGACTTTCAACTCCCTCCAAAGATTTTCTATGGGGTTGAGATCTGGAGACTGGCTAGGCCACTCCAGGACCTTGAAATGCTTCTTACGAAGCCACTTCTTCGTTGCCCGGGCAGTGTGTTTGGGATCATTGTCATGCTGAAAGACCAGCCATGTTTCATCTTCAATGCCCTTGCTGATGGAAGGAGGTTTTCACTCAAAATCTCATGATACATGGCCCCATTCATTCTTTCCTTTACACTGATCAGTCGTCCTGGTCCCTTTGCAGAAAAACAGCCCCAAAGCATAATGTTTTCACCCCCATGCTTCACAGTAGGTATGGTGTTCTTTCTCCTCCAAACACGACAAGTTGAGGTTTTACCAAAAAGTTCTAATTTGGTTTCATCTGACCATATGGCTTTCTCCCAATCCTCTTCTGGATCATCCAAATACTCTCTAGCAAACTTCAGATGGGCCTGGACATGTACTGGCTTAAGCAGGGGGACACGTCTGGCACTGCAGGATTTGAGTCCCTGGCGGCGTAGTGTGTTACTGATGCAGCCTTTGTTACTTTGGTCCCAGCTCTCTGCAGGTCATTCACTAGGTCCCCCCATGTGGTTCTGGGATTTTTGCTCACCGTTCTCGTGATCATTTTGACCTCATGGGGTGAGATCTTGCGTGGAGCCCCAGATCAAGGGAAATTATCAGTGGTCTTGTATGTCTTCCATTTTCTAATAATTGCTCCCACAGTTGATTTCTCCACACCAAGCTGCTTACCTATTGCAGATTCAGTCTTCCCATCCTGGTGCAGGTCTACAGTTTTGTTTCTGGTGTCCTTTGACAGCTCTTTGGTCTTGACCATAGAGGAGTTTGGAGTCTGACTGTTTGAGGTTGTTGACAGGTGTCTTTTATACTGATAACGAGTTCAAACAGGTGCCATTAATACAGGTAACGAGTGGAGGACAGAGGAGCTTCTTAAAGAAGAAGTTACAGGTCTGTGAGAGCCAGAAATCTTGCTTGTTTGTAGGTGGCCAAATACTTATTTTACCAAGGAATTTACCAATTAATTCATTAAAAATCCTTCAATGTGATTTTCTGGATTTTTTTTTCTCATTTTGTCTCTCATAGTTGAGGTATACCTATGATGAAAATTGGAGACCTCTCTCATCTTTTAAGTGGGAGAACTTGCACAATTGGTGGCTGACTAAATACTTTTTTTCCCCACTGTAGGTGTCGAGAGGCGACGAGCAGGGGTGGGTTTTCTCGTATCCCCCCCCCCCCCCCCCCCATCTTGCTGCCTCTATATTGGAGTTTTCCCCGGTAGACAAAAGGGTTGTTACCCTGTCCCTTCGGGTTGGGAAACGGGTCCTAACCATCATTTGTGCCGGTGCACCAAATGATGGTTCAGAGCACCCACCCTTTTTGGAGTCTCTGACTGGGTGCTGGAGAGTGCTTTTCTTGGAGACTCCATTGTCCTACTGGGGGACTTCAATGCGCGCATGGGTAATGACAGTGAAACCTGGAGGGCGGTGATTGGGAGAAATGGCCTGTCCGATCTGAACCTGAGTGGTGTTCAGTTATTGAACTTATACTTATTTGATACAAGCTATTCGGTCTCTGTACGACCGTTGTGAAAGTTTGGTTCATATTGCCAACACTCGGTCGGACTCATTCCCAGTGAGAGTTGGGACTCCGCCAGGGCTGCCCTTTGTCACCGATCCTGTTCATAATTTTTATGAACAGAATTTCTAGGCGCAGCCAGGGAGCGGAGGGTGTCATGCTTGGTGACCACAGGATCTCATCTCTGTTGTTTGCAGATGATGTTGTCCTGCTGGCTTCATCCAGCAAAGACCTACAGGTCTTACTGGGAGGATTTGCCGCTGAGTGTGAAGCAGCTGGGATGAGAATCAGTACCTCCAAGTCCGAGTCCATGATCCTCAGCCGTAAAAAGGTGGATTGTTCTCTCCGGGTTGGGGACAAGCTCCTGCCCCAAGTGGAGGAATTTAAGTATTTTGGGGTCTTATTCACGAGTGAGGGGAGAATGGAGCGAGAGATTGACAGACGGATCAGAGCAGCATCTGCAGTGATGCAGACGTTGTACCGGTCTGTTGTGGTGAAGAGGGAGCTAAGCTCTAAGGCAAAGCTGTGGATTTGCCAGTCAGTCTACGTTCCTACCCTCACCTATGGTCATGAGCTTTGGGTAATGGCCGAAAGAACAAGATCGCGGCTACAAGCAGCTGAAATGAACTTTCTTCATAGGATTGCTGGACTCACCCTCAGAGATAGGGTGAGGAGCTCAGTCATCCGGGAGAGGCTCAGAGTAGAACCGCTGCTCCTCCACATTGAAAGGAGCCAGTTGAGGTGGTTTGAGCATCTATTCAAGATGCCTCCTGGACGCCTCCCACTTGAGGTGTTTCGGGCACGTCCCTCTGGCAGGACACCCCGGGCCAGACCCAGGACTCGGTGGAGAGACTATGTCTCCCAGCTGGTCTGGGAACGCCTTGGTATCCTCTCTGAAGAGCTGGAGCAGGTGGCTGGGGAGAGGGAAGTCTGGGCTTCTCTGCATGAGCTGCTGCCTCCGCAACCTGGACCTCCGGAAAAGCAATAGGAGATGGATGGATAGATGGATGTTCTAGTAGGCTTTCCCTGACATTTTTGTAGTCACATCTTACAGCACAAGCCATGGTCCGCAGAGAGCTTCCAAAGTATCGGAGAGATCTCATTGTTCAAAGGTATCAGTCAGGAGAAGGATACAAAAGAATTTTCAAGGCATTAAATATACCGTGGAACACAGTGAAGACAGTCATCATCAAGTGGAGAAAATATGGTACAACAGTGACATTACCAAGAACTGGATGTCCCTCCAAAATTGTTGAAAAGATGAGAAGAAAACTGGTCAGGGAGGCTGCCAAGAGGCCAACAGCAACACTGAAGGAGCTATAGGAATTTCTGGCTAGTACTGGCTGTTTAGTGTATGTGACAACAATCTCCTTTCTAGGGTGGCAAGACGGAAGCCTTATCTTGCAAAGAAAAACATCCAAGCCCAGCTATCTTTTACAAAAACACATTTGAAATCTCCCAAACGTGTGTGTGAAAATATGTTATGGTCCAGTGAAACCAAGGTTGAACTTTTTGGCCATAATTCCAAAAGGTACTGTATATTTGGCACAAATACAACACTGCTCATCACCAAAAGAACACCATACCTACAGTGAAGCATGGTGGTGGCAGCATCATGTTTGGGGCTATATTTCTTCAGCTGGAACTGGGGCCTTAGTCAAGGTGAAGGGAATTATGAACAGTTCCAAATACCAGTCAGTGTTGGCACAAAACCTTCAGGCTTCTGCTAGAAAGATGAAGAGGAACTTCATCTTTCAGCAGGACAATGACCCAAAGCAGACATCCAAATCAACAAAAGAATGGCTTCACCAGAAGAAGATTAAGGTTTTGGAATGGCCCGGCCAGAGTCCAGACCTGAATCCGATCAAATATCTGTGGTGTGATCTGAGTAGGGCTGTACATAGGAGATGCCCTTGCAATTTGACAGATTTTGAGCGTTTTTGCAAAGAAGAGTGGGCAAATATTGCCACATCAAGATGTGCCACGCTGATGGGCTCCTACCCAAAAAGACTGAGTGCTGTAATAAAAGCCAAAGGTGCTGCAACAAAGTATTAGTTTAAGGGTGTGCATATTTATGCAAACAAATTATTTTAAGTTTTTTTTTTATTTTTCCCCTTAAAAGATTTCAGTTTGTTTTTCAATTGGGTTGTACAGGTTATAGGTCACATTAATGGTGGAAAAAGTTTTGAAATAATTTATCCTGATCTTGGCTGGACCAGCTTACCACAGTCCTTCCCAGGGAGCCAAGCCCAGCCTGCCCGATTAACGGGAGTCTCGGCTGCTGCTTCACCCGTGTGCCACCGTGATCCTTTGCGGCACCGCAGGTTCAACATGGCGCCCCTTCTGGTGCATGGCTATCTAAAAATTAAAAGTTATTAATAATACCACCATGATTGTGGAGTGGAATAGCCAGATCATTTGCATGTCATTAGCAGACACATATGCACGCTTTGACTAAACGAGGACTGTGACAGAAACCGCCCAAATAAGGAAACAAGTCATTTTTTATTTACTGACAAATGGGCAACATTGATGCAACACTTGCAGCCAAACGTGACATTCTGCTGTGTATAATAATGTTCAGTGTTTTATATTTTAGCAATATTGCAAGTACAAAAGATGACACAAATAAGTCTTGACAAATAAACAAGGGTTTTTAAACAGTCACTGATATTGGATGTCCCATTCATTTTCACTAATTTTGTAACTGATATTCACACAGTCGAATAAAACTTAGTGTTCAGTCCCTTTTATATTTGTTAAAGTCTAACGTGTGATTGTTTACATATAGGCTATACCTCTTTGTATTCCACTTTCAAGCACAGCCTACATTTGGGCCTGTAAAGCCTAATTGGGTTACCTGCTTTCAGACAAGAATACTTGCTTTCTACTGAAAATATGTGAACAACAAAATTTACATTCTCTTTTCATGAAGAGTAAATTTGCAATCAATAAAATAAATAAATGAACAAAAAAGTAAAGGTATATTCCAAACTTCCCACTGGGCTACATTTAAATAAATGTGTGTTTTCTTTCATTTTTTTCCTTCTCTCTCTGTTCATAGAAACGCCACCACATCCTGCAGGCTGTGCATCCATCTCCCCTGTCTGCTCATCGGGGATTTTTTGGGTGCAAGCATTTCTCAAAGGCAAATGAACTACTTGAGAAATCTGGGATGTCTCCCATTGACTGGAAAGCACTTTAAATTTTTCCACCTTTGGCACTTACGTTGACAAGCTCCAGACCAAAACACATGCATAAGCTTCGTAACTTCTATTTCAGCAATAGATTAGTGTTTTTTTATTATTAGTGAAAAGAGTTCATATTGGCTGTCTGTTCTGTCCATATTAAGCCTTTTCCCTTGCAGCGTCATTTCTGCTTGACATGTTGTGTGTTGTAGATAAGTTTGTGTATATTTTTGGCCTTTTAAGTTTGTACATTAAAGTTACTATTTTTCACTTTTTTTTAAATTGGGTACATCAGGTTTGTTCCAAAAGCAAGGAATGTTGTAATTTTAGAAATTATGTAAAATGTAATCTAAAGTTATAGTTACATCTGTGTTTGTGCTTAAAGTCAGAATTTCAGTGTTTCATGTTTCAGTGTACCATAGTGAGACCCTGATTTTTTTTTATTTTTATTTTTATTTTTTTTTAACCAGTCCCAGCCCCCCACCCCAAAATAGGCCTTTACTGCCTATGTTTACACATGTTTACAACAGATATTTCCACAATTAAAATAATTAAAGGAGACACCGGTAGTATCATTTATGGTAGTAAAGCATAAAAATAACCATGAGGTTATGTATGGAAATACCTGGGTGAAGGATGAGGCAAGATGGACTTGGCGAACACAGCTTTATTGATGTAACTGTAATGGCGGTTACACGGCAGGCACCTGGTGAAGGGCACCAGTCAAAGAGACCACAACATGGTTGCCCCTGCCTTATATAGGGCAGTGTGGTGATGTGACGGGAAGTGCACGTCAGCACACTGCACTTCACAATCAAGTGCCATTTATTATATGTCACATTTCCTCCCCCCCTTAGAAAAGTCCAAAACCACACACACAACTGACCCCCCACCCCCCAAATTTAGGACCCGAATCACACACTAACATAACAAAAACTAATGTATTAAATTGGCCTAACACACTCACTCAAAGCAACCTAGAATCGGGCTGGCGGGTGGACTGCCACACAGCCCACATGGCATGGTGGATTATTCTGTCACCAATATCTAAAGAAGAGTCCTTTATTAAACTAAAATTACTTGCCGTGCTCCTAAACTAAAATACAAACGCCAAATAACCCCACACCATAACATGTATGCATAAAACACCAGAACTATAGACAACTTTATTTTACAGCACAGTCACTTGGGTGGGAGAGGTAGAACTGGCATGGGGGGGGGGCAGGGTAGCCCCTCAGCAAGCACACCCCTGGAAGCAGCAAACCCTTGGGACGATGGCTGATCTTCTGGACAGTGGAGCCCGACTCCTTCACCACCAACACCGACTCCCATCCAGCCTCGTTGAACGAAGCCTGTTCCCAAACACACTGAAGCTGATTGGCGTGCCTCAATGAGCCATTGGACAACCAGAAGTATGCTGCGCCCGACTTTGCCACTATGCGCAGACATCCTCGATGTTTTGCTGGCTGTCGTTTAGCCCATCTTTGCCGTGGATGTTCTTCACCCCGAACCCGGGCCAAGTCCAAAACCCTCAGCGGGGCCCGACTCGGCCTGACATGGTGCTGCTGAGCATGTGGTAACTCCATGCTCGTCGGTCTGGCCCCGACCTCTTTTAAAACCATCGTAGTGGTCACCATTGTAGCTGCAGACCCTCCACCCCCCTACGGCCAAGCTCCGGAGGCATCTGGGGCTAGCACATTGGTGTCACTCGCCGACACAGGTGCCTCGCCGTCACGCTCGGTACCCCCACTACCATGTCCTGAGCGCCGGCACTGAGACCCTCCTGCGCCGAAACTGAGTGAAACTGGTCCTGCTTGACCACTGTGGTGTTCGTTAGCGCTTCGTCCCACACAACATTCTCTTTGACCACCGGAACCGGAGGGTTACAGTGGCCACAACCGAACCATTTTTTCCTGGCATTGTCTTTTATGGCGAACCCCAGTCCATAAAACAAATCACACCCCATGATGTCATTGCCTCGCACCGTCACATGGAATGTGAAGTCAACCATCTTCGTAGACTTGTACCGGACCGTTAACTCCAAAGTCCCAACCGTGCACAGCCTGCCACCCCCATAACCATACAACGGTGCCAGTTTTTTTTTTTTCCCACAATATTTTTATTGAACCTTTTTTTTTTTTTACAAACATAACACAAACAATCAAACACTAACACTAAAGTAATTAAAAAAAATGTACTAAAAACACCAACAACCACTAACAAAGGCAAGTCTTCAACAATGCTCCTCTGTTTAGTCTAGGCAATCCATTACACAAGTATACATATTATACATTCACCAGTTTGGAATTTACAAGGTCCACACACATCATTCACCTTCTTCTTCAAAAGTTATGTTTAATTTCTTTACATAATCAATGAAAGGTCTCCATATATTCTCAAACACATTTTCCTTTGATTTCAGTATGTATGTTATTCTTTCTAGTGGAAGGTTTGTTAACATCTGTCTGAACCACTGAGTCACATCTGGTCTATTAGTCTTTTTCCACAATAGTGCAATACATTTTTTGGCATTAAGCAAACTGAGGTCTATGAATGCTCTTTCACTCTTATTAAAGTTATGCTTTTCTGGATACAGACCCAACAAAAACAATTTAGGATTCGATATGATTTGTTTTGAAATTATTTTTTCAATTGTTACCCTCACCTCTTCCCAAAACATTCTAACTTTTCTACATTCCCATAAACAATGAAATAGGGTTCCTTTACTTTCCATACATTTTGTGCACGTATCTGGTATGTTTTTGTTATATCTATTTAACTCCACCGGTGTAACATACATCCGCATTAACCATTTAAAATGTATCAATTTAAGACGTACATTTATTGATTTGGTTTGAGCTTCTGCACAAGCCAATTCCCATTGTTCCTCTGAAATTTCAGTTTGCAGGTCTTCTTTCCAATAATTCAATCTTTTCTGTGAGTTTTCACTTGAGGATAATGTCAATGAGTTATAAAACTCTGAAATAATACCCTTTCTCTTACTATCTTTCGTCAAGATTTTTTCCAAGGATGAATAAGTAGGTCGAGTGAGAGCATTATTTTGATTTGATCGAATAAATTTCCTAAGCTGAAGATATTTTAAAAAATGTGTTCTATTAAGATTAAATTTGATCCTCAGTTCTTCAAAAGACATTATGTTATCTGAACATGACAAATATAAGTCTTGAATCTTTTGAATCCCTTTTAAATTCCATACTTCAAATACAGCATCCTCTCTCCCTGGTGTAAAATATTGATTACCCCATATTGGGCTAAATTGTGACAGTAAGTGTGGTTCTTTTAAATATTTTTTGGTTTCACACCATATTTTGATCATATGCTTTACAAATGGATTTTTAACTTGTTTCTGTATTTTTTTGCCGAGTCTTGAGTATATGAATATGGGAAGAGGTAAAGGTAAATTGTATGATTCCATTTCAGTCCAGTGAGGAAGATCATTTGATGAAAAATAATATGTCATAAACCTCAGTTGTGCTGACCAGTAATACAACATAAAGTTTGGACATTTCAGACCTCCACGATCAAATGGTAAATATAGTAAGGACAGACGTGATCTAGCCTTCCTATTGTTCCATATAAATTCCACTAACTTTTTTTTAATTCTTGAGAATAGATCTGAAGGTGGTGGTAAAGGAATGTATTGAAATAAATAAAGTATTCTGGGTAAGATATTACTTTTAAGTATATTAATTCTCCCAATCATCAACATTGGTAGTGACATCCATCTCTGAAGTAACTCATTAATATCTGTCATTAAGGCTTCATAGTTGGCATTGGCGACTGATTCTAGCTTAGGCACAATTTGAATTCCTAAATATTTAAACTGATTTACAACTTTGAATTGATTTACCTCAGGAGCTGGGTGATTTCTCTGGGTCTCATTTAGCATTAATATTGAAGATTTAGTTTTATTTATTTTATATCCTGATATTTCCCCAAAATTCTTTATTAAATTCAACAAGGTCGGAATTGATTTTTTAAGATTCGACATAAACAAAATTATGTCATCGGCATACAGGGAGATTTTATGTTCTGTTGGTCCTACTTTAATTCCATATATTTGTGGATGTAAACGTACTGCCATCGCTAAGGGTTCAATTGCCATAGTAAACAGTAAAGGTGAAAGTGGACAACCTTGTCGACATCCTTTATTGATATTTATTGATTTTGAGATATTGCTGTTTGTTAGGATTTCTGCTGTAGCATTATTGTATATTATCTGAACCCATTTTATGAAATTATTTCCAAGTCCAAACCTTTGTAGGACTTCAAAAAGAAAGGGCCATTCGACTGTATCAAAGGCCTTTTCGGCGTCCAATGATAGGAGAGCTGTATCCGGTGCTTCTTTATTAAAATAAATAAATGTCTTCTTACATTATGGAAGCCTTGTCTTCCCTTTATAAAGCCATTCTGATCTCGGTTAATAATATTTGGTAATACTTCTTGTAGTCGTCTTGCTAAAATTTTACAGATTATCTTAAGGTCAGCATTTAATAGGCTTATTGGTCTCATATTTTCACATTTATTAGAGGGTTTACCTGGTTTTGGCAACAGTATAATTAAGGCATTATTCATGTATAGTGGTAAATTACTATTTTGAAATGCTTCTAAAACCATTTCCAAAAATGGTTTTATTAATTTATTCTTAAATTTTTTATAGAGGTCAACTGGAAGACCATCTGGTCCTGCACTTTTTCCTGATTTCATATTATCAATGGCTAGCCCAACTTCTTCTTGACTAATTTTAGACTCCAGTATCTCCCTGTTTTCATTTGGAATACACGGTATAGATAATCCACCCAAAAACTCATTTAGTTTTGTTAAGTCAGTTTCATTTTTTTGTATCAAATAGTTTTTCATAATAATCTCTAAAGGCACTGTTAATTTCTAAAGGATCTACAACTGCCTGTCCGTTACTTATAATACTGGTAATTGGTGTTTTAAATTCTAATTGTTTAATCTGCCATGCCAATAATTTTCCTGATTTTTCACCTTGTTCATAAAAAGATTGCTTCAATCTTAGAAGACTCGAGGCAGCTCTATTCGCTGATTTTTTGTCATATTCAGCTCTCAGAATCAGTAATTCGTTCTCTAACTTTGGGTCACTTCCTGCATACACTTTTTCTTGGAGAATTTTTATTTTATGTTCCAATTGGACTCTCTCCTCTCGAGTCTTCTTAGATTTTGAACCTGTATAACTAATAATATGCCCCCTAATAAAAGCTTTGAAAGCCTCCCACTTTATACATGCTGATGTTTGTGTAGTATTGATATCAAAGTACTCATCTGTTTTTCTATGTACTTAACAAATTCCTCATCCTGAAGCCATTCATGCTGAAATTGCCACCTACCTGGTTCCTTTGTCAATTTCTTATCTGCATATATTAAACAGCAGGGTGAATGATCAGATATCACGATGTTATCATAGAAACAGTTTTGATTCTTGGACCTTAATTCTGTGGAGATCAAAAAATAGTCAATATGTGAGAATGTCTTGTAGGTATTAGAATAACAAGAGTAGGCTTTAACTTGTGGTTTCATTTCTCTCCATATATCTAGCAATCTCAATTCTTTCATAAAATGATTAATGATAATCCTGCATCCATTGTGCGTACAGTCCAGTCCTGTTGATCTATCTAAACTGGGATTCAATTGAAGCGGCATGATAAAATAATGCGGCGTTGTTGAAGCTTTTAAGTAGAGTTTATTAAATCATACCGCCGTCGCGAACTCCGCTCCCGGCGCCATGGAGCGAGCCCAGCGGCTCTCCAGAGGGACACAAAGTGCGTGTGTCCAGCAGCAGTTGAAGAGTGAGAGAATGAGAGAGGGTTTGAGTTACAGAGTTGCAGCATATATACCCAACTACAACAATACATCAAAGAGCATTCCCCCAGCAGTTGGTATGATCAAAGAGATAACAGAACAGGCATGAGACATTTGCATTTGAGAGACATATTGATCTCGGTCCCTAGGTCACAGTAAGGACAGGACGCATGAACACAATGCATGAAAGGCAACATTAACATCACAGAAGTGAGCCAGAAGAAGCGGGGCTGCCTGTAGACATTAATACACATTTCACTGTTCTGTTAATTGCTCTAGCCGAGCGCTGTGTCTGTCCAGTCTGTTTGTGGGGGTTTACACCAAACCGCCACACGCTCCCTCCCAGAGGGCTCGGCAGGAGGCCGAGGTCTCGATAATTCAGCTTGGGCAGCGAGCAGGAGAAGCTCTCTGCAGGGGGAGGGAGGAGGGGGGTAGTACGTGCCGGACGGGGACGGTGAAATCGTCCAAGCCGCGCAAAAATTGCTTGCTGGTCCGCGACGTTGAGGGGCTGTCCAGTTGAACGTGTGGAGGTCCGCAAGAAGAAAAATTAGTCTCGGACTCCTCCCGTGGCCATGAAGAAAAGCAGGAGCGGCTGTAAGAAAAAAAAAAAAAAAAGACAAAAGCAGAGGGACTGGCGTGTTGACTTTAGGTTCAGGCGTAACCCTAAAGCCTCGGGAACCGCAGACAGCTGAATTCCCCTTGTGTGCCGTGGCTAAGACCATAAAATCCAGTGAGCAAGCTGCGGGCCTCAGGTGTACGAGCAAGCCTGAAGGGCCAGTGTGCAGCAGAAGGAAGGCGGTCAGTGTAGCCGTATGTATGTGTCCCGTGCGTGGTGCGCCGTCCTCGTAACTCCCCGGTGCGTGCGCCGGGGTTCCGTGATGGGTGGGCCAGCTGGAGAGGAGAACCAGGGTCAGAAAACTTGGTGGAGATCGGCGCAGTCGGTGCCGATAAATCATCTATGATGAGCTGTGGCTACAGATTAGTCGTGGTGCGTTGGAGCGTTGAGGGGAGATAGACGATCTTTGTTCCTCAGGCTCGGGTAGATGAGTAGGATCGCTGAGAGGGAGGAGTAGCGGTGAGAGGGAGAAAACGTTCTGTGTCCCTCGGCCGGTCCAGCGTGGACGTCCCGATCTCAGGCGAGGGTCGCGCCATGACGTTTTCTGCAGTTTTCCTGGTCGTGGGTGATGTCCGGAGAGCAGCTCGCCTGTGTTGGCTCCGCGTTGAGGTCTCCCTGAAGCAGAAGGGAGGGCGGATCGTTTGCGTCAGGCTGCTGTGTTTGCTGGCAGCGTGTTTTTTTTCAGCGTCGAGTCGCCAGCGTGGCCGTCCAGACCAGAAGGCTGCGTTGCACAAAGCGTGTGCATTCTTGGGGTCACCAGTGAAGCGGATGATAAAAAATTTAAGCGAATGCTGTAGGTTTTAAGTAGAGTTTATTAAATCATACCGCCGTTGCGAGCTCCGCTCCTGGCGCCATGCATGCGCGCCGGGAGCGAGCCCAGCGGCTCTCCAGAGGGACACAAAGTGCGTGTGTCCAGCAGCAGTTGAAGAGTGAGAGATTGAGAGAGGGTTTGAGTTACAGAGTTGCAGCATATATACCCAACTACAACAATACATCAAAGAGCATTCCCCCAGCAGTTGGTATGATCAAAGAGATAACAGAACAGGCATGAGACATTTGCATTTGAGAGACATATTGATCTCGGTCCCTAGGTCACAGTAAGGACAGGACGCATGAACACAATGCATGAAAGGCAACATTAACATCACAGAAGTGAGCCAGAAGAAGCGGGGCTGCCTGTAGACATTAATACACATTTCACTGTTCTGTTAATTGCTCTAGCCGAGTGCTGTGTCTGTCCAGTCTGTTTGTGGGGGTTTACACCAAACCGCCACACAATGTACAATTAAAATCCCCTGCTATTTTATGTTGCCCTGTAAGTGATGATAAAATAAGAAATAAATTAGCAAAGAAGTTTTGATCATCTATATTGGGACCGTATAAGTTCACCAAATTTATATTTTCTAATAACAAAGATCCTTGGATGATTAGATATCTTCCTAATTTGTTTCCAATTACATTTTTCACTTGAAATGGGACTGATTTATGTATGAGAGTCATAACTCCCCTGGCTCGGGATGAAAATGATGAGGTGAACACATTTCCCTGCCATCTTCTCCTAATTCTTTTTACATCCTCCTCTATTGGATGAGTTTCTTGTAAAAACACAATTTTTGAACCTATGTCTTTTATTTTATTCATAACTTGTTTAAGTTTTTTAAAATTTTGTAGATCTCTGCAATTTCATGAAGTTAAATTAAGATTAACGCTTTGGTCTATGATCAATAGAGAGTTTGGGATTACCTCGCAATATAAATGTGCTCATACAGAGAAGCAAAAACATGAGTGGTTGAACATTCATCCTACAAACTACACACAAACAAATTCCCCCTTCCCACATTCGTGGTAATCCCCCCAAAATCAAAAAAAAAATTCCCGTCTCCCGCTATAGCCATTGACTGCTCCACACCCGCAAGGATCAGTCAAAACCACTCTTTCTTTCTCCTCTCAATCACCCTGACTACTGCTTTTAATGACATAACATTAACTCTCTTCTGTAGTTTTCCAACTTAACTCCAAAATTTTATAGCAACTTTGTACATCATAGGTTTTTTTTTGTTTTTGTTTTTTTAATATAATACAATCTATATTTTGTAAACTTGCTATTTGCTTCAGATCAGTCAGATGCCTGTGCAAATGCTTAAATATTCTACCTTATATCTTGTTCATGCTTCATGCTTAGCTCCCACCAGTCTCCACTTGGATCTGCTTGATAAACACCTGCGCCTCCTCAGGGGTCTTGAAGGTGTGGGTTGTCCCTTTATATGTGACCAGCAGTCTTGCCGGATGAATCATTCCATGACGAATCCCGAGGTTGCGCAGCTCTCTACGGGCGGGGTCAAACTGTTTCCTTAATTGTTGGATTCCTGTGGCCAAATCTGGGTAAAACCGCACCTGTTGATCCTGGTATTTAATTTCTCCTTTAGCTCGCGCCGCGTTGGAGATCGTCATCTTGTCTCTGTAGCTGAGGAACTTCATAATCAGCGTCCTCGGTGGTGCCTTATTATCTCTCAGTGGGCCGATTCGGTGGGCGCTCTCTAAAACGACTGATGACTGCAGCTCCGCGTTGTTCAGCGCTTCTGGAATCTACTTTTCCAAAAAGGAACATGGGTCCCGTCCCTCTGTTCCCTCCGGAAGGCCCACCAGCCTCAGATTGTTCCGTCTCGACCGGGATTCTAAGTCCAGGGCACTATCTTCCAGACGTTTATTTTTTAATTCCAATGTGCGCACCTTTAATTGTAGGCTGGTGACGTCATCCTCAGCGCTGGAAATTCGGAGCTCCACCTGCGACACTCGTTCCATACAGTCGCTTATTTCCTTTCTTATTCCTTCTATCGCTGCTATAATCCCATCAAATTTAGCGGAAAAGTCTGCTCTCATTGAGCTAATGGCAGCGAGCACCGCACCTGTGCCTTCGCCAGCAGTCACCGCTCCGCCGCTAGCTTGCTCCTCCATAGTCTCTGGATTTTCTGCTTCGTCACGAGCGTGGAAGTCTGTTAGTTTGGACTGTTTCGACGATTCAGCTTTTCCTCCACCCAATTTCCCAGCCTTAGGCTTTACCGGCATATCCGCGCCCAAACGCTGGGATAGGTTTTGTTCCAGTGGAGAGAGTTATTTGCCGACTTTTTATTTTTAGGAGCAGAGCAGAGTGAACCACGTCTTCCTACGTGGCCGCCATAACCAGAAGTCCCCAACGGTGCCAGGTTACTTCTAATCCTGTAGTGGGGGAAAATCTTCCTCACCGTGGCCCAGTTTAGCAACGACCCCTCTGCCCCCGTGTCGAGCAGCAGTGGCATCTCCACGCCGTCCAGTTCCACTGTGCAGTACATGTACCCGTTTGTGCTGGGGGACACTGTATGGATGGTCATTGGGGGCGGGCGGAGTGATTTCTTCTGTGGGCTCTCTGGTTCAGATACACAGCACGCTCTACTATAATGGTTCAAGTATCCACATCTGCTACAATATTTTCCCCTAGCTGGGTAGTCCTTTGCTTTATTTCGGTGCGTTGCAGACCCACAACCCTTGCACAGGGGTTTTCCCGGGGCAGACCTTCAGCTGGCAGCATTGGTTTCCATAACGTCGTTATCCAAGCTATCCTCGCTTTCCGAGTCCGCAACATTTGCCGCCTTGGCTGGCTCCAGCGGCCGCTGTGACTGGCACCAGGTTAGCTCTGAAGCTAACTTGTCTATGGCCTCCAGCTGGAGTGCTAGTTCGACAGCGCTGGCTAATGTTAAGTCATTGGGCACCGTGAGTAGCCTAGCCTGCAATGCGGCACACGTGTGCTCCGCAAGCTGGTCACGTACCATTATATCTTCCAATGGCCCAAAGCAACACTCGCTAGCTAGCTGCCTCAAGTCAGTGACAAACTGGTGAATAGGCTCACCTACCTGCTGATGTCGCTGCCAAAAACGAATCCTCTGAACAGTCATGCTATCTGTGGTGTGGAAATGGTTGGTTAGCAGCTCCACAACATCCTCAAAGGAATCCAAAACTCCCAAGTATGCACAGGACTCGCTGGCCCTCAATACCCAGGTTATGGATGAGAAGAGCATGCGCCCTTAGCTTGTTGAGCTTACCGAGGTCCAGCATGGTGATGTAGGTCTGGAAGGCCTCGAACCACATGGGCCAAGGCACTGGCGGTTCCCCCGGAAGCTCGAGAAAGGGACAAAGTGGTGTGATACATGCCTCCATGAGTTAATCCTCGATCACCAAATATTATGTATGGAAATACCTGGGTGAAGGATGAGGCAAGATGGACTTGGCAAACACAGCTTTATTGACGTAACTGTAATGGCGGTTACACGGCAGGCACTTGGCAAAGGGCACCGGTCAAAGAGACCACAGCATGGTCGCTCCTGCCTTATATAGGGCAGTGCGGTGACATGACGGGAAGTGCACATCGCCACACTGCACTTCACAATAAAGTGCCATTTATTATATATCACAGAGGTGTCATTGGAGATTAAACATTTAAACTGAAAAACTGGGTTCTTTAACAACGGTACAGCCTGGCTATTCCTATTTGAAAAGTTCACAGCTTTTCAGACACAAAGTTTGAAAAGTTCAAAACTGTCTCAGAATGGGTTTTGTGTTGGCTGAACAACTTCTAGTACCTTAGCCAATTGTGTTCAACTCCCTACTTTGCCAGATAAGAGATGGGAAATCTTAAGCTAGGGGAAAAAACATGGCATGCTGCAGTCACAGAGATGAGGTAGACATTGGTGTCATTTTAACATGACCTAAAATCATTGCAATGTACACAGTATATTAACAGGACAACTTACTGTGTAGGAGTCCTTGTTGCTTCCCAATGTGTGCTACATGTCCCTGTACTGCATCTTTTCTTCCCACTTGTTCACAGTTGTGAACCCCTTGCTTTACTATCAGTGTCTTCCCATAATATTTCAACAGCATCCGTGCTAAGCTAGCAGCTTCAACAGCAACATCCTTTGGTTTAGCCTCACTGATAAATTACGGGTTGGGAGTCAGAAGCACTGGTCAGTGTGGCGGCAGCATGCGTATAGTAATCATGTTGTTTTCAGTATTGGAGTATTTCCCTTCTCCATGTGCAAATGTATTTTCTCTTGAGACATGAGAAAGACAATCTTTTTGTGTTCTGACAAAAAACAAACATCTAAACCAGCTCAAAGCATTTTGCAACAGATTATGGCAAGCTGTTTTAACATTAAAACACTTTCCGATCTACAATAAACTTTTAGATTATAATTGCCTTCCTCCTAGTCAAAATTGAATTCTTACTGCTTACAATTGTAAATACAGATATCCATAATAACATTCATGCTAAAAAAAAATTATATTTAAAGATATCTAAAATGCAGATTGTACTGGTCAATACTAACTTCATGATGTCTGAAAAGCTTTAAAAAGTTTGTGGTGTGGGACACATATGTATCACTTTAAGCTTCACATCTCAGAGTAGAACAAAGAACTGGGCCTCCTTGGAGATAACAGGAGGATGTGAAAATTTAGTCTTTGGTATGCAAGAGACGGCCTTGGGGGATTTCCTGGTCTGCCAGAGACTATGAGGAGGATGTTATAGGATTTAAGGAAAGATGCATTGTTTCTCGTGATTAAATGCAATGTGACTGTGAGCTTTGAAGGTCCTGGATATATAAAGGACGGATGTCTGTGTTTTTCCTCTTTCTGCTTTGCTGATGTTGGAAGATGTGAATAAACCTGACTCGTGAGATAAACTCTGCCTCGTCATTTTCACATTTCCACACTGGTGACCCTAAGACGTATCATGGATGAAAGAAATTTCCCCGGGCCAGCCGAGTCAGGAGCTCCCAGCCAAGCATACGCCGCTACGGTCCAGCTATCGGACTTTTGGCAGGACAACCCGCGCTCCTGGTTCCACTTGGTCAAAGCACAGTTCGCCCTCCGGGGGATAACGGTAGATGACACGAAGTTCTACCATGTGACTGCAAAGCTCGACAACCGCACGGCTCGGCATGTGGAGAGCCTATTGGAGTGGCCACCGGCCAACGACAAATACGGCGGGTTGAAGGCTGCACTTATCCAGCGCTTCACTCTCTCAGTCGAGGAGAGAGCGGAGAGGCTCCTGGCTCTGAATGACTTGGGAGATGGCACGCCCATTGACCTGATGGAGAACATGCTGAGGTTGAGGGGCTCAGACGACGACGACTTCATCTTCACCCACATTTTCCTCAGGACCCTACCGTCGGCCACGAGAGCGACCCTGGCCAGTTCGCCGTTGTTGGCCCAGCGGGACTTCCGCGCGCTGGCCCAGGAGGCGCACCGGATTCTCAACGCCAGCAAACAGCGTGTGGCCACTGCGGCAGCGACGGACTTCGGCGCGACGGCCGGAGATGGCGGGGGGCCAGAGACGGCGGTAGCAGAACCACCGACGACGGCGGCGGCGGGGGCCAAGGATTGCGGAGGAGACACCCTCTGTTTCTACCATCGCCGCTTTGCAGAGAAGGCACGTAAATGTATTCCACCGTGCCAGTTCAAGCGCTTGGGAAACACCAAGACCGGGGGTCGGTAGCAGCTGCGGCCCTCGGGGAGGAGAACAAGCTGCTCTACTTGAAGGATGTGAGCTCGGGGAGGCATTTCCTCATAGACACAGGCTCCCAGTTGAGTTTCATCACACCTTCCTCCGCTGACCGGCTGGCGGTTTCCAGAGGTCCCGGGGTGTCAGCAGCGAACGGCTCGGAGATTAAGACCTTTGGTGAGAGGACTCTGCTTCTGTCCCTACATGGCCGTACATTTGAGTGGACTTTTGTCATAGCTGCAGTGAATTTCAATATGTTGGGGGCTGATTTTCTGTGCTCACATGGTTTGTTGGTTGATCTTGCTAACAGGCGCCTGGTTAATGCACTTTCTTTTTATTCTATTCCCTGTACAGCCCGAGTGGCCCCGCCAACAGTACAAGCCAACGTCACGGCTGCAAGCGGTAAGTTCCACACACTGCTCACTCAGTTCCCAGCACTCACGGTTCCCACATTTTCGGCAGCCGTCGCTAAACATGGGGTGGAACATTTTATTACTACCACCAGACCACCCGTTTTTGCAAAAGCTCGGCGCTTGGATTCAGCTAAACTGACCATAGCGCGCGAGGAGTTCGCCAACCTGGAAAGGTTGGGCATCATCAGGCGTTCGAACAGCCCATGGGCTTCCCCGCTTCACATGGTCCCGAAAGCTGACGGCTCGTGGTGACCTTGCGGAGATTTCCGCAGGTTGAACAATGCTACAGCGCACGACCGCTACCCAATCCCGCATATCCAAGATTTTTCCGTTCATTTGGCGGGGGCGCGCGTTTTTTCTAAGATAGACTTGTTCCGCGGTTACCACCAAGTCCCAGTGCACGCTGAGGACATACCCAAAACAGCGGTAATAACTCCATTCGGTCTATTCGAGTTTTTGCGCATGCCATTTGGGCTTAAAGGCGCTGCGCAGACGTTCCAACGCATGATGGACACGGTGTTGCGCGATCTTCCCTTCGTATTCGTCTACCTGGATGACATCTTAGTAGCCAGTGCGTCCGAAGACGAACACGAAAACCACCTCACGGTAGTTTTCCGGAGGTTAGGAGAGCACGGTTTAATAATCAACCCAGCGAAGTGTCAGTTCGGGGTGACGCAGATTGATTTTTTGGGGCATCGCGTCTCTCCAGAAGAAGCGGTTCCGCTGCCTGACAAAGTGCGCGCGGTCGCAAATTTTCCCCAGCCACAAATGGCCAAGGCGTTACAGGAGTTTTTGGGAATGGTGAATTTTTATAACCGTTTCCTCCCCCGTGCAGCGCAGCTCATGCAACCATTGTATGCCACACTCAAAAAACAAAAACCCACAAATAAGATCGAATGGTCTCCGGAGCGAGAGCGAGCATTCTCGGAGGTCAAAACAGCCCTGGCAAACGCTGCGTTGTTAGCACATCCAGACCCAACGGCCCGCATACCGCTCACTACTGACGCGTCAGATGTGGCCATGGGGCGGTCGTGGAGCACATGTAGCCGGGGCTTGGCAGCCGCTCGCCTTTTTCAGCAGGACTTTGCGCGATAGTGAATGAAAATACAGCGCATTCGACAGGGAGTTGTTAGCTCTCCACTTGGCCATTCGCCACTTCCAGTTCTGGCTGGAGGGACGCCGTTTCACCGCGTTCGTTGACCACAAGCTGCTGACATTTGCGATGGCCAAGGTTTCAGAACCGTGGTTGGGCCGGCAGCAAAGACAGCTGGCTGCCATCTCAGAGTTTACTACCGATATTCAGCACGTGGCAGGTTAACTGAATGTAGTGGCAGACTGTCTCTCGCGCGCCGTGGCGGCCCCAATCCGCGTAGGGATAGATTATGCAGCCATGGCCGCAGATCAGGTTAGCGACGCGGACGTGCGCGCACTCCAGTCTGGACCAACAGGGTTAAGGCTGGAGAACAGGGTGCTGCAAGATGGTATGCCCCCCCTAATCTGCGATGTCTCCACTGGGCGACCGCGTCCTGTGGTACCGGCCGCGTGGCACCGCCGCGTTTTTGACTCGATTCATTCTCTGGCGCACCCGGGAGTGCGCGCGTCGGTCAAAATGGTAGGAGAGAAATTTGTATGGCCGAGCCTGCGCAAACAAGTTAAGGAGTGGGCAGCAGCCTGCATGGCTTGTCAACGAGCCAAGATACACAGACACACGAGAGCTCCCTTGGAGCCGTTTCACCTCCCGGCTAAGAGGTTCGATCATGTTCACGTGGACCTCATAGGCCCCCTCCCGCCGTCACAGGGGTGCACACACCTTCTGACAATGGTGGACCGCACCACGCGCTGGCCGGAAGTGGTCCCACTGGCGTCAACCACAGCCGAGGAGGTGGCGCGCGCGTTTTTAACAGCATGGGTAGTGCGCTTTGGAGTCCCGTCGGACATTACGTCCGACAGAGGTCCTCAATTTGTTTCCGAACTTTGGTCAGCAATGGCCCGCAGCCTGGGGGAAACGATCCACCGCACAACTGCGTACAATCCGCAGGCTAATGGGTTATGCAAACGTTTTCATAGGTCATTGAAAGCGGCTCTCAGAGCGTCGCTGACGGATGCAAATTGGGTAGACGGGCTACCGTGGGTTTTATTGGGGTTGCGTTCTGCACCTAAAGAGGACTTAGAAGCCTCCCCGGCTGAGCTAGTTTTTGCGCAGCCACTTCGGCTGCCCGGGGAGTTTCTCCCAGATAATCCTGCGCCAGATAGCTCCCCATCTCAGCGGTTGCAGCGTGGCACAGAATCGGGCACGCTGCCTGGCCCCGTTCACCACAGTTTTCCGCGCGTTTTTGTGCCTAAGGCTTGGAAAAACTCGGAGTTTGTTTTTGTCAGACACGATGCCCATCGCCCACCGCTGCGACCACCTTATGATGGACCATTTAGAGTGCTGGAAACAGGGGACAAGCATTTTTTGCTAGATTTGGGGGGCAGGAAGGAAAAGATTGGCATTAACAGGCTCAAACCCGCCTTTGTGGTGGCGGACGAGGATGTGCTGTTGGCGAGGGCTCCTCGGCGCGGCAGACCCCCTCGGGGACATTCCCCAGAACACCCACAGGGAGTGACAAACAGTTCTCACCCCCAGACAGCAGCTCCCCAGCAGGATGGCGCCGCAGAAGTGGCGAAGCCCGCTTACAGCAGATACGGGAGGAGACTGAGGCCCAAGCAGCACGTGGGTTAATGTGTAATGATTTTATCATGACATGCAGACTGTTATTCTGTTGTTCCATCTTAGATGTTTGGGGGGGGGGGGTCATGTGGGACACATATGTATCACTTTAAGCTTCACATCTCAGAGTAGAACAAAGAACTGGGCCTCCTTGGAGATAACAGGAGGATGTGAAAATTTAGTCTTTGGTATGCAAGAGATGGCCTTGGGGGATTTCAATTCAATTCAATTCAACTTTATTTATATAGCGCCATTTCACAACAACAGTCATCTCATAGCACTATCAACTGTAGGGGGAACCCCCACAGTTGCAGAAAGACCCCAGCAATCAGGCGATCCCCTGTGAGCAAGCACTTGGCGATGGTGGAGAGGAAAAACTCCCTTTTAACAGGAAGAAACCTCCAGCAGAACCAGGCTCAGGGAGGGGCAGTCATCTGCTGTGACTGGCTGGGGGGTGAGGGGATAGAGAAGAAGAAAAGAACAGACATGTAGAGAGCAAACAGCACGATGGGGACTCAATCTATGGGAGAGAACAAACAAATGTTAATGACCAGCAAAAAAAATATTTCATTGAGAGTGAGAAAAGGAGTGAGGCCCAGTGCATTACTGGAGGTCCCCCGGCTGACTAAACCTATTAGCAGCATAACTAAGGGAGGGTTCAGAAACACATGATCCCTCCCTAATTGTAGGCTATATCAAAAAGGTAGGTTTTAGCCCTATTCTTAAAAACAGAGATCGAGTCTGACTCCCGAATCCAGATTGGCAGCTGATTCCACAGGAGAGGAGCTTGATAACTGAAGGCTCTGCCTCCCATTGTGCTTTTGGAGATTCTAGGTATTACAAGTAATCCTGCATTTTGGGAGCATAGTGCTCTGTTAGGATAATACGTATCAGATCTTTTAAATAAAAAGGAACCTGATTGTTTAGAGCTTTGTAAGTAAGAAGAAGGATTTTAAACTTAATTCTAAACTCTATGGGAAGCCAATGAAGGGAGGCCAGAACCGGAGAGATATGATCTCTCTTTCTAGTACCTGTTAAAACTCTTGCTGCAGCATTTTGGATCAGCTGAAGACTTTTTAAAGATGTTTTAGGACAGCCTGACAATAAAGAATTACAATAATCTAATCTCGAGCTAACAAAAGCGTGGATCAGTTTCTCAGCATCACTCTGAGACAAGATGCTCCTAATCTTGGCAATATTACGCAAATGATAGAAGGCAGTCTTAGAAACAAATTTAATATGTGAATTGAAGGACAAATCCTGATCAAAAATAACTCCAAGGTTCCTCACAGAGCTATTAAGAGAAAGAGTAACTACATCCAAACTGAAAGTTTGATTTGGAAAGGAATTTCTAAGGTTTTTTGGACCAACAAGAATGACTTCAGTCTTATCTGAATTTAATAGCAGGAAATTACAAGTCATCCAAGCTTTGATTTCCTTAAGACAGGCTTCTAACTTGGCTAATTGATTACTATCATCTGGCTTCATTGACAGGTATAATTGTGTGTCATCAGCATAACAATGAAAATGTATACAGTGCTTTCTAATAATGTTTCCTGGTCTGCCAGAGACTATGAGGAGGATGTTATAGGATTTAAGGAAAGATGCATTGTTACTCGTGATTAAATGCAATGTGACTGTGAGCTTTGAAGGTCCTGGATATATAAAGGACGAATGTCTGTGTTTTTCCTCTTTCTGCTTTGCTGATGTTGGAAGATGTGAATAAACCTGACTCGTGAGATAAACTCTGCCTCGTCATTTTCACATTTCCACAGTGGCCATTTTAACATTTAATAGCTAGGCTGGACATGTATTGTAGATATCAATAATTCAGTTTTTCCGAGTAAAAATGAACATTTCAGATATCCACAATGAAATTCTTCCTCTGTATAATGATCATTTCAGATATCTATGACATCATTCTTCCTAGAAGAAATGACATTACTTTTCTTCATTCATGTGTATTGGATTTTTACTTCCAGATCAGAATCAGAATCAGAATCAGCTTTACTGGCCAAGTATGCACAACACACACACACAAGGAATTTGACTTTGGCTAAAAAACTTGCTCTCGTTGTTCAGGTGGATATCTACAATTACATTCTTCCTATCTAGAATGAACATTGTGGATATCTGAAATGTAATTTTTTTTTTACCAGGAAAAAATGAATTGATATCTACAGTACATATCCAGGCTAGCTATTAAATGTTAAAAACGGCTTGCCATAGCAGATGGAATTTTTTTTTCTTATTTAGACGTACATCGGTGGCGTCACCAGTGACGTAATGACGCTGACAGGAAGCCCATTAGAGTAGCGGCTGTTGTGCTCATGTTGAGTTAGTAGAGAAGTAGAGATGCCTGTTCAAAGTCAGCTAGTACGGGACGCGTCCGTTTATCTTAGGTTACTACAACAGTATCTGATTCTCCTGAAGAAATATCCGATCTTGACAAAATCTGTAACCAGGTAAGTTATACAAGAAAAAAAAGTGTTTTAAAACACTTTTCTTCAGTCTTTAAAGTCGGAAGCAGTTGTTTCCGACTTTAAAGACTGAAAACAGTGTTGGCTTTTCATCATTTGTTTGCTTGTTACCTGCTCTGCTCATCTTTAAAAGGCCAACACTTAGGTTTGATTGATCACAGCATGTCCATTTATCGCAACATCATGTTTAAGCCAATGAGAATCGGTCTGCAGAACAACACCCCTAGTGAAAGTGCGATAAAGTTGGCAAGGACTCTGACTCATCGGATCAATAACTCCTGAACAAAACGTTGTTAAAACACAAACCACACCAATTTAATACATTGGCAAAGTGGACAACGAGCTACAACCTAATTTTCGTTAAAAAGAGCCGTCCTCTGAGCTCCAGCAATTACAATGGGGAAACGAATGCGCAGGGACCGTCTGCAAATTGCAGCTCCGAAAACCCCCCAAAACAACTTAAATATTGTCATGATCATAGGGTGTGACATCACCAAAATCAATTCATACATCAGTTGTCTCGTTTTGGTCGGATTAAAATGCTTAGTTTGCATACATTTTATTTTTCATAGCTTTGAGAAATATTTAGTGGTGTTGGATGATTAAAATTTCTAATTGTGATTAATTGTTTGGAAAGTTGAGTTAATCGTGATTAATAACGCGTTAATTGTGTGTTCTTCCATTCAGGTACAGTGTACCTTAAGTTGGTAATTTTTCAAGTTTCTCATACATACAAACATGGGAGTGGACAAATGTGCTTGCTTTCTTCACCTGCAGGTTTATTGAAGCTCTCAACATATCCAAAATGACAAAACTATCCAGAATATTCTCCAAAAAATCCTCAAAAGTACTACCACATGTGCAAAAAAACAACAGAATGCCAGGGCTCAGTAACATCACTGCAACACAACTACACTTGCATAGCCAACATCTACCAGTTGACCACAAATCAATGGACCTTGTGTGTCACAACAGACACAAATTTTCTTTTAATAGAAAAATTGTAAACATAAACAAGCAACGATCTCGCCCATGACATCACCGACCATGCAGCAAAACAGGGTGTGGCAGTGAGTAGACATTATGAACACAGCTTGAGAATTTTAGGCTGCTTCTCACCTACCGACAGTTGGACCCAAAGCTATGAAGATGAAACGGGTGGAGTGTCTGTCCTCAGCTGCTGGCAGCCGCTACATCCATAGCACGTAGCTGTTTACTGCTAGCTGGCTTCAAAAAAAATAACCAACATCCAGGCAAAGTTTTGGAGGAGGATGTGACAGTTATCCAGGTGAGAGCTCCCAACAAATAACGTTGTAAACTTAAACATAGCAGCGTTTTGGGGATTTCCATGGCAGTGATCCAGTTTGTTTGACTTCACAATGTCTGCATGGTGTGCACAGTGTCTGTCACTACTCAGAGCGGCTTCTGTAGTTCCGTACGGAGTGCAGTTCAGGCCAAAAAAGTACTGTTCGTGCTTTCTGCCGTTAACTGTGGTTAACCGCGATCACAAAATTTGTTGCTGTTAACGGGGGCGAAGCGTTTACGGGCGATTAACGCCAACACCACTAATTTATTTAAAAAAATATCCAGTAACTTGAAAAATACAAAGTGTAGCTTCACCAAAATCACCTCACATATAATCCGTCTTCTGGTCAGACTACAACACAGTTTGGATTATACAAATGTTTTTCATAGCTTTTGGGAATATTTATTAGGACTGAAATTCAGTGTCATCAAGATTAGTGCCGCCCAGCCACTAGGGGTCTCCTGTTAGTAATACACTTGGTTGGACCAAAAAAAATAAAATAATAAAAAACTGGGAAATATTTATTAGAAATGATAGTAAATAACTTCTAAATTATTGAGTGCAGCTTCACCAAAATCATCTCACACCATCCATAATCTGCTAGTCAGACTACATCACTTTGGTTGAAAAAATACATTCATATTTTTGGGGAATATTAATTATTACTAAAATTCAGTAACACCATCCATCATCTACTGCTCAGACTGCTCAACTTAGTTTGGGTAAAAAAACATCTTTTCCTATTTTTAGGAAATATTTATTTGAAATAGAATTCAATAACTTCTCTGGCATTACATGCAGCTTAACCAACATCACCTCACACGCCATCCATCATCTGCTGGTTAGACTGCATCACTTAGTTTGAAGTAATAACTTTGTTCATATTCCATCCATCCATCCATCTTCTACCGCTTTTCCGGTCCGGGTCGTGGAGGCAGCAGTTCAAGCAGAGAAGCCCAGACTTCCCTCTCCCCAGTCACCTGCTCCAGCTCTTCAAAGAGGATACCCAGACATTCCCAGGCCAGCTGGGAGACATAGTCTCTCCAGCGAATCCTGGGTCTGCCCCAGGGTCTCCTCCCAATGGGACATGCCCAAAACACCTCAAGTGGGAGGCGTCCAGGAGGCATCCTGATCAGATGCCCAAACCACCTCAACTGATTCCTTTCAGTGTGGAGGAGCAGCGGTTCTACTCTGAGCCTCTCCCAGATGACAGAGCTCCTCACCCCATCTCTGACGGTGAGTCCAGCAATCCTATGAAGAAAGCTCATTTCAGCTGCTTGTATCCACGATCTCATTCTTTCGGTCATTACCCAAAGCTCATGACCATAGGTGAGGGTAGGAACGTAGATTGACCAGTAAATCGACAGCTTTGCCTTCATGCTTAGCTTCCTCTTCACCACAACAGACCGGTACAACGTTGGCATCACTGCAAATGCTGCTCCGATCCATCTGTCAATCTCTCGCTCATTCTCCCCTCACTTGTGAATAAGACCCCAACCTTGCTTGTCCCCAACCTGGAGAGGACAATCCACCTTTTTCTGGCTGAGGACTATGGACTTTGACTTGCTGATTCGTATCCCAGCCGCTTCACACTGAGCAGCAAACCATCCCAGTAAGACCTGTAGGTCATTGCTGGATGAAGCCAGCAGGACAACATCCTCTACAAACAACAGAGATGAGATCCTGTGGTCACCAGTCATGACACCCTCTGTTCCCTGGCTGTGCCTAGAAATCCTGTCCTTAAAAATTATGAACAGGATTGGTGACAAAGGGCAGCCCTGGCGGAGTCCAACTCTCACTGGAAATGAGTCCGACCAAGTGTTGGCAATACGAACCAAACTTTCACAACGGTCGTATAGAGACCAGATGGCTTGTAACAAGAAGCCCAATTCCCATACTCCCGAAGCACCCCCCACAAAAAACCACGAGAGATGTAGTCAAATGCCTTCTCCAAGTCCACAAAACAAATATAAACTGGTTGGGCAAACTCCCATGAACCCTCGAGGATTCTCGAGAGGGTAAAGAGCTGGTCCAATGTGCCACAGCCAGGACGAAAACTACATTGCTCCTCCTGAATCCGAGGTTTGACCAATGGCCGGACTCTCCTTTCCAGTACCTTGGCATAGACCTTCCCAGGGAGGCTGAGGAGTGTGATCCCTCTAAAGTTGGAGCACACCCTCCGGTCCCCTTTCTTGAAGAGAGGAACCACCACCCTGGTTTGCCATGCCAAAGGCACTGTCCCGGACCTCCACGCAATGCTGCAGAGGTGCGTCAACCATGACAACCCTACAACATCAGGGCCTTGAGGTACTTGGGGCAAATCTCGTCCATCTCCAGAGCCCGGCCACCAAGGAGCTTTTTAACCACCTTGGCAACCTCAGCCCCTGTGATGGACGAGTTGTCCCCCTCATCCACAAGCCCTGCTTTCTCTGTGGAAGGCATGTCAGTGGGATTGAGGAGATCCTCGAAGTATTCCTTCCACCGCCCAACAATATCCCCAGTTGAAGTCAGCAGTGCCCCATCTGCACCATACACAGTGTGGACAGGGAACTACTTCCCCCTCCTGAGCCGCCGGACAGTTTGCCAGAATCTCTTCGAGGCCGACTGAAAGTCTTGTTCCATGGCCTCACCAAACTCCTCCCATACCCGAGTTTTTGCTCCAGCAACCGCCCAAGCTGCGCTCCGCTTGGCCTGCTAGTACACCTCAGCTACTTCAGGAGTCCCACAAGCCAACCAAGCTCGATAGGACTCCTTCAGCTTAATGGCCCCCCTCACCACTGGTGTCCACCACTTGGTTCGGGGGTTGCCACCACGAGATGCACCGACAACCTTGGGGCCACAACTCTAGACAGCCGCTTCAACAGTGGAGATGGAGAATATGGCCCATTCAGACTCCATGTCTCCAGACTCCCTCGGAATGTGGTTGAAGGTTTTCTGGAGGTGGGAGTTGAAGACCTCCCAGACAGAGGCCTCAGCCAGACGTTCCCAGCACACCCTCACTATACGTTTGGGTCTACCAGGTCTGAATGGCATCCTCCCCTGCCATCGGCTCCAACTCACCACCAGGTGGTGATCAGTTGACAGCTCTGCACCTCTCTTTACCCGAGTGTCCAAGACATACAGTGGTGTGAAAGTGTTTGCCCCCTTCCTGATTTCTCTTTTTTTTGTATGTTTGTCACACTTTAATGTTTCAGATCATCAAACAAATTTAAATATTAGACAAAGATAGCACAAGTAAGCACAAAATGCAGTTTTTAAATGAACGTGTTTATTATTAAGGGTTAAAAAAAATCCAAACCTACGTGGCCCTGTGTGGAAAAAGTGATTGCGCCCCCCCACACCACCATTTAAACATAAATTAACTGTGGTTTACCACATCTTTGGAAAGTTGAGTTCAATTTCTTTAGCCACACCCAGGCCTGATTACTGCCACACCTGTTCTCAATCAAGAAATCGCTTAAATAGGACCTGCCTGACAAAGTGAAGTAGACCAAAAGATCCTCAAAAGCTAAACATCATGCTGTGATCCAAAGAAATTCAGGAACAAATAAGAAACAAAGTAATTGAGATCTATCAGTGTGGAAAAGGTTATAAAGCCCTTTCTAAAGCTTTGGGACTCCAGCGAACCACAGTGAGAGCCATTATCCACAAATGGTGAAAACTTGGAACTGTGGTGAGCCTTCCCAAGAGTTTCCGGCCGACCAAAATTACCCCAAGAGCGCAGCAATGACTCATCCAAGAGATCACAAAAGACCCCACAACAACATCCAAAGAACTGCAGGCCTCACTTGCCTCAGTTAAGGTCAGTGTTCATGACTCCACCATAAGAAAGAGACTGGGCAAAATGGCCTGCATGGCAGAGTTCCAAGACAAAAACCACTACTGAGCAAGAAGAACACAAAGGCTTGTCTCAGTTTTGCCAGAAAACATCTTGATGATTCCCAAGACCTTTGGGGAAAATACTCTGTGGACTGACGAGACAAAAGTTGAACTTTGTGGTAAGTGTGTGTCCCATTACATCCAGCATAAAAGTAACAGCATTTCAGAAAAGGAACATCATACCAACAGTAAAATGTGGTGGTAGTGTGATGGTCTGGGGCTGTTTTGCTGCTTCAGGACTTGGAAGACTTGCTGTGGTAAATGGAACCATGAATTCTGCTGTCTGCCAAAAAATCCTGAAGTAGAATGTCCGGTCATCTGTTTGTGACCTCAACCTGAAGCGCACTTGGGTTCTGCAGTAGGACAATGATCCAAAACATACCAGTAAGTTCACCTCTGAATGGCTTAAGAAAAACAAAATGAAGACTTTGGAGTGGCCTAGTCAAAGTCCTGAAATGAATCCGATTGAGATGCTGTGGCATGACCTTAAAAAGGTGGTTCATGCTCAAAAACCCTCCAATGTGGCTGAATTACAACAATTCTGCAAAGATGAGTGGGCCAAAATTCCTCCACAGCGCTGTAAGACTCATTGGGCTGCACGGTGGCGCAGTGGTTTAGCACTGTGGCAGCACAGTTTACCCTCGGCCAGGGGATCGTGGGGATCATGAGATCGTGGGTTCGATTCCAGCCCCCGACCAACAGTGAGCTGTGTGGAGTTTGCATGTTCTCCCCGTGTTGCGCGGGTTTACTCCGGGATTTCTCCGGTTTCCTCCCGCATACCAAAAACATGTAGGTTTAGGGCGCTTGCGCACGCAGCGACCAGCAGCTGGTGGCTTGTCACCAGCCTGCAAACCAAATCTACCTATGGGTACAAATAAGTAACAAAAAAAAAAAAAAAAAAAAAAAAAAAAAAAAATTGTCAGTTATCGCAAATGCTTGATTGCAGTTGTTGCTGCTAAGGGTGGCCCAACCAGTTATTAGGTTTAGGAGGCAATTCACTTTTTCACACAGGGCCATGTAGGTTTGGATTTTTTTTCCCCTTCATAATAAACACCTTCATTTAAAAATTGCATATTGTGTTGACTTGTGTTATCTTTCAGGTTCAGGTTACTTTATTTGTACCTGTAGGTACATTTGTTTTGCAGTCAGGTGACATCCATATTTACAAACCACAGTTACATTCAACATGACTAACTTATCTTTGTCTAATATTTAAATTTGTTTGATGATCCGAAACATTTAAGTGTGACAAACGTACAAAAAAGAGAAATCAGGAAGGGGGCAAACACTTTTTCACACCACTGTACGGTTGCAGGTCTGATGACACAATAACAAAATCAATCATCGACCTGCGATCTAGGGTGTCCTGGTGCACATATGGACACCCTTATACTTGAACATGGTGTTCGTTATGGACAAACTGTGATTAGCACAGAAGTCCAATAACTGAACACCACTCGAGTTCAGATCGGGCAGGCCGAAAAAAACCCATCTTTTCTTATTTTTAGGAAATATTTATTTGAAACAGAATTCAGTAACTTCCGTGGCATTATGTGCAGCTTAACCAAAATCACCTCACACACCATCCATCATCTGCTGGTTAGACTACATCACTTAGTTTGAAGTAATAACTTTGTTCATATTTTTACGGGAAAAAAGCTGGGAAAATATAAACTAGATTACTGAGGGGGTGTTTAATAACTCTCGAGTAGAGCAACTGGATAGACTAAATATGTCAACAACCTGGCAGCAACTGACTGAGCTGGATAGAATTTAAAAGGGATGTGAAGCACAACCCCAACACACCTGCATTCTCTCTTGAGTACTTTACCCAGGGCCCACAAAAAGCCTGGAATGAAGATGTCTTTCTGTGTTGCATTCTTTTAATTTCTAATTAAAGATGCCATAATAACTGTAATTATATAAATTCACCCTGGCTCAATGAAGTGTTTGAGAGACTGAATTTTGCATTAACAGTAATGATGGATTTTGTCTGAGGCTCCTATCACTCCTTTAAAAATTTGCAAAATAGTTTAGTCCTCACACCTGCACCCGGTTGTTTGAACTGCAGGACCAGTCACACAGCAACCTGCAGCATATTCCTGCTGCATGTCTGCTTCCTCAGCCAAGTTACTGCATCGTTACCCTAAACCTTGCCTTTTATATTTATTGCTTTGTGAAAGTACATACAGTAGTTGATTTATTTTTTAACAAGGGGGTTGTGGGTGATATTCATAAAGTTAGCATTTGGTCGAACGACAAAGGTATAAACCTAGTTTCAGTATAAATGTGAAAGAACACGCCCCCACATACACATTTCTAAGAAAAAAAAATCAGAAATTTACAACAGTAATGTCACAAATTTAAAAGAGGATTTTCTGAAATATTTTAATATAGCATACAGTGGTGTGAAAAAGTGTTTGCCCCCTCCCTGATTGCTCATTTTTTTTGTATATTTGTCACACTTAAATGTTTCAGATCATCAAACAAATTTAAATATTAGACAAAGATAACACAAGTAGACACAACATGCAGTTTTTAAATTAAGGTGTTTATTATTAAGAGAAAAAAAAAATCCAAACCTACATGGCCCTGTGTGGAAAAAGTGAATTGCCCCCTAAACCTAATAACTGGTTGGGCCACCCTTAGCAGCAAAAACTGCAATCAAGCATTTGCAATAACTGGCAATGAATCTTTCACAGCACTGTGAAGGAATTTTGGCCCATTCATCTTGGCAGAATTGTTATAATTTAGCCACATTGGAGGGTTTCTGAGCATGAACTGCATTTTTCAGGTCATGCCACAGCATCTCAATCGGATTCAGGTCAGGACTTTGACTAGGCCACTCCAAAGTCTTCGTTTTATTTTTCTTAAGCCATTCAGAGGTGGACTTGCTGGTGTGTTTTGGATCATTGTCTTGCTGCAGAACCCAAGTGCGGTTCAGGTTGAAGTCACGAACAGATGGCTGGATGTTCTCCTTCAGGATTTTTTAGTAGACAGCAGAATTCATGGTTCCATTTACCACAGCAAGTCTTCCAAGTCCTGAAGCAGCAAAACAGCCCCAGACCATCACACTACCACCACCATATTTTACTGTTGGTATGATGTTCCTTTTCTGAAATGCTGTTACTTTTATGCTGGATGTAATGGGACACACACCTACCAAAAAGTTCAACTTTTCAGCTGCAGGTCTGGACAACATCCCGGGACGTGTACTCCGAGACTGCGCGAGCGAGTTGGCGGATGTCCTGACTGACATTTATAACATCTCCCTGAGTCAGGCCATTGTTCCCAGATGCTTCAAGACCTCTATCATTGTACCGGTGGCAAAGAAACCAGTTGTGTCCTGTTTGAATGACTATCATCCTGTTGCACTGACACCAATTGTGATGAAGTGTTTTGAACGGCTTGTCAAACCACACATTACAGCCTGCCTCCCTGCATCACACGACCCGCTCCAGTTTGCATATCGTTCAAACCGCTCCACGGAGGATGCTATAGTCACCACCCTACACTCTGTCATCACCCACCTGGACCAGAAAGACACCTACGTCAGACTCCCGTACATTGATTTCAGTTCAGCATTCAACACCATTATTCCCCAGAGACTGATGGAGAAATTACTCCTTCTTGGTCTGAACACCGCCACATGTCTCTGGACCCTGGATTTCCTGACTGAGAGACCTCAGTCTGTCCGGGTTGGAAACAACATCTCCAACTCTGTCACGCTGAGCACTGGATCCCCTCAAGGCTGCGTACTCAGTCCACTGTTGTTTACACTTCTAACACATGACTGTGTATCCAGACACGAGGGGAACCAGATTAAGTTTGCAGACGACACCACAGCGGTGGGACTTATTCAGAGGGATGAGGAATCAATGTACAGGGAAGAAGTGAGAGACCTGGAGGGCTGGTGCAGGGAGAACAATCTGGTGCTCAACGTGGACAAAACGAAGGAGATGATTATCGACTTCCGGCGGTCATGTCCCCCTCAGCATCGGCAGCTGTTTAGTGGAGAGAGTGGAGAACATCAAGTTCCTCGGAGTGCAGATCTCGCAGGACCTGACCTGGAGCAAGAATTCTTTGGGGATCAGGAAGCGGGCTCAGCAGAGACTGCACTTCTTGAGGAAACTCAAACAGGCCTCTCTCCCCATCTGCATCCTCAGGACCTTCTACAGAGGTGTGGTGGAGAGTAGGGATGGGCATTCGGTGAAATTTTCTTCGTCGATCGTCGGGAGAATTAATGATTAATAATCGGTTAATCATTAACATTTTTATATTAAAAAACAATCACATTTAGGCCTATGATGCCTATACTCTTATGTATTGAGAATAATAATAAAAAAAATACAGAGTGTTAATTAATGATTAATAATCGGTTAATCATTAACATTTTTATATTAAAAAACAATCACATTTAGGCCTATGATGCCTATACTCTTATGTATTGAGAATAATAATAAAAAAAAATACAGAGTGTTTTTCTTGGAGGATGAATTTATTAACAAGACAAGTTTGCAGTAAAACGTGAACACATGCGGATTGCGCATACGAGGGAGGCTTCAAGTTGCGAGCCAGACAGTAACGGAAGACACATGCAGGACACATAACGGAACATATATTTCTTTTACTTTTTTCTTTTCCTTTGTTTAAAAACAAGGATATCAAAATAAGAAAGCTACACAACAATTTGCCTTTACGTAGGCTATCCCATTATATCACGGCGTCAGAATTATAGGCCTGCTTTTTGTTAAAAAAAAAAATGCGCTTGTTGAGTGTTTGGCAGTAAAACGTGAACTCATGTCAGTGACAACATAACGGAACAGCCGTTTTTTTTTTTTTACCCTAAATAAAAATAATAAAACAACAATCTCGAAAAGCCTGTAACAAGGCTGCATTGCAGTGATTGCAGTACACCTGGTCATTTTTTAAATTAAAGTGGTCCCACGCAACACTTCACCGCGACCTCTTCATGATTTGGCGATTGACCTACGGAAGCTCGCATGTATCAACTGAGGCACGCCAGGGTACGGCGATGGTGAAATGTTGCCCCCGGTGCCCAAATTTTGCCAGCGGCACAGTTAAATGCATTGCATTGTTTGAGGACGGCCGTGCACTAGGCCTAATAACCTACATTCGGATTGTTTAAAAAAAAAAAATCGGTTTGTCGACGAAAATGAACTTCCTCGGTGAAATTCTTAATGATCAATTATCGATTAATCGATTAATTATGCCCATCCCTAGTGGAGAGTGTTCTGACGTACTGCATTGCTGCTACATGGTACTCCAGCTGCAGTATGTCAGACAAAAAAGCCCTGCAGAGGATAGTCAAGGGAGCTGAGAGGGTAATTGGAGTCTCCCTCCCCTCTGTCCAAGAACTTTTTCAGAACCGTTGTAGGAGCAGGGCACTGAACATTGTCAAGGACCATTCTCACCCTCAGCATAAACACTTTGAACTTCTGCCATCTGGTAAACGATTCCGGAGCATCAGAAGCAGAACCACCAGACTGATCAACAGCTTCCTTCCACAAGCTGTCAGGATGCTGAACAGTTGACCCGGAATCTCTCATACACACTACTGCACCACGGACATTATGTATATTATTTGTATATTATAGTTAGTTTTCCCCAAGTATGTCTCAGGGATGTGTGAATGGATGGGGGGTGGGGGTGGGGGGGGGGGTGAAGATATGTGCGAGTGTGTCTTATATCATGTTGCTTCTATTTATATGGATGCCGAGAGAAACGCAATTTCATCTTGCCTGCACTACAGTTGTATGTACAGCAATATGACAATAAAGTTTGATTTGATTTTGATTTGAACTTTTGTCTCGTCAGTCCACAGAGTATTTTCCCCAAAGGTCTTGGGGATCATCAAGATGTTTTCTGGCAAAACTGAGACAAGCCTTTGTGTTCTTCTTGCTCAGCAGTGGTTTTCATCTTGGAACTCTGCCATGCAGGCCATTTTTGCCCAGTCTCTTTCTTATGGTGGAGTCATGAACACTAACCTTAACTGAGGCAAGTGAGGCCTGCAGTTCTTTGGATGTTGTTGTGGGGTCGTTTGTGACCTCTTGGATGAGTCGTTGCTGCGCTCTTGGGGTAATTCTGGTCGGCTGGGCACTCCTGGGAAGGTTCACCACTGTTCCATGTTTTTGCCATTTGTGGATAATGGCTCTCATTATGGTTCACTGGAGTCCCAAAGCTTTAGAAAGGGCTTTATAACCTTTTCCACACTGATAGATCTCAGTTACTTTGTTTCTCCTTTGTTCCTGAATTTCTTTGGATCACAGCATGATGTCTAGCTTTTGAGGATCTTTTGGTCTACTTCACTTTGTCAGGCAGGTCCTATTTAAGTGATTTCTTGATTGAGAACAGGTGTGGCAGTAATCAGGCCTGGGTGTGGCTAGAGAAATTGAACTCAGCTTTCCAAAGATGTGATAAACCACAGTTAATTTATGCTTTAACGGGGGGTGGGGGGGGGAATCACTTTTTCACACAGGGCCGTGTAGGTTTGGATTTTTTTTACCCTCAATAATAAACATGTTTATTAAAAACTGCATTTTGTGTTTACTTGTGTTATCTTAGTCTAATATTTAAATTTGTTTGATCTGAAACATTTAAGTGTGACAAACATACAAAAAATGAGAAATCGGGAAGGGGGCAAACACTTTTTCCCACCACTGTATATACACCACTCACAAAAAGTTAGGGATATTCTTATAAACCTGCTTGCTTTTCTTGGTGTTTTCAGATGAAATAATGTCAATCATCACATACTATATGGATGAATGCCACATTTGCCACGGTTACATGTGCAAAATTTCTTCAATCTGATTACAATTCAGATCAGAACTTTACTGTTTACATGGATCCTGAAAAAGCTGATCCGATTAGGATGTGCGTTTCCATGTGTCACACGTTTAAACGGACTATATCATTTGGACATGCGCACGTCGACATTTCGACATTCTGAAAATGGTAGAAGAAGAAGCAACTACCGGTGTAAACAAATCCCGCTTCGTGTCTTTCTCTTTTTAAAGTGGACCTGTATTGTGTTATTCAGACTGTACTTTGGTTCTGCTGGTCTGTAATGAAGCTACAAGTCCAGCAGTGCATACTTCTGCATATGGCGAACAGAGGGAGACAGCAGGACGATACAGACCAGTTTTGATTTACTTCCGCCATGTCTTCCGCTAGCTGCTGTAAAGGCGGAAATGCGTCACGTTGACATGTGGCTGACGTACAGACATGTGTAGTAAACATATTTTCTACCCAAACTTCAGAATAAGTGTTTATATGCGCGACAATCGGCATAACCCACCCGTCTCAATCGGAAGGAAATTTTGATCCGAACAAGTGTGATCGAGCCAGAATATTCAGATTTGCGTGTTTACATGAAGCATTTTTATTCCGATTAGGCTTTTAATCCGGTTACTTGTGGCCATGTAAACATGACTATTGGTTTTCGTTCCAAGCCGTTTTATAAAGCTATGTTCTGATCCACAGTGTACTTCAATTGTATTCCCTACTCCCTGCTCCCTACTCCGTTCTCAGGTAATATCAGTTAACTGCCCTTCACAAAATTTCTCCATTTGAAAAACCCTGTAACCGTCGGTTCCCTCCTCCGTGCGTCACCATGGTAACCATAGACACATACTGATACTATGCTGGATAATTTATATTTCTTAAATAAAATATTAAAACAAATATATCTTTATTACAATCAGTTGATATAAACAATAACCAACATCAATTTAGCTTGTTAATAACATTAGCAACAATAGTTTGTTTTACTCATATTTGAGGCACAATGGCTTAGGGATAATCTTGTCAACTTCTGGTGAAGTGATGTACCGTTGTTCACTTCTTCCCTGCTCAGTTCTCAGTTCCCTTTGAACTGAAGACTGTTCGCTCCCTTTGGTTTGGAATCTCAGTTAATATGGCGGAATACTCTGTGCAGTCCACTTCGGAGTATACTGTTGGGCGATCGGAACCCATCCATACTTTTTCTGGAGTGTTTGACTTCCGGGTTTCGGAGGTGTGTGGCCTGATGGTATGGCCACGTACGTAACTCGGTGGACATGTCTTAAAGGGGCAGTACATGAAAAGCACCATATTAATATGGTGAAAACACCAAGGTGCTGATGCCTCGGTGCCAGAGCCTTGGTGGAGGTATGCATTCTTGGATCATCACCAAAATGTTATGGGTTCCTCTCTAGCCCAACCTCTGGAAAAAAAAAATTCATCCATATCCATATGTAGTAGTTTTGGAGTATTCTTGCTAACACACTGTGGAAAAAATAAGAGCCTTGGTGGAGGTATGAATTCTGGGATCATCACCAAAATGTTATGGGTTCTTTGCTAGCCCAAGGACCACCTAGTAAAAAAAAGTTTCATCCAAATCCATTCAGTAGTTTTGGAGTACACACATGCACAGTGAAAATAATTTGCAGTTCACATGCCCATACTGTTGGCAGCAGCCAAGAGCCACCAAACTGATTTGAACAACTTCAATCCAAGCACAGAAGAAGAGCATGGTGGCAGACGTTTTAAATGGCAGAAGCGATGGAGATACAGTGGGGTAAAAAAAGTACAGTATTTAGTCAGCCACCAATTGTGCAAGTTCTCCCACTTAAAAGATGAGAGAGGTCTCCAATTTTCATCATAGGTATACCTCAACTATGAGCGACAAAATAAGGAAAAAAAAAATCCAGAAAATCACATTGAAGGATTTTTAATGAATTAATTGGTAAATTCCTCGGTAAAATAAGTATTTGGTCAATAACAAAAGTTCATCTCAATACTTTGTTATATACCCTTTGTTGGCAATGACAGAGGTCAAACGTTTTCTGTAAGTTTTCACAAGGTTTTCACACACTGTTGCTGGTATTTTGGCCCATTCCTCCATGCAGATCTCCTCTAGAGCAGTGATGTTTTGGGGCTGTCGCTGGGCAACACAAACTTTCAACTCCCTCCAAAGATTTTCTATGGGGTTGAGATCTGGAGACTGGCTAGGCCACCCCAGGACCTTGAAATGCTTCTTACGAAGCCACTCCTTTGTTACCCGGGCGGTGTGTTTGGGATCATTGTCTATTATAGAGGACTTAAAGATAAGTGGGACTGTTTCCTGTGAGAGGGAGATGTTGAAGATGTCTGTGTCCACCTCTGCCAACTGCTCTGCTCATGGCTTCAGGACTCTTGGTGCCACATGGTCGGGTCCCACAGCTTTGCGAGGGTTAATCTGCCTCAGAGCTCTGAGAACCTGTGTGTGTGTGTGTGTGTGTGTGTGTGTGTGACCGAAAGTGCAGTTTCCTCCAGGTTGCAGGGGGCCTTGGAGGGGATGTCTGTGTTGTGTTGATCAAACCTGGCGTAAAAGCTGTTGAGGTTGTCCGGCAAAATGGCATCTCAGGTCACAGTTCTGTTAGCATCCTTCCTGTAATTGGTGACTGACTTGATGCCCTGCCACATACTTCTTGTATTATTTTCCCTGTAACAACTTTCAAGTCTTTGGGTATATGTCCTCTTGGCAGCTCTGATGGATTTTTGAAGCTCATACCGAGCAAGCCTATACTCTGTGATGTTACCTGACTTGAAAGCTGTGCACCGCATCCTGATCTTGCTGCGTATATCTGCATTGAACCAGGGCTTCTGGTTAGGGAACACGCGAATAGTCCAGGACAGGATGCAGATGGACGTGCACCAGTCAATATAGCTGCCAACAGTGTCTGTGTATTCATGTATGTTGCTTGTAGCTTCCTTAAAAATAGTCATATCTATGGCCTCCAAGCAGCCCTGCAGTTTTTTCAGTGCATTGTCAGTCCACTTCATCACAGTCCTAACTGTGACTGGGTCAGCTCTGAGCCTTTTGGTGTAGGTGGGCTGTAGCAGGATGACAAGGTGGTCACACTTCCCAAAAGGTGGCTTGGAGACAGCGGTATAAGCATTTTTGATGTTGCTGTAGCATTTATCCAGAGTGCTGTTTCCCCTAGTGGGGAAGTTGACAAACTGGTAGAAATTGAGGATGCTTTTCCGGAGATCACAGTGGTTAAAATCTCCTAAGATGATAAAAGCAGCATCTGGGTAGGAGTTCTGATGTCTGCTAATCATGTTATGCAGTTCTCTAAGGGCATTTTCCTCGTTAGCTGAGGGAGGTACATACACTGTACTAAGTATGATGCACTGCAGTTCTCTGGGTAAGTAGAATGGCCTGCACTTCAGAGTAATATACTCCACATCCTCAGAACATGACTGTGATGTTACCATGTTGTCGGTGCTCCAGGATTGTTTGACGAGGATAGCTGTTCCTCCTCCCCGTGTTTTACTGCATTCTATAGCACTGCAGTTGGCTCTGTAAACAGTATAGCCTGCCGGTGTTATGGCTTCATCGGGAGTCCTCTGTCCGAGCCACATTTCACAGAAACATAAAACGGAGTAATCCTTGATGGTGGAGAGGCTGGGTTAATCATCTCAGACTGGATGCACAGGGTAAACAGAGAAGGACAATAGGTATGGAGATGAGAGAGATTATGGTGAGGTAGCAGGAAGAAGTAGTGGGGGGAGAAGGGATGAATGTATTGTGATGTGAGATGTCATGCAGATGTGAGATGGGTGGTTGATATAAAAGGAGAGGCCTTGGTGTATTGAGATATGCTTTTTCTGTGTATGACTGATGTGAGAGTGAATAAAGTCGTCAGCTGCATAAATCTGCCTCCGTTATTTACATTCTCCACACTGGTGACCCCTTGACGAATTATGGAACACGAGGCAAGAACCCCGGAGTCGGCCCGGACGGGAACCCCCAGCAACGCATGCGCTGTTTCAGTCAAACTACCGGACTTTTGGCTGCACGACCCGCGGTCTTGATTCCACCACACCGAGGCTCAGTTCGCCCTCCGGGGAATAATGGCAGACGACACCAGATATTACTATGTGGTCGCAGCGCAGGACGCTCGCAAATCTCAGCAAGTAGCGAGCCTGCTCCAAAAGTCTCCAGTCCACAACAAATACGGGGCTCTCAAGGCCGCGCTGACCTGGCGCTACATGCTCTCGGACTGTGAGAAAGCAGAGTTTCCTGAGGCACTCCGAGTTAGGAGATGGGTCGGCGGTCGAACTGATGGAGAAGATGTTGGTGTTGATGGGCACGGACGACGGGCATTTTCTGTTTGCCCACCTTTTCCTCCGGAGCCTCCCAACAGAGGTGAGAGCGGTTCTTGCCAATTCATCGTTGCTGGCCGCGCGTGACTACCGGGCGCTAGCCCAGGAGCAAATTGGATCATCCTCACCACCAGAGCCCTCACGTGAACGCGGCGGCGTTGGAACCCAGCGAGACGACCAGCAGAGGCGAGGAGCCGGCGACGGGGGCCAGGAAGCGCCAGAGAGACACGCTCTGCTTCTACCATCGCCGCTTTGGAGAGAACGCACGCAGATGTGTGCCACCGTGCCAATTCAAGCGTTTGGGAAATGCCAAGGCTGGCAGTCAGTAGCAGCTGCGACTGCCGGTGAAGAAAACAAGCTGCTCTACGTGACAGACTCGCGCTTGGGGAGACAGTTCCTCATAGACACCGGCTCCCAAAAGAGCCTCATCCTGCTGTCCTACGCCGACCGGCTAGTGGGAGCTAGCGGCCCCCAGCTGGTAGCTCTAAACGGCTCGGACATTAAGACTTTTGGTGAGAGAACACTGACTTTATCCCTACATGGCCGTATGTACGAGTGGACTTTTGTCATAGCGGCATTGAGTTTCCCAATCCTGGGAGGTGATTTTCTTTGTGCACACGGGTTGCTAGTCGATGTTGCTAACAGACGCTTGGTTAATGCAATGTCTTTTGATTCTCTCCCCTGTACAGCTCGAGGGGCCGGGCCAATAACACAAGCCAACGTCACAGCTCCGGGTGGTAAGTTCCACACACTGCTCACTCAGTTCCCAGCACTCACGGTCCCGACGTTTTCGGCGGCCAGCACTAAACACGGCGTGGAACACTTTATCACCACCACTGAGCCGCCCGTTTTCGCATGACCTCGGTGCCTGGATGCAGCTAAACTGGCCATAGTGCGCGAGGAGTTTGCCAACTTGGAAAGGTTGGGCATCATCAGGCGCCCAAACAGCCCATGGGCATCCCCACTACACATGGTCCCTAAGGCCGAGGGATCGTGGCGACCATGTGGAGATTTCCGCAGGTTGAATAACGCCACAGCGCACGACCGCTACCCAATTCCCCATATTCAGGATTTTTCCATTCACCTCGCCAGGGCATGCATTTTTTCTAAAATAGACCTGGTCCGTGGTTACCACCAGGTCCTGGTGCGCGCGGAGGACATACCCAAAACAGCGGTAATAACTCTGTTTGGCTTGTTTGAGTTTTTACGCATGCCCTTCGGATTAAAAGGCGCGGCACAGACATTCCAATACATGATGGATGCAGTGTTGTGCGATCTGCCGTTTGTGTTCGTCTACCCGGATGACATCCTGGTGGCCAGTGCATCCGAGGACGAACACGTAGCCCACCTCAGGATGGTTTTCCGGAGGTTGGAGGAGCACGTGTTAATTATCAACCCGGTGAAATGCCAGTTCGGCGTGACAGGGATTGATTTTTTGGGGGGCACCGCGTCTCACTGGAGGGAGCGATACCCTTGCCCGACAAGGTGCGCGCCGTGGCGAATTTTCCCCGGCCTCAGATGGTCGGGGCTCTGCAAGAGTTTTTGGGGATGGTTAACTTTTATAACCGGTTCCTCCCCCGTGCAGCTCAGCTCATGCAGTCATTGTACGCCGCGCTCAAGAAACGGAAACCCGCGGACAGAGTCGAATGGACTCTGGAGTGGGAGCAGGCATTCTCTGAGGTTAAAACAGCCCTGGCAAACGCCGCACCGTTGGTGCACCCGGACCCGGCGGCCCGGATAGCGCTCACTACCGATGCCTCAGACATGGCCATAGGGGCCATCGTGGAGCAATGCATCGCCGGTTCTTGGCAGCTGCTCGCTTTTTTCAGCAGGGCTTTGCGCGACAGTGAGCGTAAATACAGCGCGTTCAACAGAGAGTTGCTGGCTCTCCACCTGGCCATACGCCACTTCCAGTTCTGGCTGGAAGGGCGCAGCTTCACCGCGTTCGTGGACCACAAGCCGCTAACGTTCGTGATGGCCAAGATTTCGGAACCATGGTCGGGCCGGCAGCAGAGACAGCTGGCCGCGATCTGGGAGTTTACGAGCGATATTCAGCATGTGTCGGGTAAACTGAATGTGGTGGCGGACTGCCTGTCGCGCGCAGTAGTGGCCCCGGTCTGCGTGGGGATACATTATACAGCCATGGCCGCAGAGCAGATTGGCAATGCGGACGTGTGCGCGCTCCAGTCTGGACCAACAGGGTTAAGGTTGGAGAGCAGAGTACTGCAAGACGGCAGCCCCCCCCAATCTGCGACGTCTCCACGGGATGCCCGCGCCTGGTGGTCCCAGTTGCTTGGTGCCACCGAGTGTTTGAGTCAGTTCACGCTCTGGCGCACCCAGGAGTGCGCGCATCAGTCAAAATGGTGGGAGTGAAGTTCGTATGGCCAGGCCTGCGCAAACAAGTGAAAGATGGGGCTGCAGCCCGCGTAGCGTGCCAACGAGCCAAAGTACACAGACACATGAAGGCTGCTTTGGAGCCGTTTCGTATACCGGCTAAGAGGTTCGACCATGTTCACGTGGACATCGTGGGCCCCCTCCCGCCATCGCAGGGGTGCACGCACCTTCTGACAGTGGTAGACCGCACCACATGCTGGCCAGAAGCAGTCCCGCTGGCGGCAACCACGTCCACAGACGTGACGCGCGCTTTTTTGACGACATGGGTGGCACATTTTGGCATCCCGTCGGACATCACGTCCGATAGGGGCCCTCAGTTTGTTTCCGACCTCTGGTGCAATGGCCCGTAGCCTGGGTGTTGCAATTCATCGTACAACCGCGTACAACCCACAGGCCAATGGGTTATGCGAGCGTTTCCATAGATCACTGAAAGCAGCGCTCAGGGCTTCGCTGACAGATGCAAGTTGGGTAGACCGGTTGCCGTGGGTTTTATTGGGGTTGCTTTCCGCACCAAAAGAGGATTTGGAGGCTTCCCCCGGCGCTTGTTTTTTCTCAGCCACTGCGGCTGCCTGGGGAATTTTTGCCAGATAATCCCGTGCCGGACAACTGTCCGTCTCAGCGTTTGCAGCATAGCGCAGATACAGGCACACTGCCCGGCCCGGCCCGGCCCACCACTGTTTTCCACGCACTTTTGTGCCAAAAACTTTGAAGAATGCGGCGTTCGTGTTTGTCAGGCACGATGCCCACCGCCCTCCATTGCGCCCACCCTACGATGGCCCGTTCAGAGTGCTGGAAACAGGGGACAAACATTTTTTGTTAGACTTGGGGTGTTGTCGGGAGAAAATGTGTATAGACAGGCTTAAGCCCGCCTTTGTGGTGGCGGACGAGCAAGTGATGTTGGCTCGGGCCCTTCGGCGTGGAAGACCCCCACTAAGAACTCCCCAGGTAAACGATTCATCAGAGCAGCCACACGGGCAAGTCAAAGGTTCCCCCCCCCCCTCGCCATTGCCTACCCGCAGACAGACACACCCCCAGGAGCCCCCCGCCGGTACAGCAGTGCCGCGGAGGCAGAAAACCCCCATTACAGCAGATATGGGAGGAGACTGAAGCCAAAAGGACGCGAGGACTGAAACTCGGTCTGAGATTCTGGGGGGGACGGTGTAGAGGCTGGGTTAATCATCTCAGACTGGATGCAGAGGGTAAACAGAGAAGGACAATAGGTATGGCGATGAGAGAGATTATGGTGAGGTAGCAGGAAGAAGTAGTGGGGGGAGAAGGGATGAATGTATTGTGATGTGAGATGTCATGCAGATGTGAGATGGGCGGCTGATATAAAAGGAGAGGCCCTGCTGTATTGAGATATGCTTTTTCTGTGTATGACTGATGTGAGAGTGAATAAAGTCGTCTGCTGCGTAAATCTGCCTCCGTTATTTACACTCTCCACAATGTACCTCTGTGTAGCCATCCGACTGAGTGGGTCATCCATCTTGTTGACCAGAGACCGGACGGTGGCGAAGAGTATGATCGTGAGAGTTAGCCGTCCTCTGCTAACCAATCGACAGAGTCTTTGTTCTGCTCCACCCCGCCTTCCACGCTTCCGTGTTGGCCTCGGGGCACCAGGAAAACCCCCTGCTGCGGCCTGACCTGGCAGCCCTCTAGCATGGAGCTATAGCTCCGGGAAGCAGCCCAGGACATTTGTATCAATTTGTCCCCGGTGACTCTGTGCTCTAAGTTGTAAAAGAGTCTCTTGATCATACTTAACATAAGCTGTAACATCCTGCACTTGAAACAATAAAAACAACACTAGAGATATAAAAACTAAATAAAACTTGACTCGGAGAGCTATGCTACGTCACACTCGAAGGAGTGCCATTAGGGTGCATTGGGGATAGGCCTTATAAATTTATAATTTCTATAGTAATTCTTTTCAAGCATTGTGAGTTCAATGACCTACTCATGATAAACTAATTGTAATCTGTTTTAAATATATTTAAGTTTCAGTAACTCAAGTACAACTTGAATATTTTTGAATATGTTTAAAACTGCAATTCTATTCAGTATTCAAGTTGTACTTGGACGTTTGACTCTATTTGTACTAATCAGTGCGAAAGCTGAAATGTAAACAGAAAAAATTAACACTTTGAACCCTGCAGATAAACTTCCACATTCAAATCACTGGCAGAAAGCTGTGAACAGAACAGTGATTTTACAGAACTAATAATGATTTAATCTATTATTGCAGTGTTTATCTCATCTATTTAGGTAAAAATCTCTTGTCTTAGTTAGGACACTTGTTGAGGCATTGCTACAAAATACTGTAAATATAAAAGATGAATAACTTTGCTCAGTGCATTAAATCTAAAGTAACAAGACTGCCATTTGTGAAATTTGAGTAGGAAGTACAGATGTTTTTGTAAAATGTGGGAAGTCAAAAAAATACTCAAAGTACAGATAAAGTTGTACTTAACTACAGCAACATTACTTCCCAAAACTGACTCCAATTCTTTTATTTTCATTAAAGATTCTGTCAGTGTTCCTGTGACATACTTAACAGTTGTATTTTTTTAACAGTGGCATCCTCTCAGCTTTAGGAAATCTTCTGTCTCAGATTTTAGAGACAAGAAAAAAAGCCAAAATTGGAGACCCTGTGAGTGAGATTGACGGAGCTGCAGCTGCTCGCTATGCCATTTATGGGTAAGATTTAATTCATTAAAGCTGAGACAGTTTAGCTGTTAGGGTTAAAGGAACTGGTATAATGGCAATGTTGTGTCAAATCAACAAACTTATTAATAATGGGAAATTATCGCCACAAAAATGTTAATAATATCTTGTGGAGCTATATTACACAGTATATTATATTTCCTGCTGTAATCTTAATGCAGACCTCATACGTATATAGCTCTGGAAAAAAATTAAGAGACCACTGCAGAATTTTACCTAAATTATCATATCTACATGTATGGCACCTATTCAGTTTGAGTATCTGTTGAATTCCATCACAAGGACACCTCAGTCTACTTGAGGAAGTACTGATGACGCATGAAAGCTGTATGCAAATACTGTACATATTTTGAGTTCTTCCTAAGTTAAAACTTAAGTATTGTAGTGTTTAAGAATGAACATGAACTTGTTTTCTTTGCATTATTTGATCAAAAAGCAACATCTTTTTTGTTGTTTTGGCCAGTTGTCATTTTCTGTAAATAAATGCTCTAAATGACGATGTTTTGACTTGGAATTTGGGTGAGCTGCTTTAAGTAGGTTAGAGAATAAAACAAAGCTGTTCATTTTACTCAAATACAAACATATAAATAGTAAAACCAGAAAACATGATAATTTTGCTGTGGTCTCTTTGGTTTAATTTTTTCCAGAGATTCATGCATATTGTTTTTTGAGCCATTTTGTGCCTTCTGTTTCAGGCTGCTTATTACAGGACCAGTGAGCCATTTCTTTTACCAGCTGATGGAGGTTTGGATGCCCACTACAGACCCCTACTGTATAGTCAAACGTCTGCTGCTGGATCGCCTCATTTTTGCGCCCGGCTTTCTTCTTCTTTTTTACTTTGTTATGACAATCCTGGAGGTGGGTCATACCTGAAACCATCCATTTAGATTGTATCATTAAAGAAACAAAATCATAAATTGTCAAAATTTGCTGCAGATATATGCAACTTTGAGATCAGTGCTAATGAAAAGTTTGGAACTATCTACTCACAAAATTGAAATATTTATATATAGTATATTTTTGTCATACAGCTCATGCTTGAAGTGACAAACTTTGCATGGGACTGAGGTCAGGGCTTTGTGATGGCCATTCCAAAACACTGACTTTGTGGTCTTTAAGCCACTTTTTAACAAATTTGGTCCTTGTCAAATTTTTATACAGTATACTATATGTAGACCGGTGTGGTGGCCTCATTGGTAGAGCATCCGTCCCACAACCAGGAGGTCGTGGGTTCAAATCCTGGCCGGGTCATACCAAAGACCATATAAAAAATGGTACTTTCCGCCTTATAGCTTTGTGCTCAGCATAATAGAATGGGGAAAGGAAAGTTAACCCACAAAGCTACCAGAGGACTGACCCCCCCCCCCCCCCTCACTGTAGCTTCCACTACTTACAGTAGCTGTGTGGCCTAGGGTCAGTGAAACGGAGGTAGATGCCGTCCGTATGCCACTGGCATGGGACTAACTTAACTGTATGTAGGGGTGCCACCTTCAATGCAGAAAAATAAAGGACCCCACCCCAAGGTGATGTGTGGGGTGCTAATTGTGGTTTATCATAACTTAATCATTGTTTAAATAAAGTATTAACATAGTATTCACAGGTTAAAGTTTGAAGTACTTCTTTGACAATGTTTATAACTTTCAAGTTCGAAAGTCAAAATGTTCCCATTTACTACAAATGAAAGAACACCCTCAAAAAATCTGGGTGTGCAAATAATTTATTTAACATTAGAACTGTACAACTTGTTTATCAACTTTTTTCTATTTGTGTAGAGTACAACTTTGCAGTTTGGCTTGTACTTCTTGTCTTTGATGCTGCCAAGCCAATCGCTGAGTTCTTCCCACTCACGTCGGTACTTTTGCAAACGTTTGCGTTTGACTGATGCACGAGGTGGCCTGTGGGGACACAGTGCAGCCGTAGACATGTTGGTCTATGAGAAGTCTGCAAGCTGCTGTGGCTGCTGCTGCTGAGCTTCCTCGGCTAGCTCTCACCCAATCACTGTGGAGCGATGACTTCACTTGTGGTGTGTAAAAGTAAACAAATCAACCAACAACTATTGAATAGGAGGGCAACATGCAGAATGCGGATGAGATGCTGCTGCGTTAAAGGCATCCATAAATGCAGGACAAACCCTCAGCCATCCCTCCTGGGGCAGTTGCCTGGCTGTCCTGGGGCTTGCTGGCTTCAGGGCATTTGTGCCTGTGGGAGTTGGTGGGGCTATCTTGCTTGCTCGGGGTTTCCGGGGGGAGGGGGTGTTGCTGTGACCTGCTGCCCTCTTTGCATGTTTCGTGGCAAACCACTCGCATGCACACTCTCACTTTGCGCACACTCTCATAGACACGCATGCACACACACATATGTTCTTTTACAGGTGCAGATACCAGACTCGTGATGAGACCTTTTCAGAAGAAGAAATGGTTTGTTTTCTGTTTGTTTCAGTTGTCAGTTTTTGTTTTTTTCTGTTTGTTCCTCTCTTCCCCCCTGTCGGGTCTATCATGGGTAAAACAATTTAAATAAAGTATTAAAAATTATTACAAGAGGAGTCTATAAATAATATACAGTACATAGATATGTGCTGCATAAAGCTCATTTTGGCAAAGTAAATCTGTTTGGCACAATAAGAGAAGCAGATTTCTGTGCTGCTTGACCAGACAAGGGGAGAAAAAAAAAACTGCATTTTGTGTTTAGTTGGGTTGCCTTTGTCTGATATTAAAATGCATTTGATCTTAAATGTGTAAGTGTGACAAATATGCAAAGATGTAAGAAATCAGAAAGGAGGCAAATACTTTTTCACAGCACTGTAAATGTTAAGATGCTTTTAGCTATGTAATTATTCTAAATGTCTTCAGGCTAAAGGGTGGGAAGATTTTGAAAAGAAGATGAGAAGAAGCTACTGGACTGCTCTGAAGATGAACTGGAAAGTTTGGACCCCTTTCCAGTTTATAAATATCAACTTTGTGCCTGTTCAAGTAATTAAGTTAAATTCAGATTTAAATGTTTGCTAACTTATTGACAGCCTTGGTAATGATTTTCCCCTTTCGTTGTATGCTTTCAGTTTCGAGTGCTGTTTGCCAACATGATTGCCTTATTTTGGTACGCCTACCTTGCATCTGTCAGGAAATGAGGCTTCGATGTCTTCAGAGAAAACCGATCTTGACATGTTTGTGAATGTCGGGGAACCAGACTAATGCAACAAGGCTGATAATTTTTTTACAAACATGTTTCTAATCTACATGGCATTTTTCACATACTGAAAGTCTGACGAACATCATTTGAAAGGTATTATGATATGCTGCTGTAACACTTTAGTTGATACACTACCGTTCAAAAGTTTGGGGTCACCCAGACAATTATTTTGTTTTCCATGAAAAGTCACACTTATTTACCACCATGAGTTGTAAAATGAATAGAAAATATAGTCAAGACATTGACAAGGTTAGAAATAATGATTTGTATTTGAAATAATTTTTTCCTTCAAACTTTGCTTTCGTCAAAGAATCCTCCATTTGCAGCAATTACAGCATTGCAGACCTAACATGATTGCACAAGGGTTTTCTAATCATCCATTAGCCTTCTGATGTAATGAGCAAACACATTGTACCATTAGAACACTGGAGTGATAGTTGCTGGAAATGGGCCTCTATACACCTACCTAGATATTGCACCAAAAACCAGACATTTGCAGCTAGAATAGTCATTTACCACATTAGCAATGTATAGAGTGTATTTCTGATTAGTTTAACGTTATCTTCATTGAAAAAAAGTGCTTTTCTTTCAAAAATAAGGATATTTCTAAGTGACCCCAAACTTTTGAACGGTAGTGTATATATTTGCAATAACCAAAGAATGAGAAATTAATTTTACTTGCACTGATAATGACTTGTAAGATTGAATATAAAATAATAAATTATGTATTTAAAATGGTCTCTTAAAATACTGAATATTGTTTTTTTTTTGTGTGTGTGTGAAATCTGAAAAGCCTCTGTACCCAGACTGAGGAAATGCACAGGAAATTGTGACGAGACAAATAAATCATACAATAGACTTTTATTTATCAGTGTACAAACCAAGGGAAAAAAAAACATACTATGTGCATGACACCTGGATGGTCAAAACAACAGTTATTCAAAAGAGAATTGAAAATAAAATAGTATGTACATGACATCTGTATTGTCAAAACAACAGTTATTCAAAACTAAATTATAAATATATGCACAGACTGTACAGTCTGGGCACAGGTCTGCAACCTCTACAATGGAAAGAGCTATTATAAGCAATTTTTAGCCTAAAAATCATAATGGCACTGCAAAATTTGAGCTGTAAAAGGAAGAAAAAATGGCTTTATTAGTAAACATTTCTGATTTGCACTTTGTAATTTTGCAACTATCAAGAAAAATTGTTTTCTTGTAAATTTGCAGCCCCCCCCCAAAAAAATAAAATAAATAAAAATAAATCTGCCACATTATTGTGAGTTCTCTTAAATTTTCAGCTTTTCACATGTGGGGTTCCAAAGCACCAGGCTCCAGACCCCTGGTCTATTATCATGTATTAACTTTGCAGAATCAACTGCCTAATTAAAAACAATCCGGAATGTATGATTCTTCAAAGAACTGTATTAAATAATAATTTACGTGAACTTTCCGGTGTGGTGATAATTGTCCTCAGCCTCCCCTCAGGCGTAAAGCCATGTTAATGGTGCTCAGAGCTTTGACATTGTAATCTGACAGTTTTCCTTCTGTCATCTCCCGGCTCTCATGGATCAGCCTCTGCTGGCTCGACGGGACCCCCTCTCTGTGCTCGACCCTCTTCTTGAAGTCTGCTACGGTCTCCTCGGCTGTGATGTCATAGGTTTTTGTCTCCCCCTTCTCATTTGTGAGGAATACCTGGATCGGAGGAGGCTCAGTGATCAACAGAGAAACCTGGGAGCCCTCTCGGAGGCCGTAGTAGCTGACGGGCTTGGAGTCATCTGTGAGGGAGATCTTGTTGCCATTACTTAAGATCAGCCTCTGCTTGTGAACAGGGACCCCCAACTCGGTTTGGATGCACCTTTTCAGGGAGCCGAGAGTGTCCGCTGGGTTCACCCTCATTGTGCGGGTCGTCCCATCCAGCATTTTGATGGTTATATTCATGATGACAGCAGTCTGGAAGGTAAATCAAATAAGAATAAATCCTAAATTCAAATACAAACGTTTATTTCAAACTCCGGGTTCATATTACATGCAGAGCTAAAGCGAGTAGAAAATAAATAAATAAATAAAAGTATATACAGACCAGCAGTCACTCGGCGCTCTTGTAACACAATAACATACAATATTGAACTCAGTATAAAATAGAACGCCACCACTTCCAAATGCTGGAGTGAAGTGTGAGTGACGAGTTGACAAATGCTGATATAAGATGATTGTTACATGCCAGCAACCTTCTCATAAAACTGTAAACATTCTTTCGTATTAACTCACCAAAAGACGGAATGTTCAAGGACGCAAACATCTTGCTTGCACTCGACCTACGTGGTATATCTAACAACCTTCTTAGGGAGTTATTATATGCAATGTGGATTTTGTTCCTAACAGCAACATTGCTATTAAACCATAAAGGCGAGCAATACATTGAGGTACAGAAGGTCTTGAACAGCATACATTTAACATCAGGAGAACATCTATGGAAATTTCGCAACAGTAAATTTGTTTGAGCATAGAGTTTCCTGAGTTGCCTGTTACAATCAACATTGGTCTTATCAGATTCAATCCACACACCTAGGTATTTGACTTTTTCAACAAAGTTCAAGCTATTACCACAAAGTGGCATAACAGGATTCAAAGTATTGACACCCTTCGGTTTGAAAGCCATACACATAGATTTAGTACAGTTGAAGATGTCATTTTTTTTCACCAAATTTTTCACATTCCGAAAGGAGAGGTTGCATCACTGCAGTAGACAAACTTAACAGAGATCATCAGCATAGAAAATGTGAATTAACAGTGCACCGTTAATGGAGCCGCCCACATTAGTATTGTTCAACAGTACACTGAGATCATCAACATAGGCATTAACAACAAGGGTGACAGTATACCACCTTGTTTAACACCGTTGGTTACATGAAATTTGGATGAGGTAACATTGCCCCACCTAACAACCATAGACTGCCTTCTGTACCAGTATAACTAACTAACTAACTAACCTGCACTTATATAGCGCTTTTCTAGTCACAAAGACCACTCAAAGCGCTTTCATTAATGCTAACCCTCTATTCTAAGGGCCTATAGGAAACAGATATCTAGGGACAATTTAGAACAGCCAATTAACCTAACATGCATGTTTTTGGCATATGTTTTTGGCATGTGGGAGGAAACCGGAGAAATCCCGGAGTAAACCCACGCAACACGGGGAGAACATGCAAACTCCACACAGATCACTGTTGGTCGGGGGCTATAACAGGATGCTAACAATGTAAATAGGAGTACCTCGATCGATCAGTTTTCTAAACAAACACCAGTGGTTAGTCCTGTCAAAAGCTTTGCTAGCATCTAAAAACGTAGTATAGACACTAGTGGATTGGCTTCTGAAGTAGTCAACAAAATAAAATAAAATGTAACAGGCTAGTCCACCGTACTGAGGAAAATATTCTTACCTTTGCAAAACAGTCTTTTTTTTGGAAACTTGAAGTCTTCAGATGCAGACAAGTGAACAGTGACGCTCAGTGTTGCAGCAGAGGAGAGGCATCGGTCTTATTTATATCATAGCCTCACCCCTCCCCTTTCCCTTTAGATTTCGTTTTCCCCCACGCCTTTAACTTTCAGTTTCCATTCTCCCAAAACAATTCTGCTACAGCTGACTGAGATGTTCGGGAATGTATCAACAACCAAACAGGTTTGCTGCTCAGGTGGTTCACAGATACGGACTTTTTAAGGTCAAATTCTGCTCTTTTTTTTTTTTTTTTTCGTGATCATATTGATTCTCCAAATTTAATGAAAACAACCCTGATGCATACTTCTTGATACCAAACCTTCTGCATGCAAAATTATACGTAACTTACCAGCTGTTTAACCCTTGTAGACCCCTCGGTCATTTTTGTACTTTTTTTTTTTTTTCATTTGATGATCATTTTGGCTGCGTTACAGCTTATGGCACGAATTTCGGCAAGAATGGTTTTTTATTATTATTATTATTATTATTATACTAATGTCAATTACTCTGACAAGTCTATTATACACTGCAGACAATTTTTGCACCCTCTGGGGACCCTCGAGCCAAAAATGTACATGCACCCCCCCCCCCACTATAAAATCATCAGACATCAATATTTTATTCTGCATAAATCTCTTAAACCACTTAAGCTCTGTTCAAAACTATCAAAAGTGCATTTTTTTAGACTCTTAACCTTTTAAATACCAGTTTGAATATATGACGTTTGTTACCGACCCGCTATTCTGCCGGCCGCCGAACCGTAGTTGGGCAGCCTCGGGTAGCGCTAGCCCAGTTTATGCTAGCGCGGCTTGTTGGTGGTAACAGCCAATACACAATCCAGCAGACTTTTCAAGTGGGAAGAACGAGGCACTTTATTTAGAACTGCAGCAACTGTCCACACATACTGCTCCTCCGGAGCACACTGGCTTTCTTCCATCCATCCATCCATCCATCTTCTACCGCTTTTCCGGAGGTCCGGGTCGCAGAGGCAGCAGTTCAAGCAGAGAAGCCCAGACTTCCCTCTCCCCAGCCACCTGCTCCAGCTCTTCAGAGGGGATACCAAGGCGTTCCCAGACTAGCTGGGAGACATAGTCTCTCCACCGAGTCCTGGGTCTGCCCCGGGGTCTCCTCCCAGTGGGACGTGCCTGAAACACCTCAAGTGGGAGACGTCCAGGAGGCATCCTAATCAGATGCCCATACCACCTCAACTGACTCCTTTCAATGTGGAGGAGCAGCGGTTCTACTCTGAGCCTCTCCCGGATGACTGAGCTCCTCACCCTATCTCTGAGGGTGAGTCCAGCAATCCTACGGAGAAAGCTCATTTCAGCCGCTTGTATCCGCGATCTCGTTCTTTCGGTCATTACCCAAAGCTCGTGACCATAGGTGAGAGTAGGAACGTAGATTGACTGGTAAATCGACAGCTTTGCCTTAGAACTAAGCTCCCTCTTCACCACAACAGACCGGTACAACGTCCGCATCACTGCAGATGCTGCTCCAATCCGTCTGTCGATCTCTCGGTCCATTTTCCCCTCACTCGTGAACAAGACCCCAAGATACTTAAACTCCTCCACTTGGGGCAGGAGCCTGTCCCCAACCCGGAGAGGACAATCCACCTTTTTCCGGCTGAGGACCATGGACTCGGACTTGGAGGTGCTGATTCTCATCCCAGCCGCTTCACACTCAGCGGCAAACCGTCCCAGCAAGAGCTGTAGGTCATTGCTGGATGAAGCCAACAGGACAACATCATCTGCAAACAACAGAGATGAGATCCTGTGGTCACCAAGCATGACACCCTCCATTCCCTGGCTGCGCCTAGAAATCCTGTCCATAAAAATTATGAACAGGACCGGTGACAAAGGGCAGCCCTGGCGGAGTCCAACTCTCACTGGGAATGACTCCGACCGAGTGTTGGCAATACGAACCAAACTCTCACAACGGTCGTACAGAGACCGAATAGCTCGTAACAACAAGCCCGATACCCCATACTCCCTTACAGTCTTCATATCACTACATACAGCTCGTTACACCTCCATCACAACTCCCGTCTCAACCACAACAACGCCGCCATGGGCCCCCTTACGTCACTTCTCCTCCACACATACGCACACACACACACACCGCAACCTGTCCAGGTTAAAGGAAAACAGGTTTGGCCTGCAACACTACCCCCACTCTGGATGATGATCAATCTTTGACATCACTCCAGCACACGTCATTACATATCATGGCGAGAGAAATACAGACATCATACAACTGAACATCTCCAACAGTCCACAAATGAGTCCTCCACCTGTAAAAGGTGACTGAAGGCAAAAGGGAAAGAAATGTCCAAAGAATGTCCGTTAATGCCTACTGCATGTCCTCACACTAATGTAATACAAAAATCATTCATTCACATTGCGGTGACACCAAAATATGTGTGATAAAACCTTTGTTCTGTGCACAAGAGTTCGTAGGAGGAGAAACAAACTTAGACATCTATAAGCATCTTAAACCAAAGACTTCAGCTTACCCCTAGGGTTCTACATGCAAAGTGCTAATATCATAAGATGCGGCCACAACGACTGAGATATCAAATGCCAACTGTCACAGACACATAGTGGTTAAAGCATCTTCAGTGTGCTCCAAAGTCTGTACAGCCCCTCAAACAGCCTGCTGCTGAGTGCAACTACAAAAATAGAACTCTTATTTCTTACAAAGTGAACACTTAGAAACGTAATTCCCCCCTTTTTTTTTTAACTGAAACTAGGGAGTTCCGGGTAGACTACCGTTACTCCCGATGAGATCAGGGCGCATTCTTGCCCTTACCTGGAACAATGATCTCACCACTAAATAACTAAGGCAAGTCTATTCAATTCTTATTGTTCAGTGTGCAACCCAGTCACCAAACCTGTCAGGAGCTCTGCGGGTCCTCTGTGGCCTCTGAAGTGGTGCAGCAACAGGAAGACGACATCGGTCGCGTCCCTCACTCGAATCCTTAGCTCCGGCCTCATCCAACCGAGGGCGAGAAGAACTCTCAGAAGGATGGTCGCAGTCTGGTTGAATTGTCTGTGAAGAGTGGGGGTCCGGAAGGGCCCCTGCCGCAGCAGCCTCCATCTCTGGCGAGTTGTCCCACAGGTCCAGAGGGCCGATGTCTGTGTTGTCTGCACTGTCGTCGCACACCGGCGGAGGAACCTCCACCGCTGACCATTCTTTGGCGCCCTGGAACACCCAGCTGTTGTCCAGAGGGGTTCTGGAGTAGTAAGGTTTGAGTTTGTCATGGTGCACCACCTTGACTTTAGCCCTTTGGCTTTTCTGGATACGGTAAACCATGTCGTCCAGCTGGCCCACGACGATATAGGGACCCTCGTAGGAGGGCAAAAACTTCCGTATTTTGTTTTTCACCCTCTTGGTGCCCTTGACCAAGTGCCATACTGCATCTCCAACCTTGTAGTGGATTTGGTGAATGTTTTTATCATACTGCCGTTTTGCACGCTCAGCAGCTCTCCCTAAGGTTTCCCGTGCCAGCTGGTGGGAAAGCTCCAGTCGTTCTCTGAGCTGCATCACATATAAGGGAAGTGAGCTGCTATGGGTGTAGTCGGGGGGCATACCAGCCACCAAGTCAACTGGTTCCGTGACCTCCCGACCATAAAGCATCATGTTGGGTGACAACCCTGTGGAACTGTGCTTAGTTGCCCTATAAGCCATCAGTGCATAAGGAATCATCACATCCCAATCCCAGTGACATCTCTCAGCAGTTGTAGCCAGGATCTTTTGCAGGGTGGCATTAAACCGCTCCACCTGGCCGTCGGACTGGGGGTGAAATGGGGTGGCACGGGTCTTTTCAATTCCCAGTAGGGCACACATTCCCTGAAACACAGCTGACTCAAAGTTTGTGCCCTGATCACTGTGGAGGGAGTGGGGCGCTCCGTGTCTACACACCCACTCCGAGGCAATCTTCTCAGCTACTGTCATTGCTTGCTCATCAGGAACTGGATAAGCTTCAACCCACTTGCTAAAATAGTCCTGAACAACCACTATATAGCGATTGTGCCGCTCAGTCTTGTTTAACGGACCCATGAGATCAACAGCAATCCGTTCCATGGGGCTGCCTACTTTTACAGAGCCCATGGCCGCCTGTGGAGTTGTCTTGGGGCGAGCCTTGGCTGCGCAGCTGGTGCAGGTGCGGCACCAAAGAGTGACATCAGTTTTCATATCGTACCAAAAGTACCGGGTCTTAAGGCGAGAAAGAGTCTTCTCTGCACCAAAATGGCCCCCCACCGGCCCCTCATGCATCTGTGCCATTACAGATGTGCGGTACGAGCTCGGCAGGAGAATCTGGGGGTAAAACACCTTTCCCTCTGTGCAGTAAAACTTTCTAAGTACAACCCCATCCCTCTGATAGAGTCGCTTCCACTGTGCCCAGTAGGCTTTGGTGGCGGGACTGCATGATGCCACATCAGCCCACGCAGGCCGTCCCTCCCCCTTCTCAAACCACATGCACAAAGGTGCTATGTCCATATCAGTCATTTGTGCTCCTTTTAACTGCTCCTGGGTCCAACCGCTGAACAGTTCAGTCTGAGATGGCTCGCTCACCCTGGTGATATCTGGATGAGAGAGAGGACGGTCACCGCTATTGTTGGTAACACTGACTACCCCCACTAGAGCTTGCTCAGGGGATGCTGCTAGCGGAGCATCTTCCAGGAAACTGTTGGCAAGGCTGCACTGCACCCCCTTACTTTGACGCAGGCTGCCGCTAGAGTCCGGCTCGGGTATGGTGCAGGGACAGGAGCTTCTACATGGCCTCCTGGACAAAGCGTCGGCATTTTGGTGGAACTTTCCCCCCCGGTGGATCACTTGGAAGTCATATTCGGCTAGTTTCTCCAACCAGCGAGCAAGTTGTCCCTCTGGCTGTCTCAGCTTGGTTAGCCAGCGCAGGCTGCTGTGGTCGGTTCGGACAACGAAGGACCTCCCGAGCAGGTATTGTCTAAAATGGGAGGTGAACTCCACCACTGCTAGGAGTTCTCGCCTAGTGGTACAGTAGTTTTGCTCCGTGGAGGAAAGTCTCCTGCTCCCGTATGCCAGCACTCTCTCCTCACCTCCTTGCATTTGGGAGAGGACCGCTCCAATTCCCCAGTCACTAGCATCGGTGTCCAGGAAGAGGTCACCATCATCAAGAGGGTAGGCGAGCACAGGTGCTGACGTCAACCGGACTTTCAGTTCCTCAAATGCCTCCTGGCAGTCAGCTGTCCAATTAAAACGTGCATACTTCTTTGTGAGTTCATGAAGCGGTTTGGCGATTGAGGCGAAATCTTCAACAAACCGCCGATAATATGACGCCAAGCCCACAAACTGGCGCACCTCTGAGACATTGCGGGGGATGGGCCATTCCACCACCTTTTTTATTTTCTCAGGGTCGGTAGCAACACCTTTGGCTGAGACAATATGCCCCAGGTAGGGGACCTGCTCCCGGAACAAACAGCACTTGGATGGTTTCAGTTTGAGGTTGGCTTCACGCAGCCTAGTGAACACTTGGCCAAGCCGCTCCAACATTTGTGTGGTGTCCCGCCCCAGGACTATGATGTCGTCGAGATACACTAAGCATGTCTCCCACTGCAGACCGACTAGAACACGGTCCATGAGCCGCTGGAACGTTGCAGGTGCGTTGCAGAGTCCGAAAGGCATCACGCTCCACTCAAAAAGCCCCTTCCGGGTGCAGAAAGCAGCAGCCTTGCGGGCTCTTGGGGTCATTTCCACCTGCCAGTAGCCAGATGTCAAATCCAGTGTGCTAAAGCACGTGGCAGAAGACAGAGTGTCCAAAGTATCCTGAATACGGGGCAGGGGATAGGCATCTTTAATAGTTCGTTCATTTAAGGGGCGATAATCCACACAAAGGCGCGGGCTCTGGTCCTTCTTTCTCACCATCACAATCGGTGCAGCCCAACTGCTGTTACTGGGCTGAGCTACGCCCATCTCCAGGCTCTGCTGCACCTGCTGGTCAGCTGCAATCTGCTTATCCTTAGCCATTCTGCGGGGTGGCTGTTTAACAGGCGGCCCAGGAGTAGTTAGAATGTCATGTTGCACAAGGCTGGTGCGGCCAAGGTCGGTGGGCCCCATGGAGAACACATCACTGTAGGACTGCAATAGGCCAGCCAGCCTACTCTGGTCGTGCTTTGGTAGGTTGGTGCAGCTCTCTGCATACAAGGCCTGCAGGTGGGGGGGCACAGGAGTAGTGGCCTGGTCAACACGCTCTGGGACAGTCGAGACATCACGAGACTGAAGCTCCGCCTCTCCCAGCACTACGGCTGACTGGAGCACTCCCGCCACCGCTCCCTTCTTCAAGGTGACAGGAGCTGCACCAGGGTTAAAAACTCTGATGGGGATATCAGTGGACTGTGGTGTTCGCACAACAACCCGCGCCACTAGGACTCGGTGTCTCTCGACGAAGCATTTGGTGGGGCTTAACAGCAGATCTCCATCAACAGCAGGTTGGCGGCGTACAGTGCCAGGCACTATGTACTCACAGCCTGGCCTCAGCACGGTGCGACGAGCCACCCTGACAAGGTGCACCTCCGGCCCTGAGTCTGTATTGCAGCGGGGCACCTTTTCACCAAAGAGGGTTATCTCTCCCCGGTCGTAGTCCAAACAAGCTCGTGCTTGTAGCAGAAAAGGGTGTCCCAAGATGACCTCTGTGTTCTCAGTGATGTCTGCCACAACAAAGTTCACACTGCAGACACGGCTCCCAATGTGCAGTGGGACGTCGACCTCCCCTAAAACTGGTAAACTATCTGGTCCGACGCCCTGCAGTGTTCTGGCAATGGATGGCTGTATGGGGGGTCTGGCTTGGGCAGGAATAGCATTATAGTGGTGGAGGGGTAGTACACTCCGGCGGGCACCAGAGTCCAACAGAGCACGAATCTCCAGGCCGTGCATTGTCACCTGTACACACGACTTGTCCTCCTGACCCTTAGTGCAGATGACCACTGTGCCAGGGCCCGTTGTTGCTGTCTGCGCCGCACTTGTGGCATGTGGCTTCAGAGAACGGGGGGAGGGGCAGTTCCGCTGAATATGCCCAACGCCCGAGCAATTGTGGCAGACCAGCTCCCTGAAGCTCCTCTTCCCCGGTCCATTATCTCCCTTGGGCTGCCAACGCTGATGGAGCTTCGGCTCTCCCTCTGGTGCACTGACAGGCCTCACAGCTAATCCTGTTGGTTCCAACCCGGTGCTGTCCCGCACTGTGGCTGCTCTAGCTCTCCTCTCCCCTGCACTAAGCACACCTGCCTGCATCAGTCGTGTAACAGTCTTTGCAGCCCTTTTTGTTGTCTCATACCTGTGAGCGATGTTGTAGGCGCTGGCCAGTGTGCGTGGTTTCTCCTCTAAGAGCCTTTGCACCACCTCTGCATCAGCTAGGGCGTTAGTAAAAGTCTCTACTCTGATAGCATCTTGCTCTCGCTCTGTACGGTCGGCATACACGATAGAAACCTTCTCATAGATGTCGTCCCTCAGAGAATGCAAGGTTTCACCGGGCCGCCTGACTCTTTGTCGCAGTTCAATCCCCACAGCTGCTGCGTGCTCGGAGCATGGCCCATAGGCAGCCTCTATCTCATCCACGATCTGCTGATAGCTCCACCTGCCAGATCTTGGATTCTTATGGACGATTGCCCCCGCTGCTCCAGTCAAACTGAACCTGAGCTGCACCGCCATTGTTCTCTCTGACCAGCAGTTAGCTTGTGCACAGTTTTCAAAATGATAAAGGAAATCCTTCCATGCACCAGATCCGTCAAACTGACCTGGCTGCAGTGTAGGAATCCTCTCCTGTCGTCCACGAGGTTCATCGTCACTGTCACCTGCAGCACCGTCGTAGTGTACTAGATGTGATGAGCAGCTACGTGGTGTACAGCCAGCCTTCCTCTGGTTATACTGGTGGCAGCCACACGGCTGAGTTTTTGTATTCCATGGTGGTGACATAGGGCTCGGGGAGATGCAGTCGCAGCCCAGGGCCTGCATTTCCGGACTCCGTCCCACATGCTGGGGTCTGTGTGGGGTAAATGGTGACACTGTGCATGGTTGGAGTGGTGTCTGGATCAGGGCAGCTGGGGTGCTAGTCTCGCAGCTGTTATAGTTCATGTTCATGGGAGTGGTTGAGTTAACCAGCCCATCACCAGCGGTGAAAACAGTGGCTGGGCCCATATCATTTCTGTTATTATGTGGTTGTAATGAGCCACTATAGACAGCTGTGCTTCTGGTGGTATCATAGTTCAGGTTAGATGAGGTCACAAACTCACCACATACTGCTGCATGCTGAGCGGGAGATGAAATAAAAGGGTTGGTGGACAGCGAGGGTGGTAGAGCAGGCGGCCGTGCCACATTGGGTTGAAACAGCGTATTACCAGCCGCCATTTCGTGTGCAGCTAATGTTAGCTCCATGCTAGTGACAAAGGGATTTGTGCTACATCCGTCATACGCGCACATGCCGTCCTGTTGTTCAAAACAGTCTGTGGTAACTCCAAAATTCTCTGTTACATCATTCACAAAAGGGTTTTTACTCACATTTGAGGTTGTCACATCAGCATACCTCTGGCCCGCACTGGCGCCGCGGCAGCCGCACGCCGCCATTATTTCCGGCTCCACCGCTGCAGATTTACAATTTCGTCGCAGCATTAAACGTGCCTGTTGTGTCTCCCACTTAAAAAGTCTTTTATCACGGACGAGCCCCCAGTGTTACCGACCCGCTATTCTGCCGGCCGCCGAACCGTAGTTGGGCAGCCTCGGGTAGCGCTAGCCCAGTTTATGCTAGCGCGGCTCGTTGGTGGTAACAGCCAATACACAATCCAACAGACTTTTCAAGTGGGAAGAACGAGGCACTTTATTTAGAACTGCAGCAACTGTCCACACATACTGCTCCTCCGGAGCACACTGGCTTTCTTACAGTCTTCATATCACTACGTACAGCTCGTTACACCTCCATCACAACTCCCGTCTCAGCCACAACGACGCCGCCATGGGCCCCCTTACGTCACTTCTCCTCCACACATACGCACACACACACACATACACACCGCAACCTGTCCAGGTTAAAGGAAAACAGGCTTGGCCTGCAACACGTTGTAGCACCTTGGGAGAGCCTGATTGTGTAGCATCTCAGACAAGAGACAGTGGGAACAGGAGCAGGGGATTCCTGGTGAGATAACAGGGAGGTGTTAAGGATGTGGGGTTGAAATGCAGTGTGACGCGAAGGTCATCTTTTGTGTGTGAGAAAATGCTAGAAGAATGCCATGAGACTTAAGAGAGGAGTTTCTGTTGGATCATTCATTCTGTCTATGCTTGAGATGTGAGAGTGTGTAATAAATCCTCTGAAACAAATCTGCCTCTTCATTTACATGCTCCACACTGGTGACCCAAGACGTATTATGGAACACGAGGCAAGATCCCCGGAGCCGACCTCGACTGAAACCTCCAGCCACGCGTGTGCGGTTTCAGTCAAGCTACCGGACTTCTGGCAGCACAACCCGCGCTCTTGGTTCCACCTCATCGAGGCTCAGTTCGCCATCCGGGGAGTAACAGCAGATGACACCAAATTCTACCATGTGGTCGCAGCGCTCGACGCCCGCACAGCTCAGCACGTAACGAGCCTGCTCGATCAGCCACCAGCCGGCAACAGATACGAGGCGCTCAAGGCTGCGCTCATCCAGCGCTACACGCTCTCGGACTGTGAGAGAGCAGAGAGGCTCCTGACGCGGACCGAGTTGGGAGTTGGTTCGGCCGAAGACCTCATGGACAAGATGCTGGCGTTAAGGGGCACGGACGACGAGCACTTTCTGTTTGCCCACCTCTTCCTCCGGAACCTTCCGACAGCGGTGAGAACGGCCCTGGCCAATTCACCGTTGCTGGCCGCGCGGGACTACCGTGCACTAGCCCAGGAGGCAGACCGGATCATCATTGCCGCCAGGGCGATCACAGTCAACGCGGCAGCGGTGGAGCCCAGTGAGACGACCAGAGGAGGCGAGGAGCCACTGACGGCAGCAGCAGCGGGGGCCAAGGAGCACTAGGGAGACACGCTCTGCTTCTACCACCACCGCTTCGGAGAGAAGGCACGCAGATGTGTGCCACCGTGCCAATTCAAGCGCTCGGGAAATGCCAAGACCGGGGGTCGGTAGCAGCTGCGACCCTCGGGGAGGAGAACAAGCTGCTCTACCTGACGGACGCACGCTCTGGGAGGCATTTCCTCGTGGACACCGGAGCCCAGAAGAGCTTCATCCGGCCGACCTACGCTGACCAGCTGGCAGGATCTAGCGGCCCCGGGATGTTGGCAGCAAACAGCTCGGATATTAAGACCTTTGGTGAGAGGACTCTGCTCTTATCTCAACACGGCCGTACATATGAGTGGACTTTTGTCATAGCAGCACTGAATTACCATATACTGGGGGCTGATTTTCTGTGTGCACATGGTTTACTGGTTGATGTTGCTAACAGGCACCTAGTTAATGCACTGTCCTTTGACTCTCTTCCCTGTACAGCTCAAGTGACCCGGCCAACAGCACAAGCCAACGTCACAGCTACAGGCGGTAAGTTCCACACACTTCTCACTCAGTTCCCAGCACTCACAGTCCCGACATTTTCGGCAGCCATCGCTAAACACGGGGTGGAGCATTTTATCACCACCACCGGGCCTCCCATCTTTGCACGACCTCGGCGCTTGGACGCAGCTAAACTGGCCATAGCGAGCGAGGAGTTCGCCAACCTGGAAAGGTTGGGCATCATCAGGTGCTCAAACAGCCCATAGGCATCCCCGCTACACATGGTCCCTAAAGCTGAGGGTTCGTGGCGACCGTGCGGGGATTTCCGCAGGTTGAACAACGCCACAGCGCATGACCGCTACCCAATTCCCCACATACAGGATTTTTCCGTTCACCTTGCCGGAGCGCGCATTTTTTCCAAAATAGATCTGGTCCGCGGTTACCACCAAGTCCCAGTGCACGCTGAGGACATACCCAAAACAGCGGTAATAACTCCGTTCGGTTTATTCGAGTTCCTGCGCATGCCATTTGGGTTAAAAGGAGCGGCACAGACGTTCCAGCGCATGATGGACGCAGTGCTGCGCGATCTCCTGTTCGTGTTCGTCTACCTGGATGATATCCTGGTAGCCAGTGCGTCCGAAGACAAACACGAAACCCACCTCACGACGGTTTTCCGGAGGTTGGAGGAGCACGGGTTAATAATCAACCCGGCGAAATGTCAGTTCGGCGTGACGGAGATTGATTTTTTGGGGCACCGCGTCTCTCCCGAAGGAGCGATTCCGCTGCCTGACAAGGTGCGCGCAGTGGCGGATTTTCCCCGGCCTCAGACGGTCAGGGCGCTGCAGGAATTTTTGGGAATGGTGAACTTCTATAACCGTTTCCTTCCCCGCACAGCGCAGCTCATGCAACCATTATACGCCTCGCTCAAGAAACAGAGACCCGCGGATAGGGTCGAATGGTCCCCGGAGCGAGAGCGGGCGTTCTCGGAAGTTAAAGCAGCGCTGGCAAACGCCGCACTGCTGGCGCATCCAGACCCGACGGCCCGCATAGCGCTCACTACCGACGCTTCAGACGTGGCCTTAGGGGCTGTCGTGGAGCAGCGCGTCGCTGGGGCTTGGCAGCCGCTCGCTTTTTTCAGTAGAGCTTTGCGCGACAGCAAACGTAAATACAGCGCGTTCGACAGAGAGTTGCTGGCCCTTCACCTGGCCATTCGTCACTTCCAGTTCTGGCTGGAAGGGCGCAGTTTCACCGCGTTCGTAGACCACAAGCCGCTGACATTTGCAATGGCCAAGGTTTTGGAACCGTGGTCGGGCCGGCAGCTGAGACAGCTGGCCGCGATCTCAGAGTTTACTACCGATATTCAGCATGTGTCTGGTAAACTGAATGTGGTGGCGGACTGCCTCTCGCGTGCCCTAGTGGCCCCCATCTGCGTGGGGATAGATTACGCAGCCATGGCGGCGGAGCAGACGAGCGATGCAGACGTGCGCGCACTCCAGTCTGGACCAACAGGGTTAAGGCTGGAGAGCAGGGTGCTGCAGGATGGCGGCCTCCCCCTAATCTGCGATGTCTCCATGGGTCGCCCGCGTCCGGTGGTCCCGGCCGCGTGGCGCCGCCGTGTGTTTGAGTCGGTTTACACTTTAGCGCACCCAGGAATGCGCACGTCGGTCAAAATGGTGGGAGAGAAATTTGTGTGGCCGAGCCTATGCAAACAAGTGAAAGAGTGGGCTGCAGCCTGCGTGGCGTGCCAACGAGCCAAAGTACACAGACACACGAAGGCTCCCTTGGAGCCGTTTCGTATTCCGGCTAAGAGGTTCGACCGTGTTCACATGGACCTCGTGGGCCCCCTCCCGCCATCACAGGGGTGCACGCACCTCCTGACAATGGTGGACCGCACCACGCGCTGGCCAGAAGCGGTCCCGCTGGCGGCAACCACGTCCGCGGAGGTGGCGCGCGCTTTTTTAACAGCATGGGTGGCGCGTTTGGAGTCCCGTCGGACATTACGTCCGACAGGTGCCCTCAATTTGTTTCCGAACTCTGGTCCACGATGACCCGCAGCCTGGGTGTTAAAATTCACCGCACAACCACGTACAACCCACAGGCTAATGGGTTATGCGAGCTTTTTCATAGATCATTGAAAGCGGCACTCAGGGCTGCATTGACGGATGCAAATTGGGTAGATGGGCTACCGTGGGTTCTATTGGGGTTGCGCTCTGCGCCGAAAGAGGATCTGGAAGCTTCCCCGGCAGAGCTCGTTTTTGCGCAGCCACTCCGGCTGCCCGGGGAATTTCTACCAGATAATCCCGCGCCGGGCAGCTGCCCGTCTCAGACTTTTGCAGCGTAGCGCAAACACAGGCACGCTGCCGGGCCCTGCCCACCACAGTTTTCCGCGTGTGACTTGGGGGGTAGGAGGGAAAAAATTGGCATAGACAGACTCAAACCCGCTTTCGTTGTGGCGGACGAGCAGGTGCTGTTGGCGAGGGCCCCTCGGCGTGGAAGACCCCCACGGAGAGCTCCCCAGGGAAACGATTCACCAGAGCAGCCACACGGGCAGACAGAAGTGTTTCCCCCCCTAGCAACCTCCCACCGGCACAACAGCGCCGCAGAGGCGGTAAAACCCAGTTACAGCAGATATGGGAGGAGACGGAAGCCCAAACAGCATGTGGACTGATGTTCTGTTTTTCTATCACAGCACGTGGACTGTTATTCTATTGTCTTATCTAAGATGCTGGGGGGGTATTTGTAGCACCTTGGGAGAGCCTGATTGTGTAGCATCTCAGACAAGAGACAGTGGAAACAGGAGCAGGGGATTCCTGGTGAGATAACAGGGAGGTGTTAAGGATGTGGGGTTGAAATGCAGTGTGACGCGAAGGTCATCTTTTGTGTGTGAGAAAATGCTAGAAGAATGCCATGAGACTTAAGAGAGGAGTTTCTGCTGGATCATTCATTCTGTCTATGCTTGAGATGTGAGAGTGTGTAATAAATCATCTGAAACAAATCTGCCTCTTCATTTACACACTCCACAACGTCACTGTTATGATACCGGAGTGGTGGACTAGTTGGCTGAGCATCTGCCCCACAACCGGCTGAGTCATACTAAAGATCATATATAAAAAGGTACTTTCTAGCTTGGTGCTCAGCATAATTGAATGAGGGGAAAAGGAAAGTTAACACACAGAGCTACCAGAGGACTGCCCCCCCCCCCATACACACACTGTAGCTTTCACTGCTCACAGTAGCTGTGTGGCCTAGGGTCAGTAAAACTGATAGGCGCTGCCCCATGCATCACATGGTGTGGAAGGGATTAATTTAAAACTGTTATGAATAGAACATCAGATTTTTATAAAATGAATGGTGGGGTGTTGCTGGTGATTAGAGTCTTGGATACGTCAAAAAGTAGCAACAACATTGATTTCATTGCATTAGTATTTTTTATGTGGTGTCAGGATTTGAAGTGCCTTTCTACTTATAAAATGATACTGAAACAGAAAACACAGTCATCCATCATCTGTTTATTTTTCTTTTTGCAGAGCATGTGAAACCACAGATACATGTACTGAGTCTTTTATTTTAAACATAGTTCTTCAAACATCCATGCAGCCCTCAAATTTAAATAACACAAACATTAAAATAATAGGCATCAAAACTCTGAGTGCTTCAGCATGGCAGCCCTGTCCTCCCTCTTAGGCAGAGGAATATTTCCGGCAGTGAGAAAATATATTTTAATTAAGGCCAGAGGCAGATTGAAAAACACTGATTATAATGTTACATTTTACTTATCATCTCAATAAATGACTATTGTTACATAAACAGGTGTACCTGGGGGTGCTACAAAATATTCTTCGACTGTATTTTTTGAGAGGTGAAGCAGGTTTTCAGAGCAGCTGCCTTCTGTCACAGCATCATCCCTCAGGTGCAAAGATCTGAATGTGGAGGGAGTTTTTGCATATGACATCAGGGGGCGTGCCACACTGGCCCGTTAGAGTGAGCCGCCATTTTGGATGGCAAGAAACAGCAGCAGCAGGGTGAAATAAACCACATAGCTCACGTGTATCTACAAACTCCGCAAAATGGTGTACTCCTGTTGTTCCCCCTGATAAGGGGATAAGCGGGGATTTAAATGGCCGGTGTGAAATGCAAAAAAAAAAAAAAAAAAAAAAAGGATTTTTGAATAATTACCTTCACTGACGTAATCTCTCGCTTTGTCATAACGGGCTGCAAGGTGGAGCAGTGGTTTAGCACTGTGGCAGCACAGTTTTACCCTCGGCCGGGGGATCGCGGGGATCATGAGACCGTGGGTTTAGGGCGCTCGCGCACGCAGCGGCCGGTGGCTTGTCACCAGACTGCAAACCAAATCTACCTACGGGTACAAATAAGTAACAAAAAAAAAAAAAACTTTGTGGTTTGGGGGCGCCTCTCTGCTTGCTACGATGCACACATGAAAGGGGAGAAAACTATTGTACATGTGCATAAAATCAGGTACGTTTTAACGCGGCGCACCGTGGAGAGCCTTTAAAAAAAAAAAAAAACACGCAGCGCGCTTCACTCACCTCTGAGTGAGGAGCTGCTGTTGTTTTCCGACTCGTTCACCAGCCAAGACTTCACATCATCGACATCCCTTTCCGCTGACACGTTTTCCGATATTTTTTCCTCCTGCTCCCCTTCGTCTTTGAAAGATATCATCTCATCGTTTGCCCCCAAATCATCCCCGCTGAGCAGCTTACTGGCAGTCAATGTTCTGCTAATTGCTCCAGCTGTTACCCCACACCCGTCACCTCCGTTCAACTGAGGCATTTCAGCACACCAGAGGAGCGCACGGGAGCAAGATTAAAAACACTTGTCTGCTGTTATGACTGCTGACAATGACTCCACTGAATGTGACAGACATCGCAGACACAGTTTCAGAGGCCATAGTGTCAGCTGTTGAAGAGGATGATAGGATGTTATTATGTCAGATTGTGACTGTGTGTTCTCCTCACTCATTCTGATCGCTAAACAGTACAAGTTACGCCTGGGTTGTCACAGTGCAACTGCTGCTCTTGCCATCCAAAATGGCGGCACGTACGGCGTGTTTATGTTTACCCCCGCGAGTCACGTGATTTTTACGAGCCTACGCAAAAACTCCATAGGTGCTTGGGTGCATCACTTGTGGTAACGTATCGTCACTTCCTGTATTGCTGTCTGTCCGTGTGGTTTGCTCTCCTCATTCTCCTGAGGATTTTGCTTTTAACTGTATTTTAACCACTTTTTTCCATCTACTGTTAGTTCTCATTTCTGTTTATCAAGCCTCTTGCACCTGTGTGCGCACTCAGTGTCACCTAATCACCCTCTTTAGCCTTCTGTTCACCTTTCATCTGTGTTTTTGTTAGCTTTGGGTTAGCCACTAGCTATGGCTACTAGCTCTCCTTCCTCTCCTCCTCTGGTGTGCTCTCTCTGTCAGATGTTTAGCTACACCTCTGCCTCTTTTAGTGATAACGGTAAATGTAATAAATGTTGTCTTTTTGAGGTGCTCGAGGCGAGGTTGTCTGATTTGGAATCCTGGCTCCGCTGCATTGAAACACTGTCTGCGCCAGTTAATCTTGACAGACATCCCCTAGCTGCAGCGGAGCTCCCTAGCATAGGGCAACCCGTTAGCGGTCCTCCGGTCCTCCTCACTGGGTGGGTGACGGTGAGAAGGAAGCCTAACCGCAAAGCCCCGGTTAACAATCTACCTGTTCATGTTTCTAATCGTTTTTCCTCCCTCAGCGACACACCCGCTGAGGAAAAAACTCTGATCATTGGCGACTCTGTAGTCAGAAACATGAACCTAGAGACTCCAGCGGCCATAGTCAAATGCATTCCTGGGGTCAGAGCAGGCGACATCGAGTCAAATTTGAAAATGCTGGCTAAAAGTAACTGTAAATATGTACTCCACAATTGTTATTCACGCTGGCATTAATGACATCCGTCTCCAGCAGTCGGAAGTCACGAAACTTAATGTAGAATCGGTGTGTGACTTTGCAAAAACAATGTCTGCCTCTGTAGTATTCTTTGGGCCCCTCCCCAATCTGACCAGTGATGACATGTTTAGCCACTTGTCATCCTTCAACCGCTGGCTGTCTTTGTGGTGTCCTGCAAACAATGTGGGCTACATTGACAATTGGAGCTCATTTTGGGGAAAACCTGATCTTATGAGACGAGACAGCGTTCATCCCACTTTGGATGGTGTGTCTCATTTATCTAACAATCTGGCATCTTTTTTATCCAAATTTCCAAAACCTTGACAACTCAGAGTTGGGACCGGGAAGCAGAGTCCCAGTCTTACACGCCTCTCTGCAGCTCCTCTTCATCCGCCACCCCTCAACTTAGCCCCGTCTTCCCCATCAGAGAATCATTGTCTGCTCCCTCCAAAGCAAATAAAAATATAATGTGTAAGCATCCCAAAGTGATTAAACAAAAAGTTGGTAAAACTCATATTAAACATGAAGCCTCTAAATTGAATGATTTGGCCTATGTTCCTCCTCATAATTTAAAAATTAAATGTGGTTTGTTAAATATTAGGTCTCTAAATCCCAAGTCTCTGCTAGTCCATGATCTGTTAATTGATCATCAGATTGACTTAATATCCCTTACAGAGACTTGGTTAGGGCAAGAGGATTATGTTGGTTTAAATGAATCAACTCCCTCTGGTTATTTAAACTGTCAAAATCCCAGAAGTTCTGGTCGTGGAGGAGGAGTAGCAACAATTTACCATTCCAAATTACTAGTTAATGTAAAGCAGAAAACATGTTATAATTCCTTTGAGGGCCTGGTCCTCAGTATTGGGCATTTTAGCAATTTTAGGCTAAACCCAATTTTATTTGCCATAGTTTATTGTCCTCCATCAACCTACTGAGAATTTTTATCCGAATTTGCTGAATTCTTAGCTGATTTAGTGCTGAAATCAGATAATTATAGTAGGGGACTTTAATATACATGTAGATGTAGATAGGGATTGCCTTAATGTGGCATTTAATTCAATATTAGACTCGATGGGGTTTTCTCAGAAAGTATGAAATTCTACTCATTATCTCCACCATACGTTGGACCTTGTTCTGACATATGGCATAGAAATAGAAAATCTGGTAGTGTCTCCTCATAACCCTGTACTGTCAGACCATTGTCTGTTAACCTTTGATTTTACTATTTCTGACTATTTGGCTCCTAAAGAAAAAATATTACTACTGTGGCTCACATATTTTGACTGCATATGCATAGCACAGTGAGTGAGATGCTTAGGACTGCATGTGTATTTTGTGACCTCACGTCTTTGAAGGAACAATACGTCTGGACCTCCTGGGGATAACAGCAGGAGGTGGAGGTGCCTTTGGCGAGGACTCTGAGAGGACTTCCTGACCTCTTGGGGTCAGATGGAGGACGAAGGGACTTGGGGGGAGAATTATTGTCGATGGGGGGTTTGATGACAATGTGATTCTGTTCTTTGATGTCCCAGGTATAAAAGTGGGGGTTTGGGGGAGTTCGGTCTCTTTTTTGCTGTTGAGAGCATGCTGGAGATGTGAGATCGTCAATAAACCTGAATTGAGAGAATAATTCAGCCTCTTCATTTCACGCTCTCCACATTGGTGACCTAAGACATGCAATGACCAGAGACGATTCTCCCGAACCAGACTCGTCAGGGACCGCTCGAGCAAGCGCAGTCTCGGTCAAGCTACCAGAGTTCTGGCAGGACAACCCGGACTTGTGGTTCCTCCTGGCTGAAGCCCAGTTCGCACTCGGGGGAATAACAGCAGATGACACAAAATTCTACCACGTCATTGCCAAGCTCGACAATCGCACAGCTCGACACGTGCGGAGCCTGGTGCAGCAACCGCCCACTGGCGACAAATACAGCGGGCTGAAAGCTGCCCTCATCCAGTGTTTCACGCCCTCAGCCGAGGAGAGAGCTAGGAGGCTTCTAGCTCTACACAACTTGGGAGGACGCAAGCCGGTCGACCTGATGGAGGACATGCTGCAGCTGAGAGGCACAGACAACGATGATTTCCTCTTCACGCACATCTTCCTGAGAACCCTTCCATCGCAGACGAGGGCGACCCTGGCAGGCACTCATTTCGTGACCCAGCGGGACTTCTGTGTGCTGGCCCGAGAAGCGCAGCGGATCCTCAACTACAGCGAGGAGCAGGTGGCCACCGCAGCAGCGGCAGACCTCGACGCGGTGACCGGGAGCAGCGGTGGGCCAGAGGCGGCAAAATCGATTCCACCAACAATGGCAGCAGCGAGGTCCCGACGCAGCGGAGGAGACGACTGCTGCTTCTACCATCGATGTTTCGCAGAGAGGGCGCGCAAGTGTGTACCGCCGTGCCAGTTCAAGAGCTTAGCAGCATCGGCCCTCGGCGAGCGAAACAAGCTGCTCTACCTCACGGATGTGCGTTCTGGGCGGTACTTCCTCGTGGAAACGGGCGCCCAAGTGAGTTTCATCACCCCAACCTACGCTGACCGGCTGGCGGGTCCCCGTGGTGACGGGGCGACAGCGGCGAACGGCTCGAGCATTAAGACCTTCGGCGAAAGGACTCTGCTTCTGTCCTTGCACGGCCGCACTTATGAATGGACTTTTATTATAGCGGCGGTGAGTTTCAACATGTTAGGCGCTGATTTTCTGTGCTCACATGGGTTGTTAGTTGATCTTGCCAATAGGCGCCTGGTTAATGCACTCTCCTTTTATTCCATTCCTTGTGCAGCTCGAGTGTCCCCGCCACCAGCACAGACCAACGTCGCCACAGCAGGCGGTAAGTTTCACACACTCCTCACCCAGTTTCCAGCACTCCCAGTTCCCACCTTTTCGGCAACGGTTGCGAAACACGGGGTGGAGCACTTTATCACCACAGCTGGCCCCCCCGTCTTCGCGAAAGCTCGGCGCTTGGATGCAGCTAAACTGTCCATAGCGCGCGAGGAGTTCGCCAACCTGGAAAGGCTGGGCATCATCCACCGTTCAAACAGCCCATGGGCCTCCCCACTGCATATGGTCCCTAAAACTGATGGCTCGTGGAGACCTTGCGGTGATTTCCGCAGGTTAAACAATGCCACAGCGCACGACCGCTACCCAGTCCCACACATTCAGGATTTTTCGGTGCATCTGGAGGGGGTGCGCATTTTTTCTAAAATAGACTTGGTCCGCGGTTATCGTCAAGTCCCACTGCGCGCTGAGGATATTCCCAAAACAGCGGTGATAACCCCGTTTGGACTTTTTGAGTTTTTACTTATGCCGTTTGGCCTCAAAGGCGCTACGCAAACCTTCCAACGCATGATGGATGCCGTGTTACGCGATCTCCCTTTTGTGTTCGTCTACCTGGACGATATTTTGGTCGCCAGCACATCCGAAGAGGAACACGAAAAACACCTCACAGCAGTTTTTCGGAGGTTGGGAGAGCACGGGTTAATAATCAATTCAGCTAAGTGCCAGTTCGGGGTGGCGCAGATTGATTTTTTGGGGCACCGCGTCTCCCCAGAAGGGGCGGTTCCGCTACCGGACAAGGTGCGCGCAGTGGCAGATTTTCCCCGGCCACAAACGGTCAAAGCATTACAGGAATTTTTGGGAATGGTGAATTTTTATAACCGTTTCCTCCCCCACGCAGCGCAGCTCATGCAACCACTATATGCCGTGCTTAAAAAGCAAAAACCCTCCAATGCAATCGAATGGTCCCCAGAGCGGGAGCGCGCATTCGCGGAGGTAAAAAAAGCCCTGGCAGATGCTGCGTTGTTAGCTCATCCAGACCCAATGGCCTGTATAGCGCTCACCACTGATGCGTCAGATTTGGCCATAGGGGCAGTTGTGGAGCAGCACGTTGCCAGGGTTTGGCAGCCGCTGGCCTTTTTCAGCAGATCCTTGCGCGAAGCCAAGCGAAAATACAGCGCGTTTGACAGGGAGCTGTTAGCGCTCCACTTAGCCATTCGCCACTTCCAATTCTGGCTGGAAGGTCGGCGTTTCACCGCGTTTGTCGACCACAAACCGCTCACTTTTGCGATGGCCAAAATTTCGGAACCTTGGTCGGGCCGGCAGCAGAGGCAGCTGGCTGCAATTTCGGAATTTACTACTGATATTCAACACGTAGCGGGTAAACTCAATGTAGTGGCAGACTGCCTCTCTCGCGTGGTAACAGCACCAGTCCGCGCAGAGGTAGATTATACTACCGCAGCCGCAGAGCAAAATAGCAGCGCGGAAGCGCACGCGGCCCCAGTTCACGTGGGGATAGATTATGCGGCCATGGCAGCAGATCAGGGTAGAGATGCGGACGTGTGCGTGCTCCAGTCTGGACCAACAGGGTTAAGGCTGGAGAGCAGGAGCTTGCAAAACGGTATGCCTCCCTTAATCTGTGATGTCTCTACCAGGCGACTGCGCCCGGTGGTGCCGGCCGCTTGGCGCCGCCGCGTTTTTGACTCGGTTCACTCCCTGGCACACCCGGGGGTGCGCACGTCTGTGAAAATGGTAGCAGAGAAGTTTGTTTGGCCGAGCCTGCACAAGCACGTGAAAGAGTGGGCAAGAGCCTGCATGGCTTGCCAGCGGGCCAAAATTCACAAGCACACAAAAGCCCCCTTAGAGCCGTTTCACATCCCGGCCAAGAGATTTGATTATGTACATGTCGACCTCGTGGGACCACTACCGTCATCGCAGGGGTTCACACATCTTTTGACAATGGTGGACCGAACCACGCGATGGCCGGAAGTGGTCCCACTGGCATCGACCACGGCTGCAGAAGTGGCCCGCGCATTTTTGACGGCTTGGATAGCGCATTTCGGGGTTCCGTCGGATATTACGTCCGACAGGGGACCTCAATTTGTGTCTGAGCTTTGGTCAGCGATGGCCCTCAGCTTGGGTGCGACAATTCACCGCACTACCGCTTACCACCCCCAGGCTAATGGTTTATGCGAGCGTTTTCATAGATCATTGAAGGCAGCCCTCATAGCGTCGCTTACGGATGCAAATTGGGTAAACAGACTACCATGGGTTTTATTGGGGTTGCGTTCTGCGCCTAAAGAGGACTTAAAGGCCTCCCCAGCGGAGTTGGTTTTTGCGCAGCCTCTCCGGCTGCCAGGCGAGTTTCTGCCAGATCATCCGGCGCCAGGGCGTCCCCCAGCTCAGTGGTCACTGATCGGCACGGGAGCGGACATGCTTCCGGGCCCCGTTCATCACACTTTTCCGCGTGTTTTTGTTCCCAAATCTTTAAAAAATGCCGAATTTGTTTTTGTCAGGCACGAGGCTCTGCGCCCAGCCCTGCGCCCACCTTACGATGGCCCATATAGAGTGCTGGAAACAGGTGATAAGCATTTTGTGCTAGATTTGGGGGACAGAAGGGAAACATTTTGTATAGACAGACTAAAGCCTGCTTTTGTGATGAATGACGAGTCTGTATGGGTGGCGAGGGCTCCTCGACGTGGCAGACCCCCCAAGAAGCATGTCCTGGGGCCCCCGCAGGGATCAAATAACGGTTCTCATCCTCAGTTAACAGATTCACTGCAAGATGGCGCCGCAGGGGCTGCGAAGCCCGCTTACAGCAAGTTTGGAAGACGTTTGAAGCCCAGACGGTGTACGGACTAATGTGTGGTTTTATCATGTTGTGTGGATTATGCTGTATTGTTTCATTCTTCGACGTTTGGGGGGGGGGGGGTTATGTGGCTCACATATTTTGACTGCATATGCATAGCACAGTGAGTGAGATGCTTAGGACTGCATGTGTATTTTGTGACCTCACGTCTTTGAAGGAACAAGACGTCTGGACCTCCTGGGGATAACAGCAGGAGGTGGAGGACTCTGAGAGGACTTCCTGACCTCCTGGGGTCAGATGGAGGACGAAGGGACTTGGGGGGAGAATTATTGTCGATGGGGGGTTTGATGACAATGTGATTCTGTTCTTTGATGTCCCAGGTATAAAAGTGGGGGTTTGGGGGAGTTCGGTCTCTTTTTTGCTGTTGAGAGCATGCTGGAGATGTGAGATCGTCAATAAACCTGAATTGAGAGAATAATTCAGCCTCTTCATTTCACGCTCTTCACAACTACAGTAGATGCCTCTCAGATGATGTTGTTACCAAATTTATGCAGATTGTTTCCTCTATGCTATGTGTCAACACAACGGAAATAAACTATGGAGAGCTTGCTCCTTCTGTAATTGATAGCATGGTAGATAGTGTTACAGCTTCTCTGCATCAGACTCTAGACATGGTGGCCCCTTTTAAAAGAAAAAGTCTAATCAGAGATTTCTAACTCCTTGGTTCAACACAGAAACTTGTAGCTTAAAACAGAAGACTCGTCAATTAGAAAGAAAATTGCGCTCCACTAAATTAGATGAAATCTATTTAGCTTGGAGAAATCATCTTCTAATTTATAAAAAATCTCTAAGAAAACCTAGAACGAGTTATTATTCCGCATTAATAGAAGAGAACAAGAATAATCCCAGGTTTCATTTCAGCACTGTAGCCAGGCTGACAAAGAGTCAGGACTCTGTCAATCCTAGCATTCCCTTAGACCAATCTCTAATCTCCCTTTCATTTCAAAAATCTTAGAAAGAGTTGTTGCTACACAATTATTTGACCACCTGCAGGGAAATGGTTTACTTGAAGAGTTTCAATCTGGGTTTAGAATCCATCATAGTACTGAAACAGCCTTAGCGAAGGTCACTAACGACCTCCTCATCGCATCTGATAATGGACTTGTTTCTGTACTTGTCCTTTTAGACCTCTGTAAAGCACTTTGGTCATCAAGAGATGAGAAAAAAAGTGCTATATAAATGAATGCCATTTACCATTTACCATTTAGTGCAGCTTTTGATACTATTGATCATAATATTCTACTTGATAGATTAGAACACTATGTTGGACTTAATGGAACTTCGTTGCAGTGGTTTAGATCTTATTTATCCGATAGCTTCCAGTTTGTTCATGTCAATGATGAGTTTTCTTTCAACTCTAAGCTCAGTCATGGAGTTCCACGGGGATCTGTGCTAGGCCCTACTCTTTTTAGTTTATATATGCTTCCGTTAGGCAACATTATTAGAAAGCACTGTATACATTTTCATTGTTATGCAGATGACACACAATTATACCTATCAATGAAGCCAGATGATAGTAATCAATTAGCCAAGTTGGAAGCCTGTCTTAAGGAAATCAAAGCTTGGATGACTTGTAATTTCCTGCTATTAAATTCAGATAAGACTGAAGTCATTCTTGTTGGTCCAAAAAACCTTAGAAATACCTTTCCAAATCAAACTTTCAGTTTGGATGCGGTTACGCTTTCTCTTAATAGCTCTGTGAGGAACCTTGGAATTATTTTTGATCAAGATCTGTCTTTCAATTCACATATTAAATTTGTTTCTAAGACTGCCTTTTATCATTTGTGTAATATTGCCAAGATTAGGAGCATCTTGTCTCAGAGTGATGCTGAGAAACTGATCCACACTTTTGTTAGCTCTAGATCAGATTATTGTAATTCTTTATTATCAGGTTGTCCTAAAACATCTTTAAAAAGTCTTCAGCTGATCCAAAATGCTGCAGCAAGAGTTTTAACAGGTACTAGAAAGAGAGATCATATCTCTCCGGCTCTGGCCTCCCTTCATTGGCTTCCCATAGAGTTTAGAATTAAGTTTAAAATCCTTCTTCTTACTTACAAAGCTCTAAACAATCAGGCCCCTTTTTATTTAAAAGATCTGATACTACTGTATTATCCTAACAGAGCACTACACTTCTAAAATGCTGGATTACTTATAATACCTAGAATCTCCAAAAGTACAATGGGTGGCAGAGCCTTCAGTTATCAAGCTCCTCTCCTGTGGAACCAGCTGCCAATCTGGATTCGGGAGTCAGACTTGATCTCAGTTTTTAAGAATAGTGTTAAAACCTTCCTTTTTGATATAGTCTACAATTAGGGAGGGATCGTGTGTTTCTGAACCCTCCCTTAGTTATGCTTCTAATAGGTTTAGTCAGCCGGGGGACCTCCAATAATGCACTGGGCCTCACTCCTTTCTTCACTCTCAATGAAATATTATTTTTTTTGCTGGTCATTAATATATATGACCAGCAAAATTAATATCTGTTTGTTCTCTCCCATAGATTGAGTCCCCATCGTGCTGTTTGCTCTATACATGTCTGTTCTTTTCATCTTCTCTATCCCCTCACCCCCCAGCCAGTCGCAGCAGATGACTGCCCCTCCCTGAGCCTGGTTCTGCTGGAGGTTTCTTCCTGTTAAAAGGGAGTTTTTCCTCTCCACCGTCGCCAAGCGCTTGCTCACAGGGGATCGCCTGATTGCTGGGGTCTTTCTGCATTGTGGGGATTCCCCCTACAGTTGAAAGTGCTATGAGATGACTGTTGTTGTGAAATGGCGCTATATAAATAAAGTTTAATTGAATTGAATTGAATTGAATATGGAGCTTCAAACCAAGTTTCATACTTTTGTTATACAGTATACATTCAAACCAATAAGAACTGGCTTCATGTTTCACTAATGTTTGAACACTAAAGACATCAAAGGCTGTGTCTGAAGTCAGTCACTAGCCGTTATTTTATTTTGTCCAAATGGATAGCAAGTTAAAAAAAATGCTCTCCTGAATTTGGCTATCACAAAAAGCTTGAATTACATAATACACTGTGCTGAAGAAAAAAAGGAAAGAAACAAAATCACCAGAGGAATTGACCACAAATATTTGTATATATTTATTTGGTAAAATGAACTACATTTTTTCAAAAAAATCTTTTAAATTTTCCTCCTGAACGCAATATATAGTTGTCTACAATAATCTTGCTATATTGTAAGGCTGTAGTGAGTAAATTAATTATTTCAGACAACATAAATTAAATACTTTCATTCCCTCATCATCACCTCTGTGTGAAGAGTGTTCTTCCAAGGATGAGAGGGGAAACATTTCTGTTAATTTTGTTTCGGGCTGTATCTGAATATCTGACTGTTAGTTTGCTTTGTGAAGTGGTGACTTAGAGGTAGACCATATGCCACACAACCAGGAGGTCGTGGGTTCAAATCTCGGCTGGGTCATACCAAAGACCATATAAAAAATGATACTTTCCGCCTTATAGCTTTGTGCTCAGCGTAATAGAATGGGGAAGGGAAAGTTAACGCACAAAGCTACCAGAGGACTGACCCCCCCACTGTAGCTTCCACTGCTTACAGTAGCTGTGTGGCCTAGGGTCAGTGAAACGGAAGTAGACGCCGCCCGTATGCCACTGGCATGGGACTAACTTAACTGTATGTAGGGGTGCCACCTTCAATGCAGAAAAATAAAGGACCCCACCCCAAGGTGATGTGTGGGGTTCTAATTGTGGTTTATCATAACTTAATCATTGTTTAAATAAAGTATTAACATAGTATTCACAGGTTAAAGTTTGAAGTACTTCTTTAACAATGTTTATAACTTTCAAGTTCAAAAGTCAAAATGTTCCCATTTACTACAAATGAAAGAACACCCTCAAAAAATCTGGGTGTGCAAATAATTTATTTAACATTAGAACTGTACAACTTGTTTATCAATTTTTTTTCTATTTGTGTAGAGTACAACTTTGCAATTTGGCTTGTACTTCTTGTCTTTGATGCTGCCAAGCCAATCGCTGAGTTCTTCCCACTCACGTCGGTACTTTTGCAAACGTTTGCGTTTGACTGACGCACGAGGTGGCCTGTGGGGACACAGTGCAGCCGTAGACATGTTGGTCTATGAGAAGTCTGCAAGCTGCTGTGGCTGCTGCTGCTGAGCTCCCCCAGCTAGCTCTCACCCAATCACTGTGGAGCGATGACTTCACTTGCGGTGTGTAAAAGTAAACAAATCAACCAACAACTATTGAATAGGAGGGCAACATGCAGAATGCGGATGAGATGCTGCTGCGTTAAAGGCACCCATAAATACAGGATAAACCCTCAGCCATCCCTCCTGGGGCAGTTGCCTGGCTGTCCTGGGGCTTGCTGGCTTCAGGGCATTTGTGCCTGTGGGAGTTGGTGGGGCTATCTTGCTTGCTCGGGGTTTCCGGGGGGAGGGGGTGTTGCTGTGACCTGCTGCCCTCTTTGCATGTTTTGTGGCAAACCACTCACATGCACACTCTCACTTTGCGCACACTCTCATAGACACGCATGCACACACACACATATGTTCTTTTACAGGTGCAGATACTAGACTCGTGATGAGACCTTTTCAGAAGAAGAAATGGTTTTTCTGTTTGTTTCAGTTGTCAGTTTTTGTTTTTTCTGTTTGTTCCTCTCCCCCCTCCTTCCCCCCTGTCAGGTCTATCATGGGCAAAACAATTTAAATAAAGTATTAAAAAAATTAAAAAATAAAGCTCATTTTGGCAAAGTAAATCTGTTTGGCACAATAAGGGAAGCAGATTTCTGTGCTGCTTGGCCAGACAAGGGGAGAAAAAAACCCTGCATTTTGTGTTTAGTTGGGTTGCCTTTGTCTAATATTAAAATACGTTTTATTTTAAATGTGTAAGTGTGACAAATATGCAAAAATGTAAGAAATCAGAAAGGGGGCAAATACTTTTCCACAGCACTGTATATGGTAAGATGCTTTTAGCTATGTAATTATTCTAAATGTCTTCAGGCTAAAGGGTGGGAAGATTTTGAAAAGAAGATGAGAAGAAGCTACTGGACTGCTCTGAAGATAAACTGGAAAGTTTGGACCCCTTTCCATTTTATAAATATCAACTTTGTGCCTGTTCAAGTAATTAGGTTAAATTCAGATTTAAATGTTTGCTAACTTATTGACAGCCTTGGTAATGATTTTCCCCTTTCTTTGTATGCTTTCAGTTTCGAGTGCTGTTTGCCAACATGATTGCCTTATTTTGGTACGCCTACCTTGCATCTGTCAGGAAATGAGGCTTCGATGTCTTCAGAGAAAACTGATCTTGACATGTTTGTGAATGTCAGGGAACCAGACTAATGCAACAAGGCTAATAATTTTTTTACAAACATGTTTCTAATCTACATGGCATTTTTCACATACTGAAACTCTGACGAACATCATTTGAAAGGTATTATGACATGTTGCTGTAACACTTTAGTTGATATATATTTGCAATAACCAAAGAATGAGAAATTAATTTTACTTGCACTGATAATGACTTGTAAGATTGAATATAAAATAATAAATTATGTATTTAAAATGGTCTCTTAAAATACTGAATATTGGTTTTTTTGTGTGAAATCTGAAAAGAAGCCCCTGTACCCAGACTGAGGAAATGCACAGGAAATTGTGACGAGACAAATAAATCATACTAAGGACTTTTATTTCTTTATCAGTGTACAAACCAAGGGAAAAAAAAACATACTATGTGCATGACACCTGGATGGTCAAAACAACAGTTATTCAAAAGAGAATTGCAAATAAAATAGTATGTACATGACATCTGTATTGTCAAAACAACAGTTATTCAAAACTAAATTACAAATATATGCACAGACTGTACAGTCTGGGCACAGGTCTGCAACCTCTACAATGGAAAGAGCTGTTATTAGCAATTTTTAGCCTAAAGAAAATCATCATCAGTGCTCCGCACTGTGTGTCTATATATATATATATATATATATATGTATTTATATGTATACTTGCTGCTCTTGTTTTTTTCTCTTGCCTTCTGATTGTTGCTCTGAGTGTTGCTATCCCTGTGCTGTTGCAATCCTGGAATTTCCCCATTGTGGGACTAATAAAGGCTTATCTTACCTTATCTTATCTTAATGGCACTGCAAAATTTGAGCCGTAAAAGGAAGAAAAAAATGGCTTTATTAGTAAAAATTTCTGATTTGCACTTTGTAATTTTGCAACTTTCAAGAAAAATTGTTTTCTTGTAAATTTTCACCCCCCCCCCCCTCAAATCTGCAACATTATTGTGAGTTCTCTTAAATTTTCAGCTTTTCCCACGTGGGGTTCCAAAGCACCAGGCTGCAGACCCCTGGTCTATTATCATGTATTAACTTTGCAGAATCAACTGCCTAATTAAAAACAACAACAACAACAACAAAAGAACAATCAGGAATGTATGATTCTTCCAAGAACTGTATTAAATAATAATTTATGTGAACTTTCCGGTGTGGTGATAATTGTCCTCAGCCTCCCCTCAGGCGTAAAGCCAAGTGAATGGTGCTCAGAGCTTTGACATTGTAATCTGACAGTTTTCTTCCTGTCATCTCCTGATCCTCATGGATCAGCCTCTGCTGGCTCGACGGGACCCCCTCTCTGTGCTCGACCCTCTTCTTGAAGTCTGCTACGGTCTCCTCGGCTGTGATGTCATAGGTTTTTGTCTCCCCCTTGTCAGTTTTGAGGAACACCTGGATCGGAGGAGGCTCAGTGATCAACAGAGAAACCTGGGAGCCCTCTCGGAGGCCGTAGTTGCTGACGGGCTTGGAGTCATCTGTGAGGGAGATCTTGTTGCCATTACTTAAGATCAGCCTCTGCTTGTGAACAGGGACCCCCAACTCGGTTTGGATGCACCTTTTCAGGGAGCCGAGAGTGTCCGCTGGGTTCACCCTCATTGTGCGGGTCGTCCCATCCAGCATTTTGATGGTTATATTCATGATGACAGCAGTCTGGAAGGTAAATCAAATAAGAATAAATCCTAAAATAAAATGTAACAGGCTAGTCCACCGTACTGAGGAAAATATTCTTACCTTTGCAAAACAGTCTTTTTTGGAAACTTGAAGTCTTCAGACGCAGACAAGTGAACAGTGACGCTCAGTGTTGCAGCAGAGGAGAGGCATCGGTCTTATTTATATCGTAGCCTCACCCCTCCCCTTTCCCTTTAGATTTCGTTTTCCCCCACGCCTTTAACTTTCAGTTTCCATTCTCCCAAAACAATTCTGCTACAGCTGACTGAGATGTTCGGGAATGTATCAACAACCAAACAGGTTTGCTGCTCAGGTGGTTCACAGATATGGACTTTTTAAGGTCAAATTCTGCTTTTTTTTTTTTTAAGGAATTGAAACCAAAAGAACGTGATCATATTGATTCCACATTTAATGAAAACAACCCTGATGCATACTTCTTGATACCAAACCTTCTGCATGCAAAATTATACGTAACTTACCAGCTGTTTAACCCTTGTGGACCCCTCGGTCATTTTTGTACTTTTTTTTTTCATTTGGTGATCATTTTGGCTGCGTTACAGCTTATGACACGAATTTCGGCAAGAATGTTTTTTTTAAAATTATTATTATTCTAATGTCAATTACTCTGACAAGTCTATTATACACTGCAGACAATTTTTGCACCCTCTGGGGACCCTCGAGCCAAAAATGTACATGCACCCCCTCCCCACTATAAAATCATCAGACATCAATATTTTTTTCTGCATAAATCTCTTAAACCACTTAAGCTCTGCTCAAAACTATCAAAAGTGCATTTTTTTTTAGACTCTTAACCCTTTAAATACCAGTTTGAATATATGACGTCACTGCATGATACCGGAGTGGTGGACTAGTTGGCTGAGCATCTGCCCCACAACCGGCTGAGTCATACTAAAGATCATATATAAAAAGGTACTTTCTAGCTTGGTGCTCAGCATAATTGAATGAGGGGAAAAGGAAAGTTAACACACAGAGCTACCAGAGGACTGCCCCCCCCCCCCCCACACACACACACACTGTAGCTTTCACTGCTCACAGTAGCTGTGTGGCCTAGGGTCAGTAAAACTGATAGGTGCTGCCCCATGCATCACATGGTGTGGAAGGGATTAACTTAAAACTGTTATGAATAGAACATCAGATTTTTATAAAATGAATGGTGGGGTGTTGCTGGTGATTAGAGTCTTGGATACGTCAAAAAGTAGCAACAACATTGATTTCATTGCATTAGTATTTTTTATGTGGTGTCAGGATTTGAAGTGCTTTTCTACCTATAAAATGATACTGAAACAGAAAACACAGTCATCCATCATCTGCTTATTTTTCTTTTTGCAGAGCATGTGAAACCACAGATACATGTACTGAGTCTTTTATTTTAAACATAGTTCTTCAAACATCCATGCAGCCCTCAAATTTAAATAACACAAACATTAAAATAATAGGCATCAAAACTCTGAGTGCTTCAGCATGGCAGCCCTGTCCTCCCTCTTAGGCAGAGGAATATTTCCTGCAGTGAGAAAATATATTTTAATTAAGGCCAGAGGCAGATTGAAAAACACTGATTATAATGTTACATTTTACTTATCATCTCAATAAATGACTATTGTTACATAAACAGGTGTACCTGGGGGTGCTACAAAATATTCTTCGACTGTATTTTTTGAGAGGTGAAGCAGGTTTTCAGAGCAGCCGCCTTCTGTCACAGCATCATCCCTCAGGTGCAAAGATCTGAATGTGGAGGGAAAAAATACATATTTTACAGTACTTTTTACATATGGAGCTTCAAACCAAGTTTCATACTTTTGTTATACAGTATACATTTAAACCAGTAAGAACTGGCTTCATGTTTCACTAATGTTTGAACACTAAAGACATCAAAGGCTGTGTCTGAAGTCAGTCACTATCCGTTATTTTATTTTGTCCAAATGGATAGTAAGTTAAAAAAAAATGCTCTCCTGAACTTGGCTATCACAAAAAGCTTGAATTACATAATACACTGTGCTGAAGAAAAAAAGAAAAGAAACAAAATCACCAGATGAATTGATCACAAATATTTGTATATATTTATTTGGTAAAATGAACTACATTTTTTCAAAAAAATCTTTTAAATTTTCCTCCTGAACGCAATATATAGTTGTCTACAATAATCTTGCTATATTGTAAGGCTGTAGTGAGTAAATTAATGATTTCAGACAACATAAATTAAATACTTTCATTCCCTCATCATCACCTCTGTGTGAAGAGTGTTCTTCCAAGGATGAGAGGGGAAACGTTTCTGTTAATTTTGTTTCGGGCTGTATCTGAATATCTGACTGTTAGTTTGCTTTGTGAAGTGGTGACTTAGAGGTAGACCATATGCCACACAACCAGGAGGTCGTGGGTTCAAATCCCGGCCGGGTCATGCCAAAGACCATATAAAATGGAACTTCTTGCTCAGCAAAAATGGAACGGAGGACGGAAATGTGGGCGGCAGTGGCTCAGGAGGTAGAGTGGGTCGTCTAATAACCAGAGGATTGGTGGTTTGAATCCCGCTCTCCCCAGCCATCCTGCCTTTGTGTCCCTGGGTAAGACACTTTACCCACCTTGTCTCCAGTGTCCATGACACTGGGCATAAATGTGCATAAATGTTCGGTAGTGGTCAGAGAGGCTGTTGGCACAGATTGGCAGCCATGTTTCCGTCAGTCTGCCCCAGAGCAGCTGTGGCTACAGCAGTAGCTTACCACTATCAATGTCTGTCTGGAGTGAATGAATAATGGACTCACTGTAAGTGCTTTGAGATGTCATTTGACATGTAAAGCACCACATAAATCTAATCCATTATTATTATTATTGCTTATAATATTCAGCCTTTAAAAAGACCGAATGGAACTTTTGGGAACTCAGGTTTCTGTGACATCTCTGAATGGCCACACGGAAAACTGCAGCCCCATTTAGTCAGGCATCACAGGCTTTGTAGCTTCAGTCAGGACTTAAACCTGAAGAGGTGAGAAAGCAAATGAATGAGGCTGCAGTTGACCTTGAGACCAAGAGGTGTCACTAAAACATGCACTGTGATGACACAAAGGAGATGACACTCCACCTAGTACTTTGGGGTGTTGGGGGGCCAGCCAAGGGCACCAGAGTGCTGGGGGTATGAAGTAAATAAAGATGTGCCTTTCGCCCACGCCGTCCCAGGCTCACACCTGAGGACGCAGGGGCGTGAATGTATTGTACTAAGCCTTGCTCTGTGATGTAGTATATGTTGATGTGTGTTCACGCTTTGTAACTGGTATGTTAATGTGTTTACCATGAGTGCCAGAGGCGGGAAGAAAATGTATAAAGCAAGTTTGCTTTGGCACTCAGAGTTAGTCTGTTCTGTGTTGAAGGAGAAATAAAGTTATGTGTCACCAGCTCGTGTCTTGTCTGCTTTCATCCTCCAAAGCACTTCCAAAAGCTCCACAGAGCAACCAAACAAGAGTGAAAGCTAAATCCACCTGATAAATTTTCCCGCAACATCTGCCATACCTGCCCTCCAGAACAGAGTCCATCGGTTCAACCCCGGATGTATCAACGACATGAAGCTGATCTGCAAAACGTATGGCTTTCTCTAAACATGCAATTCCCTGTTTGGTGCGGAAATCAACCAAGGCCAGTCGCTCTAGTTTGTCCACCAAGTCAGCAGGAATTTGGGTAGGCTGTGAAATTAAGGGTACAGCATGTATCAGTCTCAGAAAACATTTTTTTTAATGTTGTATTAATGGTGCGTTAATAAAATTAGAAATGATCATAGGAAGTATTTTGAACCTAATCCACCCCAATGACTACTAAAATATTTAGTCATTACACAAGATTTTAGCATCAAAAGAAATACCGGGGGAAGTTGGTCCTCTGGTACTGGTTCCCACGTTGCGAACTGTGGTACCTGCAGAAAAGACACCAGGATAAAAATATGTCTTTGATATGGAAAGTGGTGAAAAAGTTAAAGAGAAAATTAATTTAAGAATATACTTCAGTAAAACTGTGGTACATTGGTAGATTAACTTCACGAGAGCATTTCAGTTTTTTGCAATACTGGCACCTAAAATAGTTGATTGGGAGAGCATGTACAGTGGTGTGAGAAAGTGTTTGCCCCCTTCCTGATTTCTCATTTTTTTGTAGGTTTGTCACACTTAAATGTTTCAGATCATCAAACAAATTTAAATATTAGGCAAAGATAACACACGTAAACACGAAATGCAGTTTTTAAATGAAGGTGTTTATTATTAAGGATTAAAAAAATCCAAACCTACATGGCCCTGTGTGAAAAAGTGATTGCCCCCCCAATTAAAACTTAAAATTAACTGTGGTTTATCACATCTTTGGAAAGCTGAATTCAAGTTCTCTAGCCACACCCAGTCCTGATTACTGCTACACCTGTTCTCAATCAAGAAATCACTTAATAGGACCTGCCTGACAAAATGAAGTCGACCAAAAGCTCCTCAAAAGCTAGACATCATGCTGCAATCCAAAGAAATTCAGAAACAAATGAGAAACAAAGTAATTGAGATCTATCAGCCTGGAAAAGGTTATAAAGCCATTTCTAAAGCTTTGGGACTACAGCGAACCACAGTGAGAGCCATTATTCACAAATGACAAAAACATGGAACAGTGGTGAACCTTCCCAGGAGTGGCCCTCCGACCAAAATAACCCCAAGAGCGCAG